>CM075068.1:22361577-23670327 GCA_037428765.1 Rubia yunnanensis | reverse complement strand
AAAAAGGAATAGTTACTGTAAGCAAAATGCCCTCCTCGACAAAAGAAAAGCAGAGGGACCTATTGGATGACTATTTCAATGTGTTTTCTTGGGACACCCTCGACCTAACAGGGGGTTACAGAAGAGCTGATGGTTCACAAGCTAAATGTGGACCCCTTCCAGAAGCTGATAAAATAGAAGAGAAGATCTTATGCTCCCGAAAGGGCAGAGGCCATAAAAGAAGAGGTCCAAAAGTTGCTTAAGGCTGAAGTGATCAAAGAGGCATTCTATCCCAAATGGATAGAGAATCCATTGATGGTCCCCAAGAACGATAAGGCTTGGAGAATGAGCATTTATTTTATAGATCTTAATAGATGTTGCCTAAAGGAAAGCTATCCATTACCCTTCATTGACGTACTGGTAGAAGCCATTGATGGGTAAGAAGTTTTGGCATTTTTTTATGCCCACAAAGGCCATCATCAGATACTCATGGCTGAAGAGGGCAAGCAGAAGACGTCTTTCATAACAGACGTAGGTACATTTTGCTATGAAAAGATGTCATTCGGCCTGAAGAATGCAAGAGCCACCTATCATAGATTGGTTGATAAGCTATTCCAAAAGCAAATATGAAAAAAATGTTGAAATATACGTATATGATAAGGTGATGAACAGTAGGAGCTTTGATCAGTTCCTTTTAGACCTCAAGAAAACACTCCAGATGCTTCGGAAAGCCAACTTAAAGCTAAACCTAGCAAAGTGTGTGATCAGTGTAGGAGAGGGAAAATTCCTCAGATTGATGTCAACCCCCAAAATATTGAAGCTTTAATGCAAACGAAGCCCCCCCAGTCGGTGAAGGACGTCAAAAGACTAGCAAGGTCCCTTGCAGCCCTTAATCGATTCTTTTTGAAGGGGTAGACAAGTACTTGCCCTTCTTTGACGTCCTTCAAAAAGCCAAGAAATTTGAATGGGCGACCAAATGTGACAAAGCCTTCTGGGAGTTGAAGGACCACTTACGAAGTATTCCCACCCTAACGAAGCCAGACAAGGGGGAGGGTTTGTATTTGTACATCCTGGCGTTGCCCTTGGCCATCAGTGCAGTTCTAATAAAAGAAAAGGACAGAGCCCAACACCCTGTCTACTTTGTAAGTAGAGCTTTACATGTTCCGGAAACTAGATACACTGCCCTTGAAAAGCTTATATTGGCCCTTATCCACACAGCGACCTGCCTTTGGCTGTACTTCCAGAGTCATGGGATCATCTTGCTAACGAGTCATCCAATCAGGAAAGTAGCCGGAGGCCTCGGGACGAATGATGAAGTGAGCCATCAACTGGGTGAGCATGACATCCAGTTCCGCCCAAGGACAACTATAAAGGGCCAAGCTTTAGCAGAATTCATTGTGGAAACTATTGAACCAATCATAGTACATGAAGAGAAAAAATCCAAAGAGGCCTAGCAGTTGTATATGAACGGTTCATCACATTTTGAAGGTAGTGGGGTCGGTATCCTGCTAACAAGCCCCGAGAAGAAAAATTACCCTTATGCCTTACACTTTGACTTCAAGGCCATGAATAACGAAATGGAATATGAAGCCTTGATTACAGGCCTTCGAATAGCCAAACACTTGGGCATTCTAAGCCTGGATATATTCAGTGATTCCCAGATTGTGGTTCTTTAAGTTAAGGGGGAATATGAGGCTGGGGGAATATGAGGTTAGGAAAAGGAGCCTATAACGCTATCTAGAAGTGGTGAAGCCCCTTATCGGACACTTTCACCCTTAAACCCTCACACGGGTCCCTCGAGAAAAAAACCACAAGGTTGGCACTCTAAGCAAGTTGGCTTCATCTGATCTGGACTTGCAATCTCAAGGGCCCTTGATAGTGTAAACATTTAGTAAACCAAGATTTAAAGAAGAGGCAACGACGATGATGGTAGAAGAGCAAGATTCGTGGATAACACCTATTATTAGCTACCTTCGAGTTGGTACCCTTTCGGAAGATACAGTTCAAGCAAGGAAGATTAGGCTTAAAGCACTTAAGTATGTAATCCATGAATATGTGCTATATCGTCAAGGACATCTGCAGTCGCTCCTTAGGTGTGTAACCCCCCATGAGGCTGATTATCTTATCCGCGAGGCTCCCGATGGGGCCTGCATAAGTCACCAGAGGGCTCGCTCGATAGCAAAGAAGATCCTTCTGGCCGGGTATTATTAGCCCAATATGTTTGATGAGATCTATAAGCACATCCAGCCTTGTCACCAATGCCAAAAGTTATGTCCCCTAAGAAGAGATGATGAACATTAGTAGCTATTAGTCATTCGACAAATGGGGAATCGACTTGGTGGGTCCCTTCCCGGAGGCCCTTGGACACTTTCAGTACTTGATTATGGCCATTGAATACTTCACAAAGTGGGTCGAGGCTGAAGCCTTAACAGGTGTGAAGGGAAAGTCGGTGATCGGTTTTTGCTGGAAAAATATCATATGCTGCTTCAAAATTCCCCAAACGATTATAACCAAAAATAGTGCTCAATTTGTCAATGACCCCTTCAAGATATGGTGTAATAAATACAAAATTTGCCAAAGGGTTACCATCGTTTACCACCCGTAAGAAAATTGGCAGGTAGAGGTCACAAATCGTACCATTGTTAACGGCATCCACTCAAGGCTCGAAGGGACAACAGGAAGTTGGATCGATAAGCTGCCAAGTATGTTTTTGTCGTTTCAAACGACGGAGTTTTCTTCCACTGGTGAAACCCCATACAGCCTAGTGTACAGTTAAGAGGCAGTTATTCCCATGGAGGTGGGACTTCCAACCTTCCGAAGGTCTGTTATAAGCAATGAACACCAAGAAGTTAATGATAAACATCATCGATTGGATCTGGATATCCTCGAAGGGAAAATATAGAAAGCATCCCTTCATGAAGCCAAGATTAAAGAGAGGGTTAAGCGGTATCATTACCAAAGGGTCTGAAAGGTCCAATTTTTCCTGAGAGACCTGGTAATGAGAAAAAATGAGAAACTTTGAAAGGAGTCAGAGGGGAAACTCTCAACTAACTGGGAAGGATCCTATCAGATTGTGGAAGTTAGCCCCGGAGGTAGATATGTGCTTGAAACCCCACAAGGTGAGGCAATTCCACGCAGATGGAACATCTCAAACCTTAGAAGATATTATGCCCAAAAATCCTAGATGACTTGGTGAGGCTAACAAATAGCCCATCCCAAAGTAGTTATAGGTCGGACGATGTCCTTAATCAGCTAGTGCTTTAAGTCCGTAGGATTCTTTGTATCTTTTGGCTCCATTTTTATATGAAAGTATGTTCCTCATAACTGTTCCTTCCAGACAATTAGAATTCATTTCCTAAAAATGGAGTCAGAGGTGTTCAGAGGGTCCGAACTGCCCATCGAAGGTCTTAGGGATACAGATCCCTTAAACATGTTCGAAATATATCTCCTCGAATGTTTTTCAAGCACGTTCCCCTTGGACGTTCGAAGATTGCCTTGGGGACACTGATTCCCTAGCTTATGTTTCGGAGAATACAAGCTGCCCACAAAAGGCCTTAGGGACACAAATCCTTTAAACACGTTTGAAATAGATCTCCTCGAATGTCCTTTGAGCATGTTCCCCTTGGACATTCGAAGACAACCTTAGGGACACAGATACCTTAGGCTAACGTTTCAGAGGGTCCAAACTGGCCACCGAAGGCCTTAGGGACATGGATCCCTTAAACACATTTTAAATAGGTCTCCTAGAATATCCTTTGGGCACGTTCCCCTTGAATTTTCAAAGACCGCCTTAGGGACACTGATCCCTTAGGCTAACATTTGCAATGTTCAGAGCCAAACCCCATAGGTCTCCTCTAATGTCCTTCGGGAACATTCCCCTTACACGTTTGGAGACCGCCTTAGGGACACGGATCCCTTAGGCTAACATCTGCAACGTTTGGGGCCAGACCCCATAAGTCTCCTTGAATATCCTTCGGGCATGTTCCCCTTGGACATTCAGAGATCGCCTTAGGGACACTGATTCCTTAGGCTAACATTTGCAATGTTCCCCTCGGACGACCTTTTGGCACTGTTCTTGGGGATATTCGAAGCCCATCTTAGGGACACATATCCCGAAGAAGGTATCCAAACTTTGGTAAGCGCCTAAGGTGTAAACCTTGCGAATCACCTAAAGGGCCATTAAAGCCCCATCAGAGGTGCGACTAAGCACCCATGGCACACACATTGATAACTATTCGAGAGGATATCAAATCCTCATTGGACAAGGAATAATAGGATTACTTGAAAATGCTAGTAAGAAACTCTATCATAGTTTAAAACAGAAGTAGTTCTTCGGAAAACTAAAAAGTGTTATCACAATAATATAAAGACATAATGGCTAAACAAGTACATAGAAAATTACATGAAGAATACAACTAAGAAAGCTTCTAAAGAAGGCTACAATGGCAGCCTCCGGCTGCCTAATAGCCCAATGAGGCCCGAAAGGTTAATGCCTTGATCTTTTTGTTAAGGGTTCTTCTTCGTCATCAAGAGGACGCGCATATCCTTCGACAGTAGCATTTCTACCTCTGCCGGATGAAAAACCCCTACCTCGACCATCGGGACCACCCAGTCGGCTAGTCAGAGCGACCCTTTCATTTGAGGCTGTGGAAGGAGAGGCTTCAGAAGAACCCCTCCCACGGCCAATAGCACCGCTCGGACGACCTGTCTGAATAGTCCTTTGAGTTGAGGTTTCCAGAGGAGGGACTTTAGCGTAGCTTGAAGCCCCCCTCCTCTAGAAGGGATACAGAACTTGAAGTACCTACTCTCAATCTCTTCAGTTGATCCCACCACCTTTTCGCCTCTTTGTACGCATCACGGTACATGGGAATTGTAATGATATTTTTTAGCTGCACAATATTGATAGTAACCTGAAGAAAGACTTCAAAGTCTTCAACCAGTGGAGCATCAATTTTCCCAGGCTGGAGCCCAAACGCTCGAAGGTTTTTGACAATGGCCCCATATGTCTCATACAGCTTGGCAAGCTCTTTCTCAACCCTATCCTTTTCCCGGTAGGCACCAACAATAAGGGCTTTATTTCCCTTGTCATTTCACTTTTAGATAGGGATCAGATGTTGTCGATACCTCAAAAATTCTTCCTTCCACTCCTGGACTTTAGCCTTAGTAGCATTCGAGCCACCTCTACATTCTCATGAGATGTATGGGCCTAACGGAAACAGCTTTTGATGGTCCCACTTGGCTGAAAGGAAGATGCCCCTCCAGCACCTTTGTATGCCTTGGCAATGGTAAGGTGATATGTCCATTTTATATGCATAATTTAATACTGTTTTGGGTCACTTTTCTGCTCTTGTATTATCAAGATCTTGTGTTTTACCTTGAAATCCTCTTAGGATGAGTAAGAGCAAATTTACTCTTTTTACCTCTTCTAAGTGGATTTTGTGTGAAGGGAAGAACACGGAGGCATGAAGACCAGAGACCATTGAAGATCACATTTTCAAAGACTTTCTTCGAAGACATGAAGACCGGAGGCCATTAAAGACCATTTTTGGAGACATTGAAGACTTGAAAGATGAGAGGAATTTACACTAAGATGAATGTGTACCACAAGAAGAAGAAAAGGAAACATGGCAAAATTTTGGCACCCGTCGCGAGTCGCGAGACCGTCACAAGTCGTGACGAGCCCATCGTGAGTCATGACCAATGGGTGGCCACAATTTCACCTTATCCTTTTTGTACTATAAATAGCACTCTCTTTCCTCTCATTCACATCTTCTTCACCTGCATTTTTATTACTGTTTAGAACCCTATTTTCTTCCATTTTCATCTTTGAAATCTCTTGTATTATGTTTGGTTGTTTAGCATTAATTAGTATGAACTCTTGTAGCTAAATCTAGTTCTTGAGAGCAATTGATTCAAGCTTCCAAGCTTATGTAGTAAGATTCTATGTTTGCTCATTCATGAACATTTATTGAAGAGCATTTATTATGCCATTAATGTTGTGTTTTACCTCATTTATACCATGTGTTGTTTGAGTTTATGAAATGTTCGTAAGATTGAAATGTTAGGGTGTTAGGAAAGTTGAAAATTTCTTAATTCATTTGATGTGGAAATCCAAAAGCATGGATTTAGAACTTCTTGTGTATAATGTGGGGTAATTCTTGCTAGATGAGTATGTTAATGTGGTTTTTTCTCATATTTTTCATATAGATGCAAAGAAAGGTTGAACCTTGAGTATTGTTTGTTCTAAGTTTAATCTAATGAATGCTTTGTTTAGTTAAATGACTATGTCTTTGGTAGAAGGCTGTTTATTGTCAAACCTATGGTCCTTTGGGTGAAATACCATTAATAAAACATCCCTATAATGTTGTTTGTCTAGGGTGATCATCAATGAGGTTTGCAAATGGTCGTTGTTTGTCTTTGCAAACTACTCTTAAGGAAGAACGAATGTTGATCTTTGAATGAGAAGTGATAACATTCCCCATAAACAATAAATGTAATTGAATGAGTGAATGAATCAATGAGCTATATGAAGTTTGGAAGTGGAAATCGATTGCCCCCAAGGCTCCGTAATTATCATTTTCATTGTATGTTTAGTTGTATTGCATCATTAGCATAGTTCTCTTGCTTTGCTAGTTGTATTTCAATTTGATAACTTAGGAGCAAACCAACTAAACCCCCCCCCCCCCATTTACATGCTTTTATATATGTATATCCCTAGTATGTCTTCTCCTATATATGTTTAAACACTTGAAAAGATCCCACTTCTTGTGGACGACCCCGACTTGCCATTATCTACTTTATTGTAGATAGGAAGTATTAGGACTTAAAAGTATTAACTTTGAGAGGTACGGCAACGACCTCCCAAATTTTGGCGCCGCTAACGGGGAAAAGGCATTTATTTTTAAGTGGCATATTATGTGTGATTATATGCTAATTATAAATATTTGTTAGTTTTATTTTATTTTGATTTTTTTGGGTTAATTTGTCATTTTCACTTGGCTTGGAGACGTATTGTTCGAGTTCTTGGTATATGGTTCGTAAGCAATCCTCTTCACAAGAACCCCTACACTACGACCTCGAGTTAAAGTTGAATTTGAGATGGGCTAGGAGGCTTTCTTTGGAAAGTGTGAATAACACCCCTCCTAGTGACCATTTTGTGGATACATCATCCTTTATGGAGCATCCAATTGAGCACAAAGATGAGCATCCTCCTCTCCAAGGGCAAGCACCTCCTCTCCACCAAAGAGAGATTCCTTTGGGGCAAGCTTTGCTAAGAGACATCATGGCCCCCAATCTCAATCAACAACCGATGTGCATCGAGTATCCTGCGGTTGGACCGAACGGGCACTTTGAGCTAAAGACCGGGTTCATCAACATGATACCCATCTTCCTTGGTAGGCAAGGGTCATATCAAGCCAACAAACACCCACCAAATTTCACTTCTTGTGTGGTGGTACGGTTTCCCATTGAGTGGATGACTATTTCTACAAGTTGAAGGCATTCTCGTTCACACTAAGGGATGATGCAAGGGATTGGCTCCACTACCTACCGCCCAAGAGCATTAAGAGTTGGCTTGATATGAAAACAAAGTTTCTAGCCAAATACTTTCCGGCCTCTAAATCTGCCGCCTTGAAGAAGGACATAAGCAACATCCTTCAATGGTATGAAGAATCTCTCTTGGACTATTGGGAGAGGTTCAAGAAGCTTCTTGCAAGTTGCCCTTATCACATTTATTCGAAGGGGGACTTAGTTTATTACTTTTACAATGACCTTCTTGATGAAGATCAAATGTTGGTGAGAGGTTCTTGTGGTGACATCCTTGGGAACAAAATATCCTCTGAGACCATGCAATTATACAAAGAGCTAGCGGAAGAATCGAGAAACTTTAGCTCAAGGGCCGATTTGAGAAGGAGGAATCCAATGCCCGCAAGTGACTCTTCAAATAGTGGAAAGCTCGAGGATCAAGTCTTGGCCCTTGAATCCATGGTCAAATCATTGATGACGAAGCCCAGGAATGCGCCACATGTTAAATCATGTGAAATTTGTTACTTGGCGCATCCTACTGCCACTTGCCCCACTTTGCAAGAGGATTAGGTTGAGGAGGTAAGTGCCATGGGCAATCAAGGGAATCAAGGATACCAAGGCAACCAAGGATATCAAGGTGGGAAAGGCTACTAAGGCTACCAAGGTTATCAAGGGTACCAAAACCGGCCGTACAATTTGGGAAATCGTAATAACCCAACCTCCGGCATGGAAATCCTCATGGAAGCCAAAACCCTCAACCATATTGGCTTCCTCAAAAACAATATAGGCCACCTCAACAAAAATTTCAAAGGCTCCAAGATAAACCCCGAGACCAAGGGGAAAGCTCGGGGCTAACAAAGGATGAGGTGATGCAAGCCATTCACTGGTTGGCTATGTGCACGGAAAAAAGTGAGAAATTCCAAGATGCCAAGGCAAGTATCAAGAACTTCGAAACTCAAGTGAGCCAAATAGCTTAAGTGGTGAATCGGATGGAAGCCCGGGAAAAGGGTAAGCTACCCTTCCAACCGGAGATCAACCCTAGACAAAAATGCAAGTGCTATCACTTTGAGAAGTGGTAAAGGGGTTGACTCTCCCACGGTTGGTGAAGTTGTTGAGGACGAACCTAGGAAGCTTGAAATGCTTGAGAAAGAAAGGAAAAAGGAGAACGAAGAGGAAGCCAATGAGCATGCAAGGAAGGGAAAGGAGAAGGAAGAGGAGATCACCGTTGCGAAATCAACCTCCATTTCCGAACCTTCATTCCCCTCTCACAAGAAGGAAAGAGTGGAGGATATTCCTCTATATGTGCCAGAGCTACCGTTCCTGGAAGCTCTAAAAGACAAAAGGAGGAAGGAATCCAATAAGGACATCTACGAAGTCTTTCGTAGGTGTGAGGTAAATATCCTTCTTTGAATGCAATTGATCAAATTCCTAGCTATGGAAAATTTTTGAAAGAATTATGTGTAGTAAATAAGAAATAAAGAATGAAGAACAAGCTTTAAAATGGGAGAAGTGAACATGTCTCTGCTTTTAGCCAAAGGGAGTTACCCCCTAAATGTAGTGATCCCGGCATGTTCACGATCCCTTGCATGATAGGAAATACACATTTTAAAAAAGCAATGTTTGACTGAGGTGCATCGATAAATGTGATTCATTACTCTTTGTATGAAAGCCTCAATCTTGGTACTTTGCACAAAACTAGGGTGGTAATCCAACTAGCCGATCGTTCTAGTGTGTACCCTAAGGGTATCATCGAGGATATGTTGGTTAGGGTGGATTCCTTAATATTCCCTACGGATTTTTATGTCCTAGACATGGAGCATGATAAACATGACCATCATTGATGTGCATAACGGTACCCTCACCATGGAATTTGATGGGATTAAAGTAGAGTTTAGCATAAATGACTCTATGAAGTATCATCTTGAAGAGTATTCTTGCCATGCTATTGATTTTGTTGATAATGTGGTGCAAGATGTTTTTGAATTGAGTGGTGATAATTCCTTATTAGTTGCTTTGGAAAATGATGTTGAAAATGCATGTATTGTATATTCCATGAGTACTAACTTGAAGGAAAGCATTGAGGAGTTAAGCATTCTTGAGGAAGTGGTGCAAAGTCCCGACCCTCTAGTCTTAGAGGAACCCAAAGAACTAGAATTACTCCCATCACTTATGAAGGCTCCAGTGATTGAGCTTAAACCATTGCCAAGTGACCTCAAGTATGCATTTCTTGGGGAGGGGGAGACGCTTCTGGTCATCATTTCAAGCAAGCTCACCAAGGAGCAAGAAGAAAAGTTGATGGTGGTGCTGCAAGAGAACAAGGAAGCAATTGGATGAGCTATTGCCGACATCAAAGGCATAAGTCCATCCACTTGCATGCATAGAATCTTGCTGGAAGAAGACGCAAGACCCGTCCAGCCACCCCAACGCTATTTAAACCCACCTATGATGGAGGTGGTAAAGGTGGAAATCCTCAAGTTACTCCAAGCGGGCATGATCTATCCAATCTTGGATAGAAAATGGGTGAGTCCAACTCAAGTGATACCCATGAAGAGTGGGGTGAGGGTGGTCGAAAATGAGAAGGGAGAAATGTGCCCACCCGAGTTCAAAATGGGTGGCGTGTTTGCATTGACTACTGGAGGCTAAATGCGGAAACCCGGAAGGATCACCTCCCGTTGCCATTCATAGACCAAATGCTTGAGAGGTTAGCAAGCCACCCCTTCTATTTCTTTTTGGATGGGTACTCGGGGTATTTTCAAGTGGCTATCACCTCGGAAGACCAAGAAAAGACCACATTCACTTGCCCCTTTGGTACGTTTTCTTACCGGCACATGCCTTTTGGGCTATGTAACGCCCCCGCAACTTTCCAAATGTGTATGGTAAGCATTTTCTCATAATTTGTTGAAATTTTTTTCGAGGTATTCATGGATGATTTCACCATTCATTGAAATTCTATTGACAACAGTTTAACAAATTTGGCACAAGTTCTTAAACGTTGCATTGATATTAATCTTCTGTTAAATTCTGAGAAGTGTCATTTTATGGTAGAGCAAGGTATTGTTTTAGGCCATGTTGTCTCCTTTAAGGGTATCGAGGTTGACAAGGCAAAGATAGACACAATTCAAACTTTGCCTTATCCTACTAATGTGCGCGAAGTACACTCTTTTCTTGGCCATGCAGGATTCTATCGCCGATTCATCGAGGACTTCTCAAAGATAGCATCCCCTTTATGCAAGTTTTTGCAAAAAGAGGTGGAATTTGTGATGGATGAGGGTTGTAAAGGGGCCTTCGATACATTGAAAGGAAGGTTAGTTTCAGCACCTATTATACAACCCCCAGATTGGTCGTTGCCTTTTGAGATTATGTGTGATGCTTGTGATTATGTTGTTGGAGTGGTGCTTGGTCAAAGGGTGGGGAGAGCACCTCACGCCATCTACTATGTATCCATGTCTCTCAATGAAGCCCAAAGAAACTATTCACCACCGAAAATGAGTTGCTAGCCGTGGTATTTTCTTTGGAAAAATTTTGATCTTACTTGTTTTGTACAAAAGTTATTGTGTACACTGACCATGCAGCGCTTCATCATTTAATGACAAAGAAAGAGGCCAAGCCAAGATTGATTAGGTGGATCCTGCTCCTGAGTGAATTTGAGTTGGAGGTGCGAGACAAGAAAGGCGCGGAGAACCTCATGGCTGATCACCTAAGCCGATTGGAACCCTGCCAAGATAGTGAGGTAAATCTATTAATGAAGGAGCAATTACAGGAGGAGTTCCCCGATGAACAATTGTTCACTATCAGGGACCTCCAACCATGGTATGCCGACATTGTGAACTTTCTTGTCTCTAGTAAATTTCCTCCTCACTTTTCTAAAGCACAGAAAGATAAGCTAAAGAGCGATGCTAAATATTATGTGTGGGATGATCCCTTTTTGTGGAAGCATTGTGTAGACCAAGTTTTTAGGAGATGCATCCCCGATAATCAAGTACATTCAATTCTCACTTTTTGTCATTCTCATGCATGCGGGGGTCATTTTGGAGCTAAAAGAACCGCTAGGAAAGTCATGGAAAGTGGTTTTATTGGCCTACTTTTAATAAGCATGCATACATATTTTGTTGGTGAGATGCCCTAAAAAGCTATGCTATATTGTGAAATCTTTGATGTTTGGGGTATTGACTTCATGGGATCTTTCCCTAGTTCTTATGGCTTTACATACTTTCTTCTTGCCGTTAATTATGTGTCGAAGTGGGTTGAAGCAAAACCCACTAGGACTGACGATTCTAAAGTGATTGCAGAATTCCTAAAAGATAACATCTTTTCTAGGTTTGGGGTACCCCGAGCCTTGATTAGTGATCGTGGAACCCATTTTTGCAATCGGACCATAGCGGCACTCTTGAAGAAGTATGGCGGCACTCACAAGACATCCACTGCCTATCACCCATAAACTAACGGACAAACCAAAGTTTCCAATCGGGAAATCAAGTCCATCCTTCAAAAGATGGTTAACCCTACCCAAAAGGATTGGATTTCTCAGTTGAATGATTCCTTATGGGAGTATAGGACGGCTTACAAGATACCAATCTGTATGTCATCATACCGGTTAGTGTTTGGTAAACCCTGTCATCTACCGGTGGAAATTCAACATAAGGCTTACTGGACAGTCAAAAAATTCAATCATGATGTAGAGAAGGCCGGCTAGCATAGGAAGTTACAATTGGATGAACTGGATGAGATCCGGAATGAGTCCTATGAGAATGCTGAAATCTATAAAGAGAAGACAAAGGTGTGGCACGACAACATGATCATTAGGAAGGACTTTGACGCTAGTCAAAAGGTCCTCCTATTCCAATCTCTCTTTTTCCCTATCCCAGGTAAGTTGAGGTCTCGATGGATCGGTCCTTTTGAGGTGGTTAAGTTATTCCCACATAGCGCAGTGGAGATTCTAGATTGAGCTAAGTCCAATACTTTCAAGGTTAATGGACAACGTTGAAACCTTACCACAAGAATTTTGTGCTGGAAAAAGGGGAGGACGCTGGTCTCCTCGATCCAATTTGTGAGTAAATCCCAAGAAAAGGGAGTAAGTAGTGTCGACGACATTAAATAAACTTGGCTTTGATCATCCGGATCGTTATTCGTGATTTTTCGTTGATGTTGTTTGGTTTTGGATTTTATCATTAAGTTTCATTATTTTTTATGTTTTTTCACGGGTTGTTTTTTCCATGATTTTGAAGAAATTTTGAAGCCAAGGCATTGGACTTGTGAAGGGATAAAGGCTTGGAGTCAAGAAGGAAAGACTTGGACAAGAGAAGGAATCAGAAAAAATTTCTAAGTACTAGGTTATAAGTGGTCACGAGTCATGATAGACTCGCAAGGGCATCGTCTCGAGTTGAGATGTCCTCGCGAGGGCCTCGTTGTGAATCACAACCAAATCAGGGATTTTGGCTTAAAATTGGGGTCTCGACCAAAACTCTCCGCGAGCCGCGATGGCCTTGCTAGGGCTTTGTCGCGACTCGCAACAGAGTGGTCGTGAGTCGCGATGTACTCAAAAATCTTGTGTTAAAATGGAGGTCTCAGCCTCCATTTTTCGTGAGCCACGATGGCCTTGCAAGGGCTTCATCGTGACTCATGATGGAGTGGTCGCAATGTACTCAGAAATTGTGTGTTAAAATGGAGGTCTCGGCATCCACTTTTCGCGAGCTGGGATGGCCTCGCGAGGGCCTCGTCACAAACCCTCGAGACATACCCCCTCAAGACCTCAAATCAGCAAGCCTTCGACTCGAGCCAAACCTGAAAGTCCATCACCTTCTCGAGACCAGCCCTTCGAGACATCACCACCTCAAGACCTCGAGGCAGCAAGCCCTCGACTCGAGCCAAACCATAAATTCCATCACCTTCTTGAGACCAGCCCTTTGAGACATCACCACCTCGAGACCTCAAGGTAGCAAGCTCTCATCTCGAGCCGAACCATAAATTCCATCACCCTCTCGAGGCCAGCCCTTTGAGACATCACCCCCTCGAGACCTCGAGGCAGCAAGCCCTCGATTCAAGCCGAACCTGAAGTCCATTACCTTCTCAAGGCCAGCCCTTCAAGACAGCATCCTCTCAAGACCTTGAGGTAGAAAGCCCTCGACTTGAGCTGAAACTGAAGTCTATCATCCTCTCGAGGCCAGCTCTCGAGACCAACCCTTCGAAACATCACCGCCTCGGGTCCTCGAGATAGTACACCTCTCAAGATCTTGAAGCCACAAACCCTCGAGGTGTCATCTTTCACCCTCAAGCAAGCCTTTCGATACCTCGAAGCCGCAAGCCCTTGAGGTGTCATCTTTCATCCTTGAGTATAACCTCTCGAGACCTCAAATCTGCGAGACCTCGAGGTGTCATCTTTCATCCTAGAGCCTAGCCTCTCAAGACCTCGAAGCTACGAGCCCTCGAGGTGTCATCTTTCATCCTCCAGCCTAGCTTCTCGAGACCTCGAAGCCACATGCCCTCGAAGTGTCATCTTTCATCCTCGAGCCTAGCCAGACCTAACGCCCCTCAAGACCACCCATTGCAAGTCGCGATGGTCGTATGAATTTGCTTTAAATGATGGGCTAAACCCATTTTCCCACAAACATATCTTCAATCTTCCGCTACTCTTCATCTTCTCCCGCTCCTCTTCATCATTCTCAACCTGTCTTCCACCAAGCATCGCCGCTCACTGCTGTTAACAGCCGCCCTCCACCACTCCATACCCCATCCTTTCTTCCCAACCTCCACCCACAAATCGGAAAAAAAATCTTTGAAGAACATTAACCTTAGAATTTGGGGGTTTTGTCACTTTAAGCAATTCAATTTCAAATTGATTGTGGGCTTCCTCGTTTCTTCTTCCTACGCATCTTGGTGGTACATTACTTCACTTTATTGAGCTTGAATTGTGATTACTAATTTCTACTCAATTTTTTTTATGGATATTGTATAGATTGTGTGTAATGCCTTAGGAAATTGAATTGTTAGATCTTGGTTGATTTTGGTGAATAAATTGTGCCTACAATTTAATTTGATGGGTATTGTGTGCATATTTTGTGGTTGCGATTTGGATTGTATTGTGCTTGTTTTAGTTGGGATTGTGTGCATTTGTGTTATTGTGCCTGAGAACAGATTGTGACTTATGCTAGATAGGAGGCATGTTGGACCTTGATTCAACATAGTTGTTATTTGGATAAAATGTTATTGTGCTTTGCAATGTTATTTTGCTTAGGGTAGTTTAGCCATGAGATGTGAATGTTGACATTGTGAATGTACTAATGGTAGCTAAGCTAGTTAAGCACAACTGTGGTTTTGAGATATAGCATATTGATTTCAGCAATGTGAACTTCATGGATTTGAGAATATTGGCTTGTTGGACATAGTATGGATTGTATATGCATTTGTGATTAGGACTTGAATTAGTTGACTTTATTTTGACTCGGCTTGTGATGATGAACTAGTTTAAGGTTGAGTATGAATTTGCAATATTGCATATACACATATTCATGTGTGTTTGACTTGTTTGCTGTGATTGTTAGATATGGCCCCCACGAAGAGACCTAGGGCTTCTCCCCCGAGGTGGGTGCACCACCGCTCCACCTCCACCTCCTCCACCGGCTTCGAAATCGAGCCATGTACCTTCCCCTCCAGATAGGTACATGGGTTTAACTCGGATCACCGGGTCCAATGCGGAAAGATAGGAGGCCCTGGAGAAGTGCCAACTCAAGGAGACAATCTTTGTCGATGTGCCCATATTAGATGCTCTCGGGCTCACTCAGCCTGTCAGGTGCCTCCTCGCAAAAGGGGGAATGGAAGGGTTTATGAGTAGGAGCGCGCCCTCTTACCAGAGGTACATGCTGGAATTCTTGTCAACGGTCCGTATAAGTAGCATGAGAGGCAATCAACCATGCGAGAGGTACATTTCTTTTCACTTAGATGATATATCTAGGCCAATGAACGTATCGCAGATTGAGGAGGCCTTTGGATTTAAAATCGCAGAGATATGGGCCAGGCTGGACCCACAGGCCTAAGAGCGATCAATTGAGGATGACATGCACTTTTGGAATGTCATCAACATGAGGCTGAAGAATTCCCATGATAAGAGTAGCGTCATTGTCCACCCTAAACTCCGTTATTTGCACCGTCTATTGGCTGGCACAGTACTTTGCTCAGCGGAGCCAACGAATGTGCCAGACAATGACATTCACTTTCTGTGGCACTTGACGAGTGAGGGGCCATGATACGGGCTATGGGCAGAATTGTGGATGAAGAGAATCGTGGAGATGGCAGGAAAACCCAAAGGGAAGATCATGGTCGGAGGCATGATAGGCCTTTTAGCAGAGTACTTGGGATTAGTTCCTCCGGCTGACTTTCCACGCTTAGGGAGGCGCACGTCCTAACTTATCATTACTGACAGGTTAGTTAGATTTGATATGCTCAGTGCCACATGGACCACGGGCTCTTCCATTGGTTGTATGGTGCGAGGAAGGTCACATTCATGGCACTTCCTCAGCCCAACAAGATGAAGCTGGAATTTGACACACCTCTAGGAGACTTGGCAATTTCACCAGACTCCTCATGTAGAGATGATTTCCAGCACGAGCTCCGCGACCTTGGCCCAGCTACTGTCCAGTGTGATGATAGCATTCTACCTCCCTCTGAGCGACAGCAGCAGTAGCACTACCAGCAGCACTCCACGCAGCCTCCACCAGAGACAGAGCCGATACTGGAGGACGATGTGCCACCTCACCATTCCTAGCCTCCACCGGACTTCTACAAGCGGGTGATGTAGACTATGGAGGATGGATTCCACTGACATGACAGCATGATATTGGAGCATAATGTATTTGTCTCCAAGACTTTGATTGACATGGACGAGAAGATTGACCACTTGTCAGCTCGCATCCATGAGATGCAGTCCCAGGCAGGCGGTGTCTCAGGCCCCGATCTGGGAGTGAAGAGGCGGAGAGCTAAGGGCAGAGGCGCATGGAGTGGCTAGAACAGTATCAGCAGCAGTATTTTAGCGGTGGCTCTTCTTCATCACAGCAGTGATTTTGTGAGCACCGTATATTTACCCTTTCCATACTTCACTTTGTACGTTTTTACCCTAATGTCTACATTGAGGGCAATGTAGTGTTCTAAGTATGAGGAGGGGTATCCACAATGAGAGGATTGGGATTGAAGACACTTTTGCATAACTCTTTTGATTGGTTTTGGATGTTTTTTCCCTTTTGTGGTGGGATGTTTTTCTTTTGACGTACTTCGATAGTGTTGGCTTTGATACTTTTCTTAGCTTTAACATTTGGAAAGCACTTTGCTACTTTTTGGATTAGAGACAAGTGAAAAATGTTGAAAAAAAATTTGAAAAAAATAAAAATGAAAAGAATCCCGCTAAGTTGAAAACCCGAGAGGGCAACTTAGGCAACATTGGGGGCCCGGATAGGTCAAAAACCTAAAAGGGCGACCTAGGAAAAAGTGAGAGGCTAAATTTTCTGAAAAAGGTGAGATGTGAGCCAAAGAAACATGATGTGTGGCTAGGAAGAAAACCCGAAAGGGCTCCTAGGTAAAATGAGAGAAAATGAGAGAAATTGAAAATTGTTAAATGTTCACTCATTTGCCAGCGTTGGAGTCATAAAGTTGCGGTGACCATACGGATGGATCGGGTAGCTTGACATCTTGAGGACCTTTTGGGAGTTGAAAATTTAGAGGGAGAAGATGATGTAAGTTATGAAATTCTTGATCATTAGTATGCTTCATTTTTAGGTTGATATATTGATATAAAGTGGAGCATGTGTTTTGAACCTTATACATGTCTTTAGCTTCACCTTGTATCATTGGATTGGGGATTATCAATTTGGGATTTAGAGATGTTTTAGGGATATCAATGAATTGATGGGTTGATATGGTTTGGGTAGATTTAGGAATAAGGGTTGTGGGAAACTTCTAATTTGACCTTAACATTGCGATGTGTGATATTGAGAGTTTTGTGAGGTATTTATTTGAGGAAATAGTAGTTAGGATGTGGATACGTCATTTCCTTCGTATGCTTGGATCTTTTATTACTCGAGGGACAGTAAGGTTTAAGTATGGGGAGGTTTGATATGTCCATTTTATATGCATAATTTAATACTGTTTTGGGTCACTTTTGTGCTCTTTTATTATCAAGAGCTTGTGTTTTACCTTGACATTCTCTTACGAGGGGTAAGATCAACTTTACACTCTTTTACCTCTTCTAAGTGGATTTTGCATAACAAGGGAAGAAAACGGAGGCATGAAGACTGGAGACCATTGAAGATCACATTTTCGAAGACTTTTGAAGACTTGCTTCAAAGACATGAAGACCGGAGGCCATTGAAGACCATTTTTGGAGACATTAAAGACTTGAAAAATGAGAGGAATTGCTATGAAGATGAATGTGTACCACAAGAAGAAGAAAAGGAAACAAGGAAAAATTCTGGCACCCTTCTCGAGTCGCGATCCTCGTCGCGAGACCATCGCGAGTCGCGACCAATAGGTGGCCTTATCCTTTTTGTACTATAAATAGCACTCTCTTTCCTCTCATTCACATCTTCTTCACCTGCATTTTTATTACTCTTTAGAGCCTTATTTTCGTCCATTTTCATCTTTGAAATCTCTTGTATTATATTTGGTTGTTTAGCATTAATTAGTATGAACTCTTGTAGCTAAATCTAGTTCTTGGGAGCACTTGATTGAAGCTTCCAAGCTTATGTAGTAAGATTCTATGTTTGTTCATTTATGAACATTTATTGGAGAGCATTTATTATGCCATTAATGTTGTGTTTTACCTTATTTATACCATGGGTTGCTTGAGTGTATGAAATGTTTGTAAGATTGAAATGTTAGGGTGTTAGGAAAGTTGCAAATTTCTTAACTCATTTGATGTGGAAATCCAAAAGCATGTATTTAGAAATTCTTGTGCATAATGTGGGGTAATTCTTGCTAGATGAGTATGTTAATGTGGTTTGTTCTCATATTTGTCATATAGATGCAAAGAAAGGTTGAACCTTGAATGTTGTTTGTTCTAAGTTTAATCTAATGAATGCTTTGTTTGGTTAAATGACTATGTCTTTGGTAGAAGGCTTTTTATTATCAAACCTATGATCCTTTGGGTGAAATGCCATTGATGAAACACCCCTATGATGCTGTTTGTCTAGGGTGATCATCAATGAGGTTTGCAAATGGTCGTTGTTTGTCTTCGCAAACTACTCTTAAGGAGGAAAGAATGTTGATCTTTGAATGAGAAGTGATAACATTCCCCATAGACAATAAATGTAATTTAATGAGTGACTGAATCAATGAGAAATATGAAGTTTGGAAGTGGAAATTGATTGCCCTCAAGGCTCCGTTAATTATCATTTACATCGTATCTTTAGTTGTATTGCATTATTTGTATAGTTCTCTTTCTTTGCTAGTCGTTGTATTTCAATTTGATAACTTATGATCAAACCGACCAACCCCCCCCCTCCATTCCTTGTTTACATGCTTTTATATATATCTATGTATGTATATGCCTAGTATTTCTTCTCATATATATGTTTAAACACTTGAAAAGATCCCTCTTCTCGTGGACGACCCCGACTTGCCATTATATACTTTATTGTAGATAGGAAGCATTAGAGCTTAAAAGTATTAACTTTGAGAGGTATGATGATGACCTCACATAAGGCATTTGTGTATTGAGCTGAACCCGACCTTAGTAGTGATCTCCTCAAGAACTTCATTATGTCGGGCTTTGAGGGAACAAAAGTCCCCCAGGATTTCATCATTCGCAAGAGCCAAGGAGTCATTTTCTTCCCTGAAATGACATAGTGCGTCGACGAGCTCTTTCTGACTTTCGTGAAGCCTGTTGCACCATATGTAAAGTTCTTCGTGCACAGCTTGAAGTTTCTCCTCAAGGTGAACAGACTTATACCAAAACTGGGAGGCTTCAATCCGATGCTCCTAAGCCCATTCCTCAATCCGGTGGTACCACTCTTTCATGACTTGAAAGAAGAAGTCGAAAGAGGTCCCTCTTTGCAAATGAGGAGGGCAGTACAGACCAAGTCGAGGGTCTACACCAAATGAAAAGAAAGACAACTGAGTTAAGGAAAAACACATAAATAAAGAAGAAAAAACTCCAGTCATTCATTTTTAAAAAAGGCACATCCGGAGCCCAAAAAGGGAAATCATACATGGTTATTCCCTAAGCTAGTCTAGGAGGATCCTGGAGTTCTGGGCGAATGCCAAGACCTTGGAAGGATGAGGGGGTCCAGCTCCTTCTACTCGGAGTCCTCATCCATTTCCATTTGATGGATAACTTGTCAGAGGTCTTCAGATAGTCCAACAGAGGAAGCTGAAGGGTTCCATCATGAATGGATTTCCACTAGAGATGGCTCAGGTGATTTGGCTTAGAGGTACTCTTATAAACATCTAGCATGGTTGTATACTCGGCGGGAAGGTTCTTAGCGACAGAGTAGGGCATGATGTTCCAAGTCACCCCTACCAGAACGGTGGAAAGCTTCATGAAGAAGTCCTGGAACCCAACGGTCTTCACCAGCTTGTTGGTATAGGCCTCAAATGAGGAAGCCTGATGTCCAAGAGAACAGAGTTTGGTGAGCCTGGTGTTCTACGCCTGAATCTTGGAAAGCTTCTTTTCCAGATCCTTCGGGGCATTGCCCTTCTCCAGGGCAAGCTTATCATACTCCACTCTCAGCTTGGTCTCTCTCTCCAAAAGCCTCTTTTCTAGGTTCTTCAGCACATTATTCTTCTCCAGGAGCTTCTTCTCTAACTCCTCTTAGTGGGTTGTAGCAGCCCGAACAAGTTCAGTCTCATGGCTGGAGGTCATCTATTGAATTTTCCCTTCGAGCTCCTAAGCTTTCTGAACGGCCTCTTCGACCTCTTTAACTTTAGAGGTATAAACTTGGATGTGCAAGTCTAAAGGGCCAAAGAGAGCGAGCGTCTCCAGAAAGAGGGTCAGAGAGTGGCCTCCATCATCCTTAGAAGGCAAGTTAGACTGCTCCAAGGCAAGGGCAGTCTTCGTCCCGAGTTCATTGGAAAGACCGTTCGGCTGCGGTTGGATGAGAGATTTTGGGAGTAGATTGGTAACGGGTGTGGTTCGCGCAATGGCTCCAGTCCACTGACAAAGAGGAGAAATGTAGGAGGAGAAGTTGTTGGAAAATGATGGTTAAAAGGTTGAAATTTGTCAACTTTTGGGCATCGTTTTGGGTGGAACCTGGATGGATTTTGGGTCGGTGGATGTCATTTTTGGGTTCTCCTCCGTGAGTACTATAAAATTGATAATTTAAAATCTCAAAATGGATCAAGGGTGAAAGAGATATGGATGTTTGAAATGTCACTCTTGAAAGAGAAAAATTAGGCAGAAATTGGCCCAGATTAATTTTTCTCTGGACTGTCCAAAGTGCGTATGGACCGCATGGAAGTCTCTGGAAGGCCCAACCACATAGTATATATGGAATTGCTTGTGTGTAATTCTTAAGAGATAAGAACAAAATACTTTCATATTTTATGAGATATCTTGTCTTAAATAAATATGTGGTTTACCATGTTTAATATGATGAAGAATATTTGTTCAAATTTTCTTCCTTTTCCAGCAGATTTGATTCGAATATTCATGGAATGTATCAGATTTGATGAGTTGATGATTAGAGAATATTCTTCTCTAATTACAGAAAATCAAAATATTATGTTTCCATGATTAGGGTCTCTTAGAGAAGTATAAATAGAGCCTCTAAGTCAGTCAGAAAATTTTGCACCATTTTCTCAAGTCCCTCCAATTCTAAACTTGAGTCTTCTTTCTGTCTTTCTCGAAGTTCTCATCTGTTGCTCTGTCGATGTGATAGTCCTTCGGGCCTTGCGTGAATCCGAGGTAACTCTTACGTGTTAATTATTACCTTCGATGGTTTTACCCTAGGGAACAATGTCCACAATGGGAGTCATTCGTTTCAAGGGCAGCAAGTTTACTCGTGACTCCATCAATTTGTTATTGATTGAAACGTGATTTATTTCTCCCATGTATTACTTTAATTATTCATAATTTAAGCTTTATGATTGTGTGCCTGAATAATTAATAAAAGTATACTATTCGCATATGTAAATTGCTTATTCAATTTTCATTATTTAATTTTTGCATGATAAAATCAATATATGTCCAACAGAATTCTCATCAAGATCTTGCTTACTTCTTGAAGATTCTCCGATGACCTCAAGTTCGGCCATCAAAATATTCTCTGTCCAGAGACTCCCAGACTCAAAAGCCCCCGAGCGGACCTTCTCCTCATACGTTTTGTCTTCAATTATAACTTCATTCCAAAGACCAAGCATGTCAGCAAAATACACTAACAAAGTAAGAAAAGCACGAGTTAGTTAAAAAAACACAAAAATGGAGAAGAAGAAAAAAGAAACCCGAACCTAATACAAAGGATACCGCAAACATTTTCAGAAGGTGAAGAGGAGATCACAATGGGAGCTTCTTCGGTGTTCTCTACTAGGGCAGGCTCCGGCACGGCCTTAGCAGTTTCAAAGGTGCACCCGGAGGGTTTAAGGTTGCTACCCTTAGTCTTTTGTAAGGGGCAGGTGGTAGGTACGTCCGTTTACCTTTCACCTACGGAGCTAAATCAACTCTTATATCGAGTTCAACCAGGTCATTCCTTGCATTCAAGTTGTCCTTCATCTTACCAAGAATGGTTAGTAGAGTCTCAATTAAAATCTCACACACATATTCTCTTTATGAATCACATCCAAAAAATAGAGAACCTCCAGAGTCTCTCAATACGGCAAATCGAAGAATATCAATCTTTTCTTCCAAGGCCCATCATTTAAGGCAACCACTTTTTATCTTTTTTCCTATAACAACATTGAGTTTCTTCACCTTGTTGTAGATGGCAAACCCACTCAATATTCTTGGCGCTTTCCTCCTCTCCCTCCCCCCAACAAAATGAATGTCGCCATCTCGTAACTTGTGCATCACTGGGAGGAATTTCCTATGACCAAGATACACAGTCTTTCGACCATTTTCCAGCTGCATAAAATCACTTGCTTCTTCACACACAGGACATGCCTTGTGACCCTTAACAACTTAACCCAAAAGATTACCATATGCCGAAAAATCATTAATTATGCAGACTAGCATGGCCTTCATCTTGAACTTTGACCCACAATAACTATCAAAAACATCGACACCGTTCGACCACAACAACTTCAAATCTTCAATGAGTGGGGCTAGATAAGTATTGATGTCATTTTCGAGTTGCCTCGGACTGGAAATCATTAGTGGCATCAAAACATATTTTCTCTTCATGCATAGATAAAGAGGCAGATTGTAAATACAAAGCATAACAGGCCATGAGCTATGTTTCGATGACATATTACCAAAGGGATTCATACCATCAGTACAAAAAATTCATTCTCAAATTCCTAGGTTCAGTAGCAAACTTAGGATACCTGTTGTTAAAATTCTTCCACTGATCTGCATCTGCTAAGTGACTAATGATATCATTATCAACACAATCCCTATCCTTGTACCATGTCATATTTTTCGCATCCATGGTGTTCTTGAACAACCACTTCAGCGTGGGGACAATAGGACGGTACCAAAGGCATTTTGCAGGGACCTGTTTCCTTACCTTCACAATGAGCTCTTCATCCACAACATCATTTCTTCTTCGCTTATAACGAGATACCTTGCATACAGGGCAAGCCACTGCTTCTTCTAAACCATCCCTATACAAGACACAATCATTGGGGCATGCATGTATCTTTTTATACTCCATTCTCACTAGGCACAAAATTCTCTTTGTACCGTACAGGTTGTCTGGTAAACCATTTTCGGAAGGGAGGGAGCTTCTCACTCAAAAACTTCAACAACTTATCCATGCAAGTAGCGCTCCACAAACCAATGCCTTTCGGGTTCAACAACTCCATCAAACATGACATTACAGTGTCTTCCTCCTTGCAACCAGGATACACCGGTTTGTCCTTCTCATCCAGAAATTTTGACAAAACCTCAGGCCTCCCCCTAAGTTCATCCACCACCTCCTAACACATGTCATCCAATTTTAAATCCTCATAATATTCCTCCTTGCTACCTACAACCACGCCCGGTGGTGGTTTCTCCCCATGAAAATTCCAAACCAAATAATCCTCCGAGAACCCTCTCTTGTACAAATGGAGTTGCAACAAGTCTCGATCGCCAGTATGCATACGGTTCTTACAATCATGACATAGACATAGGATGCGCTTTTCACGACTAAAAGCATAGCCCAAGAAGTACCCAACAAAAGCTATAAATTCATCACTCACCAAGCTAATGTTGTGGTACACATGCTTACGCCTCTCGATGGCACGGTAGATGTCTACAATGTAATCAATTTGCAACTTTTGAACATCCATAGAAATATACAACTACACCATAAATATTCAGCTTAAATATAACACACCCCATAAACACGCAACATGCAACATCCCACACTACTACAATCATACCACACCCTATATATCAAATCACATGCATTCAAAGTCATTCATTACATCAACAATATTTGCTAACAAACCTTATTTATCAAGAGTGTGAAGCAAGATTACAATGTTCAAACTCACAAGACATTTATCGCAACATATGATTCCACACATATTCTACCATAAAAGATAAATTTCAAACAAAAAATGGTGTACTTTCTAGGGAATTCATTTATGAGCATACAATATCTTCTTCAACCCCAAATTGCCATTAATGATCTCCAAAACACTCTTCCTTATTTTTTTTACCAGATCAAAATGGTGGTGGGTGAGCATTTAATGCATCAATAGCACCGATCAAAATCTAAAATATCGGTGCAAAAGGTCCAGGTGAAGAATTAGCACCGGCATTTGTACCGGTCCTATTGCTAAAATTAGGAACTGGTGCAAAAAATTAACCAAAATTGCGCATTTTCCAGATCTTCACTCAAAAGCAATGGTACATGACCGGTGCTCTAATATTTCCCATGTTTTAAAAATTATAGCATTAGGAAAACTCGATCGGTGGAGAGTTTGATACCGGTGCTTACAGTTTTCCCGCCATTTTTTCCTAAACGCACCGGTCCGCTAACCTTTACCGGTGCTTTTTTTACAATTTCCCGCATAAATTTTTTTTTCTAGCACCTATTTTCCGCACTGGTATACAACTTACCGGTGCTCAAAACTACCAAAACATTCATTATTCCAATCATAGGCACCGGTATTATGCATCGGTATGTGTTTTTCTGGTTTTATTACCTTTTAGGCACCGGTTGTTCTTCCATGGATTATTATACCGATGCAATAGGTAACTATTAGCACAGTTATGTCAACACCAGTATATGTATAATGATGCCTATGTACCTGTTTTCCAGTAGTGATTGTAATCCATGTCTTAATTTTAATATTTGTTTTTAGCAACAATTGGAGATTGATATTGATAGTGCCAGCAAATAAGCGGGTCTATTGGCTGGATCCCATGCACTTTCCACCATCAGATGCATTCGTTCAGATTTTGGAATCCGCAAAGAAGGAACCAAGCAAAGAAAATAAAATTTTGTTTCGATTGCTCAACATCAAGGTGGTCTACCGATAACTTTACTTTTATTTTAATAAATACTATTGGTCCAACATAGCTAAAAATTCATATTTTTCACAATTAGTACAAGAAACAGGCACAAACTTGGGAGTGTTGGTATTACGTCATGATATACGCGACTGGGTGCATAGAGAAAATCGAGGAACATGCTCTTGAACTTGACAAGGTAATTGTGTAATTCTTTGTAGTCATCCTTTATATAACATTTCCTAATTTTTAATGGTCTACCATATATATTGTTATTAACCGATTTTTAAAAAGGATTTGACGCCCTACTCGCTAGTTGAAATCAACAATGCACGGAATAATTTGGCAAAACATCTAATTCTCAATCGGTCCAATGCCCTGAGGTATCCTATTGGCAGGGTAGTGCAACTTAGATAAATATTTATAGATTTTTGCTTGGTTAGCTTTATCAATAGATTTTTATTAAGGTAGAACATACTATCGTGTATTCTTTTAACATTGTGGCTGTGAATTGTGGCTTTTTGGAGCCAAAATTTTTAATGAAACACAAATTGGGCAAAAAAAACCAAAGGAAGTTTCCGAACTCGAAAATCATCTCGGATCCGGTACTACTTTTTTGCATAGATCGGCAGACGATTACAAACTTGGAAATATAACTGCCTCAAAAGTTTTCGAGGTTGGAAACTATTTGGTCTACAATTAGTGTGCTCCTTCCATTTTACAGTAAGGGAACGGGAATGGCACAAGATCTCGGAAATTGAAATCAAAGAGAAGAAACTTTCAATAGTTTCTGACACCGAAAACTCTTTCAAGACATGACTCGTAAATCAAACATTCTGATATCGTTAGTACAATGAGTTGTAAATATTGTAGTAATTGCCTAATTGGACATGTCCAATTATTTATTCGGAGTTTTAAAGTTTAATTTCAACACTTTGCAAATAAAATGTGATGACAAAGTCTTTGTTTAAAACGTTCGTATTGTTGCAAATTGATTAATCTTTAGCTTACTGCTACACTAATTAAGCAGGGAAGAAGTTCATCAAATATATCAAACTTAATAGTGGATGTTTCCAATTAAAGTTTAAATATGTGAAGCTTTAAAAATATATACTACAAAATCTAATAGTCTATTTATGAGTTGTTGAATAAATTACCTTTTATTATATGAATCGACACAAAGTCTTACTTTATGCAACATAAACTTTAAAATTATGCTTTAATTTTCTGCAACACATTATTTCGAATTTGATTAAAAGTTTCGAAATTCAATGGTTTCGAATATTTTGTGAAATATTTATTTGCGATATGAGATCTGTACATATATTTAACGTTGGAATCTTTTGTATGTATGCATTGATGAATCCGAGTATACACGGTTGTATATCTCTTATGGAAGAGAAACTTGGCATGAAAGAGTTAAAAGAGTTGACTTTTGGTCAAGAGTTGTAACCACGGTTTTGCAAACAATGGTACGTATATACGTTAATTAAAGTGAATCATGGCATATGCTATATATACATATATTGCTTGGATTATATTTGATAACCATTTGCGTGAATCTGGATGTGAACATGACTTTGTTACAAAGAGAGTTATGTGAATAATATTTGCACATATATGTCCAGTACACTAAGGCTATCAAATTTGATATTGAATGGATTTGGTTATATTAATCCCTTAATTATGTGGAGAAATGAGTTGAGCATGTATGTTAAATTACATGGCGTAATTATGGAAATATGTTAATTCCGTAATATTCATGCTTATGAGAGATCATATTTGATTCTTTGCATGAAAGATTGGATTAAATTTAGGGGGAAAATGCCATGAGTTTAGAATATGGGATCAGACATTATTATTCAATTACTTGAAAGCAATGCATGTGGTTGGAAATTATGAGACATGTTTAATTTCCAAATCCCTTGAAATGTTATAGTATTTGTTTAAATACTTGATCAAATGTTGAAATACCTATTTTGCATGGTATAATAATTTGGTTGTGTGGGCCGCTCGTGTTGGTTTAAAAAACAATTTTTACCACATTTTGTGTGAGAATGTGCTGCTAGTGATTCATGACTTTTATATGCTCGGTCTGAGAATCGCATGCGAAAAAATGGTAAACTTCATTTGCACTTAAACATGACATCTCTTGGCGAGAGTGTAACATATTCGTGCATGAATGAAGGATGTGACATTGGGTTATTTGATCCATGATGTATTCTCGTTCATTTAGGGACTTGATTTAGCTACCTAAACGAAAATTTTAGATGTATAATGTGTCTAAAATTGTATTATGATTTTATATGCTATGATTATATTAATTGTTTGGGAAAGTGCCCTTTTGATGCAATGAAAGATTTGACAAGGCTTGTCCCGATAATTGGCTATCTTGATTGATCGTTTATGAGCATATGGCTCACGAGTGACAATTGTTAGATTGCACAGATAGAGCATATGGGCTCGAAGTTTGACATATTCTGGTTATTTTGTATGACCTGGTAAATGTGAACGTGAAGACATTAGTTTACGACTATGCCTAGGGTATTGGTTCTAGTGAACCATGGTATAAACCCTAAAGCATGAGTAATCTTGACTATGCTAAAAACTCTGATTACTTGTAATCAAACAATTGAGGGAAAAATCTCAAGAATTTGGTTGAGAAAACTAAGAATCCCGAGACTTTTGGTCAAATCTCTTGATTTATGGTTGAAAAATCTAAGAATCATGAGATGGGGAATCCCAAGACATTTGGTCAATTCTCTAGATTTTTTGTTGGAAAGCCTTAGAATTCTGAGATGAGGAATCCTAAGACATTTAGTCTAGAAACCCCAAGACACGAGGTTTTGAGAAACTTAACACGTGTGGGGATGTTTAATAAAACCACCCCAATGTGGGGGTAGACGAAAACCTAAAAATTCAACGACCATATGAATTTTGATAGGTACTTGTGATGAAAAGTCGTCACGAGAGACTTGAATCAAGTTGTTCAAGTCGGGAGGAATTTAACTCGAACCAAAAGGGTAAACCCAAAATTGAGTCGAGCAATGGACTTGAATGTGTTTCGAGCATAAAGGCACTCAAGTTTGATTTGAGTAGTCTGAAAGTAAAGTGCAGTTATACTGAAACTTGGCTTTAAAATGGGCATGAAATTGTGTGGAGTTGGTAAACTCACACTACGCTCTAGTGAGAGTTAATCGAATCCTCGATTGATTGATACTACATTGGTGATGGTATTGGTCATGCGAGGAAAAATGATTAATTGAGATCGGGTAGTTATCTCTAATTCCAAGGGAGTTGAGGAATAAGAGAGACTTCCACGATAAAAGATCAATTGGAGCTGTGACGGCGACTGGAGAAAGAAGAAAACGCGCCTAGAGAAAGAAGAAGACATGCATTTATCTCATGCGCAATTGGAGCTGTGACGGCGACGAACTGCAACAGCGGCGGATGGAGCTGAGGTTCAATTTTTTAGAGGTGAGGTTTGATATTGTGTTTCTTTTCAAAGACCTGCTAATGTTTAATAATTATTTGTATGAGGTTAATGTCACTAAACATTGTTGGTATGGTGGTTTAGACTCATGTTGTTGAGGTGTGAGGTCTGGAGTTCGAGTCTTGCTAGTTGGTTGATGTTTTATTTTGATGATTTTATTTTCCTGGTTGAGGTTTAATAATTACTTGTATGAGGTTAATGTCAATAAAGATTTTTTGGTCTGGTGGTTAAGACTCGTGATGTTGAGGTTCGAGGTCTGGAGTTTGAGCCTTGGTATACTGTTTTTGAAGATTTAATGTTCTTGCTTTACATGCTGATGTTCAATATCATTTGACTAATTCTATGTTGTATAAGTGTCTTTGGTATAGTGATTATTACTTTAGGTCTTGAGGTTAGAGACCAGTATTTAAATCTCATCAGGTCCTTTTTTTAAAGAAATTTTATTTTTGAGGTATTGTGGCTTTTGTTGATGTTTGTAGCTTTTTTTCTCTTGTATTGATGTTTTTCATTATCCGGGTGAGATTTACTTGATATGAGATGAGGTTCTATAGTTTTAATGGATTGATATTTGTAATTTTTTTTATTTTCTCAAGTTGATGTTTTTCATTTTCCAGCTGATGTTTTTTAACTTTTTTTCTCTTATGTTGATGTTTTTCATTATTCGGGTGAGATTTAATTGACATTAGTTGAGTAACTATATTTTTTTGGGGTAATATGGATTGAAATTTGTAATTTTTTTATTTTCTAAATTTGACGTTTTTCATTTTCCGGCTGAGGTTTTTGGTAATATGAGTTGATAAATGTAGTGCCTTTTTTCTTATGTTGATGTTTTACATTTTTCGGATGAGGTTCAGGTGTTAGAAGTTAATGTTTGTTGTCTTTTAAAAAAAACATTGATTTTTTATGATTTTCAAAGTGAATAATTTATACTATTGAGGTGTCGTAGCTTTGTTGTTGATGTTTTCAGTCCTTTTTTGGATGTTGATGTTTTTCATTTTCAATATGAGTTTTAGGTAATAGAGATTGATGTTTGTAGCTTTTTTTTATGATATGGTTAATTTTTTGTAGTATTTTCTTCCTTATGTTGACGTTTTTCATATTCTGGGTGAAGTTTAGATGATAATAATAGATGTTTTTAATTTTTTGGGTGATATATATTGATTTTTGATGTTTTTTTTAAATGATAATTTGGTTTTGTTGATATTTTTATGATTTCCAGTTATTTTTTGTAAGTAGTAATCGGCGTTCTTTTTAAAAAAATTTATTGATGTTTTATTGATTTTTAATATTAAAGTCTTGGGAAAGACAGTCTTTCCATATTTATATGGAAAGACGGGGTTTAATTAGAATAATAAAAGGTAGAAGGTGTTAGTTGCAATATTAAAATTTTAGTATGCAACATGTAATAGTTATAAAATTTATAACCCTGTTTCATGCAATCCAAAAAATTTATCTTCATTTCTTATAATTTACACTCTAAACCTTGGTCTTTCCATGATTATGAAAAGACCGTCTTTCAAGAGACGGACTCTTTTCTGTTTTATTTAATTTTTTAATGTATTTTTTGCTGCAGTTCTTAGTTAATATTTTATGATTTTTAGTTGATATTCTGCTATTTTCTGTTGAGGTTGCTGCAGTTTTTTGTTGCGATTTTTTATTGATTTTTTAAATATTTTCTAAAATTTTTTGAATTTGTTTTTGCAGATGGCAGGTGGTGGGGAAATGATGGGAAAATATTTGACTAAAAACCCATGAAAAGTTATTAGTATAGGTCTTATAGGTCCGTGTATAATAGTTAGAGATAGGCTCATATAAAATTATTACAAAACAGGTCCCTGGAGCTAGAATATTATTAGGATTGTAGAAAGACTTCTGCCTAAAGTTTAGGATGTCTCACAAGAGACCATCATATTGAATAGGAGATTAAAAAAAGTAATTCTACATTTTTATGGAATATATAGAGAGAAGTTGGAAAATAAAGTGTTGAATCTGAACCCAAAATATCAATGTTGAGGTTATACCAGGTTTACGTGGTTCACTGTCCTTTTATTTTCCTATTTCATGAATTTATTTTTCCTATTTCGTGAGTAATCCTGCATGCAGCGATGTCTTTTCCCAATTCAAGTTGGGTTTAGATAGTCCTTAAATTAGGAAACTCCAAACCCTATACGACCAGACCTCCTCGTGAACACCATAAATACGAGCTAAGACCAACCATTCCAAAACTATATATATAACCAAGAGATCCGATCAAGAAGGCATAGCAAAACAATGGCGACTGTGATAGGTTCAGACAATATGGATACCGAACCGCAGAAGCTTCTCCGATGGGCCAAGAACAAGGACCTTTTGCGCACCACAACATCATCATCGTCGTCTTCTTCATCGTCTGCATTCGCGCCTCCTCCAACGACGGAAGGAGGAGCGGACCATGGGGATAACTTTTGCAAAAGCATCAACTTCAGAAGGCAGAGGTTCCTGAAAAGTTTCAGTTTCACGATGCCAGAAGAACAAGAAAAGAAGAGTGGTATTGTTGCTTCGTCTCGGAGGATGATCAATAGATTGGGTCGTAGTCTTGGTTGCAGTTCATCTGGATGCCTGAAGGTTTATGATTCCCACAGATCTTCTTCGAGGCTTAGTTGCTCTTATCCCACATCTGTAGGATTTGACAGGATTTAATGCAATCTAGTATTGTACCCCCTGTGTCTTAGGTTTACTTGCACTCCTACTTTTTATGATGTTATTCTCTATTAAAATTTAATTGTATATTTGAATAAATACATAAACAACAATACCATTGTACACGAATGGAGGTAGAAAAAAATTATGAAATATGTGTGGTGTGGGGCTGAGTAATATTTTATTTAAAAAATTACTCACGTATTCCCGTAAATTTTATTCCGGCGGGCTTGCATGTATGAATTATTTGTTTGTATTGTAACCTTGATAGCTGATCTAAGCTTTCAATTTGTTAATCACGATCCAAGGTGTAAATTACGAACCACGCAAGTACCCCACTTCCAAAAGTATTTTCACGAACACACCGTTTACAATAATATCTAAGCGGCGGATAGAGCATCAACACACATGTTCTTAAGAGATACTCCCTTTGTATCAGTTATTCTATTTTAAAAGGTAGAATATCCAGGGTGGGGCAAAGTGGTGCAGGAACCCAGTTTGTAAAAGGCGATACCCTCGTCTTCAGGGCCCTGGCCGTACCGACACCACAGTCATCATCGAGGAGGTGAATCACGGTAACCCAGCACCAGGATCCATGGGGCGGAACACTAGCTTGGTGAGCACCAGGGAGCTGTGCAAGTACAAACTCCCCCACACGGTCTCTGCCAAGACTCGAACCTGGGCGATTTGCAAGCCCCCCTCACGTCCCAACCACTGGGCTTTGCCCGTGGGTGTAAGGAACCCAGTTTGAATTTGTCGACTAACGGTAGAAATTAATTTTTTAATCTTTAAACATCAAATGTGCTTCTGATTGAACCCTAATTTTTTATTTTTTTATTTTATTTATATATATATATATATATATATATATATATATATATATATATATATATATATAATGTGATTCTGATTAAACCCTAATATATATATAAAAGAAAGGTAAGTGTGCGGTGAGAGTTTCATATTGATTCGAATTTTAGAGGTGAAGTCAAAGTTTCTTTGTCCATAGAGGAATAGTTAGTGAGGTGCGCTCCCTTTTTTGGACTCCTTACCAAGATAATTTTCCTTCTTATTCTCTAGTTAATTATATCAAATTTAGTGTGTCGATGTAATTTGAAAGGGATTATCCCCGATTTTCTTATTGTCGATGTTGGACATTTTCATGTAATCTTTTTCCACCCAAAAAATATTCTTAAATTATTTTTGAAATTAAACTTGCAACAAGAATATATGTATATCACGTGGGTTGGAATCACACATTTTATAGTTTACATTTATAACCTAAAAGTTTTGTAAATATATAAATATTACAAAACTCCGTCTCCTGAAAGACGATATTTTCATAAGTCATGGAAAGATCAATGTTTAAAGTGCAAATTAAAAAAATGAAGATAAAATTTTTGGGTTGCATAAATCGAGTTATATACTTAATAACTATTACACGTTGCATAATAAATTTTTAATATTACAACTAAGACTTTTTACCTTTTATTGTTCTAATTAAACCTCATTTTTTCATAAGTCTATGGAAAGCCTCTTTCCCAAAATTTTGTCATATTACAAAGGATCCCTTGTCCCAATAATTTGAAATGATAAACGTTCAAATATTTGGCGAACCATACAAACTTTATATCATCCTAAAATCGAAAACTCATCCCACAAACCCTAGATCCAGATCTTCTTCTCGCAATCACCATAGCCAGAACCAAGCAAACAGCCCGCAAATCCACCGGCGAAAAGGCTCCGAGGAAGCAGCTCGCCACCAAGGCCGCCAGGAAATCCGCGCCGGCGACCAGAGGAGTGAAGAAGCCCCACAGATTCCGTCCCGGAACCGTCGCTCTCCGGGAAATCCGCAAGTACCAGAAGAGCACCGAGCTGCTCATCAGGAAGCTCCCGTTCCAGAGGCTCGTGAGGGAGATCGCACAGGACTTCAAGACGGATCTGAGGTTCCAGAGCAGCACCGTGTTGGCGCTTCAGGAGGCGGCGGAGGCGTACCTTGTGGGGCTCTTTGAGGACACTAATCTGTGCGTGATTCACGCTAAGAGGGTCACTATTATGCCTAAAGATATGCAGCTGGCAAGGAGGATTAGGGGAGAAAGGGCTTGATGAATTTGCTGTTTGAGATTGAGGTCATTTCTGGGAAAATTAGCGTTATTGTTCTGGCGTTTACATGCTTTCGAAATCTTGTTAAGTGTGGTGATTGATGACTTCTGGTTTATGATTGAATCGTGGCAAAAAAAAATCATACAAATTTTATATGTGAGCAAATGTTTTATGTTAAAGTGTTGGACAAATTAAATTATGTTACGTGTTCCACAAATCACTCATTACTTCCTAAAAATTCCTCCCTTTATTAAGTATAGAATTTGTGAAACACATGATAAAATTTAATTTATCCAACACTTTAACATAGTACAACATTTGCTAACTGTTGTTTCAATCGATCTGAACCAAATGAAAATCTCAACTCTAGACAGTTAAAGTAATTATTTATCGGTAGAAAATCTACAATGTAAGTTGTCGAATGATAACCTTTTATAGGAATCTAGATATACTCAATAATTATAACCTTTTATAGGAATCTCAGGAATCTCCAATGTGAGGTGTCGAATGATAACCTTTTATAGGAATCTAAATAATTATCTTTAAATAATTTAAATGAAATATTATAAAAATATTTAAATTTTTTGTGTTCAATATTTAACGATTTCTACTCTCTCTGTCACAGCCCTTTCTGCAGAGAGAGAAAGGGTTATATTTTTTTTTCACAGAGAGAAATGTCTTATATACCTCCATTCATCAACCCTAACCAATAGCCACCATCTCTGATCTGCTTCAACCCACCTACTCCATCCTTCTTCAAGCCACCCAGAATTAGAGTTCTTTATTTTTTTGTGCATGTTGGCAGAAATTTGGATGCAATTGTGTATCTTCTGAAATTTGGATGCCATGGTGGAGGACGCATCCTCTGAATGCATCCTCAGGGTGATTTATTTTATTTTTTCAGAATTTATCTGAATGCTTCCTCACGGTTTTCTTGGCATAACCTATAAAGGACGCATTCGTGCATCATGATTAAAAAAAATTTGCAGAAATTTTAGAGGACGCATTCGAGGGCTCGAGGTAGGAGGGCTCGAGGCAGGAGGGTTTGAGGCTCGATGGCTCGAGGCAGTGAGGAAGATGGTGGGCAAAGGAATGAAAATGGCAGAAGAAGTGAGGAAGATGGGCGATAAAACCAACGAAATGCGTCCTCTGAAAGCTTAATTATTAAAAAATTATGAAATCATGAGGACGCATTTCGTAAATGCGTCCTCTTATTTTCATGCAAAAAATTTTTCTAAAAACATGGAACGCATTCGCCAAATGCGTTCTCCACCTTCGCGTCCATTGTCACTTACTGTAGCCGTAATAATTCATTGAATGCGTCCTCCAATCCGCCGCTGATTTCCGTGCCACCACGTCGATGAGGATGCATTAGTTGACTCCTCCGATAAAAACTCAAGCAAGGATGGATGGTGGACTCTCGAGGGATGGAAGGTATACCCTCGAGGAGTAATTTGAGTGTCCCAGTGGTGGATGGTATACCCTCTCGAGGGGTAAATGGTACTCTCTCGAGGGGTGGTGTATTCTGGGCTCTCGAGGGGTGCTGCCACGTCAATGAGGACGTATTCACTTCTCGTAATTTTTATAAAAAAAATCAGAAAGTGAGAACGCATTCAACGAATACGTCCTCTGCATGGCTTGCAAAAAAAACTTAAAATTTCCAGAGGACGCATTCAGAGAATGCGTTGCGTCCTCCACCATGTTATCCAAACCTATGAGGATGCACATTTCCATCCAAAATATTGAGATTATGCATAGTAAAATCAAGCTCTCTTTCTCTAGCTACACCTACGTCAAATACCTCTCTTAAGCAAGGATCATGGCCTGAGTTTTGTCCTATACAAAGGTACAGAAGATACATTAGTATACATAGCTAAGATTATTAGTCAATTAAACAATTACAAAAAATACATTATTTTGACAACCCATTTTGTAAAGCATAAATACCATATATATACTCATCTTGTTTCTCCTCATATTTCTATCTACTGGGAAGTGGCTTTATCTTTGGCCTAGTAATGTTGAATTTTCTTACATAGTGTATCTAAAGGGGAGATTTGCATGGGGCACTGTCAGCCTTTCCTCTCAAAAAGTCATGTTATCCTTTCAAAGTGGAGTTGAATACCTCATTCAAGAATTATTTTTGATCCAATCCGTAGGAAGTGAGTCGAGCATACTTTCGTGGAGGACACAACAAATAGACAGGAAGAGACTATGGAGTGAATCATTTGATAAATGAATATTCGATTCTTTCTTAAACGTGCAATCTTTTAACAACAAAATCGTTCAAAGAATAACATTAATGAAAAGCCCAACTAGTTAGGTAACACCGCACGATGCGCGGTGAGCTTGATAATAAATTATAGAAATACTATAGGAATGTTGCTACAATGTAGGAATGTTAAAAGAGCTGTAATTGAACCTCTCAAACCTCCAATGGAGCCTTAACCTCTCGAACCATTCAATGGAACCTTCACCTCTCGAATCCATACCTCTCGAATCCATACCTCTCGAAACTTCACCTCTCGAACCCTCCACTGGAACCTTCACCTCTCGAACTGTTCTATGGAACCTTTACATGTCGAATCCGTACCTCTCGAACCCTCGTCTCGGACCCTCCACTCAAACTTTCACCTCTCGAAACCTCCAATGGAACCTTAACCTCCCAAACCCTCCAATGGAACCTTCACCTCTCGAATCCGTACCTCTCGAACCAGTACTACTTGAACCCTCCACTCTAACTATCACCTCTCAAACCTCCACTGGAACCTTCACCCCTCGAACAGTTCAATGGAACCTTCACCTCTCAAATTCATACCTCTCGAACCAATACCACTCAAACTTTCATCTCTCGAACCTCCACTGGAACACTCACCTCTTGAACCCTCCAATGGAAACTTAACATCTCGAATTTGTACCACTCGAAACCTCCACTCTAACTGTCACATCTCGAACCTCTAGTGGAACCTTCACCTCTCGAACCGTTCAATGGAACCTTCACCTCGAATCTGTACCTCTCGAACCCTCCTCTCATCTCTCGAACCTCTACTGGAACCTTCACCTCTCGAATCGTTCAAAGGAACCTTCACCTCTCAAATCTGTATTTCTCAAACCTTCATTTGAACTCTCACCTCTCAAACCTCCAACGGAACCTTCACCTCTCGAATTCGTACTTCTTGAACCAGTACCCCTCGAACCCTTCACTCTAACTGTCACCTCTCGAACCTCCAATGGAACCTTCACCTCTCGAACCTCCAATGGAACCTTCACCTCTCGAATTCGTACCTCTCGAACCTCCTCTAGAACTCTCACCTCTCGAACCTCCACTGGAACATTCACATCTTGAATCCGTACCTCTCGAACCAGTATCACTTGAACCCTCCACTCTAATTGTCACCTCTAGAACCAATGGAACCTTCACCTCTCGAATCGTTCAAAGGAACCTTCACCTCTCGAATCCGTACCTCTAGAACCAGTACCACTCGAACCTCCACTTTAACTGGCACCTCTCGAACCTCCAATGAAACCTTCACCTCTCGAACCGTTCAATGGAACCTTTACCTCTCGAATCCATACCTCTTGAACCATCCTCTCGAACTCTCACCTCTCGAACCATCCACTGGAACCTTCACCTCTCGAATCGTTTAAAGGAACCTTCACATCTCGAATCCGTACCTCTTGAACCCTCCACTCAAACTCCTACCTCTCGAACTTCCACTGGAACACTCAGCTCTCGAACCTCCACTTGGCCAAAAATTTTCAGACTTCCTTGCAGATAGAGCCAACTTCTCGCGCATCAGACTGGTATGTTAATTCTGGTGCTACCAGTCATATGGCGTCTTCAGCCTCTAACCTTAATAGCGTCGCACCTTATTCTGGTAATTCCTATGTTCCTGTTGGTAATGACACTTCTATTCCAATTTCTCATATTGGTGATTCTCGGATTTCTAATACCTTGACACTGTCTCATGTTTTGGTTGTTCCTGCCATCACTAAAAATTGTTGTCTATTAGTAAACTGACCATGGATTTAAATGTATTCGTTACTTTTGATGACCAAAACTTCGTGATTCAGAACAAAGTTTCCAAGACAGTCGTGGACAAGGGCCACAGTGATGGAGGACTATACATGTTAGACAAGGGTGACGCAGCACTAGTTTCCTTCTTGCAGCAGAATAAATGATGGGAATCATTTAAGCTTTGGCCTGCTCGACTGGGGCATGTGCCAGCGACTGTCATCTCTAGTTTACATAGGTTTGGTCTTCTGTCAGTTTCCTCTTTACTACCTAAACCACATACTTGCGCTCCTTGTGTTATGGCAAAGGGGCAACGGTTAGCTTTTGTTGAGAATCATAAGCGTGATGCGCACGTCCTGGACTTGATACATTGTGATTTGTGGGGGTCTTCCCCAGTTTTGCTACAAATGATTTTTCTTATTATGCCTTGTTTGTGAATGATTACTCTCACTTTACCAGGTTTTTTCCACTGCATAAAAAATCTGAGTTTGTTGACACTTACTTGCAGTTTGAGGCCTTAGTCGAGAATCAATTTACATCTAAAATAAAAGTTTTTCAAAGTGACGGTGGCATTAAGTTCTTAAATATGCGCCTACGATCCCATTTTTTCCTCCAAAGGCATTCATCATCAAGTTTCGTGCCCATACACCCCCGGAGCAAAATGGTCAGGCCGAGCGCAAACATAGACATGTTGCAAAAATGAGCCTCACTATGCTTTTTCATTCGCATCTACCCTTGTCAAGATGGGATGATGATGTTGCCACTACAGTTTACACTATTAATCGGTTTCCCACTCCGGTGTTACAAGAGACTTCTCCTTATGGCCTTCTTTATCACTGTGATCCAATCTACTCAAACTTCCATCCTTTTGGTGGTCAAGTATTTCCTTATGTCCGTCCTATAGCCCCTCATAAGTTATCTCCTCAGAGCATTCCTTGTGTTTTCACCGGTTACAACTGCCATTATAAGGGTTTCCGCTGCCTTGATCCTTCCACTGGTAAGATCTATGTCACCCGACATGCTTGTTTCGACGAAAGCTATTTTCCTTGTGCCTCGTCTTTAGCCTCGACCACTGATTCTGCTCTCTCCACCTTAGGTGTTTCTTATTTTCTAGACACTAATGGTAGTTCTCGTCTGCCACTCTCGACCCTTTATCATTTGTCATATATGCCCTGCACTATTTACTCATCAGACTCTGTTCCACCGTCTATTGACCTGTCAACCCAACCAAGTCACCGGCAGCCAGTCCTACTCCTTCTACGGCATCATCTCTGACCACCTCAGTCATTCAGTCTCCAACTCCCTCTCCGGCTCCTTCTCCTCGGGCTTCTTCTTCGCAGTGTCCTACTCATCGCATAGCCACTAGATCATCCACTGGAGAAATTCAACGTCGAGACTATTCTGGTCTTGTGGCTCATGGTCTTCTTGCTGCCCTTCTCGCCCAGTCGAAGCCCACCGATTATCGTTCGACGCTGAAGGACCCATCTTGGGTTGCTTCTATGAATGAGAAGATTGTTGTTTTACGGGGCCAGCACACTTGGGATCTTGTTCCACGCCCTTCTGGTGTCAACATTGTTGGTTCCAAATGGGTTTATCGGTTGAAGTATCATCCTGATGGTACAGTTGATAGTCACAAAGATCGCCTTGTTGCGCAAGGGTTCTCTTAGATTCCGGGCTTCGATTTTAATCATACTTTTAGTCCGGTGGTCAAGGCCTCCATGTCCGGACTGTTCTTTCCATTAACACTATGCGCTCCTGGCCTTTTCATCAGTTAGATGTCAAGAACGCCTTTCTAAATGGTATTCTCAATACTCCGGTCTGTATGGCACAACCAGTTGGTTACAAGGACTTGCTTCATCCAGATTATGTTTGCCGCTTGTGAAAGGTCATTTACGGTCTTACGCAAGCAACTCGAGCATGGTTTCAGTGGTTCAGCACCTATCTATCTTAGCTCAGGTTTCAGTGCAGTTCTGCCGACACTCTCTTTTTGTTCCCTCCCAAGGCTCGTCATTGCTCTATCTCCTGGTCTATGTCGATGATATCATCCTCACAGGTAATGACTCTGGCTCCTTCGACAGTTTATTGATAGGACACATCGGGAGTTTTCTATTAAGGTTTTGGGTGCCCTCCACTACTTTCTTGGCTTAGAAGTATCACCCTCTTCTTCAAATCTACTTCTCGACCAAGCTAAGTATGCTCGGAATATTCTTTCTCATGCCGGTATGTCCGATGTGGCCCCAGTCTCTACCCCTTTGTTCCTGGTTCGCAGCTACACAGCTCCACCAGTCTGCCATTTCATAATTCGACACTGTATCGATCCCTTGTTAGTGCTCTACAGTATCTGACGATTACCCAACCTGATCTGGCATTTGCAGTTAACACCGTAGTCAGTTTCTTCAGGATCCTCGTGATGACCATTATGCTGCAGTCACTTGAATTCTTCGCTATGTCAGAGGCACTCTCTATTTCACCCTCACCTTTCGCTCGGCCAGTACTCTTGATGGCGTGGGGTATTCAGATGCCAATTGGGCTCATTGTCTTGAGACTCGCCGTTCTACATATAGCTATGTAGTCTTTCTTGGTGGAAATCTTGTTTCTTGGAGTGCCAAGAAGCAACCTACCATCTCTCGTTCCAGCACTGAGTCAGAGTATCAAGCTCTTGCCAACACAGCCTCGGGGTCTAGATGACTCATTTGCCTTGAGACCTTCGTGTTCCGCTTTCAAGCTCCCCATTGCTTTTATGTGACAGCAATAGTGCCATTTTCTTAGCTCAAAATCCGGTTGCTCACAAGCGGGCCAAGCATATTGACATCGACTATCACTTTGTACGTGAGTTGGTGGCTTCTGGCAAACTACGTGTAGCCCATGTCTCCACTGCTTTTCAGATTGCTTGCATCTTTACCAAAGAACTTTCTCATCCACTATTTGAGTTCTTTCGGTCCAAGCTTTGCGTCGCTGAACATCCGGCACTTTGCTTGAGGGGGTGTTAGAGTAAATCACGTTTCTGATTAGATCTTGATTAATTATGGATAAGTCATGTTGACTATGCCAGAGTTCTACTCATATTATGTTTCCTTATTGTACTCTATATATTCTTGTCAGTAATACAATAATTGATTACAGCAAATACATCTTATCACCTCCAATGGAAACTTCACCTCTAAAATATGTACCTCTCAAATCCGTACCTCTCGAACAGTCCAATGGGACCAGTACCTCTCGAACCTCACCACTCGAACATGTACCTCTCGAACCAGTACCACTCGAACCCTCCACTGGAACCTTCACCTCTCGAACTAGTACCTCTCAACCCTGAAATGCTCAAAATGATGTCGTTTTGGGCAACCACTTGTGTGCACCTGTAGAAGCACATAGAAGCTGGGACCTTGGAGCATGTGTAAAAGTACAAAAATGCCCCTGACGACCATTTTTGTTAATATTCCTATAGACGCCCATGATTGGGAAGGTGATATCTGCAAAATTACCCTTCTACCCCTGACGACCATTTGTATCAACCATAGGGTTAGGAGGATTTCTATTATATAGTACCCTAAGATAATACAACAATAACAGTCATTAGAATCAAGATGTTCAGATTATCCTTTGATATATATTCTGATGCTGGTAAGAGTTTCCATGTTATTTATTTGAATAATATTGCAATACAGTAGCTATCTACTCTGATAAATCAGCACATTTATTTCAGAGAGAAACACATACGGAAAGCTACCTCACAAATTACTGAAGTTTTCTAACATTTAATACCTATCTGACGTGTTTCACAATTGAGGAAAATGTCTTAAATACCTTATTACAAATCACTAACTAATTCTCCCCTCGTCCCACTCTAAATTGCTTATTTACTTTTTGAGAGTCAAATTTTATAAAATTTGGCTCAAGATATAAATTAATATATACATAATAAATCTATCATGTGAGATATTATTAAATTTGTCTTAACATCTATTTTCTAAATATCATTTTTTATGCAAAATTATTATATGTAACTAGAGATATTTCCGGTCAAACATGGTCATTGAAGACCGTGAAAAAGTAAATAAGCAATTTAGAGTGAGACGGATGGAGTATAATGTAGTCAAACCTTGTTCCAATAAAAACCTCTTGGAACAGTTAACAATGTTAGACAAAGTTTTCCAGTAGTTCACTACCATCAATCTCCAAGCCTAACAAAATAAAACTCAGGAAACTCTCAACGTGTATATCAACCATCAGCCGGCCACAACAGGGTACAGACTTCACAGAATAATGTAGCATTACGACTAGGGAAAGTAATCAGAAGATTAATGGTACAATGCAGTAACAACATCACCTCGGCTCTTTCTCTTATAACTTCAACAGTTAATGCATTGAATTATCAGTTCTGGGAACATTTAAAAGGATCAGAGACCTTGCCAGAATCGACATGGCACCCTCACCCCGACACAGCTGCAAACCAATAGTCAGCGATTAAGGCTCTACACACATGAGAAAATTTTAAAAAAAAGACTCTACATATAAAATGACTAAAAGAATTCAGAATATTAATCGTTATCTTTAGTTTTGCCAGTATCACTATCAACCAATGTCAACTTAACCATTTAGGCTTCGCAAGCTCGATCAAGTACTCATATTCTTCATCAGACTACACATGTAAACAACAGAGAAAAAGCTCCAATTAGATGCAATTCAAAAGTAATGAAACTAAAAAACATACATAGAAATATCTATATCCAACACAACAAAAAACATAATAATCTTCACATCCCATCGAAACATAATCAAACACTTTCTTCTTCTTTCATCTATCAAATAAATATAAAAGAAACACAAAGATAATGTAGATAAAACAAATCAGAGAAAGAAATACAAAAAATTGTGATAGACAAAAGCTCGGGGTTCCCGGGAGATGACTTCAATCCACTGATCGAGCCTACTATCGTCATCATGAAATTTAATAAAATTGAGGGAAAAAATGAGGAGCAAAAATGAGAATCAGATGAGCGCCTAGAAGATTATTGTCGAATACGATGTCGTTCTACGGCCTCTCATCAGCCGCTGCTCCACAATCGCTCCTGTCCACCGTTGTTCCGCCGATCCATCGCGCCGCTGTAGCTGAATCATCTCCGCTTCGTCGCTGGGTGGAACCATTGTCGCCCAAACCAATCGATACCCATATCTCATCTGCCTTTGCCCACCCCTTCCACCTAAACTCCAGAAACATCGTCGCCTAAAAGCAGCTCTGTCGCTTCCCGCCTCAGCCTAACATCCACCTCCGTGACCAGGTGGGAGCAGCGCAAGCAGTAGCGTCACTCTGTCGCAGTGTCTATTGATGTGAGTGGTAGTGATAGGGTAAGATAAATGGCAATGAAAACTAAGAAAGAAATATGGGAAGAAAGAAATGAAGAGATGAGGGTAAGGGTGTCCTTTTTTATTTTTTTTAACTCAGTTTATAATAGTCATTTGACTTATTTTTGGCCATTTTTAGAGCTGACTTTTTGGTCAACAATTTACATGGTTAATTAGTCAAAGTTAATCTAGGTATTAGGGTTTATATATTGAAAGGAAAGTAAGGTTTGACCGTTGCTTAGTCAAACTCAACCTAGTTATTAGTGTTTATATATTGAAATTCAAGTAAATTTTGACCGTTGGTTAGTTAAAGATAACCTAGTTATTAATGTTTATATATACAAAGTCAAGTAAGGGTTTACCGTTAATTAGTTAAAATAAAACATTTATATTCTGATTTATACGTAGTAAGTTATGTAAGATACGACCATTGATTAGTTAAAGTAACCTTAGTTATTAATGTTTACATGTAGAAAGTCAAATAAGCGTTAACCATTGATAAATGAAAGTCAAACATTTTTATTTATATTTATATATACTAAGTCAATTAAGGGTTAACCGTTGATTAGTTAAAGTCAATTTAGTTTGTAGTGTTCGTATATAGAAAGACAAGTAAGGGTTGACGGTTGATTAGTTAAAGTCAACTTAGTTAGTAGTGTTTGTATATAGAAAGGTAAGTGAGGGTTGACCGTTGATAAGTTAAAGTCAACTTAGTTTTTAGTGAAAGTTAATCTAGTTCTTAATGTTTATATATAAAAGGTCAATTAAGGGTTGAACATTGATTAGTGAAAGTCAACCTAGTTATTAGTGATTAGTGAAAATCATTCTAGCTATTAGTGTTTATATATAGAAAGTTAACCTAGGGTTGACCATTGATTAGTTAAAGTCAACCGAATTATTAGTGTTTATATATAGAAAGTCAATTAAGGGTTGACCGTTGATTAGTTAAAGTAAACTTAGTTATTAGTGTTTGTATATAGAAAGTCAAGTAAGGGTTGACCATCGATTTGTTAAATTCAACTTTGTTATTAGTATTTATAAACAGGAAGTACGATAAGGGTTGATTATTGATTAGTTAAAGTTAACTTAGTTATTAGTGTTTGTATGTAGAAAACCAAGTAAGGGTTGATCGTCGATTAGTTAAAGTTAGTTTAGTTATTAGTGAAAGTCAATCTAATTCTTTATGTTTATATATAAAATGTCGATTAAGGGTTGAACATTGATTAATGAAAGTCAACCTAGTTATTAGTGATTAGTGAAAGTTATTCTAGTTATTAGTGCTTATATATAGAAAGTTAACCTAGGATTGACCGTTGACCGTTGATTAGTTAAAGTCAACCTAGTTATTATTGTTTGTATATAGAAAGTCAAGTAAGGGTTAACCGTTGATCAGTTAAAGTCAACTTAGTTATTAGTGTTTGTATATAGAAAGCCAAGCAATGGTTAACCGTCAATTAGTTAAAGTCAACTTTGTTATTAGTATTTATAAACATGAAGTTAGATATGGGTTGATCATTAATTAGTTAAAGCGAACTTAGTTATTAGTGTTTGTATATAGAAAGCCAAATAAGGGTTGACCGTCGATTAGTTAAAGTTAACTTAGTTATTAATGAAAGTCAATCTAGTTCTTAATGTTTATATATATATATAAAGTTGATTAAGGATTGAGCATTGATTAGTGAAAGTCAACCTAGTTATTAGTGATTAGTGAAAGTCATTCTAGTTATTAGTGTTATATATAAAAAGTTAACGTAGGGTTGCCCGTTGATTAGTTAAAGTAACCTTAGTTATTAATGTTTACAAGTAGAAAGTCAAATAAGGGTTAACCGCTGATTAGTGAAAGTCAAACATGTTTGTTTGTATTTATACATACTAAGTCAATTAAGGGTTGAACATTAATTAGTTAATGTCAAATATTTTTATTCGTATTTATATATATATATATATATATATATATATTAGGTCAATAAAGGTTTATCGTTAATTAATTTCAGTCAACTTAGTTATTAGTTAAAGTCAACAAAAGAAGTAAACGATTTTAAAAGTTAAGAAAAAATAAATTTAGGTTAAAGTGGTTGCGCGCAGCTGCGCCCCAACCCATGAAATTTATGGAAACATTTTTGAAATCTTTGGCAAATTTTTTGAAAATTTAAGAGATTTCTTTGAAATTTTGGCAAGGTTTTTTTAAAATTTTGGCGGGAAGATTGACTTTTAAAAAATTTTGGCATCGATTTTTGAAAATCGGTGCTATTTTTTCCAACACCGATTTTTAAAAAATGGTGTTAATTCAACACCAATTTTTTAATTTTAACATTGGTTTTTAAAATCGGAGTTAATTTAACAATGATTTTTTTATTAGAAAAATGGTATTAAAATTTAAAAAATCGATGTTAAATTAACACTAGTTAAAATCGGTGTTAAAATTAAAAAATTGGTGTGAAATTAAAATTAAAAAATCGATGCTATTACAATTTGGGCATCGATTTTCAAAATAGGTGTTAGATGGGGTCTTTGTGGTAGTGACAACGAAGGGATTCCTTCAAACCCAGGTGCTTGATTGGAAGTTTCGGAAGATGGCAGCATCAGGGTTTAGCTTGAAGGAATTGTGTGGAATTTGATTTCTCAAAATATGGTGAATGAATTATTTTCTATTTTGGGATATTCCTTAATATGCATATAAACAAAAGAAGCTGGGGAGAAATGGAGATGGAGAGTCTTGGGAGATATGAAGATGATGAGAAAGGAAGAAATGAAGATGAAGAAGGTTGGGAGCAGTAGTGGAGAAGATACGAAGATGATGAAAAGGGGAGAAATGGAGATGAAGAGAAAGGGAGATAATGTTGGGAGCAGTAATGGAGACGATGAACAGAAGGGGAGATAAGGTAGGATTGGGGAGCAGTTCATTAATGAAAATTAATTTTGAGAATAATGGGAACCTAATGGTAAAGGAATGTGTGAGTGGTAGGGTATCGTAAAATTTTAGAGGCTTAAGGATGAATATGTCTTTTGAGAGGTTAAATATTTTCTTAAAGGAAAAGTGTATAAATTTGTCTAAGACAGCCATAAAAAGAAAGTGTGCAGATTCGGCTGGGACGGGGGAGTAACCAAATTAATTATTTCACTTCATAACTCATATAATTTTCCTTAAATGACTAAATTTTAAAATTTCAAATAAAACTATTTGTTTCTAGTATAAATGTAAGAAACAAAAGTACACAAACTTAATTTCATATTTTAATAATAATATTGTGCAACGCACGATGGACTACACTAGTACTATTAAACAAATACATGCACCCTGTGCACATTAGAGGCCTTATTCTTTTGGACAAACAACTTACACCACACATTCGGGTTTTCAAAACTTCTGATGGTTTGAATAGATACTGCTGATGGTTTTTTGGTTTGTTTTTCAGGCCCTGCTGCTACAACCTGTCTGCCTATCTAATTTCCTTTTCTGGGATCTGAAATGTTTGGAGGATGTGTTTCACAACCTGCTTCTCGGAATTAATCTGGTGTCACACCTTTTCCACTCTAACACATCAAAGGCCTCCTCATACTGATGCAAATACTCATTTTGGTGTTGCAGTACTTAATACTTCTCTAATTTGACTTACAAACATTTCAGTTTTAGCTTCTTGACTTCAATGTCATTGGAGTTGCCTGGCCAAAGGAGAGAATTAACACTAGGGTGGAGATTCTCTCTTCTGGATCGCAACTTCAATCTAGATTTTGTTTTTTCCATTACGGAATATGTTCATATATCCTAGTTATAGATAGATTTAGGACTTTTGGGGGCAACCGTGTTGCCTCACTGCTCTTGATGAACTTGCTCTACTCAATGTAATTACTTAAGATCTGCGCTTAGGTTTGGGGAACCTAATACATATCTCCCCCACCTTCGGGTGTTATTAAAAAAAATACATGCACCCAAAATCAAATCTAAACCACAGTCATCATACTAAAAATCACTAGTGTGGGAATTGGCCACTAAAAGTGGCTATATCAGACCAGAGAATGCGGTTATCAAGTGCCTTTAATTATGGTTCAAGTAGATTCCGAATTTGGAACCTATTTTGAAGTTTAAAAAATAGATGCAAATATAACCCTATATAAGTGAGAAAGTGCAAATATAACACTGAGTTATTTTTTAGTGCAAAAATGACCCTAACTATTGAATGAAAGTGCGAATATAACCCTATGACCATATTTCCGGCGTTGAGTGAGAAATTTCAGCCATTGACCCACTTGCAAAGACTAAAATAGCCTTATGATGAAAGTCTTATATGAGATGGACAATTATGCCCTCTCCGCCGACCACCACCCTCCACCCGCTTGGCTCCACCTCCACCGCCAGACCACCATCACCATCACCACCCGCCAGGCCACCAGCACCACCAGCCTGGCTCTACACCCCCTCAATCTCACTAATTCCGGCGTCCCTCCACCAATCTTACCAGCCCCCGCCACCTCCGGCGCTCGTCCATTCCCCCGATCTCCCCAATCTCACTAGCGCCGCCACCTCCGGCACTTATCCACCACCAGCACGTCACTGCGCTCCAGCCATGGTAGCCCAGCCTGCATCGTCACCGAATGAGCTCCTGGGCAACAGCATCTTCTTTTGTGACACCAAGCCCTTTCCTCCTCAGCTTTTTCGGCCACCACCACCAAGCCTTCTTCGCCGACCACTACCACCAAGCCCTCTTCATCGACCGCCACTACCAAGCCTTCCCATTGGTCACCATTTCTGGCGCCGCTAAGCCAAGCACTGGGAATCGAGACCCAACCTAGCCCTGTCATCCTCAACCTAGCGCCACTACCACCCTACCGATGCCCAGACCACGCCACGAAAAAGGAGAAAGAGAAACGGACGGCGGCGCAAATCCTAGCTAATTATTGCTGATTCAGTTTTTTGTGCTAGTGTCACCACCAACGGATGGCAGTTCCTCCGAAGCCCGCTCCTCCGTGCACGACGGATGGAATGGTTCTGAGGCTGCTGCGGTGGCAGGACCTTGCGGAGCGGTGATTGAAGCTGGGAGGGGAGGGGATGAAGGAGGGCAACACGCAAAGAAAGGAGCAGATGAGGGGGGAAGATGAAACAGGGAGGAAAGAAGAATTTGATTACTCTTTTTTTTCAAGACAGGGGTAAAATAGTCTTTTCCATCCTAATCTAGCCTCAAACTACCTGAAAAGGTTATATTTGCACATAACCTAAACATCTAGGGTTATATTTGCACTTTCAATTATCGCAGGGTTATATCTGCACTTTCGTCAATTATATAAGGTTATATATGCACATTGCACACAAAAGAAAGTTGTCGAAAACCTGAGGTTTTCGGTAGCCTTGAAGCTTAAAATACATCAATCTAAGGAACCGCAATACATCAATCTGATTCACACTCAAATTATCAACATTCGCAACAACACTTTCCAAAACAAAAAATAAAAACATTAATCTGAGGAAAAATAGAATAACACCAATAGATCTGGGTTAGAAAACAAACCCTCGGCTTCTCCGGCGGAGGCCTTCTCCTGGAATGGTGGTCTTCTTCTGGACGGTGGGCTTCTCCAGGGGATAGTAGAGGGCTTCTCTATGCAGGAGGGGATGAGACAGCAGGGTGGCCTTCTTCACGCGAGATAGCCTTCTCTAGCGCGGTGGGCTTCTCCAGGCAGTGGCGGAGGGCCTCTCCAAGCAGGAGGTGGTGCAACAACAGGGAGGCAGGAGGCAGAGTGACAACGGGAAAGAAATTAGGCAATGCAACAATAGGGAGGTGGGAGGCGGAGAAACAATAGGGGAGGAAGAAGGCGGGGTGGCGAAGACATGAGGGCAGAGGGAGGCATGATGTGAGAGGAAGGCGTGAGGGTGAGAAAGAGAGAAAACCTTAGGGAATTAGATCTGGAAAAAAACCAAGGATGAGAACGTCTGGATTTTATTTATGTACTAAGTTAAAGCATGAGGCGGGAGGCGAAGCGACAACAGGAAAGGAAGGAGGCGGGGTGGCGGAGTCATGAGGGGGAAGGGAAGCGGGAGGTGAGAGGAAGGCGTGAGGGTGAGAAACAAAACCTGAGGTGGTTTGAAAAAAAAACTAAGGATGAGAAGAGGATGATTTAAAATTTTAATTTAATTTATACATTTTCAAGTATTAGATTTTATTGTTTGTGAAAAAATTAAACAAAATTTAGTGGAATTTTTTATATATATAATAATGTATGCAAGTTAAAGAAAACAATCTACCGAATCATTCTCAAACCGATTGGGTCTCCCCAAGAACCGACCAAAAAAACCTGTTTGCCAGGTCTACTTTTGGTGTCAGAATTTTTGAAATGCTAAATGAGTGTATGAAATTGAATTGAAAGAAAGAATAGTAAAATGAGTGGAGGTAATAACTCTAAACTTGCAATAACTAGACAGTGTCAATATTTTTTTAAAAATCCAAAATTAAAAGTGTGTCATTAATAGAGGAACACGAGGATTACTTAAAGCTCATCCAACTCTGTGCCCACTCTATTCACCCTCGTTTCTTCGTAAAAATTACACCAGTAAAGGAGGTATATTGTTTTCTCGTTGCAAAAAATAGTTTGCGCAAACGCAATAACTTAAATGTAGTGAAGATTATAAATTTTACCCTACATGCATCAATATAGCTTATAATCCCTCCCTCTATTCATTTTTTACCATTTCATTTTGAATTTTAAAAGTTGAAAGCGTGCCTTTGTAAAATTTCATTAGTATATAAATTAGAACATAGTCACTTAAATAGTGTTAAAATTATCGTAACGTGTATTTTTAGTTATTATTTTTTATAACTTATAATAATATACATACTTAAAGATAATAATAGCAAACTTATGAGTTTTAACTTAAAAAAGTTAAAGTGAATTTTTTTAAAAAAAAAACATAATATAGCATAAACAATATCAATGTTTCACTTCATATTCTTATTTTTTAGATTTTCAAACTAACCGTCCAAATAAACATGAAAATTCTTAAATTAAAAAGAGACGTTGAATTTCTAAATTGAATTCTATAATACTTGTTAAAAAGGACCTGAAATTTGGTTTTACTGAATTTTTCTAATTCTTGTTAGTATGTTCCAACATGACCTATCTAACCAAGTATGCAATAAACTAAAGCATTAATGACACAAGACTTGGTTACGCAGTTCGGTGAAATCCACCTACATCTGCGAGGCCTGGTCCAGTTCAGAATGAATCTAATGATTAGAAAGATACAATATAAAGTACATCATACAAAATACAAAATACTTATCTTTACTAACTATAACGTGTGAATTCTACAAGCTCCCCTTGCTACCGATCCGCCTTGATCAGACTCCCTCTGACCTCGAAAATCGTCAACGCTGGATCTCCTCTTCCCAAGGAATTAAGGCATATGATTCTGAACTTTGAACAGCAGGTCAAGTATGTTGGAACATAGAATGCTGGCTCTTGGCAATTCTCTCGAAAGATTGAAAATCTATGTGCAGATTTTCTTTGTTAAAATCTGTAATCAATGCAGCCATGGTTGTCCCATTTTATAGCCATGAGCATATCGGAATTCTCCATGATTATCTCCATAATATTCATATTCCATATTTGTTTTTTGAAGCATATCCAAATTCCATAAATAAATGGATTTTCCTTATCACAATATCTCCCATATATTTGATAATATCAACTCCATATTTGTAGGGATTTTACATAAATCAACTATGCTTCTATGTGCCTAATATATAGCAGAATATTCAGATTATCATAGCTCACAAATACCATAATATTATGTCTTCTTTTTTCCGTAAACATCTTTGGCGTAAATATGCTATTTTCGCATATTCCAACATGAAAAGTTTTTCGTTTCCAAATATGTTCACAAAATATACCAATTAAATATTCAATGCATATCCCTTGACTTTACAATTTTCCCCTTCGGCATTTTTTGGACCCAAAACTTTTTGGCCATTAATCGCACAACGAAAAACTTGTCATCATACACATAGGTCTTCCCAACTCCACCTATGTTAGAACATATGCATAATATGCACAATACTGAATCTGATAAAAAATTGAATACCAGAATTATGAATACCAAAAACCAAATACCAGAAATCCAGGAATACCATAAAAAAATAAACTTCATATTATAACCAAATTATCCAAAATTTCCAAAAATTCTCCCCCTGGGACCATAAATATGCCAAGGCAAACAAAAACATCAAAAAACATAAGCAACAAGGAGGCTCCCCCTGACTGTGAAATCTATGTTGGAACATAGAGAAGAAATCCTGTTCAGGAGCAGGTCTCAAGCCGCGCTCTCTTCCTCCAGTTTTGCCTTTTCTGCCTCTAGTGCTGCCATTTGAATGGCTATTGCCCCCATTCTTGCATTCAGGACTACCAGTTTAGCCTTATTTTCATCCGATGAAGAAGTAGACCTAGAAGGATTCCACAGTAGATCATGCACATGCCTCAACCCGAAAGTCTTCTTGTTCGGCCTCAAGAATTCCTGTCAATAACCACATCTTTTGTCATCCATTTTACCTTGGCGCTCTTAGCCAGTGCTGAAATCAAAGTGGGATAGACAATGGCATGTTTTGCTTTGGGAGCTGTGGATTGCCTCACCAGGTTCTGCTGAATAAACAGTCCAAGATTGACTGGCTTCTATGTTCCAACACAGAACAGTAACTTGGCCATTTCTCTTGTCAAGGCAGTCGTGTTCGAGGATGACATCCAACAGTTAACTACAATTTGATACAGGCCAAAGAACCTTAATGAAAAGCATGAAGTTTGTGAATACCCTGCCTCAGGCCACTTAGCCTTGTACCCTCCTGAGATTGTCTCCAGTATTTGATCATCTGATACCCCTAAATCCTCAGGAAATACCGCCCTCAAAATCTGGTGTCTGCAGCCCCAAAATCTTATTTATTCTGGCAGCTGAGAGATCCATAATCTTCCCTCACACATACACTCTTCCAAACCGGGGAGAGTCAACTTCTAGATTTTCAGCCATCAAGTTGGCATACACCTTGATAACAACTTGCCTATTATACTGTAGCTGGACAGTAGCCGCCCTTTTCATCCTTATCAAATCTAGAAAATCTGAAAAACCACTCTTCCTGTATGCCTCCAAATCTATAGGTCTCTCAGGAATAAACTTCCTCTCAGTAAAATCTCCTCCCATTTCTTCACATTTTAAATCAAAATATGAGAAAGAAAGTGCATCGCTTACAGAGAGGGGAGGGAGCAATTTCCTCTTAGTAGATTCCTGACTCTTCTTGGCCCTTTTTGTTGGTGGAGAATCTTCTGGTGAAGCCATCTTTCTCTTGCCCTTGACTGAATGTATGAATTCATCCAGCACTTCATCACTTGAATAATTCATCTCAGAGTGTTCCTGTATTGGAACATACTGAGTATCCTCTATTTCTTCAGCTTCAGCAGTTTGCACTTCTTCTGATACACTTGGTTCTGTAACTGATTCTTCACTGTGAGTTCCTTCCTTATCATCATGTGCATCACCAGTTATATTAACCTGGTCTTCTCTCCCCATATCATTATCAATATCCATCTCTTCACTGCTTTCATCCTTAACCTGCTATGTTGGAACACAGGCACCATGTTCCTATTCCTCACTGTTAGAGAGATCAATAATTATTGGTTTCCTCAGCGCTTCCATTCTCTAAGCTGCCGTCAAATCACAAAATCCTATAGGCAATCTATCAGTAGACCGAATCACTTATAGTCCTGTAGCATCCTCATCACTGATTTCTCTAATAACAACACAGCTCGAACGAGGAATCGAAGAATAAATATGAAATTTTTCCTTCCCTCTATACTCACCATATCTCCCCCTCAGGAACTTCACTTTATAGTTTTCGACATTCCATAACTCTCCGGTCACAAATTCCTTGACCTTGACACTAAAAAATTCACCCTTTACGCTCTTAATCTTTGTCAAGTCTATTGTCAATCTATTAGCTCCTAACCATTCAAATATATCATCCATAGTCTTGAATTCCATCCCATGGATTTTAATAGTTAGAGGATCAGGTTTAATTACATTTTGAAATGGACCCTTTCCTTTGGTACTAGGGCGTCCATCCTGATCTTCATCACCCAAAACAGAGTCACAACCTTCTTCATTCGGCTCAACACCAATATCAGCCTCAACATTCTCTTCACATTGACTATCATCTTTGGGCAAGACTTCCTCAGCATTATCCTCCATTTGTTACTTGGTTGCATCTGCCCGATGTTGCAGAGATTCTTGATTTTCTTCTTCAAAAGTGGGAGAATTGGGTTTTGACATTCTCTGGCACGAAGTTGCTATGGGAGAAGGATCGTGGGGAGAGTTTGCAGCTAGACTTCGAAGAATGCCAAGAAGAATGGTACAGTGCCGAAAAAATGGGATTCAAAAGGATTTGGACAATTTTAAATCCAACACAAACTCTTCAACTCTCCTCCTCTTTTCCCGCAAAACCCCTTTTTGGTTTTCCAAGAGGGGTAATGATGACCATTTTCCCTCTTGTCAACTCGAGATATCACATCAAAAATAACTTCAAACATATCATAACTTCCAACTATTTTTCTTCTATTTTTGCACACCTTTTCTTCTTTTCATATATATATTTTTGTTTTTCTACATTTTTGACAGAAAATAATAAACAAAATAAAATATTTACACTGAACTAAAGGCAAGGATTACCTCAAATTTGACAAACACCTAAGTGTTGTCTGAGACTTTCAAAAGTGGCGGTGTCCCACGGCTTTGTAAAGATATCAGCAACTTGCTCTTGTGTTGGAACATAGACTACCTCCACTTCCTTTCTTTCAACAAGATCTCTAATAAAGTGATGTCTTATGTCAATATGTTTGGTTGTCGAGTGCTGGACTGGATTTTTTGAAATATCAATAGCACTTGTGTTATCACATAGAATCTTCAAGGGGATTTGATGAATTCCATAATTGTTCATCATTTACTTCATCCATAACAATTGTGCACAACAACTTCCAGCAGCAAGATATTCAGCTTCTGTAGTAGATAAGGAGATCAAATTCCGTTTCTTACTATACCAAGAACCCAGATTCGTGCCAATAAAGAAACATCCACTTGTAGTGTTTTTTCAATCATCAGCATTACCAGCCCAATCATAATCACTATGCCTAATCAACTCATAATCTTGATTCTTAGAACTCCAGACACCATACTCAGAAGTCTCACTTACATATCGAATAACTCTTTTGACTGCCGTGAGATGAGACTCTTTTGGATCAGCCTGAAATCTTGCACATATCCCAACACTGAGACATATATATGGTCTACTTGCTGTTAAATACAATAGACTCCCAATCATTCCCCTGTATAACTTTTGATTAACTGCAACTCCTTTCTCATCCTTGACAAGTTTGTCAGAAACTCCCATAGGTGTTCGAACTACACGGGCATTACTTAACCCAAATCTCTTCACGAGATTCAATGCATACTTGCTTTGATTTATGAACAAGCCATGTTTTCCTTGCTTAACTTGCAGTCCTAGAAAGTATGTGAGCTCTCCAACCATGCTCATTTCAAACTTAGCCTGCATAACCGTGACAAAATCCTGTACCATAGATGGTGGAGTAGAACCGAATACTATATCATCCATATAAATTTGAGCAATCAGAATTTTTGATGACTTATCAAGCACAAATAAAGTGCGATCTACTCCTCCTCGACGATAACCTTTCTTGAGAAGAAAGTTTGTAAGTTGTTCATACCATGCCCTGGGTGCTTGCTTTAAACCATATAAGGCCTTCTTGAGGCAATATACATGATAAGGGTAATGAGGATCCTCAAATCCTTTAGATTATTCAACATAAACTTCTTCATTTACCACACCATTTAGAAATGCACTCTTGACATTAATTTGATACAGAGTAAAATTCATAGAGCAGGCAATAACAAGTTAAATTCAAATTGGCTCTAACCTGGAAACTGGTGCGAACGTTTCATCAAAGTCAACACCTTCAACTTGTGTGTATCCTTGAGCAACCAGTCTAGCTTTGTTTCGAGTAACATGGCCATTAGCATCATATTTATTCTTGAAAATCCATTTTGTGTCGATGACATTCACACCTTTAGGGCGAGGAGTGAGATAACATACATCGTTTCTCGCAAACTGACCTAGTTCTTCTTGCATTGCAGCAATCCAATATTTATCCAGTAATGCCTCCTTGTCATTCTTAGGTTCAATGAGGGAGATGAAGCATTGTAATCCAGCCAACTTCCTGTAATCCACCCGAGGAACTGGCCGAGTACTTCGTGCCATTGAATCAGGTTGATCCTGTGTTGGAACATAGGATTCGGCAATGGGGGATGATTTTCCAACATGCTCCGTGTCAACTGGTTTAGCATCAGTCTGCTCAGATGTTCCAACATGTGATGAATCTTCCTTGTCAGGTTGACGAGGCTGTGTTGGAACATGAGTGTTGCCAGTTCTTCTTCTCCGACATATGAGCTTTGTCCTTCTTCAGAATCATCCACAATAACATTGATAGACTCCATGAGAGTGTCGGTCTGATTGTTATAAACGCGATAAGCACGGCTGTTGATAGAATACCCAAGAAAAATTCCAGTATTACTATGATTATCAAATTTTGCCAATTGCTCTTTGTCTCTGAGGATATAGAACTTGCTTCCGAACACATGAAAATATGAGACATTCGGTTTCCTACCCTTCCAAATATCGTAAGAAGTTTTACTGGTGAATGGACGCATGTATACTCGATTAATCGTATAGCAGACTGTGTTAATGGCTTCTGCCCACCATTTTTTGTGAATTTCTTTCTCGACTAACATAACTCGAGCCATCTCCTGTAAGGTTCTATTTTTCCTTTCTACAACACCATTCTACTGAGGAGTTATTGGTGCAGAAAACTCATGTCGAATACCAAGCTCATCACGAAAATCACTAAATTGAGAATTTTCAAATTCTTTAACATGATCACTACGAATTTGAACAATTTTTTCAAATGTACTTCCTTTTTCAATCTGTAACTTTATCAGTAGACATCTGAATACTTCCACCGTATCATATTTTTCTTTAAGAAACGCTACTCATGTATATCTGGAGAAATCATCAACACATACAAATATATATTTCTTTCCACCTATACTCGGCGTACTGACTGGGCCCATCAAATCCATATGCAATAATTCAAGATTTTTTGAGGTGGTTATATATTGAACTGACGAGTGGGGAGATCGAATTTGTTTACCTTGTTGACATGGTCCGCACACAATTCTGTCCTTGCTTGTTAGGGTAGGCATACCTCGCATAGCTTTTGCATTTGCAATTTTCACCAAGGTTTTGTAATTGACGTGACCGAGCTTCCTGTGCCATAGAATTCCTTCATCTTGCTTCGGGATCATACATCATACTTCTTGTTCCAGCAGATAGCAATTATCTGATGATCGTATGCCTGAAAGAACCTTAACTTCTCCATGTTTCACTAGGCATTTATCTTTTTTAAATTCCACAATCATATTATCATCACACAATTGACTTATGCTCAGTAGATTGACCTTCAGGTCTTCTACGAACAGTACACTAGTGAATACTAGAAATCCTTCAATCTGCAGTTCACCTTTTCCAACTACTCAACTCTTCTTTCCATCACCAAACGTAACATAACCATTATCGAAAGGTGTGATATTTGTAAGGAATTCTTGAGTTCCAGTCATATAGCAAGAGTTCCAGTCACTATCAAAGTACCACGAATCTTTGGAATATGATATAAGTGACGTATGTGCAACAAGACATGTACCAGATCTTTTAACAACCTATACCTTCCTGACCGTTCTGGTTTTCTGGACTTTGCCTATGTTGGAACATACAGCGAGTTGACGTGCTACCATTTGATCTCTGAATAGTTTCTGACATCTATCTTCGGAGTGACCTTGGTATGAACAGTAGCTGCAAATGAGAGGTTTCCTTTTATAGGGCTTGCCGAACTTTCTCCTTACCTCTCGAAGCTTTGTCTTGAGATTCACTGGATTCTGGAGTAACTCGTATGCCTCAGACTTGAGTGTGCCTGTGTTATACCCAATTCTGTGTCGATCTCCAAAATTCTTTCCCATATCCAGAATATCATCAAGCTTAGCTTTTCCAGAATTCAGTTTAGAAATTACTTCTTCAGAAGTCTCAACTCTCTTGGTTGCTAAGATAAGTTTTTCATTTAATTCTTAAATTTCCTTTCTGAGTTCAACAACTTTTACATGCAGTTCTCTTTTTGTTTCCATCAATTGCACTTTTTCTTCCTTTAGTTCTTTGTTTGTAGCAACCACTTGAAGCCACATAGTGTACACCTTTTCATAAGTGATGTAGATTTCTTCATCATTAACAGCAAGTCCATCATCTTTATCACTGGATGTTTCATATGGATCGATGTTGCAACACACAACTTCAACTTTATCCAGTGTGTTGGAACCTCCATTTTCTGATGCATCATAAGTTTTTGCTCCAAATGCCACATAGTTGCTTACAAGTTCCTCTTCATCTTTCTCTTCTTCTTCATCTTCACTCCACGAGGTGACATAAGATTTTCCCTATTTCTTCCGAGTGTTCGTACATTCAGTCTGGATATGACCATATCCTTCACATTCCCTGCATTGAATTCGTCCAGGCTGTTTCGGTTCACTGCTTTGATTTTTGAAGAACTACTGGTTTCCTTGCTCAAATCTTGTTCCACGATTATTTCCAGTATCCTGTGGCCTTGGTCTATTTCCTCCAAACCTCTCCTGAGATTTCTTGTTTACTACTTTATTCAGCATTCTTGATAAATTTTTCGTGATAAGTGCAAGCTTTTCAAATTCATCATCACTGTCAGAATCGTGATTGTCCTTTGATGAAGATGTTCTGAATGCCAACTCCTTTTGGATCCTTTTTGTAACTGGTTGAAACGCCATCTCATATGTATGTAATGATCCCATTAGTTCATCTAAGCTCATGGTGGCAACATCTCTTGCTTCTTCTATTGCCGCAACCTTTATCGCGAACCTTTTAGGAAGTGATCTCAAGGTCTTTTTCACTAGCTTCGCTTCTTTGTAGACTTTTCCAAGTTGGTATGCCATATTTGGGATGTCCCTGAGTTTTCCATTGAATGTAGCAATGGTGTCATCCTCCTCTATCTTGAGTTCCTTAAACTTAGTAGCCAGTATTTGTAGTTTAGATTCTCGAACTCTACTGGTTCCTTCATGAACAGTTTGTAAAATATCCCATGCTTTCTTGGCTTGATGACATGTAGAGATGATTTTATACTAATTTTCATCAATCGCAGTGAAGATTGCATTCCGTGCCTATGAATTCGCCAGAGATGCCTTAAAGTCATCAGGAGTCCAACTACCTTTGTCTTTGAGTTTCTGCTCCCTTTAACTTGACTCTCCTTCTTTCGCCTTAGAGTTTGTCTCAGCATCTTCAGTAGGGTGATTCCACTCATTCTCAACATAGAACCATGCAAGCTCATCTAGTGAGTTGATGAAAACTCTCATTCATGCCTTCCAATAATTGTAGTTGTTGCCTTCTAGCAGAGGTGGCAGAAACACCGAAGCTCTTTCTTTAGTTGTCATGGTAAAATCGGATCACATTTTCCTTGACACAATCAAGGGAAAAAAATAAGTGACCAAGCTCTGATACCAAATGAAATTTGGTTTTACCAATTTTTTCTAATTTTTATTAGTATGTTCCAGCATGGCTCATCTAACCAAGTATGCAATAAATTAAAGCATTAACGACACAAGACTTGGTTACGTAGTTCGGTGAAATCCACCTACATCTACGGGGTCTGGCCTAGTTCAGAATGAATCCACTAATTAGAAAGATACAGTACAAAGTACATCATACAAAATACTTATCTTTACTAACTATAACGTGTGAATTCTGCAAGCTCCCCTTGCTACCGATCCGCCTTGATCAGACTCCATCTGATCTCGAAACTCGTCGACGCTGGATTTCCTCTTCCCAGGGAATTAAGGCATATGATTCTGAACTTTGAACAGCATGTCAAGTATGCTGGAACATAGAATTCTAGCTCTTTGCAATTCTCTCGAAAGATTGAAAATTTGTGTGCATATTTTCTCTGTTAAAATCTGTAATCAATGCAGCCGTGGTTGTCCCATTTTATAGCCATGAGCAGATCGGAATTCTCTATGATTATCTCCATAATATTCCTATTCCATATCTACTTCTTGAAGCATATTCAAATCCCATAAATAAAGGAATTTTCCTTATCACAATATCTTCCATATATTTGATAATATCAACTACATATTTGTAGGGATTTTCCATAAATCAACTATGCTTATATACGGCTAATGTATAGTTGAATATTCAAATTTTCATAGCTCACAAATACTATAATATTCTATCTTCTTTTTTGGCGTAAATATGCTGTATTCGCATGCTCCAACATGGGAAGTTTTTTGTTTCCAAATATGTTCACAAAAACTGCCAATTAAACATTCAATGCATATCTCTTGACTTTACGGGACCCATTTTGTAGTACTCCATAGCAAACTACACTAAGTCTGAAATTCACTTTTATCATCGTTTATTTTGATCCAAAAGCTCATTGAATTTTATTTGACTTTTCTTTTTGAGTTATAAAAAAAAAAGGACCGGATCCTCTTTGAAATTTTCTTAAGCTCAAAAAAAGGCACTAATATCAGGTGAAGAATATGAAGTGAAAATACATGATGGCTTAGAGGAAATCATTCCGGCGATTGTTCAATTTTCGTATGTTTGCCCTTTTATAAAAGCAATAAAATACTCTGTTTTTTTTTCAAAAAAAAGAACAACGTGAAAAACTGTAGGCAATTCTCATATTTTTGAAATTTCAAATGGCGGTTATGGATAGAGCAAAGAGGACGCGTGTCTCCGGCGAGCTATCTGAGACAATAATGAGGCTGCCGGAGGACTTGATGTTGGAAATTCTGACGAGGGTACCGGCTAGGGAATTGGGGAGGTGTAAAAGCGTGTGCCGGCTGTGGAAGTCCCTAATCGGAAGCTCTCCATTTCTCCCTCTCTACCGGCGCCGCAACCGCTGCCTGCTGGCGTACTGGTCGGAAGGTGACCGCCTGCATTTCTACTATTCCCCTCTCCGGTCCCACCGCACGGATCCCAATGAACAGTACCAACAGCTAGTGTCGTTGCCCATCGGTGGGCTGTGACATGGATCCGCTGACCCAGCCGTCAACGGCATGATATGCTCCTAGGTAGTGGCCGACGGCGACAGTCACGGGAGAGAACAAGAGGTGCAATGGAAAGTCATTAGCGACACCAAGTCGTCATACAGCGTAGGAGGGAGTGCTTTATTTTTTGGTGCATATTGGTAGAAATTTGGATGCAATTGTGCATCTTCTGAAATTTGGATGTCAGGGTGGAGGACGCATTCAAATGCGTCGTCAGGATGATTTATTTATTTTTTTCAGAATTTAATGCGTCCTCATGGTGTTTGTTTTATTTTACCGAACCTATAGAGGACGCATTCGTGGAATGTGTCCTCATAGTGATTTAAAAAAATTTTGTAGAAATTTCAGAGGACGCATTTGAGGGCTCGAGGCAGGAGGACTCGAGGACTCGAGGGCTCGAGGGCTCGAGGTAGGAGGGTTCGAGAGCTCGAGGTAGGAGGGTTCGAGAGCTCGAGGTAGGAGGGTTCGAGAGCTCGAGGTATGAGGGTTCGGGGACTCGAGGCAGGAGGGTTCGGGGGCTCGAGGCAGGATGGTTCGAGGGCTCGAGGTATTGAGGAAGATGGTGGGCAAAGGAAGGAAACTGGCAGAAAAAGTGAGGAAGACGGGCAATAAAACCAACGAAATGAGGACGCATCCACCGAATGCATCCTCTGAAAGCTTAATTAAAAAACAATCCGACACCCTGAGGACGCATTCACAGAATGCATCCTCCTTACAAGAAAATTTATTAAACCAGGAGGACGTATTTCATAAATGCGTCATCTTATTGTCATGCACAAATTTTTTTTCTAAAAACATGAGAACGCATTCGCGTTCACAGCCGCTTACTGTAACCGTAATAATAGAAGGGGATCTAGTGCTACTAGACCACCTGATGAAATGCTGATAGACCACTGGATGAAAGCCAGCGTGATAAACTTGGGGCCCACGGGTTCAGCCTGGGAGTGGAGGAAACTGGATGACGACCGCGCTGGAATCAATCAACTTCCTCACCGTACACTTCCTTATTACCTATCCTGAGATGATTTCTTCACGTTTACACGCAAGTTGCGATGTTTTCCGGGGACGGTGTTCTGTGCTGGTTTTGCAAAGTAGCGGTGGGAATGGTTTTATTCGATATGGACCAGGACAGACTCAAATATGTGAATTTGGGGAGGAGAAAGATGGTCCCTCGTGTGCAGTTGGATAAGAGGCTGGCAATCCACATGTGGATTTTTCTTGGAAGGGTTTAGGGCGATTGGTATAAACTAGAATGTGATTGCTACGAGATAGAAGATGAGGAAAACATTTGGAGGGAGCGTGCCATTAAGGCAACTCCGGCGAAAATTCTAATAGTACGGGTATATATTTTTAAAAAATATTTTTGCATCAAAATTGGAGTAAGCATTTATGAAATGCTTCCCCATGACTTAAATTTTTTTTTTACAAGAATATGATCTCATGGGGCCGAATTTTTTTTTAAATCAGACTTGCAGAGAACGCATGAATGCGTCCTCATGTTACGTTAATTTTTTTTAAAAAAAATCATGATGCGTTCTCAATGTGTGATTTTAATACTTTTATTTTCATGAAAGTCTTCAATATTGGTTTTAATTTTTTTTTCTCTTGGTTTTGTTAAATAAATTTTGACTTGCCTGAATTTAACAAATAATTTTTTAAATCCAGTATTTTCATAATGCGTTCTCAATATAAAATCAATATTTTAATCAGTCTATTATTTAATTTATCAATATTAATTTATTTACATATATTAATTAATTTTATTTATTAATATCTATATTATTTTATGAGTTCGTCTATTAAAATATAATTTTATAACCAATAATTTTATTCTATAACCAATAATTAATTATTCTATAACAATAATTTTTAAAAATATAATTTTAATAATCATATTACCAATGATAATAATTAAATGTAGAGCTCGAATGATATATGGTCGAAATTGATATTAATAAATAATTTAAATTAACATACAAATGAGTATCATTCATAGTATTATTTTTTATCCAACAAAAATCATAAATATTTCTTATATATAATAAAAGAAAACAAAATCAGAAAACAAATCATGATGTTAAATAAATAGAATTTATTTAACTTTATGTATTCATAAAAATGAATTGTCATTGATTATTTATTGAAATGCCATCTTTTAATAGACAAACTCATAAAATAATATAGATATTAATAAATAAAATAAATAATATGTAAATAAATTAATATTGATAAATTAAATAATAGACTGATTAAAATATTAATTTTATATTGAGGAATCATTCTGAAAATGCTGGATTAAAAACAATTATTTGTTAAATTCATAACCCATTTTTAATAGCATGCAAGTCAAAATTTATTTAATAAAACCAAGAGAAAAAAAATTTAAGTCAATATTGAGGACTTTCAAAAAAATAAAAATATTAAAATCATACCTTCTTCATGAAATTGTTTAAAAAAAAATTAACATAGCATGGGTTGGACAGATTCCGGATATGAAGCCTTTGATCCATTAAACAACTGCATGGGGCTGATGAGAGATGCCAATGGTAGGTTTGTTTGTTTACATGATAGTAACGTTGTCTATTTTCCCTCAATGATGTGCTTGATAGAAATGGTATAGATTAGGTATAATGTTGGGCTCGGTATTTTATGGTAAATACTTATCTTTGGTTAGGTTTGATTTGCTCTGTTTTTTTGGTGTAGACTTCGATTGGTTTTGGTGTTGGAATGGTTCTCTGTTTTGGAAAACATGGTTTCAATAGGCAGCAACATCAACATGCATGTACGTACGTTTATTTGTTTTGCCTCTTTTATATTTGTCTCAACACATAAATGCACTTTAAATTAATATCACCAGTAGAGTGTTTGTGGGTAGGGATGGGTCAGATGGTCCGACCAATATTATTTCTAAATTTAGGGTTAAATGGATTGGATCAAATTAGAGTGGGTCAAGGTCAATTCAAATCAACCTAAATGGATCAACAATATATAAAAATAGTACACTTATTTTTAAAAAAAAATATATTTTTAACTTTATAAATATATATATATTTTTAAAAAATATATTTTTAACTTTATAAATATATATATATTTTTTTAAATATATTTTTAACTTTATAAATATATTTATATATATATATATATATTTTTTTTAAGAATGTTAAAATTATTTATGAAGTAAATTAATGGTGGATATATTGTATTAAAATAATTTTTTAAAAAGAAAAAAAGGTAAAATTGCAAATGGGTTAGAATGGGTCAAAATTTGATCCGCCCCATTTTAATTCGACCAGTTTTGACTCATATGGATTATTGATCTAACCCAACCCAAATAGACCGGATCAAAATGGGTCGGGTCGAGCAATTTAAATACCCAGTAAACATGAGGTTTTCATCTCATGCTGGGTCTTTCTTTTTCTATCTTACGGACACAATTTGACGGTTATTTGGCTCTACTTCAAAGTTATCGGAATATTAAGTATTGAATCTTAACCCAAATTATCAATGTTAAGGTCATACCAGGTTTACGTGGTTCATTGTCCTTTTATTTTCCTATTTCATGAATATATTTTTCCTACTCCGTGAGTAATCCTGCATGCCGCGACATGTCTTTTCCCAATTCAAGTTGGATTTAAAAATCCCTTAGGCTGTGTTTATCAACTGCCTTGTGATGAGGTTGTTCATGTGGAATGAATAAAATATTGGAGAGGAGAGTTCATGTGGAATGATACACTCACACGATCGTTCAATTGGGTGTGATGTCAGTGCGGCCGGAGCGAGAATTATCGCCTTCTGGGAATGAAGGATGATCCCCGCCTTCTAAGGAGGTTGTTCGTTAATTAATATGGGTGTGACATGTTGATGTTAATTTATATATATATAATAATTAAATAATATATTATTTAATATAATTTTTGGATGTTAATTTTTTGAGTCCGCCATTTGAAAGACGATATTTCCATAATTCATAGAAAGACCAGTGTTTAAATTGTAAATTAGAATAGATGAAGATACAATTTTTGGATTGCACTAATCAGGTCATAAATGTTATAACTAGTACATGTTGCATAATAAATTTTTAATATTGCAACTAAAATCTTTTATTTTTTATTATTTTAATTAAAGCTCATTTTTCCATAAACATATGAAAAGACTGTATTTTCCAAAAAATTGTCTAATTTTTATTTATATAATAATTAAGTTATATATTAATTTATTTAATTTTGAAAATTTTATTTTGATTATTATATTTGAACCTTTTAAGATTAACTTTAACTATTGTAATTATTATGTTTGAACTTTTTAAATTATATTATGCCAAATTGCCGTTTGTGCTTTAATTTTTAGAGTCTCTTAATAAATTATATTATTTAAATATTAATAAAATTATAGTTAGTATTAATAATAGTATATTATAATGTAAAAGATACATACTAATTACAAGTAATAATAAAATAAGTTAATAAAGTAGGATTGGGTTGAGTTGTTGATAAAGTGTTGAAATGAAATTGAGTTGGTTGTGTAGTGGATTGTATACTTGGATGAGAGAGAATAATTATTTATTAATAAAATTAGGTTGGGTTGTGGATAACGATAGTGAAACTCCAAACACTATACAACCAGACCTCCTCATGAACACCATAAATATGAGCTACGACCAACCATTCAAAAACTATAAAACCAAGAGATCCGATCAAGGCATAGCAAAACAATGGAGACTCTGATATGTTCACACAATGGGCCGAAGACGACAGAGAATTTCTAAGAAACATGATATCCAAGAACAAGGACCTGCTACTAACTAATCGTAGGTAAATATATTGACGGTTGTTAATATCAAAATTTGTCATGCACCTGACCTGGAGCTGGCTGTCTAGGGCCTTTTGGAGCTGCTATGAGAGTTCTAATATGGCATATGTTTGGGCCTCCTTCTTGTATGATTCCAGCGTAGATGGGGCACTTGTAAAAGAACACGGGTCACTCAGGGTGGGGCGGTGTGTGACTACGCCCGCTCCGATGCCCAAGTTAGATAAGATAATATGAGTGTGTAGATGTGAAGCTACAATATCATGGAGGCTATAGTCACTTACCCTAAGATGAGGGTTTTCTCCTCATTTTATAATGGTAGGGTTTATTCTTAATTGAGTTAGATGCTGGGCCTTTAGGCCTAACAGATAGGAATATGGGCCTCAAACACATACATTATCAAGTCCCCTTAGCCCGATGTCGCGTTGCTGAACAGTGTGGGGCATTGGGATAATAAATGTCTGAAGGTCGTGGACGTTTGCAGAATGTCGTTGCTGGTGGACGTCCATGTTCATCAAAGTGGAACTCTGCATCTTGATTTCGTCTATCATGGTCATCGATCTATGTCGCAACCTGTCTGCTATCAGCCTGGATCCTGCCTTGCGACTTAGTAAATTCTCTTTCTTTGGCCCCGTTCATTCTTCGGGCGAAACCCTTCATTGCTGCCTGCTGCATCAACTTGGACTCTGCATGGCAACCCCGTGAAATTCTGCCTGGGTCGCACTTGGCGGCCCTTCTGGCGTCGGCCTGGGCTCTGCATCCAGACCTTCTAAATCATGACCAAACTCTCTCATTTGGCCTCGTTCTTTCTTCAAGTAGAATCATACTTTGTTGTCCGCTGCGTAAACCTGGACTGTGCATGGCAGCTTTGTAATATTCTTCCTGGGTTGCACTTGGCGACCATTCTGGCGTTGGCCTGGGATTTGCGTCCGAGTCTGCTAAATCATGATTGAACTCTTTCGTTTCTTCCTCATTAATTATTAAGGCAGAACCATACTTTGCTGCATGGTAGCTCCGTAAAATTCTGCCTGGATTGCGAGTGGTGACCCTTCTGTCGATGGCTTAGGCTCTGCGACCGGTCTTCTAAATTATGACTGAACTCTCTCATTTCGACCTCATTAATTCTTAAGGCAAACCATACTTTGCTGCCTGCTGCGTCCACCTGGACTCTGCATGGAAGCTCCGTAAAATTCTGCCTGGGTCGCATGTGGTGAGCCTTCTAGCATCGGCCTGGGCTCTACGGTCGGGCCTTTTAAATCATGACCGAACTCTCTCTCTTTTCTGACTCATTAGTTCTTCAATCAAAACCATATTTCGCTGCCTGCTCCGTCAACCTGGACTTTGCTGGCAGCTCCGTAAGATTCTTCCTGGGCCGCGCATGGCGACCCTTCTGGTATCGGTCTGGGGCTCTGCGCCCAGGCCTTCTAAATCTTGATCGAACTTCTCTTTTTTAGCCTCGTTAATTCTTCAGGCAGAACCGTATTTTGCTGCATGCTGTGTTGACCTGGACTCTGCTAGTAGCTCCATATGATTCTGCCTAGGTTGCGAGTGGCGACCCTTCTGGCATCGGCCTACACTCTGCGCTCAGGCCTTCTAAATCATAACCAAACTTTCTCTTTTTTGTCCTCGTTAATTCTTCAGTCAGAACTATATTTTACTGCCTGCTGCGTCAACCTGGACTCTGCTGGCAGCTCTGTAAGATTCTGCTTGGGTCACATGTGGCGACCCCATCTGGAGTCGATCTTGGCTCAGCGCCCAGGCCCTCTAAGTTGCAACCAAACCTTCTCTTTTTTGGCCTTGTTAATTCTTTAAGCATAAGCATGTTTTGATGCCTGCTGCATCAACTTGGACTGTGCTGGCAGCTCCGTAAAATTTTGCTTGGGTCACTCGTGGGAACTCTTCTGTCGTCGGCCTAGGCTCTGTGCCCTGGCTTTCTAAATCACGACCAAAATTTTCTTGTTCGGCCTCATTAATTCTTCAGGCAGAACCATATTTTGCTTCCTACTGTGTCAGCCTAGACTCTGCTGGCAGCTTCGTAAGATTATGCCTGGCGACCCTTTTGGCACCGATCTGGGCTCTGCTCCCAGGCCTTCTAAGTTGCGACTGAACTTTCTCTTTTTAGCTTCGTTAATTCTTCAGGAAAAAGCATGTTTTGCTGCCTACTATGTCAGCCTGGACTCTGCTAGCAGCTCCGTAAGTTTCTGCCTGGGTTGCGCATGGCGACACTTATGGCGTCGGCCAGGGCTCTGCGCCCACGCCTTCTAAATTAGGACCAAACTTTCTATTTTTTATATCTCGTGAATTCTTCAGGCTGAAGCATGTTTTGCTGCCTGGTGCATCAACCTGAACTCTGCTGGCAGCTCCGTAAGGTTCTGCTTGGGTTGCGCGTGGTGACCTTTCTGGCATCAGCCTAGGCTCTGTGCCTAGGCCTTCTGAATCACGACCGAACTTCCTCTTTTTTGGTCTTGTTAATTCTTTAGGCATGACCATGCTTTGCTGCGTGTTGCATCAACTTAGACTCTGCACGACAACTCTGTAAGTTCTTGCTTGGGTTGCATGTGACAACCCTTTTGGCGTCGACCTAAGCTCTGCGCTCGGGCCTTCTAAATCACGACCAAAATTTCTCTTTTTTAGTCTTGTAAATTCTTCAGGCAGAACCATATTTCATTGCGTGTTCGTCAACCTGGACCCTGCTCTTCAGCTTTGCATGGTTCTACCTGAAGAGTCTTGCTGGGACTTGTACCTTCCTGACTGTTAGAAGTCAATATTAATTACTCTGGCTTGTGGGGGTTGACTTGCATCTCCTTGCCTGTTTGAGTCAAGGTGTGCTTTCAGTATTTACCTGCCTGCGTGGGTTATGTATGCTTTATGTATTTACCTGCCTCTGTGGGTCAGGTGTGCTATCCTACATCTTCCTGCTTGCGCGGGCGGGTGTACTTTCCTGCATCTCCCTGCCTGTGTGGGCCAAGTTAGTTTCCTGCATCTTCCTGCCTACGCGGGGCGGGTGTGCCTTTTGAATTTCCCTGCCTGCGTGGGTCAGGTGCACTCTGCCCTTATTAGGCTGCCTTGTAAGACATGATATCTCATACTACCGATTCTTCATCACTAACACGGTCCTTCTCTCTCCCTCTCTCTCTCCCTCTCTCTCTCCCCCCTGAACAGGCAAATGGTTGATCAACACCCTGCGTGAGCATGCTGGAGGTGATTGTTGCTTTGCCATTTCAGGCCGAGGGTTGATCGGCTGGCTATTTGATCATATCATGGCTATAATTTCTTTGTCTGAGTCAACTTATCTACCACACTGTCATGTATCAATTTAAGTGACAAAAGGCATGCAAATGTAATTAACACTTGTATGAATTCTTCTTTCGAGCAATCATACTTAGTGCTTTTATTTTTGGATAACAAAGATTGTGTATCTACTAGCTCAAATTTACTTGCCCACTAGTACACACGTAACATTTATGGTTGTATCACGCAAGTAATCAATTGTATGTTTCTGACCTAGGTTGTTGATGATGCAGCCTCCATTGTCAGGTAGCTATTTCATTGTGTCTCCGTGCTTTGCATTCTCGCTGCGCTACGGCATCATGATCCGGCCTGCAACTCGCTGGCCGTCGTGAGCCAGAGCTGCTTGTTGTAGCCTGGCGATCTAGCCTTGCGCTTAATGGCTAACGTAAGTCAGAGCTTTTTATTGCGGCCTGGTGATCTGACTTGACGTTCTACGGCTATAGTTGTGTTGGAGTTCCTTTCTTTGCCTGTTTGGACCTGGCCTGCAATCTGTTGGCTGTTGAAGCCATGATCACAATTTTTGGCCTGGGTCAGGCTTATTTTTCGACGGCTATGGTTGTGGCCGGAGTCGAATCTTTTGCCTGCTTACCCCTGGCTAGTAATTTTCTTGGCTGTTGGGACCAGAATTGCCACCTTTAGCAAGAGTCAGCCCATTTTTCGACGGTTGTGGCTATGGCCGAAGATATATCCTATTGCCTACTTGCCCCTGACTTAGCAATTTCCCCGGCTGCTAGAGCAAGGGTTGCAGCTTTTAGTCAGGGTTGACCCATTTTCCAACGACTCTGGTTGTGGCCGAAGAGATATCCTATTGCCTACTTGTCCCTGGTTTAGCAATTTCCTTGGATGTCAAAGCTAAGGTTGCCACTTTTAGCTAGGGTCGTCTCGTATTTCGACGACTCTGGTTGTGGCCGGTGTTGAATCTTTTTGCCTATTTTCCCCCGGTTGATAATTTTCTTGCATGTTGGAGTCAGGATCGCAATTTCGGTCTGGGTCAGGCTCATTACTTAGCGGTCGTAGTGATGCCGGACCATAAGAACTACACATTTCATGTTTGCGAGAATAACGCCAACATGTGTTAGTTTGGATGACGACGTAATACATCAACTCTTGCCCATGATACTTAAAATGTATTAAATAAATGATAAAGGCATGTAAACATAAAACATCTCTTGTATATATATCTTGAATGAATACAAGCAGCATATATAACAATATTGTTCCTATACTTTCTTCTCTTCTTTTTCTTTAAGGGGGTTATTTCATGGCCTTGCCTGAATAGGCCGAGCGGTTGTTGTTGCCCTTCCCAAACAAGCTAAGGGTTGATCGTTGCCCTGCTTGGACAGGCTGAAGACTGGACTTTCTTAGTTGCGGCGTGTCAGGTCATGACCCTGCCTTTCATGGGGTTGAGGGTGCCTTGCTTATCGCTTTTATCGCCGGACATGCATAATCAAGTATTTCATGCTAATATGTGCCGCCTTGGCTAGAATTACTAACACGCATCAATCTAAGAATCAACATAATACATTATATAGCAGTCTAAGAATCAACGTATTATTCTTCAATTTCACAGTGAGTGTTATTTTTTACCCACACATCCGACCAAGGCATACAGACGCATACATCATTTGTATGCATAATTTCATAAATAATATGTATGATTATACCGTCTTTTCTTGAGGTTTTCATGTTATGGTCCTGCCTGAACAGGTATAATGAGTTGAGTTTTACCTGGCGATAACCTCACGAAGCATTATCCTATTTGTGCAGGTTGATGGGTGCTCCCTGCTCTGCCTGAGCAGGCAAAGGGTTGATCAGCGCCCCGCCTGGCAGGCTGGTGGATAGGCTGGTGACTAAGCTTTCTTTGCCGGTTATTTTACTGCTCGGCCTGTACAACTACGTATTTCATGCTAACGTGTCTCAATTTAAATAGACCACACTAGCATGCATCTGTCCAACAGATGATATGATTTATCAACTCTTTATTTTCAGTTTCTTTAATAAACAACAATTACAAGAGTCGACTTTGTGAACCATGCTATCATGCATAAACTTAAATGACAAAAGCATGTAGAACATAGATGACACTTGCATGAATCCTTTTTATCTTTAACTAATCATGCATAATGTCTTTAGTTTTGTATTTCAACATTGCAATCACATGCATGATTTCTTAAATTTATTTGCTTACCATCATGCACTCAAAAAGTATTTGGTAGCGTTAGACGAATTATTACTTTCATGGAGCTATGTGATTTTGCTTTAAACACTTTATGTTGCTTCTACAAAGAGTCATGTCAAGGTTATTGTTTAAATGAACAATTGTATATTTCTAACTTTGGTGACTGCTCATTCAGCCAGTCTTGCTCTGCTGATGTAGCCAGCCTTAGTGGATGCTTCACCGTGTGACTGTTCTTTGCGCTCCAGCTGTCGTGCGGCATTGTGGCTGTGCTCTGTCTTGCTGCCTGGATTCTGTCGAGTCCCGCTGATGCGATGCATATTAATTCTTGGTGCCTTAAGTAAGAAGGATAAGTTGGAGCAGAGAAATGAATATTATTATTGTTCTCCTTTCCCTTTCTCCCTTTTTTCCTCTGAAAAAGGAATTTTCCATTTCTTTTATTTTTCTCTCGTTTCTTCTTTCTTTTCATTTTCTGGAGGGCTTCTTCAGCTTCTCGCTGAAAGGTTCTCGTGCTGCCTGATGACGTCAGCATCACGGGATCAGCTCCGCCAGAAAAGACTTTCATCGGTGGAGAGCGGCAGTAAACGCGTCGACTCACCGGGAAAAATGCTTGCGTTGTGGCCCCATCTCAAGTGCGCCGACTCGCCGCTCATCGTGTCCGCCGGTAGACCTGCCGAAGATGGTGAGCGCTCGTCCGCCATGTCCGCCGGTGGATCTACTGACGGTGAAGATGGTGGACGACTGCTGCTCGCTGGAGAAGACGGCGTTCAAAGTGAAGGCGTCGACAAACTCCTCCAGTCGGTGGAGAGGGCAGGGAACTCGTCCGCCTGACTCGCCAGTGGGTCTGCTGACGCTGAAGATAGCGGGTGGTCCGCTTCTCGCCGGAGAAGATGGTGGCGACTCAATCACTTGGCCACGACTGGCCTGCTGGTCGCCGTAGGAGATTGGTCGATGCCCGTTGTGGGTTATCTGTCAATAAACCTTCTGACCCAGTTGCTGGGTTGAGCCGAGGAGAGTCGACTCGGTGAGTTGAGTCGAGTCAACTCGTTTAACAAGGCCCTGTCGGCTCTGTCTTGCTTCCCTTTTTTTTCTTTTGCTGGAGTCAACTTACTGGGCTTCTCGCAGATATCATCCCTTCGACCTGTTCTACTTTATTTTCTTCTCAAAGAACAGATGAGCACTGGATTTGGGTATGTTCTTCCCCTTTCAAAAATGAAAATATAGATTGCATGAACAATATATTTGCTTAGCTGTGCAGATGCATTTGACCTGGCTTGTGTGCAGGTTGGTTTGAGCAGCATCTGTTAGCTGCGTGAGATTCTGCCGTCGATTCCAACTGGCGGCGCCTATATTAATGCTAAAATTTATCATGGGTATGACCCGGACCTGGATGTCCATGACCTGTTGAAGATGCTATGAGAGTTATGATAAGGTCTCTGTTTGGGCCTCCTTCCGGAGCTGGATGTCCGTGGACCGTTGGAGCTGCTATGAGAGTTATGATAAGGTCTATGTTTGGGCTTCCTTTGGACATGATTTCAGCATAGATGAGTACTGTGAGAGAATATGGGTCACTCAGATTAGGAAGGTGTGTGATTGCGCCCGCTCCGGTGTCCAAGCAAGTCAAATAAGATAATATGAGTGCGTAGAGGGTGAAACTATAACATCATGGAGGCTATGGTCACTTAGGAATATGGGCATCAAATCCATACAATCTTAACGGTCACACATTTTTGGTGAATACTGTGATAATGATTATTGTACAAATAAAATTGGGAAGAGGGAGTAACATATTGTACTGTCTATAATTTCCACCATCGATCTGTAGGATATTTATGTTAGTAAACAGATCTAAATTTGCAGCGGAATGAATTCATTGATTCCATGCAACACCACCTTACATCGATCCATGAATTATTTGTTGCAACATCACCTTACATCTATTAATTATTTGTTTGTATTGTAACCTTGATAGCTGATCTAACCTTTCAATTTGTTAATCACGTTCCAAGGTGTAAATTACAAACTGTGCAAGTGACCCACCTCAAAAGTATTCAGATGAACACATCGTTTACAATAATATCTAAAGTGACCAAGCATCAATACACATGTTCTTAAGAGATACTCCCTCCATATCAACTCAAATTGCACAATTTAATTTTCATCAACTATCTATTTAAGAAGGTAGATCCGGGATGGGGCAAAGTGGTGCAAAAATCCCAGTTCAAAATTGCCGACTAATTGTAAAAGTAATTTTTTTAATCTTTAAATATCAAATGTGATTTTGATTGAACCCCTAACTTTTACAATAAAAAATTAATAATGTAATTAATAAGAAGGTAAGGGTGTGAGTTTCTTTGGATTTTGATTCGGATTTTAGAGGTGAAGTCGAAGTCTCTTTGTATGTGGAGGGAATAGTGAGGTGCAAAAGTCGATTATTGATCACAAGTTGTGCTCCTTTTTTTACCTCTAGTCGAGACAATTTTCCTGCTGACTCTAACTAATTATACCAAATTTAGTGGTTTGTTGTATATTGAATGGGATCATCCCCCAACTTTCTTACTCCCTCCCTTTTTTTAACATTGGCACACTTACTAAAAGTGGGTATTTTTTTTTAATTAGCACATTCTATTTATGGTAAGTTTAAGGTTATTACATCCACTCATTTTACTTTCTCTTCTTTCAATTCAATTTCATCTACTCATTTAGCATCTCCTAAATTCTAACCCTAAAAGTGATGTGCCTATGTTAAAAAAACGGAGGGAGTATGTTAAAACAATAATAGACGTTTTTCATTACCATAAAATGTAATCGATCTTTTCCACCCCAAAAAGTATTCCTAAATTATTTTTAAAAAATAAACTTGCAACAAGTACATGTCATGCATATCACGTAAGAGTGAATCTCCTGACAGACGGTCTGTCCATAAGCTTATGGGCATGCCACTTATTTTTTACCTTATATATGTATTTGTTAATTACATACAAAATTTAAAATTTTAAAAAATATTATTTTATGGACAGACCACTTATTTCTTATCTTATATACCGCATTTGTTAAATTACATATAAAATTTAGAATTTTTGAAAATATTTATTTATATCATATATTTTTATATTTTCACCTTCAAATACATATTATTAGTTGTTTTAACTTATAAAATATAATATTTAAATTTTATAAAAAAAATTACAACATTTAAAGTAAAAAGCCTTATGGACTATCCATGAGCATATGAAAATGCCATCTTGCTTGACACTTACCCATCACATAATAATGGGTTGATATCACACATTTTATAATTTAAGTTTCGCGAAAAGTGCAAAAATAACCCTAAAAGATTGAGAAAGTGCATGAATAATTTTGTAAAATTTGAAAATACAGACCCCTCCCCAAAGGTAATTTTAATGTGGCCGATTTCACCTCTTTTGCAAATCGGTAACCCTATCTTTTAGTCAAAATGTGCAATTTTACCCATTTGGTCATTTCCGGCATTGACCGATGTATGTCCGATGTTGACTAACAATAAAAGGATAGAAATACCCCCGGACTCAAAACTACAATTGTAATGACAATTCTACCCTCATAGACTTCTTCTTTTTCTTAACACATCCCTACCACTGCTCCGCCATTTTGTTGCCAGGCCACCGCTGCTCCGCCGTCGGGCCACTACTGCTCTGTCGCCGGCCCAGAACCACCTACAAAGCGAAATAAACACAGAAAACAACCAGCAACAAAATTCCACATTTATAGAGCAACGATTGTAGATAAAACAAACAGAACCACCGCTACCGGTCAACACCCCAGCGCTCCTCTGTCAGGCCTTCGCCGCTCCGCCCCTTGCCCAGACAGTTATTATTCCTACTAACGAGATAAAATTCATTATGTAAGGTATAACTATAAACCCTTCTTTGGTTCTCGCCACCACAACCCCCACCGCTCCCTTTCCCCGCCACCACCTCCTCTCCCCGCCGATCCCTCTCCTCTCCCCCCTCCCCGCCACCTCCTCTCCCTCCTGCTCCCTTTCCCCTCCGCCACCACCTCTCCCCGCTGCCTAACCCTAGTTTTGCCACCACCACCACCAAACCCTAGTTCCATCTCAACCTTAGCAATCAAAAACAGATGATGGTGATGGAGCTTTCGACTTGAATCCATCGGTGGAGATTTGGGACGCAGTGGCAATTTGGTCGCGACGTGGACGGGGATGAGGAGAGTTGTCGATTCGGTGGCGATTTGGGACGTCGGTTGTGATTTGGTCGGCTTGAATCTGTTGGAGTAGATGACGTTTCAGGAGAGAACGGGAACGATGGTGATGGACCGTCGGAGCAGATGGCGATTGAGATGGTGAAGGAAGAAGAGAATGAGAGATAGGGTTCAGGAGAGAAAGAGAGAGACTGTGAAGGAAGATGAGAACGAGAGGGAGCTAGGGCTATTAGTGTCTTTATGTTTTATTTTAGTTTTAAATTTTCTAATTCAGGGGTATAATGATCATTTCACCCATTTCAGGCCAATTTGACCATTGGCATTTTGGTCAACGAAATCCAGGGTTATTTTTACACTTTTAGATTTTACATGATTATTTTTGCACTTTCAACCAAAATATAGGGTTAAAATGCACTTCACTCTTAAAGTCATAACCTAAAAGTTTTGTAAGTATTACAAATGGGATCCCCTCCTGATAATTTTAAATGATATACGTTCAAACATTTGGCGAACTAAATAATTTCAATCGATCTGAACAAAATAAAAATCTCAACTCCACATTCTAGACAGTTAAAACTTAAAAGTAATTTATCAGCAGAAAATCTCCAATGTGAATTTAACTCAGTATACGGCCCTTTCCTTGACTTTGGTTTTCCTATTTCAGTTAGGATTCACGGACTTATTTTTACTTCTCTTTTCAAAGGGAAATACGTCACCAACTTGTGTTAATTTGTCCAATTCCAATTGAGATTTAGGAAACATTAGGTGCCCCGAAAAGTATATAAGTAGGCCTCGACCATACAATCCATACTACAATCAATCCATTGCCAATCTATCAACATTTGTTTGAGAATAATTTACAAAGAAATCGACCATGGATGCACAATTTTTAAAAAGACGACGACGGGTTGATGGTGATAAATTACGCTACTACAAAATCAACAACTTCGACATGCTATGTGAGAAGAGTAGTACAACTACTACACCTTTATCTAAGGCGGTCTCACACGGCGGTGATAGGAAAGGCCTTGGTAGTGGTGCTACTCCACCATCGTCCAAGGCGGTTTCGTGCAACGGCGGTGATTGGAAGGGACTTGGTGGTTTAATTCGTCGCGGTCTTCATTGGTACACATCTGCATGCTTAAGGATTTCCAGTGCCTACGGATCTGAATTAGTTGTTTTATCATCTTATCCATTGTATATATAGACGGGATTTAGTAGTACAATCCAGTGTTTGTAACATTGCACGATTGGATGAAATTGTGTTGATTCTTATTTATTAGAAATTTGATTTTTTTTAACAAGATTTTATTATTTGATTCATGTATGAGATGTCGTTCTGCCGATGTGTGTGTGTTTTTGTTTGCTTTGATTTGCAATTTCGCTAAACAAATCGATCTCACTCCCATTTATGATCAAGAATCGAATCCTACTACTCCCTATCTGCTATTTCAATATACACATTTTGACTTTCATTAGTTGATTAAAAAATGCATCATTCTTAATATCTTTCATCAAAGATGATTAAGATTTGTATAAAGAAAATTGATATTTCAAAAATAGAGGGTACACGGAATTTAACAAACTATCACTCCATAGTATTTATATTAATATACTAATTCAATTTTATGATTAAAGTTAAAGAAGTTTTAACTAAATGAATAGTTAAACTGCAGATTGAAATTATTAAATTGCCGATTGAAATGAGATAGAATAGTGCTTGTTTACCATGTATAATCCAGTCATGATTAATACTTCAAGAACAGAATTTAGTGAGTGCATGCGTATATTGAACAGGGGAAATAATTGTCCAAAACAAGATGATCAAAGCGGTAAAGTATCAACAAAGCAAGACAAAGATGAAAGACAACATTCCCCTTCAAATGAATTTTGTTGTTTTTATCTTTGATTTTTAGGCCATGAAAATAGGCAAAACTTTTGGAAAAGATAATTTTTCCATAGACTATGGAAAAAATGAGTTTAATTAGAATAAGAAAAGATAAAAGTTCTTAGTTGCAATATTAAAAATTTATTACACAATGTGTAGTAGTTTTAATGTTTATAACCCGACCTGAAAATTTTATCTTCATTTTTTCTAGTTTGTACTTTAAACTCAGATCTTTCCATAGTCTTTCAAGAGAAAATATCAGAAATTGTATAAATATTTCAATATTAATTTTAAAAATTCACAAAATTTCTGCCCAACTCGATAATAGCAAACCCTCAATTACTAAATCCATGATTGCCAACCACCCAAATCCATTCAGAATATACGGATCGCACATTGCCAGAACTTGCAGAAATTTTTATAAAGTGTCTCTCTCATTCTCAATTTGAATTTACTTGCAGATTTCAGATTCATTGTATGATGTGAATTGTATTCATTATATACTCTTTATATTCAACTATATATCAATACACGCAACCATCATAAGTGTAGGTTTTACGTTCTATCAGTTAGATGATTAAAACACCAACCAATGAAACTGATTTGCCAATCAATACCCATAGTCAGCAACTTCTTTTTGTTAAGAGATCCGGAACAGTTATAGCAGCCAATTGCGGTGTACAGGCACTATGGCAACAAGTTCCTCCATGAGTATTCTGAGTTTGTATCTTAATCTGCCTTTCTGCAGAAACAACATAATCCAAAAGAGAACATCACATTTCTGCCATAAGACCATTTCTCCAATCATTTACCAGTATTAGATGACCAAAAGAATTCCACACAAGTAGATTCTTATCAGTCCTTTGCATTCTATGAAAATGTTAATCAGTTTTGCATCAACACAGAAAGCAGAATGTATTATAAGTTCTGAATCGACACAATTTCAAACCTCAAGTACGAAAAATGTAGCCCCAAGAGCACATGAGAATATCCAGAGATTCGCTCCCGATCAAGATAATGACAGTCGCTCCCTGGCTCCTACCGAGTCCTACGTACTGTCAAGCAAAATCTCCCGCTGAATTAACTGTAGCAGCTCCCCTGACCATTTTGTAAGCTTTCCTATAACGTTTCGAGTCACTCTCTCCTCAAACTTGGTGCTTTTCAGCCACGCCACTCCAATATACACTTCGTAAACACACATCCCTTGAGCAACAGTTGAATTCTTCACCTGGTATCTTAACTTCACCTAAAATTGAGTAAAATGAGAAAACATAAAACATGGTGAATCTCAGGAAAAAATGCTTCATCGTGTCTCAAGAAAATGCTAGAATCCAAATCTGTGCTTACTCGAAAGTAGTTGCTGAAGGGTACATCATGAAGAGCCATGACCTCGTTGATAAGCCAACCAGTACCATTTGTATTTGGAATTTTTCGCTGTGTGCAAGTAACATCACCTCCAAATACTGAAACTCTACGATCAAATTTGTAAGACACGCGCCTTTCAAACTCTTCAGCTGTCGCACTCTCCCATGGAGTAGTGATGTAATTCAGGCAGCCAGAGTTGCTCATTACCTTGTACTCAAACTCTTCACCATCAAACCTCTGCATCAACAATCTTATCTGTTGCATTGAAAATTATCATTTCTTGTTGGGAGAGAGAAAGCACCAAAAGTATGCGCGGGTGAGCAGGTTAAATAATGCAATGTAACTGGCTTCCGAAGTATGCCTATAACAAATTATTTCTTCTAATGGTCACAAGAAAATCATCCCAAGATTTAACACTGATAGCTAAATACACTAACTGAGTCATTTGGACGAAAATGTTCTTCCTATGTAGACATTGATCAGCTCAGATACCATTGGATTATTCATTTTTCTGGCTCGGACTGCTTCTGAAATGATTATGGGGAAGTAAAATGTTTTCTTACTAAGAACTCAAGGTACAAGATAAAAGTAAACAATCACAAGAATCCATAACAATATATACCTCAATGGATGCTAATAAATGAGAAGACGGCATTTAAAAAAAGTACGTGATACTAGGAGAACAACGTTCACAGGGAAAAACAACTTCTGAACAACTTACATTTAAAGGAACTTCCACCGTTAACACCTTGGTCATTTTTGCATCTTGCACTGTCAAATTAGATCCAGTTTCTTCAACCAGACTTGCTTTTTCATCCCTATCTTGATTTTCTTCGGCAACTTGTGCCCTTTGTTCAGGAGTTAATGTTCTTGTCCTCCAGAGCGCCGAAACAGTCCTGCCAATCATTATGTCAAAATTCCCTGGAATACATAGTTAATGATAAATGACTGGAATACACAGTTAATGAGAATTCACTTCATTAGTATCGGAAATAAAGTGTCGAAACTTTTCAAGACAAAACTAAGCTACAGAGCATATATTACACCACCATTACCTGCTAGCAACACTAAATGAGACAAAGGAATGGAAACAAAAATGTAGCCTGCCTTCTTCATCCATACACCTGGCACCATGCCTAGCATCGATACCACGACCCTTGCCCAATATAATGACAAGTGAAGGGCTTCCTACGGTTCCAAAGGATGGAGGAAGCTCCTGAATGTCATCAATATCTTCCCATAAAAAGAAGAATTTTGTCTTGTGTCCAAAAAAGTTAGCATAGAAGCCAATGATTCTCGCTGACAGAAAGAGCCGGCCCTGAGCAATGAGAATATGCATTAGACTAAACTCTAATCCTAAGACTGATATCAAAACGAAATTCCAAATCTCTTTTCCTCTAAACATCAAAAGTCCCCACAAGAAATTATCCTGCAGCAAATCTTTTTCTAAGTACCTCCCACCTTTACTGTTCGAAGGCAATGCTTACAAGAAGGATTTCATGCTACAGTGAAGGCAAATAAATAGCCGAAAACAAATGCAAAGTTTTTACCTGCAATGGCAACTTTCGTTTCAGGGAACAAGAGAAGTCACTAATTAGAAATTCTTCTGGGGGCAATCCAAAAACCTTTTGGAAAGCTGAATTCCTGTGGGGCGATCGAAGGTTCAACTGCCATGCACAAGCTATATAAGTAACAAACTGAAACTGAAACACCTAAATTAGAAATAATTTCAAGTACCTTCTTGCCCACTTCCTTTTCCATCTTGCTTAAGTAGTCTCTGATTGTTTCCACCCCATTGTTATTGTCCAGAAAGATCCTTAAATGCAGCTTTGACTGAGACGACTGAGCAAGTTTTCCCTGAAGGGGAACCCAAACGTCTGTCAATTCCGTCGAGGTGTGCTTAAGGAAATTGATTTCAGCATGGCCGAGAGAGATATCTTGATCAAATGGACCATCAAAGTCAAAAACTTCTACATCCAGCACTGAAGGTGGTTCTGAGGCATCAAACTCCAAAATTTCTGCATTAACATCTTATTCAAGATACTACATTGTAACATATTCAATAATTAATTAAAAGAAGAGGAAAAGAAAATGCGTCGAACCATTCCATTGAGGATCAACAGTTTGCAGCTTTACAGAACTTGTCCTTGTTTTACCATTACAAGTGAAAACCACATAGGGGTCAGGAAACTCAGCCAAATCTAAAGAAGCTAGGCTTGCAGCCTCTATCAAAGCGATCGTAAGCACCCAGCCATCACCTTGCGCTTTGACTCCGCGATCCCTTCCTGTCAATTAAAGAACTTCAAATCAAGACGCCAGTGAACGTTACATAGGATATAAGCAACTTATTACCTTTCTCTAGCCTTGCTTGTACAAAATGTGACAGCATGTTAAACACACGCTGCAGTTGGATTACTAAAATTCCGCATGCGATTATTTCCCCGATACTATCAGGCAAGTCAAGACCATCGAATTCTAAGCCTTGAAGCTTGCTTTCTTTACATTTCCAGATATGAAAACCAACATAAAGAACCATAAAAACAGATGAAATCACTGTTAAGTTAAGGAAGTATGCAACTGAAGTTCTCCAGTCTGACTGGTGCTCGGCCAGCAAAGTTGCGACTGTATGTTCCTTATCTAAAACTGATTCAGGATTGATCACTTTAAGGTTCTTGGAGAGCAAGCCAGAAAACTGATCAAAGCTTTCCCTCAATCCTTGCTTCACTCCCCCTTCAATCATACCTTTCATCATAGTACTCTGGTGGAAGTTAACTGTCCAAGACACGACAAGATGGGCTGATTCCTCTCCATTGGATAGCTCCTGCCCAGGTGTTATCTTGTAAAGTAAATCAACCTTGAACGTGCTTCCATACGGAACTTCAGGAGTACTAACATCCACTAGGACAACAAATTCTTTACCATTGGCTCTCAGATAAGTTTGCTCTTCAGTAGCTTTGACAGCCTTAACTAATTTGGTTGCTCCTTTGGTATACGTAACAACTCGAGTTATACATGATCCCTTGGCTGATTTCCATTTCCAGGGCCCCTCGTGAAAATCTGTTGTTCCATTAATCTCTGCTAGATTTTTCTGTAATTGGGAATCGGGAGCAAAGATTAGCATGTTAAGACCTTTAGGTGATATTGCATACACCTGATCCAACAGAATGCCACCCTGTAGATTCTCTGGAGTGTTGTTTTCCTCATTCTTCAGCTGCATCATTTCTAATAACTCTTCAAAGCTACTGTCAGTGGCAAGCTCAACCACGGAATCTCCATCAGCAGATACAGCAGTTGAGACCTCAGAAGAAACCTCAGCCTCAGATACGTCCTCATGCTTATGGAAAATCTTCTCAAACCGACCAGCAATGGCCTTCATAAGATGTTTCCCTTCAGAAGTCTTCTTAGCTGTGGCTGTGCTACAAATAGCATCTTCAGAAGAAACGGAGTTTTCTCCGACTTCATTATCTTTATTATTACTTCCATCATGTGGATGCATTAACAAAAGATGGTCAGCAGACATTTCCTCACCCCTCCCATGCAAAGATAGTGAGAGAAGAATTTTACCTGAATTTTACCATTGTTGTCAAAATCACTCAATAATCATCAGTACTCTTTTACATGCCAAACTAAAGTTCAAATGCAAGAAAAATAATTTTCGAGCCGGATAATTATAGCTCTTGATTATTCTTTTAAGAAAAATTATAGCTCTTGATTCAGGGGACAATATTCAGGAGGATTTTCAGCAACTCTACTTTCAAGTACACAACTACATGCACAGAAAGAAGGAAAAGTGCAACAAATTCACGAATGAATTATCTGCATCAACTGTAACATATCATCGAAAATTACAGTATGTTTCCAAGTCAAGTTTCTTTCTCAAATAACAAGAGAGTAAAGGGCCACTTGTAACAAAACCTTCAGCTTAAATCCTCTTCTGTGTTTTATGTTTACAAATGACAGCGCTACCTACACAGTTACTAGCCTCTGCTATTTTCACTCATATTCTATTGCCACATACTAAGATAGTATCACTGTTCGTGGAATTCTCTAACTGAATGCAAACGGAAAAACATAATATAATTAACAAGGGATTCGGAACCTACAATACATTGCTTAATGCACCATACCAGTCAAATCATTCCTTCATCACAAAACAGTACGGCCAAATAAGAGGTAAAATACCAATAAAGGCCACCATCACTTACATGGAGTGAAACATTTAAGAGGACTTTTGCACGCCATATATAGTACGTACAGCCAGAAAACCAGAAATTATAAACAGTTCAACTAATTGCCTCAACATATAAATGGTAAAACTTCACCAACTCTTGCACGTTAATTATAAGGACTTGATTAAACGGCACAAACCCAGCAAGTAGCAAGACTTGGACCAACCCTATTATATTAAAGCACATAGATAGGCATTGATTTGAGGCCTCATAAACTTCTAAGAAGCATATTAAACTAGACTCTATCTACACCATTCCTAAAAAATATTCTGAAAGCCCTTATTGGGTCGGATCAAAGGAACACTTGAATACCACTACACAGTACGTTTGTTTTTTCACATAATCACAATGACTGACTTCTCCTTCTGAGTTGTAAGCACTAACCTATTGATATTTCAAAATCATAATGCTCTGCTATTTAAATTCAAACTGCGTGATCAATTTGAATTTGTTCACATTGATAAGTTAGGCTTTCATCCATCCACATCAACTAAACACCTCAAAAGAAGAAAGATAGAGATGAACCTTTCTTAAAGTTGTACTACACACTATCTTTCTGAGATTCCTGGTAAATGTAAGAATTTCCTAAAAGCCATCACTCATTTACCTTGAACAACTACCCGTAAACTGTAAAGGATAAACCTGCAATTCTTTAGCGGCATTTAACTTCAAAAATCAACAAACCAATACACATAATTTTACGAGATTCATCTAAACCACATCGAATTTGAATTAAATTCCGAATACACACACTGAAATATTATGTTTGCACAGTCACCCTTCTGTTCTTAAGTTTGACATACTTTCTATGTTAATATGTTTTTTTCTAGATTGTTGCACTTTTATGGCAAAATAATGTGAATCATTGTATTCCACGCATCCTTCCTTTTACTGTGCACATTCAATTCTCTCCGCGCAATTCAACTTAACTAACAACAAAGCTTATACAACATAAGAGCAGACAACTAAACACTTCAGCATTCTTGGAATCCAAACCAAAAACAATTTCGAAACAAAATGACAAAACAAAGAGCAAAATCACCGTACGTACGTACCACGGTCTTTTCTAGCTGATTTAAAGCTCTTATGCTTCCCTACAGAGAACCAAGTAGGAGGCAGATGATGGTTTTGCTCAGCAGCAACGGACCAGAGAGGAATCCTGACCCGACCCACCAAATCCCCACCCGCATTAAAGAAACCCGAATGCTCGTGAAACTGATACACTGACAAAACCAGGTCTTCCTCCACGTCATCAACTCTGAACACGAACTCTTCGTTCCACACGGGATCATTCGTGTTCTTCACCACCCTCGTCTTTCCCTTCGACCGACCAACTTTTAGTTTTACAAATGAGTCCCTCACCGCCCACTCTTTCCCCTCCACTAAATACACGAAAACTCTCATGTTTCTGAAATCTGACCCGTTATGCCATGTCAATGTATTGGTGCGTTTGAAAACGTATAAAGGCTCTCTCCAATTTTCTATATATATTGCTCTTTTAAGATAAATTGATTTGGAGTCCGTCTCTCGAAAGACGGTATTTCCATAAGTCATGGAAAAACTAAGGTTTAAAGTGTAAATTAGAAGAAATGAAGATAAAATTTTTGGGTTGCATGAATCGGGTTATAAACTTTATTATTATTACATGTTTCATAATAAATTTTTAATATTACAACTTAAACCTTTTACCTTTTATTATTCTAATTAAACCTCGTCTTTTCATAAGTATATGAAAAGACCGTGTTCCCCAAGATTTTGCCATTGATTTGAGAATTCCAAAATAAAATAATGAAATTGAAGGAATTTCTAGAAAAAAGATATATATATATATATAATCGGTTGAATCTTGTAAAACAAGATGGAGATTGAAGTGTGTAAAGTTAGTTAGACGTTGGAGTAGGGGCGTGAGGAGACGTGGAGGTGGGAGGAGATGACACGTGGGCTGAATGATGGTGGCAACATTTGTTTATTTGGTGTGCTTTCTAATTTGGAGGGCGGTTCGGTGTTCTTTCCTAACTTATGTGAGAGGTAAGGCCTGCGGAGAATGATCAAACAATAGTTTTACTAGTATGCTCAGATCAGAGGGGGTGGGTCTATTATTTGTTTCCTCAAACATTCATTATGCTGTGTACATTATGATAATTTGTCTGTGATTACTACACAAATATTGTATCCACAAAAAATAATATTGAAATGCACGATCTATATATACAGGATACACATTCATTGTACTCTATGGCATCCTAGGGATACGGTATAAGAACGGTTGTTTTACTAGTATACTTCTATAAAAATGATTTATTTTGAAAGTAGAAGTAGATCAGATTCTGCTTTCTAGTGAAAATAGATTTTGCTGGCGAACAATTGTTTTACTAGTCTGCTTTTATAAAATTGGTTTATTTTAAAAGCAAAAGTAGTCCAGATTATACTTTTCCAGTAAAAATAGGCTCTGCTTTAAAAAAACGGTAAAAGTGGATTAGAAGCAAAGATTCTTATAAGTTCTGCCAAATCCAATCATTACCTCTCGCACTAATTTCCTAAACATCTGTTATCTCTCAGACTTTCACACAAAATGACATGACTCTCTCGCTAGATTATTTAAAGGCGAAATCGCTGCTTCTCAGGATTTTGTTTCTAATTTCATAAAAAATCCTTTTAAAAAAAACTTATATTGTGCTTAGAATTTGAATTCGTGATCTTCGAAAAACTTAATCAGTCATTTAATCAATCAAACGACTATGTGAGTGTTGAGATAAATATTTTATAAAATTACATAAAGGTTTTTTTTGTATAAATGATAAAGTGATTTGCATGAATGATTCCGTATTGATGACTTGAATATATAGAGGGATTAAAATAGAGGTAAATAAGGAAATGACTCTAATCATACTAATCATAATCTAATCAGTAATATGATTTATTCTAACAGCCCTCCTCAAGCGAAGCGTCAGATTCTCGGAGATGCAAAGCTTAGGTCTGAAGAACTCAAACAACGGACGAGAGACACTCTTGGTGAAGATTTCTGCTATCTGAAGAGAAGTGGGAACATGAGCAACACGCAGCTTGCCAGAAGAGACCAATTCTCGAACAAAATGGTAATCAATGTCAATGTACTTTGCCCGCTTCTGAGACACTGGATTCTGAGCCAAGAAGATCGCATTGTTGTTGTCAAAAGTAGAAGAGGCACACTGGACAGAGGAGCATGAAGATCATGAAGCAAATGAGTCATCCAAACAACCTCAGAAGCAATATCAGCCAGAGACCGATACTTCAACTCAGTGCTGGATCTAGACATTGTGGACTGCTTCTGCACACTCCAAGAAACCAAGTTACCGCCCAAAAATACGGCATATCCATAGGTAGAACGACGAGTCTCTAAACATCTGATCCAATCAGCATCAGAGTAACCCAGCATCTCTGGTGAAGAAGCAGCACGAAAACTGAGCCCAAAATGCAAAGTCCCTCGAACATAGCAGAGAATCTGGGTGACGGCTGCAGAATGATCCTCCCAAGGGTTATAAAGATACTGACTGACAGAATTAACCGCAAATGCTAAGTCGGGACAGGTAATGGTCAGATACCGGAGAGCACCAACTAAAGACCAATAAAGCGTCAGATTCTTGGATTGAGGACTCCTAATCCTGTGAAGGTGGGAATTCAGCAGAAATGGAGTAGAGACATGCACTGCATCCAATATACCAGCCCGAGAAAGAATATCCTGAGCATACTTTGCTTGTCTCAGAAGAAGTCCTGAGGTAGTAGGCATGACTTCTAGGCCAAGAAAGTAATGTAGCGCATCCAGATCCTTGATGGAAAACTTCTGATTGGTATGATCAATAAACTGCCAAATAAGGGTAGAGTCATTCCTAGTCAAGATGGTGTCGTCATAGTATACAAGAAGATAAAGCAGTGACGAACCACGAGATAGCACAAATAACAACGTATCAGCAGAATTGCATGAAACCCGAGATGAGACACATACGCGCCGAAACGCTGAAACTATGAACGGGGCACCTGTTTCAGACCATAAATGGCCTTATGCAGACGAGAAACATAGTCTGGATGCGTGGGATCCTTATAGCCAACAAGTTGCGCCATAAAAACTGGAGAATCAAGAACACCACTAGAAAAGCATTCTTGATGTCCAATTGATGAAGAGGCTTGGCTTGCATGGCAAAAATAGCAAGAACGGTCTGAACTGTAGAGGCATTAACCACATGACTGAAAGTGCGGTCAAAGTCAAAATCGAGAATTTGGGAGAAACCCTGAGGTGCCAGGCGTGCCTTATGGCGATCCACCGAACCATCTGGTCTATACTTTAGCCGATAAACCCATTTGGACCCAACAATGTTGACGTCTGAATGGCAAGGAACAAGTTCCAAAGTATGCTAACTACTAAGAGCTGTTATATCCTCGTCCATGGCAGAAACCCCAGAAGGATCCTGAAGTGCAGAGCGATAATCAGTCGGCTCTTTCTGAGCAAGAAGAGCCCCGAGAAGACTGTGAGCATGAATGTCTGAATAATCACGCCGCTGAATAACACCTGTAGAAGAACGAGTGACCATCCTAGATAATCTCAGCAGTGGTGGGACCGACGCGCCAACCAGAGGCACAGCTGAGGGGGCCGACCGAGGAGAGGTCGATCCGGATACGGTCACGGGGCTGGCCGGTGATGTGGCGCGGCCGGCTAAGAAAATTACCGCTTTCGGTCGGTCTGACCAATTTGACTCTTGGAGCAGTCAACTGGCTCGACTCATCGTCGATGAAAAGTAACTCGGGTGACAGAGATCCTGAGGCAGGCGGAGACTCTGGTGGTACCGACACATAATTCAAATTGATAAAAGCCAAGCCATTCAACCCTGAAGATGGAGAACTAGTACCTAATGCCGGAGCGAATGGAAAATACGTCTCATCTAACCAGGCATGTTGAGTGACATTAACCTTGCCCGTAAAAGGTTCTAGGCACCGAAAACCCTTATACTGAGAACTGTATCTAATAAAAATGCATGGAATACTGCAGGGAAACAACTTATGATCAGCAAATGGGCGAACAAAAGGAAAAACCTAACAACTAAATGTTTTGAAAGTTGCCATAAATAGGATCCCGATGATAAAGAAGTCGATAAGGTGTCGTTCCCTGCAATGCTGGAATAGGTAGACGGTTGATTATGTAGGAAGCCATCGTGAACACATCATCCCATTGTGAAATTGGTAGGTGTTCCGCCACATGGTGATGCTTACGTTCTGCGAGCCCATTTTGCTCCGACGTTGACGAACACGAAACATGATGATGTATACCTTTCGCCGTAAAATGAGATCTAAGTCGAGTGTTCAGAAATTCAGTGCCACTATCAGTTGAAATACCTTAATTTTTGAATAAAATTGGTTTTCAACGAATGCCTCAAACTACAAGTAAGTATCAACTAAATCTTATTTGCAACAAAGAGGATATATCTAGGCGAATCTAGAAAAATCATCCAAAAATAAAGCATAATATGCAAAACCGTTTTCAGATAAAACCAGGGAGGGACCTCACAAGTCACAATGTATCAAATCAAGAACATGCTCAGCACGTTTAGGGTTCTCAACAATATCCAACCGTTGACATTTTGCCATAACACAAGGGGAGCGGGTATGCGGTTTGGGTAACAAAGAAGAAACTGAAAGCAATCCAGACTTGCCCAAACTAGAAATAACTGCACTAGGAACATGACCTAGGCATGCATGCAACAACTCATATGAAACTCCACTCTTATTCTGCTTTAAAACTGAAACAAACTATGCATTTCCCCGTTCCAAAACATAAAGTTTTTCCTCACTGTGCCCCCGACCCACGATGGCCCTGGTTACTTTGTTATGAATCACAAATTTATGATCATCAAATGAATCAACACACCCATATATCTGGTAAAGTTACTAGTGAACAATAAGTTCTTAGTAACATCAGGCACAACCAGAACATCAGATAAATGTAAATTCTCATATAATCTAGGATCACTAATATGAGAGATCAAGATAGGAGCACCATTACCAACAAGAACTCGAGATTTACTAGTATAAGGAGTGACACTCTCTAGGCCTGAGGCAGATGACACTTTATGACTGGTTGCGCTAGAATCAATATACCAGTCTGACACTAAAGAAGATGGTTCCGACTGCTGAGAGGAGTGATAATTTTCTACCAAATGTGTATTCATTGGATGACCTATCTGGGCCTGCATTTGATAACACGTCGCAACATAGTGACCGAGCTGCCCACACCAGGAGCAGTGAGGACGATCGCGACCAGGGACTGGACCAGCCGCCTGAGAAGCCGACCAGGGCATCCGCCACTGTGCCTGCCGCCAAATCTACCACTTCGGTCAGCGCGTGAAGGCCACTCGCGGCCGCCTCAAGTCGGCTCGTGATCCCACGCTCGGGCGGCTTGAGGTTGGTCGCTGGTCTGAAATGCCACTGGCCCGGCGACTAGTTCTGATTGTCCCTATAAATTTTGCAAAAAGGCCCCGTGGTTTTTGGCACAAGCAAGAACATCCACATATAACGGAATTGGTACACCATTAATTAAATGGGTAAAAAAATCCTTATACCCAGGACCAAGAGCAGTAAAAAAACCACACAATTTGATCAACATTTGAAATCGGATTACTCATGACAGACAAATGTTCAAAGATCTCCTTAAATTTGAGACGAAATTCATGAATTATACCAGATTTATGAATACCATGCGCATCTGCTCGAAGACGGAGAATAATGGAGGCACTGCTGTTCTGATAGATGAAGGCAAGATTATCCCAGATCTCTTTGGAGATGGCACAATCTGGGGTTATGCAAGAACTTCAGTGGTGAAAGAGAAAAATAGTAGACTGCAGACACGTTGATCTTCATCAACCTATTAATCATACTTATCTTTTGCTTCCTAATAAGCAACCTTGGGATCAACCTTGCTACCACCTGGAGGAGTTGAGACTGCCGAGGCAAAGGAGAGGACATGCGGCAGTGGTGCGAGAGTCGGACGAGATTTGGTGTCATCAATGAATCCATACAGTCCTTGAGGATGAAGAACATAATCAGCGTGACGCTTACAGAGAAGATAATTGGATGGAGTGAGTTTGATCTACATCATTTGAAGCAGAGTATTGTAGGATAATTTTTCTTGAGTCATGATGAGGGAGAGGGATGACGGAAACTATTGATCGAAAAATGAGGGAGTAGCGATCCGCCGATCGAAAAAAAATGGAGAGGAGGACGGCAAAATTTTGGAGAGTGGGCTAGGGTTTGAGGTTTTGGATCAGAAGAGACTCTGATACCACGATAAAATGATTTGTCGTGAATGATTCAGTATTGATGAACTAAATATATAGAGGGATTACAATAGAGGTAAAATAAGGAAATGACTCTAATCATACTAATCATAAATAATCAGTAATTTGATTTATTCTAACATAAAAACTTATATTGTGGTTATAATTTGAATTCATGATTATCGAAAAAACCTAATTAGACATTTAATCAATCAACCGATCACGTAAGTGTTGAGATGAATATTTTATAAAAGCAGGTTTCCTTCCAAGCGGCATGCCCATGCGCTTATGAACATGTTACTTATTTATTTTATAAACTGCATTTGTTAAATTACATACTAAATTTAGAAATTTAGAAAATAATTTTTCACAGTATATATTTTTATATTTCACATTCTAATACATATTATTACTTGTTTTAACTTTTAAAATAGAATATTTAAATTTTATAAAAAATTATAATATTTAAGTAAAAAACCAGTATGCATCATTCATCAATTTATGGATATGCCGTATTTCCTGAACTTTCTCATTTTACAAAATCACATAATAGGGACATGGGTCAACGATCAAACCAATAAAAAAACTAGAAAGGAAAAGAAGATTTGATCTTTGACATCTCGCTCATCACATAACTAACGTCATTAATACAAAGAATGACCTTTTTTCATTTTTCCTGAGATTCCGTCTACACAATTTTTCCAGAAGTTATAAAAAGATTAAAGTTTAAAGTATAAATTTAAAAATATAAAGATAAAATTTCAGGTTATATGAATCGGTTTATAAACTTTATGACTACTACACATTGCATAATAAAATTTTAATATTAAGATCTTTTACCTTTTATTATTTTAATTAAACACCGTCTTTTCATAAATTTATAGAAAGATGGTATTTCCCAAAATTTTGACTTTTTCAGAAGTGTAAATTAAAATAAATTTTGAAAAACTATATACTAAAAGATGTTAACATCAATGTAGTTGGTAATAATACAAACATTATTAATTAAATTAAATTAAATTAAATTAAGTTATTTGATATCGAACTAAGTTAAGTTAAATTAAATTGATGGAATCGAAATACATTTAAATTAAAAAAGATTACGTATGGAAGTCAAATAAGTTTCAACTTTCTAGATGTGGATAACATTGTTGTTTGAAGCTGAATATAGAAACATATCTCAGCTATGTTGGAAACGTATGTTTGGGTTATCTATCCATTAGGCTATTCTAGAGTTTTGATGGATCATGTTGATTGTTGGCTTTACTTTTTCAACCTTAATAATTTATTCTTGCGATTTGACTTTTTTTTGAAAGAAAATTGGATGGACGTTTGGTAAAACACAATCAAGGATTGCAATGGAATCAACGAGGGAAATTTCACTGGAATTTTCTCTCTCTTTAGGCAAAGTCTTTGGAAAAGACAACGGAATTAATGAGGGAAATTTCACTCATTTTTCTGTTTATCTTTGGCAAATTCTTGAAAAAGATCGTCCCAAATTCTTGAAAAATATTATTTTTTCACATGTTTATAAAAAAATAGTATTTAATTAGAATAATTAAATGTAAAAAGTCTTTGTTGCAATATTAAAAATTTATTATGCAACATGTTATAGTTATAAAGTTCATAACCCGATTCATGCAATTCAAAAATTCTATCTTCGTTTATTTTTATTTGCACTTTAAACCTTGATCTTTTCATTACTTATGAAAATACGGTCTTTCAAGAAAGATAGATATCTATCATTTAAAAAAAGAAACATAGATAGGGTATTTAATCAATTTTTATTCAAAATAAATATACGCGCATCAAAATATTTCATTTCGGAATAGATATCTATCATTTAAAAACTATTTAGGGAATTTAATTAATTTTTATTTAAAATAAATATGCGAGTTTAATTATCAAAATATTTCATTTGGGGTATCATCGTTAATGTAGCACTTTAAACATCAATAATTTGGTCCCTCTATTAAGAGAGTCCGTCTCTTGAAATACCGTCTTTCCATAAGCCATGGAAAGATCAACGTTTAAAGTACAAAATTTTTGGTTTGCAAGAATTGAGTAATAAACTTTATAACTACTACACGTTGCATACTAAAATTTTAATATTGCAATCAAAACCTTTTACCTTTTATAAACCCATGGAAAGATAGTATTTCCCAAGACTTTGTCTTTTCCTTTTTGAAAAATCGATCATTATAAGATTCTGGGAAAAACGGCCAGCGACGATTACAATGAGTGGAATTCCACCCCAATTAGCATCTAGCAATAATTAATGTATTACAAGGATATCTAAATTACTATTACAGATCAGAGATCCAATAAAAAACTGTAACATCACCCTTGAGGATATTAACTTGCTTCCCGCGAAAAATATGACCACTTGGCAAAGAGGAGCGTATCACGCATCAATATCACAACGTCAAACAGGGATCTTCTACAACTGTAACACTACTTGATCCAGCCACGATCTATGTTTTCCAAACTATAAACACCTTGAAAAACATAGATCCGATGAACCCAAATTTATGAAAACCCAAAATAAAACCACAAACGAAATTGCGAACACAAGATCTGTACAAGCATATCAAGAACAATACATCAACATGAACAATTAAATCGAGTTATCATCATGAATACAACGATCTAATCAGGGTGAAGAACAAAACTAATTTGTGGAGACAAACCTCAAACTTATTGAATAACAAAAACATGAATCAAGCCATTAGGGGAGAAGGGTTTAGCGTAGCCCGCCGTCCCTAGCAAAACCCTAACCCGCCGTCCCCGTCCCTAGCCACCCGCCGTCCCCTAGCCCAGTCCCGCCTTCATCTTTCCCCCCGGTCGTCGTCCCCAGCCCAGCCGTTCTCTCGAGCGGTGGTTCTTGGCATGGCTCTCGAGCGGCTGACGAGAGCAGGCTGGGGCAGGGCGACGAAGGCAGGGCCGGGGTGGGGCAATGAGAACCGGGCCAGGGGCAAGGCAGTGAAAGCGGGCCAGGGCAAGGCGACGAGAACCAGGTCGAGGTAAGGCAACGAGAGCGGGCTGACGGGCTGCGAAGGTAGAGCCGGAGAAGGAAAGTCGGGAAGGAGAGCCAGAGAAGGAGAGACGAGAAAAGAGAGCCGGAGAAGGAGAGAAGCCCAGGATCTGGGAAAAGAGAACCGATGAAGGAGAGCCAGTCGAGATGGAAAATAAGAATGGAGAAGACGCCGGAATCCGGCGGAGCGCGCATGGAGAAGATGCCGGAATCCGACGGAGCGCGCAACAGAGAAGCGCTGTGGACCCCTACGGACGACCATCTCCATCGCTGGCAAAGCACCGCCGGCCGCCGTCCACCACCGCCGGCAAACACTTCCAGTGGCGGTAGTATGTGTTTAAATATATATTTTATTTAATATTAATTTTAGCCTATTTTATTTCTTTAAATTAAATTAAAAATACATATTATATATTCAATAGTATAAATACAAAGAATAATTAAGTAAAATAAAAGACGTGATACAACGATTCACTTAATAAAGTGGATGAAGAATGAGTTTTGTATAGTTAGATGAGAAAAGAGAGATTCAACAATCAATTGATCTCCAAGATGATTCTTCCACACACTCACTACCTATTTTTATACCTCACAAACACATTACGTTAAGCTCAAATTAGTTGGAGTTGTTTGTAGTTGAGCTGGTGCTTTTGGTGCTGACTCCCGTTCCTCTTATTAATGATTTTACATAAGTTTAATAAATTGCAATCCCAGTCTTGGGATTATAACACTCCCTCTCTGTTAAAATTGCCCTCAAGTTTAAAAAATGGGAGTTGATTCATGATGAACTCCACATCCTCCCAAGAAGCATTTTCAGTTGACAATCTTTCCCAACTTATCAACTATTGTACTACTTAGTACCATCCATGTCAATAAGCCTTCTCTATAAAACATACTTTGGTTTAAGGGGGAAAAAAGGCATCCCTTCTGGTTCTAGAACATTAGTGCTCTGCTCATGTACATGTCGACCAACATGTTTATTAAGGAGAGATACATGGTGCTCTCCTTAATAAAGGAGAGATACATGGAAAATCGGATGAACCTTACCAGATGGTAATCTCAGTTTATAAGCCATATTTCCCACTTTACTGATCACTTCATAGGGTCCACAGTATTTTGTTGATAGCTTCATGTGGCTCCTATGTTGTACTCATTGTTGCTTGTACTTTTGTAGTTGTAAGTATACCCAATCGTGGAGCTCAAATGATCTATCTGACCTTATAAGATCAGCTCTTTGTTTCATGCTTTCTTGAGCTCTCTGTAAGTGTTCTTTAAGAATCTGAATCACCCCGGCTCTCCTCTGAATCATATTATAAGCAGCAAGGACTACTGAATCAGGCTGAACTTTTGGTGAGAGTGAGAGGTTGTACTCCATAAAGGTCCTCATTGATACTAGACTGATGGGTGGTATTATACCACCACTCCACTGCTCCTAACCATTCATGCCATGAGGCAGTTTGGTGGTACAATAACAACTCAAATAAGATTCTAATATCTAGTTCACACGCTCTGTTTGTCCGTCATTTTAGGTTGTACTTAGTTGCATTTCACTCCCAAAGATTTCAAGAGTTCACTTCGAAAGTGGCTGGTAAATCTGGTATAAAGTAATGGACTCATGAATTGCATGCAGCTTTGTGGCACTATCAAAAACTAGCTGAGCTGCTAAAAAGGGCGAGATAGAGCTATAAATTGGCTATACTTGGTCATTCTATCCATCACCACCAACACTGTGTTATAGCCATGAGATTCTGGTAGTATGTCTATAAAATCCATGGGAAATTTGTATCCTTACATGACTAGGAATTGGAAGTGGTTGCAGTAGGCCCAGAGTCTTACGATGCTCTAATTTTTGTCGTTCACAAACTTCACATCTTTGTATATATTCAGTGATTTCTTGTTTCATGCATGACCAGTGGAAAAATGTTAGCATTCTCCTTATGGTTGCTGTCTGACTTGAATGTCCACTAAGAGGAGAAGAGTGCATTGCTTCAAGTATTTTCTTCTTAATTTGTCCACTGCTCCCTATGTAGATCTTTTTCCCCATTTTCATGAACCACGTGCTTTTAGAGCTACCACAGATGGAGTCATGATACTCCCTCCGTTTTTTTAACATTGGCACATCACTTTTGGGGTTAGAATTTAGGAGATGCTAAACGAGTGAATGAAATTGAATTGAAAGAAGAGAAAGTAAAATGAGTGATGTAATAACCTTAAACTTGCCATAAATAGAATGTGCCAATTAAAAAAAAAACCCATTTTTAGTAAGTGTGTCAATGTTAAAAAAACGGAGGGAGTATGATGGAAATGACGCCACTTAGAATCACATAACAACGACATTGCTACACTCATATCCCAATTCTAATTCCAGCAAATCCGATTACAATATTCCTCAGACCTTCCCAAATCATGTTCATCTTGAATCCTCTTTGACAAAGCACCAACCACTCTATTATCAGTGATAGGATTTCAAAATCAAGTCCAAGCAGTTTAGTTATCCACTTGTGTTGTAATGCATTAATAATTAATTTTAATCACAAAGTGGCTTCCTATTAAGTAATGTCTCCACTTATCCATAGTCATAATCAAAGCCAACAATTCTTTCTCATATGTAGATAGACTCTTGTTCCTTACACAAAATGATTTACTAAGATAAGCAATAGGCATGCCTTCTTGCAACAAAATAGCTCCAACTCCATGTCCACAAGCACCAATTTCTATTGTGAAATCCTTATTAAACTATGGCATTTAAAGTGCAAGCGTAGAACTGATTTCCTGTTTAAGAGATTCAAAGGCTTATGTTGATTTCTTTTTCCATAAAAAAGCACCCTTCTTAAACAGATCATGCACTACTGCAGGCACCCCTCCATGACATTGGTAGTTGGGTACATAGGCACAGTATTTTGGACCCCTAGACTACTAGTGCCTAAATATAGTGGTGCTGAAATATAGATACAGAGGCACTTGTATTCAAAATCGGTGCTGATTAATGATGTAAAGTCTAGATTTATCTAGTTGGCAATTTGTGGAAATTATGCAAATATGGTATTATTGAGTTGCAACATCAAAGAAGGAATTTTGGTGAAATAAGGAAAGGTTGAAGACTGAATCCGAGAAGGATACATCTAGTCCAAGTTGTATTTGAGTTGGAGAATATATCAGTTCCTATATACGTGAGATTTGATTAATGTTATGGAATTGGAGATGGAATAAACTTCATGTGAACATACGGATGAGTGAATTTACGCCAAGGATGATTTACAGAAAAAAGAAGACAAAATATTATGTTATTTGTGATTTATGGAAATTTGAATATTCTGCTATATATTAGGCGTATGGAAGCATAGTTGATTTATGGAAAATCTCTATAAATATGGAGTTGTTATTATCGAATATATGGAGATATTGAGATAAGGAAAATCCCTTTATTTATGGGATTTGGATATGCTTCAAGAAGCAGATTTGGAATAGGAATATTATGGAGATAATCATGGAGAATTCAGATCTGCTCATGGACTATATATAGAGAACCAACACGGCTGCATTATTTTCGGACTTAATAGAAAAAATCTGCATACAGATTTTTTATCTTTCGAGAATTGCAAAGAGCCAGAATTCTATGTTCCAACACACGAACCTGCTGCACAAAGTTCAAAATTGTATGCCTTAATTCCTCGGGAGGAGGAGATCCAGCGTCGACGAGTTTCGAGGTCAGAGGGAGTCTGATCAAGGCGGATCGGTAGCAAGGGGAGCTTGCAGGATTCACGTTATAGTTAGATAAGATAAGTATAATTGTATGGTGTACTTTGTACTGTATCTTTCTGATTAGTGGATTCATTCTGAACTGGGCCAGGCCCGCAGATGTAGGTGAATTTCACTGAACTGCGTAACCAAGTCTTATGTCTTTTATGCTTTACTTTATTGCATACTTGGTTAGATAGGTTATGTTGGAACACAGTAGTGATAATTGAATTAATTAGGTAAAACCAAATTTCAATTGGTATCAGAGCTTGGTCACTTATTATACCCTTGGTTGTGTCGAGGAAAGTGAGATCCGGTTTTACCAATGGCGACCAGAGAAGGAGCTTCTGTGTCTCGGCCACCACTGCTAGAAGGAACAAATTACAACTACTGGAAGGCTCGCATGCGGGTGTTCATAAGTTCACTGGATGAATTGGCTTGGTACTATGTTGAAACAGAATGGAAACCCCCTGTTGGAAATTCTGAAGGAGGAGAATCTAAGCCTAAAGAGTCGTGGACACCAGGTGAAAGAATGGGAAGCGTGGCGAACTCCAGAGCATTAAATGCCATATTTACTGCAGTAGATGAAGATCAGTTCAAACTCATCTCTACATGCCAACAAGCAAAGAAAGCATGGGATATCCTACAAACTATACATGAGGGAACAAGTCGTGTACGTGAATCCAAACTGCAGATGTTGGCTACAAAGTTTGAGGAACTGAAGATGGGGGAGGATGATACTATTTCTATATTCAATGGGAAACTCAGAGACATCTCCAATATGGCGTATCAACTTGGAAAAGTTTATAAGGAAACAAAATTGGTGAAAAAGGCCTTGAGATCTCTTCCTAAAAGATTTGCTATGAAAGTAGCAGTAATAGAAGAAGCAAGAGATGTAGCTACCATGACCTTGGATGAACTAATGGGATCACTACAGACCTATGAGATGACAATACAACAACCTACAGAGAAAGTTCAGAAGGAGTTGCCTTTCAAATCCTCTTCATCAAGGGTCATCCATGAATCTGATAGTGATGGTGGAATTGAAGAACTTGCCCCTATCACCAAGAATTTCTCAAGAATGCTGAAGAAGGTGGTAAACAAGAATTCATATGAAAGATCTGGTGGAAACAAAACTCGTCCTCAAGATTTTGGCAATCGTGGAACTCGGATGGAATAAGGAAGTCAACAATTCTCTAGAAACCAAAGTGGAGAAGGAAGGCAGTTTGAAAGAATTCAATGTCGAGAATGTGGAGGATACGGCCACATCCAGGCTGAATGTGCTAATACCCTAAAGAAGCAAGGAAAATCATACAACAACTCATGGAGTGAAGATGATGGAGAAGACGAAGATGAACTTATAAGCAATTATGTGGCATTTGGAGCAAAATTTCGCGGTGGATCAGATGAGGTATGTTCCAACATGTCAGAGAAAGACGAAGTTGTATGTTCCAACATAGGTTCTGATGGTACGTCCGGTGATGATGACGGACTAGTTGTGAGTGATGAATATATCTACAGTACATATGAGGAGATGTATGCCATGTGGCTTCAAGTTATTGATACAAATAGAGTGTTGAAGGAAGAGAAAAATTATCTGGGCGAGAAGGAGAAAGAGTTGCGAGTTTTAGTTGGTGAACTCAGAAGAGAGATTGAAGAGTTAAATTTGAATCTAAGCTCAACAACTAAGCGAGCTGAGATGGCCGAAGCAGCTATTACCAAGTTAAACACTGGAACGGCGAAACTTGATGACATTCTGATCATGGGAAAAAACTTTGGAGATCGACATGGAATCGGGTTTGACAATTCATCAGGTAGCAAGGTCAATCTCAAGTCGAAGATCCAAGGGGTAAAAAGAAAGTTTATCAAGACTCATCAAAGGAAACCTCTCATCTGTAGCTACTGCGTGTATCAAGGCCATACAGAGGAACAATGCCAAAAATTGCTCAGAGATATCATGACAGGGCGACAACTCTCAGTATGTTCCAACATAGACGATGTCCAGCGATAAAAAATGGTCAAAAAGGTATGGGTTGTTAAATGCACAAGTACTTGCCTTTTTGCTCATACATCTCCTATTTCACATTCTAGTGACTTGTGGTACTTTGATAGTGGTTGCTCTGGCCACATGACTGGAACTCAGGAATTACTAACAAACATCCAGCCATATGATGGTGGTTTTGTTACGTTTGGCGATGGAAAGAAGAGTCGAGTGGTTGGAAAAGGTGAACTGCATATCGAAAGATTCCCCGCATTCACTGGTGTTTTGTTGATGGAAGACCTAAAATCTAATCTCCTAAGTATCAGCCAGCTATGTGATGATAATATGACGTTGGAATTCCATAAGGAAAAGTGCATAGTGAAACATGGCAACAACAAAGTGCTTACTGGTATTCGGTCATCAGACAAATGTTACTTATTGGAACAAGAAGTGAACTGCTACAGTGTCAAATGTGATGAAGTAGATCGTACGGCTGACCATGTTCCAACATCGGTTGATTTCTCAGATCAGGGACGTAATGATATTGGAACATCAGATGAGATGGATCTTAAAGATGAAGCTGGTGACGCTTATATCTTCAACAATATTGGAACATCGTCCTCTCCAGAACTCTCCCATGTTCCAACATCAATGCAGCTTGAATCAAGCAGAAGAATGACTCGATCGATCCCTCAAATTAATTATAGGGAACTTGCTGGCCTACAATGGTTTCTCTCTCTTATCGAACCCAGTGATAATAAAGCAAGATTAGTTGCTCAGGACCACACTTAGGATGAAGGAGTTAATTTTGATGGGATATTCGCACCAGTTGCCATGTTAGAATCTATTCGCATTCTCCTTGTTATGGCGTGCACTATGATTTTTTATGATGTACCAAAAAGTTGTCAAGATTGCTCCCCTACATGGTGTGGTTAATGAGGAAGTATATCATCGACTCGAGAAGGCTTTGTATGGATCAAGACAAGCACCACGGGCGTGGTATAAGCGACTCACGACCTTTCCTATTCAGAAAGGTTCTCGCCGAGGGGGAGAAGATCACACCTTGCTTATTTTTCGAGAATTATCAAATAAACTGATCTTGGTACAGATTTTGTGACTTTGATGCAAGCTGAATTGAAGATGAGTATGGTGGGAGTATTTGTAAGAATTCAGGATGATCTTAAGGAATCTCACTTGAATGAAGTCAAAAGGATAATTTGGGTCAAGAGAAAAGTTGTGGTAGCCTATGTTCCAACATCGAGACCATTTGCGGATATTTTCACAAAGCCGTTGAACACTGCTACTGTTGAGCTCCTCAGACAACACTTAGGTGTTTGTCAGATTTGAGGTATTTCTTTAAAGCTTTTATTTAGCTGTAGAAGTTTTGTTTATTTATTTTGTGTACAGAAAATTAGAAAAATATAAAAAAAAATAGAAAGAAGAAAAGGGTGAAAAAATGATGGTCGAATATATTAGAAAGATGGTTCTTCCTGGTATTCTGGTTTATGATGATGAGGAGATTGCTACTTTACAAGGCCAGCACACTTGGGATCTTATTCCATGCCTGTCTGGTGTCAACATTGTTGGATCCAAATGGGTTTATTAGATGAAGTATCTTCCTAATGGTACAGTTGATCATCACAAAGCTCGACTTGTTGCGCAGGAGTTCTCTTAGATTTCGGGCTTCAATTTCGATCATACTTTTAGTCTAGTGATAAAGGCCTCCACTGTCTGTACCGTTCTTTCCATTGCCACTATGCGCTCCTGGCCTCTTCATTAGTTGGATGTCAAGAACGCCTTTCTGAATGGTATTCTTGATACTCCGGTCTATATGGCGCAACTAGTTGGTTACAAGGACTCTCTTCATCCATATTATGTTTGTTGCTTGCGAAAGGCCATTTATGGTCTTAAGAAAACACCTCGAGCATGGTTTTAGTGGTTTGGCACCTATCTATCTCAGCTCAAGTTTTGGTACAGTTCTGCTGACACTTCCCTTTTTGTTCTCTCTCGAGGCTCGTCATTGCTCTATCTCATGGTCTATGTCGATGATGTCATCCTCACAGGCAATGACTCTGGGCTCCTTTGGCAGTTTATTGATCGGAGACATCGGGAGTTTTGTATTAAGAATTTGGGCGCCCTCCGTTGCTTTCTTGGCTTAGAAGTATCACCCACTTCTTCAGGTCTGCTTCTCGGTCAAGTTAAGTATGCTCGGGATATTCTCACTCGTGCCAGAATGTTCGATGTAGCCCCGGTCTCTACCCTCTTTGTTCCTGGCTTGTAGCTACACAGCTCCCCCAGTCTGCCATTTCAAAATACAACACTGTATCGATCCCTTGTTGGTGCCCTACAGTATCTGACAATTACCCGCCCTGATCTGGCATTTGCAGTTAACACTGTCAGTCAGTTTCTTCAGGATCCTCGTGATGACCATTATGTTGCAGTCACTTGGATTCTTCGCTACGCCAGAGGCACTCTTTATTTCAGCCTCACCTTTCGCTCAACCAGTACTCCTGAGGTCTTGGGGTATTCGGATGCTGATTGGCCTCGTTATCTCGAGACTCGCCAATCTACATATAGCTATACAATCTTTCTTGGTAGAAACCTTGTTTCCTAGAGTGCCAACAAGCAGCCTATCGTCTCTCGTTCCAGCACTAAGTCAGAGTATCGAGCTTTTGCCAACACAGCCTCGGAGATGGTCTTGATGACTCATTTGCTTCGCGACCTTCATGTTCCGCTTTCTAGCTCCCCATTGTTGATATGTGACAATAGTAGTGCCATTTTCTTAGCTCAGAATCCAGTTTCTCACAAGCGGGCCAAGCATATTGACATCGACTATCCCTTTGTACGTGAGTTGGTGGCTTCTGGTAAGCGGCATGTTGCCCATGTCTCCACTGGTATTCAGATTTCTGGCATCTTCACCAAAGGACTTTCTCGTCCACTGTTTGAGTTCTTTTCGTCCAAGTTTTGCATCGCTGAACATCTGACGCTTTGCTTGAGGGGGGTGTTAGAGTAAATCACGTTTATGATTATATCTTGATTGATTCAGGATAATTCATATTGGCTAAGCTAGAGTTATACTCATCTTATGTTTTCTTATTGTACTCTATATATTTTTGTCAGCAATACAATAATTGATTATGGTAAATCATTCTTTCAATAACACACACAAAAAACCCCCAAAGAATAACAATAAACTTGCACATTCCATGAAAAACATGGACACACCAGAAACAACAATGACCGAATATTACAACACAAGAATGATACAAGGATAACTATAAACTTTAACTTAGTGGAGCACTGGCCACATGCATCTCTTGCCCAACCATTCAAAAACCAAAATACCAAGAGGTAAAATTCATGCACAAAACACACCCTTCATTTTCAGTTTAAGTAGTTAGATAACACCGCGCGACAAGCGGTGAGCTTGATAATAAATTATAGAAATACTGCAGGAATGTTGCCACTTGAATCCTCACCTCTCGAACCGTCCAATGAGACCTTCACCTCACAAACCGTACAATGGAACCTTCATCTCTCGAACCGTCCAATGGAACCTTCACCTCTCGAACTGTCCAATGGAACCTTCACCTCTCGAATCAGTTTCGAGAGGTACTGATTCAAGAGGTGAAGGTTTGGGTGCAAAGGTTCAAGTGGAGAGGTTCCAGTGGAGGGGTTAGAGAGGTACTGATTTGAGAGGTGAAGGTTTAGATGCAGAGGTTCAAGTGGAGAGGGTTCAAGTAGAGGGGTTCAACAAGTACCAATTCGAGAGGTGAAGGTTCAGGTTTAGAGGCTTCAAGTGGAAGGGTTCTAATGGAGTGATTCGAGAGGTGAAAGTTCAGGTGGTGAAGGTTCAAGTTGAGGGGTTCAAGTGGAAGGATTCGAGAGGTACTGATTCGAGAGGTGAAGGTTCAAGTGCAGAGGTTTAAGGGGAGGGTTCTAGAGGTACCAATTCGAGAGGTGAAGGTTCAGGTGGAGAGGTTTCAAGTGGAAGGGTTCCGGTGGTGGGGTTTGAGAAGTACCAATTCGAGCGGTGAAAGTTCAGGTGGAGGGGCTCCAGTGGAGGAATTTGAGAGGTATTGATTCGAGAGGTCAAGGTTCAGGTGCAGATGTTCAAGTGGACGGGTCCCAGTGGAGGGGTTCGAGAGGTACTGATTTGAGCAGTATTGATTCGAGAGGTGAAGGTTTAGGTGAAGAGGTTCAAATGGAGGGGTTCCAGTTAAGGGGTTCGAGAGGTACTGATTCAAGAGGTGAAAGTTTGGGTGAAGAGGGTTCAAGTGCACCTGAACCTTCACCTATCGAATTAGTACCTCTCGAATCTTCACCTGAACTTCTCCACCTGAACTTTCACCGCTCGAATCGGTACCTCTCAAACCCCTCCACTAGAACCCTTCCACTTGAACCTCTGCACCTGAACCTTCACCTCTTGAATCAGTACCTCTCGAAACCCAGCCGAACCCGTACCACTCGAACACACCACCTCTCGAACACACACTACCTCTCGAACCTCCATTGAAACCTTCACCTCTCGAATCAGTACCTCTCGAATCAGTACCTCTCGAACCATTACCACTCGAACCCACTACCTCTCGAACCTCCACTGGAACCTTCACCTCTCGAACCTCCAATAAAACCTTAATCTCTCTAATCCGTACCTCTCGAACCCACTGCCTCTTGAATCCTAACCTCTCGAATCCGTACCTCTCCACTGCCTCTCGAATCCGTCCAATGGAACCTTCACCTCTCGAATCTGTACCTCTCATACAAGTACCACTCAAACCTCCACTCAAATCTGAACCACTCGAACCTCCACCTCTCGAATCGTCCGATGGAACCTTCACCTCTTGAATCCGTACCACTCTAACCAACTACCTCTCGAACCTCCACTGGAACCTTCACCTCTTGAATCCATACCACTAGAACCAACTACCTCCCGAACCTCCACTGGAACCTTCACCTCTCGACCCTCCAATGGAACCTTCACCTCTCGAACCAGTACAACTCGAATCCTCCACTCGAACCCGCTACCTCTTGAACCTCCACTGGAACCTTCACCTCTTGAACCACCAATGGAACCTTTTGATAAGATGTATTTACCGTAATGAATTATTGTATTGCTGACAAGAATATATAGAGTACAATAAGGAAACATAATATAAGTAGAACTCTGGCTTAGTCAACATGACTTATCCAGAATCAATCAATATCTAATCAAAAATGTGATTTAATCTAACAGACGTCAGGGACTGAATGACCGAGATGGCCGGAGATGATGCCGTAAGGGGAGTAAGACTGGTCGTCGGTGACTATGGTAGGGTTGACAGGTTAATAGATGGCGGAACAGAACCCGACAAGCAAATAGTGTAGGGCATAGGTGACGGCTGATCAAGGGTTGAGAGTGGTGGAACATAGTTCAATGAGCAAATAGTGCAGGGCATAAGTGACAGCTGATCAAGGGTCAAGAGTGGCGGGCCAGAACTGCCGTCAGTGTCCAAAAAATTAGAAACATCCAAGTTTGAGAGAGCAGAACCAGTGGCTGAAGCCAAAGAGGCAAAAGGAAAGTAACCTTTGTTGAAACAAGCATGACAGGTGACATAAATCTTGCCAGTGGAAGGATCAAGGCAGCGGAAACCCTTATAACGACAGTTGTAACCGATGAAAACACAAGGAATGCTTCGAGGAGATAACTTATGAGGGGCCATAAGAACATAAGGAAATACTCAACAACCAAAAGGGAAGTTTTAGTAGATCGGATCACGGTGATAAAGAAATCCATAAGGAGAAGTCCCTTGTAACACCGGAGTGGGAAGCCGATTAATAGTGTAAACTGCAGTGGCAAAAGCATCATCCCATCTTGACAAGGGTAGATGCGAATGAAAAAGTATAGTGAGGCCCTTTTCTGTAACACGTCTGTGTTTGCGCTCGGCCCAGCCATTTTTCTGCGGGGTGTATGGGCACGGATATTGATGATGAATGCCTTTGGAGGTAAAATGGGATCTTATGAGCATATTTAAGAACTCAGTGCCACCGTTACTTTGAAAAACTTTTATTTTGGACGTAAATTGATTCTCGACTAAGGCCTCAAACTGCTAGTAGTGTTAACAAACTTGGATTTTCGACGCAGTGGAAAAAATACCAGATAAAACAAGAGTAATCATCCACAAACAAGGCATAATAAGAAAAACCATTTGCAAACAAAACTGGGCTAGGCCCCCACAAATCACAATGTATCAAGTCCAGGATGTGCGCAGCACGCTTATGATTCTCAACAAAAGCTAACCAGTTCCCCTTTGCCATAACACAAGGAGCGCAAGTATGTGGTTTAGGTAGTAAAGAGGAAACTGACAGAAGACTGGACCTCCATAAACCAGAGATGACAGCTGCTGGCACATGCCCCAGTCAAGTATGCCAAAGCTCAAATGATGCCCGTCCTTTATTCTGTTGTAAGAAGGAAACTTGCATCACCCTTGTCTGACACGTACAGTTCTCCATCACTATGGCCCCTGCCCACGACTGCCTTGGAAACTTTGTTCTGAATCACAAGGTTTCGGCCATCAAAAGTAACAAATACATTTAAATCCCTGGTCAGTTTACTAATAAATAGCAAATTTTTAGTGATGGCAGGAACGACCAAAACATCAGACAATGTCAAGGTATCAGAAATTCGAGAATCACCAATATGAGAAATTGGAATAGAAGCACCATTACCAACAGAAACACGGGAATTACCATAATAAGGTGTGACACTGTCAAGGCCAAAGGCTGAAGACGCCATATGACTGGTAGCACCAGAATCAACATATAAGTCGGATGTGCGAGAAGTTGTCTCTATCTGCAAGGAAGTATAAAAAATTTTGGCCAAGTGTGTTGAGTCTAAACGATGAGTCTGCGCCAACATCTTGTAACAGGTAGCAGCATAATGGCCTAGACGACCACACCAAGTATAATGAGGACGGTCGCATCCGGAACTAGCCCCAGCCGTGAACTGACCAGGACCAGAACCAAACCGACCGCCTCTGCGACCACCAGTTTGGCCACCTCTGGCAGCACGTGAACCCTAAGCACAGTCGCCCCAGGTCGGCGCGTGATCCCATGCACGCCCTGCTGGGAGCTACTCACCTGTAGAAAATGCTACTGGGCCAGACATGGCACTGAATTTCCTTGGAGATTTTTCAAAAACGTATAATGATTCTTAGCACATGACAAAACGTTAGCATAAAGCGGTGTAGGGGAGGAATTAATTAGGGGGGCAAAAAAATCTTTGAACTCAGACCCGAGAGCAGTTAAAAACCAAATTATTTGATCATCATTAGAGACTGGAGAACCCATAAGGGATAAATGCTCAAAAATATCTTTGAATTGTACATGGAGTTCATGAATGGTACCGCTCTTACGTATACTGTGGGAATCTACACAAAGGCAGAGAATGGTGGATGTGCTACTGTTATGAAAAGTGGCTCAAAATCTATCTCAGATGTCCTTGGCAGTCACACACGAGGTCGAGAGTTCGGAAAGGGCCTCAGGAGAGAGAGAGAGAAGAGAACACTAGACTACAGACCCTCTGGTCTTCATCAATTCAGAGGTCATAGATGTCCTTGGCCAATTTGTAAGCCACCTGAGCCACCGCACAGTCAGTGGGGGGAGTGCGGAGTGAGGCGGAAAAAGTGGAAGACGATGAGCCGATCGGTGGCAGAATGAGGAGAAGTGGGCATGGAGTCGATCCATCGAGATATCCAAAAAGCTTCTGAGACCTAAACACGTATTCAATCTAATGTTTCCAGAGAAGAAAGTTGGACTTATTGAGCTTAATTTGCATCATTTGGAGAAGGGTATTGAACGATAATTTTTCACTGGTTATGATGAGAATGGAGGAGAAGTTTGGCCACTAGAAGAAGAAGAAGGATAGTGGCCGGAAAAAAAATCTAGGTTTTGGAAGGTGAATCAGAACACTGCTTTGATACCATGATAAGATGTATTTTCTGTGATGAATTATTGTATGCAGACAAGAATATATAGAGTACAATAAGAAAACATAATATGGGTGGAACTCTGGCTTAGTCAACATGACTTATCCAGAATCAATCAATATCTAATTAGAAACGTGATTTACTCTAACAGTTACCTTTCCAAAGAGTGATAATATTGTTTCATCCAGTGTTCCATTAACTACCAGATCAACAGACTTCACCTGAGATTTAGAAAACTCAGAGGCATAACCACTTAATTCCCCATATATATCAATTGAGAGAGATCCTATCTCGCAGTGGATAATAAGTACATGAGAAAATAAAGAAACTGAAATAACTCACTCCCTCCGTCGCTGAATAAACGGCACACTTTCTATTTTGGTCTGTCCCTGATTAAATTGCAAACAATCAGAAATTTTCCTTTTTGGCAAAGTTGACCACAAGTTAAATGACCAAAATTCCCCTGGACTGTGCAAAAATTACAGCCATTAAGGCTGATTAATTTGGGAATAGGAATCCAGTGCAGAGTGGTTGGCGTGAGATTAATTTGATTTAATCTCCCAACCACCTGCGCATATCACATGCGTTCAGTACTGCTCCCAATGCTCCATTAATGCTCTTCCCACGCTCTCATTTATGCTCTTAATGCTCCATTACTGCTCTTCCCACGCTCCCATTTACGCTCCCAATGCTCTCAACTCGCTCCACTATCTTCCTCTTTTCTCTCATTTCTCACACAACTTTCACAACACTTCTTCTCTTCTCTCTGAAATCCAAAAACCCTAGCAGCTCAACCTCTTTTCTGCCATCATTCTTTGTTTGAAAACTGTGTTTTTTGTGTGGGTTTACTTGGGTAAACGATCTTTTATCACAACTTTTTATTTCAGATCTAGGGTTTTCTTGATTTGGTTCAGGGTTTTGCAGACAAAATCGATTTCATCCCTTTTTGAGCTGAAATCACAGCGTTTTAAGGGTTGGTTTATGTTTGGCTATTTGAAAACTGTGTTTTTTGTGTGGGTTTACTTGGCTAAACAACATTTTATCACAGCTTGTTGTTTCAGATCTAGGGTTTTCTTGATTTGGTTTGCGGTTTTGCAGACGAAATCGATTTCGTCCCTTTTTTAAATTGAAATCACAGCATTTTACGGGTTGGTTTATGTTTGGCTGGTTGATTTAGGGCTTCTTGAACATAAACACCTATTTTTTATGTACTGGATTCCGATCTAAGGTATTTCTCGTGTTGGATCCGTGGTATTTCCCATTGTTCTTGGGGTTTCCTTGTTGAAAACTGAATAACTGTGTCTGATTCATGGCTTTCATGTTATTTTTCGAGTTAAATGAACATGGGTTCACAAATTTTTAACTGAAATACATGGTCTTTGTGGTCTGGGTGCCGATCTAAGCTATATCTAGTGTTTTAACTTTGATATTTGCCATTGTTCTTCGGTTTATGTTGTTGAAAACCAACTGCATGTTTCTGATTATAATTTTTATGGCCTGTTTCTGAGGTCTATAATTTTTGTTTTTTTCTTTTTAGAACTAAAATTCATGCTGTTTGTGGTCTGGGGTTTGATCTAAGTTTCTCGTTTGGTTGGAAATGTGCCAGTATTCAATGATTTACGTTGTGGTTGTTTTAAAGTGAATGCATGCGTATGTTAAAAACTAAAAATATGTTCTTTTTTTCTTGGTTCAGATCTAGGGTTTTCCCTTGTGTTGGATAATGCCATATTTGCCACTTTTTGTTAACATTCTGCTGACAATTTCTTTTTGAACTGCCTCTAATAGATTATGGTGATAGGGTTGTGGATGGTCAGGGTAAGTCTGTCCCTTGCCAACCCTTAAGTGGATCCGAGTTTGACTCTCAGTTTCATTCTAGTTTTGATCCCACATTATTTACTGGTCTTGATGACATTGAGTCACAACCAAAGACCAGTACTGTTTTCCCACCCCAGTACCCTATCCTCGATATTGATTCATATGACTCTCGGGATACCCCTGTGGCCACACATTTTAGCCATGTACCTGAATTTGTCCTGTACCACTCAGAATCAGATGAGATTCAGATGAAACACAGCCCTAATGATCCAAAACACAACCCCCATATCCTGACAATGATTCTGATGGAACCCAACCCCCTAATTCCGATGAAACCCTACCCCCTGATTCCGATGAAATCCTACCCCCCGATTTCGATGAAACCCAGCCCCCAGATTCCGTGTATAGAACCTTCCCCCTGATACTGATCCTGATGAAACACAGCCCCCTGATCCTAACATTGATTCTGTTGAAACCCGACCCCCTGACTCTGATCAAACCTTACCCCCTGATTCTTATAAGTCAGATTCATCTGATTCTTAGTGTGATCCACATCTTTCGGTGTATTTCAAGGATAATGAATTCCCTAAGTATGGCGAGCCAGGTTTCTGGGAAACTGGGGCTTGTCTTTATCCTAGTAACTGGCCAAAAAATGAGGCAAAAAGTGATTAAGATGCTGGAAATAGTGTCATTATCCACATGTATGTCTTTTTGGCTACTTTTCAGTTCTGATCTAACTTTGTAATTTCAAATTGTTGTACATATACTAACTGTTTGCCTCTTAATGCAGTATTGTTTATACAATGTGGGTGTTGGCTTTTACAGCAACCACTTTATTCTGTGTTTGTCTGTGTTTACCTGTTTGATACTTGGCTGTGATAGCACATGTACTGCTTGTTATATGCTGGGCTTTTTAAAAAATATTGGGGATGTTTTACTTCAAACATGCAACCACTCAGATTTTGACTCAGATTCAGTTGAAACCTTAGGTGATTGTTCCCCATTTTCCAACTAAATCTGAAGCAGAACCTGAGTCAGGCAAGGCATGTTTCAGATCAGGGGAAATAATAGGAGCAGTAAATTGTGATGCATGTGCAGGTGGTTTATGTATGTATTCATGCAGTGTTAATCACTTGACTTGCCTGATCTTGGCAGGGGATTTGTTTATTAATTTCATAGCTAATATGTGTGCTCGTTGTGTATGTGCTTGTTGGACCCATAATTTATTATGTAGCTGTGATGCATGAATAACTTATTAGTTTATAAACTGATCTGATCTTGGCGGGGCATGATGTGATTAAACCCAACTCTGAAATTATTTGCTAAGTTGACCATGTTTTAGTTGTTAGCCACCTATGATGATACCTTGCATGAACACTTTGGCAGCAACCATGTTTTTACAAACATTAGGATGTCGGCTTTATAGTGTTTCTCACCTTGTTGTTATATGTGCTACTTGCCATTCATCCCGGTTATAATGGTTTATCATTTTGGACTCAGAGTCTGTCTGTACACATATGTGTGTTGCCGCTCGATTCCTTGCGTCTGTCATTGCTTCGTGAATTGCAATGAGTTCAGCTTGGACTCTAGATAAAGCTTGGATGTTTCACGCTCCATACAACGAGTTTCCAACTTCCTGCTGTGTTACCCACCATGCTGCTGCCGTCATGCCGTCTTGAGTTCTGAAGGCTGCACTTGTTTCAATGCACGTCCAACTGGTATATGCCGGGTCTAGATGGTTTTCCTATACGAACCATAACAAATGTATGCCGCCAATGTTTTCCTTCCTAGGTTCTATTGGATGTAATTGACTGGTTGCTTATTCCAGCTGTAATTGATCCGAGTTGGGGTCCGCTAAAGGCGTTGTACCTGTAAGGTCATGCTCAACTACTTCTGCCTGTATGTCATTGAAAATGGTTTGGACTGTATCCACTCGTGCTTGTTGTTACTCAATCGTGACTATGTTCCTGATGCACCAGATTGCCTATATAATGATGCATGTAAGGTTGATGTCATCGTCTTTGGGTACTATCTTGAACCAGTATGTAAGCCATGCTTTGAGTTTGATTGGATTCCCCTGCTGAAAATCAAATCCTAGTCGTGACATTCTCTAGATTCTTCTTGTGAATTCATACTCTAGTATCATATGTGTGGGAGTTTCCCTTTCGGAATGACACATTTGGCAGATAGATGAGACCTTCATGTTTCTTTTCCAGAGGGTAAGTCATGTTGTGCTGCATTTTGTGCCAGTCTCCATACCAAAAACTTTACTTTTTCTGGAACCTTGGAGTTCCACAGCTTCTTCCATAGTTCTTTATCAGGTTCTGTGTTTCCAATCGACGATGAACCCGAAGGTTTGTGCCTATCTCTTGAGTTCCATGCCTCATGGTAACCACTTTTGACTGTATATTTTCCAAGCCAGTATTTGTCCCAAAATTGGAAATCCTTCTGCCTGAGAGGTTCTTTGAGGTAAGTGAATTCATGCGATATCATTTGCTATTTCTTAACTGAAGAATAATCTCAATAGTGGCATGCACCATTGTTTGGCATTATCAATGTGGTTACTCACTTTGAATCCGAGTTGGGGTAGCAATTGCCTGTCATACCTTATTGGATTGTTGTGGCTTGTGATCCACTCATCCTGGATATCTATTTCATGCCCATCAACCACCTGCCATTTGAGGCCGGTCTTGAGTAGATCTCTACCCCATATGATTCCCCTCCATCCCCACGTTGCACCTTATTCGAGTTTGAACGTCTGGAAATTCTCCTTGCTACAGTACTTATTGAGGAATAGCTTAGAGAAGAAGGATTGTTTATCAGTGACTAGCTTCCGCGCTAGCTTTCCTAGCAGAGCCTGGTTCATCTGTTCTGTGGATCGTATCCCTAATCCTCCTTGCCATTTAGAGGGGCAAATTGATTCCCAGGACTTCCAGTGTATCCCTTTCCCATCTGTATCCCCTGCCCAGATGAATCTTGAAAGGTGGCTGTCGATATTTTTGCGACAGTTGATGGTATCCGGAATGTACTGAGTGTGTATTCGATTGTTAAGGCTAGGTCATGTTTGCTGAGGATGACTCTACCTAAGACCGATAGGTCACCGGTCTTTCATAATAATGTCTTGGCCCTAACTCTCTGAATCAATTTGTTAAACATTCCTACTTTTGGCCCTGCGAAGTCCATGTCGTGTCCTAAGAAGTTTTCCTTGAGCAAATCCCCAAAGTCTCTGAAGGTCTGACTTATGTGCTCATTTATTCTTGGCTCTGTGTTTGAGCTGACTACAAGTGCAAACTTGTGAAAGTTTATTCTTTGGCCGAAATAGGCAGCAAAGAGATTTAGTGTCTGCGCCGGTTTTCTCAATCCTTCTTCCGAGATGTTAAAGAAGAAGATGCAATCATCTGCAAACATCAGATGTGAGACTGGTTGGACAGAGCGTTATATCTTTACGCCTGGGTAGACTGCTTGAAAAGCGTGAGAGGCTATCATCAATGAGAAAGCTTCATGGCATAGAATAAATAGGAACGGGAAAAGTGGGCATCCTTGTATGAGTCCCTGTTTTGGCTGGAAGGCTGTTGAATTTAAACCGTTGAGCTTTATAGAGTATGAAATAGTTGTGACACATTCCATGACCCAGTCTATCCATTTGTTGGGGAATCCCATGCGCGTCATCATCATCTCCAGAAACTCCCATGATACCCAATCGTAAGCCTTGCTCGTGCTAATTTTCATTGCTACCACCGCCTGCTTTCATGCCTTCTTCTTACGAATGAATTCTATGAGTTCATGTGCTATGAGTGAGTTTTCAATGATGGATCTCCCTTGCACAAACACTGATTGATTTCCTGATATGAGAAAGCCCAAGACTTTTTTAAGGATCTTAGCGATGATCTTGTATGTTACATTGCACAGGCTTATCGGCCGCAGGTCTGCCGGTTCTTTTTGAAATATGTTCTTTGGGATTAGAACAAGATTCGTATGATTCCACTCCATAGGCATGATGGAAGTTTAAAAAAACCTCTGTACCATGGTTGTTACTTCGTCCCCCATTTTGACCAGTAGTGTTGGTAGAAACACGGTGGCAAACCATCAGGCCCTGGTGCCTTCCATTTTCCCATTTGGAAGATGGTTGTTTTCATGTCTTGTGGGGTTACTGGACGCTCTAGCTCCCTCTGCTGATGATGATCAACTCTCTTAGTGATAAGGTTCAGGATATCCTGCACAGTTGAATCTCCAAACGCATCTGATGGCATAACATATTCAACGACAAAGACAGAGCTTACATGGTTGTATACTAATTGTTGTAGATCCTCTTACTTTGAGATCCATGCCCCCATTTCATCCTTGAGCTGTGTTATGTAGTTTCTTCCTTTTCCTCTCCGCGACCATTGGTGGAAGATTTTCGTGTTTTTATCCCCCTCTGTGCGCCACAATGCTTTTGCTCTTTGTCTCCAATAATCATCCTACATGGTGAGGAGTTTGTCTAGCTCTTTTTTTTTCCGCGCATGCCATTCGCATCTTTCTATCTTTTCTTTGCTCCTAGCAGTTGTTTTACCCTCCTTACTCTGTATTCAAGCTTGCCCACATTTTCCTTGGCCCAGTTGTGTAGCCTTGTCATGGTTTCCTGCAGCTTCCTGTTAAAGCCCTATGCGCTGTTGTGCTCATTTGTTGGGGTTGTCCCTTGTGTTTAACTTGATGTAAGTTGGACTTGTCTCCAAACCCGTTTTACCAATTCCTTAGTGTGACGATATCTGACCCAATAAGATTCAAAACTTCTTGCTGATGTGTCATTACTGGGCCTGCTTTTTGGGTGTGTGTTGATGGTGAAGATTCCATGGTCTGATCTCATTATTGTGTGGTTGGTTAAGCTGTGCTTCTGGAACATCGCCAACCATTTAGCGTTAGTAAATGCTCGGTCTAGATGCTCCAAGATCAGATCCCTGCCTCCCCTTCCATTTGACCAGGTGAACTATTGTCCCTTGTTTCTAAGTTCACTTAAATTTGCCTCTCTCAGTAAGCCTTTGAGGTCATTCGCTTCTTGCGAGTGTACTGGTCTTCAACCTGACCTGTCTCCCATGTGTAGAACCTGGTTGAAGTCACTCGTGAGGGGAGGTTGTTATTTTGTAGGCACACGTGCAGAGTATCCCACACTAGTTTCCTTTGGAGTTGGGCGGGATGCCCATACATAAGGATCGGCATCCATTCATCGCCCTGGGAGGTCGTGACTTTGCAACGTACAAAATTTTAGCAACATTTGACTACCGATACTAAAATATCTAATGACCAGGATACGCAGAGCCCACCACTTGCTCCTACTGAATCTACTACTTCCCAACTAGTGAAATAGGTTCTTCCTAGCCACTTACTAACCTTACTATAGTCACAGTTGGTTTCCATTAAAAAGACAATATTGGGGTTATAATGTTTGATGTTGTGATTTAAGAACTTTACTATCAGAGGATGCGTCAGTCCTCTGCAGTTCCGGCTAAGTAGATTCACGTACCTCTGGGTGGTTGTTCTGGACCAACCACCAAAGTATACCAGCAATTTCCTTCAACTCCTTGCAACACGGGTTGTACCACTACCTCAAAGGTTATGGCTGTGACTATGACCATCTCTCCCTGCTCCTTCCCGAGGTCTTGGTCAATTTCTGGGAACATCGATATTGTTTGGTGCAGTTGCTCCTCCTCTTGTTCCTCTATGTATCTTCTCTTGTTGAAAACAATTCCTCCTATCTCCTCTTGAAGTTGTCTCTTCCTCTTGACTCGTAGTCCTTGAGCCACTGGCATGTTTTCCGCCATTGCCCAGTGGATAGCCTTCTTCCTTGTGTTCATTTGAGTCAAACTGTCCATCCCTGGTTGGTCTATGAACTCCTGTGTAGCAGTTGATTTTGGCCAGACTGTCGGTCCTCTGCTGCTCCCCACACTACCTTGCAACAATTAAACACAAAGTAAAGTCGGAAATCAACATTTTTCTTCAAAAATTTTATTGCGAAAGCTGATGTGGCAAAGATGATTTGGCAAGGTGTGGGGTTGTCATTTGACCAAAAAATTGTCGTTTTAGTTATTAGTACTACCTTCGTTTTATTGGATATGGCACACTAGTTTTAGCTGTTTGGATTTATGTGAACGAAATGAGTGGACGAAATTGAATTTAGAAAAGAAAAATAGAATAAGTGGATGAAAACGAAGTAATCTTACCCAAGAAACTACGGGGGTAAAATTTACAACAATTTTAAAAAGGAAAGTGTATATCAATCCAATGTAACAAGAATTAGTATAAATGAGTTCTGTAAACAGACAATTATCTTCTTCTTCTCCATTCCTAAACCAAAGCGCCGAGTATGTCGATCTCTCCTCTTCTGCTCACCTACCTCACGACTCAAATTCAGATAAACTTTTGGCTTCTTCCATACTCTTCTCATAATCCGGGCATTTTCTTTTTCCAAGACAATGTGGTTCATGGCTCATGAGGCGTAAATTGTGTATTGGAGTGATATAGCTTGATTTCATTCCATCTTGTTTCTTGGGCAATTTCTTCAACAAGTGCAGCTAAATCTCGTGAGCGAGAGAAATGTCAGCGTTTATGAGTCAGTACCCATCCTCGTCCAGGATGATTCCGTCGTCGTATTTGCTTGCCGCCCAATGGCCCCAACCTGCTGCTGACGAGCTTCTCCCCACCATGGAGGAAGAAGGCTACGAAGAAAAGGTCCCCCTTTTATCTTCTCTATAATACTTCCACCATGGCTTAATCCTTCTTCATCAGTGTTTGATCTTTTGTGATACATAATGTTGGTGCTGGTGTTTGTCCTTTATGTCGAATTTGATTGATATCTTGGCTCTGTTGATAGAAGAAGACGTCTTTATCTAGTTAAGGATTTGTTGGAGGGGGTACTCACACATTTGTCTGCTTGAGCTATTTCGGTTTAGAGTTTTGCAGACTAGATTATTCAAGTATCAGGAGATTTTGTAGACTTGGTAAAGAAAACTTTTGTGTAGGTCAAGTGGCTTGTGCACATTCAGTTAGAGCTGCCAGCCTTGTTAGGTTGAGAATGAGTCGAAATTGGATATAGAACTGGTAAGGTATGATCAGCAAGCCTTATGCGGTTATACTATCTCAATGATTTTCAGAGAGGAAGAGGATGTCACTAAGTTCTATGCCGTTGCTGTACCAACTCATTTTTATGATGTTATTGCTGTTTTATTTTTTATTTCTGCCTCGGGTATTGCCAGTTCTTGCCGCCTTCAGATAGGGTTTCGTTTATTTTAGTAGGCATGTATGTTCCCTGTTTGATCATCATACTTGGTTTACTATAGTCACCAAGAAGCATCATTGATTCGGTAAACTTAGCTACCCTTATCTTCTTAATACACTAGGGCCCTTTGTTGATGTTCTTGTACCAGTGATTCATTGACAGGTAAATTGTGGATGTTAATTTATTTGAAAAAGACTCGTTCATATGATATATTGGGATACACTTCCTGGAGCTCATATTTCCTCCGGTATTAGCATGTGACACAGGTGGTATATTATACCTTTCTGTGATGAACTAGCTCTTTATAGCTTATCTAACCCCTCCTTTGGGAAGCTAGTTTATCCGAGTGATGGAGGAAGTGGGGGTAGGGGTGCGAGAGAGGATCATTCTGTACTAGTGTAGAAATGGCTGGTTTTGATTTTGCTGCTAACTGCTAAGTTCTCTAGATTGTACTTAGAAATGTGTGATCACATTGTCGGGAAAGAGCTGACCATCATTGTGCCATAACTGATGTGTGGAGAGTCAACTTGACCGTCATCTCTCACCTAACCCATTCAAGATGCATAGAAGTAGTTGATTTCAGGATATTTGTCTCTGTAGAACTTCACAATGTGCACCCCTGTATAATGCATGCATGCCAAAAACGTTTCTAAAGAACTACAATGTGATTTGCTATCCACACACGAGTCACATGTGCACTTGCTTTGTTTGTATCGTTTTGTTTTCATCATGTTATACTGTTGCTGGAAATGGCTGATTTTGAATCAGCTGCAAGAGCCAAGTTTTTTAGGAATGAATGCAGATATGGATGAACTCATTGTGGGGAGTGTAGACAGTCAGTCAAACAACCATCTTTTCTCACCCAATAAATTCAAGATTCACAGTACTGGTTGAATTCAGTATACTTGTCTCCGTCGAAGTTCAGAATGCGTACCCCTTAAAGTTGCTTCTATGCCTAATCAATTTCATAGAGCTGAAATGTGCTTTGTTGTGCACATGATGCGTCTTTATGAACATGCTTCCTCTGTGGAGTCTCATGTTTTTCTTTCATTTATGTTTTATGACTAGACTACTGTTTGTTTTTCTTTTTCTGCTAAATTTTCTCTGAGATGGGGAGCGGGTGAGGGAAATGAAGAATTAAAAAGCTTGGGGGCTACTCTATTTCTTTTCTGTCCTAACTAACCACATCTGCATTACTCTTTCTTGAATTTTCTAACTTGCATTTTGGTGCTGATGTTGTTGATCTGCCCATTAATTTTACAGTGCAATGAAATCAGAAAGATAAACAGCAATCTGGTTGTGATTGGGAAGACCAGAGTTGACAACGATAAAGAGGATGACAATGAGGCTGATGATGATGAAGCTGACCATGTAGAAGAGTTCAAAGGAGAAGATTTCGATCAAGAGACTGGTTGATATTCCTCACTTCAGCTCCACCAAAAGCCCTTACTCCATCGTGTTATTATATCCTGCTCTTTTTTCGGGTATGAAAAGCCTCATCCGAAACTTCTAATTTCAAGCTTGTTAATTGAATCCATGAAATGAACGCATGAAAATGAATCCCAATGTAGATCAATCTAGCTGTGTCAATAATTATATACAGCCTCTCACAGCTTCTAGTTTTGTTTTCCGGTGTGGCGGAACAAAGTGTTCCCCCAGAGTGAAAGGAAGGAACCATGTCTAGAACAAGATGCAGAACATCTTCAGCCAGTCGCTTCCCACGAGCCATCTTCCTCTGAGTGTCCAATACGCTACTTTCGGATCCAGCTAGGAAGGTGATGTCAATGTGAATAGGTGTGAATATTGGTGAGCTAGATGTGAGGCATTTGTCCATGAATTTTGTTCTGGGGAACATGCCTTTGTCTTACTTTTAGTTGGTTCTCCACAGCCATAGCACAACTCATCACAAATCTCCTAAAGTATATTTGGAGATTATGCCTGCCAACTCCACTGAGGATTCGGGCACTTATTATACTTTGTTTAAGTCGTGGAAGTGTTGATTTCACTTTTGTACCTAGAATCGGCCTTTTGCTTTTGGCATCTATGAGTTCTGTTTTTGAGGTCTCGGGAGAAACACTAGCATTTGGGCTGTCCTCGTTCATACATGATCGGTCATTTCAAGATGATATATTGTCTTAAACTTGATTCACAGAATCATTAGCTAGATTTTGCCTTCCATACGGGCAAATTGAAACTTGATTCACAGAATCAATAGCTAGAATTTGCCTTCCGTACGGGCAAATTTAGCTCAACTTTCCTTCTCAGATATGGGGATGCCAATATATCTTGATATAACCTTATGTCTCTTTTATGTTTTTTTAAATGTAATGATCTAATCTTATGTTTTTATATAATACAAAGACTTGGGTGAGACCGTCTCACCCAAGCTTATGGTGAGACCAAGGGTCTCACCATAAATTACATATTTTCAGGGCATGGAAGATATTTTAGTTAATTTTCAATCTTCCGTATTTAAATTGAACCGCCAACTAAACCCTCCCTCTGTTTCTCTTTCTCACATTAACCCCTCCGTTTCAATTTCTCCGCATTAACCCTTTCTCAAATCTCTGAAAACCGCTGTCAGAAATTCCCGATTCAACTGCTCAAATCCGTTTAAATTTGCAATTTCTGAGTTGGTTTACATTGTCTTCTTCATTCCGTTTCTATAGAGGTTAGAATTTCTTATTTTCACTGTATTTGGGGTTTATATTTAGGGTTTTTTGTTTTTCTTCTTCGTCTGCTATGATTTCTATATCATTCCGGCGCTTATCTCTGTAGATCCGGTTGTGCATGTTATTTTTATTAATATATTGTGGTTTTCTGAGTATTGTTTTGGCTGTTTGTAGATATGACGAAGTCGAAAGAAGATTTTATGGATGTTGTTGATGAATCACAAGGTTTGTTCTATTTTTTTGTTAATTTTTGTATTATTAGGGTTTTTTGTTCGGTGTCTTTGATTTGATGTGATGTTCGTTGTTATTGAATTTGCTCTGTTTTGCGTTGGTTGCTCTGTTTTATATATGAAAATAACAAATTATTTAAGATGTTTATGTGTTTAGTTAGGCAGTTCATGTGTTTAGTTAGGAACTTAGGATGTTCATGTGGTTGGTTCGAGCTTTGTTGTGACTCTTTTGTGGTTTATTCAATGCTCTGTTTACTTTGTATGTTTTCTTTTTGGATTGTCTTTATATTAGGATATTAATGTGTTTAGTTTTCATGTTTATGTGTTTAGTTTAGTCTCTGTTTAGTTTGCATTATCTTTCTGTTAGGTTGTTCATGTGTTTAATTAGGTTGTTTGTATGTTTAGTTAGGCTATTTATGTATTTAGTTCAGGCTTTGTTGTAGATCTGTTGTGCTTTAGTTTAGAATCTATTTAGTTTGCATGTTAGTTGTTTTCACTTTTTTTAGTTAGCCTATTTTTGTGTTTAGGTCGCATGTTTATGTGTTTTCTGTTTTTACTGCCTTTGTGTATGTGTATATACACAGTTATATTGGTTTGTGTACTTTAGGTGTTTCAGTTTTTACCTTAAGTTTTTATGTGATTACTTTTCAAATGTAGGTGATGGAATCTGCTTGAGAAAATCAAGTAGATTGCAGGCAAAGCTGCTAGATGGTATGTATATTGTAGTTTGTAAAAAAAAATTAATCTTAATGTTTTTATTTAATTGATTGTGTAATTGTCAGGTTCTAAACCTCCTTTGATTAAAAAGAAAAAAAATCAGAAGAAAACTGCTAGCACAGGTATTTAAATATGATTGAAGTTTATTCAAATTTTTTGTTGTTTTTTAATTTATTGGTTTATGTGTTGCTGATAATTGCTTTTTGTTTATAGTTGATATTGTGAGGAGATTGCGTAAAAGTGCTAGTAAATCTGATGTGGATAGGTCACATAGAGTTGCTGGTTCGAATTCTAATTTTCTTTGTTTTACTTTGAATGTTTAGTGGTTTTTTTATGTGTTTAGTGTGTTCCCTTTGGTATTTCTGCATTTTGTTTCGTTATTGTGCATGTGATGCATGTGATGTGATTAGCATGCATTAACACATCATTTGTCCTATTACTTCAACTAATATTGAACATATTGGTTAGCATTTGAATTATTAGTTCATATTTATAGTTGTTTAGTTTTGTTATTAAACTCATTAGTTTTTGTATGTTTTTTGCATCAGAGCCTGGAAATATTTCTATTGAAAGAAATGAGGGTTCTATTGAAAGAAATGTTGAGGGTATGTTTAAATATATTTGTTATCATGTATCTTTCATTACTTTATGTTTTATTTGGAATCTTTTAATTTTTAAAATTTGTAGGTTCTACTTGTGTGTCTGCAAGTCCCATAAGTGCCCAGATAAATGTTGTTATTGAAGGTTTGAGATGTGAAACCAAATCTGGTATGTATTGATTTCTCTGCTTCTAATTTTGTGTTTTTGATTTAGTATTTATTTTTCATTTGTGTGATGTAGATCAGAAAATGTGTCAAAAGAAAGGTGTTAGGAAGAAGGTTAAAGTGAAAAGAATTATTAGTGATGAAGATTATATGGAAGATGATGATTTTATTGATCTGCCTCCTGCTGTTGTGAATGCAAATGAAGAGGGCAAACAAAAGGTTTGTGAAGGGAAAGGAAATGAGCCAGTTGTGAAGAAGGCGGCTCCAAAGAAGCCGGTTGCAAACGAGTCGTCTGTGAACGAGTCTGCTGCGAAGGAGCCAGTTGTGAAAGAGCCGGCTGTGAAGCCTGCAGCGAAGAAGCCCACTCCAAAGAAGTCTGCAACAAATGAGTTGATTGTGAAGGAACCTGCTGCAAAGGAGGCAGTTGTGAAAGAGCCTGCTGTGAAGCCTGCAGCAAAGAAGCCTGCTCCAAAGAAGCCTGCTCCAAAGAAGCCTGCTCCAAAGAAGCCTGCTCCAACGAAGCCTGCAACAAATGAGTTGGCTGTGAAGGAGCCTGCTGCAAAGGAGGCAGTTGTGAAAGAGCCGGTTGTGAAGCCTGCAACTAAGAATCCCTCTCCAAAGAAGCCTGCTGCAGTGGAGCCAGTTGTGAAGCCCACAACGAAGAATCCTGCAGCGAAGAAGCTCGCTCCAAAGAAGCCTGCTGCAAACGAAGCGGCTGTGAACCAGCCTGCTGCAAACGAAGCGGCTGTGAACCAGCCTGCTGCAAACGAGCCAGTCGTGAAGGGGCCGACTGTGAAGGCTGCAGCTAAGAAGCCTGCAGTGAAGAAGGCCGCATTGAAGGTGTCTGCAGTGAGGAATCCTGTTGAGAATAAGTCATTTGGAAGCAATAATGAGGATGTTGTTGCAGATGGGAGTGGGCCATCAAAGAATTCTTCTACTACGAGAAAGCGCAAGCTTAATGAAGATGGTGTTTCTGGACCTGCCTCAAAGAAAACTAATGATGGCACGGAAGTGACACGGCAAATTAAACAAGTCTGTGAAATTCAGCTTCCTGATGGTTCTAGGTACGTTTTATTACTTTAAGTATTTTTTTATTTTACTTTATGTATGTATATATACTTTGAATATTTTAATTTTAATATTTTTGCATAATAACTTGAATGATTTAGAGTTTATTAGTTTAGGTATATTGTCGTTCTTTGGTTTTTCAGTGTTTTGTTTCACTATACTTTTGATTGTTTATGTGTAGAGTTACAGTATAAATAGTTTATGTACTTGTTGATTTTATTTATGTGTTTACATGTTTAGTTTTTATTATTAATTTCATATTGATTTTGCTGTTTATTAATTGAACTTTCTTTTTAAAATTACTGTATGTTTACTTGATGTGTTTTATCTCTTAGTTTGGGTGTTTTTATGCACAGTTGCTATATATACTAACTTGTGTTATATTGTTTTATAGGTTTTTAAAGAAGTTTATGCCTGGAAGCCAGCATGTAAAAAACACAGATCTGTGTGCTGATCTCAGTGCTAAGCAGAAGGCTGATGTTGAAGCCATTGGTTTTGGGGGCATTTTGAATCTAAGATTGGAGATTGCACTTCCCTCGGGTATTGTGCCTTGGTTGGTGAGTAATTTTAACCCTGGTACATGTGTTCAGCTGGTTGGGGTAGATAGATACTTTGTTACCGCCGATGATGTTTATGATGTTTTGTGCTTGCCTCGAAACCCTGGTAGGGAAGTTGTGGAGAAGAGAAATTCTGGTATGCAATTGAAGGATAGTTACAAGGCTAGGTTTGGTAGGGAGAATGAACATGATATACCCCTTCACTTGATTTTAGATAGGATAAATGAACTTAAGGAGGGAGGGGATGAGTTCAAGAGACTTTTTGTGATCTATTGTTCTTCATACTTTTTAGCTCCTATAGCTACTGGGAAGGTAGATATGAAAATCCTTGAAGCTATTGAAAATGTTGACGAGATTAAGAATCTCGACTGGTGTACTTTTGTGTTAGACAAAATGGCTTCAATGATTAGGAGGTATAAGAACAATGTAGAATACCAAACTTGTAGTGCTTGTGTCCTTATCCTTTTGATTCTATATTTGCACCGATTTCCTGTCCGTGGGAATGATTCTATATGTATCAGAGGTTGTAGATGGTGAAGGCTGATGTTGGGAATGAATTATTGCAAGACTTTCCACCTATTGTTGGGACGAGTGCAGAACTTTCGAATCAGCAAGATGACTCGCCGTCAATTGAAGAATCACCAATCGAATAGAATGACAAGTTGATTTCTATGGTTGATGAAGCATGCAACCAATGGATGAGAAGGAAACAGTACCAGGCTCAGAACGAGCCTCTTCCGTCTTTTAACTTGTTTAAAGATGGTGAATTGGATGGCATGGGAGGAATGTCCACAAATAACGTAGACTTGAATTGATTTGAATGCTGTGATTTGGATTTGTTATGTAGTGATTTGAATGTTTGAATTTGTTGAAATGATGTTATGGATGATTTTGAATGGTCCATTTGCTAGGTTGTTAGATTGATTGTTTCTGAATGATGTTTTTCAGAAGATTTTCGAATGGATTGGAACTTTCAATTTTTTTATGATGATTCCAGTATGAGTTTAGTTCTTATGTTTATCTATTTAGTTGCATTGTTTATCTCGTTTGTTTCTATTGTAGTTTAACAGTTTGTCTAGTAATTATATTTCATATGTTCAAAGCCATGTGTCCTTTAGGTAAATTGTTCAGTTATTTGGGTATATAGTTCGGTTTATAGTCCTCCTGCCTCGAGCCCTCGATCCCTCGAACCTCATACCTCGAGCTCTCGAACATTTTAGTCTTCAATTTTTGGCATATTTTTATTTACTTTTTCTATCATTAGTTCATGTATATTTCACTTTAGCTCATTTGTTAGAATCATTAGTTTCAGACACAGTTTACTTGGTGAATATATTTTTGTTTAATTAAACAGCACTCGTTAGTTCATGTGTTTCAAGCATTTGAAGGGCAATTTAAGTGATTTGTTCATGTACATAATGTTAATATAAATAAATCTCAAATTCGAAGTCATAGGTCTAGAATTGTTGCTTTGGTGTCTTGGTACCAAACTCCTTTGTTTTTGGTTTCTTTCTATGCTTCCATCCTTCAATTCTCTTGCTTCTTCCTTTTGTCTTTGTGGAGATGGATCTTGGATTGTTGGCGGTTTAGTGATTGAAGATTCTGCTATGCTGCTTGAATTTTCATGTTCTTTTGTACTTTTTGAGACAAGAATTTGGTCTACCTTTTCATTGTATTTCTTGAAGCTCTCTTCAAGAATCTTCCGGGTTTCTATGTCACCTTCACATTTTAGTACCAAATTGTAGTAGTTTCTTGCCATTTGGTGTCGCCATGGAACTTTGTCTTTGGTTTTGTCTACTTCTTGTTTTTCTTGTACTGCTTTCAGTTTGTCCCATACTTGCATTTTAGCAAGCTTTGTCCATCGCTTCAGAATGTATTGTGATGGTATCTCGCTGATTGAGTTGATGTGCAATATACGGATACAGTGAAAGCAGAGCATTCCTAGCATAAAAAGATAACCATGCATATATTCAAGTTAATTAGATAAACATCCAAACCCTAAAGCATATAATGTCCTGCAGATTAATGTTAACTATGCGAATGAAGAACTAATGACATATATATAAGAACTAAACATATTAACATATAAGGTAACATACCTGTTTCTTCAAAAGTTTTGCAGGAGCAGTTAACTTCCACCATTCCACTTTGTTGTGTGAAGGTGACAATTTCAACTTTTGTATCATCTTCTTCTGGACTTACTTCATACTTTGTTGCCGATCCTAGGGTGAAAACTCTACATGATTTTGTTGCTTGTGCAATCTTGTATTCCTTCTCAAACTTATAGTACATTGATAATGTGTACTCTTGAGCTGCATGTTTGAGTAGTTTTGATCCATGTATAGCTGACTTTGGCACTGATTTTGAGCATTGATTTTCCTTCGCTATTTCCTTTGCCCTCCACCGATCAATAGTCTCATTAAAGATGGTTAAGAACCTGCTTAGTGTTGTCATTTTGCTAGCATTGAATGACAAAGCTTTGTTTGTGCTCTCACTTCGTTGTGATGAAAGAGTTCCCGCGGAGAAAAAGTCCTTGCTCATTGCAGGGCACCACTTATCTCTAATAGAATATAGCCTCTTGAACCATTCCTTGTCTTCAAGCTGAAAATTCTTGATCATATTGTTCCACGCCATTTCAAATTCTTCTTCTTTTTTACAGTATTTTAAACAATGCTCAAATGCTTCCTTGAAGGGACCATCCTTTTTTAATTCACCAAAATGACTGATGGCATTTTGTGTAATGCGCCACAAGCACAATCTATGCCTCGTGTTTGTGAAAACCTGTAAAATTTCAAAACAAGTTCATGTACAAACTTATGATCTAAAAGCAATTAAACACGAACTAAAATGTAAACTTTAAATGTAATTGTTCCTTATTTTTTCCCCAATTATCAGTTTTTTTTTATATTGACAATGATTACTGAAATTACATTAGATGTTGTGAACATATATAAGAACTATTAAATTAAACACTAATTGTAAGTATATAAACATATCAACCAATTATATACCAGATCAATCAAATTAAAGAATGGTTACCATTTCGATTGCTTTGGCCATGGCTGGATCTTGGTCTGTAAATATTGTTACTGGCTCTTTACCACCCATTGATTTTTTGAAAACATTAAGAAGCCATTCAAAAGTTGAAGCTTTTTCGTCAGCAATGAAAGCACATCCAAACATCACTATATTGCCGTGGTTGTTGATTCCGACTATTGGAGCACATATCAAGTTGTATTTGTTGGTCCTGTATGTTGACATATCACTTAACAAAGTTAGATCATGTTAACTCATTTTAGACTTTTGTGAATTATCAAGTTGAATTATATTACTTTTATTCATGTTTTTATACAGTAATGAATCTACATCGTGTGTATAACATACTACTTAATGTGTTCCAGATGTTACTTCATGTTTTTATATGTATTTTACAAAATATAAATCATACCTGTATGTGGTGTCAAATACCATTAGATCGCCAAAGAGGGAGTAGTCTTCCTTCATCATTGAGTCCCTCCAAAATAATGTTGTCAGCCTACCATTATCATCCAATTTAACTCTAAAGAAGAAATCTTCCTCTTCGGTACACTTCTGTGAGAGTCTTTCAATTACTTGTTGAGCATCGCCTCCTTCAATCTCCTTCATGCGCAACCTGTTCACGTAGTTTAGATGATCCTTAATCGTGTGTCCTAGATTCTGAATACCACCAGCTTCAAAAGCCATAAACTTGAATCCATGACTTGGTTTTAATCCTGCACCTTCCATTCCTTCTATAGTTTTTCCTTTTTCTTCGGTAATTCTCCTTTCACTTCTCTGCAAATACTGCCATTCGACTCGAGTGAAAGGATGATTGTGAGATGTCACATGATGCAAAACTTCATAGGCACCATTGATAAATTTAACCCGAATTCCAGCCTTGCATCCAGTTCTCGTAACCACATTTTTCTTTGTTTTTCTTCTTTTCTTCTCAGAGCCCTCTTCAATGACATTGTTATTGGAAGGTGTGTCGGGTGTTTCATTCTTCAATTTTGTGTTTCCCTGATTTGAGCAAACAAAATACTTCTCTAGGATGGTTCCGTCTTTTTTACTTCTTTGTGTTGAACATCGCACCCCAAATCCCAATGAATTTGACTGTTTTCTGTATAAATCATGGAACTCTGACAGTGTATTTGCTCTCAAACCTTTGAAGCAATCTGTGACATCAACTTTCGATAGGTCGCTTAAATTGGTGACAGAATCTGATCCTGTTGCAAAATTGCATTCTTTGTTCATACAGGTACATCCAATGTTCATCATATTACCTCATGTGTTTTAGAAAATTGTAAAACACCTACATTTTCTAAAAAAAATATCAGAATAACATCACGATACTTCATGTGTTTATGCAGCTACATAATTTGTTCATCATATTACCTCATATATTTTAGAAAATTTAAAAACATCAACATCTTCCCAACAATTTGTCTACAACCAAATTTCAGCCCTTGGGGAATTGTTTATTAGAATATGATTGCGTTACTTCATGTGTTCATGCAATTACATCCAATGTTTATTATATTACCTAATATGTTTCAGAAAATTGTAAAACACCAGCGTTTCTTCAGTACATGCACATAACTGAATACCATATCTGTCACAATAAAATTCAGAACAAATAAACATTACTTCATGTTTTCATGCAACTACTTCATGCGTTTAACTGTATATACGAAATCAAAACCTAACCTGGATGTAAACTAGTTGAATTTTCAGATTGAACATAATCGTTGGTTTCTCCTTCATACAGAACAATGCCACTGCGTTGAATTGTTTCGTCTTCCATAGTGTACACCAGCAACACCTTAGATTGTAGATTTCAATCCTTAAAACAAAGATTTTAAACTGTAAAACTAAGATCTTAAAATTCCAGATCTCACCTTCTTTGATGTAGGAGATGTAGAAGATTTCTTTGATGTTTTCGTCGCAAAGTTGTCTCTGAATACGATTCCGGCGCAAATCCGAAGCAAATCCGATGTAAATCTGTCGCAAAATTGCAGGCCTGATTTTGGAGATCGCAAGCTTCAACCTGAACTCAATCCGTTGTGAATTTGAAGCAAATCCGATGCAGACCTAAAAGCCTGAGGACAATCCGTTGATTTCAGATGATTGATTGGCGATTTGCGACATTAACCAGATTTTATCGAATTGAATTGCATAGGGATTCAGATTCCTTGATTTTGGGGATTTTGTTTCCAAAATGTGGCAGTTGGTTATGAACCAGATTGGTTACCCGTTTCCCTTATAACCCGACTTTAGACCCATTTTCTTCAGCCCTCATTTTCTATATATTTGCAATCTGATCCCATTTTTTAGTTCCTCTCTTATTTATTGCAATTTGGTCCCCGGTCTCACCATTTCCTACGGTGAGACGGTCTCACCGGAGTTTTTCTCTTTATATAAAGTATTGATCTAACCTTATGTTTTTATAGGGTACAAAATATCCTTAACAGAAAATTCAGCAGAGTATTTTGGTCATTTTCAAGATGGTCAATGACGATTTTTTCAAAGTCAACTGCCGACATGGTTATTTCAATACTTTCGTCAATAACTTAGGGTTATTTTGACACTTTCAAATTTTAAATGATTATTTTTTACACTTTCATTAATAATACTCTCTTTTTTCCGGTATAAGTTGTCCATTTACTATTTGAGTGTCAATACTGTCAAATTTTGACCGTTATATATTTGAATAGATATATAAATAATAATGTTATCGTATGTGATATTTTTGGATTAATTATAATAAGTATTTTCTAAATATTGACTTTTTATTTACCGTTATATACGTAGTTAAACATATTAACAGTCACGCGTTTCTTGAAATCCTTAAAAAAAAAATTTATGGAGCCTTTATATTGGGATGGAGGGAGTATAGGGTTATTTTAACATTTTCCTCAATAATTTACCTATTTAGTTCGCAGTCTCAATTTTCATTTCAGACCTCATCCCTCAAACTTCATATTTTGTTTTTCAGGCTATAATTTAACAAACAAAGCTTAAATGTTATATTAAATTGGTACACTTAACATGTAAATCATGTCTCAACTAAACACCGTATAAGAGAATTGGTTAGGAAGCTGCTCATTCATGATTTAACACGCAATGATAACCAGCCAGCTAATAATAATAATTCGAATACATTCATTTATCTAATATTTCTAACTTAAATAAGCTAATAATAATAATTCGAATACATTCATTTATCTAATATTTCTAACTTAAATAAGGAAAAGTCTCCGGAAAGACGGTCTTTCTATAAGCTTATGGACAGTTCTCGGGCCATTTCACTTAAATGTTGTAATTTTTTTATAAAATTTAAACATTGCATTTTATAAGTTAAAACAAGTAATAATATGTATCTGAAGGTAAAAAATAAAAATATATGATATAAAAAAATATTTTTAAAACTTTTAAATTTTATATATAATTTAAGAAATACATTATGTAAGATTAGAAATAAGTGGCATATTCATAAACTTATGGACATGCCGCCTATCAGGATACCCACTCCTTAAATAATATGGAGTCGGTCGATAATCACCTTCGCAGTCTAACAACTGGGTCAAGTTGAACGGCGGCATATTCTCTTGAGGGCCATATATGGTTCTCTTTTTCTTTTTTAAAACTCCAAAGGCCACAGTTATCTGATAGCCTAATCTATATTTCATCCGGTTCTCTAAGATTGACTTTATTATTTTTAATATTTATATTTAGAAAATATTAAATTAATGGTGAAGAATATATTAAAAAAGTAAATAATAAATTAAATGAATAAAAATAATTTAAAATTTACCTTAAAAAAGGAGCTAATATCAAAAAATTGTGAAAAAAGAGAAAATGAGTCATTCTTAAAAAACCCGACAGATGAAATATTCTTCCCATTTGCCTCACACGGACTATTATAAAGTCACCACCACCACTATTTGAACAATGACGTCTTAGATAGCATTAAATCTTGGTCTACGAATTACTCTCTTGAGGGCCATATATGGTTCTCTTTTTCTTTTTTAAAACTCCAAAGGCCACAGTTATCTGATACATCATCATCAACTTGGCCTACTCTATCTTTCATCCGGTTCTCTAAGATTGACTTTATTATTTTTAATTTTTATATTTAAAAAATATTAATTTAGTAATGAAGAATATATTAAAAGAGTAAATAATAAATTAAGTGAAAAAAATAGTTTAAAATTTACTTTAAAAAAGAGCTAATATCAAAAAATTATGAAAAAAAAGAAAATGAGTCATTCTTAGAAAACCCGACCGATGAAATATTCTTCCCATTTGCCTCACACGGACTATTATAAAGTCACCACCACCACTATTTGAACAATGACGTCTTAGATATAGCATTAAATCTTGGACTACGAATTACTCTCTTCAAATGCACTTTAACTATTCATTTATATCAAATTATTAATTTTAGTTTTAGTTTAAATTAAATTAATATATACAGTAATTAATATTATACAATCTTTTTACACTTTTAAAAATATTTATCTTAATAATATTGATTTATTTTCATCATTTTAATTAATTATATATAATAAAAGAGAAATAATTAAATATTTGAAAAAATACTTTTATAACCCTACCTGGTTGGCATAAGTGCCAATATAACCTTTCAACATTCGAAAGTGCCAATATAACCCTATAAGTTTTAAGGATGTGCTGATTTAACCTAACAAACATTAGAAATGTGCTGATATAACCCTACAAACATTAGGAATGTGCTGATATAACCCAATAAGATTGCATAATGTGTTGATATAACCCTACCTAATTTCAACAAACTATGGCGTTCCGGCTAACTATGAGGGTAAAATTATCCACCCAATTTCATAGTTAGCCCAAAGGGTATTTTGGTCAATTTACATAGAGTCAACGCTGAAAAATTGAGGTCAATGCCGGAAATGGGGTCTGAGGATTATATTGGCACTTTCATTAACTAGTTAGGGTTATATTTGCACTAAAAATTATCATAGGGTTATATTGACACTTACTCAAGTAGATAGGGTTACATATTGGCACTTATCCCTAAATATTTTAATCAATTGTACTTTAACTTGGATAGACGAAGAACTCTGAAGTGAAAAATATTACAGACCGGCTAGATAGGACAATGTAGTCCAATTTGAATTGGATTATGAAGTTTCTTACAAACTTTATGGTATCCGCGGTGTCCAATTTGAGGTGAGACATCATCTTAAGTTAGTGAACAAATAAAGTTGATGGGTTCGAGTTGAGCTAATTAGAAAGTCTACACTAGAGAAACACTTTAGATGGGGTAAAGTGCTAAAATGATAATGACTCTATGTTAAAAGTGTTAATATAACCCTACAATCTCAGAAAGCGCCAAAATAACCTTTGACTCCCTTGACTTTTAGTCAACCTTTCTCTGGCTGGATTCTGACGAAAAGATAATTCTGCACTGTCTTAAAAAAAGGAAAATAGTAAAGGGTAATATGCAGATATAACCTTATATGTTGAGGAAAATGTAAATATAACCCTCAATTATTTTTAGTGCAAATATAACCCTCAATTATTTTTTTGTACAAATATAACCCTCAATTATTTTTTAGTGTAAATATAACCCTATCTATTACACATAAGTTCAAATATAACCCTTAAGTTATTATTCAGGCATTGGCCGATCGAAAATGACCAAATTGCCCTTCTAACCTAATACAAAATTTAAAAGACAAAATTGCCCTTAGTTTCCATTGACTGGCCATTTCCATCTTGCCCTTAAAAGACAAAAATTCCCCCGCCCACCACTCCTCCACCACTACAACCAGACCACCCTTCCACTAGTGCTCTTCCGGCAGCACAACCTCAACTCAGCCAAGAAACAATATTTCTAACCTGCGAGAGACCCCGCAACAGCTAAAAGTGCCAGAAAGTAGAAGTCAAAAATAGCATTCCCAGATAACAATATTGAGCAGGAAATAGAATATCAGAAAAGACACTATCAAGAATTCAACACAGCATGGCCAATTACCCTCTCAATTGAAGATTTAGTGGACTCTACAAATTTGATATATGGGGGCCCATTTGGATGGTTCAAAGCATAGTTGAGTCCATGTTCTGGCTCTTTGTTTTGGTTTGGTGGGCCAGGCTGATATGACGATGATGAAGGAGAAGAACTAGAAGGGCTTAAAGCAGCCTGTAGAGGGGAAGGCATTTCTGGTACATCCTTGGACATTGTGCCCCGCTGCCACAATGCCCATCTCTGCCACTATTGTCCACCACTTATGAAAAATCGAGACCCACCCTAGCCCCGCCTCCTCCTCTGCCCTAGCTTACAACTGTTGCCTCCTCTACCCTGGCCTCTCGCCGCCTCCTCCTCTACCCTAGCCCTGCCTCCACCACGAACTCCACCACTGCCACTTTCTTCTCGGCACCACCCCAAATCCATAGCTCCATCGGTGCCGACGATCCCAGCGCATCGGACTCTGCGGCATCACGGTGAGAGAGCAACCTCTAATTATAGCGGATGAGGAAGAAAGAGGAAGAAAATGAAGAAGAAGCATTTCGGGGTTAAAATAGTAAATGCATCCTTTCTATTTTTTTCTTTCTCTTAGGGGTAAAATAGACTTTTCACTTATTTCCGGCCTGAATCTGATGAAAAAGCTTATATTTGCACATAATCTGAATAGATATGGTTATATTTGAACTTTCAATTAGCGCATGATTATATCTACACTTTCGTCAATTATATAGGGTTATATCTGCACAATTCTCAAGAGTAAAACTTCCCCCTTTCTCCTTTCTTGCCTCATTTCTCCTTCTCTCCTGTAGGTTTTATGTGTCCATGTTATATGCATAATTCAGTACATTTTGGGGTCACTTTTGTGCTATTTTATTATCAAGAACTTGTGTTTTACCTTGAAATTATCTTAGGAGAGGTAAGAGTAACTTTACACTCTTTTACCTCTTCTAAGTGGATTTTGCATGACAAAGGAAGAACATGGAGACTTGTAGGCTGGAGGCCATTAAAATATCACTTTTCGAAGACTTGCTTCGAAGACACGAAGACTTGAAGACCAGAGAAGACCATTTTTGAAGACTTTGAAAACTTTCTTCAAAGAGTTGAAGACTTGAAATATGAGAGGAATCATTGAGAAGATAAGTGTTTACCACAGGAAGAAGAAAAGAAAACAAGGATAAGCTCTGGCGCCCGTTGCGAGTCGCGACCAACCCGTCGCGAGTCACGACCAACAGGTGGCCAGAACCTAACCTTATCATTTTTGTACTATAAATAGCACTCTCTTTTATGTCATTCACACTTATTCTTTCTTGTGTTTTTGGTACTATTTCTAACCCTAGTTTCTACCATTTTTCATCTTTGAATTCTCTTTTATTATGTTTGGTTTATTAGCATTAATTAGTATGAACTCTTGTAGCTAAATCTAGTTCTTGGGAGCAATTGATTGAAGCTTCCAAACTTATGTAGTAAGATTCTATATTTTCTCATTTATGAACATTTATTGGAGAGCTTTTATTATGCCATTAATGTTGTATTTTACCTCATTTATACCATGGGTTGTTTGAGTATATAATAAAATGTTTGTATGATTGAAATGTTAGAGTGTTAGGAAAGTTGCAAATTTCTTAACTCATTTGATATGAAATCCAAAGGCATGGATTTAGAACTTCTTGTGTATAATGTGTGGTAATTCTTGCTATATGAGTATGTTAATGTGGATTGTTTCATATTTGTCATATAGATGCAAAGAAAGGTTGAACCTTGAATGTTGTTTGTTATAAGTTTAACCTAATAAATGCTTTGTTTGGTTAAATGACTATATCTTTGGTAAAAGGCTTGTTGTTATCAAACCTATGGTCCTTTGGGTGAAAGGTCATTGATGAAATAACCCTATGATGTTGTTTGTCTTTGGTGATCATCAATGATGTTTACAAATGATCGTTGTTTGTCTTTGCAAACTACTCTTAAGGAGGAATGAATGTTGATCTTTGAATGAGAAGTGATAACATTCCCCATAGACAATAAATGAAATTGAATGAGTGAATGAATCAATGAGCTATAGGAAGTTTGGAAGTGGAAGTCGATTGCCCCAAGGCTCCGTTAATTATCATTTGCATCGTATCTTTAGTTGCATTGCATGATTAGCATAGTTCTCTTGCTTTGCTAATTGTTGTCTTTCGATTTGATAACCTAGGCTCAAAAACCAACCACCTCCCCTTGTTTACATGCTTTTATATGTATCTATGTATGTATATGCCTAGTATGTTTTCTCCTATATATGTTTAAACACTTGAAAAGATCCTTCTTTGTGGACGAATCCGACTTGCCATTATCTACTTAATTGTACATATGAAGCATTAGGGCTTAAAAGTATTAACTTTGAGAGGTACGATGATGACCTCTCAAATTTTTGCGCCGCTGCCGGGGAAGAGACATTTATTTTTGAGTGTTTGGGCATATTATGTGTGATTATATGTTAATTGTAAATATTTGTTAGTTTGCTTTTATTTTGATTTCCTAGTTGATTTTCCATTTTCACTTGGTTTGTAGACGTATTATTCAAGTTCTTGGTGTATGGTCCATACGCAATCCTCTTCACAAGAACCCCTACACTGCGACCCCAAGTTAGAGTTGAATTTGAGACGGGCTAGGAGGCTTTCTTTGGAAAGTGTGAATAACACCCCTCCTAGTGACCATTTTGTGGATACCTGTTCCTCTATGGAACATCAACTTGAGCACAAAGATGAGCATCTGGGAGGGGGACCTCAACATCCTCCTCTCCAAGGGCGAGCTCCTCCTCTCCAAGAAAGAGAGATTCCTTTGGGAAAGCATTGGTTAAGAGACATCATGGCCCCCAACCTCGATCAACAACCAATGTGCATTAAGTATCCCGTGGTTGGACCGAACATGCACTTTGAGCTAAAGACCGAGTTCATCAACATGGTACCCATCTTCCTTGGTAGGCAAAGGGAGAATTCCAACAAACACCTCACCGAATTTCACTTCCTGTGTGGTGGTACGGTCCCCCATGGAGTGGATGAAGATTTCTATAAGTTGAAAGCATTCCCGTTCACACTAAGGGATGGTGCAAGAGATTGGCTCCACTACCTACCACCCAAGAGCATCAAGAGTTGGCTCGATATCAAAAAGAAGTTTCTAGCCAAATACTTCCCAGCCTCGAGGTCCATCGCCTTGAAGAAGAACATAAGAAACATCATCCAATGGCATGAAGAATCTCTCTTCTACTATTGGGAGAGGTTCAAGAAGCTTCTCGCAAGTTACCATTACCAAGGTTATTCGGAGGGGGATTTGTTTTATTAATTCTACAATGGCCCTCTTGATGAGGATCAAAGGTTGGTAACAATTTCTTGTGGTGGCACTCTTGGGAACAAGACTCCATTCGATGCGATGAAATTGTATGAGGAGCTAGCGGAAGAATCAAGAAACTTTAGCTCAAGGGCTAATTTGAGAAGGAGAAATCCAATGGCCGCAAGTGACTCTTCCAATAGTGGGAAGCTCGAGGACCAAGTCTCGGCCCTTGCATCTATGGTGAAATCGTTGATGACGAAGTCCGGGAATTTGCCACATGTTAAATCATGTGAAATTTGTTACTTGGCGCATCCTACGGACACTTGCCCTACTTTGCAAGAGGACTATGTCGAGGAGGTGAGTTCCATGGGATATCAAGGAAATTAAGGCTACCAAGGAAACCAAGGATATCAAGGTGGGCAATGCTACCAAGGTCACCAAGGCTACCAAGGTTATCAAGGGTACCAAAACCGACCGTACAATTTGGGAAATCGTGATAACCCAAACTTCCGATATGGAAACCCTCAAGGAAGATAAAATCCTCAACCGTGTTAGCCTTCTCAACAACAATAGAGGCCACCTCAACAACAATTTCAAAGGCTCCAAGACAAACCCCGAGACCAAGGGGAGAGCTCGGGGCTAACAAAGGATGAGGTGATGCAAGTCATTCACCGGTTGGGCATGTGTGTGGAGAAAAGTGAGAAATTCCAAGATGAAACCAAGGCGAGTATTAAGAACTTGGAAACTCAAGTGAGCCAATTAGCTCAAGTGGTGAATCGGATGGAAGCCCGAGAAAAGGGTAAGCTACCCTCCCAACCGGAGATCAACCCTCAACAAAATGCTAGTGCTATCACTTTGAGAAGTGGTAAAGAGGTTGGCTCTCCCCCGGTTAGTGAAGTTGCTGAAGATGAACCTAGAAAGCTTGAAATACTTGAGAAAGAAGTGAAAGAATAGAACGAGGAGGTGGCCAAGGATCAAGCAAGGAAAGGAAAGGAGAAGGAAGAGAAGATCATCATTGAGAAATCAACCTCCATTCCCGAACCTTCATCCCCTCCTCACAAGAAGGCAAGAGTAGTGGAAATTCCTCCATATGTGCCGGAACCACCATTCCCGGAAGCTCTAAAGGATAAACAAAGGAAGGAGTCCAACAAGGACATCAACGAAGTCTTTCGTAGGTGTGAGGTAAATATCCCTCTTTTGAATTCTATTGAACAAATTCCTAGCTACGCAAAAGTTTTGAAGGAATTATGTGTAGTAAATACGAAATAAAGAATGAAGAACAAGCTTAAAAATGAGAGAAGTGAACATGTCTCTGCTTTGTGCCATAGGGAGTTACCCCCTAAATGTAGCGATCCCGGCATGTTCACAATCCCTTGCATGATAGGAAATACACATTTTGAAAAAACAATGCTTGACTCAGGTGCATCAATAAATGTGATTCCTTACTCTATGTATGAAAGCCTCAATCTTGGTACTTTGCACAAAACCGGGGTGGTAATCCAATTAGCATATCGTTCTAGTGCGTACCCTAAGGGTATCGTCGAGGATGTGTTGGTTAGGGTGGATTCCTTAATATTCCCTGCAGATTTTTATGTCCTAGACATGGAGCATGATAAACATGCCACCCCAATCTTGTTAGAGAGACCATTTTTTAAGATGTGCACAACGGTACCCTCACCATAGAATTTGATGGGATTAAAGTAGAGTTTAACATAAATGATTCTATGAATCATCCTCTTGAAGAGTATTCTTGCCATGCTATTGATTTTGTTGAAAATGTTATGAAAGATGTTTTTGAATTGAGTGGGGATGATTCCTTGTTAGTTGCTTTGGAAAATGATGTTGAAAATGCATGTCTTGTATATTCCATGAGTACTAAGTTGAAGGAAAGCATTAAGGAGTTAAGCATTCTTGAGGAAGTGGTGCAAAGTCCCGACCCTCTAGTCTTCGAGGAACCCAAAGAACCAGAATTCATCTCATCACTTGTGAAAGCTCCGGTGTTTGAGCTTAAACCTTAGCCAAGTGGCCTCAAGTACGTATTTCTTAGGGAATGGGAGACGCTTCCGGTTATCATTTCAAGCAAGCTCACCAAGGAGTAAGAAGAAAAGTTGATAGTGGTGTTATGGGAGAACAAGGAAGCAATTGGATGGACTATTTTCGATATCAAAGGTATAAGTCCATCCACTTGCATGCATAGAATTTTGTTGTAAGAAGATGCAAGACCCGTGCGACAACCCCAACGCCATTTAAACCCGCCTATGATGGAGGTGGTAAAGGTGGAAATCCTCAAATTACTCCAAGCGGGCATGATCTATCCAATCTCGGATAACAAGTGGGTGAGTTCAACTCAAGTGGTACCCAAGAAGAGTGGGGTGACGATGGTAAAAAATGAGAAGGGTGAAATGGTACCCACTCGAGTTCAAAATGGGTGGCACATTTGTATTGACTACCGGAGGCTAAATGCGGAGACCCGGAATGACCACTTCCCATTGCCATTCATTGATCAAATGCTCGAGAGATTAGCAAGCCATCCTTTCTAATGCTTTTTGGATGGGTACTCGGGGTATTTTCAAGTGGCTATCGCCCCGAAAAACTAAGAAAATACCACCTTCACATGCCCCATTGGTACGTTTGCCTACCGACGTATGGCTTTTGGGTTATGTAACGCTCCCGCAACTTTCCAAAGGTGTATAGTAAGCATTTACTCATAATTTTTTGAAAACTTTGTCGAGTTATTCATGGATGATTTCACCATTCATGGTAATTCTTTTGACAACTGTTTGGCAAATTTGACACAAGTTCTTAAACGTTGCATTGATACTAATCTTGTGTTAAATTCTGAGAAGTTTCATTTTATGGTAGAGCAAGACATTGTCTTAGGCCACGTTTTCTCCTCTAATGGTATTTAGGTTGACAAGGCAAAGATAGACACAATTTTAACTTTGCCTTATCCTACTAATGTGCGCGAAGTGCGCTATTTTCTTGGCTATGCAGGATTCTATCACCGGTTCATTAAGGACTTCTCGAAGATAGCATCTTCTTTATGCAAGTTTTTGCAAAAAGAGGTGGAATTTGTGATGGATAAGGGTTGTAAAGAAAGGTTAGTTTCGGCCCCTATTATAAAACCCCTGGATTAGTCGTTGCCTTTTAAGATTATGTGCGATGCTAGTAATTACGCCGTTAGAGCGGTGCTTGGTCAAAGGGTGGGAAGAGCACCTCACGCCATCTACTACGCATCCACGTCTCTCAATGAAGCTATTCCATCACCGAAAAGGAGTTGCTAGCAGTGGTAGTTTCTTTGGAAAAATTTTGATCTTACTTGCTTGGTACAAAAGTTGTTGTGTACACTGACCATACAACGCTTCATCATTTAATGACGAAGAAATGGGCCAAGCCAAGATTGATTAGGTGGATCCTACTTCTGAGTGAATTTGAGCTAGAGGGGCGAGACAAGAAGGGCACGAAGAACCTCATGGCTGATCACCTGAGCCGGTTGGCACCCTACCAAGATAGTGAGGTAAATCTATTAATGAAGGAGCAACTATGGGAGGAGTTCCCCAATGAACAATTGTTTGCTATCAGGGACCTCCAACCGTGGTATGCCGACATTGTGAACTTTCTTGTCTCTGGTAAATTTCCTCCTCACTTTTCTAAGGCACGGAAAGATAAGCTAAAAAGAGATGCTAAATATTATGTGTGGGATGATCCCTTTTTGTGGAAACATTGTGTAGACCAAGTTTTTAGGAGATGCATCCCCGATAATGAAGTGCATTCAATTCTCACTTTTTGTCATTCTCATGCATGCGGTGGTCATTTTGGAGATAAAATGACCGCTAGGAAAGTCTTGGAAAGTGGTTTTTATTGGAATACTTTGAATAATCATGCATACATATTTTGTAAGGCTTGTGACTAGTGCCAAAAAGTAGGAAATATCTTATCTAGAAATGAGATGCCCCAAAAGGCTATGCTATATTGTGAAATCTTTGATGTTTGGGGTAGTGACTTCATTGGACCTTTCTCTAGTTCCTATAGCTTTACATATATTCTTCTTGCCGTTGATTATGTGTTGAAGTGGGTTGAAGCAAAACCCACTAGGACTGACGATTCTAAAGTGGTTGCAAAATTCCTGAAAGATAACATCTTCTCCAGGTTTGGGGTACCCCGAGCCTTGATTAGTGACCGTGGCACCCATTTTTGCAATCGGACAATACAGGCACTCTTGAAGAAGTATGGCGTGACTCACAAGACATCCACCGCCTATCACCCGCAAACCAATGGGCAAGCCGAAGTTTCCAATCGGGAAATCAAGTACATTCTTCAAAAAAAGGTTAACCCTAACCGGAAGGATTGGTGTTATTGGTTGAATGATGCCTTGTGGGCGTATAGGACGGTTTACAAGACACTAATCGGTATGTCACTGGAAAGGTTAGTGTTTGGTAAGCCATGTCACCTACCGGTGGAAATTCAACATAAGGCTTACTGGGCGGTTAAAGAATTTAATCTTGATATAGATGAGGCCGGCTTGCATAGAAGTTACAATTGTATGAACTGGATGAGATCCGGAGGGAGTCCTAAGAGAATGCCAAAATTTATAAAGAGAAGACAAAGGTGTGGCACGACAAGATGATCATTAAGAAGGAATTTGATGTTGGTCAAAAAGTCCTCCTATTCCAATCCTTCCTTTGCATATTCCCAGGTAAGTTGAGTTTCCGATGGATCGGTCCTTTTGAGGTGGTGAAGGTATTCCCGCATGGTGCGGTGGAGATTCTAGATCGAGCTAAGTCCAATACATTCAAGGTCAATGGACAACGTTTGAAACCTTACCACGAGAATTTTGTACCAGAAAAGGGAGAGAATGTTGATCTCCTTGATCCAGTTTGTGAGTAAACTCCAAGAAAAGGGAGTGAGTTATGCCGACGACGTTAAATAAACTTGGTTTTGATCCTCTGGATCGTCATTCGTGACTTTTCGTTGATGTTGCTTGGTTTTTTATTTTGTCATTAGTTTCATTGTTTTGCTTTGTGCTTTTCACGGGTTGTTTTCCATTATTTTTAGCAATTTGAAACCAAGGCATTGCACTTTTGAATGGAGAAGTGTTTGGGGTCAAGAAGGAAAGACTTGGACAAGAGGTGAAATCAGGAAAAAATTTCTAAGTACCAGGTGGGTAGCCCATCGTGAGTCACGACCTCCTTTTCGCGAGTTACAACGGGCTCAGAAAATTTTGTGTTCATTTTGGGTTTCAGGCTCCACTTTTTGCGAGTCGTAATAGCCTCATCGAGTCGCGAGTCTCGACCAGATCGGGAATTTTGTGTGAAAATAGAGCTCTTAGCCTCCACTTTTCGCGAGTCGCGATGGCCTCGTTGTGAGTCGTGACAGACCATCATGAGTCGCGACAAAGTGGCCGTGAGTTGCAATGTAAGCATTTACTTCAAGTACCCGTTGACCTACACGTCGCAAGTTGCGACGGGCGTGTAGACTTGTTTTAAAAAATGGGTAGAATAAAAATTTTTTGCCACAAACTCCCCACTCTCCTTTCATCTTCTCCGCCGCCTCCAACCAAGCCACCTCCACGGCTCCATGCCCCATTCTTTCTTCCCAAGCTCTACCCACAAATCACCCTAAAATTGTTGGAGAATATAAAACCCTAGAATTTGGGAGTTTTGTGATTTTTGGCAATTAAACTTCAAATTGCTTGTGGGCTTCATTCCTTTCTCATCCTAGGCATCGAAGTGGTACATTTCTTCACTTTATTGAACTTCAATTGTAATTATGATTGTATACTCTATTTATTGGATATTGTGTAGATTATGTGTGATGCCTTAGGAAATTAGATTGTTGGAACTTGGTTGATTTTTGTGAATATATTGGAGTTGCAATTTGATTTAATGGGAGTTGTATGAATATTTTGTGTGTACGGTTTGGTTGGATGTATGATAACATCAATAATCACTTTGAGGGTATTGAGTTGCTCGTATGGTCTTGTGCTTGCATTGCGCTATTTGTGTTGCTTTGGTTGAGAATGGATTGCAGCTATACTACATATGAGGCATGTTGGCCCTTGATTTGACATAGTTGTTATTTGGATAAAATGTTATTGTGCTTTATAATGTTATTTTGCTTAGGGTAGTTTGGCCATGGGACTTGAATGTTGACCTTATGAATGTACTAATGGTGGGTAAACTAGTTAGGCATGACTGTACTTTTGAGATATAGTATACTAGATTTCAACTATGTGAGAACATCATAGACTTGAAAATATGGGCATGTTGGACATAAAATGGACTGTATGTGCAATTGTGATTAGGACTTGAACTAGTTGTCTTGGACTTGATTTGGCTTGTGATGATTGACAAAAACTAGTTTAAGGTTGAGTATGAATTTGCAATATTTCATATATACATATTCCTGTACGTTTGACTTGTTCGTTGTGGTTGTTCGATATGACCCCTTCAAAGAGACCTAGGGCTCCTCCCCGAGGTTGGGTGCACCGTCGCTCCACCTTCGCTTACACCACCGGCTTTAGAATCGAGTCCTGTATCTCCCTCTCCGGATAGGTACATGGGTTTGACCTGGATCACCGGGTCCTATGCTGAGAGGAGGGAGACCTTGGCGAGTCGTCAGCTAAAGGAAATGAGTTTTGTAGACATGTCTACACTGGACGCTCTTGGGCTCACCCAGCCTGTCTGATGCCTCCTCGCCAAAGGGGGATGGAAGGATTCATGAGCAGGAACGTACCCTCTTACCGGCGATACACGCTAGAGTTCCTGTCCACGGTCAGGATATGCAGCATGAGATATGATTAACCATGTGAGAGGTACATTGCTTTCCACTTGGATGATCTATCTCGACAGATGACCGTCTCGCAGGTTGAGGGTGCATTTGGATGAGACACTGTGGAGATACGGGCAAGGTTGGATGCCCAGGAGCGATCGATTGAGGATGACATGCAATTTGGAGTGTCATCAACATGAGGCCAAAGAACTCCCAGAACAAGAGCAGTGTCATCATCCACCCTGCACTCCATTATGTGCACCGACTGTTAGCTGGCACAGTACTTTGCTCGGTGGAGCCGACGAATGTGTCAGACAACGATATTCACTTTCTATGCCACTTGATGAGTGAGTGGTTAGGATATGGGTTATGGGTTAAGCTGTGGATGAAGAGGATTATAGAGGTGGCAGGAAAGCCAAAGGGGAAGATTATGATTGGAGGTACGATAGGCCTCTTGGTGGATTACCTAGGATTGGTTCCTTCGGCTGACTTTCTGCGCTTAGGGAGGCGCACTTCCTACCTCATCACTACTGATAGATTTGTTCAATTTGAGATGCTCAGTGCCACGCGGACCACAGGGGTATTCCACTAGTTATATGGCACCAGGAAGGTCACATTCATGGCACTTACTCAGCCCAACAAGACGAAGCTGTAATTTGATACACCTCTAGGAGACTTGGCAATTATACCTGACTCCTCGTGTAGAGAGGACTTCCAGCAAGAGCTCCACGACCTTGGTCCAGTCCATGTCCAACACGATGATAGCAGCCTGCCTTTCTCCTAGCAATAACAACAGCACTCGCCACAACCAGCACTAGAGACCGAGTCTATGCAGGAGAACGATGTGCCACCTCACTATTTCCAGCCTCCACCAGATTTCTATGAGCAGATGATGCAGACCATGCATGATGGATTCCACCGCCAGGACAACATGATACAAGAGCACAACGTGTTTGTCTCCCAGAGTTTGATAGATATTGATGAGGAGATTGATCACCTATCAGCTCGCATCCATAAGATGCAGTCTCAGGCAGGCGGTGTCTCAGGCCCCAATCTGGGAGCAGAGAGGCGAAGAGCTAGGAGGCAGAGGAACATGGATTGGCTGGCTCGTTACCATTAGCGCTACCCTTCTTCCTCACATCAGTGATTTGTGAGCACCATATCCTTACCCTTTCCATACTTCTCTTTGTATGCTTTGCCCCTATTGTCTACATTGAGAGCAATGTAGTGTTCTAAGTGTGGGGAGGGGTATCTACTGATTGCACGGTTGGGGTAAGAGATACTTTGAAGACTTTGCTAGTTTTGGATAACTATTTTGTTTTGTTTTGGATATTTTCCCCTTCTGTTTTGGGATGTATTTCTTTTGATGTACTTGGATAATGTTGGCTTTGACACTTTTCTTAGCCTTAACATTTGGAAAGAACTCTGCTACTTTTTGGATTGGAGAAACATGAAATTTTTTTAAAAAAAAATTGAGAAAAAAAAGAAAATGAAAAAATTACAAATAAAAATAATCCCGCTAAGTTGAAAAACTGAGAGGGCACCTTTTTTTTAAAAAAAATTAAAGCACCCGAGGGTGGGGGATGATATATTAAGGTTCCCCAAACCTGAGACCAAGATTAATAAAATGTACATGATGTTTAGCTTGTTCATAAGGAGCATTGAGGCAACATAGTTGTCTCCAAAAGCCCTAACTATCTACAGAGTAGTATGTGTCAAAACTATCCAAACAAGTAGAGGATAGTTATTGAAATTGCGGTTCCAGAAGAAAGAATCTCCACCCCTTGTGTTAATTCTTCCCTTTGGCCAGGCAACTTCAATCCAAAATTACAAAGATTAATCTGAAGAAAATCCAAACCTAGCAAAAAAGACTTGAGATTTCTTCTTATCAGCCACAGATGTATTGTTTGCAGCAAACTAAGTTGGAAGTCCATTAAATTATTGTTGAGGCGAGCGTCAGGTGTTCGAGCGCACAAAACCAGATGGTATTTGATGGTGAGTCCCAAGGAACAAATAAAGCTCCAAAACCCATGTTCAGTATGTCGTCCTGGTGAAAAACCCATAGCAGTTTGAAATGCTCGAAGCCCCGTCCAGGACTCGAAAACCCCAAGAACTTGAAGTATCCTCGAGAATCGAAGTCCTCTGGAAGACTCAAGACCCCCTCGAGGACTCAGGCCCCCTTCGAGGACTCGAAGCCCCCTCATGGACTCGAAGCCTTCTGGAGGAATCGAAACCCCCTCAAGGACACGAAGCTCCCTTGGAGACTCGAAGGCCCCTCGAGGACTGGAGGCCCCTTCGAGGACTCGAAGCCCCCTTGAGAACTTGAAGCACCCCCTCGAGGACACTAGCCCCTGTCGCAGACTGGAAGCCCCCTCGAAGACTTAAAGTCCCTTCGAAGACTCGAGACCCCCTAAAGGACACGAACCCCCTGTTGGACTCGAAGCCTTCTCAAGGACTCGAAGCCCCCTCGAGGACTCAGGCCCCCCTCGAGGACTCAAAGCCCCCTCATGGACTCGAAGCCTTCTGTAGGAATCGAAACCCCCTCGAGGACACGAAGCACCCTGGAGGAATCGAAGGCCCCTCGAGGACTGGAGGCCCCTTCGAGGACTCAAAGCCCACTTGAGAACTCGAAGCACTCCCTCGAGGACACTAGCCCCCGTCTTAGACTAGAAGCCCCCTGAGAGGGCACCTTAAGCAACATTGGTGGCTCGGATAGGTCAAAAATCTGAGAGGTCAACCTAGGCAAAAATGAGAGGCTAAATGTGTGGAAAAAGGTGAGATGTAGGCCAAATAAATATGACATGTGGCCAGGATGAAAACCCGAAAGGGCTTCTAGGAAAAATGAGAGGAAATGAGAGAAATTGAAAAATGTTAAGTGTTCACTCATTTGCCGGTGTTGGAGTCATAAGGTTGCTGTGATCATACGGATGGATCGGGTAGCTTGACATCTTGAGGACCTCTTGGGAGTGAAAAAATTTAGTGGGAGAAGACGAAGTAAGTTATGAAACTCTTAATCGTTAATATACTTTGTTTTTAAGTTGATATATTGATATAAAGTGGAGCATGTGTTTTGAACTTTATACATATCTTTAGTTTCACCTTGTACCATTGGATTTGAGATTGTCAATTCGAGATTTAGAAATGTTTTGGAAATAGCATTGAATTGATAGGTTGATATGGTTTGGGTAGATTTAGAAATGGGAGTTGTGGGAAACTTCTCATTTGACCTTAACATTGGGATGTGTGATATTGAGAGTTTTGTGAGGTATTGATTTGGGGGAATAGTAGTTAGGATGTGGATACGTCATTTCCTTCGTATGCTTGGATCTTTTCTTACTCGAGGGCGAGTAAGGTTTAAGTGTGGGGAGGTTTGATATATCCATTTTATGTGCATAATTTAGTACTTTTTGGGGGCACTTTTGTGCTCTTTTATTATCAAGAGCTTGTGTTTTACCTTGAAATTCTCTTAGGATAGGTAAGAGCAACTTTACGCTCTTTTACCTCTTCTAAGTGGATTTTGCGTGACAAGGGAAGAACATGGAGGCTTGAAGACCGGAGGCCGTCGAAGACCATTTTTGAAGACTTTAAAGACTTTCTTCAAAGAGTTGAAGACTTGAAAAATGAGAGGAATCATTGTGAAGATAAGTGTTTACCATAAGATGAAGAAAAGAAAACAAGGTTAAGTTCTGGCGCCCGTCGTGAGTCACAATGAACCCGTCGCGAGTCGCGACCAAACAGGTGGCTAGAACCTAACCTTATCATTTTTGTACTATAAATAGCACTATCTTTCCTCTTATTCACACTTCTTCTTTCCTACATTTTTGGTACTATTTCTAACCCTAGTTTCTACCATTTTTCATCTTTGAATTCTCTTGTATTATATTTGGTTTGTTAGCATTAATTAGTATGAACTCCTGTAGCTAATCTAGTTCTTGGGAGCAATTGATTGAAACTTCCAAACTTATGTAGTAAGATTCTATATTTTCTCATTTATGAATATTTATTGGAGAGCATTTATTATGCCATTAATACCATGGGTGAGTATATGAAATGTTTGTATGACTGAAATGTTAGTGTTAGGAAAGTTGCAAATTTCTTAACTTATTTGATATGAAATCCAAAGGCATGGATTAGAACTTCTTGTGTATAATGTGTGGTAATTCTTGCTAGATGAGTATGTGAATGTGGATTGTTTTCTTATTTATATAGATGCAAAGAAAGGTTGAACCTTGAATGTTGTTTGTTCTAAGTTTAACCTAATAAATGCTTTGTTTGGTTGAATGACTATGTCTTTGGTAGAAGGCTTGTTGTTTTCAAACCTATGGTCCTTTGGGTGAAATGCCATTAATGAAATACTCATATGATGTTGTTTGTCTTTGGTGATTATCAATGAAGTTTGCAAATAGTCGTTGTTTGTCTTTGCAAACTACTCTTAAGGAGGAATGAATGTTGATCTTTGAATGAGAAGTGATAACATTCCCCATAGACAATGAATGAAATTGAATGAGTGAATGAATCAATGAGTTATAGGAAGTTTGGAAGTGGAAGTCGATTGCCCCCAAGGCTCCTTAATTATCATTTGCATCGTATCTTTAGTTGCATTGCATGATTATCATAGTTCTCTTGTTTTGCTAATTGTTGTCTTTCAATTTGATAACTTAGGCTTAAAAACCAACCAACCACCCCCCCCTTTGTTTACATGATTTTATATGTATCTATGTATGTATATTCCTAGTATGTTTTCTTCTATGTATGTTTAAACACTTGAAAAGATCCTTCTTCTTGTGGACGACCTCGACTTGCCAATATCTACTTAACTGTAAATAGGAAGCATTAGGGCTTAAAAGTATTAACTTTGAGAGGTACGACGCCAACCTCCCATGCTTCTTCTTTGATTTCTGTAAATTGAGGCCGTGGCGGAGGTCATTTCTCCTTCCCTTCGCCGGTGGCTTTTTCCTTTTCTTTTTACGGTAACTTAACCTCGGGCAGAAAACAACTTGAGAAAGAACTTCAACTCACTCAAGAAAGCATGAAAAGGAAAGAAATGGATATTCTTGCTTCACATAGGGCTCTGACAATGAAAGATCAAGAACTCAAGTTGGTTTCAAGGAAATTAGTCAACAAAGAGATAGAACTGGTGGAAATCAAGGAAGAATTGATGCAGGAAAGCGCAGATATTATACAACTATACACATTGGCAAAAAAAATAATAGGTGAAAAGAGCATTGGAGATCTGGCCATAGAGAAACTCAAACTCGAGACAGCTCAGCTAGAAGTCAAGGTAAAGGGGTGAGGCGGGAATTCTTCTTTCTTCCTCGGATTTTGCCGGTGTCGTCTTCTTCTTTCTCAGGCTACAATCCTTCGCATTCTTTTTCCTCAGCAGCGGTAGAGGCAGAAAGATTTCGTAGCGGTGGGGGAAAATTGGTGATTATGTGGTAGGGAGCAGCGGCGGTATGAAGCCTGGATGAATCCCAGGTGGGGGCAAATCGGCGGTGGGGGCAATTTCAGGTTTTAGAATGAATCTTGATATATCAGGCTCTACATAATCATTCCCAGTTATTAACCATAGTGGCTATAAACTTTTTGATATATTTGGTTCCAACTCTGGACCCCTCAACAAGATTTTCCATATGGAGTGAAAGGCAAAGGAAGTGGAGCATGGCGACACGATGGAGTACGAGCGGGTTGAAGAAGAAAGAAATTGGTGTTAATTTTGAAGAATTTGTCCTAAGGGTATTTTCATCATTTTAATTACTGGTCATACCTGAATTCATTTGGCCAATGCTGGAATTAAGGAGTTTGGTTATATCGGCACAAATTTTTCAAAAGTTATGTTAGATTGACACATACAATAATTAGTTAGGGTTAACTTGACACTTTCAGAAATTGTAGGGCTATATTGGCACTTTCAGCCTAAAGTCTGAGTTATAAATGTATTTATCCCTAGATTATATGTACCCTTCTTTTGTTCTCCATTATGCTTCTTAATATCACCACATAAACCTTTGTTTTAATGTAATGCTCATTGTTTATGTGTAAATGAGCCTAGCTCATATTTCGCTGCTATAACAAATCAACTAAATATAGGTCATTGACCAATATGATAGTCAATAGGGATATATATACAAATATAACTCTATCTACTTGAGTAAGTGCCAATATAACCTTCATATAATTTTTAGTGTGAAAACAACCCTAACTAGTTGACATAAGTGCCAATATAACCCTGAGACAACATTTCCGACATTGACCATGTGTAAAATGACTAAAATGCCCGTTAATCTAAACCCTAAAAGTGTTGATAATATTTTTCCCTCACCCCCACCACAACTCACCTCTCTCACCTGGCCATCACCACCGTCTCCGCCCAAAGCAACTATTTTGGAGCAACTTCTAGGGGGGTGTATCCGTAGCCCAGAGAAACTCACCACCACCACTTTCGGCCATCTCCGCCCCCATCCCACCCCTCTCCACACCACCTCCACCTAGCCATCACCCCACACCCAATCCCACCAACACCATCCGCAATGCCACACCCAATCCTCCGATGCCACCCACCGATGCCACGCCCAATTCTCCTTGGACACTTCCTCCGATGCCATACCCAATTCTCTATGCGCCACCCACAGACGCCACACCAAATTCATCAAGCGCCTCCTATCGATGCCACACCTAATTCTCCGAGCGGTACTTCCCCCGATGCCACCTACTGATGCTAACCAATCCCACCAATGCCATTGATTTTTCCACCTTGAGCATAATTTGTGTGCAACTGGGCCACGATTGCTGGTTCCAAGGACATTCACCAGGTGAGGATTCTTCTTTGGCAGGGATGATAAAACAACGACCTCATTCTCCAATTTCAAATTATTCCCCAGCTTCTGAAGCCCCTTCTTCACTGCCACCATGATTCTCCGATGATCGTCGCCATCCACGACGGCATCGTGGTAGATGTATCTGCAACTACCCTTGCCGATCAGCCGCGATGGCGAGAGATTCCCAGAGGCTTGTCGAGGAACAAAAGTATGAGGAGCATACGATGATGGAATTAGCATCATCTGCTAATGGACATGGGAATGTGTGTTAGGGTTTAGGGTTAGAATAGTCTATTTACCTTTTTATATTTTCTTTTATTTTGTTGAAGGTGTAAAATCATCTTTTGAATCATATCCGACCTTAAACTCCCGGAATGGGTAAAATTAGACTTACATCAACTATCTAGGGTTATTTTTACACTTTCAATTATCAAAAGGTTATATTGGCACTTACGTGAAGTAAATAGGGTTATAAAAGCACTTTTCTCTTGTCAATATGAAGGGTTGGATTCCCTAACTTCCCTTCATTGACGGTTTTAAATTTTAAAAAATAACATGTGAGCATAAACTCGAATATACTAAATTATGAGCAGTTCACTGTATTTTTTCACTTTTACACTATATTTGTAAAATTAAATACTAAAATATCAATTTAAATAAATCATTTTGAAAGTTAAATATTGTACTTTTTATAAAAATTTTCTATATATTTTCATATTCAACACACCTTATTCCACATTCAACTTATAAAATACAATATTTATATTAAAAAAAATTTAAAATAAAAAAGTAAAGTGGCATGTCCATAAGTTTATGGACATGCCATCTTTCCTGGAACTTTCCATAATAGTAATAATAAAAGCTCTACACTTATGCTTCTATTCAACAAACTTTTGAATGAGATCGTCCCACAGTGAAACTAAAAGTGGACTACATTTTTACAATGACTAAATTGCTTTTTTGGTCCCCCCCAGGGCCAATGTCACGTTTGTTTAGCAATTAACAAACTGAAATTGATTTCTTTGGTCCCCAAAGGTGATTTTCAGGTAAGTCAACGCCAAAATTGGTCAAAAATCTATAAAATGGCTATTATACTCCTGAGTTTAAAAAAAAATAATTTGTAAAATGACTGCCTCATCTTCTCTGTCGCCGACCACCCCCAGAAGCCAACTCTATCGCGCATCCACCATCTCCAGAAGCCAACTCCGCCGCGCCTCCACCATCTATGGAAGCATACTCCATCGTGCCTTCACCGCCTTTTCCACTCCCTCGTTGGCGACTTAAATATGCAACGACTTGGGTCCTATGCTCCACCAATCTACTCAGCGGCATCGTGGCTTCTCTAATAGATGAGCGCGGTGGTAGGATCACTGAAGGTGAGCTCGACTGACAGCTTCGATCGCAGATACAACTGGTGGGGATTGGGCAACCGATGAGGATTGAACTCTGCTTGGAGACTGTGCTCTACCGACTGAGATGAAGAACACAACATGATGACTAGTGGGCCGGTGGGCGGAGGTGCAGCAGGGGAAGACGGAGGACGGTGGAGGTGCAGCAGGGGTAAACGGCGGTGGCGGTGTAGGAGGAAGAGGAGAGGGATTACAGGAGGAAGAAGATGACTAAATGGGCCAAAATGCGTTTAAGCCCATTTTTTATTTCTTCTTCTTCATTAAACAAAATGACGTCCTTTTTTCTAAGTGAAACCACGTCATTTTTTTAATGAAGAAAAAAAATAAGAAATTGAAAATTGGGCTTAAATATATTTTGGCCCAACTACTCCTCTTCTTCCTCCCGTTAACCCTCTCATCTTCCTCATGTCGCGCCGCCGTCTGCCCCTTCTGCGCCTCCGTCATCCGCCGTCTTCCCCTGCTCTGCCTTAGTCTTCTGGGCCTGTTTGAAAGATAACTCCTCTTTCAAAATCTTCTTCGACGATTGGGACGATTTAGGGCTTAAAGGGTAAAAATTGTTATCACCGCCGGAGTTTCCCGATGGCGGTTTCAGAGGTCTGATATTTCCACCATCGAAAATCCCATCGGCAGCGAAGAAAGGGGTGGCATCATCTAGTGGTGAAGAAATGGGCGGCACCATCCAGTGGTCACTGAAGTCAAACGCGAAGTCCTTGCTTTCATCATACTCGTAAAAAATGGACGAGGATGATGATTTGTGCTTCGAAGTTCTGGGTCATTTCTTCCTAGTCGAACGGAACTGAGGAAGAAAGGTGGGGTGCACGGGAGGGGCTGGCTAGGGCATTGTAGAAGAAGGTAAGAGAAAATAGAAAAGAACCGGAAAAAGATAAAAGAAATTGAAAAAAAAATTAATTAATAAAATTACAAAATTAACCTTGTTCATATCAAAAAATTATTTCACTTTACCTGAAAACCATATTTGGGGTCCAAAGAAATCATTTTGTATTTTTTGGTTGCTGAACAAATGTGGTATTGGCCTTGGGAACCAAAAAAAGGTATTGCATAATATGTAGGGGACTGAATAAACAATTTAGACTTTTTTATAAATATGAGAGATCTGGTTATAAATATAAATATATTCTAAAAGTTAGGATGTAAGGAGGGATATTTGGGTGCAAATATTATTTCTTTAGGATATTTAGCACATGTAATTGGAGAATTAATGTATATGAATCTCCTTGTGAAAACTCTAGAATGCGAAATTTTGAGAAGTACCCGATATCAAAGGATCCGTAGCACTGCCTTTCAACCGAAGACTACACAAACGAATTTCCTATATGAGACCCAACTTTAAGAACTTCACCAACACAAGGGACTAATTTGCATGAACTCAAGCACTAGTTGCACTAGTTGCACAAATCGCACTAGTTGCACAAATCGCTAACTAACTAGCCTGCAGGATTAGCTCATGGAATTGAAAGATATTGCTAACTTAATTAATCCACATGATTAAGTAATAATAGAGCACTCACAAAATAAGAGTAATAACTCAAATTCTGAAAATATGATTGATAAAAAGATGTAAGGTTATTAAAATGTTGAAAATAATCCCCTATTTATAGTACATGGGTTTGACCTTCAAGAATACAAAGAAGACAATGATTTGGTAGTTCTTGTCAGAAACTTGAAAAAATTATGACAGATTTGAGAAGCTAAAACCATATCTAGCTACAATAAATAATTTAAATATAAATGATGACCAAATTCATCCAAGTAAATCAATCCAACCGTTGGTTGAATCCTTGAATGAATCTGCCTTATTTAAACTTATCAAATCATATCTAATTAGAGCTAGAACTCCTAAAATTAAAATATTTTAAAATTAACTCTAAATATGAGCACACTACATCACTAGAAAAACCAAAGAAAAAAATAGTGTTAAGCTCTTAAAAATACTAAACTAAGAAAACTATAATAAATAATATTTTTGATAACGTATCACCAATCCTATCAAAGTGATGAGAATTTTTTCTTACAACAGAGGGGTTCAAGGTTTTACTTGAACCATTAAGTACGAAAAGGTTCAAAAGGCAACAATGTTGCCGACCCACAGTTAGGAAACTAAGGAAAATATTGGAAATGTTTCAAGTGGTAACACCTCCACCCTTGTGTTTCAAGAGGCCAGATTTTCAATTTGTTCCTAAGTATTGATTGTGGTGTTTGTTGAGTAGTTTGAAGTGGTGAGGAGACCTTTCAAGTGGACTTAGCTTTGCAAAATGTTCTTGTTCTTCCTCTTAAGTGCAGTCGCATCCTGGGTGCTCTTGTTGGTTTGTTCTAGACCCGTCAAATGGATTAATTGGATAAATTCATTATCCAAATCCAATGGATCATTATCCAATAGTTCATTATCCAATTAACTCATTTATTAAATGAGTTATAATGAGTTGAGTCATAAATGGGTTGGGTCATTAAATGGATAATCCTTTGGATAACCCATGAGATATTCATATGACCTAATGAGTTAAAATATATTATCCAATAAGTCATTATCCAATAAATCATTATATAATTAACCCAATAAGTTATCATTAAACGTTTTCTATCGATTTGGGTTACAAGTTGTCATTATCCAATGGGATCAGTTATTAAATGCTCATTACTTTTTAGGATTTGGGATGAGAATAATTATGTTAATGGGAAATTTTGATCGCAATGGGTCCCATATTATGTTAACTCAATGGGATTATAACAAATACCCAATAAATATCCAAAATTACCCAATTAAATGCATGTGTAATATTTAACATAAATATTCACTATAATTCACAAATTATACAAATTATTCGAGTTCAATCTTGTACAATATTTGAGTTCGTACAGTATTTAAGCTCGTACAGTATTCGAATTCAATCTCGTACAGTATTCGAGCTCGTACAAAATTCGCACTCAATCTCGTACAGCATTTGAGTTCGTACAATATTCGAGTTCAATCTCGTACAGTATTCGAGCTCAATCTCGTACAGTATTCGAGTTCATACAATATTCGAGTTCAATCTCGTACATTATTCGAGTTCGTACAATATTCGAGCTCCATCTCATACAGTATTCGAGTTCGTACAATATTCGAGCTCAATCTCGTACAACATTCGAGTTCGTACAATATTCGAGCTCAATCTCGTACAGTATTCGAGTTCATACAGTATTCGAGTTCAATCTCGTACAGTATTCAAGTTCAATTTTGTACAGTATTCGAGTTCGTACAATATTCGAGTTCAATCTCATACAGTATTCGATTTCATACAATATTCGAGCTCAATCTCGTACAGTATTCGAGTTCAATCCCGTACAGTATTCGATTTCGTACAGTATTCGAGTTTGTACAGTATTCGAGCTCAATCTCGTACAGTATTCGAGCTCAATCTCGTACAGTATTCGAGTTCGTACAATATTCGAGTTCGTACAGTATTTGAGCTCGAGCTCGATCCCAAGTAATATTGTTCGTTAGTTTCATTGAGTTTACAAAGCCAACATGTTATATATTTTTATTTTTATTAAATATAATATAATATAATGTACATAATATTATATTACATAATATAATATTATGAACTCGAATATGAACAAAGCGCAGACCGATTGATGAACAAAGCGCAGACCGATTGATGAACAAAATGCAGACCGATTGATGAACGAAACACGGATTGATGAAACAAAATGCAGACTGGGAAGTGAGAAGTGAGAACTGAGAACTGAGAAAGAACACGGACTTGATGTGTAATTCACGTTTCACCCAAATAAATGACCTATACCCAATGGGTCATTTAGTTCGACCCAATGGATAATTAGTATAGACCCAATGGATAATTAGTATAGATCCAATGGATAATTAGTATATACCCAATGGATAATTCAGTATATACTTAATGGATAATTGGTGTTTTCAACCATTTAAACTTTAAATTGTTAAATCACGTAACATTTTACTTGGGGTGAAAAATTACGATTAACTCTAATCATTTTTTTATATAGGCTGAATCGTGTACATAACTACAAAAGAGGAAATATTTATTCGAGTGGCTAAATGTGGGGGATTTCATTTATTATTTTCTTATGTTCAATAAAAGAAAATATTTTTAAAAATCTTCATATTTCATGGAGGAGATTTTTCAAATTTAGTAAAAGTTTCTTAAATACTACTACTTCTTTCGTCAAGATCTTTTATCAATTTTTAATTGGTTCAATATAAATTGATTAAGACATGAACCGAAATCGATAAATATGATGAATCGAGAATTTGATCGTTTCTAAAATGATTATATGTGTTAGGGAAAAATTAAATCATTCGTAATCAAACTTGTGAAAATTTTGTTATCTTATTATATGAAATTATCCACGAGTCATCCATTATCCAACCCAACTCGACCCATCCAAAATTATCCAACGGATAATCTATTATCCAACCCAACTAAACTCAATAACTACAACCCAATTATATCCATTAACCCAATGAATCATTATCCAATAAGTCTTATCCAATAAGTAAAAATAGTATATAGGTAACGGTTATCCAACGGATCACCCGACCCATTTGACGGACGGGCCTAATTTGTTCCTCTTCCTTTGAGAAATTGTGAGCCATATTGAAAGTGCCTGCATCGAACAGAAAAAGATGTATAAAGTAGCATCAATTCAGGTATTTATTGACAAGCATTTGAATTTGTTAGTGTAAAGTTAAGAGATTTACATTGAATATTTAATTGGCAGTTTTTATGAAAATATTTGGAAACGAAAAACTTTCCATGTTGGAACATGCGAAAACAGCATATTTACGCCAAAGATTTTTATGGAAAAAGAAGACAGAATATTATGTTATTTGTGAGTTATGGAAAACTGTATATTCTGCTATATATCAGCCGTATGGAAGCATAGTTGATTTATGGAAAATCCCTACATATATGGAGATGAGATTTGTGAATATATGGAATATATGGTGATAAGAAAAAACCCTTAATTTATGGGATTTTGATATGATTCAAGAAGCAGATTTTGAATAGGAATATTGTGGAGATAATCAAGGAGTATTCCGATCTGCTCATGGATATAAAAGGGGACAATCACGGCTGCATTGTTCACTGATAGAGAAAAATCTGCACACAGATTTTCAATCTTTCGAGAGAATTGCAAAGAGCGAGAATTCTATGTTCCAACATACTTGACCTGCTGTTCAAAGTTCAGAATCACATGTCTTAATTCCTCGGGAGAAGGAGATCCAGCGTCGACGAGTTTCGAGGTCAGAGGGAGTCTGACTAAGGCAAATCAATAGCAAGGGGAGCTTGCAGAATTCACACGTTATAGTTAGTAAAGATAAGTATTCTGTATGATGTACTTTATACTGTATCTTTCTAATTAGTGGATTCATTCTGAACTGGACAAGGCCCCGCAGATGTAGGTGGATTTCACCGAACTGCGTAACCAAGTCTTGTGTCGCTAATGCTTTAATTTATTGCATACTTGGTTAGATAGGTCATGTTGGAACATACTAATAACTAATAAGGATTAGAAAAATTAGGTAAAATCAAATTTCACTTAGGGTAGAAACATATTTTCTATCCAAATGTAAAAGTCCCTTGGTTCTCTGATCAAGCTGATAGTAAACCATCATTTTGCAGTCTATCTTAATGTACCTATGCGTCCTGCAAAAAAGTTGGGATTTTTGTACTGCAGGAGAGGCAAGTAAATGTATTTGTTTATGAAATATAAGTGTGAGAAGGAATGATTTCGGGTTTTACGATGTCAACCAGGGAGCAAAAATAGTCCAGTTAGAGGTTAGGAGGTTTGATAGACCATTCCCATGTAAAACCCAAGTTTACTGAGAGCAAAGGTGTCTATTTCCAGTATTCTTTCCCGTTTTGGGAGTTTCTACTGTTTTTGGGGAGAGACCATAGATACTGAGCCCATGGAGTTAGGGCTTCTTGGAATTTCCACAAAAGTTTCATGGAGAATGGGTCAATTATGTCTAATAGTCTTCTAACTCCTAAGCCATTCTATTTAAGGGGGAAGCACATCCTATCTGGTCTAGACTAAATCAAATCCTTTTTTACAACCCTTCTCACTGTTGCCCCAAAACAATCTTGTGATTTTCTTTTAAAGCTCTTTTATAACACATCTTGGTGGCTCCACTACTTCCCATAAGTGATAAGAATATAATATACACCCACGCGATTGCCCAAGCGGTTGGATGCATGGCCTAATTCCCTTGGGAACACGGGTTCAAATCTCGACAGCGCAGTGTGGGAGTTTCTCTAGCGGAGAGACTCCTTGTGCAAGGTCAACCTACCATTTATACTCAACCATCCGTTTTGTGGATTGCTATACCACGCCCTGTATTTTACTATCCTCGCCCTAATACGTATACAGTATATATTATTCATTTAATTTCAATAACTGAATTTAAATTAATTTAGATAATTGTAGTTAGTTAATATTAACTGAATTAATGGAAAAGAAATCCCGCCGCCGCCGAACCGCCGCCCGCTGCCGCCGGGCCGCCGCCGCCGCCGGACCGCCACCCGCCGCCCGCCGCCGCCGGGCCGCCGCCCGCCGCCGCCGGGCCGCCGCCGGGCCGCCGCCCGCCGCCGCCGGGCCGCCGCCCGCCGCCGCCGGGCCGGTTCGCCACGGCCTGGGCGCGAGCCGCCGGCGGTCCGCTCGCCACGGCGTGGGGCGCGAGCCGTGGCGGTCTCCGCTCGCCACCGGTTGGCCGTGAGCCGCCGGCGGTCCGCTCGCCACCGGCTGGCCGCGAGCCGCCGGTGGGCCGCTCGCCACCGCCTGGCCGCGAGCCGCCTTCGGCCCGCTCGCCACCGACAGGGCGCGAGCCGGACCAGCGCCGCTCGCCGTTCCCTGGGCGCGAGCCGGACCGGCGCTGCTCGCCGTTCCCTGGGCGCGAGCCGGACCGGCACCGCTCGCCGTGACCTGGGCGCGAGTGGAACAGCCCTCCGCTCGCCGCGCCTTGGGCGCGAGGCCGACCGAGTCCGGTCGCCAGGCCACGGGCGCGAGCCGGACGCGCCTCGGCTCGCCGTGGCCTGGGCGCGAGCCGTGCCAGGCTGCCTCCCAAATTTGTACTGCTATAAATTAGCACGAATTCTACTCATTTTGAGGGCACTCGAATTTTTTGCTATCCAAAGACGAGCAAAAATTACTCCAAAAAGGGTGTTAGAAATTCCATGTTTTCGGAGGTAATTTTACTAATTAGTTTTATGTCCATAAGTAGTTGTTAAATTTAATAATTTTTGCCGTAGAAATTTATGCTCGTCTTTGTGTTTTAATTTATTAACTGTTGCGTAGAAATTATTGCACATTTATCTCCTATGAATTTATCTCCTATTAATAGCAGTAACGTTAATTTTGTTGTTAATTTTGTTACGTAATGCTGTTTACCTGCAATAATTTATGTCCTATTAATTATTGTAACATTAATTTTGTTGTTTTGTTAATTTTGTTATTTTGTTAATTATTGTACCGTTAAGGTAATTTTACTAATTAGTTTTCTGTCCATAAGTAGTTGTTAAATTTAATAATTTTTGCCGTAGAAATTTATGCTCGTCTTTGTGTTTTAATTTTTAACTGTTACGTAGAAATTATTGCACATTTATCTCCTATGAATTTATCTCCTATTAATAGCAGTAACGTTAATTTTGTTGTTAATTTTGTTACGTAATGCTGTTTACCTGCAATAATTTATGTCCTATTAATTATTGTAGCGTTAATTTTGTTGTTTTGTTAATTTTGTTATTTTGTTAATTATTGTACTGTTAAGGTAATTTTACTAATTAGTTTTCTGTCCATAAGTAGTTGTTAAATTTAATAATTTTTGCCGTAGAAATTTATGCTCGTCTTTGTGTTTTAATTTATGAACTGTTACGTAGAAATTATTGCACATTTATCTCCTATGAATTTATCTCCTATTAATAGCAGTAACGTTAATTTTGTTGTTAATTTTGTTACGTAATGCTGTTTACCTGCAATAATTTATGTCCTATTAATTATTGTAACGTTAATTTTGTTGTTTTGTTAATTTTGTTATTTTGTTAATTATTGTACCGTTAAGTTACGTAATTTTGTTGAACTGTAAGAATGTAATATTAATTCTAGCCACAACGTTATTTCATCAAATAAAATAAAATTGTCACATTTTTTTTCCATTACATGTATGTTTTAGCTGTTATTGAGAAATGGCGGAGTGCACCCTTGAAATGGATGAATGTAGTTTTAGTTTAGGGAGTTAATTTGTGTACGGGAATTTTATAACTGTAATGGCATTTCATGTACTGTAATTTTATCTTTATGTTCTCTTCTTTAAGTATATGTTTTAACGTTTTGACTGTAATTTTATCTTTATTCGTTCATATGTAAACGTTAATTGACGACATCATTGTCGTTGGTATAGCAGTTGAGTGTAACTAATTACTTGATGTTTATTGCTGTTTAAGGATGACAATCAGTCATGTGCAGCTGCTGCAGGGCGGAATGGATACTCTCCATTTGCCACCTCAGCTGTGTTCCCAGGTGTTGCCGAGGCTTATTCCTACCTGCAACGGATTGCTCTGCAGGTGGGATTTGAACTTGTCACGGGGTCCTACAAACAGAATAGGAATGGTCCCCTGAGGTTATATTGCATTTGCAATCGGGGCCGAAAGGATAAGGATGTAGATACGAGCGAATCTGATGTAGTCCGACGGAGTAGCAGCTCGACCAGAAGTTGTGACTGCCCATTCGCGATTGTCTTGAAACAGAGCATCACGGGGGATGGTTGGAATGTAGTACCGTGCAAGGATCCTAGACGAGGGATGCACAACCACTCTTTCTCAGTGTACCCCGAGGGTCATAGACAGAGCAGCAAGCTCCATGCGGACGCGAAGCAAATGATCAGAGATTTGACAGATTCAGAAACAGCCCCAAGGCATATCAATGCCAGCCTCAGTAATTCGTTTCTGGAGCTGCATCAGAACATTAGGCAGGTGTACAATGAGAGATCGGCATATGTAACAGAAAGGCGAGGCGGGCGCAACACAGCGGAGAATTGTTTGCATCTGGCCACCGCGAAAGGGTATGTCACTAGTCACCGCTCAGCAGGTGATGGTACTTTGACTCATTTATTCATGGCCAATCCCGATGCTGTTGTGGCATTTCGCACGTTTCCGTGGGTTGTGGCCATCGACTCAACGTACAAGACCAATCGCTACGGCATGCCATTCATTGAGATGGTTGGGATGTCCCCTTGCAACACAAACTTCCTGATTGCCTACGCAATTGTCGTTGACGAAACGGCAGATACCTATGAGTGGGTGCTGAACGCGCTGAAGAACTTGCTTGTGGATGGACCGTTCCCTGAGGTTGTTGTCACCGATCGGGAGATGGGACTGATTAGGCCACTTCGGACTGTGTTTCCAGAATCGAATCATTTGCTCTGCACCTGGCATATTAACAAGGATGTGGAGGCACGTGTTACTGTGCTGACAGGGAATAAGAGGAACGGGGCAGCGTTCAAGAATGGTGCATGGTTCCGGGTTTGCAATGCGTCCACCGTTTCAGGGTACGAAACCGCCTTGGTAGATATGAGGGCTGGATGGTCTTGGAGCGAGGCTGTTATTAGTTACGTTGAGACGACGTGGCTCACCCCCCATAAGGAGAAATGTGTGCGGGCATGGACGAACAGATTTCTGCATTTCGGGAACACAACTACATGCAGGGTCGAAAGTGCACACTCGTCATTGAAAGGGTGGTTACAAACGTCGACTGGTTCACTGGACACGGTATGGAGGCGTGTCGACCTGCAGATAGCCCAGCAGATTACTATGATCAAGACCGGCCTGGAGAAATCAAGAACGTGCATTGGAAGATTGCACCGTAGGGCCCTTTTCAGCAACTTGATCAACAACGTGTCCAAATACTGTCTGGATAAATTGACAGTCGAGTCCGGGAGGATTGATGCACTCGGAGCACAGGTATATGCTTACTGTGGCTGTGTGCTGCGCTCGACACACGGAATACCGTGTGCATGCGTCATGGCAGGGGCAGTTGCTGAAGGAATCCCCTTGTACTTGGACGACATTCATCCGCTGTTTAAGAGCCTGGCACTGGGTGATCACGTGCGGAGCACGGAAAACATTGCGAGGGCCGAACAAGATCAGTCACGGTTCAACACTCTGTTGGAGGAGCTGGCACGCAGCGACCCTTCGGTCCAGAGACGAGTTTCATCCTACATAGATGCGCAGTTGCGTCCGGAGGAGAGCGGCATTGGCGAGCCGGACAGTTGTACTAGTGCACGTGGGAGACCAAGCGAGCAGGTCCCCCGATCAAGATCAACCCGACGTTCACCGAGCTACCACGAGCACGTGAACAGGCGATACGTGAGTAGTTCAAGGTCCCCGGGGCGTGCTTCAGGGAGCGGTCGCCGGCACGGTAAGTACAAGCACCATTCTTCCTAATGAAACGCCGCCTGCACAAGATATTTATCTTACTTAATGTGTTCTCCTGCAGCGACATTCCCGTTCCTCGAAAGTGTCCCCCATATTGTCCGGCGTTACATCGAAGGCTGGAACGATGTCGTCAGTGATGGAAACTGTGGCTTCAGATGCGTTGCTGATGCGTTCCACGTAGACGGTGAAGGTGAATGGTCTACAGCGCGTCGGGCAGTATTCAACGAGGTATCAACTCATTGGCCTGACTATGTTCCCATATACGGTTCGCAAAATGACGTTGAACTCGCCAGAGCCCGTATACACCACACCAGCGGTCCATGTGGTCCAGAGCATTGGTTTACGGTCATTGCAGACATGTTTCCTGTCGCCACCTACTACAACACGGTTGTAGTTTAATATTACATTTCAGAGAATGGGTCGGCGGACCATTGCTGTACAGTCCTTCCACTGAGGGCAGGTGGGGGCGAGGATGGAACAAGTAGGGAGCTACACATTGTATACGTTCGCAGTGCAAGCCATTTCGTCCGGGTACACGTGAAGGAAAACTGTCCCATGCCCCCCGTGGTTAATATGTGGACCACATTGAGGAAGGCTGATGTCGTAGGTTGGGAGTTACCCTTTCGTAGGAGGATAAGGGCTTGGGGAAGAGCATACTCTGAGAGTAATTAACTGTTGCAACCCAGCGAAACATTTCGGCATGTACGCAACCGTTACAGTTATTATCGAAGCGTCGAGTAATTATTTTGAATGCGTTACTGTTGCAAAAATCGATGACTTATAAATTTGATATGCACAAACAGTTACCGATTACATAAATGAGCAGAATATGGCAAAACTGTGGGATCATACATAAGCAAACAGTCGACTAAGGAATGGGTCCATAACCGAGCCTGCGATACTCATCGCGATGACTGACAAAAGTCGTCATCAACTCCCTCATGCTGGGGTCGGCGAGTCCATCAACGGTCGCCGAGTCAAACGGATCCAGGGCGCTCATCATGTCACTCAGCATCTGTTGCACAGGAAACAGAGTTTACAATAACGAAACAGTAAAATGTAATATAATTACTCGAAGCAAACAGTTCGGGAAAACTTACCGATAACTGATGATGTGTCCTGTCCGGTCCACTCGCGGCGGCATGTTCGGGATTTGCGATCAATGGGTGCGAATGAGTCGCGTACCAGTCCTCGTAATCCATGGTACACTCTGATTGGCTCGTGGCTATCGGGAACGCCGCAAGCTGACCGTCGTGCCAAGTGTGTGCCATCTCCCATAGGGTCAACTGCAGCCTCCCTGGGTAGGTCACTGAATAGCCGGCTGGATCAGCCGGGCGGGAACAAGGCTCGGGCGCAATTGCAAGACCCCGCGGTATACCCTGTAGGAGACTGAACTGGCGCACAACGCGATTTGGCATGTACGCCTCCATTGCGTCGAGGTATCGAATCACGCCGCGGTAGTGAGTCCTCCCCCTCGCAGCCCTAACCACGTCCACTCCATATGGCAACCAATCCACCTGCAAAATGTTTCACAGACATGTTACGTTTCAATGGAATCCGATCTACCTACTACTGTCAGAATAAGAGTAAAAGCATGGAATTCATACCTGGTCGGACTATAAGGCATCCAACTGTCGCCTGATGGCACCGAGCCTCCCCGTACCCCTCCCCATTTTATCCCCTGTGTGCCACCGACTGGCGCGGCCCGGAAGAGCTGGCAATGTACTCGGTCTTGGCCGAAACATCGGAAAGTACTCGTATATCCATGCTTGAAGCAGCGTGCAACATCCGCATAGGCCGCGCGCCTTGGACCGGGACGCAATTCCCAACTGCAGATACAAACTGGCCAACGTCGCCGAGCCCCACGACAACTGCGAATCAAGCAGGGGTAGAAGGTTGGCTCTAACCTTATTCCCAGTTTTATCCACAAAAAGCGTGGATGAAAACAGGGTCAGCATGTAGCACATGAATTGGAAGTTCTCGCTCTGCCCCGCCGCTACACACCTCGCCATCAACGATTGGGCATCTATGTTACCCCCGTTCCAGTCTTCCGCGACAAAGGACTCCACGTCTTTCCCAAACAGTTCAGCGCACGCTTCCTCAATTGTCTCCGCCGAAATGGTACTCGCAACAGCGCCACCATCGATGGGAATGCCAAGAATCATCTCAACGTCATGCATCAGGATGGTCATCTCCCCAAAAGGCATGTGAAACGTGTTCGTGTCCGGCTGCCACCTCTCGACAAAAGCGGATATCAGTGCCATGTCAAGGAACTGGAACATAATCGCAGGCAGGTGGGCCAACCCGGTCGCATGTATCCGGGCCTGTGCAACATCGCTCAGTTCGGGGAGCGTGGCGACTAGCTGCTTGCATAGCGGCGACCGAGCATGGCATCTCAGCACACCTCGCTCTATACCATTCCAAACGTCAACAGCGACGTGTCCTCCGAAGCTTGGTATGACGAGGTCATCCTGCGGGCCACCAGCCATCGGTCCCCGCACTAGCCACGTCTCATCGGCGGGTCGCTTCCTCCTATTCCTCGGTGCCCTTCCGGTGCTAGGCTCACCGGCATTGCACGATCCACCAGAAGACTGTGCGAATTGGCCAGCTCTATTCCTCACGGTGTGTCTGGCTCCAACTGCAGCATAACGTTCGATCCCGGCATCCAATGGCACACTCGTCCCAGGTTGGCCCATCAGGGGGACATCTGCCGGCAGGTCATAATTCAACTGCCAGTCACTATCGTGACGGATTCCACCAGATGCGAGAATGTTAATCTCCGGACCGTCCCATGTTGGCATGGGATCGAATGCACGAACGCTCGGTGGAGAAGGCCGCTCCGCTCCTACATCACACTCCTGCGGGCGAGGCGACGGTTCATCCTCGACCACGCGGCCTCTAGCCTGTCTCGCCGAGGCACTAACACCTCTTCGTCGTATGGAACGACCATGGCCGTCAGGTTGACCAGCAGTGCTCATCTACGACACAAGATATGTAATTAGTATAACAACAAGTGAATCAAACTGATATGATAAGATAAATTAACATACATTCCAACAACGTGTGAACTAATATTTTCGAACAGTGCATCATTTCAATTTACTAATGGAACCTACATATTCTATAATGCATAGGAAAAAGTGGATATAACATAAAAAAACCCCTCCACAAACAGCAAATTTAATTCTCGTACAATCCCATACAACGAACTACACATTTTTTTAAGTTACAAATTGGAGATTACATTACTAAATAATCTTATGTTTTTACCACATCACACTATTATTAACATTCAAGGAAACAATAGTTAAAACATATCGTAATAGTTTACTACACAATTGTTTACATCGGATTAATAAAGTTTATTTAAATAGAACTATATTCTATTATGTCACATAACTAAATAATTTCCAAAAAACACAATTTCTAAAGAATAATTTCTAAATAATTTCTATTATGCCACATAACTAAATAATTTCTAAAAAACACAGTTTCTAAAAAATACAATTTCTAAAATATTATGTCCAAATTTAAACTACATAATTTCTAAAAAACACAATTTCTTCGTTTTAATTCCAATTATGTCACATAACTAAATAATTTCTAAATAACCCAATTTCTAAAAAATACAATTTCTAAAATATTATGTCCAAATTTAAACTAAATAATTTCTACAAAACACAATTTCTTCGTTTCAATTCCAATTATGTCACATAACTAAATAATTTCCAAAAAAACACAAATTCTAAAAAATAATTTCTAAATAATTTCTATTATGTCACATAACTAAATAATTTCTAAAAAACACAATTTCTAAAAAATACAATTTCTAAAATATTATGTCCAAATTTAAACTAAGTAATTTCTAAAAAACACAATTTCTTCGTTTCAATTCCAATTATGTCATTATGTCCAAATTTAAACTAAGTAATTTCTAAAAAACACAATTTCTTCGTTTCAATTCCAATTATGTCACATAACTAAATAATTTCCAAAAAAGCACAATTTCTAAAAAATAATTTCTATTATGTCACATAACTAAATAATTTCTAAAAAACACAATTTCTAAAAAATACAATTTCTAAAATATTATGTCCAAATTTAAACTAAGTAATTTCTAAAAAACACAATTTCTTCGTTTCAATTCCAATTATGTCACATAACTAAATAATTTCCAAACAACACAATTTCTAGAAAATAATTTCTACATAATTTCTATTATGTCACATAACTAAATAATTTCTAAAAAACACAATTTCTAAAAAATACAATTTCGAAAATATTACGTCCAAAGTTAAACTAAATAATTTCTAAAAAACACAATTTCTTCGTTTTAATTCCAAAATTCATTAAATTCCTAATATTAGATTTCTCCAAATTAAAATTCTACATCTTAATCTCCTATACTAACCACCGACCCAACATCTAACCACCAACCGAACATCCATTCTACATTTAACAAAATTGTAACGAACCCCAATTCTAACAATTCCGACAAGTTCAAAAAAATTCGAATAGATCGGGCAACAATTCGCACGAAAAGTAAAAAAAAATTCCTCCAAAACTTACGTTTTCCGGCGGGTTTCCGGCGGGTTTCCGGCTGGTTTCCGGCGGGCGGCGGGCGGCGGGCAGCGGCGGCGGGTTTCCGGCAGAAATGGAGAGAGGGAAGGGGGAGAGAAATGGAGAGAAAGAAGAAGAAAAAAGAAGAGGGGGAGAGAAAAAAGAAGAGGGGGAGAGAAAAAAGAAGAGGGGTAGGGGGTATTTATAGTGGATTGCATTCTTCCATTCTTTTTCTTTTTTAAAAAAATTCAAAATACGTGTATTTATACGTATTAGGGCGAGGATAGTAAAATACAGGGCGGGATATAGCAACACCCTATGTTTTTCCAAGTCTTTAGTTTCTTATCATACATTACTAGTAGAGGCTAAAAATGCAAGGCGAGCCTACTAGATTTCATTCTTGTCATAGTTTATCTTTTACCCGGTTGTTTAAAAATAATTCTAAGAAGGCTCTCAGCCTGATAACAACTTTCTTAGTAGCATTAATGAATAAAATTGTTTATTTGAAAAAAAAAACTTCAATCTCCCATTAAGAAAGCAAAACTGTAAATTTCTAGCGCAGGCCTCAGTAAAAATGTTAAAGGGAATTGAGAGAGTGTGGGTCTCCCTGCTTAATACCTCTTGTAAGTTGAAAAACGCCTACTACCTTGCCATTTATTAAAATAGAGAACTGATTGGATATAATGATGTTAATGAATTGTGATTGAAATCCAAATTTAGCTAAAACTGCAGCTAAGAATGACTATGATACGAATTAGGTTTTCTTTCTTTATTTTTTATTTATTAGGGTTTTTAGAAGATAATTCTATACTTTTTTTCCACTGGTTTTTTAATGAGTTAGTGTGATCATTTATTTTATTTTAGAATAAGGCTTATTAATTCAGGCATGTTGGGCTTGGAAGAATTAATGTTTCGTTCATGCATTTATTTTAGGATTTAGAATTTTTAGTTCTGATTTGATTAGAATTAGATTTGGTAAGATTAGATAAGACAATATCTATTCAAGATTTATCTTGAAGAATATAGTCATTTATTTTAGGTAGTCTAGTTAAATATGATTTTACCTTTTTAAAGCTGCCATAATCCTTTTCAGTTTCTTGTTTGAATTTTTGAAGACCATACCTATGTACTATAAATAGGGGTGATTTTCAACATTATTTTTACCTATGAACCACTTTTATCGATCAAATATACAACTTTTTGAGTTCATACTCTTTGCTTGCGAGCTATTCCATTGTTGCTTAGCCATGAGGGCTATTTAAGTATCAATAAACCTTGTCATCTGATCCTGAGATCTAGTTAGAGAGCAGTTGAAGTTAGGCATACCATGAGGGCTAGACACCTGAATTCTGTGCGAGATAGTGAGGGTTTGCAAATTCACTCACTAGATCAAAGATATTAATTCCGCAAATTGTGAGTCTTCGCAAAGAGATTCATATCAGTTGGTATCAGAGCAAAGCAAAAAAAATTCTTGGTGACCAAAAATTCAACAGGGATTTCAGGTTTTGTTTGAATTTATTTTCGATAAAAAAATCAAAAAATATTCATCGGAATACTTCCGCCGCTAGACAACTCGCCGCAACCACTGTTCAACTCCGGCGACTCCAACCATCTTCTCAAATCAGCATCTCCTCCAGCTCTTCCTCTGACTGCCATCCAAAGCCGCCGTCTACAACAACTTCAATCACCGCCGGACTTGATCGTCGCTGATTGCATTGAGCTCTATCTCTGATCGACGTAATCTGCAACGCCGTTGTTCTTCTTTGTTCCACCTCCAGAGCCCGTTGTTTGCCACTGTTCATCGTCACTTCCAATTGCCGCCTTTGATCCGACTAAGCCACCACCATTGGTCTGACCGAGCTGCCGCCGTTGGTCCCATCAATCCGCTGCCGTTGAATCCATCGACCACCCGGATCTTTGTCGCCGTTATCTTGGTCTTCTTCAGGTTCTCCGGCAGTGCCCGAGGTTGCTGTTTCCAGATCCGCACAACTCCGACGAAGGGAAGTTCAGCTGACAGTTTAGCGAGGAAGAGATTCGCGTGTGGTCCTCACGCGCGAAGGCAAACATTGGCGCGTGGATCACACGTGCAGGCATTTGAGGCGTGTTGTATACACGCACAAAACAGCAGCCAATCTTTTCATCTCACAATATGTTCCTTTGTCTCCTGATTTGGTAAATTTATCGCGATATTTTAAATTTACCGCGAGTTAATATAATTTTCTTGCCAGCTTGTATCTCCCCGTGAGTTGAAGCAGTTTTTAGCCTAGTCAACGTTCAGTCTCTGCCTAGTCAGCATCCAGGTATCGTTTATTAGCAAAATTTTGCAGGGATGGCTGGGGACGTTTATCTCTATTTATTTTTTGAGATCGTTCACATTTCGAGGATGAAACTTTTCGACCTCGGAAAGAATGCTACGAATTAGGTGTTCTTTATTTATTTTATATTTATTAGGGTTTTTAGAAGATAACAATATACTCTTTTTCCCACTGGATTTTTTAATGAGGTAGTGTGATCATTTATTTTATTTTAGATTAATGCCTAATTCAACCATGTTGGCCTTGGAAGAATTAATGTTTCGACCATGCATTTATTTTAGGGTTTAGAATATTCAGTTCTGATTTGATTAGAATTAGATTTGGTAAGATTAGATAAGGCAATATTCATTCAAGATTTATCTTGAAGAATGTAGTCATTTATTTTAGGTAGTCTATATGGTTTTAGCTTCTTAAAGCTGTCATATTCCCTTTCAGTTTCTTGTTTGTATTTTTGAAAACCATACATATGTACTATAAATAGGGTTGATTTTCAACATTATTTTTACCTACGAACCACTTTTATCAATCAAATATACAACCTTTTGAGTTTATACTCTTTGCTTGCGAGCTATTCCATTGGTGCTTAACCCCAAGGGCTAGTTAAGTATAAATAAACCTTGTAATCTGATCACGAGTGCTAGTTAGAGAGCAAGTCCAAGTTAGGCGTACCACGAGGGCTAGACACCTGAATTACGTGCGAGATAGTGAGGGTTTGTAGATCCATTCACAATATCAAAGGTATTAATTCCGCAAATCGTGAGTTTTCGCAAGGAGATTCATGTCAGACTACTTTACCCTATCAAAAGCCTTGGCTAAATCTAGTTTTAGGATGCAATTTGGAGAGCATCGTTTGTTCCTTAGAATTCTGGTTAGTACTTTTAGGTGAATCGCATTATCAACGGTTTCTTTTCCCTTTATAAATGTTGATTGCTTATCTGAAATAATATTTGGCATAACTACCGTCAATAATATTTGGACTAATGATTTTACTTATTAGTTTCGGATGCCAATATGCCACAGGCAGCTCAAGCAGTCTAATCCACACTGGAACTCTAGTTGGATCCTTATAATCAAAGTCAGGCGTTCATGCTTTCACCACAATAGGCTTGCCATCAAAGAAAATAGTACCAATTTTAACTATTTCATCCCTAATATCAATATTCATACATTTCACCATAAACACCCATTTATCTAACATCCAGACCTTACATATTCCCCCCAAACCCTATAAAAAAAGCTTTTAATTACCTTATATGGAGGGTTACAACCCAAGGTTTTGCACACCACAGCCATAAGGATCCAACTAGAGTTCCAGTGTGGATTATACTGCCTGAGCTGCCTGTGGCATATTGGCATCCGAAACTAATAAGTAAAATCATCAGTCCTATAGGCGTGCCAATTTGTTTAGATAATGCTACCTTAACAAAAGAAAGGTTAGCATTTACACGGGTTAAGGTTGATATGGAGATTAAGGAGCAAGTGCCAGACAGGATTATGTACCTAAATAAACACAGGGTTATCAGACACCAAAAAATAGAATTCGAGTGGAAGTCTGTAAAATGCATGGAGTGTGATCAACTAGGGCACTGTAAAGATGAGTGCAGAGGTAAACCTGAAATGAGAAAGGAAGGGGGCAGAAATGGAAGGTTTACATCCCTATTAGAAGAGCCCAGAAGGGGCTGGAGCATGAGAAGTTGGCCCATAATGAAGCAAAGGGCTCAGACCAGGAAAGAAGCAACACAGAAAGCAGTACTTCTGGTAGTAAAGCAGGGCAGCATGAAACTGGGATCATCAGAGCTGAGAATCAATGTTGGAAAAATGCAGAGAGGCAGTTTATGAGTAAAAGTGAGGTGCAGGGCAGTATGAACATCAAGCATAATCCACCTGATGGACATTAACTATGGGATATGGAATGTTAGGGGATTGAATAAGTTTTGCAAGAACAGTACAATAAAAAGGTTCTGCTCCCTGAATCAAACTGGTTTCCTGTGTTTGTTAGAGACCAAAAAAAAGAAAAGAAAAAGAATTGGAGATTTGGAAAAGTTTGGGGTAATGCTGGAACTTGGCAACTAATTCAAAAAACACAACTGGTGGGAGAATTTAGGTTTAGTGGAAAGGGGATGTATTTAAAGTAAAAATTGTATCTAAGGGAGCACAATGGATTGACATGGAGGTTGAATAGAGGGGTGGGTATACATGCTTTTGTACAGTAGTGTATGGTTACAACACAAGACAGCAAAAGGAGGAGCTCTGGAAGTTTTTGAAAAGTTTAGGGCATAGAAGGAGGCCATGGTTAACTATGGGGGGACTTCAATGCTCCTTTGGAGTTTAAAGACTTGATAGGTGGGGTGATGGTGGATGAAAAAGAATTGGTGGATTTCCAGAGCACTATTGAAGATTTAGAACTGCAAGAAATCAAAACCATTGGAATCTTTCATACGTGGAGTAACAGAAGGGATGGGATGCAAATGGTTATGAGCAGGTTGGACAGAGAGCTGATCAACAAGATATGGTGGACTGAATTGGGGACAACTTTTTGTGAAGTAAAATTGGAGTCTATGTCGGATCACTTGCCGTTATCAGGTTTGATGCTGATATGGTTAAATTCAAGAAACCTTTTAAGTACTATAACGTGTTCTCTCTCTCTCGTAACATTTTCTAGGGATCGTTAGACATGTTTGGAATAGTACTGAGGGCACTTGAAAAACCTTTAGCTCAGCTAAACAGAAAGGATTTTGGGGTGATAGGAGAAAAGGTAGCAGTGAAGATGCTTGAATGAAGGAAGGCAGTTGAGGTGCTAAATGATGATCCTGCTTCTATTAACAATCAAATGATAGAAAACAGTATTAGAAAGGAATTAGACACTACGGGGGGCAGAATACAGGCTGATACAGCAAAATGCTAAAATGAGGTGGTTATGTATAGAAGATAGACCAACCAAATTGTTCCATGAAGCAGTGAAGTCTAGACAGTACAGGAAGAACATAGTAGCTCTGAATGTGGGAGGGCAGAGCACTACTGATCAAATGGAGGTAGAAAAAAATCTTGGTTGAGTACTTCAAATCTATGATAGGCAGCAGCATACAAGTAGAAAAACTTGATGAGGAAGAGGCAAAATATGGGAATGTACTCAATGTGGATCATCAGGTAAAACTAATTGCACCAGTGGAACCTGAAGAAATACACAAAGCCTTAAAGGGAATTCAGTTCTTGAAAAGTCTGGGGAGAGATGGATTCAACAGTCATTATTTTAAGGAGTCTTGGAGTATATGGAGAAAAGGGGTATTGGCAGCTGCGAATAGATTGTTTGAAGAGATTCCAAGGAACTTCAGCAGCACAATTATTGCATTGCTACCAAAGGTGGATACCCCCAGGTGCCTTCTAATTATAGACCTATTTGTTGTTGTTCTGTGATATATAAGATGATAACTAAGGTTACATGTGCTAGACTGAGGGCAGTGTTTCCTTTTCTAATATGTGCTAACCAAAGTGCATTTATAAAAGGAAGACACATTGGTCATAACATTTTTCTTGCACATGAATTGCACCATAGATATAGGAATGATAATATGAAGCCTAGTTGTATGAAGCAATTGGACCTGAGTAAAGCGTTTGATAGTATCAATTGTTAATTTTTTAAAAAATGGTTATATGCTTTAAAGTTTCCTGAAAAGATGGTTGACTAGATAATAAGGTGTATAAGTGGGGCTAGTTTCTATTTATCAATCAATGAGAGGTATTCAGAGGAGTTTGTGGCTAAAAAAGGGGTGAAACAGTGTAACCCTATGTCACCACTATTGTTTGTAATCTGTATGGATTATCTAGCAAGGAAGCTTGATAAAGCTATAGTGCATAAGAGTATTGACTATCATCAGAGATGCATCAAGGCAATGGTGCACTCACTCATGTTTGTTGGTGATTTTTTGATGTTTTGTGGGGCCAATAGAAGATCCGTGGAAGGAGTAAAACAGGTCTTGCAGGATTTTCATAGAGTTTCAGGAGTGGGTATCAATTATGCAAAATCAAAGGTTGTTTTCTCAAAGATGGGGGAGGGTGATCAACTGGTTCTAGCTGTTATACTGAAGGTAATAAGAACTGATTTTCCAGTAAAATATATGGGGCTACCTTTGTCCACTGTGATGTGGGATAAGAAGGACTGTGAGAATCTGGTGAAAAGGGTAAGGTAAAAGATCAAAGGTTGGAATGCAAGCACATTATCTTATACATTATTAAGTCCCCTTAGTGAGTTGAACAACTTCAACCTCAGCTGAGGTTGCAAGCACATTATCTTTTTTTTCAGGTAGCAAAAGGCAGAAAAGGAAGTCAGTTGGGGCTTCTTTCTATGCATTACATAATGTGTGGTTGGAAAGAAATAGAAGAATCTTTTCTATTGAGGAACTGAAAGCAGGAACCCTTGTTGCATAGATAGCTTTGTAAGGTGAATGGAGGAAAAGAACAGGGTGGAGAAGCAAAATACAGGCTATAGAACAGGACACTGCTGCATTGTGGGAGACTGGTTGAGAAAAGGATTGTATCTGGCTGTAGAAATTGCAGAAAAATGGTGATAGGAGTAGTGCAGTATAGTGTTGCAGATTCACAAATTTTTGTTTAGTAAAAAGGTTTAGTAGGCCAAATCAGGTGTAATAGGAGTATTATGTTCATTGGGCTCAGGGAGATGGCTCGAAAGCTTGTCTTGTTTTGATTTGATTTCTAATATAGAGCAATCTTACATTAAAAAAACATTGAACTCCACAAGACATTCCGACACGAGGAGGATTCATATGAAGATAACACTGAATTTGAAGATTCAAAGATGATCCCCTTTTGGAGATTAATAATTGATTCATTGTATTAGAAATCAGTTAGTTAAACTAGATATGAATACTGTTGTATTTGTAAGTTCCCTAATGGAAGATTTCTACCACGAGCACTTTATCTTCCATTTTTTAAATATTTTGAGAGGCCCCCTCATGTTTAAAATAGACAAAATTTGCATGTTTATATACAAAGTATGCAATGCTTTACATGTGTTGCTTTCACACAAATAATACTTTCTGTGACCTCTCTTTGATTTAAATCAGGGAAATCTGTTCATGTTTTTTAAAACAAACACATATTTTAATGTAATCAATATATATTGTAAGGTATTAAAGGTAGTACATATGACAATTTTAAAAACTACAAAATTATGTGACCTCTGTTGGGTATCCTGTAAGAGAGCACTAGTTGTTGGCTAACATGTGCATGTTTTAACAAAATATAAATGATTCATAAGGTAATTTATGCACTTTAACACCTTAGATCCACGACCTACTTGCTCAACGCAAGTATCGGGTCGGATTAGGCGTGCTACCAAGAATCCAACAGGGTCGGATTACTCAAATGCAGTAACAAGGAAATACAGTTTATATGGAAGCAAATTTAAAAAATCCAAAACCTAACTTACTATTACAGTGAAAGTCTTAATACAAATATTAAACATGAGTTTAAACTAAAATACAGACAAAAGGTTCTAAAAGATCCAATAAGGCAGTTTACGTTAATAATTTACATAACTATAATACAACATAACCAAAAGATTCTAAAGGTCCACCCAAGATTCTTCCTCAAAATAATTAAAGACATCAATGCACTTCACTCTAACGGTTCAGCTACACCTGTGAGTGTTTTTTTAATTAGGGTAAACTCCTTGTTTAGTGAGGTTTCATCGCCAGTATTTACCAAGTTGAGTTTTTAGTGATCACATAAAATAAATAGCCACATAAATCTTAACACATAGTTAAAGGATACTGGTGGTTATTGGCAAGTTGCAGTCAAATGCCTATATGGCAGCTCTGACTAACATACAAGGCACAACCTTTTCAGTAGTGCTCGAAGGCTATCAGGATCAAGAATTCATTCTCGACAACCATGCCCAATCAGATGTTCAATTACGAGCTCGTATCAGATCCAGATGTTATGCTAGCGTACCAGAAAATGCATGTGTAGCCGATCTAATCAGACAGTTTGGTCTATACCGTTCCCCTCCGAATTCGACCGAACTACAATTGCGTCGAGGACCCCAAAAAGCACAGATAAGAAATCAGGTAGCACATAATCGATGTTTGACATGGCTAGATAAAGTACAAGCCGGTCATCCACATAAAATATCATAGCAGTTAATTAACTCAGTTTCACAATAATTTATCATAGTGTGATAAAGTACACACAGTGTTTCATTAGTATGAAACCAAATAACAGGCATGAATAGAACATAATATTTTTAAATAATTTATATAACATATAAAATCCTAAAGTAACACATTAAAATTTAATAGGCATAAAATAATACAGTATAAAATTCTAAATTAACACATTTAAATTTAACAGACATAATATATATATAATAATAATAACTTTTAATTCAATTCGTGCTAGAGCGATGAAAACACTCACTTTAATAGAAGGCAGACCCAATTGAAATTACTAAAACTCTATCAGAAACTTATTCAAACACTTTAATTTCCGTACTCTACTTGTAGATGGATGTCGCCGGAGGAACATATCCCCAATATACTGGATGTCGTCGGAGGGACTTAACCCCAATATAGTTATGCTTCTTAAGGCCCAAGTGCCTTCCTCCACAGCCAAGGGGGAGTCCTTTATATATGTGATATTTTTTTTGGCATCAATCCCTTATTGGAATGCATGTGCTCCTTTACATGTCCTCTTGATGTTTATCCTTACTATTTTATTTTGATTTTTTTAAAATTTTCAATTTTGCACCTATCTTTATCCTTATCTTTATGTTTATGTTTATCTTTTCATTTCTATTGTTTATTTTGACATTTTATTGTATTAACTATCAATTGTATTTTTTGTATTACAAGACTTTATTATAAATTCCGTTACTATAATTATTTAATTAATAGTCAATTAGATCGTCAATATTTTGGTTTCAATTGTAATTTTATTATTGCGAGGCTTTATTTTAAAAATTCTAATAGTTGCATAGATATTTTATTGACTACTCTAATTGTTATTTCTTACGCACTTATTATATTTTTTGTTCTTTTAAAATATACGAATTGCACTTTGTTTCTAATTCATCGCATTATTATTCACTTCTTCTTTGTTAAATGAATCATATAATAAAATCAATATTTAATCATCGTTTGATATTATTTATTTATTTACTTATTTCATTTAATTTTATTTTATGTTAAAAATTCTTGTAGGTTTTTTAGTTATAACCTGAAATAGTCGAAAAAGGTAGACATGAAGATATGATTTCAGGTTAAAACCTAGCTATTACATACGATCTGACTTTATTAAGGCCGGGTTTCACAGTCTCCCCCCCCCCCCCCCCCCAATGGGCACTTTTATTTTCAATTTAGAAAATATGTAGGGGTTCAAAGAAGTAAATATCGATAGCACTATTCTTATGTCTCTAATATGTTTGCCTACTTTTACACCTCATTAGATGATATTACATTGCTAATCTAATCTTAGCACTTAACTACAGTTAGTTAATATATACCTCATGGTAATATACCGACTATAAACGGCAATATTTCCAACGGTAATATAACAACTATAAATGGCTATATTATACAGTATAAATACGAATATATCCAACAATACAAAATCACATTTTCTCTTCTATCTCATATCCTTCTCATCCTAACTTCTCTAAATATGCCGATAACATGTCTAGACTAATATTAGTTTTTGTTGCCGTAATTATCTTTGTATTGCATGTAAGTATTCTCACCGGAGATATTACGTCGGAAGAGTTTCGTTACACTTCAGTAATGGTTGGATCCATGTATTACTTTTTATTTTTCGCAATCATCATAGACTTCTGTATTTTGAATTAAATTTAATGATCAATAAATTATTTGTTTTGTAGACAAGGTTTAACCATGGCTTGAAACTAATAATAGTTTTCTTCAAGTGTGAGGTATATGTGAAGTCTTTTATTAAGTTAAGTTTTGATTTGCCTTTACTTGATTTGAGGAAGCTCTGATGTCCCATATGTAACACCCCCAAATCCGCTACCTACTTTATCAACACAAGTATCGTGTCAAACTAGGCGTACTACCAAGAATCCAACAGGGTCAGATTACTCAAATGCAGTAACAAGCAAATACAGTTTATACATAAGCAAATTTAGAAAATCCAAAACCTAACTTACTATTACAAAGAAAGTCTTAATACAAATATTAAACATGAATTTTAACTAAAATACAAAGAAAAGGTTCTAAAGGATCCGGTAAGAATAAGTTTACGTTATTAATTTAAATAACTAAAATACAATCTAACCAAAAGATTCTAAATGTCCGCCCAGGATTCTTTCTCAAAAGAAGTAAAGAAACAGTGCACTTCACTTTAATGGTTCAGCTACACCTGTGAGGGTTGTTTAAACTAGGGTAAACTCCTTGCTTAGTGAGGTTCCATCGCCAATATTTACCAAGTTAAGTTTTTAGTGATCACATAAAATAAATAGCCACATAAATCCTAACACATAGTAAAAGGATACGGGTGGTTAATGCCAAGTTGCAGCCAAGTACCTATATGGAAGCTTTGACTAACATACAAGGCATAACCTTTTCAGTAGTACCTGAAGGCTATCAGGATCAAGAATTCATTCTCTACAACTGCGCCCAATCAGATGTTCAATTACGAGCTCGTATAAGATCTAAATGGCTATGCTAGCATACCAGAAACTCCATGTGTAGCTGGTCTAATCAGACAGTTTGGTCTATACCGTTTCTCGCCGACTTCAACTGAACTACAATCTCGTCGGGGACCCTGAAAAACACAGACAAGCAATCAGGTAGCACGTAATCCATGTTTGACATTGCTAGATAAAGTACAAGCCGGCCATCCACATAAAATATCAGAACAGTTAATTACCTCAATTTCACAATAATTAATCATAGTGTGATAAAGTACACATCGTGTTTCATTAATATGAAACCAAATAATAGGCATTAATAAAACATAGTATTTTTAAACATTTTATATTACATATAAAATTATAAACTAACACATTTAAATTTAACAAGCATAAAATAATACAATATAACATTCTAAATCAACACATTTAAATTTAACATGCATAATATATATATATATATATATATATATATATATATATATATATAATAACTTTTAATTCAATTTGTGGTAGGGCAATGAAAACACTCACTTTAATAGAAGGAAGACCCGGTTGAAATTACTGCAACTCCATCAGAAACTTATTCAGACACTTTAAATTTTGTACTCTACTTGTAGGAGAAATTGCTATGTTTGTGGCTACAGTAGCCACAAACGGCAACTGAATATGGAGGACGCATTTCGGAAATGCGTCCTCCCATTTTTCCTTTTTTTTTCATTTTTTGGTCGAAAAGGGACGGTAAAAAATGTCAGGTGCCACGTGGCCAAATGGGGACTCGCCACGTGGCAGAGGACTCATTATGGTAATGCGTCCTCCCTGGCAGCGTTTTTTTTTTTGAAAATTTTGGTCCAAAATGTCAGGTGCCACGTGGCCGAATGGGGACGCGACACGTGGCAGAGGACGCATTATGGTAATGCGTCCTCCCTGGCAGCGTTTTTTTTTTTGAAAATTTTGGTCCAAAATGTCAGGCGCCACGTGGCCGAATGGGGACGCGCCACGTGGCAGAGGACGCATTATGGTAATGCGTCCTCCCTGGCAGCGTTTTTTTTTTTTGAAAATTTTGGTCCAAAATATCAGGCGCCACGTGGCCGAATGGGGACTCGCCACGTGGCAGAGGACGCATTATGGTAATGCGTCCTCTCATCCAGAGATGCCACGTGTCGGTCAATTTTTTTAAAACCTGATCCGGCCCTTTCTTTGAAATCCCCAGGCCATGTGTCGGCCAGGGGACATCGTGGCTGCATGTGACCATTTCGGTCAAATGTGGAATTTTCGGTCGAATGGCAAGCTGCCACGTGGCAATTGCGTCAGAAATTTTTTGTTTAAAGCACCCGAATTGCTTCAGCCTTGTCCATCTTCTCCAGCCTTGTCCATCTTCTTCAGCCTTCCTTCCTCTCATTTCTCCCACTGTAAGTCACATTTTCGCCAGTGTTCGGGTGCTTCCGCCTTTTTCAGCTGCACTCTTTCTCCGCTGCACTCGTTCTCCAGTATTGCTCTACCGGTGTTCCTCCATTTTTATCTGCAGTTCGAGTTTTGTACGGGATCCGGTATTTTCCTTTTTTCCGCTGAATATGTGTTTGTTTTTTTTGTTAATTGCTACTGATTTGTTAATCAGATTTCGGTTGCAGAGATCGTGTCGTTGACCCGTTTGTTGACCTGACGTTGACTGCGTTTCTTGACACCGTTGACCCCGTCGAACCGCCGTTGCCCCGTTGACCCACCGTTGACCCGCGTTGAACGACGTTGACCCGCATTGACCGCGTTGACCGTGTTGACCCCATCGAACCGCCGTTGCCCCGTTGACCCGCCGTTGACCCACGTTGAATGACGTTGACCAGCATTGACCCACGTTGACCGACGTTGACCGACGTTGACCCGTAAGTCTCAGAACCCCTCCCACTCTGTTATCCTTTATGTAGTAGGTATTTGCGGCCTATAGAATTATACGAACGTGTTCCGACATTATGTGAGTGTCGCACATTGCCGGTCGTCGGTCAGTTGTTGCCGTTTGGGTTGAATTATAATCTGTTGATATGCTGGAGTAATTTAGTTAATTTAATTGTATGTGTATGATTGTGTTGTCTGTTTGTGTGTACATTTCATGATTGAGCTTGGTTCGTTGCGTTGTGAGTTATGTGTTACGTGTTTGTGTGTTGCAGTTCTGCGATGTTTTTGGCAGTGTATATGTATAGAGGGGGCCAGATTAAGTTTGATTTGGGTGTGGGGGTTTATTATGATCCTCCAATGCCGGAGCGAGTTACGACTCTCGAGCGGAGGCTGAACTACTTGGAATTGTTTGATTTAATTGTAACGAGACTGGCCATTGTGAGGGAGAGTTGTTCGTTGAAAATGTATTACCGGTGTCCCGAGCTGATTGGTTCGGCGGTATACTATCGATGTTATCCTGGGGAAGATGATGCGTCCACCACGTTCTTCTTCAACGTTGTTGATCGAATGGCATTGTCCTCTGCGGATTTTTACATTATTACGGAACAGTTGCCAATCGCTAATTACGGGGCGCGGGGAAGCACGTTCATGTCATTGCTGAGCAACGTGCAGAACTCCGCCGCTGTGCCCAGTATACCACCACCTGTTCGTAGCTGGGGTCGTGAATTTGGTGAGTCCAGCCAACCTGGACAGTATGCCCACGTGGATTGTGCCGAGCCGTCCACAAGTGGTGGTAGAGCCGTGGTAGACTATGGCGAGCAGAATGTCTTCTGTAATGATTTTGCGGGTGCCGTTAGCGACCGCGATGCTCGGCATGATAGTAGCGAGGATGACGGCTCGGCACCTGGACTTGATGATGGAACCGAGGATGATCGTTCCTTGTCAACCGATTCAAACCCCGGGGATGAGGAAGAGCAATTGGTGTGCACGAACAATGTACCGACGTCGTTTCATATTCTGGCAAACCCGGATACACAGGCCTACTACAGAGATTATGGGGGCCCCGATGAGGATAGTTATGACCCTACCCATTTTGGGTCCGGCGTTTCTACCTATGTCCAGGAGACTGGTAAAGTGGACGTGGGTATGCGATTTCAGACAAAGCCGCAGTTGGTCGAAGCTATTTCTCGGTGGAGTTCTATAATGAACAGGGAACACAGGGTTGTGGAGAGCAGTTCTCGCACATGGTATGCGAAATGCAAGGACGTCGTCGAAGGAACTGGGAATTGTGTTTGGGTTTGCAGAGCTTCGAAAAAGGCTTCGCATGGTATGTGGCAGATCACCAAATGGGCTAGTAGCCATGGGTGTGTCGGGGCTGGTCGATCTACGGGTAACGTGAATCTGACGTCGGTGATGATCGCCCGTTCAATCCGCCACCACATTGATGTTAACCCTTCGTACACGGTGAAAGATGTGCGAGCTCAAGTGAATGATGAGTTCAACGTCACGATCTCCTACAAGAAGGCCTGGTATGCTCGGCAGAAGGCAATTGACATGGTATTTGGAACGTGGGAGGATTCTTTTGAACAGCTCCCGACTTTTATGGATGAACTTGTAAGGGCTAATCCGACCACCGTTGTTGATTAGGCTGGCGTACCTGACAGAATACACGGTCCCGGGTGTATGAAATTTAAATTTGTGTTCTGGGCATTCGGTCAGGCAATTGCAGCCTTCCGCCACTGCAGGCCAGTGATCAGCGTCGACGGCACTCATTTGAGAGGTGCGTACAAGTCGACAATGCTGGTCGCCGTGACCCACGATGCAAATGATTACATCCTCCCTATCGCTTACGGAATTGTCGACGAGGAATCGAATGAAAGCTGGAACTGGTTCATGGGGAGATTGCGTCTTCACGTTGTTGGTGGTGATAGCAGACCAATCTGTGTCATATCAGATAGGCACGCAGGACTTGTAAATGCGATGACAAATATGGAGGAGTGGATGGAGCCTGCCGGATACCACCGGATTTGCTTGCGGCATTTTCAGTCAAACTTCTTATCACATGATCGCGGGAAGTTCAAGAATGCGCTCATGAAGTCTCTGGTGTGGCAGCTCGGTAGTGCCAGGCGCGAGAGCAGGTGGAGGGAGTACAAGGAGGAGTTGGAGAGTATGGATCCGTCCGCTTGGGCTTGGCTGGAACGGCAAGATAGGAGTAGGTGGTGTCTTGCCTTCGATGATGGTGATCGGCGGTGGGGAATTTTGACAACGAATCTGTCGGAGAGCTTCAACAACTGCTTACGGCGCGCACGCCACCTTCCAATAACAGCGTGTGTCAAAGCAACGTTCGAGCGAACGGTTGAAATGTTTGCACAGAGGCTTACGAACGCTACGGATTGGAGGTACGCTGTCAGTTAATTGCATTTTCAGATTTACCGGTATGCCGGTTCGCTGCTTATGAGATATTGCCCGTCTGTCCAGGTCCGTGTTCCCTCAGAGGATCTGGAAAAAGTTCCAGAAGCAGGATCCATTGGCACAGGGACATATCGTCACCCTGTTCGGGCACGCGTCGCAGACATACAGGGTTGTGGCGAGGAACATCGACGGGAGCATTAGTGAACGACAGTACACGATCAAATACCGTAGCAGGGAGTGCACTTGTCGCGAATGGCAAATATTTCGTTTCCCTTGTTCCCATGCCCTGGCCGTTTGTCGCCATAGGCGTGACGATCCTGCTAGTCTGTGTGACCGGGTGTATCACACGACCACATATGTCCAACAATACAGGCAGGGGTTCATGCCCGTGCGAGATCCATCACTCTGGCAGTGTGCCAGTTGGAGGTTGATTCCGGATGTAGAAAAGTTTCGCAACAGGAGGCGTGGACAGTTTGCGGAGAGGCGGATAAGGAATCAGATGGATGACAGGGTGGCGGGTGAAACAAGGGGCAATCGTAGACGTGGTCGTGCTTAGTATCGTGGTGTCATACGGTGTCTTTAATAGAACCTCCATCTTTCACTTGGTTTGCATTGTACATCGATTGGAGGGAGAGGGCATGCTTAGTCTGTCGTTCGTAGTCTGATGTAGTATTCCTTGTACTAAATGATATATGTGGCAGATTTTGTTGTATTACTTATGTTTGGCAAATATGTGTTACATTACGCAGTGTTACTTTTATCTGTGTTATTCTTCCAGAAAAAACATCTAACTTGGGTTGGTATTTGCGCACAGGTAACACCATGTACCATCCAGGACCGATTGAGGAGGACTTGTTGTACCTACACCAGGAGCACCGTGCTCGTGCCCTATACAACGGCACTCTAGAGGACGAGGCACTGCAGGTGCGTCGGTGCGACGGGGCATGCTAGACCGACCAACCGCCAGAACAGGTTATGCGGTATGTTCGTGACGCCGGATTTCAGGGACTCCTGGACTCTGCCGCAATACAGATTGACCACTCCCTCATCACCGCCCTAGTGGAGCGTTGGCGCCCAGAGACGCACACGTTTCACCTACCAATGGGGGAGGCCACGGTCACCTTGCCGGATATAGGGGTCCTGTGGGGTCTACCGATCGATGGCATCCCAGTAACAGGGGTTGACACCGTCAGGCGTCCGGAGGAGTGGCAGCTCATCTGCACAGACTACCTGGGAGCTACACCAGACCTCACTTGTATCAGGGGGGGCCGCATTAAGGCCAGGTGGTTGGGAACGCTACTACACAGTCCGTTCCCCGATGATACCACTGATGTACAATGCCAACAGCGGGCTAGGGTTTTCCTTCTGCTGCTTCTTGGGGGAATGCTGATGTCCGACACGTCCGGCCACCTCATCCCGTTGCTCTACTTATCCGCACTTACGGATTTGGGTGCAGTCCATCGGTACAGTTGGGGGAGTTCGATTCTTGCATGCTTGTACAGGTCGTTGTGTGACGCGGCAATCCCACAATCTAAATCCATATCCGGGCCACTTGTCTTGCTTCAGGTAAAATTGTTGGTCAACATAGCCGTTCGTACATACCGTGCTTAACATTAACGGGCATTTCTATTGCATTTACTGGCAGCTGTGGGCATGGGAACGCATACCATCCATCCGTCCGGCTGGGGCACTACCGGTGACAGTGACGATGAGTGCTCTTGGATCCCGGTACTTGTCTGATCCCTCAATATGCGGTTTTCATAAGTCCACATGCAATTCCATAGTTCGGCTAATTTGTGTCACTCGGTTCCTCATAGGTGGAGGGCACGTTACGATTGTTCACAATCGCCAATGCACGTTCTCAAAGTATACCGAGATCAACTGACGTCTCTCACCCATAATCAGGTATAGGAATAATTGGATTTTGATTTCTAGACTTCGCACGGAAAATGGTTTCCTATACCTAACGGCAACACTTGCATCTTGTCTCAGTTCATCTGGCAGCCATATGCGGAGGACGTCCTGGAGCAACTCCCGCAGTATTGTACGGATGGTAGAAACAATTGGCTGCTTTGCGTCGACCTCATCTGCTGGCATGCCGTGGAGTTCCATCATGCGCATCGTGTTCTCAGGCAGTTCGGCCTGATTCAGCCAATACCCACCCAGTTGGTCAGTAGGGAGGAGTACAACTTGGTCCACACTAGAGACCGTCGCGGAAGGTCGGGCATGGATTGGCGCGTCGAGCTCAGAAGATATCTCGACACTTGGGAACATCGGTCCAACCGACAATTACCCCCACTGGGGAGTGCGTATCCATACCTACCCACCCGTGATTACTTGGAGTGGTACTTCCGCAAGACGGTGTCCTTCATTGATCAACCAGGGCGGCCTGTAACAGCTGCTGAGGGTTTCCACGGGGACGGTGCAACCGCGGAGTACTTGGTATGTCCTAAATTTCAAATATTGTCAAGAAAGAATACAACAAAGCTCCTCAAAATTATATATCTGACATATTCATCTCGATTCCGTAGTTGCAGGGAATGACACAGTTGCATGGCATGTCAGACATTAATCTGGATAGTTGGCCCCCACATTGTGCGGACGTCATAAGGGGGATGCATCATGTTATCACACGTAGTCTACAACATGCGCATCAGCCCTCCAGGCCGCAGCATTATCAACCGTTCGTGCACTGTGAGGAACCGCTCCCTGGTGTCAGATATACTGACCTCAGAACCCACCGTCAGGCCCCACCTGGTCGGCAAGGAGGTCGGAGGCCTCGTGCTAGGGGGCATGCAGAACACATTGGTCCATCACAAGCGGGCCCCTCACATGCGAGTCCACCCATTTGCGGACCATCAGCCGGGGAACCCTCACAGTACAACATGGATGCATCAGATTACAATACATATGTCACTCCAGCATCCAGTCATCGGTACATGTCCCATATCGATCCATCACATACAGGTACTATTCCATATGCCTACTGTGATTCCAACGAGGAAGCGGGATACGAAATGGAGGAGGACATACCAGCGGGAGCTCCACGTGAGGAAGAACATGTACCCGCACAGACGGTTGTACCACGGCGGACATCCAGGACCATACGTCCTCCCCCGTGTGGAACGGGTGGAAAGCTTTGCAGAGACCATCGATAAGACAGTACATGCTATTCACCACTAATTGGCATTACATTTCACTCGTACTGTTCTACATTGTACATTCATACTAACTAGTATCCATTCTAACTATGCAACACTCCGTTCCTGCACCGACATTCAAGACTACTCAAAAAGATTCGAACAACGAGACCCAAAATCATCTTTTGACTATTTTCCAAATTTTCACCGAACAAACAAAAGTTTGCTTATGCGCAATCTTTATTTATATTTATATATGTATATATTTATATTTACATTATCTTTATTTATATTTATATACATAAAGTTACATATATATATGTATGTACATCCACACATTCACGTGTGTGCATATTTATATATTTACATATATATATATTCATATATATATATATATATCTTTATTTATATTCATATTTATATATAATTTTATTTTTATATATATGTATGTATTTATGTATATATATATTTATATATATATGTATATATATATATATACATATATATCTTTATTTATATTTATATTTATATTTGTATTTGTATTTATATATATATGTACATATTTATATTTATTTTATATTTATAATTATATTTATAATTATATTTACATTTATATATGTGTGTACATCCACACATTTACGCGTGTGTACATCCACACATTTACGCGTGTGTACATCCACACATTTACGCGTGTGTACATCCACACATTTACGCGTGTGTACATCCACACATTTACGCGTGTGTACATCCACACATTTACGCGTCTGTATGTACATCCACACATTTACGCGTCTGTATGTACATCCACACATTTACGCGTCTGTATGTACATCCACACATTTACGCGTGTGTACATCCACACATTTACGCGTGTGTACATATTTATATATATTTATATATTTATATATTTATATATATATATAATTATTTATATTTACGTATATATTTATACATATATCCGTATATATATATTTTTTATATATTTATCCGTATATTTAAATTCTTCAGTAAAAAATTGAACTATTGCCAGGTCTGAGGGCTCCTTTCAAAAACGATTCCTCCAAATACTTTCAAAAAAACAATTCGCCGGATCTGAGGAGTCGCTCCCCCGAACGAGTGCTAAATTGCGTTAAAAAATTTCGGAAGAAAAAATTCGGAACAAAAAATCGGAAGAAAAAATTTCGCAGCCATTGCGTTAAAAAACAAATAAAAAGGGCCCACCACCGGAAAAAAACAAAAAGGAAAGGAGGGTGAAATTAAAAAAGGGGAGGACGCATTATGGAAATGCGTCCTCAACCCTTTGCTTCCAAATTCAAAACGGACCATAATGTGGACCAAAATTCCACTTTACACGATAGTAAAATCATGCACTCCTACTTGTAGATGGATGTCGCCGGAGGAACATATCCCCAATATATCGGATGTCGTTGGAGGGACTTAAATCCCAATATAATTATGCTTCTTAAGGCAAAATTACCTTCTTCCGTAGCCAAGAGAGAGTCCTTTATATATGTGATTTTTTTTTTGGCGTCAATGCCTTATTAGAAGGCATGTGCTCCTTTACCTGTCCTCTTGATGTTTATCCTTATTATTTTATTTTGGTTTTTTTAATTTTAAATTTTGCTTCCTATCTATATCCTTATCTTTATCGTTATCTTTATCCTTTTTTTTTGTTTATTTTTCCATTTTGTTGTATTGATTATCAATTGTAAATTTTGTATTACAAGGCTTTAATATATTGCTATAATTATTTAATTAATAGTCAATTAGATCGTCAATATTTTGGTTTCAATTATAATTTTATTATTGTGAGGCTTTATTATAAAAATTCTAATAGTAGCATAGATATTTATTACTTCTCTAATTGTTATTTTTATGCACTTTTATATTTATTGTTCTTTTAAAATATGCTAACTGTATATCTCACTTTCTTTCTAAATCGGCGTATTATTATTCACTTCCTCTTTCTTAAATTAATCCTATAATAAAATCAATATTTTATCTTCGTTTGACATTCTTTATTTCATTTTATTTTATGTTAAAATTTCTTGTAGCATTTTGAGTTATAGCAGGAAATAGTCGAATAAGGTAGATATGATGATATGATTTCAGGTTAAAACCTAGCTATTACATACGATCTGACTTTATTAGGGTCAAGGTTTCACATGCACCACCTCATGGCCCAGTTTTGTTATTCATAAAAGGAATTGATAATTTAAAATCATATGCGTGTTTTTATTTAAGCGATACATGTTGAAATGTAGTTAATGAAGAGTAAATTTGACAATTTTAAATTGTTAAATTTTAATTTAACTTTTACTTACACGAAAGTTTCATAATTCATATTCAGAGCTTTTAAAACAAATGCAATTTTAATATAAATGATAAGTACTTTTAGGTAACATGTGCATAGTATATATGAAAATTTTCAGCAGCATTTAGTTCATTTTTTTAATATTTGCCACATATTTTTACATGTTCATAGCAGCAGAATTCATACATTAAGAATTTTTAACAAAAATATTATTCACATTGAACACAAATGAATAGCATAATCTCAATTAGATGTGAATAATTACAATACAATTGAAATTCAGTTTTAATCAAATTGAAATCAAGTTGTTTCGATCAGATCTGGAACTCACCCTCCCTTCTGCTCTAGATGTGGAGTTCATCAGGAAAAAAAATCAAATCGATCACAGAGGGATTTGGTCGGCTGGGAGAAGTTAGATTAGCAGAGAATGGAGATTGAAGTTCGGGAAGGAGATTGAAATTTGGAAGGGAGATTGAAGGAAGAAGAATGGAGGATGGAGAATTTTGTGGAAAATTTGGCTGTAGATCAATTTTGGGGAAGAAGAATAGAGATTGAAGGAAGAAGAATGAGTTGATTGTTAAAACCAGATATTTTAAATTGGGTCAACCCGCGAATTTCACAAATTTGGTATTAATTGCAAATCGGTTACTGGCATGTCCATATACATTAGTCATTATCCTTTTAAAAAATTGATGTGGGCTATATCTTTCAACACGCTCCCTCACTTGCCAACGTGGAAAACACTCCATGGCCCAATATCGAGCCAAAATAAGGGGATCTGTTAGACTAAGTCAAATAGAAGATTAGAGTTAGAGTTTATGTTGCTTTACAACTCTCTCATGTAATCCTCTATATATTTTCATGATTGAATAATAATATTCATTACAGGAATTATCTATTCTAACATGGTATAAGATCATCCACGATTCTTGACCTAAATTACTTTTCTTTCTCCTTTTACCGCAGCCCTAGTCTGCGTTTTCTTCCCCCCCAAATTTTCTTTCCGACGTCCTCTCCAAAACCTAAAACTTCTCAGCCTTTTGCCACAAACCCTAATCCTCATTTTTCGATGGCAGAACATTTTCCTCATGTCACTCTCAACACTCTCATTCATCTTCTCACTGTCAAATTATCCTCTTCAAACTTTATTCTCTGGAAAACACAGGTCTCTCATGTGCTCGAATCTCAGAATTTATTTAATTTTCTCGATGGCACTTTGCCATGTCCAGCACTTCCATCTGAAGCAGATTCATCGGTTTTCTCCTTTGCTTCCATCATCTCTTCCCCTGGAGTTGCTGCTTCTGGTTTTTCTGCAAACGTTCGTGCCAAGGCCGCTGCTGAACGTGATGCTTGGATCCCCGACGATTGGGGTCTTTATGGTCTGTTGTTTGCAACTTTCACCGATGAGGCCATGGCATAGGTCATCGGTTGTTAGAATTCCAAGAAGATCAGGGATCGTCTTCATGGCTTGTATCAGAATGCTTGCAAATCCAGCATTTTTCAACTCCGTGATCAGGTATTGAACTTGCGCCGAACTCGGACTGTTGCTGAGTTACACTCCAAGTTCAAAATCTACTGTCGATAAACTTGCTGTTATGGTATCTCCTTCTTCTAATGAAGACCAAGTTATCTATTTTTTGCGTGCTCTCAGCCCTGAGTACAAGGACTTTAGCGCTTATTTATTATCATAGACTCTGCCACCTTTATATGTTGATATTTTGGCTAGGGCTATGAGCCATGAGATTTTTTTTTTACGATCTTTCACAGGTTTCAGTCTATATCTAATTTCTGAAACTGCTCCTATTGTGTTTTCTATTTTATATTGTGCAGAAGAGAGCCACACGTAAAACCACGCACCGGTGAAAGGTAGTGGTGTGTGGGGTCTACTCGCCGCGCGTGGCGGCTGATCTGGTGGCCGCCGTGGTGGTTATGGTTCCAAGTATAGTTCTGGAGGTGCTTCTACTGGTAGGGGTTGTCCTCAATGCACGTGGTGCGGTTGTCTTGGTAATTTTTCCGGTATGTTTTATCGCATGTTGGCTTAGGGACTACATCCGAATTTGACTCACTTGGCCCAATCTTTTCATTCTTCTCTAGAGTTAGATCCATCTTCTCACACTTCTGAGTGGTACACCAATTCTAATGCCACTAACCACATGGCATTCTTCGCTTCCGTCCTTGAGAGCTTCACTCCATATAATGGTAATCTCATGTTTATGTTGGTAATGGTGCACCTATTTCGATTTCACATATTGTTGATTCTTAGATTTCTTCTAATTTGCGCTTATCTGATGTCTTAGTTTTACAATATATTACTAAGTATCTTCTATCTATCAGTAAGCTCACCAGAGATGTGGATGTTATCATTACTTTTGATGACTGTAACTTTTTGATTCAGAGCAAAGTGTCCAAGGCGGCCGTGGGCAGAGGCCACAATATGTACGTTTTTATCGAGGGGAGGCCACTCTTGTTTCTTTTCTGCAGCAAAATAAATTACGTGTGTCATTTGAGCTTTGGCATGCTCGGATGGACATGTGTCCAACAATGTCATTTCTAGTTTGCAAAAGTTAGGAGTACTTTCCATTTCTTCTTTACTACCTAAACCGAACACCTCTGCCCCTTGTGTTATGACAAAAGGTCATCGGTTGGCGTTTGTTGAAAACCCTAAATGGGTTTGCGTATACTAGATTTAGTTTATTGTGACTTATAGGGTCACTCCCCTATTTTATCTGAGTCTAGTTTTTCTTATTATGTTTTGCTTGTAGATGATTTTTCTTGATTTACCTGGTTGTATCCAGTTCATCGCAAGTCAAATATTTTTGATATTTATCTGCAGTTTGAGGCATTGTTTAAAAATTAGTTTTCGGCTAAGATTAAGGTGTTTAAGAGTGATGGTGGTTCCAAGTTCCTCAACACTCACCTTCGCTCCCATTTTTCTTCTAAGAGAATCCACGATCAGGTTACGTGCCCTTACACTCTGAAACAGAATGGGCGAGCAGAGCAAAAACATAGGCATGTTGCGGAAATGAGGCTGACTATTATTTTTCACTTATATTCATCGCTATCTCATTGGGATGATGCTTTTGCCACAACAGCTTACACCATCAACTGGTTACCTACTCCAGTCTTACAGGTTCCACTCCTTACAGTCTACTTTTTTATCGAGATCCCATTTACTTAAACTTCCACCCCTTTGGGTGTCAGGGTTTTCCTTATGTTCGGCCAGCTGCTCCAAACAAGTTGTCTTCTCGCAGTATTTCATGCATCTTTATTTGCTATAGTTCACAGTATAAGGGATTTCCCTGTCTTGATCCATCTTTCGGTCGAGTTTATGTGACCCACCATGAATGCTTTGATGAATTATGCTTTTCATTTTCTTTCTCTCTGTCCAGCTCATTCCCCCGGTTGTACATGTTCATTTGAATTAGATTCTCCGGTGGCCACTTCTTCATCTGCAGTTCCTGTCTTATCTTTGGTTATTTCTCCTCATCCCAGTCCTCCTGGCTCACCGACTCCTTCATCTTCGGCTGGTTCCTCACTTTCACCACCCTTATGGACCCATCTAATGATGACTCGATCTACCATAGGGGATATTCAACGGTGTGACTACTCGGATCTTACTGCGCATGGTTTTATCGCTGCATTACTCTCAGACAGAAGGAGCTTAGAGATTATCGTTCTGCTCTTCGTGATCCTTCTTGGGTAGCAGCTATAGATGAGAAGATTGATGCTCTTCAGAGTCAGCATACTTGGGAGTTAGTTCCATGCCCTACGATATGTCAACATTGCTGGCTTCAAGTGAGTGTATTGCCTCAAGTATCATACTGGTCGCTTAGGGATTCTCTCAGATTCCAGGATTTGATATTGACCACATCTTTGACCCTGTGGTCAAGGCCTCGACAGTTTGCACAGTTCTTGCCATTGCAACAATGCGTTCTTGGCTACTTCATCAGTTCAATATTAAGAATGCCTTTATCAATGGTATTCTTGACTCTCCAGTGTATATTGCTCAGCCTGTCGATTATAAGGACCCCTTCGCCCAGATCATGTATGTCACTTATGCAAGCCTATCTATAGCCTCAAGCAATCCCCCCAAGCTTGATTCCAGAGGTTTAGCACATACTTAGCTCGACTTGGTTCTCAGTGCAGTACTGCTGACACTTCTTTGTTCGTTCTCTCTCGTGGGATATTTTTGCTCTATCTCCTTGTCTACATCGATTATATTATTATCACATGGAATGACTCCACTCTTCTTCAGCAGTTTATCACTCACACTGATTAGGAGTTTTCTATCAAGGACTTAAGTTCTCTTCACCATTTCCTTAGCCTTGCAGTTCCACCCACTGCTTTTGGTCTTCTTCTTGGTCAGGAAAAATATGCTCATAACATTCTTACTTGTGTTGAGATGTCGGATGCTACCCTTGTTTCCACTCTTTTTCCACCAAACTCCCAGCTCCTCAGCAACACCAGTCCTCAAATTTTGAACCCGACACTCTATCACTCTTTGGTTGGAGCTTTACAATACTTGACCATTACTTGCACTGATTTGGCTTTTGCAGTAAACTCCGTTAGTCAGTTCCTCCAAGATCCTAGAGATGATCATTTTGCTGTAGTTACTCAGATTATTCACTATGTTTGTAGCAGTATTCACTTTGGTCTCACCTTCCGGGCTGCTAGTTCTCCTGAGGTGTTAAGTTATTCAGATTTTGATTGAGCTCGTTGCATCAAGACTCATCGCTTCACTTATAGATACGCTGTTTTTCTTGGAGGCAATCTCCTTTCGTGTAGCGCCAAGAAACAGCCCATTGTCTCTCGATCTAGTACAAAGTTTGTGTATCGGACCTTGGCCAATACTGCTTCTGAGGTTATCTGGTTATCCCATTTATTGTGTGATCTTTGGTTTACACTCTTTGGGGCTTCATTGCCATTGTGTGACAACAACAGTGCTATTAGGAATGGCAATGGGGCGGGGCGTGTACGGATTATGGTCCCTTCATACCCATGCTCACCTAAAACTTTCATACTCATACCAACCCAATTACTCATGGCGGGTACACCATCAAAATATACCCCCACCCCATCAAGTATTATCTAAAATCTACCTCCACCCCATCACTCACTCGGGTCTTCATACCCATTTCAAATCTATTTTACTCACCCTATCTATATCTCCAAAAAACACCTAAATTTTTTACTTTAAAATAATTTAAACATTATAAGTTTAATAATATTTACATGAAAATATTATAAGTAAACGTGTGCATTATGGATAAATAATAGTTTATTGTATAATAAACTAGTATGTACATAACGGGTATAGTGGGACGGGTGGGTATGAACTAATATCTATGTTCGAACCACTACCCATGGCAGGTATCATTTTCGTACCCATACCTACCCTACCCCCACGAAAACCATATCCATACACGCCCCATTGGAGCTGATGTGGGGTGAACCTCTAACGAAACCCGCCCCACTGCCATCCCTAAGTGCTATCTTCTTTGCCCATAATCTAGTTGCTCACAAACGGGCCAAGCACATTAATATTGACTATCACTTTGTTTGTGAGCTAGTTTCCATTGGCAAGCTTTGTGTCGCCCACGTTCCCACTACGCTCTAGATTGCGGACATCTTCACCAAGGGCCTTTCGTGCCCTTTGTTTGAGTTTCTTAGATCCAAGCTTGCATTTCTGAGCATCTGACGCTTCAGTTGTGAGGTGTGTTAGACAAAATCAAATAGAATTAGAGTTAGAGTTTAATGTTGCTTTACAACTCTCTCATGTAATCCTCTAAATTTTTCATGATTCAATAATAATATTCATTGCGGTAATTATCTATTCAACAGAAACACCACCCAATAATCCAATGGATTCTGGTACCATGCTAAATTTTAAGGTATTTTAGGCTTCCATCTTAAAACCAATTAGTACTAAGTGAAGGTGATAAAAAAGATTATATGTTGATCATTATCCATGTATAAAACTGATGTGTGATATATCTTTTCTTTTTTGAAGGAAGCTTAGCAGCATACCATTAATAAACCCCCGGGAACACTATACATTAGTTGTTACAGAGCTTCTGCGTAGAGAAGCTGCCAAAAGGTGAGCCTTATTTACAAAAGTTCTATCTACCTTAACTACTTGTACGTGATCAAAATGCAGCAACTACTTTCTTATATTCTGAAACAGCCACTGCAAATGAAGAGCTAATACACTACCCTCATTAAGCATCCTAACCAGTTCCAAGCAATCTGACTGAAGGCATACCACCCGGTACCCTTTTGAAGCACACTCTCGCAGCCCTTCCAAAGCTACTAATGTCTCTATCTGAAATGGTGAACTGACGTACACTATCTGCCCCCTTGAATTTGTCTTCCATTGATCCCTACTTTCGATATACACCATCCTACAGCTGATCGTACATCTTCACTCAAGAAAGCCCCATCAACTATCACGTAAACCTCGGTCTCTCTACCTATTAAAACCTCTGAAAGTGTCCTGTGCTCCTTAAACCTCAACCCCATCTTGTGGATTCCTAAATGCGTATCATACCACAATTGCTCCTTCGAAGCAAGCCTCCTGACCTGCATCGGATTTTGAGTAATCCCATCCCAGAAAGCTCGATTCCTGGCTCCCCAAAGTGATATATTCCCTCCATCCCAGAATAAATGGAACATTGAAACTTGGCTCAGTATCTTACACAAGATGAGGTGGCAAAGAATAATTATGAAAACTTAGAGATATTTTGGGAAAAGGGTGGGTCTAGTCATAAAGTTGTTGAAGTTAAAAAACATATTGTAGAAATTTTACAACATATTCTTTACCATTTTGGGAAAGAATTAAAGTGTGACATTTTATGTGGGACGGGCGAAAATAGAAAGTGTGCAATTTATTTCGGGACGGAGAGAGTATCTTATAACGTAATACTCCCTCTGTCCCACCTCAATTTGCAGAAAGTGAAATTGGGAAGGGAAATATGTACAATGATAAAGTCAGAAAAAGCTAACTTTGAAATGAAAAAAAAAGTTGATGGGTAACTGTGACTGCTCAATGTTAATTACAAAATTTACACACTAAAATTACTATTCAAATTTACAAAACTTTCCACTAATTCATTACAAATCAACAAATTTAAAAAGTTGTAGCTAATGGCTTCTAAAGCTCCGGTTCATCTTCCAGATCATCTTCTTTAACCGGACAGGTCTGGAAAAAAACAAGGAAAATTCTCAATTCGAAAAAAGGAATAAATTCTCCAACTTAAAAGCAACCAGAGCAAAAACCCCAACTCATAAGCTCAGAAAATATCAAATAATTCTTAAACATTCAAACCCCAATAATATTACTGAACATGCAAACAGAGCAAACGAGCAAACATAGAAAAACTGGAGCAAAAACCCCAATAATATTACCGAATTACACAATTCTTCAACAGTCGTTTTAAACATTAAAACATCCTTCAAACAACCAGATCTGAGAGACCATAACCAATTTCACCATATTAATAAAACTCATCCCAAAAAACACTGAACAATCGTTATGAACACAAAAGGGATGACTATTTAACCATAGATTTTCGAAAAACAAACTTAAAAACTTACGAATTCGGAGGCGAAAATATGAAGTCACCGATGTTCATGGGAACTCGAGCGTAGATCGGGGCAATCTAACGACCAACGTCCCGGCAATAGATCTGGTCGATCCTAGTGTTCGAACAACCACATGCCAACTCCAGGGAACGAGACAAAGCAGAAGGCCGACCCGAGGATGGAGAAGGAGAGGAAACCCGACCGATCGAGAAGGAGGCCAAAAAGTAGAGGAGAAGGAGGCAAAAAAATAGCCGAGAATATGAAAAGATTGAGCGGAGAGGAAGAAGAAGATTCGAGAGATGGAGACAGAGAGTAGGCCCTTCAAATGGGTTGGGTCACCCGTTGGATAATGGTTACCCATTGGATAATTTTGGGTGAGTCGAGTTGGGTTAGGTAATGGGTGACCCGTGGAAAATTTTCATATCATAAGATAACTAAATTTTCACAAGTTTGATTACGAAGTATTTAATTTTTCCCTAATATATAATCATTTATTATATTATGTACATCATATTATATTTTATAAAAATAAAAATAAAAATATATATAATATGTTGGCTTTGTAAACTAGACGAAATTAACGAACAATATTAGTTGGGTTCGAGCTCGAGCTCATATAATGTACGAGCTCAAATACTGTACGAGCTTGAATATTGTACGAGCTTGAATACTGTAAGAGATTGAGCTCGAATACTGTGCGAGATTGACCTCGAATACTGTACGAGATTGAGCTCGAATTTTGTACGAACTCGAATACTGTATGAGATTGAACTCGAATATTGTACGAACTCGAATATTATACGAGATTGAGCGCGAATACTATACAAACTCAAATACTGTACAAGATTGAGTTCGAATACTGTACGAGATTGAGTTCTGTACGAATTCGAATATTTCACGAGATTGAGCTCGAATAATTTGTGAATTCTAATTTGTGAATTATAGTGAATTTTTATGTTAAATATTACACATGCATTTAATTGGGTAATTTTGGATATTTATGGAGTATTTGTTAGGTTCCCGTTGAGTTAACATAAAATGAGACGCATTGAGATCAAAATTTAATTATTCTCATCTCGTCCAATCCCAAAAACTAATGAGTATTTAATACCCGATTTCATTATATAATGATAACTTGTAACCCAAATCAGAAGAAAATATTGAATGATAACCTATTGGATTAATTACATAATGATTTATTGGATAATGACTTATTGGATATATATGTTAACTCATTGGGTCATATGTGTTATCTCATGAGTTACTCAACGGGTTATCCATTTAATGACTCAACTCATTTATGATCGAACCTATTATAACTCATTAATGAATTTGTTAATTGAACAAAAACTTATTAAATAATGTGTTAATTGGGTTTGAATAATAAATTGATTCAATTAACCCATTTGATGGGGCCTAAGAGAGAGGAAGAGAGAATGTGAAAATGAGAGAGGAAGAGAGAATGTGAAAATGAAAGAGGAAAAGAGAAGCTGCATTGAAAAAAGGGAAAGACGCATTGCCTAATTTTCTCCCTTATACCTTAATTATCAGTCCAAGCCCATTGCCATTTCAGCTAATATAAGTGGTAAAAATAGAAATTCATAGAAATTCAGGGCAAGTCAAAGGCCTTTTTTTAGTGAAAATAGAAATTGCAATTTGAGTTGGGACATCAATAAATAAAATATATATAGCTTGAGTTGAGACGGAGAGTACAAAACATAGGAGTACTTAGAATGGCTGATTTTTCAAAAAAAAAGAGAGGTAAAATTCACCCAATTAAATTTTCTAAAGATGCCATCCCTAAATTTGCCAATTTCCTACAAATTCATGGCAACCCACTTCTCCGTGTTCCCTACGTGTAGCCCTTTATTGGTCACAGCATTTCCCATCTCTCCGCTCTCTCTGAGATGTCCCTATTTGGCACGTCTTATTCCTTTCTTATAGCATTTTGCCTTCTACCAACTTCTAAATTATTCCAACTGCTACTTTATCACCGAACCTTGAATAAGTATTGAGATTCTTCAGAGTCCAAATTCAGAAGTAAGAAAAGAGAGACCGAGCATATATAACCTTATATAATTGATAAAAATATCTTATATAATTGATAAAAGTGCATATATAACTCTGTGAAATAAAAGTACAGATATAATTCTGCGATAATTAAAAGTGCAAATATAACCAATATAACCTGGTCAGTCAATGCTGGAATACTGGATTTAGAGTTATATTTGCATATATGTATAATAGTTAGGATTATATAATAGTTAGGGTTATATTTACACTAAAAAATATTTTGGATTTTATTTACACATTCTCTAACATATAGAGCTATATTTACATATTACCGTCAGAAAATATAGAGTCCAATTTCCCATCGTGTCTATTCCTCCACCATCCATATTTAATTTTTTAAACCACTTGTGTGCATCTCTCACTGAATTTATTCTCTCTTTCGTTGACATATGTGTGTATAAAAGTCCCCTTTTCTCGAATCCACTAGCCTCTTAATCAAAGACTTCTTTGCATTCTTTTCAATTTATTTGCAATTTAATTCCGGCTGTATGACAATTGCAATTTAACTGCAATTTATGTCGTTCTTTCATCTTCACTACCGTTTCAACAAATTAGTCGTGATTTGTTGAAAACTCAACCTTTCTTCATTCTTCACCTGAAATGTACAAAAGACAAACAAACGGATTAAGCCCACCACCAACAATATATGAAAATAAATTATTAACAAACAAATACTGAAATTAGAAAATTGAGCTTTTCCACCACGAAAAGTTCACGCAACGATGACGGCCGTATAAGGCGTTGATGATGATCAGAAAAGGACAAGCACGTAACGGGATCCAGGACTAATTGATCGCAGTTGGCGTAACCCTGACGGTAGAATCTGTTAATTTTCTGACTTTGTTAAAAGACGGGTGGAAAAAGAACACAAATACCGCATGAAATTGGGCTAATAACGCATGCATATGAAACGTGAGTTTCTGCATTTTCACACTGAAGAAGAATAGGAAGAAGAAAAATGAAATCCTATCCTCTCTGCGTTATATCTTCAAGTGATGAGAAAAGGAAAAGAAGAAGAAGAAGAAGAAAAACAGAGCTAATTTTCTAGTTTGGTATAGAGATGTATCTGTGCTCATCACTAGCTTCAGTTTTATAATCCTCATGAGAAATAAAATCTAGTTTTATTGGCAGTAATTGGAATGAGGAACCAAGCAATGCTGCCTAGGGCTTCCGTGGGGGCAGCAACGAGCATCACTGCGAACACCGCCACCGGGATACGCCGCCCTCCCCCGCACTAAATCACGCTGGTGCGGCGGCGGCGGAGATGGCCGGAAACTCCTCGGAGGCAGACACTTGGTCCGAGGAGTGAAAGAGAGCAACGGAGACGACGGCGGAGATACTTTTTTAACCGACTGAACCGGGAACAACACGGCTCGAACCTTCAATTCCTGCTGAGCCGCCTCCGAAACGCGGTCGTATTCGCTGATCAAACACTGAAGCTCTTCATCCGATTTAATCGAGATCAACACGTCTAAATCCTCATTAGGCAACTTACACTTCAAATTCATCGACGCTCCACACAATTCCCCAAATTTCACCAGTAATTCTGCTAAATAACGAACGAATCAATAAAACGGAAAGACTTAACAATAAGCACTCGCTTCGGATATTTTCACTCGGAACACAAAACAACAATCAAATTAAGGAAGAAAAACGCACCGGCGAAGGTGACGGGGCGGTCGACGGAGAGAACGCGGGTATCACCGCCGACGTAACGGAGCTTGCCGTCGGAGCGTCGGGGGAGAATGTGGCCGCCGTAACTGTAGAGGAATTTGACGGTTTTGGTACAGTTGTTGCAGTTAGGGTTTGGATTCGCTGATTGAGTCATTCTGTTTTTCGAACTGGAGATGGATTTGTACAAAAGGAAGAGATTCTGTTATAAGAGGGAGAAGATGCTGGGATGCTTAGAAATCTGTGACTCCTTCAAGGGACAATGTGCTGTGTTGAAGGGCTATTTGTCGGAATCAATGAGGGTATTTCCGTAAATGTGAATGATGGCTGTGCGTCCAACGCGTGGATACTAGGTACTGTTGATATTCGGGTTGAAAATTGAAATGCTAAACTGATGTCATCTTTTATTTAATTAATTAATTAATTGCAGTAAAGGTTCTTTGTAGTATGCAGATCAAAACACGTCCCTTCACTCTCTTTCTTTCACATATTCATTTAATAGTAACGAAAAAGAGCATTTCATAAGGAAAATTAAAAAAACTAACAACCAATAGCCCAATAATAATCTTTCAAAATAAAATAAAACTAAATAACTCCCGTGCTGATGCATGGACTAATGAACAAAAATTTAAAATATAATATAATTTAAATTTAGATAAGTAATAAACCGTTATCATATATATATATGAGAATTACATATGGAGAATTTATAATAAACTAATATTATATTAATATTATAATCCAATGAATGAAAGTAAATTGACTCGAGCTTGAGTGGTCGAGCACTCATGCTCTCGAGCCCTGCCGCCCTTGGAGCCCTCGAGCACCTGAGACCTCGAGCACTCAAGCATTCGAGCCTTCGAACCATCGAGCTATGGAGCCCTCGAGCACTGGATACCTCGAATACTCAAGCTCTTTACCCCTCGAGACTAGGAGGCCTCAAGCCTTTGATCCCTTGACCACTCAAGCACTCGAGCCCTGACGGCCTCGAGCCATCAGGCACTCGAACCTTTGAGCACTCATGTACTCGATCCCTCCATCAACCACTCAAGCACTCGAGCCCTCGAACCGTCGAGGCCGCGGACACTGGATACCTCGAGCCCTCGAACATTTGAGTTCTCGAACACTAGAGCCCTCGAACACTGGAGCCCTCGAGCACTGGAGCCCTCGAGCACTGGAGCCCTCGAGCACTGGAGCCCTCGAGCACTGGAGCCCTCGAGCACTGGAGCCCTCGAGCACTGGAGCCCTCGAGCACTGGAGCCCTCGAGCACTGGAGCCCTCGAGCACTAGAGCCATCGAGCATTGGAGCCCTCGTGCACTGAAGCCCTCGAGCAATGGAGCCCTCGAGCACTTGAGCCCTCAAGCACTGGAACCCTCGAGCCCCGGAGCCCTCGAGCCCCGGAGCCCTCGAGCCCCGGAGCCCTCAAGCACTGAAGCCCTCGAGCACTGAGCCCTCGAGCACTGGAGGCCTCGAGCACTGGAGCCCTCGAGCACTGGAGCCCTCAAACACTGGACCCCTCGAGCACTGGAGGCCTCGAGCACTGAAGCCATCGAACACTGGATCCCTCTAGCACTGGAGGCCTCGACCACTGGAGCCCTCGATCACTGGATGCCTCGACCACTGGAGCTCCCAAGCACTGGAGCCCTCGAGCACTGGAGCCCTTTACCACTGGAGCCCTCGATCACTGGAGCCCTTTACCACTGGAGCCCTCGATCACTGGAACTCTCGACCACTGGAGCCTTCGAGCACTGGAATCCTCGACCACAGGAGCACTCGAGCACTGGAGTTTCTCACTCGAGCCCTCGAGCACCCAAGCCCTCGAGCCCTTATACCATCGAGATGTAGAGCCCTCGATCAGGGGATACCTCGAACACTCATGATCTCGAGCCCTCGAGCATAGGAGGCATCGAGCCCTGGATCCCTCGAACACTCAAACTCTCGAGCACTGCCGCCTTCGAGCCATCAGGCACTCGAACCAAGGAGTACTCAGGCACTCGAACCTCAAACCATCGAGACCTCGAGCCACCAAGTACTACTTCCTCTCCTCCGTGACCATTAGTCCACTAGTATTAGACCTTTCTTTTGAGGGCAACGAGGTTGCCTTATAAATGTAATATTTCCAAAACAACATTATACATCTTTTGGTTCTAAATAGGTTTGGGGAACCTAATAAATATCCCCCAAAATTATTTTAAAAAATGTAACCTTTTTACATAGAAAATAATGCCGCTAAAAAAGATGAGCTCTACCAAGGATATTTAGTATCTTATTGAATTAACTTGAATTAATCGATCGACTCTTATTAATTATTATATAAAAATACTTTACATTTAAAACAATTTGTGATAAAAATAAGAATTGTAATTTGAAATGGAATGTAAAAAAATAAGAATTGTCAGTTTTATAAATATGTAATTATTTATTTATAATATTATCTCATATAAAATCATCATAATGAAATGGAATGTAACTTTAAATTTAAAAACCTATTTTCAATCCATTCATTGAAATGGGATAAATATTTGTTTGCATTTAGTGTTAAAATGCATCTATAACAATAATAATTATTCAATTTTTTATTAAAAATAAATAAACTCTCAAATTAATGGATATTAATGAAAATTGGTTAGAAATAAAATATATTTTTTAAATCAAAATAATGTTTGAAAGCTAAGAATTAAATAATTATAATGGTGGAATAATCATTCAAAAATCACAATTATCAAATTTTATAAATTAAATTATTTTATGGTAAACACTTAATCTAATAGTGGGAATTATTCTATATATTATAATCTTATTAAATATAAAATTAATATTTTTTATAACTAATTAAGACACAACAATAAAATAATTGCAATTGGAAAAGATTCCAAATCTCTACCAACCATGGCTCTCATGGTAATATGAATTAAAACTTATTAAAAATAATATTTTCTCTGTCTCATTTCAAATAGTACTTTAATTATTCATTTATTCACAATCTTTTAACTTTGAGTAAATTTCCTTTTTTAAAGTAAATTTCCTTTGATTACGGTTTAATTGTAATAAATAATTTTTATTTTCATTACGGAAACATATAAATGTCAACGATATTAGTTGTTGAGTAAATTTTCTTTGATTAAGGTTTAATTGATATAGTTTTAATTGTAATAAATAAATTTTCATTCATTATGGAAGCAGAATACAGTATGAACGTTAGAATAAATATTAGTTAAAGTATTTTTTAAAGCAGTTGATGTCGCAATGTTTGGTAATGTTAGGTGTAAAATTTTATAAAGAGTGATGTGGCTAAGTGTGGAGGTGCCACTTAAGCAAGTAGTTGCTCTTTTAGTAGTGACTCTGGGTGGGTTGCGTTAAATCCATGATTCCATGATTCCATGATTCCATCCCCACCTTGACTAATCTCCGCATTATCTTCAGTTAGACCATTTCCAACCGTAAACATCATTTTTAATGTTACGCTACTCTAAATATATAATATTAATAAAAAATAATATAGAAAGACCGTCTTTCAAGAGACATACTATAAATAATTTATTAATAAATAATAATATATTTTTATTTTTATTAAATAAATTAAAATATTAATAATTATGATAATTTATATTATATTGTGCACGGATGTTAAAACCTTACCTTAACTTCAGAGTCATTTTTCCTATAGTTAATTAACATATTTTTACTATATTCATTTTTATTGATTCGGTTGGAATGTAGGAGTATGTTATTTTATATCTATATTTATAACTAATAATAGTTTTGCTATTTTCCTATAAAAGACACATAAATTTATAACTTTAATTAAATAATTATTAATTAATTATCAACAGATACTTCATATTCTTAATACTATATCTTTAATAAGTTAAAGTATTTCCATACATTAGTTAATATTTTTATATAAAAAATTATCATATCAAATATTAATTTATTTTGAATGCATTGTATGTAATTTTATATAGGTATAAAACTTTTATAACTTATTCAAATTATAAATTATATTATATTTATAATTTTCTTTCATAAATCCCTGCATCGGCACGGTATTATCTAGTTATTTATAACTAAGAATATTTTTGATACTATATTCTTGTATCGAAAAATATATTTATGCAACTAAAATAACGTGACTAATGTGACTACATAAATATGAGTTAATTGATATATGTCATATAATTTCTTTTGATTTCAGATTTTGAATTCTGTCAACATTAATGTGAGTACATAAATGTAATTAAAATATTAGTTAATTGATACATGCAATATAATTTTCTTTGATTCTAGATTTTGAAATCCATCAAAATTAATGTGAGTACATAAATATCAGTTAATTAATATAGGCCATATAATTTCAATTGATTTCATAATTTGAATTCCGCCAAAATTAATGTGGAGTCCGTCTCTTGAAAGACGGTATTTCCATAAACTATGGAAAAACCAAGATTTAAAGTGAAAATTAGAAGAAATGAAGATAAAATTTTCGGGTTGAATGAGTCGGGTTATAAACTTTACAATTACTACACGTAGAATAATAAAATTTTAATATTGCAACTAAGACTTTTTACCTTTTATTATTGTAATTAAATCTCGTCTTTCCATAACCTTATGGAAAGACCTTCTTTTCCAAGATTTTGCCATTAATGTGACTACATAAATGTGTGTTAAAATATTTGTTAATCGATACATGAAATACATGTTCTGATTGGCAGGGCTTATAAGTGTTTTGCTTATAAGCTAAACACCTGGTTTGTGTTTGGTAAACAACAACAAAAAGTGGTCATTTAAGAAGCAGAAGCTATTTTTTAGGGAAAAACAGAAGCTGGTCTCCTCCTACTTTCAAAATAAGCCAGATTTGCTTATAAGTCCAGCCCTGCCAAACACACTCATAACTTCCTTTGATTCCAGATTTTGAAATCCATCAAATTAACGCGAGTACATAAATATGAGTTAATTGATACAGACCATATAATTTCATTTGATTTCAGAGTTTCAATTCCACCAAAACTAATGTGACTACATAAATGTGTGTTAAAATATTAGTTAATTGATACATGCAATATAATTTCCTTTGATTCCAGATTCTGAAATCCGTTCAAATTAATGTGACTACACAAATATGAGTTAATTGATCCATGCCATATAATTTCATTTGATTCTATATTTGGAATTCCGTCAAAATTAATGTGACTACATAAATATGGTAAATGAACCAATGAGGTACATGTCAAAGGAATTGATATGATTTAATTGATTCATTTTTATTAAGTTAAAGTTAATGATGGGAATATTTTAAAATCAATCATTTATGTAAATTAGATTGTCCAAGTACATACCATTTGAGTGAAGATTACAAATGAGATAATCTCTTGTACACAAATACGTTAAACCATTAGTCAACCTTTCATTACTATTTTTTAAACCCAGGATAAAGAATATACACATTCTTCCCCCCAACTTGCATTTGCTTAACATTCTTAACTTTAATCTTGTCAGATCAAATAGAAAAAAGTTATGGTTATAATAGAGGCGATTACACCCGCTCTCATAGCATGAAAATATATAGGACAAAGGCAATAGATTTTTGGAAACTTTTCTGATATTGAAACTTATGTAATGATCAATATGTACAACTCCATTTATAGAGTGATTTTTACACATAATCTAACTTCTAAAACTTTTAGAAAATTGTATGCTAATTGTTCAACTACTAACTTCCTAATAATTCAAAAACTAAGCTAACAATTAAATAACTTAATCTCAAACTTAAGGCTCCTGCTCCTAGAAATTTCTGCTTGATCCTAAGATTGAGCTAGCCTAATTTTGAGCTAAACCATTCCACTGCAAACATTAAAATGTATGCTATAAGTAAGAGACCAATAAACAAATATTTGACAGAATCAACTTAGAAATCAGAATAAAAAACTTCAGAATTAGAAGCAAAAAACTTGGTTGAAATCAGAATAAAAAACTTATGAATCAGAAGAAAAAACTTAATAGAAATCATAATAAAAAAGTACAGAATCTGAAACAAAAACTTGGTAGAAATCAGAATCAAAAAGTTTAGAATCAGAAGAAAAATAATGTCACGAATCAGAATCGAATATCACGAATCAGCCTCAGAAAAGGACTATTCAAAATAATGTAGGATCTAGGATACCTGTGAGAGCGGTTGCTGCCGACATTTAGAGTTGTGGCACATAAAGCCAATTTGTATGTCCTAGGTTCATGAGATCAATGACAGCATAAGTCGATGACACACGAACCAGGTTTGCATCAGGAACATTCAATCCTATCCGAGAATTGTTCCTAATTTCCAGTGTAGCTGACAGTTATAGAAAACTATAGATGAAATGGAACAAAAGAACATGCAATGACAATGCAGGTATGATGAAATTGAATAGAAAATGCAATCTCAAATCCCTTGAGCCACTCTATAGACAAAAGCAGGAGAAAACGAGTAAACTACGAATTGAGATGAACTTATTTCAATGCACAAACAATCAAAATTTCAAAATACCATGGTGTAAGGCTTCCCTGATCCCGCTTGGCCATAAGCAAATATACAAACATTGTATTAATCAAGAACTGATCTAATCAACGACTGAGTATTAGAAAAGACTTCTTAAACCAAATAACAGGCATTTTTTTAGGACAAAAAGTTAGCATTCACAATACCATATCCATATCCGGACAATCAGCAACACAAGAGATGACAACTTACATTCCTCCCAAGAATCTGCATCAAAATAGCACAATTTGTTTTTGCAATACACTCTCCCTGCAGAAAATTCATCAACAACGAATAAGAGATTCCGTAACATAACAATTCAAAATTTTAAAAAATCCTATACATAGTTGGTTAAAGTAAGAGAATCCGGAGAAGCTATTAGTTCATGAATCATAACCCCCCTCGAATTTGTAGAGTAGACATCGTACAACTACAGAAATGAGAAGGGGAATTAAGGGAATGAGCTGACCTTTACTTTCTGAAGAGGCGCAATTTTACCCCTCCTCGGATTTGTTTCAAATGCCCACTTTCTGTGAAATATCATCATTGCCAAAAGGGATCAATTATATGATAAATTTACAAAATAATGGATTGAAAAGAGAGTAGGGAGAAGGTCGACATGAAACTCACCGGTAGAAGAGATGAGCTTTGAATAAGGAGCGGCAGAGATGATTTATTTCGAATACCAGCTTTCTGTGAAATTTCATCACTGCAAAAAGGGATCAATTATATGATAAATTAACAAAAGAATGGATTGAAAAGAGAGTAGGGAGAAGATCAGCATAAAACTCACCCGTAGAAGAGAGGGGCTTTGAATGTGGAGAGGCAAAGATGATGGTTTGTAATATGGAGCGGCAGAGAACAATTACATACATTGCAATTTTCTAATTTTACACAACTTATGTGGTCAATTGTGGTGGAGACATTTGGCAAAGCTTACTTGGCCAAGTGTGGGGTTGACACTTGGCCAAGAAGTTGTTCTTTTAGTATAAGTTATAGATAGTCCAATAGTTATTGCATAAGTGTAAGAACAAACTAGACACTTTCATTGTGTGTACACACCTATGTTAATTTGCATATTCTGATTAATCTTTGTCATCTTTTTATCTTATCATTATTATAGATTTTTTTTGAAACTAAAAATGAGATAATTTTATGTACTCCCTCTGTCCCAACTTAAATTACATCCTAATTATTACATACCGTTCGAGAGACATGTTTGACCGTTAATATGTTAGCTACATACTATAATAGCGGAAGACAAAAAGTTACTTTCTAAAAACTATTTGTAACCACAAATTCAACAATATCATATATAATAATATTATGTCTCATATATCTATTCAAATATGTGGTCAAACTTTGATAAAAAAATAGTTTTATAAAGTAGATGGGTAATTTAAGTTGGGGAAAAGGATATACAAAATAAAACGTTGTTAACATCTTTTTTAAGTGGGGAGAGGTTGTTGCTAAACAACTATATTTAGTAAATATTTAATAATTGATATCATTTATTAAATAAAACAATACGTCTTATTATCATCGGTTAATTTGTTATGTACTATCAAATGTTTAATTACACAAATGTATTTATAAAAGAGAAAGTCTCATGATAGACATTCTGTTTACCTTATAAACTGCATTTGTTAAAGGTAAAATATTGGGAAAGATCGTCTTTCCATAAGTATATGGAAAGACGGAGTTTAATTAGAATTATAAAAACATAAAATATTTTAGTTGCAATATTAAAATTTTATTATGTAACATGCATTAGTTATAAAGTTATAGATTCGATTAATGCAACCCAAAAATTTTATCTTTATTTCTTTTAATTTGTTATTAAACCTTAGTATTTCAATAACTTATGAAAAGATCGTCTTTCAAAAACAGACTCGTTAAATAACATACAAAGTTTTGAAATTTTGGGAAAAAAATTTTGTATCATATATTTTTATATACATATATAAAAATATAATATTTGTTTTAACTATTATTACTTGTTTTAACTTATAAAATATAATATTTAAATTTTATAAAAAATTACAACATTCAAAGTAAAATAACTATTGATCATTTTTTTTAAAAAAAATTGGGTAATAACTCAAATGAGCCACAATAAAATCCCTCCCTCCCCTTGCCTTCGGTGGGAACTGAACCCATGACAAATGTATTTATAAAAGAGTGAGCCTCCTGACAGGCAGTCTGTTTACCTTATAAACTGCATTTGTTAAAGACAAAGTATTGGGAAAGACCGTCTTTCTATAAATATATGGAAAGACAGGGTTTAATTAAAATTTATAAAAAGGTACAATATTTTAGTTGCAATATTAAAAATTTATTATGTAACATGCATTAGTTATAAAATTATAGATTCGATTAATGCAACTCAAATATTTTATCTTCATTTTTTCTAATTTGTTATTTAAACCTTAGTCTTTCCATAACTTATGAAAATATCATCTTTCAAGAGACAAACTCGTTGTTAAATAACATACAAAATTTTGAAATTTTGAAATTTTTTTTATATATTATATTTTTATATTTTCATCTTCAAATACATATTATTACTTGTTTTAGCTTATAAAATATAATATTTAAATTTTATAAAAAATTACAACATTCAAAGTAAAATAACTATTGATCAATTTTTTTTTAAAAAAAGTTGGGTAATAACTCAAATGGGCCCCAATAAAATCCCTCCCTCCCCTTGCCCTTGGTGGGAATTGAACCCATGCATCATAGGGAGTTAGAATTTATACATCATAAGGAAACATGTTTCTACAGCTGTATCTTTTGGTACTTCCACTTTCCCTCCTGTACAGAAAGGTTGTGCTCTCTAGTTTTCATATGCAGGGCTGAAAAGGAAGAAATGAGCAGGCACAAAGGACCGCACGGATTCTAATTTTCTGGCTTCAAATAGAGACCTTAAGAGGTCTTATCTCTTTTCAGCAAAGAGACATTGACTAATAAGGGTTTTGAATTCTCAACTCCCTGACCATGTTCGTGTCACTTTGTTGGAAGATAATAAGACTGTCTACATATCTCCATCTTCATCTAGTTTTGGCTTGGTATTGTATAAATCGAATGCCTAGGAAGTTCTTTTTTTGTTCCTTTTTGGAGCATCAAATGAATGATCTTGTACAGATGTAAACATGACTCTGCCCTTTTGGGTCAGCTTATATGGTCTGGGGAGCCGAATATAATCCTCCCATCTATTTGGATGGTTAAAATTAAAAAAAAAGAACCCATGCCAAATGTATGTATAAAAGAGTGAGTCTTCTGATAAACGGTCTGTTTACCTTACAAACTGCATTTGTTAGAGGCAAAGTCTTTGGAAAGACCGTCTTTTCATAAGTATATGGTAATTAGAATTATAAAAAGGTAAAATATTTTATTTGCAATATTAAAAATTTATTATGTAACATAACATGCATTAGTTATAAAGTTATAGATTCGATTAATGCAACTCAAAAATTTTATCTTCATTTCTTCTAATTTGTTATTTAAACCCCAGTCCTTCCATAATTTATGAAAATATCGTCTTTCAAGAGACAGACTCATTGTTAAATAACATACAAAATTTTGAAATTTTGAAAAAAAAATTGTATCATATATTTTTATATTTTCATCTTCAAATACGTATTATTACTTATTTTAACTTATAAAATATAATACTCCATCCGTCCCAGTCGAATGTGCACATTTTTTGGTCAACTTTCTTAGGCCGTATTTGATCAACGATAACTTTAGTTACGTACATTAACGTTGTGCAAAAATTTGATATTTAGAAAATACATTATACATGGTGATATTGTTGTATATATATTAGTTGAAATTTATGGTCAAACATGTCTTGAGAAAGTTGATCAAAAAGTGTGCAGATTCGGCTAGGACGGAGGGAGTATTTAATTTTTTAAAAAAATTACAACATTCAAAGTAAAATAACTATTGATCAATTTTTTTTAAAAAAGTTGGGTAATAACTTAAATGAGCCCCAATAAAAACCCTCCCTCCCCTTGCCCTTTGGTGGGAATTGAACCCATAAAAAATTGGGTAATAACTCAAATGAGCCATGAGAGAATGATTTTCAGCAAGGAATTGTATTATTGAGAATTGAATATATAGAGAGAGTACAATAGATGTATAATAAGGAAAGAACTCTAATAATAATAAATCATAATCTAATCAGTAATTTGATTTATCCTAACACCTCCCCTCAAGCGAAGGGTCGGATTCTCAGAGACACAAAGCTTGGATCTGAAGTACTCAAACAAAGGACGAGAAATACCCTTAGTGAAGATATCTGCAACCTGTAGAGATGTAGGAATATGAGCAACACGAAGCTTGGCCGAAGAAACCAACTCACGAACAAAATGATAATCAATGTAAATGTGCTTAGCCCATTTATGCGCCACCGGATTCTGAGCCAAAAATATGGCACTGTTGTTGTCACAAAGCAGAAGAGGCGCCCCAGAAACAGGAACATGAAGATCATGAAGCAAATGAGTCATCCAGAAGACTTCAGAAGCAGTGTTGGCCAAAGCATGATACTCTGACTCAGTGTTGGACCTAGACACAGTGGGCTATTTCTTGCACTCCAAGAAACCAAGTTACTGCCTAAGAAGAGTGCATAGCCATAAGTAGAATGATAGGTCTCTAAACACCTGACCCAAGCTGCATTAGAATAATCGAGCACCTCCGGAGAGAAGGTGCACGAAAAGTGAGACCAAAATGTAGGGTCCCCCGAACATAGCGAAGAATCTGAGTGACATCAGAAAAATGATCTTCCCGAGGGTCCTGAAGATACTGACTAACAGAATTAACAGCAAAATTCAAGTTCGGACGAGTGATGGTAAGATACTGGAGAGCACCAACCAAAGAACGATATAACGTTAAATTCTTGAATTGGGGACTCGTACTGCTGTGAAGCTAAAAATTTGAAGGAAATGGTGTAGAGACTGGCACTGCATCTAACATACCAGCCAGGGAAAGAATGTCCCGAGTATACTTTGTCTGTCCTAGAAGAAGTCCCGAGGTAGTGGACGTAATCTCCAAGCCAAGAAAGTAATGCAAGGCACCCAAATCTTTAATGGCAAACTCCCGATGGGTGTGATCAATGAACTGCCGAATAAGAGTGGAATCATTGCTAGTAAAAATGATATCAAAATAGACCAAAAGATACAACAAAGACGAACCATGAGACAACACAAATAATGAAGTATCAGAAGAACTGCAACGAAAACTAAGCTGCAAAAGATAAGCACTGAAACGCTAAAACTATGCTCGAGGTGCCTGCTTTAGACCACAAATGGCCTTCCGTAGATGAAAAACATAGTCCGGATGAGTGGGATCCTTATAGCCAACGGGTTGTGCCATAAAAACCGCATAATCAAGAACACCGTTAAAAAAGACATTCTTAACGTCCAACTGATGTAGAGACCAAGCACGCATAGTAGCAATAGCAAGAACTGTTTTGGTGATCTTTGTAAGCTGAGGGACGAATTGAGTTATATGTTTCATGGAGATATACAAGAATTAAAGGATAATCTTGGTTCTTGGTCTAGCTCGAGGAAATTTACAAGTGTGGCTTATTTCTTTATGCATCGGCATAAGTATCCGAATCTATATGTTAATGCCCGATCAGAAGAGAAGGTTTTTAATAGTATTTGGCGTGGTTGTATTCCGTCCAAATTCTCTTTTATTGCATGGTTGGCGGTAATTCGGAAACTACATACCAAGGATAAGCATCGATCGGAGGAAGGAGATAGTATGGAGAAAATATGTTCCTTATGTCATCTTGAAGAGGAGACGAATGAACACTTTTTCTTCAAGTGTGAATTTTCAGAAATTGTATAGGGGCGTATAAGGAATTGTATTGGGTTAAGGAGACGAACAAACACAATTGCAAGCTCCATGACTTGGGTAAAGAGGCAAATAAAGGGTTCAAAAGTTCGAAAGAAGTTTGGAATTTTAGCTTTGATTACCACGGTTTATCATCTTTGGAGGGAAAGGAATAGTGTTGTTATGAATGGTGCTCAACCAAGTGCTGAAAGAGTGGTAAAAATCGTCATGAAAGATTGTTACGTGGTGATTAATCGCTTGTTCCCAGACGAGCATATGTTTTAGTCCTTCTTTTCTGGAGTTGGATTGATCGCAGTCAATGGGAATTTGTGGTAGAGGTACTCGAGTGCTGAAGGTGTTCGAGTGCTACTGAGGGGGCATTCAACTGATGGAGGTGTTCGTGTGCTGGACGTGTTCGAGTGTTTGGGAGGGGCATTCGTGTGCTGGAGGTCTTCGAGTGCATCAGGAGGTCTTCGAGTGCTCGAGGAGGTTTTCGAGCATAGGAGGCTTTCGAGTGCTCGAGGGGCATTCGAGTCATGGAGGTGTCCGAGTGCTCGAATGGGACATTCGAGATATGGATGTGTTTGCTTGCTCGAGGGGGCATTCGAGTTCTTGGTGCCTGGTCGCTACTCTCGGATGTATGAAACCCGGATGGAGGTGTTCGTGTGCTGGAGGTTTTTGAGTGCTAGAGGGGAGCATTCGAGTATTCAAGGTCTTCGAGTGCTCCAGGAGGTCTTCGAGCTCGAGGAGGTTTTCGAGCGTAGGAGCCGTTCGAGTGCTCGAGGGGGAATTCGAGTCATGGAGGTGTTCGAGTGCTTCAATGGGACATTTGATATATGGATGTGTTTGAGTGCTCGAGAGGGCATTCGAGTCCTTGGTACCTGGGCGCTACTCTCGGATGCATGACGCTGGGATGGAGGTGCTCGCGTGCTAGAGGTGTTCGAGTGCTACAGGGGAGCATTCAAGTGTTGGAGGTCTTTGAGTGCTCCAGGAGGTCTTCGAATGCTCGAGGAGGTTTTCGAGCATAGGAGGCGTTCGAGTGCTCAAGGGGGCATTCGAGTCATGGAGGTGTTCGATTGCCCGAATTTCTGGCTAATACAACCCGGACTTAAGAAGGAGGCAATAGGATTTAAAGTAAGGATCTTGCTCCGATGCTTTCTCTCCTAAGCCTAGTTTTAACTTTGAATTAACGGTTATTTATGCGCTCTATGCCCGCGCTACACTCTGTGTTAAATTGGCATAAAGTTGTCCATTTGCTCAACATGGAGTGGGCGATTACATAATCGCCACGCTTGATGCACGCGGTATAAGTGTATCCATTCTCTCATCTTTAGGAGATTGATTTAGCTGGGATTATCAAGGATATGAGGCAAGGCCTCAATATATCCTTGCCCACTTTATTACTCTCAGTGCTCTCAAGAGAATGTTTGAAGGCCAATAACATCCCTCTTTCTCCACTTTAGGGGTGTAAATGGTAGAAGCAGATATCCACTCGTGCCAGATTGGTGCAACCATGGGCATCAGCTCCACTCTTTATGGGACATCTAAGACCCGAGACACTCTCGGCTGCACTAGGAATTTCAAACTATTTGACCTTGGATTCTTGTACCTTCATCAAGATTTCGACAACTAAAATTTCTCAAGACCCAAGTCTCATAATACTCGGCTTCTCTATGGAATGAAAATGAAGAAGGCCCCCGTTTGTTAGGGGTAGAAGAGGTTCACTTGTTTATGGGTAGTGAGTTTGTTCTCATCCCATTTACCTAGCATTTCTTAGCCTGTCTTCATTTCAGGTTGTTGTTTTCGGTCCCATTATCGTTGGGAGTTGTCTCATTTCCACTTGCTTGAATTATCTTGCTTAGGGTTGGTAGTTTTTACTTAGAAAAAGGGGGGGGGGGAGAGTGTCGCCCCTTGGGTTTCGCTCCCCCCCTCTCGGACTTTACTCCCTAGGTTCATCACGTAATCTAGGGTTGGATTCTTTTTGTATTTGGTAGGGCTCTTTTAGAGCCCTACCGTGGGTCCCATCGTCTATACTATTTACCGTATTTACCTAAAAAAATAGCAAGAACTGTTCAAACTATAGAAGCTTTAACCACAGGGCTGAAAGTATGGTCAAAGTCAAAACTGGGAATTTGAGAGAAACCCTGAGCTACCAAATGTGCTTTATGGCGATCAACCAAACCATCAGGTTTTTACTTCAGTCGATAAACCCATTTGGATCCAACAATGTTGACGTCTGGAGGGCGCGGAACAAGATCCCAAGTATGTTGACTACGAAGAGCAGCCATCTCCTTATCCATGGCAGAAACCCAAGAAGGATCTTGTTTGCGGAACAAAAATCTATCGGTTTTGTCTGAGAAAGAAGAGCAGCAAGAAGACCATGAGCATGAATATTCGAATAATCTCGGCACTGAATAACACCAGTGGAAGAGCGCATAACCATGTGAGAAGCTGCTGGAGCTAAAACGACCGAGTAGTGACTAGCCGGGGCCATTGGCAAGGTAGGAAGGAGCAGGTTGGGACCATCTGAAGCTGTGCATAGCGGTGTGGGAAGAAGGCTCGTGGCTGAGGTGGGAAGGAACGTCACCACCAGATGCGAGCTTGAACCGACCGTGACCATGCGTGGCCATGAGGGAAGGAGGGCCATCACTGTGCGAGAAAGATGCCTGTGGCATTCCGTGGGCGCTCGGGAAAAAGACTGGTCGTCTGTGGCCTCGTGGGAAGAAGACGGAGCATCTGTGCATAGCCAGCCGCGACCGGGGCCATCCGGGGTTTCCATTACTGCCGAGGCGAGCCATCGCTGCCGGGCACGGACGCAGGCAAGAGACCACCGGGCGCGGGTTCGGGCGAGAGAAGACTGGGTGCGGGTGTGTGTAAGGAGCCACCATGGTTGGATTCAGGTCGAGATAGCTCATCATCAGGAAACCGAAACTGAGGTGAAGATGGAGCCGAGGCTGGTGGTGGCGCTATCCCACAATCTGGATCAATAAAATAAGACACATCCAAACCTAAGGAGAGACCCAGTTCCCAAAGTTGCGGAAAATAATCCTCATCAAATCGAGCATGACGAGTAACATGGACCTTACCAGTGGTGGGGTCGAGACACCGAAACCCCTTATATTGTGAATTGTAACCGATAAAGATACATGGAATACTATGGGGAGATAGCTTATGATCCGCAAAGGGGCGAACAAAAGGAAAAATCTGACAACCAAAAGGATGAAAGTTACCATAGATCAAATCCCGCTTATAAAGAAGACCATAAGGGGTCGATCCCTGTAGAACTGGAGTAGGCAAACGGTTGATAATGTAGACAGTAGTGGTGAACGCATCATCTCAACGAGAAATTAAAAGATGGGAGTGAAAAAGCATCATGAGACCCATTTCAATAACATGGCAATGCTTGTGTTTGCACGCCCATTCTGTTCCGGAGTGGCCGGACAAGAAACCTGATGATAAATATATTTTTCCGCAAAGTGTGATCGGAGTCTGGTGCTAAAAGATTCAGTGCCACCATCACTTTGAAAGACTTTAATTTTATCAAAAAAATGATTCTCAACAAGTGCCTCAAACTGCAAATAAGTGTCAACAAAATCTGATTTGCGACGAAGGGCGTACAGCCAAATGAGTCTCATAGAGTCATCCACAAATAATGCATAATACGAAAAACTATTTTTAGATAAAATCAAGGAGGGACCCTATAAATCACAATGTATTAAATCAAGGAAATTGTTAGCATGTTTAGGGTTCTCAACAAAAGCCAGGCGTTGACCTTTCGCTATAACACAGGGGGCACAGATGTGCGGTTTAGAAAACAAAGAAGAAACTGAAAGTAAACCAGACTTATGTAAACTAGTAATCACTGCACTAGGAACATGACCTAGGCGTGCATGCCACAACTCATATGAAGCTCGACTCTTATTCTGCTGTAAAACTGAAACAAATGCTGCATCTCCCTGGTCCAAAATGTATAATCCATCCTCACTGTGCCCCCGATCCACGACGGCCCTGGTTACTTTGTTCTAAATAACAAAATTTTGGTCATCAAATGTAATTAGAACACCCATATTTCTGGTTATCCAACTAATAGACAGTAAATTCTCAGTAATATCAGGCACAACCAAAACACCAGACAAATGCAAGTTCTTAGAAACTTTAGAATCACCAATATGAGATATCATAACTTGAGCACCATTACCAACAAGAACACGAGATTTACCAGTATAATGAGTGAAATTTTCTAGGCCTGAGGTGGAAGTCGCCATATGACTGGTAGTGTCGGAATCAAGGTACCAATCTAACAGACGAGAAGAAGTATTAGACTGCGGAGAAGAGTGATGATTTTATGCCAAATGAGTGTTTAGCGAACGGCCAATCTGTGCCTGCATCTGGTAACATGTAGCAGCATAGTGACTGAACCATTCACACCAGCAACAGTGAGGACGACCGTAGCCAAGGATCGATCCAGCCACCTGAGAACCAAAAAGGGACTGCCGGCCACCGCAGCGCCCCCTCCCCACTGAAGCGGCCGATGTGCCCACTGCGAGAAGGCCACGCACGACCACCTTTAGTTGGTGTGTGATTCCACGCGTGGCCGGCTTGAGGTGCATCATTGGTCTGGAATGCGACCTATCCTGCGGTTGGTCTTGAGTGTCCCTGTAAATTCATCAAAAAAGCCTCGTGATTTTTAGCACAGGCAAGATCATCCGCACAAAGCGGGGTTGGAACAATATTAATTAAAGGACTAGGAAAATCTTTATACTCAGGACTAAGAGCAGTGAAGAACCATACAATTTGATCAACATTTAAAACCGGATTACCCATGACAGACATTTAATAAAAAATCTCCTTAAATTTGAGATGAAGTTCATGAATGATACCAGACTTACGAATACCATGCGCATCTGCGCGAAGACGAAGAATGGTGGAGGCACTGCTATTCTGATAGATGAGAGCAAGATTATCCCAGATATCTTTGGAAGTGGCACAATCTGGGAGTTCCGCGAGAACTTCAGCTGTGAGAGAGGAAAACATGAGACTCTAGAGACGTTGATCTTCATCAACCCATTGATCATACTCTTCTTGTGCTTTCAAATAAGCCTCCTAGAGATCAACTTTTCCACTACCACGCAAAGGAGTTGAGACTGTGGCAGCAAAAGGAGAGAGGCTACGATGGTGGCGGAGGTGGTGGGAGAGTAGGACGAGGCTCAGTGCCATCAATAAAGCCGTACAGACCTTGGGGACGTAGGACATAACCTCCTTGACGCTTCCAGAGAAGATAATTTGATGGAGTGAGTTTGATCTGCATCATCAAGAGCAAAGTGTTGTAGGAGAGTTTTTCTTGAGCTATAGCCAGAGAGGAACGGAGCCGAGTGGAGTATCAGGGGCGGAGCAACTAGAGAGGAGCCGCATGGAGCCGCATGGAGCCGCTTGGAGCTGCGTGGAGTCGCGCACGCCGGAGAGGAGTTACGCCGAAGAGAACCACGGTGGAGAGGAGCTGCGGTGGAAGGCTGCGTCGAGGAAGAGAGGAACTGCGTGGAGCCGCGTGCGTCGGAGAGGAAGAAGTTTCAGGTTTTTAGGTTTTGGATCAGAAGAGGCTCTGATACCTCTATTGTACCTCTATTTATTCAGTTATCAATAATAAAATTCTTAACGGTAAATCATAATCATAATAAATCATAATCTAATCATTAATCTGATTTATCCTAACAAGCCCCAATAAAATCCCTCCCACCCCTTGCCCTTGGTGGGAATTGAACACATAAACTCATAATAGTAGCACTAGATTTCAACCGCTAGGCTAACATTCAATTCCCAAGCTATTGATCAATTTAAAATATCATTAACTAGGCATAACTAAAATTACCAAAATAAAAAATTTATGTATTGATTTTTATTTTATAAAAATAGTTAATTTTGAAACAGTTATTATACCATAGATCAATTCGGAAAAAAAAATAAATTTCCAATCATATAAGTCTATTAATTTTTTTAAAAGGTCATACTCCCTTTGTTTTATTATTTATGACACTTGCTATAAATATTTTATTTTATTTGGCACTATTTTCATTTTTGACAAGATTCTTTCAATTTCATCTATTTATTCTACTTTTTCTTTTTTATATTCAACTTCATCAACTTATTTTCTTTACATAAATGTATACATCTAAACCTATGGTGTCATAAATTGAAAAATTGAGGGATTATACGACAAAAATCAATCGAAGAAATGGCCACAAGACCCCATGTATTAGCATCCACAATACTCCCTCCGTTTTTTTTCATTGGCACACTTACTAAAAGTGATGTTTTTTTTTAATTGGCACTTGCTATTTTGGGCAAGTTTAAGGTTTTTACATCCACTCATTTTACTTTCTCTTCTTTCAATTCAATTTCATCCACTTATTTAGCATCTCCTCAATTCTAACACCAAAAGAGAGGTGCCAATGGAAAAAAATGGAGGGAATATCTTGTTTAGGTATAACCGTATAACACAGGAAAAACGAATGGTTGGAATACAGTAAGCATGGAACCTATCGAAATTTAACAATAAACTTGCAACAGGTGCAATTTACTACGTGGAGCATATATTTTCCTTTTGTGTGAATTGTAAATTGAAGACACGAAAATGAATTAAGACTTGCTTAGCTTCCAAGGACTCTTAACTCGTATTGGACAGGCATAGCATTTATGCGGATATTCCGAATTATGGGTAGGTTTGAGAAATTCAAAATTCCAAGAATATGGTCAGAAGTGGGCCCGGGCAGACGTGATCCACTGGATGCTGGATTAGTGGCAGATGTGCTGTGGAGCCCTTACAAGTGTCTAGGTGGTTGTGGAGAAACAGCGCGGATTTTGAGGGCCTTGTTTGGTATTCTGCTCCGACTGAAAAAGATTCGCCATCTACTCAGTAGGAGTATTATTATTTATTATTCTGTTTTAACCAATTTTTCTTTCGACACGTAACCAAACGGGGACGGTTTTCCGGTTCAGGGCCCATCGCACTCGGCCCATGTCGTTTCTTTTCGTTTTTTTTTCCTTTTTAAAATTTCAGGCTTCAATATTTTGGAAACGCACGTATTTTCATAGATTTAGGAAAATATGAGTTTAATTAGGAGAGTATGTTTCTTGAAAGACGGTCTTTTTATGAGGTTTAAAGTGTAAATTAGATAAAATTAAGATAAAATTTTTGGGTTGCATGAACCAGGTCATAAATTTCAACTAATACCTTTTACCTTTTATTATTCGAATTAAATCCGTCTTTCCATAAGCCTATGGTAAGACCGTCTTTCCCAAGATTTTGCCTAATTAGAATAATAAAAAGATAAAATATTTTATTTTTAATATTAACGTTTTGGGAAAGATCGTATTTTCTCACGTATATGGAAAAATGAGTTTAATTAGAATAATAGAAATATAAAATATTTTAGTTGTAGTATTAAAAAAATTATTATGCAACGTGCAGTAGTTACTTCCCCTATCCCATTTCAATCTGTAATTTAACTATTAATTTAGTCAAAACTTCCTAACTTTGACTACAAAACTGAATTGTTGTATAAGTAAAAATACTTTTGTGTGATACATTATTAGATTCGTTATAACATATATTTTCAAAATATCAAATTTTAATAAGTTATAATTATCCTTAATGCAATATATTAATGATCAAACATTTTTCAAGTCAATTGTTAAAAGTCAAAAGGTGAAGATTGAAATGAGGCAGAAATAGTATACGTTTATGACCCGATTAATGCATCCTAAAACTTTTATCTTGATTTCTTCTGATTTATAGTTTAAACCTTGATCTTTCTATAATATATGGAAATACCATCTTTCAAGAGACAAACTCGTACTCCTCTCCCTTTATGTTGAATCCAATATTAATAATGGAATGATGATGTTATTGTTCTGTTTTGCGACCCGCTTTAATTTCTACAAAAGCAAACACATTATGATCAGGGCAGAGTTGTGCCATACCCGCTCTTGACACTCCAATCATATCAGATAGTCGTTTAGAGAATTGGAGGGATGAAAAGGAAGAACAATCAACCTACCTTTTTGCACGTTCTCACTGCCTTGTTATATAGGTTAGGTGGCTAAGTGTCAACTGCTATCTGGTCACTCGGATCAGCGAACCACCCAAGCACCCTGGAGTTGAGTTGATTCTCTCTTTGCATTGGGTCATTTGGATCGCACCTTATTAAGCCCCCCTAATCCAATGTCGCGTTGTGTGTTCATTCTGTACCATGTTGCTCGAGTTGTGGCCATGGGTTGTATTTTATTGGGTTATGACTAGTTGTTCTGACTTTTCGCCTACCTAGGGATGATAGTAGGGGTGGGTTTTGGTGGAGCTCCACCCCCACATCCGCTTCAATGGGGTGGGTAAGGATATAGTTTTTGTGAGGGTAGGGCGGGTATGGGTATGAAAATTGATACCCGTCATGGGTAGTGGGTCGGGCATGGATATTAGTTCATACCCGCCCACCCTCGCCCCGCCCCTACTATACTTGCTAAGTACACACTAATTTATTATATGATAAAGTATTATTTATCCATAATGCACATGTTTTACTAATAATATTTTCATGTAAATATTATTAACTTTTAAAATTATGAGCCAAGTGCAGATGTAACCCTATATAATTGACGAAAGTGAAGATAAAACCCTGTGCTAATTGAAAGTGCAAATATAACCCTATCTATTCAGGTTATGTGCAAATATAACCTTTTTAGGCAGTTGGAGGCAGGAATACGGTGGAAAGACTATTTTACCCCTCTGTATAAAAAATAAAATTGAAAAATACTAAAATCACATTCCTACCCCTAAATCCCTCACTATCGTTCCCAGACCCTTTGTGAATCCAATTCTTTTCTAAACCCTCCAATCCTTTGCTGGGAGCCAAGGGAGATTCTTTGCTAAACCCTCAAATCAGTGACTCTAATCCTCTGCTTCTTTGCTAAACGGTGACCACCAAATAGTGATCAGTAGTGACTCCAGCGGAGGATTGGAGCGGATTGGTGGTGGTGGTGATGAATTCGAGGGAGACGAGGTGGTCGACGAAGACGAGGCGCTAAAAAAATACTGTGACGAGGTGGTCGACATCTGGGAAGATAAGGTGGTCGGCGGTGATGCCAATGGTGACGAGGTGGTCGACGGTGACGAGGTGGTGGCAGCGGGGGAGGGTCTATGTGAAACTCAATCCTTTGCTGGAGTCACTGTTTGGGCATGACCAGAGATTTCCTAGTAATCTGATGTCGAAGGATTTCCGGGTAGCTGAAGAACGGAGACAATGGTGAAGGATTTCTAAGTAACCTCTCGGTTTTCAATCTTCTCGGTTTGAGCTTTATGAATTTCATTGTTTTCTTGGGATAATCTTTGGGCTGCCTAGATCAGATTTGATGTTGGGATTGGTTGTGTTGGTTTTGCTGGCGCCAAATTCGTTCCTATGGAATCCGGCGGTTTTAGAGGTTTATAGTTTTAGAGGAGTTTATGGAGGTTCTGGGTTACCCTGCCAAGAAGAACTTCAGTCGGTGGTGGTGGTGGATCGGGGGTGGCCTAGCGGTGGAGGGCATAATTATCCCTTTCATTTAAGGTTTAGGGCAGAAGGGTATTTTAGTCTTTTCAAGTGGGTCAATGGTCGAAATTTGTTGGTCAACGTCGGAATCATGGTCGGAGGGTTATATTTGCACTTTCATTCAATAGTCAGGGTTATATTTGCACTAAAAAATAATTGAGGGTTATATATGTATTTTTCTCAACATATAGGGTTATATCTGCATATTACCTTAAAATTATAATTATTAATTTTAAAGTAAAACTTAGGTGTTTTTTAGAGATATAGATGAGGTGAGTAAAATAGATTTGAAGTGGATATGAAAATCCAAGTGGGTGATGGAGCAGGGTGGATATTAGATAATACCCCATGAGACGGTGGTGAATTTTAGATGGGACATGTATAGATATAAAAATTTAGGTAGATATGGATATGGAGGTATTATAATTTGTACCAACCTCCTACCATTGTCATCCCTACACCTACTCTCTTTTCTTTTTTTGCAAGGAAAATTGTGAATGGAATCTATGGAAGTGGTCGTTTTGGCGCGTAGGGGTTATCTGAGCCGTGTTTTCCTGCCATGTGTTCATCCTTTTTTGGATTTTTTGTTCTAAGTGGGTAAATCCTCAAGTCTTCCTGGCGATTGCGATAATTACTCTACCCGCTTCTCCCTTTCTTACATTCATTACCATAGCCCTCTTTGACGTTTTATCTGCTCTTCTTGTTGAATTATTTTTCTTTCGTCTTCTCCTCGTTCCTTTGCTGCTGCTTACAATTGTACCTCATATTGTATTTTCCCTGCACTTCAGGTACCCCTTCTGGTCGAATCCCTTTTATTTTCTTCATATTTTGCACTCCCTTAGAAATTAGTGGGCCTCCCTCTGTGAAACGTTGGTCAAAGTGTAAAGTCAAGTGATATTTTTGAATATTTTAATTGATAATTTTGTAAACATATTCGAAAATGAAAATATTTTCATATTGAAACATGTGAAACAACATATTTACGCCAAGAAAATTTACGGAAAAAGAAGACAGAATATTATGGTATTGGTGAGTTATGGAAATCTGAATATTCTACTATATATTAGGCGTGTAGAAGCATAGTTGTTTTATGGAAAATTCCTATAAATATGGAGTTGATATTATCGAATGTATGAGAGATATCGTGATAAGGAAAATCCCTTTATTTATGAGATTTGGATATGCTTCAAGAAGCAGATATGGAATAGGAATATTATGGAGATAATCACGGAGAGTTCCGATATGCTCATGGCTATAAAAGGGGACAACCACGGCTGCATTCATTACTATTTTAATCAGAGAAAATCTACACATAGATTTTCAATCTTTCGAGAGAATTGCAAAGAGCCAGAGTTTTATATTCCAACGTACGTGACCTGCAGTTCAAAGTTCAGAATTGTATACCTTAATTCCTTGGGAGGAGGAGATCCAGCGTCGACGAGTTTCGATGTCAGAGGGAGTCTGATCAAGGCGGATCGGTAGCTAGGGGAGCTAGCAGAATTCACATTTAATAGTTAGTAAAGATTAGCATTTTGTATGATGTACTTTGTACTGTATCTTTCTAATTAGTGGATTCATTCTGAACTGGGCTGGGCCCCGCAGATGTAGGTGGATTTCACCAAACTGCGTAACCAAATCTTGTGTCGTTAATGCTTTAATTTATTGCATACTTGGTTAGATAGATTATGTTGTAACATACTAATAAGAATTAGAAAAATTTGGTAAAACCAAATTTCATTTGGTATCAGAGCATGGTCACTTATTTTTTCCTTGGTTGTGTCAAGGAAAATGTTATCCAGTTTTACCACAGCAACTAAAGAAGGAGATTCGGTGTCTTGACCACCTCTGCTAGAAGGTAACACCTACAATTATTGGAAGACACGCATGAGAGTGTTCATCAACTCACTGGATGAACTTGCATGGTTCTATGTTGAGAATGAGTGGAATCACCCTACTGAAGATGCTTATACAAACTCTAAGGTGAAAGAAGGAGAGTCAAGTCAAAGGGAGCAGAAACTCAAAGACAAAGCTAGTTGGACTCCTGATAACCTCAAGGCATCTCTGGCAAATTCAAAGAGCACTTAATGAAATCTTCACTGCAGTTGATGAAAACCAGTTCAAACTCATCTCTACATGTCATCAAGCCAAGAAAGCATGGGATATTCTGCAAACTGTTCATGAAGAAACCAGTTGAGTTTGAGAATCTAAACTACAAATGCTGGCTACTAAGTTTGAGGAACTCAAGATGGAGGAGGAAGACACCATTGCTATATTCAATGGAAAACTCAGGGACATCTCCAATATGGCATACCAACTTGGAAAAGTCTACAAAGAGGAGAAGTCGGTGAAAAAGACCTTGAGATCACTTCCTAAAAGGTTTGCGATGAAGGTTGCGACAATAGAAGAAGCAAGAGATGTAGCCCCCATGAGCTTAAATGAACTAATGGGATCATTACAGACATATAAGATGACGTTTCAACCAGCTACAAAAAGGGTCCAAAAGGAGTTGGCATTCAGAACATCTACATGAAAAGACAATCACGATTCTGATAGTGATGATGAATTTGAAAAACTTGCACTTATCACGAAGAAGTTCTCAAGAATTCCGAAGAAAGTAGTAAACAAGAAATCTCAGGAGAGGTTTGGAGGAATTAGACCAAGGGATATTCTTGAATATTTTAATTGGAAATTTTGTGAACATATTTGGAAACGAAAATCTTTCCATGTTGGAACATGCGAAACAACATATTTACGCCAAGAAGATTTATGGAAAAAGAAGACAGAATATTATGGTATTTGTGAGTTATGGAAATCTGAATATTCTACTATATATTGGCGTGTAGAAGCATAGTTGTTTTATGGAAAATCCATACAAATATGAAGTTGATATTATCGAATATATGAGAGATATTGTGATAAGGAAAATCCCTTTATTTATGGGATTTGGATATGTTTCAAGAAGTAGATATGGAATAGAAATATTATGGAGATAATCATGGAGAGTTCCAATCTGCTCATGGCTATAAAAGGGGACAACCACAACTGCATTCATTACGGTTTTAATCAGAGAAAATCTGCACATAGATTTTCAATCTTTCGAGAGAATTGCAAAGAGCCAGAATTTTATGTTCCAACATACGTGACCTGCCGTTCAAAGTTCAAAATCGTATACCTTAATTCCTTAGGAGGAGGAGATCCAGCGTCGATGAATTTCGAGGTTAGAGGGAGTCTGATTAAGGCGGATCGATAGCTAGGGGAGCTAGCAGAATTCACATTTAATAGTTAGTAAATATAAGTATTTTGTATGATGTACTTTGTACTGTATCTTTCTAATTAGTGGATTCATTCTGAACTGGGCTAGGCCCCACAGATGTAGGTGGATTTCATCGAATTACGTAGCCAAATCTTGTGTCGTTAATGCTTTAATTTATTGCATACTTGGTTAGATAGATTATGTTGTAACATACTAATAAGAATTAGAAAAATTTGGTAAAAACAAATTTCACAAAGAGTGCCAATCAGTGAGGCCTTGATATGAGATAATTCGTGCTTGGAATGCCCTGGAGGGGGAAGAAATCGAGTCTTTCACGGATAGTGTTTTGCTTCTCAATGCCATTGAATTTGTTTTAGATGCCTCAGAAAGCATGATGTCTGTCTACTTGGAAATCCTTGATGTTTGTGGGCTTTGGTTCCCTTTGTCTCATGTCTTACAATCTATGAGGGGTTTTTATGTGAAAATCTTAATAGAGCTTACCCCTAACTCCTTCCGGATACTCATGGGGTTTAATATACTTTTCATCTCTCATGTAAAGTCCAAAATTTTTTAGTTGGCAGTTTGTGATTATGTTGTAACATCAAAGAAGGAGTTATGGTGGAAGAAGGTCATTGTGAAAGTGTGAATCCGAGAGGGATAATTCTCGCCCAACGGTATTTGTTTTGCTGAATATTTCATCTCCCATATTTGTGGGATTGGATCAAGATCTGAGTAGTCGAAAGAAGAAAGGAGATTCGGTTATGGAAAAGGATTGGGACGAGATATTCTAAATCCCTTAATTCAAGGTATTAGATCGGTTAAGTCCTATCTTCATCAAGATTTGAATATACAAAAATATCATGAAGATAGTGATTGATTCGCACAAGGAAACTGTGGTGTGCGAAAGAGCTATATAGGGCGGACATTACATGCTAAGCTACTCACAAAATTAATGAGAGAAATTCCGCAGACAGGTTTCGTGTGTTCATCAACGTAGCGTAGAGCTGTTCACTGGTATTCCAACATGATCAACGTTGTTTGATCTCAAAGTTTAGAACGAACGCCTTAATTCCCCGAGAGGAGGAGATCCAGCATCAAGAGAGATCGAGGTCAGAGGGAGTCTGATCAAGGTGGATCGGCAACTAGGGGAGCTAGTAGAAATCACAAGTTAAATTAGAAAAGGCAAGTATTTGTATGATGCATCTTGTACTATCTTTCTAGTTAGTGGATTCATTCTGAATTGGGCCAGACCCCACAGATGTAGGTGATTATCACCGAACTGCGTAACCAATTTTGTGTGTCTTTAAAAGTTTTACTTTACCTACAAACTTGGTTAATCAGATGATGTTGGAACACAGTAACCTCAATTGACGTAATTAGGTAAAACCAAAATTTCATCTCAGGTTATTCATTCTACTACCACATTATTTATGGTTTTCTGCCATACTGTTAAGATTCCCACTAGTGAGGGGAGGGGCCACTAAAGGCAATTCTGTTGGACTAGAGAAGACACTTTGAAAGTGTCTTCTTTAGGCGTGCCTTTAATCGCGGCAGTTCCGAGAACCGCTTTTAAAAATAACAATTAAAACCAGTTATGAACTGCCTTTAAAAACAACAATTAAAGGTGGTTATGAACCGCCTTAAAAAGACCGGTGGAATTGCCTTTAATAGGCGGTTCATATTATACATTAATCTCTTTAGAAAAAATGAAGCAATTTATGCATATTATACCTTGATTTCGAACACCTAAAAATATTTTTCACCATCTTCGCTATTGTCCTTCATAGCAGACTCCAAAATCTTGACAAATGAGTCCGATGGTTGGAGGTGCAATGGCTCCATCCAATACACAAACTTTTTTTCCAGAACAATGATAATCAATTGTAATCATTGTACAAAAATATAGTGTAATATTTATTAAAATGCTTAAATGATGTTTGCGAACATAATGAAGATTCTAACTATAACCTTTCAATGTAGGGTATAATGAATAATTTCTTATCAATTCTCCCAAAGTTTTTGTGAATGTAGGCGTTTCTCTCTTAGTTTGTACAACAGATCTCTTGAGTTATCACCAAACACATGTATCAGACCCACTCCTTCTTTTGATTGTACATAAAATAAATGTACCTTGAAATTATGAAATATTTTGCACTAGTCATAGACAATTAGAAAAAATGAAATAGTAAGCATGAATTCAATATGAAAATATAAATTTTACCCATAAGATGTATATGAACATTATCGTCTGATTAACTTGCTCACTATTCCAAAGGTCCTCAAAATCACTCAACATCACGATGATGTCTCCCTTGGCACCAAATATGCAATTGTTTCCCATGAATGAGTAAGTTGAGTTGCATTGGTGCGGTTGAAGCCAGTTGAATAACACTTTTACGTAGTGAGGTGCGTCATATGGGACTTGTGCTCTGGGAACCGGTTGTATAATCTTGTCCGGTGTTGTCTGGACCGGTTTAGGTGTCTTTTGGCCAGGTTTAGGTGTGGTGTGGACCAGTTTAGGTGAATTTTGGACCGCTTTCGGTGTAGTTTGGACCAATTTCAACGTTGTTGGTCTTTTGACTTTCAAATGGTGTTCCTTTACAGGATCGCAAAATACAAGTCGACGCGGCCACAAAAGAAACATTCCGCGAGCGGGACCAACATTTTTGTATTAATTCCAAAAATGGCAATGGGGCACCTTTCACCAATGCGTTCTCCAAAGAGACTATGGACAAACCTTCTGGAATTGGTACGTATGATGATGTTTCATTAACTCATGAAAAATTCCATCCGCTACATGGAGTGGTCTATCACCTATGCCTTGATCTATGTATAGCTCGCACATACGTGAACCCTATATCAACACCAACTGCATTTCTTAAATATGAAAACAACTTTGAATTAAAGATTTGATAAATGTTAGATGTTGACCTTTTAATAACTAGCGAGGATGACCTTCTCGTGGTTTTCAGCTTCGTTTGTTGGAGTTTGAATGATTGCCCCCAATTTACCTCAACATATTTTGGTGAATGGTGCGATCCTCTTGATGGTGGTGTCCAATTGGGTGTCAAATCATCTAAATTCTCGGGAAGTGCAAGGCCGGTGTGTTGAATCACCTTCCGAATGAGAATGTCTATTTGCTCTATTCATTTCTCTTGTTGAAGTGCGTGTTTTTGCAAAGTGTGGACACACGATGGTTGTGCACGGCCATAGTACAGAGTAGTTCCAAACACCTCACGTTAGTTCAAGTACCCACCCACTCTCCTAACACGGCCCGCATGGTCGAGTTTATTGGTAGCCATAGAAAGGATGTCGTTCTTACACGTGGGTATGAATTTCCTTTCCAATGCATCATTCTTTAATTTCTCCTAAGTATTGCAAGTACGAGAATTTTAGAACATAAATAAAAGCTAAGATGTAAATGAAGGAAGTCAAAAAACTGTTGTAGGGTAGTCGAGTTTACCACTTATTCCGCAAGTTCTTTTTCTTCAGGCTTCTCGTATAGACTCTTCTTGTTTTGCCGGTCATTGTGGAATAAATCACACATGTATATGTCATCCACATCCATTGGTTGTATCATAGCCTTTGCCTCCTATTTGGATATACCTGCCGCGATTGCAATTTGAACATCCATCTCAAGACGTTCCTCAATGTACTTGAGAGTCGCCAATCCATACCCCCACTGCTCAGTCGATGGGGAATCAAATTCAAACCGCCATTGCGTTGTTTTTCTTGCCTTGTACCCTATGTTAGCTTGTTAGAGGTATGATATTACTAAAGGCATTTAAGTCTAAATAATTTTCAAATTAATTTATTTTTTACTAACCTTAGAATTATTCTCCAAAGCCCTTCTCTTGTGGATCTCCCAACTCTTCGGTTGAATGTGTGTGTAAGTTATCCACGGCCGATCACCCTTCTCCGAAGAAAAAATGTAGTCCCATGAAAAAGTGTATTTGTGCTCTCTCCAACTCTTGCACATCATGGTCATTGCCTTCTTTCTTAGGAATGTCATATCCGGTGCATCAATTTTGAATGGTCTCTATGGGGATTTACAATTAGTTATAGTTAATTTTTTGAATAAGCGGGGAAATTTCAATAATAGTTAATTTTTCCAATTATGATGCCTTGCACTCCATCCATAGGGTCTCCTTATAATCTTGGGGAACCTCATGCCAACTATCATACTTTATGTGCACCTTTGTTCTACCGACTTTAGCTACCCAACTAGACCATTTTGGCCGCTCTTTGGACAAACATTTTCCCGACTTATTAAAAACCAATGGAGTGAACTCTTTTCTTGCTATCCAACGTTCTAATGTTCTACAATGTGTTTTTCCTATTCCTACCTCGTCAGATCCATCATGTTCATCATCACAACCAAATTCCAATGTCGCACGATGGCTATTTTGTGAACGTGATGTATCATCATGAAGCCTTTTTCTAGACATTAATGAACCTACAACAAAAAATTATCCACTAAATTATGACTCTAACTACAAAAAATATATTTTCATAAGAAATTTGTATATTAATGAGACAAAACTCACAATTACCATGTCATCACTAAATAACATTATTAAACATTCAAAATAGTCAGAATCCCTCAAAATTTTCCAACCATTCAAGAAGTAATTGTTGAGCACTAAATAATCTAGGGTTTTAAAATACCAACCTTTACATCAAACAATCCGGACCTTCAATTCCAGAAGACCTGGTGCATCATCAAGTCCCAAAGCACTTGTTATGATCATTCCCTTCAAACAAAGGCAAAATGAAAAGATGACAAAATACAAGTAGAGATGAGGAATGTAGTAATTGGATGCTTGTAATATTACCTTGAATCACAACTTGAAGACAAAATGGATTGGAAATGGAGAGAAATAGAAGAAATGGGAAGAGAGGGGTTTTTTTAGGGAAAATTACTGGAAAATGCGGATTTCCAAAGGTATTTAATACCCTTTGAAAAACCCTTGTTTCTTTATTTTTTCCCCATCTTAATTGGCTTCCGAACTCGAAAGCCAGTCCGCTCTTTGAAAAAATAGAGAGGAACAACTTCCGAACTTGGAACATATCTTAATATATAAAAAAAGATTAAATCAATCGACATTTTAGAGCCCCAAATTCAAAACAAAAAACCCTAGGGAACGAATCCAAATTGGCCAATTTACCGATCCGATCACAATGTCAAGGCCAAGGTACACCAAGAAAAATACCAAGGTAGCAACCGATCGAAGCCATGAACCCTACACAAGATCAAGGCATCCCAACAAATTTTTAATGGAAAACTGGAGGAGAGGTATATAGAATTCTCCAAGCGTAAGGTTATCAATTCAAAATTGGTCAATGATTTATGTCTAGGGTATTTGTGGAGGCATTTCAAGGACCAACATTTAGATAATTTGTTATGCTTAGAAGAAAAGGGTGTGTGTAGATGAGGTTATTCAATTTTATTCTAATTTGGGACAATAATGGATGCCCTAGGTAGTGAGTACTCTTCCGGCAAGAAAGTGAACCCCGAAGATGGCCACGGACCCTTAGAAATATATCACTAGCAATCTTGGACCTCAGTCACCAAAGCCATCCCAATTGAGAAATGGCTGGGAAATACTTCCATAGGGTTTGAGCCCCCAGGTCTGGTAGAGAGCTATGATATATGCCAATTGATGGTGGAGCAGATGCTTATGTATGAGTGGGTGTGCTTGAACGTTTTTCCCACTGGTGAACACACGTGTGAGCCGAACATTGGGAATCTAATGATTTTCTACTATGTGATGGAGGGCATAAAAATTAACCCCGGTTATACCATCTTGATGTGTATGCTCAAAGCTATAAATGGCAAGAAAAAGGACCTCCCTTATGGTAAGTTGATCGCCGCAATGATCAAGAAAGCTGGTGTTTAACTCAAAGACCGCCCACTCCGATCAGAGTTTTATGATGTGGTGTGGTTTCATCATAAGGGGCTAAAGCTTGGTGCTGACAATAAATGGAGGCCAAGGGTTGTACCGAGACATGCATTGAAGAAGGCCAAAAGGGCAAGGGAGGCGGAAGCTGAAACAGTCGGGCCATCCGGATCTAATAAGTATTTAAATAATTTTTTATTTGTTTAAGTTTCACTAATTTTTACAGCCTTCACTTTAATTAATAATTATGGTTTTCCCTTTGTTGGACTGGTTCCAAAATCAAGTGGAAGACTACAATAGGACGTTACTTCAACTGCATCCATGGTGATGCATAAGATACTTCCGAAATGCTGGCTAGAGTGGATGCACAACAAGAAAGATTCTTGGAAGCTCAGGGAATCCACCTAGAACTAAGTGAGGATGATGAGCCCCAAAACCTCGATCCAGTCATGACAGATAGTGATGGGGATGGCGAAGACAATGACAATGACAATGATTCCAAGATTAAGCACATGTTCAGCTCATGCCAGGCTTTGAGTATTGATTTGGAATTAGACAATATTTTTATGGTTATGTTTCTTTTAAACAATTAGTACTTTAGGGAGTATCTTTGTTAAGACAGTTACATTGATTTTCTACTATGTTTGGAGTTTTTATTTTCTACTATGTTTGGAGTGTTGATTTGTTAAGACACACATATTTTATCGTTGCCTTTTTTTATCAATTACATTAGCTTACCTATTTCATACAATTCAAGCATATGTTATCAATAATTTTTGGAAAAGGTTTAAATATGAAATTGGAAACTATGACAAAAGAAAAATTTGACCATTGGATAGGTCAGATCACGTTGCGTTCTCGTAAAAGGAGAGGTTTTGAACAGGGTTAAAGGCCATTTTTACGTTATGAGCTCGGAAAATGAGTGGTTCTGAACAGAGTATAGAGCCAATTTCAGTTCCGTGCTCAGAAAACATGGTTCCGAGCTGGGGTGTCAAATCCGGGCCACCTTGGGTAAGAAAAATCATGTTTTTGTTGCTCAATTATTTATTACGAGTTTGGAAGTCATTCGGCCCCAAAACTAAAGAGCCGATTTAATTGTTCAGATATCATAAGCGTAATTCATCTCTTCTTACTGCTGGGGCTGAGTGAGTTCCGCACTCGAAACTTATTACGTATGTAAAAAAAGTGGAGAAAATTTCATTAGTCGGTGATTTGGAGTTTGGAGTTGAGATCGGTTCCATTCATTCACCAAGCAACCACAAAGGAAGGGTATTTACAATGGCAAAAGGCAGTCAACGTTGCACCCCACGTTCCAACTGACCGACAAGAATCCTTGGTATGATACCATCAAATTTTTATATTTGCCTACACAAGCTAGGTACAATATTTTATGTGAGAAGGGAAAATTGATTGATAGATATATTGTTGATTTTACGGAGTATTTGAGAATAGGGTTAGCCGATCCAATAGACAAGTTTAAGGACCAATATGTCGAAACTTTGTCAGGGCTTAATGAATCTTCGTATTTTGATAAATGTTGTCAATTCTATTGCAATTTCAAAGAGGTTAATGGTGATTACTCAACTAGGGTTTGTGGAATTGAGATTCCAATTAGTGAGTGGATTTTGAATAAAGCCCTAGATTTCCCATATAAAAACCCCTAAGATGTATATTCGGAAAACACCGATGGGCTATTAGATGATTGTTACTTTAGGGAGAAATGGTTATTAGTAGAAGAGGACCATACATTGATCCTATCCAATGTAGTGTTAAATATTTTGACCGTGATGCAAGTGATTTAGGTAAGCCAGAGACTTTTACCCTCAGAGTTCTACCTGTTGATTCCTGTATTGTCTACAAAATGATTGCACAATGCCTGGTTCCCATATTCGGACATGTCACCGAGCCAACATAAAGTGCCTTGATGTTGTTTTATCTGATAATGGAGGGTAGGAAAATAAACCCGGGGGCAGAAATATTTAGGCATATGCTTTATGTGGGAACATTGACTAGGGTTGAGAGAAGCCTCTATTACGAGAATTTGATCACTAAAATATTGAGAAAGGTTGGGAGGTTGACAATCATCGGTGAAGAGAAAGCACCGAAGTACTTCGACAAGACCTACTTTGAAAATAGGGGGATGGTGTTGGTCGATGGAAAATGGTGCTATCTGGATATAGAACAAGGGGAGCTGAGTAAGAGGCCTAGAGTCGATGATGGTAAGTAAATTGTTTTGTTTCATAGTAGTTTATACATGTTATGAATAAATTATTAAACATATTTATTTCGATGTGTTTAGAAGTTGAAGGCACGGGGAAAACTTACCTCAGGAGTGTTCGAGATTGTTACAAGTGGGGGCATAATGAGTTTGCAAAAATGAAGGCTAGGGTCTTGAAAGTGGAGAAAAGACAACGAGCGTACAAATGCCATCTCGCTTTCACCCATCGTCCTCATCTTGACCAGTCAACATCTATGGGTGATCTCAAAGATGACTTGGAGTCGCAAATTACTGTAGAGGCGACATTTCCACAATTGGTGACTATTGAATATTTTTGCAGACATTTGTTATGAAGACTTAACTGTGATGACTTATCCTTTCGATTGCAAACATTTAACTATGGATGTTTTTTAGTCAATTACTGTATGAATTATGGTTTCATAAATGTTTTTGTTATTATGTAAACCAAACGTGAAGCCTTCTTCCATTGAAAATAGAAACCAAAAAATTCAAACCAAAAATTACAATTACAAAGGACACTTTCTAATTCTTATTTTTTCTTTTCTTGGTAACCTTTTAGCATTTCTCCATTTACGGCTTACCTTACCATGAACGTCCACCCAAATACCCTCATCATGATCACTACGAGCGATAGAACAATTCAATATTTGATCGTCCTCCTCAAGCAGTATAGCATCATCTGATCCAGCACCCGTTGTATTGTAACCGAATCGAATTATTTCTCCAGCTTCATATTCTTCTATGGAAGCGCATTTTCCTTCCACAACAATCTCCCACATAAGATTTGAAGGATCCCTTACATAAAAAACCTGGTGTGCTTGTGATGCCAAAATAAATGGATTTTCTCGCCAACCGATTTGACTCCTATCGACAAGGGTGAAACCAAGATTCCTGGTCCGCTGTCCATTGTTGAAATCAACCCACTGACATTTTAAAACTGTGACTCATATAGTAACATAGTTAAGCTCTCATATATCTGAGATGGTTCCAAAGTAACATCGATGAGCATACATAGGATTATTACATGGGTTGGAAATGTCGATAGAATTGCAGTCATATTCAATTCCTACATCAAAATGTGAAAATCATGAGACTTGAACCAGGTCAACCTCAACTCCTCCACTGAAACAAAAGAATTAATATTTGAAGAATATGCAGCTGGGACCTTAACACTACTAAGGGTCTCACCGTATGATTTCTTCTGTGAATTGGGACATAGTATAGTAAGCAGGCGGAAAGTAACAATTGTCACCTGAAGTAATTGGCCCCAAGTTCTTCTTAATACCCATCTCAACCAAATCCAACCTAGCCTTAAGTCCATAATTTGTTTTCCTAGGGTTATTCACCAATGCCCCGATCAAAGAGTCACACACATTCTTATGAATATGCTTGACATTGAGACTGATGATGTGCAAATCCGTAAAGGCCCAAGTGCCTAATACGCCTGACCAATAGTCCACAGCATTACCCCTTGGGTAATGACTATTGGGCCATCTCAAAGTGGGATTACTTGCTCCACAAGAAAACAAAACAGTTACACTACTTGTCTACCTATATAAAAGCTAAAGGTAACCCTACACACTTAACTATTCATTCCTAGAAACACTCTTTTAATCATGTTTGCTTACTTGGCTGTCAGAGCCTCTCCCCTTGGAAACCTCCGGGGGCTCTTACAGATTTTGGCCTACGGATGGCGTAGGTAAATTGGGGCGCATCAGAGATAATGTCTAACATCTAAATGCTCCCAATAAGGAAATCTAAAGAAAATGGAGCATTTCTTCCAACTCCAATCCACCGAAACTTTACGCTTCTTCTTCCCAAAATCATAGGGAAATTCTTCACAGTTTCAAATATCTGGGTGCCTCTTCATGCAACCAGTGATTTTCTACCCTCCACCTCCCCATGGAAAAATTTCTTGGCCAATCGCCATGGATGATCCTCCGAAAGAAACCTACGATAACCTTGGTATATAGTTTTACAACCATGCTTCAATTGGTGGTAATCAGTCTCCTTGTCACACACTGGATAAGCAAGGTGACCTTTAACTGAGTAGCCGGATAAATAACCATATGCAAGAAAATCATTAATGGTGTAAAATAAATTTCTTTCAATGTAAAGTAATCTTCAAGACTTATGCCACATGTCCAAACACCCTGATTGAATAGGGTCAACAAATCCTCGACAAGAGGAGCAAGATACACATCTATGTTATTACCTAGTTGCTTAGGACCCAAAATCATCATAGATAACAACACATACTTACATTTCATTGTCAGCCATGGCGGAAGATTGTAGATAACCAACATAAAAGGCCAATAACTGTGTGTACAACTCATATTACCAAATGGATTAATTCTATCGGTGCATAGGCCAAATCTCAAATGCAGGGGTTCTTCACCAAACTTAGTGTAAATGGCGTAGATTTTTTTTCCATTGCTTACCATTCGACATATGTCTAATGACATCATCAACCGGTCGATCCCTCTTCGCATGCCAACACATTGATTTCGCATCTTTCTTACACTCAAACGACTTCTGCAACCGTAGAACAATAGGGAGGTACCACATCACTTTTTCCAGTGCCTTTTTCTTTGTTTTAGTTACCACTTCTGAACCCATCGGAATTGCATCCCTCTTCAATTTGTAACGAGACTCACCATATACCCGACATGTTTCTCGACTTTAATCTTCTTCCCCCAGTTCAACATACAATCATTTGGGCAAACATGGATTATTTTCAATTCCAATCCCATTGGACAAAGAACTTTCTTCGCCGCATACAACCTATTCGGCATCATGTTACCTGCGGGGAGCAAATCCCTAAGCAATTCTAGAGTTTTGTTCATCGACTTATCAGTCCACCAAATTTGGCTTTCAAATTCATTATCCTCAAAGTTGCACTAAGTTCCGAATGCTTTGAACCATTGTACAATGGCATTTCTTTGTCGTCAATTAAAGCTTGTAATACTTTGGGTTTACCTTTGAACTCTCTTGCAATCCTCAACCATTTCGTCAAATTTTGCATTCCCATCTAATTCATCTTCTACATTTGTTTTACTCAAATCAATCGTCCCAGATGTTTCTCCAACTTCCCCATGCCACACCCAACTAGTGTATCTAGTTTGAAACCCCTTCATTATGAGATGTGCCCACAATTTCTTACTCCCTACATAAACATCATGTTTACAATTTTTACACAGACACCGGGCTCGCACAACACCATTTTTAGAATCATCCTTAAACGCAAACGTGACAAATATTTCAATCAATGACATGTAATTGGGTGATTTTCTAAGATCAATACCAATAAGTTCATTGGGATCCATTATCCTACAAGTCAATTACAATGCAACCCATTATCATCATTACAACATTAATCATAATCCACCCCTATTTCACCTAAATAAAAACCTTAATTCAACATTTTAATATGTAAAACCATAGTTTCAAGTTAATTTCCACCAATATAATTATAAACAATTCCTACCTTCTTCAATGAAAAATGATGCTCTTCAATGTATATATTGGCTTTACTTCTTCATCAATAGATTGTTAGAGAGAGTAAAACCCTAAAGATGTCCTTGTTTTCCGAGTTTAAATAAATGGCCTATTTTTTTTATATACACGGCAGGTTCTGAGCTCGGAACCCATCTTAATAAAAATCATTATCCCCACAAAATTGTTTTGACATCGAAAACATTCACCCGATCAAATTTCGAGTTCGGAAAGACGATCGTCTTTTCATAAATGCATGATAAAGCCTCTTCCAGACCTAGTCCTTTTTAAACTCAGAACTAGTCCTTTTTAAAGGCGGTTAGGTACAATCATCTTTAATTAGGGCTAATTAAAGATGATTTTAACTAAAATCACCATTAATTATACTTAACTAAAGGCGGATATTTGAAAACCGCCTTAACATACAAAATAACCTCCTTTAAAATGAGATTGCTGGTCTGGAATGAGGGTTTTGAGTTCGAAACCACTTGACCAAGATGATTCTGCATTTTTTAAACCAAAATTACCTTTTATATACGCCTTTAATAGGCTTGCCTCTACCAGTGGCCCGTGTACCGATATTCCTTGAAACTTAGGTTAGACAGGGAAAAGTTGATAACTAAGCTTCCCACTTGGTTGGAGTGGAAGTCGCAATTTGTTTATATTAATAAGGAATTATTTTTGGGGGACAATGCTCATCGAGACCCCTTCACAGCTGGCCCATCGAGGACATGTGGTGCACACCCTAGTGTTGAGTAGATGACGCCTAACATCCAGAACATTTGCATATTGATCACCCTGAGCCTATACTTTGATTGACTTTGTTATGAATCGATTATTTGTGCGGTCATGATGCCCTATATGCTAATAGGTGGTGCAACCTAGTTCTTCACACCCACCTTTTTTGGCATAATGTGGACTGTCATATGGTCTTCCTCCTACTCGTGTCACTTTGTTTTTCCCTTTTTCTTCTTATTTTTTCATACATTATTCGTTTAGGGGTTGAATTAATGTTCTTCTTGGTGTTGGATATGTAGCTATATCAATTACCAACTTTATTGTTGATTTGTCAAGGTTCTCTCAGTGTGGTGGGGGCATTGTAAAGTCAAGTGATTTTCATTGAATAATTTAATTGGCAATTTGTGAACAAGTTTGGAAACAAAAAACTTTCCTTGTTGGAACATGCAAACAAGCCACAATTACGCCAACAAGATTTTATGGAAGAAAGAAAGAATATACGGTATTTGTGATTTATGGAAATCTGAATATTCTACAATATGTTAGCCGGTGGTAGAAGCGTATTAGGTTTATGGAAAATCCCTACAAATATGGCATATCCCTAGAAATATGGCATTGAGGTTATCGAATATATGGGATATATTGTGATAGTGAAAATTCCTTTATTTATGGAATTTGGATATGCTTAAGAAGCATATAAGGAAATTGAATATTGTGGAGATAATCATGGAGAGTTCTGATATGCTCATGGCTTTAAGAGGGGACATCAAGGTTGCATTAATACTAACAAATTTAATTGAGAAAATCTACACACAGATTTTCATCCATCCGAGAGTCTTGCAAAGAGCCAGATCTATATGTTCCAACATACGCAACCTGCCATTCAAAGTTTAGAATCGTATGCCTTAATTCCTCGGGAGGAGGAGATCCAGCATCGATGAGTTTCAAGATCAGAGGGAGTCTGATCAAGGCATATCAGTAGCTAGGGGAGCTAGCAGAATTCACACGTTTAATTAGCAAAGATAAGTATTTTGTGTGGTGTACTTTGTACTGTATCTTTCTAATTAGTGGATTCATTCTGAACTAGGCCAGACCACGTAAATGTAGGTGGATTTCACCAAATTGCGTAACCAAGTCTCGTGTCTTTTATGCTTTACTTTATTGCATACTTGGTTAGATAGATTATGTTGGAACATACTAGTAATAATTAAGAAAATTTGGTAAAACCAAATTTTATTTGGTATCAGAGTTTGGTCACTTATTTTTCCCTTGGTTGTGTCAAGGAATGTGTGATCCAATTTTACCATGGCGACCAAAGAAGGAGCTTCGGTGTTTCAGCCACCTCTACTGGAAGGCAACAAATACAATTATTAGAAGGCATGCATAAGAGTTTTCATCAACTCACTGGATGAACTTTCTTTGTACTATGTTGAAAATGAGTGGAACCACCCTACCGAGGATGCTGATACAAGCTCTAAGGCGAAAGGGGAGTCAGGTCAAAGGGAGCAAAAACTCAAAGACAAATCTACTTGGTCTCCTGATGAAATCAAGGCCTCACTGGAAAATTCAAAAGCATTAAATGCTATCTTCATGGAAGTTGATGAAAATCAGTTTAAACTCATCTCTACATATCATCAAGCCAAGAAAGCATGTGATAATAGCAAACTGTTCACGAAGGAACTAGTCGAGTTCGAGAATCTAAATTACAGATGTTGGCTACAAAGTTTGAGGAACTCAATATGGAGGAAGATGACACTATTGCTGTATTCAATGGAAAACTCAGGGACATCTCCAATATGGATATCAACTTGGAAAAGTCTTAAAGAGGCGAAATTGGTGAAAAAGACTTTGAGATCACTTCCTAAAAGGTTTGCAATGAAGGTTGCAGCAATAGAAGAAGCAAGAGATGTAGCCACCATGAGCTTTAGATGAATTAATGGGATCATTATAGATTTATGAGATGACATTCCAAAACGCTACAAAAAGGGTCTAGAAGGAGTTGGCTTTCAAAACATCGTCATCAAAGGACTGTCACAAATCTGACAGTGATGATGAATTTGAAAAACTTGCACTTATCACAAAAAAATTCTCAAGAATGCTGAAGAAAGTAGTAAACAAGAAATCTCAGTAAAGGTTTGGTGGAAATAGACCAAGGCCATAAGAATTTGGAATTAATTGTGGGACAAGATTTGAACAAGGAAATCAACAGATTTCCAGAAATCAAAGTGGTGAACCAAAATAGCCTGGACGAATTCAATGTAGAGAATGTGAAAGATATAGTTATATTCATGTTGAATGTGGAAATACCTGGAAGAAACATGAAAAATCAGATATTACCTCATGGAGTGAAGATGAAGAGGAAGAGAAAGAAGAAGAGGAAAGTACAAGTAACTATGTGGCATTTCGAGAAAAAATTCATGATGCATCGGATGATAGATGTTCCAACACATCAGATAGGATCGAAGCTGTATGTTCCAACATAGATTCGTATGAGGTGTCTAGATGATGATGGACATGCGGTAAGTGATGAAGAAATCTAGTGTACATACGAAATGATGTATGCCATGTGGCTCCAAGTAGTTGATTCAAACAAAGTACTGAAGGAGGAAGAAAAAACTCATATGATGGAGATAGAAAAGGAGTTGCGTGTGGAAGTTGCTAAATTCAGAAAGGAGAATGATGAGTTAAATGTGAAGCTAATTTCAGTAACCAAGAGAGCTCAGACATCTGAAGCAGCAATTACTAAGCTGAACTCAGGAAAAGTAAAACTCGATGATATTATGGTTATGGGAAAGAGTTTAGGAGATCGACACGGAATTGGGTATGACAACCCATCTAAGAACACAGTCATGCTCAAGTCTAAGACTCGAGAGATACATAAGAGCACAATAACACTCAAGTCGAAGATTCAACAGAGAAAGAGAAAGTTTGGAAAACCTTATTAAAGGAAACCTCTCATCTGCAGCTACTGCTCATACCGAAGGCACACAGAGGAACAATGCCAGAAACTGCTCAGGGACATCAAGGTAGAATGTCAACTCTTTGGTATGTTCCAACATAGACGATGTCCAAAAATCAAAGATGGTCAGAAAGGTATGGGTTGTCAAAAGCTCTAGTACGTGCCTTGTTGCACATACTTCTTTTATAGCACATTCCAGAGATTCGTGGTACTTTGATAGTGGTTGTTCTCGCCACATGACCGGCCCCCAGTAATTCCTCACAAATATCACACCATACGATGGTGGTTTTGTTTCTTTCAGTGATGGAAAGAAGAGTAAAGTAGTTAGAAATGGTGAACTACAAATTAAAGGATTCCCAGTATTCACCAGTGTTTTCTTTATTGAAGACTTAAAGGCTAATATGCTGAGCATAAGTCAACCGTGTGACGACAACATGACTATGGAATTTAAGAAAGACAAATGTATGGTGAAACACAGAGAAGCCAAATTCCTTTCAGGTATTGAATCATCAGATAATCGCTATTTACTGGATCAGGAAGTGATGTGTATGATCTGTAAACAAGATGAAGGATTTTTGTGCCACAGGAAGCTCGGTCACATCAATTACAAAACCTTGATGAAAATTGCAAATGCAAAGGCAGTACGAGGTATTCCTACATTAACAAGAAAGGGCGGAATTGTCTGTGGACCATGTTAACAAGGTAAACAAATTTGATCTCACCACTCTTCAGTTCAATATGTAACCACCTTAAGAAATCTGGAATTATTGCACATGGATCTGATGGGTCCAGTCAACACACCTAGCCTAGGTGGCAATAAATATATCTTTGCATGTGTTGATGATTTATCAAGATTTACGTGGGTAGCATTTCTAAAAGAAAAATATGATACTGTGGAAGTGTTTAGAAGTCTTATGATAAAATTACAGACTGAAAAAGAAAGTCGAGTCAGGAAGATTGTTCGAATTCGTAATGATCATGGTAGAGAATTTGAAAATTCTTAATTCAGGGACTTTTGTGATGAGCTCAGAATTCAACATGAGTTTTCTGCACCAATCACTCCTTAGCAGAATTGTGTTATAGAATGAAAACAGAACTCTGCAGGCGATGGCTCGAGTTATGTTAGCCGAGAAAGAAATCCACAAAAAATGGTGGGCAGAAGCCATTAACATAGCTTGCTATACAATCAATTGAGTGTGTCTGCGTTTATTTACAAGCAAAATGTCTTACAAGATTTAGAAGGGTAGGAAACCAAATGTCTCATACTTTCATGTGTTTGGAAGCAAGTGCTACATTCTCAGAGATAGAGAGAAAATGGCAAAATTTGACAATCACAGTGATATTGGAATCTTTATTTGTTATTCTGTGAACAACCGGGCTTATCGTGTTTACAACCTTCAGACAAACACACTCATGGAGTCCATAAAATTTATTGTGGATGATTCTAAAGAAGGATAAGGTTTAGATGCTGTAGAAGATGAACCCGATAAAGACCATGTTCCAACACAGTCAAGGCAACCTGATAAACCAGACCCATCGCATGTTGGAACATTTGAGCAGGCTAATTACCCTACTAAACCAGATGATATTGAGTATGTTAGAACATCATCCCTCACTGCCTTATCCTATGTTCCAACACAGGAGCAACCTGAACCAATGACAAGGAGTACTCGATCAATCCCTCAGGTTGATTACAGGAAGTTAGCAGGACTACAATGCTTCATCTGTCTCACTGAACCTAAGAACTACAAGGAGGCCTTACTGGACATATACTGGATTGCAGCAATGCAAGAACAACTCAGTCAATTTTTACGAAATGATGTATGGTATCTCACTCCTCGCTCTAAAGGTGTAAATGTTATCAACACAAAGTGGATCTTCAAGAAAAAATCTAATGCTGATGTACAAATTATTCAAAAACAAAGCCAGACTAGTAGCTCAAGGATATACACAAGTTGAAAGAGTCGACTTTGATGAGACATTCACACCAGTTGCCAGGTTAGAGTCAATTTTAATTTTACTTGCTATTGCCTGCTCTATGAACTTTACTTTGTATCAAATGGAGGTCAAGAGTGCTTTCTAAATGGTGTGGTAAATGAAAAAGTATATGTGGAACAACCTAAAGGATTTGAGGATCATCATTACCCTCACCATGTGTATCGCCTCAAGAAGGCTGTATATGGCTTAAAGCAAGCACCAAGGGCATGGTATGAATGACTTACTAACTTTCTTGTTAAGAAAGTTATCATCGAGGGGGAGTAGATTTCACGCTATTTTTGCTTGAAAAGTTATCAAAAACTCTGATTGCTCAGATTTATGTTGATGATATAGTATTAGGCTTTACTTCACCATCTATGGTACATGATTTAGTCACTATTATGCAGGCTGAATTTGAGATGAGCATGTTTGGAGAGCTCACATATTTTTTAGGACTGCAGGTTAAACAAGGGAAAAATGGTCTGTTTATAAATCAGAGTAACTATGGTCTGAGTTTAGTAAAGAGATTCGGTCAAAGTAATGCCCGAGCAGTTTGAACACCTATGTGAGTTTCTGATAAACTGGTAAAGGATAAGAAAGGAGTCGCAGTTGATCAAAAGTTATACAGGGGTATGATTGAAAGTCTATTGTATTTGACAGCAAGTAGAGCAGATATATGTTTTAGCTTAGGAATATGTGCAAGATTTCAGGCTGATAAAAAAGAATCTTATCTGACTGTAGTCAAGAGAGTTATTCGATATGTAAGTGGGACTTCTGAGTATGGTGTCTGGTATTCTAAGAATCAAGATTATGATCTAATTGGGTACAATGATTCTGATTGGGCTGGTAATGCTGATGATCGTAAAAGCACTACATGTGGATGCTTTTTTATTGGTACGGATCTAGTTTCTTGGTATAATATGAAACAAAATTCGATTACTTTGTCTACTGCAGAAACTGAATATCTTGGTGGAAGTTGTTGTGCGCAACTATTATGGATGAAGTGAATGATGAACGACTATGGAATTCATCAAGGCCCTTTGAAGATTTTATGTAACAACACAAGTTCTATTGATATTTCTAAAAATCTAATTCAGCACTCTCGAACCAAGCACATTGACATCAGACATCATTTTATTAGAGATCTTGTTTAAAGAAAGAAAGTAGTAGTGGTCTTTATTCCAACATCTGAGCAATTTGCAGATATTTTTACAAAACCATTGGACACTGCCACATTTGAAATTCTAAGACAACACTTATGTGTTTGCCAAATCTGAGGTATTTTTTGCCTTCATTTATATGTAAATATTTTTTTTGTCTCATATTGTTTTTGTAAAATTGAAAAAAGGAAGGAAGAAAAAGCTACCAAATTTGGTGGTATGTTGAAAGTTCAAGAAGGCGTGCCTTGAGTTGACAAGTTTTTTTTTTTAATTTTAAACCATCCTAATAGATGGGAGGAATTTATTAGGCTCCCCGAACCCAAATGAAATAGACCCAAAAGGTGCTACATGTAGAGTTCTTTACAAAAGATCATTCATTTGATGATCCAAGAGCAAGGGACAGCCCTCAAAGCAAATAAAAAGTTGCTTCCAAAAGCGATATGTTCAATCGAGTCTAAGCTAAATGGAAGTGTGAAAATACAGTTTGCTAGTCTTATTTCCATCCAGCATAAATAACACGAACATGGTCAGGGAAGCGAAGAATCGAAACCCTTATTAGTCAATGTTATTCGGCCGAATAGGAGATAAGACCGCCTGAGTGTCCAAAGTTTGTTGCCATCCGTGATGTACCCTATGTTCAGTCAGTGCTTCCTCTCCTATGATCAAAATCCTCCTTTGCTTTAGATGTGGAACTCAGTTGAAAACTGACCTGCACAGTAAAGAACAGAGGCACAACAGTTTCCATTCGAGAGGAAGAGTGAAAAAAGAATTACTAGAAGATGCTTTAGTTACTAAAGGAGTTCTAAGTGTAGTAAAAAAACTCTAGGTTTTGCCCAGAGAGGTTCCAATTCGCACTCCATGGAATCCAATTTTATCTAGTAGAAAAAGACCCCTAAGAAAAGATGGAACATTTTCTGTGTTTAAATCTCCAGTTAAATTCATATCCTTTGCATATTTTGCCAAGAAATCTGCAGCTGTATTAGCTTCCCTGGGAGTGTGTTGGATTGGATTAACTTTATGCCTTGTGTTCAATGTGCTACAAATAGAAAAAACTCTCCATGGGCAGCCCATTGGATCTTGTATTCCTTTAACAGCTGATAAACAGTCTGACTCAAGCACACAACAGTGAAGATCAAGTTCTGAGCATAATTGATATGCACTCTGAATACCAACCAATTCAGCATGTAGAGGAGAATCAGATTGAAAAATATTAACTCTCAGCTTAATCACCTCTCCCTTCCAATCCCTCACTATAACTGTACATGAGGATTCTCCTCCAATTTTCCATGTAGCATCTGTATTTATTTTGAAACCAGATTTTGGTTTTTCCCAACTGACAGCAGTTAAAACTCTTTTCTTTTTTTGGAGGATTTTTGGTATGATTCCAGCTTGAATTAAGTCCTTATGCTTTTCTATATTACCTTTCAGTGGATTGGCAGTGAAGATTAAGTATATTAGTTCTTTGACATTCTGAAAGCATGCATCAACTGAGAAGGATAGATTATCAAATATGATTTTATTTCTATATATCCAGAGGGACCATGTTGTGACTATTAGGGCTGCTGTAAACAAATTGGACAAAATCTTAGAGTCTGCCCTTATGGAGAGGTAGAATTCTACTTTGTTCCTGAAGCTCCCTAAAACTGGTTGTTGAAAATGTGAAAGATTGATAACTCTAATCCAAATTGCAATTGCAGAAGGACAGGAGTTAAAAAAATGGTCCAGAGAGTCTGAGTGGTTCTTACACAGAGGACACTTAGAAGCTAAAGAGAAACCAAACTTACACAATATGTTATCGAAAGGCAGTATACCATTAAGAGCTCTCCAAACTAGTACAGACATTTTTGAGGGAATGAATGGTGACCATACCTTGTGTAGATGTCTAATGGTTGTTCCTTTCTGTCTGAAAATCTTATATGCTGAGCAGGTAGAGAAATTACCATCCAAAGAAGGAGTCCAGACCAGCCTATCTGCATAGGAGTTTCTAAGTTTGACATCCTGCAAGATTAAAATAGTATTGGTAGCTAGGTGAGGCTCCAAGATTGGAAGATAGGAATCTTTGTTAGAAATGAAGGAGCTTAGAGAGATTTCATGAAATGGGATTTCCATCTCTTGGGGCCATTCATAGAACAAAGCTCCCTCACCTGTCCAATTAGCATTCCAGAATGAACATTCACCTATTCCATAAATAACTCTAGTAAGACTATTAGCTTTTTCAGTGACCTTGCATATTCTATTCCATGTATGGGATTTTTTATACGATGCAGGGAGTGACCACAAATGATGGGACCATTGGGTATTATTTATTTGCAATTTCCACCAAAGTTTACAAGAGAAAGCATCTACTATGGCCTGAAGGTCTCTAAAGCCTATACCATTCTCCTGAACTGGAAAACTCATTTTTTTCCAGGATCGCCATTTTTTCTTATTCTCTGAATTTTCAGTATTTCCCCAAAATAGTCCAGAAGCCAATTTTTCCATTTTCCTTAAAACTAACTTTGGAGGACTTAAAACAACAAACAAATGTGTGGGAATAGATAGAAAATAGTGATTAATAAGAATGATTTTACCTGCAGTGCTTAACCACCTGTTCTTCCAGTTGTTAATGGTTTTTCTCCATTCTTTCCAAAATATGGTAGTAATGTACCTGTGTATTCCTTCCTGGAAAGATGGGGACCCCTAGATACTTAAAAGGAAATGTGCCTCTAACCATACCTAAAGTCCTGCTCACTGTTTGGACTCTATCCACTGTGGTGTTAGGAGCAACAAAGAAATTAGATTTTGAAAAATTAACTTTTTGACCCGATGTTTGCTCATATGCTTTCAGAAAACTTTTAAGTCTTTTCAAATTTTTGTGATTACCATTCAGGAAGACAGCCGTATCATCAGCATACATGAGATGAGTAATCTGTGAGCAGTGTCTAGGCAAGCTAAAATATTGCAAATATCCTATGTTGAACAATTTTTTCAAACCTCGGGAAAATGCCTCAGATAGAATATTGTACAGAAAAGGTGAAAGAGGATCACCCTGTTTGATGCCTCTATTGGATGCAAAGAAACCTGAAGTAATTCCATTAATTAAAACTGAAAAATGAGCCGCAGCTATGTTTTGCATAATGCAATGCACAAATGTACCATGAAATGAAAATTGAAGGAGGATTGAATTAAGGAAAGACCATGAGACCCTATCAAAAGCTTTCTGCATGTCTAATTTAACTATGAGATTTGAAACTTTAGATTTTCTAGATAGAATTCTGGTCATCTCTTGCATCAGTATTATGTTATCAGATATATCCCTCCCTTTTATAAATGCACTCTGTTCAGGAGATATGCATGAAGTCATTAGAGGTTTAATCCTTTCCATTATCATCTTAGAAAAGACTTTATTCACAAAGTTTGATAGGCTTATGGGCCTGAAATCTGAGAAGGTGATTGGAATTGATCTTTAGGGAAGAGATTTCCAGGTCATTAACTACATTCTCATATTGTGTCAAATTCTGATTCACATTACCAAAGTATAATTTATTCCATTGTTTGATTTCCATCTTTAGCCTCTTAAGTTTAAAAACTAACCTGTACATCCCATTGAAAGGAGAAGCTAATTCCCAGTTTGAGACTACTAAGTCTTGAAATTCCTGTCTATTTGACCACATTTCTTGGTATCTAAATGGTCTAGGGGCTTGTTCTTCGGATGATTGTACATTTAGAAATAAAGGGGAATGATCCGAGGTCATCCTATTTAAAACATGAATGGAACTATTAGGAAATAGGTCCAACCAATCTAAGGTGGCAATTCCCCTATCTAACCTCTGAAACATTAAGTCCTTACATTTATCCCTATATCTATTATTGCTCCAAGTGAAGGAATTTCCTACAGTAGGGATGTCATGCAAGTCCATAATGTTTATAAATTCATTGAACTACTTCATACTTTTTTTTGGTGTTGACTTCCTTCCTTTATATTCAGATACAGATGCAACAGTGTTAAAATCCCCTATATATATGGAAGGATGATGCATTGTTACCTTTAAGTCATTCCATAAAGCCTCCCTCATTTGTCTATGTACACTAGCATATATGAAAAAACAATTCCAGCTAAAAGAGGAGGCAGAATCTGATATATTGACTTGCACAAATTGATCTGTCTCCCTTAAGGTTGTAATACTGAAGACTTGATTCCATAAGATCCAAATTTTAGCACATTGGGCAGGAAAAGCATTTTGGTATCCCAGTTCATGCTTTAATACTGTTAAATTATGTTTATCCTGCCAGGGTTCTATTAAACACAGTATGTCAATCTTATGCTTAAGTTTTAAAACCTTTAGTCTATCAAGAGATGTTCCAATACCCCTCACATTCCAGACTAGTATATTCCCTATTATGGTGTGTTTTATCATTTAAAAACAAAAGTGAACAAAAGTAAAATCATTACTTTTCTTGGAAAGGTAAAAAAGGTTTTTTTTGTGGCAAAAGAGGTAAATAAGTGAAGAGTTTGTGTTTGTTCAAAATTGTCTCAATCTCTCAATACCTCACTTTTTTCAACATTCTCTCCCACATTCCTCGTTGTTTTTAGATTCTTGTTGCCAAAATCTGTTGTGCGCGCATATCCTGAAAAGGCTAAAGCAAAATCTTTTCTCTCACAATAAACCTCTGCCAAAAAAAAGTCTTCAAGCCCTAATCTCCCATGGTCGAGAACAAGAATCCAGAAACTCCTCAACCTCCCGAGAATGAAAACGTTGAGCAGAGGGAAGAAAATGTGGAAGCAGACTCGACATGTGATGGCAGACAAAGTGAAGAACTCAGAGGCAAAGGGAAAGGTCCCTATCAAAAGGTAACGGCCTCAGATCCTCCTACTCTCAAGTTGCATGGAATGGAATTTAAAACTGTCGATGATATTTTTGAGTGGCTTGAAGGCAATAGAAGTACAGTAGATTTGTCTAAATTTAAGAATTTAGAGGAGGAATTTCTGAGTGTTAATGCTAAAGAACTATTTTCTGGAGATGTTGGTGAGCTGAAGGGCATTGAAAATTACGAAGTTAGATTATTTAGAGGGAAATATGGAGTTTACAATGGGAAGGATATGTTTCATGCATACTCTTCTATTCATGGCCCTAGTAACGTTAAGATTGAGGAGATAAGTGATGATGATGCTGAGAGGCTGGAAGTGATTAAGTCCACAGATAGGATGCCTGTAGGATTTTATGATGCCAAGGTTGCCCAGAAGATTGAAGAATATAGAAAACCTGTGATCTTAGAGATTACAGACAGTGAAAAGGGAGACAGTGTTGGGTATGTTCCACAGAGAGCAGATTTAGAAAAGGCCGAAGAGAAAGAGATTGATGATGTGGACATGGGAGTTAAAGACCAGTTTGATGTCATTGGTAATGTTTATGATGATGTGGAGTATTCTGACGAGGGACAGATTGGAGGATTTGATTTGAGGCAAGGTGAATTAGACAAGGATTAACATGTTGGAACACAGGAAGAGACAGATACAACTGAGCAAGAAGAAGAAGTTGAAGAGCCTGAGCATGTTCTAACAAAGGAATCAGACCTGAAGTATTCCAGTGATGAGGTGCTAGATGAATTCTTTCAAGCTACAAAGGGTAAGAGGAAGATGCATGTTGCTGAGGACTCCCCACCAGCCAATAAATCCAAAAAATCTCAAACTGCTCCAAAGAAGAAGGTGCTTCCGCCTCCTCATGTAAGTGAAGCACTTTCTTTTTCATATTTGATATCAATTGTGAGGAGATGGGAGAGGTGTTTGTTGAGAGAAAGATAATATTTGAGATGTTAGTAAATCTAGAGGTATACATGACTAGTGGCTTTTTTTGGAAATAATTGGGATGAAAAGGGCTGCTACAGTGCAACTTCAGTACAATAAGCAGGTGGTCACTGAAGTGTATTCTAACCTGATGGCTGGAAACTTGGAGGCTGATTCCCCATGGTTTGATAGGATCTATGTTAGGTGAAATATTATCGATTTCTATGCTGCCAGGATGAACAAGATTTTGGGGCTAAAAACTCCATATTTTGAGGGAGTTTTTCAAGATAGCTTGGATGAATATGATGATAGGTTTCTAGAGGTAGTCCCAGGAGGGTACACGACCGAGTGGCCTAAGACAGGATACTCACATGCTTCCTGCCTATCCTCTAGGTTTTTTGGTTTATATCAGGTGGGTGTAAACTGTTGGATGCTATCTTCCAGTACTACAACTTTGACAAGAGAAATGGCTAAGTTGCTGTACTATGTTGGAACATAGAAACCAGTCAATCTGGGATTATTTATCCAGCTGAGTCTTGTTAGGCAAGCCACTGCTCCAAAGGCTAAGCATGCTCTGGTGTACCCTTGTCTGATATCTGCATTAGCTAAGAGTGCTAATGTGAAGGGAAAATAAAAGGATGTAATCATTGATACAGAGTTTCTCAGGCCCAACAAGAAGACTTTTGGCATTCGGAAAGTGCATGATCTGCCATGGAACCCTGAAGCTACAACTTCTGCAGATGCTGAAAAGAAGGCCAAGTTAGTGGTGCTCAATGCACGGTTGGGGGCTATAGCCATCCAACTTGCAGCTCTTGAAGCAGAGAAGGCCAAACTTGAGGGGGGAAGGCTAAGCTAGAGGCACATGATGCTGCTACTGAACAGGGTTGATGATTGTGCAGTATCTATGTTCCAACATAGATCATATGCTGTGTTCAGGGGGATCTGGTTTTCTAATATATTTTAAGTTAAATTCTGTGGTTTATTGACTTTGGCATATTCATAGCCCCAAGGGGAGAATATTTGGTGATTTTGGATATTATATTTTGGATGACTGTAGTCTGGATATTATGTTTCGGTATTCTGGTATTCTGGTTTTCGAATGGTATTCTTTTATGATCAGATTCAATAGTTTGCATATGTTCCAACATAGGTGGATTTGTGGAAGACTTATGTGAATAATTAGAAGTTTTTTCGTTGCGTTCTAATTTCCAAAATGGTTGGGTCCAGAAAATGCCAAAGAGGGAGATTGTAAAATCAAGTGGTTTTCATTGAGTAATTTAATTGGAGATTTGTGAACAAGTTTGGAACCAAAAAACTTTCCATGTTGGAATATGCGAACAAGCCACCATTACGCCAACAAGATCTTACGGAAGAAAGACAAAATATTATGGTATTTGTGATTTATGGAAATCTGAATATTCTGCAATATGTTAGGTGGTGGTAAAAGCATATTAGGTTTATGGAAAATCCCTACAAATATGGTATTGAGGTTATCGAATATATGTGATATATTGTGATAAGGAAAATCCTTTTATTTATGGGATTTTGATATGCTTCAGAAGCAGATAAGGAATAGGAATATTGTGGAGATAATCATATAGAGTTCCGATCTGCTCAGGCTTTAAAATGAGACATCACGATTGCATTAATACTCATGAATTTAATTGAGAAAATATACACACATATTTTCATCCTTCTGAGAGTCTTGCAAAGAGCTAGATCTATATGTTCCAACATACGTGACCTACCGTTCAAAGTTCAGAATCATATGCCTTAATTCCCCAGGAGAAGGAGATCCATCGTCGATGAGTTTTGAGGTCCGAGGGAATCTGATCAAGGTGGATCGGTAGCTAAGGGAGCTAGCAGAATTCACACGTTTAATTAGTAAAGATAAGTATTTTGTATGGTGTACATTGTACTGTATCTTTCTGATTAGTGGATTCATTTTGAAATGGGCCAGACCTCGCAGATGTAGGTGGATTTCACCGAACTGCGTAACTAAGTCTCGTGTCTTTTATGCTTTACTTTATTGCATACTTGGTTAGATAGGTTATGTTGGAACGTACTAGTAATAATTAAGAAAATTCGGTAAAACCAAATTTCAAGTGTAATGTGCGAGATGAAGATGAGGGGGAGGAGGAGGTCAATCGTCCTGAAACTGCTATCTCTCTGTCTGACACCTCTGTTCCTCCGGTCCCTACTCATGATTACTTTGTGAGTTGTTGCAAGAAAACCTAGTTCGTCAATACGTTCTCCAAAGATGACGCCACTTGATGAAACATTTACCTTGATGGTGTAAGGTCGAACATGATCTTCCTCGGACCTCGAAATGTAACTCGGTGGAACTTGTGAAAAGATGGGGTGGCTATTGTAGCTCTAATAGTTCAGTTTGTAAATGTATTGGGAAAGACATCTATGTAAGCTTGGTATTGATTGCATACCTTAGAGTGAGACTTGAACTTAAATAAACTTGATAATCGTTTAAATATGTATGAATTGTCTTCAATATGGAATAAAATTACTTATGGTAATCTCATTTTTAATCTGGGAATCAGAATACTTATAGGAGAAGTATCCCTTCTGACAAGTTATGAAAGATTCTAGCAAGATCCATCCAGTATCAGCCTTATGTTGCCTCAAGCCTTTTGGGCTCTTATCATAGCCTATGTCAAGTTGTACTTACAACCTGTGAAGGGATTCCATCATTTCTCTATGAGTATGCTCAAATGGTCGTATAATCACCATCAAATTTAGGAATGCTTGGTCGAGCATACTTTCATTCATTTTGCTAACTCTAACTCGTAGTTCTCTTTATGGGCGGAATTAATAAACAAATTATTGGGATAATATGTTTTTTTTAGAAAAGGTGATCATTTCAAGTTTCAGGAATACGTCCAGAATTATTTGAGGGAAGAGACTCAAGTGGTGAGTCCCATACAATCATGTCCTCAGGGCATAACTTTGCAAAGCTTGCCAATCTAGGAATCCAAAAGGGGTTTGGGAGGGTTTTACTAGCTAGGATTTGTTGAATCTCATGAACTAGAATGCTTCTCCTTGGACCATTTGAATGACTCCCAAGTGCAAAAGAAATAGTATTTTCTGCTTCTCCTTGGACCACTTGAATGACTCCAAGTGCATCTCCTACAATGCTTACATCTGCACCTTGCATGCTCAAATTCCTTCCAGTAGCATTATTGCTATGTATGTCCTCAACTTACATGGAATTTTGAATGCTCGAATTCCATCTAGCCGCAATCGAAGTCATGTTAATTTCTTCTAAAAAAGGATTGCTTCCAGCATTGACAAAGCTCCAGCTACATCTTCAACCGGCCTAGCTTTCTTGTTTTTGCCTTAATAAAACCACCTTGATCATCAACAACCAGTACACCAATTCCTGCAACGTTTCCATCTATCCTGACATTGAAGAAAGCTTTATATCTCGTTGACGGCGGTCTGAGAAAAGAATGAGTGTGCAAGGCATCACTCGGTCTCTCCGCCCAACAGTTCACCTCGCAAAATGACTGGATATTTGCTCATACGGAGGCAGCCAAGTGAGTCGCATTCAGGTGCTTATTTTCAAATATTTGACGATTGCGTTAGGACCAGATTCCACTTATAACCACATCCTCCTCCTCAACCAACTTCCAAAACCATATTTCACCCCTGTTTTGTCGACTACCATCAATAGAATGCTCCAACGCTGCAGCCCTCCAAGTTTCTGATCCGTATCGACACTGTCATAGTTCGTTTATCAAAGTTTTCTGTCGTAGGAAGAGAGTCGGTGCTGAATCTCCAGGCGAAGTGTTATGCTCTCTGAGGTACTCGTAATTTCCACAATTTTCTCCAGATTGTTGAGGCCATAGTAGATGCCTTTTCATGTAAATTATGGTGGAATCTCCAAATTAATAGTACCCAATGGTCATCTCTATTATGGTCACTACCTGCCTCTTACTCCCTCCGTCCCAGCCGAATCTGCACACTTTTTGGTCAACTTTCTCAAGACACGTTTGACCATAAATTTCAACTAGTATATAGATACCAATATCATCATGTGAGATATTGTTGGATTCTCTGCATGCAGTATTTTCTAAATATTAAATTTTAACACACCGTTAATATACTTAACTAAAGTTATCGTTGGTCAAACATGACCTGAGAAAGTTGACCAAAAAGTGTGCACATTCGGCTGGGACGGAGTAATACAAAAAATCCCACACTTGGGGTAGAATTAGTAGAATCACTGCCACAGCCAACAGTTTTTCTAGAGTTATTTATGGTATTGGTGATTGTTCATTTTGGAATGCAAATTGGACAGGAGATGGAGCTTTGTGTTATAAATGGCCTGAGGAGATGGATATTCCCTTCGAGGACATCTCTCTTAGGTCTTTCATTAACAACAAAACTGCTATCCTACCAAATCTGGAGCCTCATTTGGCTACCAATACCCTTCAAATTTTGCAGGAAGTGAAGCTGGAATACTCTCACGTAGACAAGCTTGTCTGAACTCCAACAAATGATGGGAATTTCTCAATTAGATCGGCTTACAGTATATTCAGACAAAAAAGACCAGAAATACAACATTTTAAAAAGGTTTGGTCCCCTTTCATACCTAAAAAGATGTCTATACTTCTTTGGAGAGCTCTAAATAGCATCCTACCTTTTGATAATATTCTATGTAGAATGGGATTTTCTTTGGCTTCTAAATGCCCTCTATGCCTGAACCATTCGGATAACTTGGATCATTTTTTTAATTCATGCCCCTCTTCCTGTGCTGTGTGGCAAAGTGTTCATACACTTTTACAGTTAAAACAAATTGGATTTAGGAGTTTAAAAAGCAGAGTGGAATTTTATTTATCCTTTAAGGCAGAAGCAAAGATTCATGCCAACTTGATAACTGCTGCTTTACTGGTTACAATTTGGACTCTCTGGATTAATAGGAACAAAATCCTTTTTGAAAATAGATCTTTCTCAAGAGATGCATGTCTTCATGATATTAAAGATACGATCTATCAAATATTCACAGCACACCAAGTGATAGGCAATCGAGAAAGGCACAAGCAATGGATTCAGGCTAAAATCATTCCACAAATCTTCGAAAAGAAGAAAAATGCTATTTCTGCTATGTATTGGGAAAAACCACTAACTGGGTATAAAATTAATACTGATGCATCTTGGATCTCTAGTGGTCTTTCCTCATCTGCAGTTATAGTCAGGGACTGGAAAGGGAATGTGGTTAAAATGAGAGTTAAAACGTTTCAGTGTCCAACCCCCTTACATGCTGAACTATTATCTATTCAAAGTGGACATGAAATCTGTTCAGAACTAGCTTTAGGTATTTGTGTCATTGAATCTGATTGTTTAACTGCGGTTAGGGGTATTCAAAATCCATTGTGCTGCCCTTAGAGAATTTTCTCCATCTGTAGTGCACTCAATTTAGAACACTTCACACACCCAATCCAGCATACCCTAGAGAAGCTAACTTGGCTGCCGATTTCTTGGCAAAATTTGCTAGGGAAAATCACCTACAGGGAGACTTAGATACTCTGTCTATTCCCCTCTTCCTTAGGGGTTTATTGTCCCTCGATAGCATTGGTTATCCAGCGATTCGATTTGGATCTCCTATGAATACCAATAGGAATTAGAAAAGGAATGCTCAGCTTGCTATTATGTGTTTTTTCACTATTTTGAAATTATGGGTAACTATTTTTAGCACAGATACTGCTGGTTTTTCTCTTCTTGTTAGTTCAGGTATCTTGATTGTATGCATGGATAGGATACTGATGTCAGGCATCGGTGGCAAGGCAATGGTGGCAGGGCGAGGTTTATTTTCTCTCTAGCAATAGTCTACAGAACATCCATCTCCAGCAATCTATGAAATTTTGTTCCACTTCTACACTCCTCAATCAGCTCCTAGGATGATTAGCAAACCTTTGCTGCCCAAACAACACAGCTGCTCTCTGGATTTTGTATCCGGGACTTCCACTGTTTATACCGGACCTTATCTTACTTACCATTCGGCTGGCATATCATTGACAAACAGGGGTTTTGAATAGGGGTGGGCATCGGGTCGGTTTATTCGGGTTTCGGTTTATTCAATTCGGTTTATTCGGTTTTTTTCTTAAAAGGCCAAAAACCGAAACCGACCCAATTAACCGAATAACCTAAATAAAACCGAACCGAATTTCAAATTCGGTTTCGGTTAGAATTCGGTTTAAACCCGAATAAACCGACTATTTCGGTTAGATTATTTGATTTTTTCTCAAAAATCAAAAACCAATCAAATAATTCAAATTACCCAAAAATTTAAAATTTTAATTCTTGAAACCAAATTCAAGTCTCAAAAATTTTAATTCCAAATGAATAATTACAACCCAAAAATTAGGGCCAAGTAATTAGCCATTAAAGGCCCATTTGGCATTTGCTTCAATTGCTTTCTTTCAGGTAAGGGATGAAGTTCCCTACTTTTATAGGGAAATTGGAAGGCAACATATGCTCTTCCTTCCGATGTGGGAATAAATCCCCTTTGCCTTTGGCAAGGCAGCCGCATGACATTTTTTTGCCTTGCCTTGCCTTTGGCCATGAAGAATCCATTGCGGAATATAGGTGTACTTTTATTTTATGCACCTATATTATTATGCACCTATATTATTATGGCATTGCCTTGCTGTTCTTTTTTTTTTTCAATCAAAATAAAAGTTTTATAACTACTACATGTTCCATAATAAAATTTTAATATTCCAACTAAGACATTTTACTTTGTATTATTATAATTAAACTCTATCTTTTCATAAGCCTACGGAATAATGGAAACACGGTATTTTCCAAAATTTTTCCATTTATTATTACATTATTTAATTTGAGGAGTATTTTGTGACTGAGGATTATTTAATACCGTTTGATCTCAAATCCTTTTTATTATTATTGCCCTATTAATTCGACTTATGTTTTTACCTTTTTCATACATGATGAATGTGTTTATAATATATTTTGGCAAAGTCTTGGGAAAGACGGTCTTTCTATAGGTTTATGGAAAGACGGGATTTAATTAGAATAATAAAAGGTAAAAGGTCTTAGTTGCCATATTAAAATTTTAGTATGCAACATATAGTAGTTATAAATTTATAACCCGGTTCATGCAACCCAGAAATTTTATCTTCATTTTTTCTAATTTATAGTTTAAACCTTGGTCTTTCCATAGCTTATGGAAAGACCGTTTTTCAAGAGACAGACTCATATATTTTTATGATTTCTTTCTCTTCTATTTATATAAGTAATTTAAATACATTTAGAGGGTGATACAAAAATTCCACTATTAAATCAACACAACGTCTTGTTTTAGACTGACAAATCATTATACAATATTATTTTATAATTGATATAACTAATAAGCTGATTTGATATTTGTTTTTATCTATTGCAACAAATTTCTTATAACTTTTAAAATGTATGGTAATGTATAAATAATTATAATTTGACCCTAATAGTTATTGAAACGAGATTTTTCATGATTAGTCTAACATTTAGATGGTCTAATAGGAGACGCTCTCCTAAATTAACTATGATATTTATATATTACTGTCTTCATCTCTTCACCAAGTAATCTCACCGCCTTCATCTCTTCACCAAATAATCTCTTCTGAGTCCATTGTAGTTTGTTAATTTTTTAGAGCAGAGGGAAATGTCCATTGTTTGAGGAATGCTTTAGTGTAGTGAAAGTTTACTGTTGAAGAATCAATTATTCGTGCACCTTATCACTGTGATTACTAAGAGCACTGTAGTTTAGATATGGATATTTATTGATTATAGTTAATGCTTTCCATTTACGTTCATGCCAAAAAGAATTTATAAGAATATATATACTTATATTTAAAATTTATAAGAAATTTAAACGAACTAATTTATTAAACTTGTTTATAATGAATATGGATTATAAAATACTTGAATATCAGTCTTTTGTCTATTTGATCCATTTAATGTTAAGATGTTTGGGGTAATTTTTTAAAATTTATAGATTAGTCCTCCCACTTATATTTACTTATAAATTTAGTTTTGTATTTTTAAATTTTATTTATTATTATATATATTTAATTAATTTATTTATTTACAATTCGGTATTCGGGTCGGTTTTCGGTTTGAGTTTCAATATCCAAAACCAAACCAAAAACCATATTCAAAATTCGGTTTATTCAATTCGGTTATCCAAAAACCGTATTTTAAATTCGGTTCGGGTTATTCGGATTCGGATATTTCGGTTTTTGGTTCGGTTTTCGGTTTTCGGTTTTTTTGCCCACCCCTAGTTTTGAATTCTCGATTCGCCGACCTGTTCATGGTACATCAGCTCGATGGTATACTAAGATAGTCCTCTGTTAACACATCGATGATCTTTAGTTTTCTTTTAGCTTTGAATAGGTGGAAACGCCGTTTTTGGAAGCAAGTGCTTTACTGCTTCAAGAGCTTATTTTGGCTCTTGGATCATCAAATGGATGATCTTTTTGTAACGAACTAAGAATTTTTGCGCCTACTTTGGCTTATTTAATTCCGGTTTGGGGAGCCTAATAAATTCCCCCCATCCTCGGATGGTTAAAGAAAAAAAAAAGTTCGGGTTCTCAATGAAGATATGTTAGAGTTAGTCCCACATTGGTGGTTGGCAATCATATAGCTCAGTATATAGGATGATGGGTCAACTCTACATAGTACCAATTGATTTTATGATACAATCTTATGATTCTAATAAGGTATGATAAGTTGATTTCACCATAAAGCTCCCGGTTGTAGTGAATTTCCAACACCACCTATCTGTTCCTTGTTGATCTCTGAGTTGCAATCCTTGAATCAATGCCACATCTTCAGGGTAAAAATGGACCTGGAGCAGACCCGCTCTCCATGTGAGTGTGTCTGAGTTGATCAATTCGGCAATGCATGACAATGTTGTAAGGATTGAAACAAGGAATTTTGGGAAATAGTTTTTTGATCTGATATTCACAGAATGAAAGGGATTGATACCTAAATATACATGAGTTGTCTAGACTAACTAAGTAAAGTACAAATGCTATTACAATACAAACCCTATTACTGCCCCTCAAGTTGAAGCACGAAGATCGAGAATGCTTAACTTGGAACAGAGATGGATGAAAGCTTCCTGTCCTAGTGCTTTCGTGAAGATGTCCGCCGGCTGAGCTGAAGTGGAAATATGATGAGTAGAAATGACACACGAAGACACTAGATCACAAATTAGATGACAGTCAATCTCACTATGCTTGGTCCTTTCATGAAATACCGGATTGGCTGCAATGTGGAGGGTAGTCCGACTATCACAAAAGATTCGAATCGAAGAAGAGTGGGAAACACTAAGGGAGCGAAGGAGAGAACGGAGCCAAAGGATTTCACCATGTGCATTGGTCATAGCTCTATACTCAGCCTCGACTGAAGAATGCGAAACAGTGTGTTGTTTCTTGGTTCTCTAAGAAACTGGTGAGATGCCCAAGGTGACAAAATACCCCGTGACAGAACGTCTAGTGATGGGACAAGTTGCCCAGTCTGAGCCGTAGTAGGCTGTCAGAGCCAAGCTACTATCTCGAGAAAGAAATAGACCCTGTCCAGGGCTGCCTTTGACATAGTGCAGAACTCTTAATGCTGCAGACCAATGATCTACTTTCGGCTCCTACATGAACTGCGAAAGAGTATGAACTGCAAAAGTAAGCTCTGGCTTGGTGATAGTAAGATAGACCAACTTTCCAATAAGGCGACGATACTGCTCAGGGTGATCATAATCAGGACCAGAAGCTCTGGCAAGGGCTTGCATTGGATTTATAGGCAATGCAATGGGCTTGCAGGCGAGCACACCAGCTTTGGCTACCACCTCCAATGCATACTTGCGCTGAGAGACAAAGATGCCGGATAGATTTCACGCAACTTTCAGTCCAAAAAAATACTTAAGAATCCTGAGATCCTTCATATGAAAGCAAGACGAAAAGTACTACTTGAAAGTAGATATAACAGTTGAACTATCTCCAGCAATAATGAGATCATCGACATACACCAAAACATGAAGAGTGTGACCAGAACTGGTAAGACTGAACAATGATTAATCTGCATAGCTCTGTCGAAACCCATACTGGTGAAGAGCTAGCTTAGAAAAATAGTTTATAGGAGCCTGCCTAAGACCATACATGGACTTATGTAGGCGACATACCTGACCAGGGAGTGCCTTGGAGTATCCCGATGGTGGAGTCATAAATATAAGCTCGTCTAACTTGCCATGCAGAAAAGCGTCATGAACATCCATTTGGCGCAGTTCCCAATTTCGTACAGCAGCAACGAAAAGAAATGTACGAACTGCTACCATCTTGGCAACTGGAGCAAAAGTTTCATTAAAGTTAATGCCTTCAACCTGGCGATTCCCAGACACAACAAGATGGGCCTTAGAGCATTCAATATTGCCATTAGACTTGTACTTGATGCGACACACCCATTTACAACCAATTGGCTTCTTGTTAGGAGGAAGTGCTGTGAGAGACCTAGTACCAGTTCTCTCAAGGGCCTCAAGTTCAACGTGTATGGAATCACACCAAGAAGTTGATGTACGGCTTCTGAGAAGCAAACTGTTTCTTGGCCTAAGGTGACTGCTGCCAAGAAGTGAGCATGTGCCGGAGCAAATTTAGCGAAGGAGACAAAGCTGGCGATTGGATATGGAGTGGAAGAGACAATCGATTGAGAATAAACACGATGCATGGAACTGCAAACAAAATCCTTTAGTAAAACACTGGGTTGACGCTGGCGTGAGCTGCGCCAAACGTCCAAAATAACCTCCTTGGGTGAGGATCTGACCACGGCAGGCAACGATAAGCAGTCGTCGAATGGCACGTGCTCGGCTGCGAACAAGTTTGCTGCTCGTAGCCGTAAATTCGTCTTCATTGGTTATCAATTGGTGCTAATATTGGTTAATAGAATTATGGGCTTCTATCATAAAATCAATTGGTACTATGTAGAGGTAGCCCACGATCTTATATACTGAGTTATATCACTGTCAACCACCAATGTGTGACTAACTCTAACACGCCCCCTCACGTGCAGCGGCATGAATTATCGTGCAAACGTGACAGAATGGGGGTAACGGGCCAACCTTGGGCTTTGACACCATATTAGAATCATGGGTTTCTATTGTAAAACCAATTAGTTTTATGATAGAAGCCCATGATTATATTATGATATAAGATCATAGGCCGCCTTTACGACCAAAGCATAAATGCAATTGATAGACATGAGGAGCTCTTGCGCCATGATGCTAGAGCAAGGAATTCCAAAGGAGTCATCTAGCCCAAGAAGAAACTGATGAAATGCTCGACATCGCGTTCTATATGATGTTTGGCCATAATATTGCAAGTATAATTTGGACAAAGACATGCTTGAAGGGGAACTTATATCTGAACTTCATCCCAATTTTTCTTGAGAGCGCCATAATATGACGCAACCATTTTCCCACCATGGCAACAATTTGCCAAGTCTGCACGGAGCTGAAGAAGGCTTGGCCCATTACCGATTGAGAATCGATGATGTAGTTCCTCCTAGAGCTCAAAAATAGTTTCTAGATAAGTGATTGAAGATCGTAGGGACAAATCAATAGATTTCACAACCTATTGATGAGCATGGAATTGACACTATACCAGTCATCAAGATCAATAGGGGTAACATCGTCTTGAGAGATAGGACTATTAACAAAACCGAGTTTACATTTAGCCTTGAGTGTGTTCTTCATCGAGCTAGTCCACTCCTGATAGTTATCGCCCTTAAGAACAACCGAATAGAGATACATGCCCGGGTGCTCCGAAGGGTGAAGGTAGAAGGCAGAAGAATGATCAAGAGGTCGCTGCAGTGGCTAAGGACCATCGTCGCTATGGAAGCTCAAGGGCGGTGCCTGCAGTGGAGTGTCTCTGGTGGGTGGAGGCGGAGCCAGTGTGTTGACAACACCATCTGAATCACTCATGGTTGGATGGTGAGTTTGGACGGCAGCTGTGGTGAAAAAAATTGGGTTTTAGAAAGTTGGCTCTAATACCATGGAATAAGGAATTTTTGGAAAGAGTTTTCTGATATGATATTCACAGAATGAAAAGGATTTATACCCAAATATAAATGAGTTGACCAGACTAAGTAAAGTACAAAGTCTATTACAATACAAACTCTATCAAAGATTCTGTCGAGTTCCCTAACCATGAGGTCTGAACGATTAGGAATCCAAGGCTCGTGGCATATGCTTGTTTGCCTTCCTGTAACTATAAGCTTCCCAAAACAAAATTTTAATTCCTATAGTCCCTTTGAGATACTCCTCCACGCCCATGATGGCCTGATCCCTAAGCTTACATAAAAGAACCTCGAACTAGAAAAATACATGTCCTTGTAAACTTCGGCAATGAGAGATGCAGGTTGAGTGAGAATCATCCAAGATTGTTTTCTGAGTAGTGTGAGATTTGCTGCCTTCAAATTTTGAAACCCTAGACCACCATTTACCTTCACCCTGGATAATGTCTCCCATGAAACCCATTGATTTTTTCTACCTGTTGTCGAGGAACCACCCCACAAAAATTTTCTAATCATAGCTTTCATGTCATCAAGGATGTTCTTCGGGATATAGAAACAACTCATTGAGCAACTTGGAATGGCCTGCAAAATAGATTTTATAAGAATCTCTTTTCCCGCTTTTGAAAAATTCTTTTCACTCCATTCATCTGTCCTTCGACGAATCCTATCTTTGATACCCTGAAAATATTCCATTTTTTTTCACCCTATCTCCGTAGGTAAGCCAAGATACTTGCTGTGGGAGGCCATTTCTGTCATCAAGATATTGCATATTTCCCGTCGTTTGTTACGTGGGGGTATTCAGGCTAAAGAAGATACCCAATTTATATGTGTTAATTCTCTGCCCTGAGATGTCTTCATATAATGAGATTGCCACTTGAAATTCGTAGCCTCCTCAGTTATTTATTCACCAAACTATAAAGTATCATCTGCAAAAAAACAAATTAGATACTTTTGGTCTGTGTCGGGATGCACAATTGCCTTTGATCTTTCCTACATGCAGAATGTCAGAGAGCTGCGGCGAGAACACTATAGAGAAAATATTGAAGAGATAGGGTGATGAGGATCACCCGGTCTTAGGCCTCTCATAGGGGTGAGATGTTCTAACTCATCTCCATTAATGATGAAAGAAAATGTCACTGTATACATACACAGTTTGATTGTGTTTATGAACCTTGTTGGGAAGCCTAGTTACACCAATACTTGATGCACGAACGACCATTAAATGCGATAAAAAACCTTCCTCATATCAAGCTTGGAACTCATGTGTCCAAGGTTTCCCGTTCTTCTCCCATTTATGGTGTGATGTATCTCGTGTTCTACAAGAACATTATCGGTGATGAACCTTCCGAGAAAAAAAGCTGATAGGGATTCCGATACCACTTGTTTGACAATGAGGTGTAGATGATTTTCTACAACCTTTAAGGTAATCTGTATACTACATTACACAAATTAATTGGCCGAAACTGAGTGATTAAGTCAGGGATAAGGATCAGGATTTGTATAATTTGAGTAAAATTGGCCTTGGGTTCAAAGATGCCACAATTGAGAAAATTCAAAACAAAAGTTATGACATCATGAGAAATTATATGCCAAAAATTTTGATAAAAAATGAGGCTTATACCGTCTGGGCCTGGTACTTTGTACGGATGCATCTGCTTAACAAATTTTGTTACTTCGTCTCACGTATAATTCAACATCTAAACCATAATGTGGTAAATTCTCCCATGTATCCTGCTCAATACTTTCCTTGTAGCGTCCTTCGAAGGTGTTGACGACGAGAAGAGGCTGCCATAGTAATACACGATTATTCTTTCCATATTGGTTTCATCGTTTCTCATCTCCAATTTTGCGTCTCTTAAACCCGCTATATGGTTTTCACTCATTCTTTGTAAGGAAAATTTGTGAAAGAATTTGGTGGTTTTATCACCCTCCTTGTACCAATGCTACTTAGCCCGTTGTTTCCACCGAATAGCATCTGCCTCCTAGAGCATCTCATATTCCTGCTTAAGCTTTAAGATTTCTCTACTTACCAAATCTGTGATCTCGCCTCCTTCAAGTCTCCTTAATTCCTCTTTAATCTCCTTGAGGAGTTTAGGAATGACTGGGAAGGCCTCCTTAGGAAACTTTTTCTTTTTCTTCTTTTTATTTTTCTTTGATCCTAAGATGTGGAATTTAAATCTTTATTTGAATTCCATGTCAAGGGAGTAGTTTCCATAGCTTGGGGATCATTGTACTGATTTGGTTTAATCTTTATTCCTTTTCTCCAGTTCATCCTCATTTTGTGTTCATAATATTATTTTGATTTGCTTTTTAGTTTTAATGCATGAATACTACACCACATATAAGCACACACTTTGGGCTATATTCATGCTAGCCGCAAATATAGATGCCCCCTTGGTAAGAGCATCCTGGATGTTTGTATGGGTGGATGCTAGGGGGATTCGAGGTCACTCTGATCCAAGTCTTAGCTGTCTTCATAAAGTTGTCCGAGAGGTTCTGGATAGAGATACCTAAATAGTAGCAAGCTAGGGTTACAAGAAACCCTAGTATCGTAGATAAGGTGCTTACGACCCTTGGGCCTGATTGATAGGACCCGAGAGAAGTAGTGCATTCATGGTGAAAGCCCGAGACGTAATTACATGGGGAGAATAAGACCTAGAACAACAGTCAAACCTTGTTATACTCCCCTAGTTACGATGTCGATGTCGATGTCGATGGAGGGTTGCGAGAGCACCCACTGTGACAGGGGTGACACCACAGTCGAGTCGTACGGATTGAAGGCCCGTACAAGGTTGTGTTTTAAGTTGATACATTAGACCTAGAATATCTGGGGACAAACCCAAGGCTTACCACTAACTACCCTATCGGTAGCGTAGCAGTAGGAACGGGTGCCGGACTATAAATATCTATCTTCTGACTGTGTTCCTACAACCGGGTTTAGACTTCTAAACTATAGGTTTTAACAATTCTGGGGGGAGGCAGGTCACTTCTTTCTTCAATTCATAAGCCATACAGGGCATTAGTTCATCTTCTCGGCTTGCAGGATGTCAATAGTGCTCCAGTTTTCTTCCACCATTCTCACACAATATTTTGACTTGATCCAACATGCTTCAAAATATAAATCTTTGATGCCATTTGTGAGACTTAGCAGCCGGATCTCTCCTACATAGTTGAACATGGAGGCACATATGGTCGGAGAATACCATGGGTAGGTTTGTGGTTAGACCATGAAAATATGTCATTAAGTTGCTGGTTACAAGTGTCTATATCCAGTATAGCTTGTTTAGTATCTGGGCTTGTCGCCAATATATTCCACGTGAGCTTTGGACCTGAGAAATCCATGTCAAATAGGCCACAATAATTGAGTACTGAACGAAAGCATTCAACTTGCCATTCAGCTCTAGGTACACTTCCTTGGAATTCATCCTATGATAGAACCTTGTTGAAGTCTCCTATAAAAAGTCATGGAGTGTGTGGTTATGTAGCCAATTTTTTGTTCATGTTTGTAATCTTGTTGAAAATTTCCCATGCTTGTAATCTTCTTGACACATTTGGCTTCCCATATGTTCATGTGCTCTAATTCTACTACCAAGAATTGTAGCAAAAACATAAATTTAACGACTAGAAAATGACTTTAACTCTAATGAAATAGTTTTGTACCACAACATAGCAAGACCACTCGACTGGCCTTGCGACTCTAACGCAACACCAAATAAATTTTAATAACTCTTTATTTTTTCAACCACTGCTATCAAGCACTTCGTTTCACACAAGAAAATAATAAAAGGAGACTTCATACGGACTAATTTACATAATTCTTGAACTGCCCTAGCTCTTATGAGCCCACAATAGTTCCAGCTAAGAAGACGCATTGGTGTTGGCAAGACTGGGACTCTACGGTAGTCTCTGCCTGAGTAGTGGTGATGTCGAGCTCAGAGGAAGCTCCCCTATTAGGGAAATTGCTAACCTTTGATTTCTTTGGCATGTTGGGTTGATCTTCTTGTGTCATGTTGCAAATTTCATTTCCCCTTCTCCCCCACTTCTCTTTTATGCCCTACGCCCATTCCTTTACCACAAGCTTTTCCTTGCTGCTAGGCATTCCTTTTACCTTTACTAGCTCCATCCTTTTTGCTAAGTCTCTCCATATGCTTCACAATTCTCTTCGCAGGTGAGTAAAACTCTACCAACATTGGAATTAGAAAGGGACTGAGCGAGGTGGTAGCAGTATGTTCATGTTTTTCATTCGGTCCTACCTTGTCGTTGTGATCAAGTTGTGGAGTGTTTAGGCTCGACCCATCTTTCTTCTCCATTTCTGAAACCACCTCTTCCACTTCGGCTTCTACATCCGAGACATTGTATGAGGCTAAAACGATCACCTCAATGGTAAGCAAATTGGGGACTTCACTTCTTTCCAGCTCCTTAGTTTCCATCGAGCACAAGTTCAGGACTTTTCAAGTAAATCCAAATGGTGTACCTGTGGATGGAACAAGTGTACCTATGGTTAGAACGATGTCCTCGATGGTGAGCAAATTAGAGGTGTCCCGATGTACTATTTCATTAGTAATCTTCGAGCATTATTTTTGAGTTATTTGCTCAAGACTAGTTAGTTCTCATGAGTTTGTCATCCTAGATAAAAGTGAAGAAAAGGATCTTTTAGTATCAAACAAGTGAAGTGGTGCGGAGACCTCTAACGACGCTTTCAACACAACCTCATAGCTTTTCGGTTGATTGGTTGATTCTTGTGTTTGGAAATGTGGCGAGTGTTCTTTTGGTGATAATTTTGATATTAATTCCGAGGGTTGGCTTTTGCATAGGTTTATTGGCTATTGTTGATTTTGGGGAAATTGTGGATTGAATTTGGTGATATTGTTGGCCAAATATATTGTGCTATTTTTGGTGATTGTGGGTTGTTTTGGTGATTATTGTATGTGGGACACTCGCCGCCACCGAGGAGTAGGACCCTCACAGTCCTAGATGTGAGTACTTTCCTATTTCTCATATCCTACATTTATGTTTTGATTAATTATATGCATTGGGGACAATGCTTGATTTTAAGTGTGGGGAGGGGGAATTAGTATTGTACTCCCTCCGTCCCAGCTATTTTTGCACTTGTCACTGTTCATTTAGTCAAACTTTGTTACTTAGAAAAGTAAATTTCAAGCAATGTATAAAATAATATATTATCATATATGATATCATTAGAATCGTGTTAACATCTATTTTTATAATATTATTTTTTCATCATTTTAAAATATGCATAATTAAAGATATTACTGGTCAAAATTAGTTCTGGTCAATTTGAAAAAGTCAAAATTTGCAGAAATAGCTAGGACAGAGGGAGTACTAATTACTAGCATGTGTTTGGTATGATATTACTTGTTTTTTCATTGTAATTAATAACTTCTTAGGAAGTATTTAAAAAAATGATAAAAAAACTACGCTAAGTAAAAAATATGTTCACGGGCAATTTAGGCAAAAATAGGGGGTCCTGATAGATTGAAAACCCAAAAGGGAAATCTATGAAAAAAATGAGAAGCCTACATTGTATGGAAAAATGTGAGGTGTGAGGTAAAAAGAATGAGAAGCTAGGATGAAAACCCGAGAGAACTCCTAGGCAAAAAGAGAGAAATTGAGAGAAATGAAATACACGAAGGCTCATTTTGCCACTTTGGAAACTCTTTGGTTAGATTAAACCTCCTTTCTCCTTATCTTTGGGTGATGAACACCTCACTTTGATGTCATATTATTTTGTGGAATGGGTAGAAATCCTTTAGATTTAAACATGGGGATAGGTAGTCTTTCATGTTTAGAGTTAAGGGAATTATCAAAGAAAAGATCTTGAATGTATTATAGGGTAGAATCATTTGGAACCACCTTAGGTCTTGATCATTTTTACATAAGGATGAGTAAATGGCTAGGTGTGGGGTGTTTAATGTGCTCAATTTATATACATTCGAATTATAATTTTGTAATGAATAAGAGATTTAATTGAAAGGATATTGACATTTTATCAATTAGAGGGTTAGGATGATAACACATGTTTTATGTCCTAATTGTTTTTTTATGAAGTGTTTTGAAGATTACTTTGAAGACATCAATTGAAGAGTTCGAGTTTGAAGAGTTTGGGATTAAAGAGGCGATGCGATTATGAAGAGAAGGCCAATTATTCTAGAAATTGGTAGAAGCTGGGCAGAATGCTAGTCACGGCCTGTGACATATTTGCACGGTCTGTGACACTTGGGTCAACAACCAATTTATGTTGCTTTTCTCCTTTAACTTTTAGACTATAAATACCCTTCTCTCTCCTCCATTGAAGAACCCAATTTTCTTATCTTCAAAACCCTAGTTTGCATTTATTTCTCATAATATACTCTATGTTTACCGCGGATTCTAGCTCATTTGCTATGGGTTTTAGTTATCCAGGCTAAATATACTCTTGAGAGCAATTGGTAAGCATTTCTAGTATGAATTTGTGAGATTTGGTTTATCCTATTTTGTGTTTTAATTATCAAGTATGTTTTTTGCTTTCTTGTGTGATTAATGCATGATTAAGACTAGGGTGATCAACTAGTTGGTGATTGTGGGTTGATTGTTTGCTAGGTTTTTGGTCAAACCGAAAAACTTTGACTTTTGTCGATGTGATTATCGTTGGTCAATGTCAGGTTATAATTGGGTGTGACAACTAATTGTGATTTTTGATTGATGACATTGCTTAGATTTAGGATGAATTTGAATGGGTTTGACTAATTATCAATGTGGCTCACTAATAACGTCTAACATGAAGGCCGATCCTTGTAGTAGCTATTAGTAGATATATTTGTGCTATCCCAATGTTTCTCGCTTGTAGGATATTTTGGTAGTTTTGTTGGGTCTCCATGTTTATTGCTATTCTCAAGGAGTTTTATGACACCAATCATCTAGAGTTACCTGAGGGTGGGGGTTATTGTGTAGAGATGATCGCCCTTCACTCGAAAGGTATTGATAAGTTCTCCAAAATATGTGGTCAATGCATAAAAATAGGATAATTAGTCGATGATCAAAGGATAACTTTAAATGTGAACCAATTGCTCCCAAGACTCATTATCATCTTAGTTACATCTTTCGTGCTAGTTGTGTTCTATTTACATAATTTGTTCTAGTTGTTTGTTAATCTAGTTCTTAAAATAATCGTAGTGTTTTCTAAAGCCAAACTCCCCCCACTTTGTTACCACTCTTAGAGTGACATCTTTGTGTGCTTTTAACTATGTTTAACACTCGATAAAACCCCTTTTTTTGTCATGGACGACCCCGACTTGCCACTAGCTACTTTCTAGTAGTTAGCCGCAATAAGGGCCTATGAATACTATCTTTGAGAGGCACGACCATGACCTCCCAAATTTTAGTGCCACTGCCGGGGAAAAGTCGTATTTTATTAAAGTGTTAACGTAGTTCTTTGTGTGTTTTGTGTTTTTATTTCTGTGTTGTTGACATTTGCTTGCTTTATTGATTGTTACTTTGGATAAGCTTGTATTGATTTGGTTCTTGGTTTATTGTCGATACTCGTACCATTAGACAAGAACCCTCGCACTACGATCCTGATCTTTTAGGTACACTCCGGAGAGCAAGAAGACTAGCTCATTTTGCTAACCAAGGTACTCAAGCACCACCCAAAATAGTTACACCAACTATAGCTGATGATACTAGAACCTTGAGGGAGCTCATTGCTCATAACATAGAGAGTCAACCACTTTTCATCAGTATCCATCCTCTTCCAAAAAATGTCACTTGTGAGCTCATGTCCAGAATGATCCATTGTCTTCCATCTTTTCACGGGATGAATGAGGAGGATACGAACAAGCATTTGTCTGAGTATCACCTCGTGAGTATGAATATGAAGCCACCCGGAGTTTTGGAAAATAATTTCAATCTAAGGGTGTTCCCATTCTCTTTGAAGGATGTAGCCAAAGATTGGTTTTACTACCTCTCCCCGGGAAGTATAACATCGTGGATGGACATGAACCAAAAATTCTTAGAGAAATTCTTCCCGGCATCTAAGTCGGCGGGCTTGAAGAAAGAGCTAAGCAACATCTCCCAATGGCCGGGTGAATCCTTATATGAATATTGGGAGAGGTTTAAGAGATTGTTCTTGTGGTGATAATTGTGATATTAGTTCTGAGGGTAGGCTTTTGCACAGAATGATTGGATATTGTTGATTTTGGGGAAATTGTGGATTGATTTTGGTGATTTTTGGCCAAATTTATTGTGCTATTTTTGGTGTTTGTGGGCTGTTTTGGTGATTATTGTGTGTGGTACACTTGCTGCCACGGAGAAGCAGGACCCTTGCGGTCCTAGCTGTGAGTACTTTCCTCTTTCCTTTATCCTACATTTATGTTTTGATCAATTATATGCATTGGGGACAAGGCTTGTTTTTAAGTATGGGGTGGGGGAATTAGTTTTGTACTAATTACTAGCATGTGTTTGGTATGATATTGCTCGTTTTCCATTGTAATTAATAAATTCTTAGTGAATATTTAAAAATGATAAAAAGAATAAACCCTCTAAGATGAAAACCCGTTCGCGAGAAATTTAGGCAAAAGGGGAGGGGGACATATAGATTGAAAACTCGAAAATGGCGATCTATGAAAAAATGACAGGCCTACATTGTGTGGAAAAATGTGAGGTGTGAGGTAAAAAGAATGAGAAGTTAGGATGAAAACCCGTGAGGGCACCTAGGCAAAAACAAAGAATTGAAAAATATGAAGGCTCATTCTGCCACTTTGGAAACTCTTTGGTTAGATTAAACCTCCTTTTGCCTTACCTTTGAATGATGAACACCTCACTCTGATGCAATATTATTTTGGTTAATTTTTATGGGTAGAAATCCTTTAGGCTAACTTTTGGGGATGGGCAGTCTTACATGTTTAGAGTTAGGGGAATTCTCAAAGAAAAGATCTCGAATGTGTTATAGGGTAAAATCCTTAGGAACCAACTAAGGCCTTGATCCTTTTTACTCTAGGATGAGTAAAGGGCTAAGTGTGGTGTGTTTGATGTGCTCAATTTATATACATTTAAATTCTAATTTTGTAATAGATTAGGGATTTAATTGGAAGAAAATTGACATTTTATCAATTAGAGGGTTAGGATGATATCACATGTTTTATGCCCTAATTCTTTAATTTATGAAGTATTTTGAAGATCATTTTAAAGAATTTTATTAAACAGTTTGAGTTTGAAGAGTTCGGGATTGAAGAGGTGATTAGATTCTGAAGAGAAGGCCAGCTATTTTGGAAATTGGTAAAAGCTGGGCAGTTTCCTTGTCACGGTTTTTACACTTGGACCAACAGCAAATTTATGTTGCTTTTCTCCTTTAATTTCTAGACTATAAACACCCCTCTTTTTCCTCCATCCGAGAACCCAATTTTCTTATCTCCAAAACCATAGTTTGCATTTATATCTCATAAGTTACTCTATGTTTACCATGGATTGTTGCTCATTTGTTATGGATTTTAGTTATCTAGGGATTAATTGGTAAGTATTTCTAGTATGAATTTGTGAGATTTGGTTTATCTCATTTTGTGCTTTGATTTTCAAGTATGTTTTGTGCTTTCTTGTGTAATTAATGCATGATTAAGATTTAGGTGATCAACTAGTTAGTGATTGTGGGTTGATTGTTTGCTAGGTTTTTGGTCAAACCCAGAAGATTTGACTTTTTATCGATGTGATTATCGTTGGTCAATGTTAGGTTATAATTGGGTGTGACAACTAATTGTGATATTTGATTGAAGAAGTTGTTTAGATTTAGGATGAATTTGAATGGGTTTGACTAATTATCAATGTGGCTCACTAATAACGTCTAGTATGAAGGCCGATCCTCGTAGTTGTTATTAGTAGATATATTTGTGCTATGCCACAGGACATTGTTGTAGTTGCGTTAGGTCTCCATGTTTATTGCTATTCTTGGGGAAGAATCGCCTAGAGTTACCCGAGGGTAAGGGTTATTGTGTGGAGCTGATCGCCCATCCTAACTATAACCAAGGAGATGTGAGAAATGTCTTCACTTAAAAGGTGTTGACAAGTTCTCCACAACATGTGGTTAATGCATAAAAATAGGATAATTAGTCGATGATTCAAGGATAACTAGAAATGTGAACCAATTGCGCCCAAGACTCGTTATCATCTTATTACATCTTTTGTGCTAGTTGTGTTTGTATTTACATCGTCTGTTCTAATTGTTTGTTAATTTAGTTCTTAAAGTACTTGTAGTGTTTTCTAAACTCAACCCCCACCCCCTACTTTGTTACCACACACTTAGAGTGACATCTTTGTGTGTTTTTAACTATGTCTAACACTCAGCAGGCACCTTTTTCTTCATGGACGGCCCCAAATTGGCACTAGCTACTTTCTAGTAGTTAGCTGCAATTAGGGATTATAAATACTATTTTGGAGAGGCACGACGATAGCCTCCAAAAAACCCTAGCTTTGTCCACTTCTTTTTCAAATCAAAAAGGCACTACATGAAACAAGACCTATTACTTTGCCCCTTTTACTTCGGTTTTTTGGTTAACACCAAATAACCGAGGTAAAAAGTTATTTTACCTTGGTAGTAAAGATATTATTTACCTCGATTATTAAAAACCAAGGTAAATAATTAGTTTTTTTACCTCGGTCATTAATTGAACCAAAGTAAAAGTGTAAAAAATGAAGTAAATAATGTAACCGAATATGGTGCGACATCACATATGTTATTTTAAAAGCTTGCCCGGCTTCACTTGACACGCCATTTTTACCGATACGTATTGCAAACGACTAGCGAAGTTGCATATATGTAAAAGGCAAGTTAAATTAAAGCATGTGACGGTGATAGAAAAAATGGCAGTAAATAAAATGGAGGTCGTGCGCTTTTCCTTGTTGTCTTTGGCATCTCTCTCCTCCTAATATCCCGTCATCATGATTAATTGGGGGGAATGTAAAATTAAGGACAATTAGGCACAACAGTTGCTAGCGAACATTGTTCTACAAATTATGGATTTCCTAATTGCTAGCAATCTTCGCTCTAATTACTAATTATGGATTTCCCTTTGTTGGGCAGGTTCCAAAAGCAAGTTAAAGACTACAATAGGACATTACTTCAACTGCATCTGTGGCGATGCAGAATAGACTTCCAAAATGCTGGCTAGAGCGGATGCACAACAAGAAAGATTATTGGAAGCTCAGGGAATCCACCTCGAACTAAGTGAGGATGATGAGCCCCAAAACCTCGATCTAGTCATGACAGATAGTGATGGGGATGGCAACGACAATGAAAATGATTCTGAGATTGAACACATGTTCGGCTCACGCTATGCTTTTAGTATTGATTTGGAATTAGACAATGTTTTTATGGTTAATTTTCTTTCAACCATTAGTACTTTAGAGAGTACCTTTGTTAAGACAGTTACATTGATTTTGTACTATGTTTGGAGTTTTGATGTTCTAGTATGTTTGGAGTTTTGATGTTCTACTATGTTTGGAGTGTTGATTTGTTAAGACACATATTTTATCGTTGCCTTTGTTTTTTATCAATTACACTAGTTTACCTATTTCATACAATTTAAGCATATGTTATCAATAAGTTTTGGCAAGGTTTAAATATGAAATTGAAAACCATGACAAAAGCAAATTTGACCATTAGATAAGTCGAATCACGTTTTGATCTCGTAAAATGAGAGGTTCTGAATAGGGGTTAAAGGCCAATTTTACGTTCCGAACTCAGAAAAGGAGTGGTTTTGAACAGAGTATAGAGCCAATTTTAGTTCAGAGCTCAGAAAACGTGGTTTCAATCTCAGGTGTTAAATCTGGGCCACCTTGGGTAAGAAAAAAACATATCTTATTTTTGCTCAATTATTTACTATGAGTTTGGAAGTCATTCAGCTCCAAAACCTAAGAGCCGATTTAATTGTTCAGATATCGTAAGCGTAATTTGGCTCTTCTTACTGCTGGAGCCGAGTGAGTTCCACACTCGGAACTCACTCTGTATATAAAAAAATGGAGAAATTTTCATTTAGTCGATTCCATTTCCCCCAAATCAAACCCTAGAGGCGATTTCGAGTTTAGAGTTGAGATCAACTCCATTCATTCACGAAGCAACCACAGAGGAATGGTATTTACAATGGCAAAAGGTGGTCCATGTTGCATCCCACGTTCTTACTCGACCGGCAAAAATCCTTGGTATGATACCATCAAATTTGTATCTTTGCCTTCACAAGGTAGGTACAATATTTTATGTGATTGTTTATTTTGCGGAGTATTTGAGAATAGGGTTAGCCGATCCATTAGACAAGTTTAAGGACCAACATGTCGAAACTTTTTTAGGTCTTAATGAATCTTCGTATTTTGATTCATGCTGTCAAATCTACTTCAATTTCAAAGAGGTTAACTCAAATAGGGTTGGTGGAATTGAGATTCCAATTAGTGAGTAGATTTTGAATGAAGCCCTAGATTGCCCATATAAAAACCCCTTAGATGTATATTCAGAAAACACTGATGGGCCATTAGATGATTGTTACTTTAGGGAGAAATGGTCATTAGTAGCAGAGGACCCTTACATTGATCCTATCCAATGTAGTGTTAAATATTTTGGCCATGATGCAAGCGATTTAGGTAAGTTGGAGAATTTTAGTCTCAGAGTTCTCCCCGTTGATTCCCGTATTGTCTACGAAATGATTGCACAATGCCTAGTTCCCATATTCAAAAACATCACCGAACCAGCATACAGTGCTTTGATGTTGTTTTATATGATAATAGAGGGTAGGAAAATAAACATGGGGGCGGAAATATTTAGGCATATTCTTTATTTGGGCTCGACTCGGGTTGAGAGAAGCATCTCTTACAGGAATTTAATCACTAAAATGTTGAGAGAGGTTGAGGGGTTGACAATCACCTGTGAGGAGAAATCACCAAAGTACTTCAACAAGACCAACTTCGAAAATAGGGGGATGTTGTTGATCGATAGAAAATGGTGCTATCGGGATACAAAACAAGGGGAGCCGAGCAAGAGGCCTAGAGTCAATGATGGTAAGTGAATTCTTTTTTTTCGTTGTAGTTTATACATGTTATGAATAAATATCAAACATATGTGTTTAGAAGTTGAAGACTCGGGGAAGCCTACCTCAGGGGTATTTGGGATTTTTGCAAATGCGTGCGTAAGAAGTTTGCAAAAATGATGGCTAGAGTCTTGAAAATGGAGAAAAGACAATGGGCGTACAAACGCCATCTCGCTTCCACTCATCATCCTTGTCTTGACCAGTCAACATCTATGGGTGATCTCGAAGATGCGACATTTCCACAATGGTTGACTATTGAATATTTTTGCATACATTTGTTATGAAGATTTAATTGTGAGGACTTACCCTTTCGATTACAGACATTTAACTATTGATGTTTTTTTAGTCAATGAGTGTATGGATTATGTTTTCATAAGTATTTTTGTTAATATGTAAACCAAACTCAAAGCCTTCCTCCATTGAAAATAGAAACCAAAAAATAAAAACCAAAAACAATGACAAAGGGCACTTTCTAATTCTTCTTTTTTCTTTTCTTGGTAACCTTTTTAGCTTCCCTTACCATGGACATCCACTCAAATACCCTCATCATGATCATTGTGGGTGATAGAACAATTCAAGATTTGATCGTCATCCTTAAGCAATATAGCATTATATGATCCAGCAGCCGTTGTATTGTGATTGAATTCAATTATTTCTACAGCTTCACATTCTTCTATGAAAGTGCATTTTCCTTTCACAAAAATCTTCCACAGAAGAACAGAAGGATCCCTTACATAAAAAACCTGGTGTGCTTGCGATGCCAAAATGAATGGATTTTCCTACCAACTGATTTAACTCCTATCGACAAGGGTGAAACCAAAATCCTCGGCCTGCTGTCCATTGTTGAAACCAACCCACTGACATTTAAAAACTGTGACCCGCATAGTAAAATAGTCAACCTCCCATATATCTAAGGTAGTTCCAAAGTAACACTGATGAGCGTACGTAGGATTATTACCACTTCTATTATTGACATGCACAGCTTCAAACACCAGAGAAACTCCACTATTTTGAGATACACCATTATCATCCAATGAAACCATTGATATCGTACCCTCCATAAGAAAGTACATTACCAAGTGGTCTACGAGCCAACCATTTAACTGTCATTGGATGATTCCCCACTGATACGTGATCAAGCAACCACAACGCAAAAGTCCTGCTATGTAATTGTAGGACTTGCGCTTAATTGAAATTGGGGTTAGCCACTTTGATTGTATCCATGTGACTCTCTATATATGGGACAGTGTTTTCATGATTGCGAAGGATATATAGACATGCATTACATAAATCTTTAGCGTGAACTGAAATTTCCAATGGGAACTGAAATTTTGAGCCAAAATTTTGAACCAAAATTCCCCCCCCCCCCAAACCCATCTCATTACAATTATATCCAGTACCAACACCCATTTTCCATCTCCAAAATATTTCCTCCTACCACAACTCCACACCATCATTTCCATTAACAACATTAAAAACACTAAAGAGCCCAATATAATTTCTTCTATCAAATGTCAACAAATATCCTAGGATGGAGCATCTCAGGTTTCAACTAAATTGAGGTAGTTCATTTTAGCATCTCCTTAATTGTATACTCCCTCCGTCCCTAGATTATTGGCCTATTTACTTTTTCAAAGTCAAACTTGGTAATCTTTAGCCTTAAATATAAATAAATATATGTATAACAAAAATATCACGTGAGATATTGTAGATTCATCTTAACATCTATTTTCTAAATATGAATTTTATATGCAAAAATATTATACGTAGCTAGAGATATTAACGGTCAAATATAATCATTGAAGACCGTGAAAAAGTAAATATGTCAATAATTATGGGACGGAGGGAGTGTGTTTTTTTCCTCATTGACCAGTCATTGAATATATTCATGGAGTATGATGATTATGTTATATGTCATATAATGTACAATGCTTGCCTTTCCAAAATAATGCCTTGTTTGTAAGGAGTGAGGAAAAAAACATAGATTATGGCTGATGGTGGACAATAATCAATTTTTTGTATAAACACAGGTTGAATGTGCGATGTCGCACTCTATTCATCGCCCACTTATGATATGGCGCCGAATGTTGAGGGATTTCACATTGTCTAGGAAATGGCATCACCATCTCGTATGTCCGACATCGCTCTTCCGTCGGTGTCCGCGGCATCGATTTATCAACCAAGTCACATCGCTTTCAATCAGTACTAGTACTTTTTCCATGTTCATATTATTTTCATCTGCACTTGACTATATTATGTGTACATCATTCAAGGATTGCCGAATTCTGACATAAATTTTGTTTCATGTGTATTTGTTTTAATAGGACAAAAAGAGTAATCGATGAACTCTTAGCACATACTACTTATTTCCCTAATCCCCCTTATAGTTTTAATGTTGTACAACATAGGCAAGGGATGTTAAATACAATTAATCTTTTATTTTCACATCAACCTTATGTATTTGAATATATTCTGACATTTATTGGTAGTCTATGTTCAAAGTTTTGTTTTTTTGTGTCATCAAATAGTAAATATTATATTTTTGTACGAGAACCGATTTCTTCACGATTCATACATCAATGTTGCACGAACTGGTAAAGATATGACACCTAACCGACGTCGCATAAACCGACAACATTTTTTTTGCAACATCGCCCATTCAAAATGACGTCGTATTAGTTAGCCTCCCACGTCAGCAGGCATATGGCGATGGTGCATTGGATCATATGATCTTGCATACAATCATGAACAATGTCACTTTAATTATTTCGCAACTTCATTCTTGTCGATGTCGCAGAATTTCCAGTGCCATCGACTGCCTTTTTTGCTGTGATCGACGCCGCTTCTTATGAATGTCGATGTCGATGGGAATGATGTCGCAACTTAGGCGTGCTATAGTTGGCCTATTTCCTTGGACCGATGTCGGTCCCAGAACCTTCCAACGTCAGTCCAAAACCGAGGTAAAAAGTATACTTTTTACTTCACCCACCCGCATTTACATCATTGTTTATGGAAAAAAATGAGGCAAAAAGCTCCAAATAACCGAGGAAATATGTGATGTATGTTGTATTGTGGGAATGCTTTTCAATGGGGATTTGAGGCCTTAAGCAATCTAAAAATATTCCATCACTTTATCTATCGGAATCTTCCTTGGAGAAAGCAGTTTTCTGTTGAACGTGAGGCAAACTGATTACACCTCGACTTCACGGCATTGCCATCTAATAGTGCTACTTCTTCATCTGTAAGCTTCATGTTTGTGTACTACCACACGATCTACTCGACAATGAAACACCATAGTAAATAATGTAGCATTAATGAAAAATACCAAATCACTAATCACCTTTTATAAAAAGTGCAACTAACAATAGATATATTTGTCATTTTTCTAATGTCGCATCATTCACTATGATGTTTCACTATGAACTTTCACTGAGATTATCATTACTATACATACTAAAACTTTTAATTTTTAAAATAAATACAGTAGAATTTAAAAATTGAGATAACATATCTGAGACACTAAATATTTTTAGGAGTAGGTATCCTAACAGACAGCATGTCCATAAGCTTATAGACATGCCAGGAATCTGTTTGGAAAGAGTGAAAACTTAATAAAAAAAATAGGGTCTGTTTGCAAATAATGCAAACTTAACAAAATCACGCGAAACAAAAAAAAAAGATTCGGTTCTAATTTCACGCACAAACACACATGTCCATTTTCCTTCCCGAACTCCATTTCCTCTTAACCAGAATTTTCTCCGACGCCAAGCAATTCCTCCTCACCAATATGCACGTTTCTGATTCCTCTCAACCAGTCCGTCCACGTCGCCTTTCTGATGTGCTCCAATGACAACAACCGACGTGTTTCTGACGTTATTCAGGAACAAAATTGCAAATTAGATCTGTCGCTACACCATTTTGAAGTAGATGAAATTTCAACTGCTTTTATTGTAAAAACTACTGCAGTTGAATCGGAATCTTCTGGAGAATACATGATCGTAACCTCCGAGATTCAACTTCAAACAAATGAAATTCATTTGCAAAAAGCTAAAATACTACTGAAATTATAGTGTTGAATTACAATCGATATGAATATAGCTATTTTTTAAACTCCTGGACACTGAATTTTGATTGCTATAAACATGTATGAACATGTGGAAACATTAGCACTATAAACTACATGCTACATATAATTTTTGTATACATTATGCACTTATTAACTTACACCATATATATGTTACAATAAAACATGTATTAGATTAAAACGAACAAAACACAGAGCATGAATATTTGTCAATTTCAACTTTTGACAAACTTGTGCGTTTTTCAGATTATAACATGTACAAAATACACTACACTTTTCTTATATGTTATGTTTATCAGATAGAGCTTCTATAATTTTCTAATTTTAATTAACATCCCGAATTTGCACAAATTACATTAGAACATGCATATCTTACATTAGAAATTATATTCATTACTGTTATAGGTACATATTTTCCAAATTTAAATGAAATTTATGCCACTGAAAATCTTACCAGCGTAAAAGCAAAGAATTTGGAAGCATTACATGCTCTTTATAAGAGGCATGCAAATGCTTTTGGTTTCAGCTACAGGAAAGATTGTTAACGTCTAAATAGAAAAAAGGCAGATTTGTAAAAAGTACTACAAGTTCTCTTCTGGAGGCCAACCGAAAAGATTAAAAATAGCATTATCAACCCTGTTCCTAGTGTAAATAATGAAAATCATCCTGAAAAGAAAAAGAAGAGGAAGAGAAAGGATGATTACCTAAAAAGGATGGCTAGCTAAAATTAGAGTGAAGCTTGAGCAGGATTATTACATCGTGGCTCACCACATACCCATACACAATCATGAGTTAACAAGACCAACCTGACAGTATCTCAGTAGGAGTGAACGGGGGATTACAGAAGACAAAGGAAAGGCCATTACAACAATGGAAAAAGTAGGTTTAAAACCTACTGTAGGATATCAATACACGTTTTTTTGAAGCTGGTAGAGAAGAAAATCTAGGGAATACGATGAAAGACCACCTCAACATTGTGAGTCAACTTTGAATGAAAGAAATAGAAAGTGGAGATGCTCAACTTGTTGATACACTTTTGGAAATCAATGACAGACAAATATTTCTTCTTCAAAGTCAAGTTCGATGAGGAAACAAAACTATCAGCAGTGTTTTGGTGAGATTCAATGATGCTTGCGGACTACAACTCTATGGAGATGTCACCATATTTGACACTAAATACAGAACAAACAAGTATAACTTGATTTGTGCACCAATAGTTGGAATCAACAATCACTGGAACATTACAGTGTTTGCTTGTGCTTTTATTGAAAATTAATTGGTTGATAATTTTGTGTGGCTTCTCAACACTTTCAAGAAATCAATGGAAGGGAGGGAACCTGTCACAACATTCATAGATCAAGATCCTACAATGGGCAAAGCATTAAATGGGGTATGTTATGAAAATTTGTTACTAATAGTTCTAAGCATTGAATATGCTCTGTTAGAAACTGCAAATGTTACCTTAAAGTATGTATTAAATAGCTTTTAAGTGTCACTTGTAACTTCAAAAAAAAAGTTTCCTGAAAATGATGCAACTTCAGAAAATTCATTGCTTACAACTATAAATTATCAAATCATAACTTGCATTTGTTTTGCTTGCCCAAGTACCTACCTTTGTTTCACAAACTTTTAGTGATATGAAATCACTGAATACCAATTAACTGATGTATAATTACTTAGCTTCCAAGTGTAATTTATTAACCTATGAATTGCATTTATTTTCCTATAAGCTCAGAATATCAACACACTAAACAACATAACATAACTAAAATGTAACTTGGTATTAATATGCATATAAATATTACATCTTAACATTCAATATGCACATCTTTCGTAAAAAGCGACTTGCGTTATATTTCACATAATTTTAGATACGAAAACCACTGAATAAATGTAAAATTACTTAGCTTACACATGTAATTTATTAACCTATCAATTGCATTTTTCCCCTATAAGCTTAGCAAATCTACACAATGAACCACAAAAACAATTGAAAACGCAACTTGGTATTAATAAGCATATAAATAGTATTTCTCAACATTCAACATGCATTTGATTGATACAACCTTCAACCTTAAAAACAAATCCTAAAACACCGTCTCAAATTCGCTTAACATATCACTTACAAACCAATCCGTCACAAAATAAACTGATTACAAATCATCCAAAAAACAATTCAAGGATGTTAAAGCTAGAGATCATCAAGTCCTTCAATCCCAAGGGAGAAGGAAGGAATAAAAAAACGAGTTTTTCTTATGTATTTTTCAACAATTCTATCAACCCACTCATGTGTCCTTGGGTCTTCCATAACTTCCTGTGTGGTCTTGACATGTTCAGGATCCTCATTTGTGCTTTCATGTTGTGGTTGTGGCTACGGTTTTGGTCGCACAATGGGGCTGTCATTTGCCCTCTCAATAGTTTGCACCAAAATTCATGTAATGGCCTCCATGTCTCGTTTGAAAATGATATAGGCCCTTTTCAGAGGCTAAGAGAAAACATAGGCCAGTCCAACAAAAAATCAGAAATTGTTTAAAAAACAATATGAACTATAAACTGCATTAGTTAAACTAACATTTGCATTAGTTTTGAAACAACATGCACTAATTTTAAATAAGTGTAAAAAAAGACAAAAAAAACTTACATTATTGGAAGTTCTCTCAATATCCTTATTGATCATCACACCATTTAGAATGCGATACGGAATGATTCCAAGCTCCTGAGTAATGCTAGCAAATGCAACTGTCGGAGTATGTAGCCCCTCACAACCAACATTCTCATTGCGAATTCCCTCAGATTGCTGGTAGCTACTTTTCTCTTTCAGCCTCCCATCCTTGGTCAAAGGATACCCAACCTCTACTATAACCCCCTTATCATAACCCATCTTCTCAAGATAATGAGTCCTGTGTAACAAATATTTGTTCCACCAATGCATGTACAAGGAAAATCTAGTAGGGCCAGGCTGACCTCTAAAAGGAAACCTATAAATATATGCCAACAACAATACAAACACACAGCCACCAACACAAGACACATCTCTTTTACTAGAACCAGATTTAAAGATACCAACACCCTCACACAGACGATTCGGAACTAATCCACACCAATCAAGACTCTTAATAGTCCCAACATTCTCTAAAGAGCCAACAAGCTTAAAATCAACCAAATTTCTCATAATTAGGGACAAGAAAATTCACATAACATACATAACAAAATATCTCTTAAAATGATCACCACCACTACGTAGTTTAACCAACTCCTCAAATAGATTAACATGTGAGATATTGCCATATCTATCAGCATTTAACTCAGACATCCATCTATCCCTAATATCCGCATCCCTTGACTCACCCCTCCCATTGTTCTTAACCAAACCAACATGACACCTTGGAATCCTAGGAATACAAAATATGTCAAACATGTCATCATGGGTAATAATGTACATTGAGCTAGCTATCTATTGAACACAACTAACATGATCAAACCTAAGGAAAAAAAATATGAAGCCATCCTAGAACAATATGAAGTCAGCATAGAACAATATCAAATCAGTCCACAGAATCAAACATGTCAACCAACCAAGGAACAATTCCAAATGGGAGAGATGAAATGTCAAAATCAACAAGTCTACAAACACCTATCTCTTCAACATCATATTTTATTCAGGAGTGGGTGCGGAAATTACATATTTAAGCGTTGAAGGATAACAACTAGTAGAGAATTTTTCAGCAAACCTAAAAAAAATTAAATATGAAAAGTGTAAGCATACATAGTTTCAAAAATTACTAATAAATTCTGAATACTAGTTAATACATGAAAAATGTAAGTTTGAATCTAACACACAAAGATCAGTCACACATGATATACTTAACCAAAACATCATGAAGATTAACATATGCAATATTTAAACAAACAAATAAAAATAACTTTCAAGACAAACAATTTTTGGATAAGAACATTTACATAGGGATAAATATCAAATACACTATGAATGTTAACATATGCAATATTTGAAGAAACAAATACAGTTTCTTATCAACATGTAGGAAAATAAAACTGAAGACATACAAACTGTGAATAACAAGTAAACACTTGAATATTATCAAATGCAACATTTTATGAAACAAATACTTGTTACAACATATTAAAATAATAATGTAAACAAAAAAAACACTTACTTGATACCCTCTTCATTAATTCGTACAACCGCCAGCTTCTTCGGATGGTTGCACTGTTGTTTCACAGGTCTCTCCTCAGCAGCAACCATTTTTCTCGAACCTGAAGCTTCACTAACACTACTATCCAGTTTCCTCTTCAAACTAGGTTTTTTTTAGCAATTTCAACACCTTTCTTCGCCTTCACATTCATTTTCTCAGCAGACTCCTTCACAACCCCAACTGATTTCTTAACAACTTTCTTAGTCTTAGTCTTCTTCACGACCACAACAGGCGACTTTGCGGCTACTTCTTTCGTCTTCCTTTTCAACTATCTAGTAGGGGACTCACTAACCATTTGTTTACCCTTCTGCTTGCTTAAATTACCTGGTGAGGACTTCCTCTTCAGACCAACTGGGGACTTCTTCTTCAAACCAACCAGTGACTTCTTATTCTGCCCTTTAAAAGAGACAACCACAGTAGGTCGAGCATCCTCACTCTCACCCACACCCAAAATAGGTTGAGCATCTTCACTCTCATTCCTATCATCCTCACTCTCACACGTGGCCACAGTAACTCGAGCCTCCTCCCTCTCAACTGCATCCAAATCATAAAGATATTCATTTAGAGACTCTCTAACCATATCATCAGTAATTGAAATTATCCATTGAATGATCCTCAACATCCCTTGAACCACCTTCATCATCATCCTCAACATCCCTGGAACCACCTTCATCATCATCCTCAACATCCCTGGAAACACCTTCACCAACATTCTCAACATCCCTAGAACTACCTTTACCAGCTGATGCACCCCCATCAACAACTCTAGAGACCTCACCAACCTCTACACCAGATTCTTTCTCACAAACCTTAGAACCCTCCAACCCCTCAACACCACTAGAACCATCTTCAATGCCACCTGGGCCTACACCAACCCCTTCAGCATTCCCTTTAACAGCCCTAACAACTTCACCATCAACTCCAACCCCTTCATCACCAGCACTAACATTTTTAATCATCGAATATAAAACATTGGTAACATCTTCCCTCACTCCCCCAACCTCAGCAACCACCTCCCAAACCAATAAACCACCAACCTCACCAACAATTGAACCCCCAGCCTTAACATCCACCTCATCAACCACTAAAACACCAACCTCACAAACAATTAAACCCCCAACTTCACCAACAACTGAACCCCTGACCTCATCAACACCAGCTAGTTCTTTACTCATTCGAACTACATCACTTAGCAGAGTGTCATAGTCAAAGTCTTGGGTACCAGACTTCAATTTCCTCACATAAACTTTCATTCTTCTCTTCTTCGACTCCTTAGGAGTAATAACAACAGGAATATCTGGAGTAGTAGCACCACCAATCCTCGCAAACCTATGTGTCAATGACGCAACTACACAACAAAACAGAAACACAAACTGTATAAACACATTACAAAAAAAATAACAAACATATTCACATAAATAAAATACAGTATGTAAAGAAAATAAACTTCCAGAAGTGTAGAACTGCTGAATCTTCTTCAGCTCAGTTTGAAGAGAAGGTTCATCCTTGTTTTTATATTTTTTCACAAGTGGAAAAACATCTAAACACCATACACATTTAAGATCTATAAGAACTAATAATAAATAAAAAAATAAATGTAATACAAAAAATTACAATCACCTTCAATACTTTCAGGTTCTGCATTTTCAAATATGTCTTCAACTCATTCAGGAAAAGCTAAAAATAATTATATACACAGTCAGAAACAATATATGCATAAACTATAAAATGGCAGTCAATAAACAACATAATCTAAGACACACACAATATAACTAACTAAGGCATAAAGTATACTAACATATGCAACTTCTAATGAAATAAATACATGCCATCGAATCAGAAAGTACACAAACACACAGTATAACTAACTAAGACATAAAGTATACTAACATATGCAACTTCTAATGAAATAAATACATGCTATCAAATTAGAAAGAACACACACACGGTATAACTAACTAAGGCATACAGTATACTAACACGTGCAACTTCTAATGAAATAAATACATGCTATCAAATTAGGAAGAATGCACAAGCAGTATAACTAACTAATGCATAGAGTATACTAACATATGCATTTTCTAATGAAATAAATACATGCTAACAAATCAGAAGGAATACACACAGTATAATTAACTAGTACATATAAAGTATACTAACATATGCAACTTCTTATGAAATAAATACATGCTATCAAATCAGAAAGAACACACACACACACACAATATAACTAACTGAGGCATACAACATATTAACATATGCAACTTCCTGTGAAATAAATACATGCTATAAAATTAGAAGAATAAAAGTTCATATAACGGTTTCATGGTTTTTCAAAACATATGCACAAAATAACTAAACTAATGCACATTAGAACCATCAGTGAACTGACTATCATACATTAAAAAAAGAGAGTAACTAACTAATATATATATTATACTAACAAATGCAACGTCTAAACAATCAAAAGCATGTTATAAAATAGACTCAAAACATGCGGATCTTACTTACAAATCAAAACAAATAAGCATACTCTAAAAAAGTCAACAACAACAAGACTGAAAAATACACGTACACACAATAAGAACAAAAAAAGTGCAAAATTCCAAACATTGAAAACGACAAACAAAAAATATGATCCAGGAGAGGTTGAGTCAACTTCTCCGGTTTAGGAGAAACCTCCTTTTTTCCCTTGCTGATATCAACACCAGTTTCCAGAGGAAGACCTGAACCTTTACCCTTGGCCCAACCCATAGACTACAACAAATAAACAACAAATTCATTAAACCTAGAATTGTAGATGAAAACGCAGAAGACAAGGACGAGAAAAACACAAAAAATAAACGGCAATCAAATATGAAAACCTTCAATTGTAGACTTACCGATTTTAATCCCTGACAAAGACAAGGACAACGAAGTTGAACGGCGAGATCCCATCTAAGTTGAACGGCGAAAAAAAGGCAGAAATCGGCAATGAATTTTGTGAAGAATGGAGAAGAAATTGAAGAACAACAATGGCGTAAAATCAAAGAAGAGTTGAGTTTTACAGTTGTGAAAAGTGAGAGAATATGAGGAAGAAGAGTTTCACGTGTGAGAGACAGACTAAATGGGTAACAGTTTCCAAAAAGGGTTTAAAATTGTAGAAAAAGAAAAAGGAAAAATAAAAAAAATTATAATTTGTTCTAACTACCCCATTTTCTAATTAATCACAACATGAACCCCATTTTACAAATCAGTCTCTGGAATATTCATAAGATTATGGATATACCACATTTCATGAGACTTTCCCTATTTTTAGTGTGAATTAACTCGTTTACACAATACACCGGCCGCCTCTAGTTTTCCCCTCACATGCAATGCAAGGCAAGTGTGTTTCTAGCTTTAATTCGTACCAGATTTGTTAAACCCATGTATGAATAGACACTCTAATTGAAGTTTTATTATCGAATAATTCAAGCTTTAAACGCTGTTTTAATATTCTAAGAAGAAAAAAAAGTTGTTGGCAACAAAAGTCTTTCCCGACAATTAACAAGAATATGGTAACGCAAATGACTTCAGAAAAAGGACCTGTTCTCCCCCACTATTTCCTGGAAATTACCGAGGCGTTTTATTGTGACAACCTAAAGACAAAGACTCCAACAAAAATAGAAGTACCAGGTCAAATAATCTAGGTGTGAAAAATGACAGGAAAAGGGACCAATTTTCTTTTGTGAAAACGAAAATCTCAAAGGTCCATTTTCTCGTGGCTATAATATTAACCAACTATGAACTATATAATGTACCATATCACATAGCTAAAGCTCCAGTAGTCTTCCATATATTCACGCCATGAGAGCCTCTAATTACCATACATACATGAGCTTGCTCTTAAGTTTGTTGTTGATGCATGAATTACTGCTGATTCATGACCAAGGCAATAACTTTTTCATGGCAGAAGCCGCAAGATTTAGGCTTGATGAAGATTTTATGATCCCTTCAAAAGTAATGAAGGCAGTTCGAAAGAGAACAGTCACGTCTTCTCCGCCTTCTCCAAGGCCTAATGACCCCCCTCATTACAAGTCACCACCTCCAAGACCCCCTCCGCCTCCGCCTCCGCCACCGCCACATTATCTATGATTAATGGGTCTCTGGCTGGCAGAAATGATCACTAGTGGAAATAGGGTCGTCAAAACCGCCATCAATGACCCCTGTTTCCACTAGTGAACCAACGAGCTATCTATGTAGTATTCCGCAAGTTATTAGTTTATTTTTTAATAAATTGCAAGGTTCATTGTGTTATAGCATACCGTTCATCGTACTGTACTAGTCGTTTACTGTTTCTTCTTTGAAGAAGCTGATGTTTTTTCTTAGGTGCATGGAAATTTTAATTATGTTTCTTTACTTGCATAGACTTCAACTTCAACCCTGCACTTGACTTCGAGCACAATATATTACTCATTCGATCCCTCTGAACATTCCACTATTTTATCTTTTCCACAATTCTTTTCATTTACTCAACTCAGACATATGTCCACTATTCAATACTCCCTATTGGAAAACTGAAATAAAAGTACCGGTATTTATTGTTGACAAGAAAATACCGGTGCTATAGATAATATATGCACCAGTTATGGGATAATAAACCAAATTGCCGGTGCTAGTGCCTAAGAAGAAAATATCTTTGGTTAGGTAATTTTTAAGCATCAGTATTGGAATAAATGGCATGTACTAGTGCCGTTATCGGTGCCTATGACCTGGAATAGTAATTTTGGTGGGTAAAATTTAGTGCAGAAATTGCTAGCACTGTTATCGGGGATAATATACTGATGTTAGAACTACATTTAATGCAATTTTAAGTAACCAAGTCTAAATTACTCTAGAACACGTAATTAGAGGCGGGCAAAAAAACCAAAAATCAAAAACCAAACCGAAAATTGAATTAACCAAATTTGAATAATCCAAACCGAATTTAATGTATGATTTTCGGACATCCGAATTGAATAAAGCGAATTTTGAATATGGTTTTTGGTTCGGTTTTGGATATTAAAAATCAAACCAAAACCCAAACTGTGATGCCCCGGAAATTTTATTATTAATATATAAAGGGAACCAAGGTTAGTTTATTAAGAAATAAATTTTATTGAGTTTATTATATAAATATTTAGGTGATTTATTTTTATAAATAATTCTAACAAAAAAAAGAGAGCATATGGAAAGGAGATTAATTTGAATCCAACAAACTCGACTTTTTTAAAAGGCTTAGGACAAGTGAATGATAAGCTCTCTGAAATATGGAGGATTAAAGGGGTGTGATCAGAGTTTTCTCTAGCAAGGACTCTGATATTTGATGAACTGTATTTATACCACCATAAGTTATTAGAAAGCCCCCTGTCCAACCATGTCCAAACTCTTCCCTTAGGTCTTATGCCTGTCCAGGTGAACAGGCTGCCTGATGTGAGAATCTCAGTTAAGGAATTACAGGCTAAGAAGTTATTAAAATTCCTAATATTTTTCCAATTGGGAATTGAGGGGCCCATATACTCTTCTTGTTTAGAGATTACATTGAAGTTTCCTATTAAACAGAAAGCTTCTCCATTAAGGGAACTTATTTTGTTCCTTAAGATCTTTCTCTCTTTTATGGTGTGTTTTGCATAAACAAAACCAATTTTACACTCTTGTGTTAAAGATTGATGGTGGATCTTGGTAAAGATGAGTTGTTCATCAACTGATTGGATATCCATTGTGACTAAGTCATCCCAAAATATCTAGATTTTACAATCCGGATCTGAGAAAACAAATTCTTGAAACCAATGGTTCTAGCAATTTTTTTGATATTTGTCTAAGTGTAGCATAGGTTCAATTATAGTGCAGATTTTTATCTTGTGTCTTCTTTTTAAATCTTTAATTCTGTTTTGGGATGAAATATTTCCAATCTCTCTGATATTCCATGTAAAAATATTAAGACTTAGCATTGAGATGATTTGGAAGTGTACAATGAAGAACGGGTGAAAACCGTTTTAGGAGTTGAGGTGTAATCCTTTTTGTTATATTTTTAGGTCTTATTTTCTGATCTTTGTTAACTGGTTTAGTCATTAAAGGATTAATTATGGAACTTAGTTTCTTGTGAGACTCAGTAAGATTAGCTTTAATCTCTTCGAAATTAAGTCTTTCTATATTAGTCCTTAAGTGTTTAGGGAGCTTGGAAGATTCAGTATAAAACCAGTCAGAGATTTTGGCTTTCTTTTTCGATGAGGACAGGAGTGGGGAGTTTTCTCCATTGATTTCAATGAAATCCTCTCCTTGAGTATTTAAACCAGATTTTCAATAAAAGTTTTGAGAATCATTGAGATTTTCTTCGGTCAATTTGTTTCTTGGTTTGTTGAGGGGTTCCTTAGCAATTAGGTTTTGAACATTAATGTTCTAGCTATCAGTGGGAGGATGACCGGGGCTTACAATATCAGGTTCTTCAATTAGTTCAGGTGAGTCAAATAAATCAGAGTTCAGAACATTTAGGTAAGAGATAAATACAGGAACCTAGGATCCCTGAGCAGGGATCTGAACTTCAGAACTTTTCCTTTGTGAGATGTTCTCTTGAAGAGGTTCTTCTATCAGCTTTCCCTTGTCATTTGCTGACTGCATTTTGTCCTGAGATTGTGGCAATTCTTTAATAAGAATCTGTGCAGTAAGAAACGATTTAGTCTTGTTAACAGGGATAAAAACTTTCTCAGTATGAGCTAAACCAGAAAAGGAGGCTCCAACCCTCTTACCATTTTGTCTGCCCTGTCCTTCCTTGGGGTTGGAGTTCTTACCATTAGGAATATCAAAGGCTGGAATTGTAGGTCTCCAGGGAGTAAATTTTTGTTACATTCTGGTCAAACCTGCAGACATTAGCTAAATGGCCTAGTTTTAGGCAGTTAGAGCAATAATAGGGTACACCCTCATATTCGAGGTATTTCCAAAACCAATGTCTCTGAAACTGAGTCAAACTCTTTCCAGAAGTGGCTTAGTAACATCAATTTCCACACACACTCTAGCAACATGGGGCCTTGTTCTATTTAATGTTGCTTTATCTACTCAAACTGGGGAACGTAACAAATTCCCTATTGACATTAGGGCCCAATAATCAAAGAACTGTTGGGGTAAGCCATACAAAGCAATCCACACAAGAGCATAAGGAGAATCAGCATTTGGATTAAAGTTAGGAACCCATTCAATCATTCTGATTGAATAAGCACCGAAATTCCATATTTTATGCAACCAACAACGATAGTAATCATCAGGCAGTTCAAATTTAATCGAAACCTGACGATTATCTAGTAAAGTAATATCAGTGTAACATTTAAACCCAGTCGTTTGGAAATCCTTACGCAATTTCTCCATTTGAGGCCTGTTTCTGGAGAACTTACCAACCAAGGTCCACTGGAGCGGAGCTTCAAGATAGAGACATTCTAAATCCGAGAAGTGGGGACCAAGTTCCCCTAAATGATCGATCTTCGATTTTGGATTGAAGGGAGCGCTATTAGGGTTTATTTGAGGAGGGTCTATAAGAAGGGCTTGATAGAGTTCTTTAGTTACTACTTGTGCATAGGATGAAGACTGAGGCTCCAAACGGTGTTGCCGGAGATGATCGGAAGGGAAGAGAACGATGGTAGAGTTTTTATCGCCGTTGCCTCAGAGAGAGGATTGCACGCTGAAAAAATTGTTATGGTTGAATTTGTATTGTACTTGTTGAATTTTTATTTTGAAAACATGATTTTGATGATGTAGAAATTAGATTGCATACATTTATTTAATTTAAAGTTAATTGATATGATTTTAGTTATTATTTAAAAATAATAAAAATCAATTCAGCTTATTTGGGTTGAATTCTGTTTCAAACCGAAACCGAAACCGAATTCCGAATTTGGTTTCAAACCGTTACCGAATTCTGAATTCGGTTTGGATATTTGGGTTATTCATGTCAGATTAAGTTTTTGGTTTTTTTAGGGTCAAAACCAAATAACCCAAACCGAATAAATCGAACACCGATTAAACCAAACCGATGCCCACCCCTACATGTAATAGCTCTTTTCACCATTTCACCAAAATATTCATTTATTTAATATATCTATATTTTGGCAAAAATATAAAAATTATATATTTTGGAGCAATGGATGATAGGGTTGCACAATTTTGGGTCATAATGTAATTTTCCACACTACAACACGAATAGGCTATTGTGATGCTAAAATGTGTCCCATTAGGCCTCTATTAGTACACTTTGATTGATAGGACGCTTTTGAAAAGCGTCCCATAAACGACTCGTTATCGTGAGTCTCTATAGATCCTGGGTCGCTGCATTAAGCGACCCTATAGACAAGATACATGGTTGTTTTTATGCGTCCTATTATATTCTTTTGGGTTGCTTTTTTAGTAATTTATAATTGTATATTGGATTGGTTTTTTGCATCCTAAAATTAACTCAGTGGGACATTTTTTTGCATCCTAAAATTAACATATTGGGACCTTTTTGTGATTTATAATTATGTATCTCACTACAAAAAAAATTTCTGTTGTAACGCTTATTTGGACCATGAGTGACACTTAAAAGCGTCTCTAAAACGATTAGTGACACTTTGTGGAAATTTCTATTTACCATGTCACTAAAATATTGTTACATGTTGGCATGTTGTTATATTGTTGTGACATGTAAACATGCATCTCATTTTGGCGACATGCATAAGGGTCGCAAAAATTAGACATGCAAGGATGTCAAAATGGGTGCAACAGGCTAACAGCTGAAAGCGTTGCGAAATGTATCTTGAGCTTAAAAAAAGAACTTTCACTAATTTCAGTTCAGCCCCGCAAAAAACATTTGCAATTCATCAAGCCCATTTCTAATATTTGCAATTCAACTCGTCAAATTCCAATAACTACAGCATAATTTCCTCTCCTTTATATCATTTTCCTGATCCAGAATCTAAAACTATTCACAAAAAGGAAAATCCACCTAATTATAAATTCAGAATGCAGGAGCAATATCAAGACCTGCTTATAAATCTCAGCCTGTCATTACATTTAGGGCCAAGAGGGACATTCCCACAAAGTATAGAGATCCGGACGTTAAGAACTTCAAGAACAGATGCATCGGCTTACTTCGTACGAATCAAGCCAAGAAGGCGAGTAAAACTCAAGTCCAGCCTTGTTAGCAACCCTAAGTCGCCTAAGCTAGCTGGTACTGCACCAGTCAACTAATAGAACTGCAAAGCAAGAACACTGAAATTCTGCAGCTGTATCGGAATGCTTCCATTGAACTGGTTATAACAAAGCTGCAAAACTACACATCAAAGAAACTCTTTAAATTCGGTTGCCATAATACTGGAGAATCTAGGACCAGGGCACTTGGTTCAGATATTACAGAACACAACTAACCTAGTGATGAGGGTTCCTAAAATGAATCAAACAAGTTTACAATCAAAGTGCAAGAATAGTATTAACTTGAATTCTTAGTTCATAAAATATATTCAAGCTCATTGAGATAGGGTACCTCATTCCCATTATACTTAAGTAACTGTATGTTTCACAAAAACTGCATTTCAAAGAAGAAAATCAAAGTCAAGAATGCCGTACCAGATCAAATGTACTGAAATTCCAAAAACAGTCACTTTTTATTTAACATATATACACCATAAAACACCCCAGCAACACAAAACCTTCAGAGAATAGAAACAAATGAATGCGATCACAAAGATTTCAAATGCTGACCAGAAAACTCATAAATTAGAGGAATGAATAAAAGAGAATAATGAAAGCTCATAGTAAGAAGGAAGGTAATCGCACATTTATATAACCGTGACCTTTCATGGTTTGAGGATCAATCTGATATAGAGTTGAAGAACCATCAGTCCCAAACATAATCTTGCATCCGTCGCCAAACCCCAGCCTTCTTTTATTCCATGAGTGAACTTCTCAAAGTGTACCAGATCATTTTAAGGGTCATAATCATATGAACAGAATGCTTGTACCGTTAAATCTTTTATAATTTTTCGGGTCGCACCCGCGGGAGTATATTAACACTGCAATTCTTTCTAGATGTGACAATAGAAGATTTAGAAGATCTTGATTAATTTCTAATTAATCAAGATTTATCTTGTCTATATTTAGAACTAGTCCAGATTCATTGTATGTTGCACATGTAAACATCTATATATTATTTTGTAAATGGTAATAGAAGATCAAGTTGGAAAATTTCCTTTCATGGTATCAGAGCTTTGCTGATCTTCTCTCCTTAGAGTGTTAATTTTTTTTTCGACCTCCCCTCTTTCTTCTTTATTCGGCCGCTGCCTTCTCTTCTCCTTCAATCGACATTTTTTTTCGTTGATCGATCATGGCTGACAACAAGAATTCAGACAGGTTGTCCCTCAACACCATGATCCATTTACTCAATACGAAGTTGGATGCCAACACATATCTGCAATGGAAGCAGCAGGTTCAATATATGTTTAGACCGCAGGGATTGTATGGTCATCTTGATGGTTCTAGTTCATGCCCGAATTTCCCAGTGGTGCAGACACCGGTTTCCTCCTCCTCTTCTCCGCCTGATGATGCTGCGGTTCTCAAAGCTAGAGAGGTCTTTGATAAGGCCAAGGCTGCCTATGATGATTGGGTTGCTGATGATCAACGTGTCTGCAATGTGCTTTATTCTTCTCTCTCTTCCGATGCCAAGAACGAAATCTCACAATGCACCACCGCGAAAGAGATGTGGGATGCCTTCGCCACGGCATATCAACACAGTACTGCCATTGCAGCCTTCAGTCTCCGCCAACAGGCCGGCATCATCCACAAAAACGGTACTGTTCATGAGCTTCACCTTTCATTCATGAAAATTTTTGATCAATTATCTGTCATGGGAGAACCAGCTAGTAATCGTGAGAAATTGATTTGGTTTCTTAATGCTTTGGGGGCTGACTTTAAGCATTTTAGTGCACCTATTGCTGCTCGTAAGCCTCTTCCTGATTATATGACTGTGGTTGATGAGGCTAAGGGATATGAATATTTTATTGTTAATGTGGAGAAAACATAGTTGAATAGTATCCAGGGGCATGTAAATTCTGGTCCGATTGCTTTTGTGGCTTCTGTACAGCAGCAGGGAGAAGCTGGTTCTGACCAGCAGCCAGCCGTGGGCGGCGCGTGGCCTTACACGCCGGCGGAACCCGCGCGTGGCAGTGATGCGTGGGCCCCACGCACGGCTAGAAATGGCCGCTCCGACGGCAGACGTGGTGGCCGAGGATCCTGGAAGGGTTTTGGCCGTGGGTCCTAGTCCAGATCTGCTGCATACGGGTCTCCAATTCAGTGTTATACCTGTGAGGGCTTCAGTCACATTGCTAGTCAGTGTCCTTCATCCAATCCTTGCCCTATGGCTCCGGCTCCTCAGCCTTATGCTCAGCAGCAGTGCTCACCTTATGTTGGTCATGCTCCTCAGGCAGTTTAGGCTCATCTTGTTCAGCACTATCCGCAGTATGCTCCTCCGATGCTTCAGGCGCCTCCCACACCACCGGCTTTTGCAGCACCTCAGTATTCTGCTCCTTTAGCGTATCCCACTCAGCCATCAATTGCTTCTGCCTTGAGTATTGCTTCATCGATCCCTGACTGTTATATGGATTCAGGAGCGACCAGTCATATGAGCTCTGCTGCTTCCAAACTATCGAGTATCAATCCGTACAATGGTAACACTTATGTCTCTGTTGGTAATGGTGCTTCTATTGCTATTGCTGGTATTGGTAATGCTCGTATTAGTTCTACCTTGCATTTATCTGATGTGCTGCTTGTGCCTGCAATTACTAAGAATCTATTATCAATTAGCAAGCTTACTCGTGATCTGTGTGCTATTATTGCCTTTGATGATCAGTCTTTTGTCATTCAGCACAAGGTCACCAAGGAAATTCTGGGGCGGGGACACGTTGAGAATGGCCTCTATATGCTGGACCGTGGTGAAGAAGCACTTTTTTCATTTGTTAGACAGAATAATAATAGAGCATCTTTTGAGATTTGACATGCTCGATTAGGACATGTGTCCTCTAGCACTGTTTCTTTGTTGAACAAGAATGGTTATTTATCTCTTACTTCTGTGCTTCCTAAACCTGTTATTTGTGAGTCTTGTGCTATGGCAAAGGGTTAGAAATTGTCCTTTGTTGAGAATCCTAAGCGCGCTGCTCATGTTCTTGATTTAATACATTGTGATTTATGGGGGCCTTCTCTAGCCTTATCTGGAAGTGGTTTTGCTTATTATGCTGTGTTTATGGATGATTACTTGCGATTTACCTGGTTTTATCCTCTTCGTCGCAAATCAGATTTTGTTGACATCTATTTCCAATTCGAAGCATTCGTAGAGAATCAGTTTTCATCCTGCATCAAAGTTTTTCAAAGTGATGGTGGCACCGAGTTTATCAATAACAGGTTGCAGTCACACTTTGGGGCTCGTGGCATTCATCATCAGGTGTCATGTCCATACACTCCAGAGCAGAATGGTAGGGCTAAACGAAAACATCGACACATAACGGAAATGGGGCTGTCCATGCTTCTCCACTCTCACATACCTATCTCATACTGGGATGATGCCTTTAGTGATGCAGTTTTCACCATTAACCGCCTACCCACTCCTGTTCTTGATATCATCTCTCCTTTTGAGGTTCTATTTGGTCGGCCCCTGGAATACTCCAACTTTCATCCTTTCGGGTGTTGTGTATTTCCATATGTTCGACCGACTGCAGCTCACAAACTTGCCCCTCACAGTCTTCCATGTGTTTTCATTGGCTACAGTGCACATTATAAGGGGTTCAAATGCTTGGATACGACCTCCAGACGTACTTACATGACTCGACATGCTCGATTTGATGAGTCTCACTTTCCCTTTTCCTCTGCATCTTTGGAGGTTCAGTTTTCATCCTTGGATGTTTCATCTTTTTTGGACCCCACTGATTCAGCCTTGTCAATCACCATCCCTGATCCTGCTTCAGCTTCACCGACTTTGCCTTGTTCGGTGTGTCCAGTTTCCTCACCCACATCTGAGACTGCAGCACCGATGATTGCCCCTGCTGAGGATGTGGTTGTTACACCACCACGATCTCCTGGTTCTTTGACTACACTGACTGATCCTCTAGTGATTTGAATGTCCTCTCCAGCCCCAGTTCCAGTCCAGCATCGGCCAGTTCCTCATCTTCGGACAGTTCCTCTGGAAGTGTTTCTCTGACTCCTCAGTTGTCCCGCCCTCATCCCATGACCACTCGTTTACAGTATGGGACATGTGTTGCCTGTAATCTTGGCCCTGATTTTGTGGCAACAGGATTGGTTACAGAACTTTTGGAGCAGAAGGAGCCACGTAATTTTTGAGCGCGGCGAAAGATTTAAGATGGGTTGCTGCTATGGATGAGGAAATGGCTGCTATTCGCCGTCAGCAGACGTGGGAGTTGGTGCCTTGTCCTCCAAATGTTAATATTGTTGGCTCTAAGTGGATTTATCGGCTGAAGTACCGTCAGGATGGCTCTATTGATCGTTATAAGGCCCGTCTGGTGGCCCAAGGATATTCTCATATACCAGGGTTTGACTTTGATCATACTTTCAGTCCGGTGGTTAAGGCTGCCACTATTCGTACTGTCCTTGCCATTGCCACCATGAGGAAGTGGCCTTTACATCAGTTGGACGTAAAAAATGCCTTTCTTAATGGTGTTCTTGATACTCCTTTTTCATGGCTCAGCCGGCTGGTTATCAGGATCCTGCTCGCCCTCAGCATGTCTGTCGCTTAAGGAAGGCCATTTATGGACTAAAACAGGCACCCAGGGCGTGGTTTGACTGGTTTAGTTTATTCGTCAGGCAGCTGGGTTTTGTTGGCAGTCTTTCCGATCCTTTACTGTTTGTATTCTCTCAGGGCACTATTGTTATTTATCTTTTGGTTTATGTTGATGATATCATTCTCACTGGGAACAACAGTGTTGCTATTCGGCAGTTCATTGCCCGTGCTGACCATGAATTTTCTGTCAAGGACTTGGGTTCTCTCAGCTATTTTCTTGGTTTAGAGGTTACCCCTACCTCTACAGGGTTGTTCTTGGGCCAAGCCAAGTATGCTAGGGATATTTTTCAGCGAGCTGGGATGTTGGATTCTTCTCCGGTCTCTACTCCGCTCTTGCCGCTGTCCCAGCTTCATAGCAGTACGAGTGGACCATTTCACAACCCTAAGTTGTATCGTTCCCTTGTTGGCGCCCTTCAGTACCTTACCATTACTCGACCTGACTTGTCCTTTGCGGTCAATTCAGTGTGTCAGTTTCTTCAGGATCCACGTGATGATCATTTTTCTGCTGTCACTAGGATTCTACGATATGTTCAAGGCACGTTACACTGTGGTCTAACCTTTGGAGTTGGTGGCGTTTCGGAGGTTATCGCCTATTCGGATGCTGATTGGGCGCGTTGCTTGGAGACACGTCGGTCCACCTATGGTTATGCGATCTTTCTTGGTGGCAACTTGGTCTCGTGGAGTGCCAAGAAGCAACCTACAGTCTCTCGCTCGAGCTCAAAATCCGAATATCGAGCTCTTGCTAAAACAGCCTCGGAGGTGGTTTGGTTGTTGCATATTCTTCGCGATCTTCATTTTCCGCTGCAGGGCTCGCTTATGCTTCTATGTGACAATAACAGTGCTCTCTTTCTTGCTGAGAATCCTGTTGTTCACAAACGGGTCAAGCATATTGATATTGACTATCATTTTGTACGGGAATTGGTGACTGCTGAAAAACTTCGTGTTGGTCATGTATCCATTTCGCTGCAAGTTGCGGACATTTTCACCAAAGGGCTTAATCGTGCATTGTTTGACTTCTTCAGGTCCAAGCTTTGCATCTCAGTCAACCCGACGCTTCGTTTGAGGGGGGGTGTGACAATAGAAGATTTAGAAGATCTTGATTAATTTCTAATTAATCAAGATTTATCTTGTCTATGTTTAGAACTAGTCCAGATTCATTGTATGTTGCACATGTAAACATCTATATATTATTTTGTAAATGGTAATAGAAGATCAAGTTGGAAAATTTCCTCTCACTAGATCCCATATTTCTGCTCATAACAACTTTCACTACATTTGCTCCCTCCATAATTCTATTTCAGCGAAGGAACAAGAAGTTTCAAACAGTATTTATCCGGGCTGAATTCAACAAGGAATTAAGATCCATGTTCATACTGTATAAATTTGTACTTTTCCTAACTGCATGAACAAGTGAAACCATGAATTTTTCCGGATTGTTGTTATTCCAACCACTCGTTATTCGTTACCACGAATCTGAAACCCACCAACTGCATGTCTGCTACAGGCCTCAATAATTTCAGCAAAGAAACGAAAAACAACAGACACGATTAAACTCTGTAAGGAAATTCAGCAATTAGGAAAAGTATAAATTTAGTATAATCAGTTCAAATAATCTAAACAGATGTGATAATACTACACTTTCCCCTAACTGAAAATGTTTCATAAAAACACAGATAATAGATCAAAGGAAAAAAAAAAAAGACAAGTAAAAGTTGAAGCACAAACTTGCTTAAATCATTTCGGTCATAGATGAAACCATAATTCTGCAACCAAGTTACTTGAAACAATCTACAAAAATAAAATTACTATGTCAGCATTTTGAGCTTTCAATTTTTCAATTTCTAAAAGAGGGTGCATAAAAAATTCAAAAATAAAATGTCAAATAAAAAAATTAGCATTAAAATGAAACATACTAAGAAAATGAAACCTCAATACATCTTATCTCAATCAGCCCCACCAAAAACCAAAGCAATAGATCGAATGCCTACTGAGTAGACCAGGACCACTTTTTACCAGAATTAGATAAGGTTAAAATTACAACTCCATTACTTATCTAACTTTGGACATATGAACATGAATGACACTAATACTCAGCTGAATTTATAATTTGAACCAATCATACTTTCCATTCACAAACCTTTAGCCAATAAGAGTTAGACCTTCTCCAAAATTAGAATCATACTGTAAAACTGTATAACAATTTTGAGAAACTGTTCTGAGAAGCTGTATCGGAATGCTTCCACTGAACTGAATGCGTGACAGCAGACCAATGCAGCTCAATCGGATTATGCATGAACTGACAAACATGATTAACTGCATAAGAAATCTCATGATGAGTAATCGTAGCATTCTGCAAAGCACCAACAATACTGCGATAAAGGTGAGAGTCGCGCACAGGGTCCTCGGACTGTGTGAGCCGTGACACAGGCTCATCTGGTGAGAAAATTGGCTTCGCATCCGACATCTTGCTATGCTCCAATAAATCACGAATATACTTCTGATGAAAAAGAACAATGGTGGACTTGGAATGAGTAAGCTCAATCCCTAGAAAATAATGTGAAGGCCCCAGGTCACGAAGTGAAAAGGCTTCATTTAATTTGCCAATAAACTCTGTGATGAGTGCAGAAGATGAACTTGTGATAATAAGATCATCAACATACACCAAAATATATAAGACCTGCTTTCCATTTCTACGAATGAATAGGGTAGTGTCAGACTTACAAGGAGCAAAGCCGTGATCCTGAAGAAACAGTCTGAGCTTCGTAAACCAAGCTCGAGGTGACTGTTTAAGACTACATAGTGCTTTCCAAAAAAGACAGACATGCAAGGACCGAGAACCATTAACAAAACTAGGAGGTTGTGCCATATAGAATGTCTCAGAAAGATCACCATTCAAAAATGCATTATTAATATCAACCTGATGCAGAGGCCAGTCAAGTGTAAGAGCAATAGACAAAGACAAGTCGAATGGTAGTGGGCTTAACCACCAGACTGAATGTATCAACATAATAAATATCCTAATCTTGATTGAAACCTTTGGCCACAAGGAGCGCCTTATAGGGATCAATAGATCCATCTGCCTTGCTCTTTATTCTTTACACCCACTTAGAACCAACAATGTTAGCATTACGAGGAGGCGAAACTAAAATCCACGTCCCATTAAGTATAAGGGCACCATATTTGACTTGCACTGCATTTGGCCATTCAAGTAACTTGGAAGCTTAAGAAAATGTTTTAGGTTCAGATAGTCACTGGAGAAAGAGGAAGAGGATGACGAGAAGAGACAAGAGCATTAGGCTTAAGATTATTTGTTTTGGAATGGGTGACATTGAGTGTTGGGAGTTATCAACTGGAAGAAAAGAAGAGGGAAAGTTGGGAGTGGGAATAGCCATGGGAGAGCCCGGGACCAAGGAGTGGCTGACAGGCTGGGGACCGACAATGGGCATTGTCAGCGGGCTAGAAGTAGAAGACGCCAGCGTGCTGAGAGCCAATGACACCGGCGGACTGGATGTTGCAGCAGATGGGTCGGCCGCGGCTAGAGATGTCATGGTGGATGCAGACGGCACCGTCAGGGCAGATGCTCCAGGAGCTACTGGCTACTAGTGGAGGCATCTCTAGTAAAGGAGGTTCCTTTGGCCATTAGAAGTCACTTTGGGGGTGACTTCTCTGGATATACTTTCCATTGATGACATTATTATACGGTTCCTTGAATGGCCTTTTAATGCACCAATAGAAAGCGGTTGAAAGCGCCTTCTGACCTAGGGGTGGAACCACCTTCTATTAGTTTCGAGCTCGTAACACAACTCACTCAGTCGGATCTGTGGATTGTTACGATCTTGGAACAAGCACATAACCGTCAGAAGTTGTGATTGGTTCCGCACTCGGAACGAGACCCAATACGTCTGATCTATAAGCTCATTACGAGCTCAGAACCTCAGGACATTCCGAGCTCAGACCTATTTTCTATTCCTAATCTGTGCATTTAGGGTTTTGATCATTTAATGCTTGATATTTAGTTTCGAACTCGGAATTACTCTCGGATTGTATGTTCCGAGTCTGGAACTCGTAATCTATTCTTTGTTATATTTACATTGAAGTAACAAAATATGTTTCTAAGTCGGAACTGCAATCAGAAAGTATGGTCAAAAAGTGCATTTTCAGTACAATCTGGCTAAACGGAAACCTCCCATACTAGGTCAAGGTACACCAAAATAAGTTTTCATTTCCACTCTATCAATAAAAAAGCTATAGACTACGATAAGTCAGCAACAATCTACAGATAGAAATAGAAATCTAACAAAATCTATTCCAATGACAATGACATCATATATACTATCTATTTATACCACTCCTACATTGGGATTTCCAATGGAATTGGAACAGACGTTCACAATATACCTTGCCAAGCAATTTCTCGACATGTTGATATCGATTTGTGAATACAACTTCTCATCCTCTTTAAACATCTGTGAATTTGGGAATGTCATTAATGTATGTAATCAACCTATATATAACACTGAAACAATTGAAGAAGAGGTAATTCAAATCTTACGTCCTTGATAACAAGAAAATCCATGCAGATTTGTTGAAGGCACTCCGTCGCGTATAACATTACATAATACCTGCACTCCTAATTCTTTGCTTGTTTCTTGTACTATGTAATAGAAGAGAATAAATGAATCATATCAAAACATTTGAATTCTAGAATATAATTGAATTGTGAATGTGAAGAAAAAAAGGTTCACCTTGATCTCGACTATCTCCACACTCTTTGTACTAGACTCGGTGGTGAAATGGACTAAAGCATCCAAAATCTTAATAAATGACCCAAAAAGTTTAATGATGTAGAGGATCTATCCAATAGACGTGGTTGTTCTCCGGGACAATAAATATTAATCTCCAATGATCCCTACAAGAATATGATACATTAAGATGATCCAAAATAAAGGTATGTATTTTAGTAGATTTGATATTTGATCATCACCTCTCAATGTATGGGGAGACGAATATTTTCTTATTCGTTCATCCAAGAATCTTGTAGGTGTAGTCGACCTGCTCTTTGACTATGTTTCCATTTTCTTGTGTCATCACCGGGCACAAATACCCTATCCATGCTTTCTCCATTTGGTTATCAAAATAATACATGTACCTTTGAAATAGAATAAGAAAACCTTATTTGTAAAAATAGTAAAAATAATAAAATTTTCCTTCAAACTATGAAAGTATGTATTACTTACAATACATATAAGGACATTATGGTCTGATTGACTTGGTCACACTTCCACAAGTCTTCAAAGTCACTCCATGCGGAAATTATTTCCCTCTTTTGACCAAATACACATTCATTGCCCGAAAATGTGTAGGTTGAGTTGACTTGGTATCCGCCAACCAAGTCATACAAGACTCTAACAAAGTACGACAAATCCTTCAAAACTTTGTCCCTTTTCAGTGTGGGCTTAGCCTTCTTCGGTATTTTATGAATTATTCTGGGGTGCCGTTTTAGGCTTGGCCTTCAAATAACCATCCTTTTTAGGGCCCACATAGATTAGGCGATGAGGCCATAGGAGAAATAGTCCTTTGGCGGTTCCCATGTGCTAGACTTGGCCATCTAGAATTGGCAATAGGGGCATTGAGGACTAGTGCCTTATTTCGACTCGTGCAAAATACCATTGGCAACGTGTATCGGCCTACCATTTTCTGCATGATCAATGTACAACTCACACAAATGTGATGTCTATAACGTAAAACAAAATAAGGAAGTCAAACAAATGAAGGTAAATTAAAAACAATATTGTTTTAAATATAATAAGTAGACCTTTTTTTCCGGCGGGCATGATGTCGAGGTCAACATTATTAACTTCATCCACTTGCGGAGGTAGTATAGGTATGTGTTTAACCTCAAAATCTCTTGGTGAGTGGTATGATCCTCTAGAAGATGGAGTTCAACCCAGTGTTAAGTCAGCTAAATTTTTGGGTATGGGGAGACCGGTGTGTTCAATTAACTTACGGATCAATATATCTTGTTGCTCAATCTTTTTGTCTCGCATAAGTGCTTCCGCTTGCAAGACATGAACCCGGGATGGTTTAGCCTTCTTGTACGACCGGATAATTCCAAACGCATCTCTTTAATACAAGAATGATCCAACACCTCTTGCATGTCTCGGGTGATCTATTTTTTTTAGCCTCGCGGAGGATGTCGTGCTCACCCTTGGCAATGAAACGCCCTTCTAATTTCTCGATCTTTAATTAAGCCTAAGAAAAAAATTGAAATAAAACATTTTAGTATGGTGAATTACATCTTTTATTAAAAGCAGTAAAGAATAACGGTGCTTACAACTCGTTCGGCAATTTCACGCACAGGTTCCTTATCGTATTTGTCTTTAGTGTTTTGACGGCTAATCAGGAATAGATCGCACCGGTCATTCTCTTCCTCATCCATGGGTATCACCGATAACTTGCCTCCTCCTTGGTCTTCCCCCTGCCAATTTCTATTTGGACACCCCTTTCAAAATGGTCGTTAATTAACTGTAGGACCGCTAATCCAAATCCGCCATGGATCTTATGATGAGGTGTTTTGTTTTCCTTTTAAAACCATCATTTTTCACTCCTCGTACCCTACATTCGTAGGCAACCGTTTAAATTTAAAAATAAATCAAATACATTATATCAAAATAAAAATAAGCAAGGTTTACTTTGGACTCACATTTTCATCATTCTCAAAAGCCTGCCTTTTGTGGATCTCCCAACTTTTGGGTTGAATATGTCTATAAATCAATCATGGATGATCACCCTTCCTATTAGAGAAAATGTAATCTCGCGATAGGGTATATTTGTGCTCCCTCCAACTCTTTGTCATTATGGTCGTTGCCCTTTTTTAAAACCATCCATATTTGGGGCATCAAACTCAAATGATCTCTACGTGGATTGTTAATCAAAGTTAATCAAAGTTAATAATTAATGATTAATCTATGATATAATTTAGTTACGTTTGTAGTTAAATTATTTCAAATACCATAGTTACCTTGCACTCAAGCCAAGGACATCTTTATATTTTTAGGAACCCCATGCCAGCTATCGTACTCAATGTCTATTCTTGTTCTTCCAACCTCCCCTACCCAACTAGACCACTTAGCTCGTTCCTCTGATATACACACACTACTGTAGAACAGGGGTAATTTCACCGGTAATTTAGGGCAATAGCACCGGTAATTTGGCCCTCCATAAGACCGGTGCATATGTATAGGGTTGTAAAAATGGCACAAATTTGCATCGGTAAAATTGACCGGTGTAGAACATTATTTGCACTGGCATCTTAGGCCGGTGTAAAATTTTAGGATCACAAAATATCTGTACCGGTATTATTTGGAACACCAGTGTAGACATTTTGCACCGGTATATAACCTATGAACCGGTGTAAAACTGTGATTTGTACACCAGTATTAAATATGACTCCAATCTTTCTTTTGTTGTCGGAATATAGTTTTTTTTGCACCGGAATAGATTGCACCAGTATTTTTTACACCGGTATTACTATACTTTATGCATCGGTATTATTTAAATAATTTAAAATAAATTATTTAAAATGTGAATTATTTTACACCAGTACATGCATTTTATACCGGTGTATTATGTGGCTAAAATTTTCAATGCCTAATTTGCTTTCCGATGGTCCATCCCGAATCATTTTTGGGGAAACGATAGCCAGAGATACTTGTGAACTATTATAAATTGGAAACTTTGTAATAGGTAAGAAATTTGAAACATTCTATTACGAAAATATGGCGCAAAACACGCGAACATTATTCTAACTATGAAATAGAAGAAGTATCTTTAACATGGAATTAAACAAAGTTAAACACAAGTTTAGTATAACCAAACACCATCCATAGAATTCTAATATCATCAGCCATTCAAAATAAACCATCAACCTATTATGTCATTCTTATCATCCAGAAGTTGCAACGTAGTGTTTGTTTGCTACTGGTAGCCTCCGAGCCAAGCCCCACACCATCTTTCTGCTTCACCTTGAATTTCATACACATGGTACGACCCTTTGCCCTTCGGTAAAATATGTTAATTTCAAACTTACACTGTTAGTCAATAATGTTGTGTTTACTAGAGATTAATAATATCAAATTTTGAGATGTAAGGTTTACCTCCAAGATATTGTTTGTCTTTGGGTGATTAACAAATTCTTCCATGAAGAGCATAATGAAGTACCCACATTGCCACGAACCATTCTGGGTTCGGTACTGCACGGGAAAGGTAAATGTAATTAATAACCCTAAACATAAAATTTGATGGATGAAATGAAAGAATGACTTACCATAATGTTATTGATTTTCCAAGTGTAGTATGGTTCTGGCTCCGTCTTTTTCTTCTCCCTTTGGTATGCGCAAGAAAGCCTGTCAAGAAAGTAAATTAAAATGGTTACTTCTTACCGTATATTATTAAACTAGGATTTTTTATTTGATTTATTGAAATACCTTGAAATGACCCTGAGTTTGACCAAGTTTGTTGGTTTGATACCCCCTGACACTATGCCGAGAGTGAAAACCTCCTCCGTTTGGGGACGGATAATGATGAGGCACTACCACAAAGACCCCCCTCTAGCACCAATTTTTAAAACCGGTGCCGAATTGTAATAGCTCTATTTCTTTAGCACCGGTTTTCAAACCGGAGTTAATTTTACATCGGTTGTTTTATTTTTAACACAGGTTTTTTTCTAATAATTGGTGTTAATTTAACATCGGTCTAAAAACTGGTGCTAAAAATGATGAAAACTGGTGTTAAATTAGCTTTATTCTAAAAACCGGTGCTAAAAATCACAAATACCGGTGTTAAATTAGCACCAGTTTAAAAACCGGTGCTAAAAATGACAAAAACCGGTGCTATGAAAAATTTAGCACCGGTTTTAAAAACCGATGCTAAAAAATAACAAAAGCTGGTGTTAAAATAAATCCAAAAAAAAGTGGGAAAACTTGCACCGGTTGATGTATCACCGGTTGAAAATTGGTGCTATTGGGTAAAATGGCACCGGTTTTACGTACTATTCACAAAAACCGGTGCTAAATTAAACATTAAATGTTCCGAACTACCACTCAAAAATTAGATTTTAACTTTTAATCCCCTTCTCTCTTTATTGATGGAAGATTTTTTTGGATGGTGAGCATTAATCCAAAGCAATGAAGACCCATTAATGTCAGTTTTCCTTTTCTTTTGTGAAGTTCAATTAAATAGTAGCGATAATAACCATTAATGCATGCATGGAGAGAGTTTATTTGTATTTATTTATGGTTTCTATGCTTTAATTTGGTTTATTATCATATTGTGAGAGTGTAAATGATTGTGGGTGTAAACATGGTTGTGTTTATTTTTGTAGATGGTACATATATCTATCCCAAGAACAAGTTGATACACATACATATACACATACACATGAAATTTTTAGTATGGTGTGGCAATTTAAGTGTGTTTATTTTTATTATGTTTGAAACAATGAATGTTTGTTTAATTGTTTGTATTATTATGTTTAGATACAATGGACTGAGAATCGATGCTTGCATGGAGAAAAAATGGTTAGTTATCCAAGTTTAGCTAGAAGGAGTGGTGAATATATTGTATTTATAGATTCGTTTCTTGATTATGCCTATGGTCGGGAGGAGATGATACTTTGTCCATGCAAAAGATGCTTGTGTCATGAACGGTTTGATGAACGTGGGCTTGCTAGATTTCACTTGCTTAAGTACGGATTTGATAGAGGTTACATTGTTTGGACATTTCATGGAGAGGTAGAGCATCAACATAAGGGTGGTGGGTTTGACAAGGTAGATGGAAAAAATTGTACAGTTGATGCTATGTTCGATGACATTGTAAGAGATTTTCAGGGGAAACCTGAAATTTTGAGTGCTTTGCTTGACGAAAAAGAGAAGCCATTGTATCCGGGATGTAAAAGTAAGGATACCATAATCTCCTTTTTTATGGAGGTTTTCAATTTGAAAGCTACAAGTTCTTGGAGTGATAAAAGTGTGAATTCACTCCTAAAGCATCTAGAGGATAAGTTTCTGGAAGGGAATGGAATACCAAAAAACTTTTATGAGGCTAAGAAAATATTGTGTTCACTTGGTTTTGAATACAAGAAAATACACACATGTCCTAATGATTGTGTGTTGTATGACGGTGATTTTAAAGATGGGGTTGAATGTCCTGTGTGCAAACATTCAACATATAAGGGTGTGAGGAATGATGTTGATGGGTGTTTGGCTAAGAAGAAGAAGAAGGTCCCGTTGAAGTGTATGTGGTATCTTTCTTTAATTCCAAGGTTGAAGAGGTCATCTGGAAATTTAAAGGATGCAAATAACTTGTGATGGCATGGAGAGCGGGAAAGACCAATTGACGACAAGATAAGACATCCGGCAGACGATGAATAGTGGAAATATTTTGACAAGCGATATCCTACATTTGGTTCAGAAGCTAGAAATTTATGCCTTTGTTTGTGTACAAATGGGATGAATCCATATGGAAATATGTCATCAAAACATAGTTCTTAGCTCGTGTTTATATATCTGTGTCATAGAATCTGACTGTTTAACTGCTGTTAAGGGTATTCTCAACCCCTCCTGCTGCCCTTGGAAAGTCTTCTCCATTTGTAGTGCACTTCATTTTGAACAGTTCACTTTCCCAATCCAACATACCCCTAGGGAAGCTAATCTAGCTGCAGATTTCTTGGCTAAATTCGCTATGGAAAATAATCTTCAGGGAGATCTAGATATTTTGTCAACTCCCAGTTTTCTTAAGGGTTTACTGTCTCTAGACAACATTGGCTTTCCAGTGATTAGGTTAGGAGCCTCTACGGTCATTCTTGGGAATTGATAGTGAGATTTACCTTTTCATGGATGCTGTATTTCCAATCATCATCACCTGTCAATTAGTACAGATACCGTTGTTTCCTTTTTCTGGATTCTCAGGTACCTCATTGGTAAGTTCAGCAAGGATAAGAATTTAAGGAAATGATGGTAAGTCACTGGATGCAAGTTTGCATGGCAATGGTGGCAAGGACAAGGTGACAAGGTCTTGGCGGCAAGGCTATGGTGACAATTCCTGCAAGACAAGAACTGGTGGCTTGGTATTGCTGATTTGCCTCTGATATCTATGCAATTCTCCCACCATCAATCCCGTTTCTACTATTCTCACTCAGCATCCCAAACTGATCATCACAAATCATTCCATGGATTTGTTGGGCGTTTCATTATCTCACCTTATATATGCTTCATTCTGGCTTAACTATTAGTAATTTTGGCCACGATTAGGACGGGAGTTACCTGGCCAAGGGGAAGAATTAACACATGGGGTGGAGATTCTTCCTCTTGGAATCGTAACTTCCTCCCATTTTTAGTTTAGGTCTCTCAACCTTAAGATGTCAAAACTAGATGCATAGCTCTCTTTCTGATTTTGAGGCAATAATCTTGCCACTATGTAATATATTATAGGGTACATTGCTATATGGTTACTACATAGGCCCGGGGAACCTTAATATAATACCCCCACCTACGAGTGTTTAAAATTTTAAAAAAATCTATAATTTCCCTCCTTATTTGTGCATGGAAAGGAAATTTGTTATGATGCCTCTATTAATCTCAGGTCCTAGACAACCTAGAAATGACATTGATGTGTATTTGACACCATTGATTGATGGCTTGAAGATATTGTGGGAAGAAAAGGGGGTGATGGTATTTGATGCCCATATGAATGTGGAGTTTCAATTGCGTGCCATGCTTTTTTGCATGATCAATGATTTTTCAGCTATGGAAATTTGTTGGGGTATGTTGTGAAGGGGCACAAAGCATGTCCTATTTGTAAGGAGAGGACATAATTTAAACAACTAAGTCATGGAAGAAAGACTGTGTATCTTGGCCATAGAAAATTGAGGCAAGGAAATCATAAATACCAAGATGATGTGGTCAATTTTGTTGGGGGGAAAGAACGAAGGAAATATCCTACACCACTAACTGGTGTGCAGATTCAAAAGAAGGTTAAGAAATTGAGAGTGGTGTTGGGAAAGCATAAAGGCAAGGACAGAATACATTGTGGTGGTCCATGGAAGAAAAGGTCAATATTTTTTCATCTACCATATTGGGAGCATCTTCAGGTTAGGCATTGCCTAGACGTGATACATACTGAGAAAAATGTTTGTGAAAGTTTGATAGGCACCCTCTTGAATATTCCGAGGAAGACGAAAGATAGTTTGAATGCCCGATTGAACTTGGTAGATTTGGGAATTAGAAATGACCTCACTCCAGAAGTAAAGGGTAAGAGAATTGCCCCCTGCACCTTGTACATTTTCAAAGGAGAAAATAATCTCAGTTTGTGATAGTTTGAAATCAGTGGAGGTCCCAATTTGTTATTCGTCGAACGTTAGTCGGGCAGTTACAAATGATTGTTGGATTTCTGGGTTGAAATCTAATGATTGTCATGTTTTGATGCAACAACTGTTACCTAATGCTATTTGCAGAGTAATGGAGGCGGACGTAAGGTACTCAATCACTAGACTTTGTTTCTTTTTTGGTTCCATATGTTGGAAATCTATTGACCGGACCATTTGGATGTCCTACAAAAAGAGGTTGCTGTTGTGCTATGCAAGTTGGAAATGTATTTCCCTCCAGCTTTTTTTTGATATAATGGTTCACTTGGTTGTTCATTTAGTGCAGGAGATAAAGATATGTAGTCCAGTTGGTATGCATTGGATGTATCCTTTTGAGCATAACATGAAAGATTCAAGGGATACGTGAATGGTATGAGTCGGCCGGATGCTAGTATTGTTGAGAGGTATGTTATTGAAGAAGTAATTGAATTTTGCTCTAGCTATTTAGAGAAACATAGAAATTTTAGGGTGCCCTAGAATCAACATGTGGGAAGGAAGGTGGGAAAACCGAGGTCAAGGGGAATTTTATTTACTCCATTGAATAGTGATACGATGTTAGTTCATTTGTATATCTTGAGGAATGGTAGGGAGACTGCAGCTTATGTGACCGAGCACCGTAATTTGATCATAGAGTTTCATCCCACGAGGCCTTCTAATAAAGTTCAGTTGGAGCACAATGACACATATGTGAATTGGTTTTATGATCAATGCAATGTAGGTGATTACAAGCCAAAAATTAGAGCACTTGCAAGGAAGCCTCATTGCACGGTCATGAGGTATTCCAGATATGACATGAACGATTTCTCTTTTGCTACTGAGGATCAAGATTCAAAGAGCACAACAAAAAATAGTGGGGTATACATTGAGTCGGAGACAATGTGGCAAGCAAGTAAGAAAGACAATAAACCAGTCCTAGCTGTGATTTAGTTTTATGGTGTTATTGATGAGATTTGGGAGCTTGACTATGGAGAATTCAAGATTCTGGTTTATAAGTGCCAATGGTTTGATAACACAACTGGAGTTCGAACTGATGACCCAATGTGATTTACCCTAGTTGACAAGAGTCGCGAAACATATGAAAATGATCAGTTTGTTTTGGTCGAACAAGCAAGAAAAGTTTTCTACGTTAATGATCCTTGCAATGTAGGTTGGTCTGTTGTCTTACAAGGTAAGAAATACTCTTTCCGTGACGAAATTGATTTTGAAGTTACAAGTGAAAAGTTAGAGTTCCCCTATATATCCCCCATACTGATTAATGATGGGATTGAGGCGGGAGCAATAAGGAGGAAACACAAAGATGGCATTTGGATAGATGAAGATGTCCAAGAATTTGGAGACGTTCAATCCAAAAAGAGGAAGATGGTTGAAGACTAGTGCTTACAAGCAGTGAATTCTCTAGGAAAATTATGTATTTTTGTAGTATGTTGTGTTTTGTATGACTCTTAACTAATCTAAAACTATGTTCTAACGGGTACTTATATGGAGCAGCTGCCGCTCTTTTGGTAAAGTTTGGATAAAATAAGCTTCAATTTCCTTTTTTGTGGCTGACAACTGCAGTTCGCTGCTGCTCTTTTGGTAAAGCTTGGATAAAATAAGCTTCAATTTCTTTTTGCGGCTAACAGCTGCAGTGCGCTGCAGCTCTTTTGGTTCAGCTAGGATAAAATAAGCCTAAATTAATTATACTACCACTGAGAGCAACTGTGTGCAGCTGCTCGTTCAGTTCAATTGAGACAAAAACATGAAGATGATACACGCCAAGAACTATCAACATCCAAAATCAGTGTAAATATATGGCCATGACTTATAGCATCTAAAATCAACATTCATAAACTAACAAGTCAAATCCACAGAAAAGAAACTAACGTTTTAGAAATCAACATCCCAAAAAAATAAACATCCATATTAAACAAGAAAAATCAACATGTAGAGAAATTCAAGATGTGAGCTAAATAAGGGTATTCAATCCCCGTGTGAGGTGTCCTCCCCAGTGTTGGGAGATGGAAAATATAAAGTAGGTATTAGACCCACTTCCTTGATTCTCTCGCCATACATGGCTGTTAGGATCTTCCCAACGTTCTCAATCCATCACACCAAGTGATCCACCTTCACTTTCAATGCTGCCATGTCCCCATCCGAATTCTCCGTGGACAAGGTACTTGTTTCCGGCCTTGATGACATAGAAATTTTCTTCTTCTTCGAGAATATCTGAGGGTTGATGGGAAGCTTGGGCATCAGTGTAAAATCATCATCTTTAAATTTGCAACCAGCCTTCCCGCACAAGGCAGTAATCAGGGACGAGAAACTTATACAGTTGTGCACATTGATGCAATCCCAGATGTATGCCATAATCTTACCCCCAACATCGATGCTCAAGTTCTTCTTGATGTTGTACAGCAGCAGCATACACGAACGATACACCTCATTTTTCATCCTCACCGGCAGTAGGCGAGCATCAATGAAACAATAGCACACATTCATCTCGTTAGTCAAATATTTCTTCTCAATGCTAGATTATTATGGAGGCAGGTTCCCGATAAATTCATCACCATCAACACATATTTCTTTTATGATCTGCTCCCAAGAAGCTTTTTTGACTGCCTTTTCAGCGGTTTGGTACACACTTGCAGGCTTCGACGTGATTTTGTAGAACTCGTTGATCACATATGCTGCAAGCACAACGTACTACCCACGAAAGTGAATCTCAGCTGAATTCTTTTTCTTCATGAGGGACAAGACCTCACATGTTAACGTCTTGTTGGCACGATCGGGTTGTGCGAATGGAATTTCAGGGTTCCCTGGTTGCATCAGAGAACCGTTGTGTTATTCTTCTTGATCGCCAACTCTGGGCTTCTTTCAAAATTTTTGAGTGTCGGTCTTACCCTTGGGTGCATTTTTTCGGTGCCATATCTGGGAAAAGGTTCAACAAAACTTACTCAATATGGGTTACATGGAAATGAACTAGATGTATAAACATACATATAGAAATTAGGATCAGATCAATTCAAATTTGCATCAAGATGTAAACACATGTAAAATAAATGCTTAATGCGAATAAAGGGGCCAGCAAATGATATAGCAACTAACGAACATATACAATTCTAGGCTTATATATGTATTGCTAATGTTGAAATAGTGTAAACTTTACCTTTATATATTCAGAAAAATGCAAGACTCATTCTGGTAACTTCATAAAATGAAAGTTACATAAAGAAAATACTCATTCAGGGGAAACATTGGGCCTACCCATATATGAACTCAATCAGGGAAAAAACACAATTAGGGAAAGAATATACTCATTCAGGGAAAAATCAACTACAAAGGCATTTATGGTATGCTATTTAAACCACATAGAAAATCAAATTCATCCCTATACAGATTCAGTTTATCAGAACTCACTCTACTGATTTAGTTCTTCACTTTATTGTCAAACTATACAGATTAAGTTCATCCCTTTATTGTCAAACTATACAAATTTACACAATGCAACTAATAAAAATTTACAACTATACAAAATGCACCAAAGGTCCCTTCGATCCCTACCACATGGGTTGTTTAAATAAATTTCACAATCAATAAATTTCACAATAAGCCTATGAAATTTCACAATCAGCCTTTCAATAAATTTTACAGTCAGTCTAAGAAAATTGAAATGAAAAGGGAGATGGTTAAAATACCTAGTTGGGATGGATCGTGGGTTGACAGCCGAACGGAGGGACGCCTTAGTTGAGGGAACGCAGACGGAGCTTGGTTGTACGGTGGATAGATGGCTGACGGACGCGACCCAGAGCATGGTTGTACAGCGGATGGAAGGCTGACGAACAGCGGATGGACGCCACCCGGAGCGCTTCTTGGTGGATGGACGGCAGATGGAGCGTGGCTTAATGCATGGATGGTGGAGTGAGTGTTGATGGATGATGGATGGCAGATTGACGGAGCGTGGACGGTAAATAGAGTGTGGATGGATGACGGAGTGAGCGTGGACGGTGGAGGGAGTGTGGACGGAGAAGGGAGCGGGGACGGAGCGTTAGGAGGTGGAATAGAAGGGTTTTGGGTAGGTGAATGGTAAAGAAAATTTAATAAATAATAATACTAACATAAATAATATTAACACATGGGCTGAAAAATGTAATAAAGAATAATACAAACATATGGGTTGAAGAGATTTGGGTCAATGAGATGAAATTTAATAAAGAATGCTACAAACATAAAGAATAATAACATATTTACCTCCTCACATACAAATTAATATAATAAATATTTTTATCATATGTTTAAATTTCATTTCCAAAAAATATATATGTATAATATATTCGTAAGTTAGGAAATTAATTTACATATCAGTATAGACACTAGTTAACTATATATGATCGTGTTCTATACAACTAAGGGTTGGTCAAACCCTAGTTAACATACACGTGCACCTACTTTAACGTATCCATAACTTAGTAAACCATAAATTTGTCTACAAGTCGGCCGTAGTTAGTTAGCGTTCCATATGAACTGCTTGATCGACTATAACTTAATTGGCAATCCATATACACTAGTTATCTAGAATTGTACAATACAAGGGTTGGTCAAACCCTAGTCAACATACACGTGCACCTACTTTAACATATCCATAACTTAGTAAACCATAAATTTGTCTACAAGTCGACCGTAGTTAGTTAGCGTTTCATATACACTGGTTGATTGACTATAACTTAATTGGCGATCCATATACACTAGTTATCTAGAATTGTAAAATACAAGGGTTGGTCAAACCCTACTCAACATACATGTGCACCTACTTTAACGTATCCATAACTTAGTAAACCATAAAGTTGTCTACAAGTCGGCCATAGTTAGTTAGCGTTCCATATACATTAATTGATCGACTATAACTTAATTGGCGATTCATATATACTAGTTATCTAGAATCGTACAATACCATGGTTGGTCAAACCCTAGTCAACATACACGTGCACCTACTTTAACGTATCCACAACTTAGTAAACCATAAAGTTGTGTACAAGTCGTCCGTAGTTAGTTAGCATTCCATATATACTGGTTGATTGACTATAACTTAATTGGCGATCCATATATACTAGTTATCTAGAATCATACAATACCAGGGTTGGTCAAACCCTAGTCAACATACACGCGCACCTACTTTAACGTATCCTTAACTTAGTAAACCATAAAGTTGTATACAAGTCGGCCGTAGTTATATGACTCGTACTAATTGATAGTTAAGCCTTAATTCTCTGGGCATTCTATATATACAAATAATAATATGAAACACTAAATTTAACTGTACAATTTATTTTGTGCATCCAGTGTAATTAAATAGTGTCCAGAACTTAATTAATCTGTATAGAAATCAATTTTTTTTAATTTGACCCAAAAATTATATCTAGTCCTAATTTAAAGATCCTGTCCCTTGAAAGATGGTTTCTCTATAAGTCATGGAAAGACCAGGGTTTAAAGAACAAATTAAAAGAAATAAAGATAAATTAAATTTTCTGGTTGCATGAACCGGGTTTGGAATTTTATAACTACTACATGTTACATAATATATGTTTAATATTGCAACTAAGACATTTTACCTTTTATTATTTAAAATTCTCATGAAATTCTTTACCAAAAAATCTTTAAGATTCTTTATAGCTTTTGCATTATTTAAAATTATTTACCAAACTCAGTACAAAATATTTGAAATTTCTCATGAAAAGCAGCAAGTTAGGCAAAAAAGCAACATGAAAAAATTGAATGGTCTAACAAAAAACATAACAAATGACTCAACACAATCATTTTGGTTCCCTCCCAAATTTTCCCTCTTCCCTCCACAATACCCTCGGCCTTCTATAGCTTTCTCCCAATTATTTGCTCATCTTCACCATTTCGTCAACTGCTAACAGAGCCATAATCCCATTGCTACTTCCCACACTCATTGTCCTTCACATCTTCATTGTTGGAATGATCTTGTGCGAGGTGTGATTCTTCGACTTGCCCATTGCTTTCTCTCTTGGTCGGAGACTCGGTGGTGCAGAGCTGGTGGCGAAAAACATTGCAGAGAGTGTGTACAAATAAGGTATGAGTGATTGCTTTTTGGGGAAGTCTGCAAGAACTTGTTATATGGGTGTCAATTTGCTATTTTTTACAGGTTTAATGAATAGATATATGGTTTGGTCTGTTAGTTTGTAAGTTTGTGATTAAGTTTGTTAGGTTATTAGTGTTTCTAGTTGTTTAATTTGATAGGTGATTAGTTTGCAAAGATTTATAGATTTTTTGCCTACTATGTTTTTCCCCCATATGATTTTTTTGCATATTGCTTTGTTACGTCTATCTGTTCTCGGTTGGTTTTTTGAGGATATCCATCTTTGGATGCGTTATGTTATGATTTCATTTTTTTGTTTTACTCATACAAGCGAGTGAGTGGCGAAGGCGAAGAAGAAATTGTTTTACTCTGGTACTAAAGACGTGGAAGACAATTGTGTTACCCCCAAAAAAATACAAATGCGATGTCCATAACGAGATGGTGGATGATGCATCCAAATCAATCTCGAGATCTAGCAACTCGAGGGAGGAAGAAGGAACTATATCAAAAGATGACAAGAGTGGGAACTTTGACAAGTTTGAGATTAAAGAGTATTGCAAGCGTAGAGGTACAGCCACGTGCAAGTCAGTGTTACAAGCAAAGCAAAAGAAGCCCCTTAAAATATTCTTTGACGATGACTTCGAACCCTCGGTTATGCTCAACCGGTGGTCGATGTATGTTAGCTATGCTTTCCGATGGTGAATCCGCTTTGGGATATGGCATAATTGGAAAGTTGTCCCAGACCATGTAAAGAAAGATGCATGGGAAGACATTCTCGTAAGTGTGTTCTAATCCTTCATTATCATTTGTTCATTTCAAGTTCATTAAATTTTTCCGTGACAACACGTATCTTTGTCTGCTTGATTAGCTGGGATATACAAACCAAAATGACATTCAATGAGATGAATATGTTCCAAAATAAATGGAGAATTTATGCGGGTGAAAAGTGGAGGAATTGGAAGGATAAGGTGGCTCAAAAGTATATCGTGCTAAAAAAAGTAGGTATTTGTACATGGACTGATTATCGATGGATGGACAAAAAAGATTGGGAGCTATTTAGGAAACACAGATTAACCCCTGAATTCAAGGTTATTCATTAAAAATTATTCATTTCTCTTCATTACTTTGTGAGCATATTACTAATCAATGAACATATAGTCATTAAGTGATGCAGCAAAAGTAAGCACCTCACATAAGGACTACGTCCATCACAAAGGAAGTGGAGGGAATCGTAGGCTTGCTATTGAACTCGAGAAGAGGAAACAAAAGGCTAAAGTTAACGAGCTTATGGTACAAGGTCAAAGTGTAGAAGAAGCAAAGGCTCTACTTGGAATCATGGATTTCAAACCGGATCGTTCAGAGGTTTTCCTAGAAGCTAACTTGGACAAGAAATTATCGATCTACACTTATAACTCTGTTAAAATAGCTTCCCTCACTATTGTGAGCCAAATTCATAATTGATTCATTCTCTATATATATTCTCAGATGCAATGTATACTAATGGCTTGTATATGTTTTGTTGAGTAGAAAAACCTTTTGGATAAGAAGCAAAAGGGAGAGTTGGTTATCGAGGGAAAAGAACATATTCTCATTCAAGCAAAGGGGTTAGAAGAATCATGGAGGCCATTGGAGAAGTTGGTCCACAACGACCAAGTTGAACTAGGCCCTACCACATATTGCTGTTAGCCGTTATGCATCTAGTAGATGTGGAAGCACAGACACAAAACCATTTGAAGAAACCTCAAATTCAAAACATTTGTCCACAGAGGTCATCGAGCTTAACAAAAGATTTGTTGCCTTATTTGAGGCCCAAAAAATTGGCTGGCTGGAAATTTGGGTAAACCTATTTCTCCACACTTGGATGCCCGCAATTTCCTTGCTACATCATCCAACCCCGCGAATAGAGACAATCGGGTATTCATTCCTTCAGCATTTGGATCTAGTGACCCACAAGGATACGTTGATGATGACAAGATATTCTATACCATAAACCTCATTGTTAGTTGCTTTCTTGCAGGTGTGGATTGTTAGTTTTTGGATGTTGATTTCCTGTCATAGTGATTTTGGATGCTATTAGTTGTGGGCATATATTTACTGCTGTCACGTTCATTTTGGATGTTGGTAGTTCAAGGTTAGTAATATCTTCTTGTTCTTCTGTTCTCAGTTGAACTGAGAAAATGTCTCTTTGGAAATATAGTTAATTGAGAGATAGTTTATCCCAGCTGAACTAAAAGAGTTGCGGTGCGCTGCAGCTTTTAGTAGCAAACTAGTAACTTCAGGCTTATATCATCCCAGTTGTGCCAAAAGAGCAGCAGCACACACTGCTGCTCTCAGTAAAAAAAAATAAGTTTAGGTTTATTTTATCCCAGCTAGACCAAAAGAGCGGCATCGCACTGTAGCCTTCAACCACTATAGAACTCATTTTTGTTTTAATCAACTTTCCGGGCCATAGAATCTTTAAGGAACTTTGGTCCCTATTGAGATTGATTACATTGATAACATTATTTAGTTTTGATTACTTAATAACACTTATTATTGTCCAACTGATTTTTTTTTCTCCTTTTATGAATTTTGTTTTCGGAAAGGAAAAAAATGCTGCCTATATGTTTTGAACTATAGTGGAGAAAGGGACGTAGCTGCATTTGGTATCTTGTTTCCAAAGGATAAGGAAACAGACTTACCCATAAAGTGGGAGTGATTAAAGCTTCATGGACTTGTGATTAATCCCAATGCACTTTTGCCAATTGAACAAGAAGAATTTGAGTTTGTCACTGAGGCCATTGGATATAACATTCTATGGTTCAGAAAGTTAATCAGTGCCATTGGCCAACAGGATGATGAGGTGTGATAATTGTATTCTTGTTGTGATCCTATCCTATGTATCTTTCCAGATATTACTTAAAAATAATATATTGTTCATCTGCTTACGTAGGCGAACGAGAAGCAATTGCCTCAGAAACAATTGGTAGTGGATGAGGATAGAAGTCTTGAAAAAAACCTACACCAAAAACTACCATGGAGAAAAAAAATGTTAAACAAATAAATATATTAACTAACTTTGACTTCCAAATACATATTAACACACTCTACCTTACAGGTGGTGGTGGCTCATGAAGATACTCCTAATGGAGAGGTGGTCGCTCGATCAGTAAAAGGAGAGGTTAAACATACCCCCAGACACTTTTTCATTCCGAACTACTTTTTTGAATGCCTGACTAACATTTTACCCATTAGCAAATAGCAAAATAAAATACTACATCGATGGAGAATGGGAAATCAAATCCTCCCATGTCGATTTTTTACCATTACATTTTCGTGAGAATTCATTTAAGCCTTTACAATATGATCCACTACTGAATTATATACATATATAGCCCCCCTAACATTATTAGATTCTCAAATCTAATTACAATATCATGTATCTTTTAGGGGGCCACGGAAGACAAAGAATGCATTGCTGATTTTCAACAGATTAATGATGTTTTAAGGCTATATACACAAATATGTGGACCTAAGAAAGTCTTCCGCGTCAATTTCAATGCAGAGGTGTTTGGATAAGAAGAAGTCATACAACCATATTTATTGACAAGCTAAAACTGTTCATGAGCAGCTTGGACATAGAAAACGAAATGGAGTGGATCAGTGGGTGCCAACTTGATATATGGGCATCGTAAGAATTGTATGCTTACATTATTTATAGATGTTTGATTATATTTGTTTTATGTACAATATTATTTTTCCAGATACCTGTGTGATGGGATGGTTGATCGATGCCACATCCAGTTTATTCTAGCTAGTTCAAGTTCTCATGCTCAAAAGGCAAATCAGAGGGTCGAATTGACTACAGACGAGGTTTCAACTGTCATGTGCCGCACTCAAGCAAGGATGTACGTCTTCCCATACAATCGAGAGTAAGTTTTATTCGTTTTGTGTTGTTTTCCCCACTGGAAGCAATAGCACCCATATGATGTGTTTTTGTTTTTTAAAAAAAGTTTTAAGTATTCAAAACCGCATTAGGTATTTTGTTGTTTGCTTTTTTTATAGGAGCCATTGGTTTTTTCTCGTCTTCATACCGAAAATCGATCGAGCATATTGCATCAACTCGATGAGTGGGGGAATTTGCAAACATAATAGGCCATGCCTTTAATTGATTCATTTGCAAGTAGAACACATTTTTGTCATTGCAGCTACTTTAATGTTCTACAAAATTGTTTGTTCTCGTAAATGTGTTCTTGTAAGTAGAACACATTCTTTGCTCAATTATTTACAATTATTGTTAATATTAGGTACAATGACATTCATTGTTCTATTCATTACTTGCGTTCATCATTACATGTAGGAAAAGGTTAGACCTAATTAAACTATTATGTGTGATCCCCATTTTCTGAAAATATATTTTTATATATTGATATAAATATATTTTCATCGATTGTAGGATTGCAAAAAAATATCGACGATTCAATTCTGAGCAAAATAGATTCTACCCTTTGAACTATACATGGAATGTCATAAACATCAATGTATGTATTATCCCGTAACTTCATATTTCCTAGGTCATTTTTATGTTCGTAATCGTTTCAGCAAATTCTTTTTCATATCAGCACAAGATACAAAGTAGTACTTGGGAATGTGGATACCATTGCATGTATTATATGGAAAAAATTGTTAAGGAAGTGCATGGCATTGACATTATTCCTGTATGTTTTCCTAGATATATATATATATATATATATATATATATATATATGTTATTGTACTGTCTCTTACATATATCCTTTTCTAACAAGAAATTTAATACATGTTTAAGCAATTTTCAGAAGATTAGACTCCTCTGGGGAGCGATCAACTGCGGAGCATTGCTCTGAAATGAGTTTGTATTTTTGCGAAATGTTCTCTGCCAAAATGCATAGCTTAATTAAATGTCATACATGGACTTGCCTCCATCATTGGATAGTAGTTAGTAGTAACTTCTTAAAAAAGTAATTTCCTCCACTTTTGATACTCGTCATCTTCTTTAGCTAGTAAAAAATTGCAGTTGATCATATTCAATTTTTTTTCTACCTACTTGTTGTCTATGCGTGATTATTGTTGTATTTATTGGGAATTGTTGTTGGGAATTTGTGTTATTTAATTGGTGCACCGATTTAAGTAATCTATGAACAAATAAAAACTGGTGCCATCTATGAAAAAGATAGCACCGGTTTGGAAAACAAGCGAAAATAAAAAACCGGTTGCATGAAGATGAACTAAAAGAGTGGAAGCGTGCCACAGCTTCCAAAGTCCAAATTACCTACAAAGTTTACATGGGTTCTTATAAACCGGTACTAGAACAAAAAACCGATGCAAACGGGTCACACATTTAGCATCGGTTTTGAAAACATGTGCTAAAAAAATCGGTGCTAACGAATCACACATTTAACACCGGTTTTTGCAAAACCAGTGCTAAAAAAACTAGTGCTAATGAATCACACATTTAACACCGGTTTCAAAACTGGTGCTAAAAAAATCGGTGCAAACAGGTCACACATTTAGCACCGGTTTTCAAAACCAGTGCTAACCAATCACACATTTAGCACCGGTTTAAAAACCGGTGCTACTAGGTCACAAATTTAGTACCGGTTTAAAAACCGATGCTACTAGGTCACAAATTTAGTACCGGTTTTTTAGCATCGGTTTAAAAAATTGGTGCTATCGCAGTACATATCAGCACCTGTTTTTAAAAAAATGGTGCTAAAAAATTGGTGCTATAAGTAGGAATTTAGCATCGGTTTTTTCCAACCGGTGAAACCATTTCATTGGTCACTTAGGCACCAGATTTTGTTTTACGAAAAAACCGGTGCTAAAGGGAGGTTCTTGTGATAGTGAGGTACCAATGATCACTCTCGGAAAATTATGTTAACAAATTAATGAAACAAAAGTGGTTTGAAATATGGATGTAATTATTAGGAAGAAATGCTTACATTCTTATGTAGGGTACGATGTAGAACTCAGCATTCATTGCCTTCATTGTTTCCCAAATTTGTTTGAAATGGAGTTCGACCTCCTGCTCAAAGTTAGTTAGGTTGCCCTAGCTAGATGGGCAGAATTGGATGCGGCCTGAATTAGATTAATATATTTTCTCCCACGGGTGCATGTAACGTTAATTAGACATGAAAATGAATTCTTGATAAATTAAAAAACATAAGGCTGTAAGTTTTTACTCACCCCATCCACACATCGACTTGCACATTATCGATCCAGGTCATCGAACGCATGTTCCCCAGTTTCTTCCCAAACTCGGCCAGAATTTCTATTCCAACATTGCAGGTGTTATGGCATGCGAATGTCGATGGTTAGAACACTGGGAAGAACATGCAGTCCTTATTCTTTATCATTTCCAGGATAACGGTATTTTCTTTCTTCATGAATTGCCCCATGATCAGCCAATCCATTAGGTCTCGTTTGATGGCAATCTAGGAATGTGAAATGATACGAAATGATCATTTGAGCATGCATTGAACTATCGGTTCTAATGAATAATAATGGTACTTGTTTTAGTGCATTACCTATTTTGGCATCCTATTTAATCTTGGTCTTATAGATGGCCAGAAATTAGCCGTCGACTGAGATTTTTGTTCGCCAGTATCCTGTTACATGGATTAATGAATACGGATATGCAAAAGTACTTTGAGGAATTGAAAAATAATGTGTTACAAGAATGTACCTTATTGACGCTGGTGAGAATCATAACCTCCTCATCAACGTCGTCCGTATCATCTCCGGCATTGACATTATTGATGTCACTCGATTGCTCACTTGCCTTGCCTATTAAAGACACTATCCAACCCACAATACTATTGGGCGCCTCTCCAAAATTATCGAAGTGGTGGTCCGCCGAGTGCAATCTCGCCCTAGGACGGAGGACTGGCTTGCATAATCTTCACACAAGCAAAGCTTCCTTGTTGGGGATCCTAACGATGAGATACCTGTCACAGCCCATGGGGGACCATTTTCTTCTTCTTAAGAATGTCTTTAATGAAAAGAGTCACACATTCTCCATCATGTTCATATAATATTTAAGTGAATAGATAAAATGATTATGGAGAAATTTCAGATGTGTAAATCAATGTATAAGACATGCATAGATTATTGACGGTGTACATCTTCATCTCTTTATCCGTCGTTGGGCTCTCCACTGGACTTTGTAGCAGCTGCGTCAATGTCATCCATCACATTCTCTATAAACTTCTTGGGATTGTCAAGGCCTGGCAAAATCTGAACATCGCTTGCAGATGCTAAGCCCTTCACCAATTGCTCCAGATACGATACCATGGCTTTCACGACCGGTTGATCATTAGATGATCTCCTCCGGCCTGTCTCCTTAGCTGAGGAACTGCTACCGCACTTGCTGCGGGAAAGATAAGGAACAACCATCGATGTTGGTAGACCCGTCTGAGTTCCCCTGTACCTGACTGGGTGATTCTTCTTCCTTGTAACTATATGAGGATGTCTTCACCCGGTTGCAGTTCCAATGCTCTTTTTTCCTTAAGCTCATTAAATTTCAACTGAGAATCACATAGAGATCTGTCAGGTGTGAAATCCTTTTGACTGATTTTTTGCTAAATATTCTCGTCAGTGAATCCCTCAGTGGTCAACCTCACTCTCTCCCTTCTCCTTCGACTCCTTAGTTAATTTGTCATGGATGTATCGATTTCCCCTTCTGCCCGTGTGGTGCGTGTAATCCCTTCCCTCGTTGCATTCAATATTTGTCACCCCGAGCCTCTGTTATTGTAATTGCATTCAATATTTGGTGGGATGGACTTTGAGTTTGAAGAATATGATGAATAGTTTGTAATGTGATAGCATGATGAACACGTAATTGTTGAAATGTTTAAGCTAACTTTTATGAACTTTTACTACTCTTAATTGACGGATTTGAATTAAGTTTTTACTTTGTCGAGTTTCATATGTGGTCATTAATATGTTATTTATATTTGATTTAGAGCATTTATTGGTGTCAATAAGTTGAATGCTTTTTGAGTGTGGCTTAGTACTAATTGTAATGGAAAATCCTTAAAGTGACCATAGTTTCCGACCAAGTTCCGTGTGAGGAACCTAATCTTCTCTTGGTTTACCTAATCTCTACATTCTAAGAATAGGTACAGTGCCTTAAGAAGTTTTGGAAAATTGATAGATTGCTATGTCGTAGACCTCAGTGTTCACCATGTCATAGGTTTAGCCGACACGTTACAAAAGTTAGAAAGCCAACACGTTTTAAAACTATTGACTATGGATGAACTGTCTTACTTTGATGAAGTGTGCCAATTTTATAGCACCTTGCATGAGATTGACGGGGGCGGTACGTATTGGACTAAGGTCAATGATTTCAATGTGGAGCTTAGCCCAAGGATTATAAATAAGATAATAGATTGTTTCCATAAAGGTCTTGAGGATTGTTATCCACAACGAGAGAATGGTCATTTACATAATGTTTACCATTTGGGTAAGTGGCGTTGGATGATGTGGGAGGTCATTGTCATACCTCTCAAATTTATAATTTATAAGCATGTTTATGCTTACTAAATACAATTAGGTAGATAATGGCAAATCGGGATCATCCACAAAGAAGATGGATTTTCTTAAGCGTTTAAAAATATAAGGTTCATATTAGGCTAGAAGTATATATATATATATATATAAGCAAGTAAATCGGGGGTTTTGGTTGGTTGGTTTTCCTAAGTTATGAAATTAAAAGACAAGCTAACTAGCAAAGTCAAGTAACTATGCTAATCAAACTACAAACTAAGAAAATGGGTAAAAACTACAAAATTCTGGCAGAACCACCTTCCATTGGTGACTTTAATGAAGCCTCATCCACTAGTGGATGGAATGGTGGCCGGGTGGACAGAGGGCAGCCAATTGGGCTGCAACAAAGATGGTGGGATGGGATTAAGGACAGGAGTGAATGCATCTAACTTCAGTAAAGAGACTTGTACATAATAAGAGTTAGATGATGGTGTAAATGGTACAGGAGATGAGTGATCAGGATATGGGAATGCGGGTTCATAAAAAATAATATGACTAGCTATATAAACACGGTTTGATGGAATATGTAAACACAATTGGCCTTTGTGGTGAGAACTGTATTCAATAAAAACACATGGAGATAATCGGTACTCAAGTTTTTTTACCGATACGGGTGAAGAAAGGGATAACACAAGCAACCAAATGGTTTAAGAAATTCATAGTCAGGAATTTTATCAAAGAGCGACATAAATGGAGATATATGACTGAGTGTAGGAGATATTGTACGACTATGTAGATGTACAGAGGTGTGAAAACTGTGTTCCTAAAAGGCAATGGGATGTCGCACATGCAAAATTAAGGAAAGGCCATTCTCAACAATCGTACAATGAGGACGTTCAGCAGCACCATTTTGAGATTGTGTATGAGGACAAGAAACTCTTTGAGATATGCCCTGAGTTTGAAGATAAGATGATAAAAATCAATATTCACCCCCCAAACTGATTGAAATTGTTTAATTTTAGTTCCAAAATGAGTTTCAACCATTTTCTGAAAAAGCTGAAATTGATGAAGAACTTCAGATTTTTGGACGAGAAATTATATCCAGACAAATTTTGTGCAATCATCGACAAAAATCAAGAAATGTCGATTTCTATTAAATAAAGAAACCGGGGCAGAGCCCCAAATTTTAGAGTAAAAAAAGATCAAGAGGAGCCTTCTTAGACTCATGAACATGAGAAATAGGTAATCTATGGCTCTTACCGAGCTGACATGACTCACAAATGCTTTGTAAATTATTCAAACACACTGGAAGCTTAAAGAGGGAAATCGAATGACAAAGAGACGACTCATGAGGATGACCAAGGCGCTCATGCCAGGTTCGGAGGCCGGTGCATGCACCAAGGAGAGCACATGAAAGCGCAGCGGTTGACTGAGGTGGTGGACTGAGGCGATATAGACCATTCTCAACGGTTCAGGTCAGAAGTGTCCGACCTTGCGGATCCTTCACATAACAATGGGTAGGGAAAAACAACATATAAGCATCATTATGTTTAGTAATTTGAGAAACACTGATAAGGTTTTTGCAAATATCAGGAACAAAGAGAATATTATGCAAATAAACATGTTTGTTAACAGATGGAAAAAAAGAGTAGCCCAAGTGTGTAATAGGAGGGGACGTACCATTGCCAACCTGTAAGCCATCATTACCATTGTAATCAGAGTGAACAAACATGTTGGAAAAGTCTGAAGTGACATTGTTGGTTGCACCAAAGTCAAAAAACCAAGTTGGATCATGCAGTGTAGAGGGAGGCATTGGATTGGCAAGGTAGGCTTGGTGGGGCGGACCAGACAACTACTGGCGGGGCCAGTTGAACTGATTTGGCTGGTTGGACTGGTTTGGACGCAAACGGGTCGCCAGGAACTCTACGGTGTTCAGTCGCTGCCAGCAATTGAGAGCATTATGACCAGGCCGGCGACAGATCTAGCACTGGAGCGAGGTCTGAGTAGAGATATTGGCTGGAACAGTGGACCAAACTGTGACATTGGCCGCAAATTGAAGAGTCTGACCGTGCATATCTTGCATGTGGGCTTCTTCTTCCAAGAGCATAACTAGGAGCTGATGTGAATATATTGCCTCTGTACGAAGATTGAAGGCAGTGTGAAACGCAGAATACGTCACATCGAGGCCATGAAGGATGCACTCAACAAATTTATCATCAGACACAAAGTGAGAGCACACAGTAAGAGAATCAGAGAACGAGCGCTTCTTCTCCACATACTCAAGGATGGAGAGAGAACCTTTCGGAAAGGTCTGAAGTTGGTGTTTGAGATGCATCCAGTTTGCATGTTTTTGCACATGGAACATCTGTTCCCAAATAATCCAGGCGTCAGACGTAGTGACAGTATAGACAACATGCGGAAGCAGCGCATGGAGGTCGTCGACTGGATCCATAAAAGAACCAAACGGTTCTCCTTCTTCCAAGAAGCAAACTTCGGATTAGAAGAGGAGAAGGCTTGCATCTTGGTGTGATCCGTGGTAGGTAGCAGCAGTTCAGGCGGAGCCAAATTTCAAAAGAAGAAAAGAGTCCAAATCATAAGCCACAAGAGCGGACCGGCACCATATAGAATAATTATGGCGATCAAGGCAAAACTGGAGAGCAAGTAACTTGAGGGATGGAGTACCATTGGAAGAGGCGAAATCAAGAGGATCCGCGTTGGTGGTGGAGATTTTCTTAGTAGGAGTGGCCATGGAGTCGGCGGCGGCGGGGGCAAGGGGTAGGGGGCTAGGGTTTGTGAAAATTTTAATTTAGGAGAGAGAGAGAGGGGATCAATTAGGTTGATATCATGTAAAACTATATAACAATTCCGAGAAACTGTTCTGATTTCATTCATTATATCAACAGGTATTTATACAAGGACTTGCTTAGAGAATAAGCAAAGTTATGAAAATCTAATCATATACAAAGACAAATTTACCAAAAATACATATATACTCTAATACATACATTCTCTGAATAGCCTGAACCGGAGAAACTAGGTACAGTAGTGTTGTTCATTCAAAAGAACACATAACCACTACTAAAAGTAATAGAATTTAAAAGGTATGTAAAAATGTTGCCTGACATGATTTAAATAAGAATAATACATCATTGAATTGCAGCGATCATTGTCAGACAAGAGCAACTTACTTCTTGAACAGGTACAGCTACTAAAGCGATTGTACCTGTCGTATTGATCAGAAGGAGGAGATAGATCAGCAAAGACATATTGGTACTGAAATAGGAAGAAGCAGGAGATAGATCAACTGGTTACACACCTTACAATATTCTCATGTAAACAACAATATGTACGAGATGAAAAAAACCATCAAATCTGATTAAACATTAACAGTAAGCACCTGATAAGCACCCTCATAAAGAATAATTGAATTAACTATAAAAAGCTTAATTGAATTGAAAATAAAGAATAAGCAGCCCTGGGTGGAAATGAAAAGGGAAGAACATTACTGCATTCATTTCTTTCTTATTCTTTTAGACATCTAACCTCTTAGTCTAGGCATGATTAAGAAGACAAGAACAAAGTTAAGAAAGAATAAATATATTACATGTAGTGTGCACTCAAAAATCACCATTCCAACTCACTTCTACAGCTTAAAATATATTCAACACCAGATTCTGAACTGCTGTTAACTACTTGAGCTTAAGCTACAATGCCACAATAAAGTATGGTATAGCCTACAATGTACCTCAAAAACAAAATCTAAAGTCTGTTTTTTAATTAGTGATATTATGAAAATACCCCTGAAAACCACCTTTGGGGACCAAACAAATCATTTTGTATTTGTTGGTTGCTAAACATATGCGATATTGGCATCGGGGACCAAAAGATAGTATAGAGGCATATGCTGGGGGACCAAAAATACAATTTAGTCTATAATCATTGTAATAAAATTAACATAAACTTAAGAATGCATTGAATATGATTACATATTTAGTATGGTAAAATTGTGATTACATGTCGACATGTAGGAAATGATGTAGGAGATGTAGCAAACTTTGTTTGGACTTGTTAGTGTACCAAGACTCACTAGACCTTAAAATGTAATGAAGTATTATCACATGTTAAAATGTAGCAAATTATATAAGAAGTGTAATAAATTTTACTACACTTGAGGATGTATTTAATTTCACTACACCTTTCTTATGTGTAACTAAAATTGTGTAGCTATTGGACTCTTATTTTTTGTAGTGTTATACATTTACCGGGGCACTTACAAATGTCCTAACAGTTTTTATATTGAATCACTTTATAATGTCTCAATTACATATATATTGGAACGTTTAATTTATAAGCGTCCTAATATACATCTATTAGGACGCTTATAAATGTCCTAATGTATTTATATTGAATAACTTTATAAGGTCCTAATTACACATATATTGAGACGCTTATAAATGTCCTGATAGTTTTTGTCTTGGGTCGCTTTGTAATGTCCTAATTACACATATATTGAGAGATTTTTAACATATGCCACACAAAATTGGGCATCCTATTAGCCCATTTTTGTTGTAGTGCCAAGACTGTGTAGAAATGATCATTGATAACTTTAGAGGCCCTTTGTTCACCCATACATGCCCAAATTGCAAATTCACAATAGTATACTATTGAATTATATTTTGGTGTTGCCAATTTCGTGATTCAACAACTCTAACTTTCTTGGAGGAACCTAAGTGCAAAAAGTAAAAGCTTTACTCATAACTCGAAATTCAAATTTGCTCGAACGTGATGCTACCCTATAAACCCCCCCCCCCCCATTGTATTTTGTCCGTAACAGAATATTTAGCAACATTCGGCCATAAGAACATATCTGTAATCCTTTCCAATTTCCCTTTCTTACTTCTAAGTAATCAACTCCAAGTTACTCTAAAACATGTACTAGCGCTTTCCAAAATTTTTATGAAAAATTCATTTATTTAATATTCTATATTTTGGCAAGAATAGCATAAATTATATACTTTGATGCAATGGATAATAGGGTACCACAATTTTGGGCCATAGTGTAATTTTTAAGACTGTGTAGAATTTATCAATATTGACTTTAGAGGCCCTTTAGTTCATCCAAACATGCCCAAATAGGTCATGCTTTTGATGATATGCCCTTTCGTTAAGCCAGAATTGAGTTTGATGATATTCCTCTGTATTGCAGCCACTGTGCTAAACTAGGTCATGCTTTAGCCCAATGTAGAGCTATCTCCCAAACCACTAATGATAGAACAGAGGTATCCAACTTAGCTCAGATACAACCTAACCCTATGTGGCAGGCAACGGGGAAAAAATTTGATATTCCTCCTCTGATCTCTGACTCTCTTCATGATCCCTCTAACTCTGACATTGATATGGCTGGTAGGGATCCTGACTCCTCTCAATTTAACTCTCCAATTGGGAATCCTAGTGTTCCTGTTAGTGGCAGAATCCTGGCTTCAGTAAACTACCCCATTAAGAGCCTGGATAATTCTATTACTAAGTTACTTAAGGCAACTGAGCTTCCCAAACCACCACTGATATCTTATGCTAAAGACGATTTGCAAATTGGTTCACTTAGGTTCCCTTTGAAAGACTCTATAAATAACCCTACACTTTCCCTAGCTGGAAAGATGTCAAACAGATTTTCTGTTTTGTAGGAAGAAGGTTCAGGATCACAGGATCAGGATGGAATCAGTGAGACAATTCATGATGATTTGGACACTCCCCTGGATTTGGCCAGTTCTGATCAACAAATACTAAGTGGCTCCTCTGATACAGAAACCTTGGGTAAGTCTGGTTGCCCAGGTAAGTCAAAAAATAAAAAGGCTACCTTTCTTAGCCAACCAAATAAGATGCTTTTAAGATCTGCTACAAAAGGTAATAAATCGGGTGAAATATGACATCTGCTGTAAATATTAACTTCTTGGTTTGGAATCTACGTGGTATGGAAACTTCGATGCTTAGATTGTCTAATCTACTTAAACTCAAGAAAATTCAGTTGTTATGTATAATTGAACTCATGCATGGCAATGCAAAAATTCAAACCTATATGAGTGCTCTAAATTTTTCCAACTCAATTTTTCTCCCTAATGGGAAAATTTGGCTTATGTGGTCCAATTCTCTATCTGTTTCACTCCTGACTCCACATGAACAATTTATGCATGTTGACATAACTAATCAATCTTTAAATCTCTGCATGGAGGCAGTTTTCATTTATGCTTTGAGAGATAGAGAAGGTAGGAAAACACTTTGGAGAGATTTACAGCTGTTATCTAAGGGTGATACTATCTTTATAGGAGACTTTAATACAATTACCTCTGTATCTGAATATAGAGGCCCTTCTAATCCGGCTCTAGGTAGTATTAGAGATTTCAATACCTGGATTAATTCCAATGGTATTTAGGAAATTAGCACAGTGGGTAATTTGTTTACTTGGTGTAATTCTAGGCTGAGAAATCCTACATCAAAAAGGTTAGATAGAGGACTTTGTACACTTACATGGAGCACTAAATTTCCATCTTCCTCCATCCAGATTCTTAATAGACATACGTCGGACCACTCACCTCTCCTCCTGCAATTGTCTAACCTAGTTCCCTCTTTTCCAAAGCCTTTTAGGTTTATTAATGCCTGGTTCCAAAGGACTGACTTTATTGGTTTAATTCAGGATAACTGGGAAATGCCAATTCAAAACAGGGGCATGATCAGGTTCTACTTAAAATTGGTTAGGCTTAAAAAGGTGATTAAAACATGGAATAGAGAGTCTTTTGGCAATATTGATTCTAACGTATCACTTGCTGAGGAAGCCCTTAGAATGCAGGAACTAGCTTATGATTTAAGTCCAACTGTGACTGAATTTGTAAAGTTAAACCAGAAAAAAGCACTACTGCTCAGGGCTCTAAGGTGAAAGAAAAGTTCTGGAAACAGAAAGCGAGACTAAAATGGCATAAGTTGGGGGATAACAATACTCAATTTTTTCATAAAGTTGTCCAGGAAAAGAATTGTAAGATGCAGATTAATAAAATAAAAAATCATGCAGGACAGTGGTTAACAACATACACTGACATTCAGAAGGAGGCAGTTGCTTTCTTTTCTGAATTATTAACTGTGCCTGACAATAATATGGATGATACATATTGCTCTCAATTTCTTAGTCAAATCCCAAAATTAATAACTGCCACGGATAATCAAACTTTAGCTATGCATGTGCTAGAATCTGAGTTAGAAGCAGTCATAAAAGGTTTAAATAGTAACAGCAGTCCAGGGCCAGACGGATTCACACACAAATTTTATAGAAAATGCTGGTCTTTCATTAAACATGATCTAATGGAGGCTGTTAATGATTTCATCTTAGGCTCTAATATCCCGAAAGGAATATCTAGTACATGGATTACACTAATTCCCAAGAAAGCTACACCTTGCTCTTTTGCGGACTTTAGACCTATCAGCTTATCTAATGTACTTAACAAAATCTGCTCTAAGGTTTTAATGGAAAGGCTAAGGCCTTACATGGACACACTTATCTCTCCAAACCAATCTTCATTCTTGAGGAAAAGAGATATTTCTGATAACATCCTGTACTTACCGGAAATTGTCAGATTTTTAGATTAAAAAAATAGATCCCCTCATTGTATTCTGAAATTAGACTTAATGAAAGCCTTTGACAGGGTCAAATGGCAATTTCTTAGGAAGATTCTAACTAAATTTGGTTTTGATGGAACCTTTTTAACTGCTGTTATGAGTAATTTATCTCAGGCTTACTTCTCTGTTCTTGTAAATGGGAACCCAGTAGGCTTTTTCAAAGCTACTAGAGGTATCAAACAAGGTGATCCACTCTCTCCCTTCCTTTTCAATATTTTTACTGAAGCATTCTCTAGGAGTCTGTCTTTTATTTTTTCTAATAATAGTCTTACTCATTTCCAAATACCTGCCTCAATCCCTGCTGTTTCCCACTTAATGTATGCAGATGACACCATAATCTTTATGCAAGCATATAAGTCTAATCTCATAAAAATAAAAGCATTCTTAGATATATTTGAGGTCACCTCGGGACAGAAGTTCAATTTTGAAAAATCTGATTTTTATCTTAGCAAAAGGGCTTCGATTTTAAAGTGTAATCAGGTTAGATCTATACTAAAAATGAAAAAAGGCTCTTTCCCATTTAAGTACCTTGGCTGTCCCATTTTCCAAGGTAGAACTCTTAAGGGATACTTCCAACCACTAGTGGCCAACCTGAATACTAAACTTCAAAGTTGGAAGAATAGGTGGTTAAGTGTTGGGGGCAAGCTGATTTTAATTACACACTGCCTATACTCTCTGCCACAGCATTTATGGGCTGTTACTAATCCCCCTAAAATAATAATTCAAACATTTGAAAGAAGATTAGCAAGATTTTTTTGGGGGGAATCAAATGGAAAAAATAATAAAAGTTGGAAAAAATGGTCTGCCATTGCTGTCTCAACTGAATTAAATGGACTTGGTTTTAGATCTGTTAAGGCCATTATTGATACCTGTTCAGCTAAACTCTGGTGGAAGAGTCAATTAGGGAACACTCTTTGGTCTAAGCTACTTTGGGCTCTTCCTCCTTCCTATAGGAAATCAGTAACTTGGAAGAGAATCTTGTCCATTAATTGTTTTGCTGAACATAACTCATTAATCATTCATGGCAAGGGAACCTGTAGTTTCTGGTCTGCTAATTGGTGCCCTAGAGGTCCTTTATGTAATATTATCCCTGAGCATATAGTTGCTGAAAGGCCATATCTGTCAGTGGCAGAGTTTATTAGCAACAGGGAAACTATTTTAACTCAGATTGGTGCTTTCCTCGAACATGATACTTTGTCTTTTCTTCAGGTGGCAGAACTGACTCTTGATAGGGAAGACAGACTGATATGGAAGGCTGAAACCTCGGGTAACTTCACATCTAAGTCTACATACAGGGCTCTTACTCATGAACCAGGTAATTTTCCTGCTTACAAGTTCATATGGAATAAATCTCTACAAAAAAAGGTATCCATTTTTACCTGGAAAATGCTGCAATCTTTCCTTCCCTTTGATGATGTGCTTATTACTTGTGGTTTTAGTCTAGCTTCTAAGTGCCCGGCCTGTTTTAGTTCAGACTAAATTCAGAATTTCTTTATTTCATGTCCTGTGGCTCAGACTGTCTGGAATAACATAGCATCTATAGTACACTTTCATCTAAGTCCTGATCATTCCCTTACTCACAGATTTTTTATCTTTTGGAATACACATGATTTAACTGGCTGGAAGCATTTTATTTGTAAAATTATTCCATCTCTTACTTGTTGGTCGCTTTGGAAAGCTAGGAATAATTTTATATTTGATAATAAGCCTTTCTCTTCAGATATAATCTCCAAGGAAGTACAAGATCTGATTAAGCTAGCCTTTTTATCTACTCCAAGGACTTATTTCTCTCATGCTACTATTGCATCACCTCTCAGCCATCGGATCCCTTTCATTAGACCTCCCCCGAAACCTAACATATCTACTGTTTACTGGGAGAGACCTCCACTGGGGTCAATAAAAATAAACATAGATGCTTCATGGTTTCATAATAAGGCAGCTGCTGGTTTTATTGTCCAAGATAGCTCGGGGGCTTTGATTAATCTAGCTTCTGCTTTTATATCTGCTGCTTCACCTTCAGAAGCCGAACTGAAGGCATTGCTATTTGCTTGTGAAAATTTAAGTGACATAGGCCAACAATGCATCTTCGAAACTGATTGCAGGTTAGTTATTAACATGATATATGACCCTTATTCTGCAAATTGGAATCTGTTTGAATTGGCTTACAAGCTTAAAACCATATTAGGGTGTGCTCATCTTATTCATGTTTTCAGAGAAGGAAATTCTATTGCAAATGCTATTGAAAAGCATCATACTGGTCATCTTCAATGTCTTAATTTAAATAACATTCCCCAGCATATCAAAGGCCTGATTGCATTAGATATGTTTCACATACCGGAAGTTCGAATGCATTAACATGCCTTGCCTAAGGATTGATACTGCTAATCAAGATGTTTTTGCTCATGCAGGTTTGGTATTTGCTATATTGCTACAGTTCAGCTGTGGCGAGTTCAACAATCCTTGGGGAACCCTATTTTTTGATCAGGAGGATAACACTCTTACTGGATATCTACTACTGGTACTTACGATGGTCATCGCTATACTAACCTTGGCAGCAAATTGCTACATCAGTGAGGAGGCGGGTCTGGATCTTCCACTTCACTTTCTGGCCTTTATCAGCTCCAGTTTTGCACATATCTGCTATGGACCGGTTGCATTTCTTTTCGGAATTCAGGTTCAGAAATTTTAACTTTAAGACATCACTCCTTGTAATTGAAGTTGCCTGGCCAGTGGTGAGAATTAACACAGGGGGTAGAGATTCTCTCCGCCGGATCGCAACTTCATCATCTAACTTTTTCTTGCTAGGATAGCTGTTTACGCAGGTAGATATTTAGTATTGGTAGGACTTTTGGGGGGCAACCATGTTGCCTCATCTCGAACTACAGCAAATATGCTATGTTTGTAAATCTTACTTAGTTTGATTGAGGCTTGGGGAACCTCTAATATACTGTCCCCCACCCTCGGGTGTTTCTCATTAAAAAAAAAACATGCCCAAATAGCAAATCCGCAACCATATATTAATAAATTGCATTTTACTGTTGCCAATTTTGTGATTCGACAACTCTAACTTTCTTGGAGGGGCCTAAGTGCAAAAAGTAAAAGCTTTACTCATAACTCTAAATTGAAATCTGCTCGAACGTGATGATACCTTATACACCCCCATTGTATTTTCCAAGTCCGTGACAAAATATTTATCAACAATCGGGCACAAGAACATATCTGTAATCATTTTCGATTTCTCTTTCTTATTTTTTAGTAATCAACTCTAAGTTACTCTAAAACATGTACTAACGCTTTCCAACATTTCACCGAAAAAATATTTATTTTCTGTTTCTATATTTATGCAAAAATAACAAAAATCATGTATTTTTTAGAGAAGGATAATATCGTAACAAATTTTTGGGCCATAGTATAATTTTCCAAAAATATGTTAAGGCATTTCCTTCATCCATTTTAGCCCAAATTTTGAACACGCAATCGTCTCTTATTTAATTGTGTATTGGTATCTTTAATTTTGTGATTCGTCTCCTCCAAGTTTTTTCTATGGACCTAATAGTAAAAATTATAAAGATAATAAAAATATCGAATAATACTAGCACCAACATTGTTTTTCATTCATATCGTTGCTATGTTATGGTGGAAAAATGAATTTTCCAATTTTTCAAAATTTTGGAGGGATTGTTTAAAATTTTGAAATATTGGACTTAGCACTGATATGAGTTACTTAGGCACCGATATGAGTTACTTAGGCACCGATATTTGTACCGGTGCTACATACTTAGAAATTTTCTTTCCATGTTTGCTCTCAGGTCCAAAATATAATAGATGTGCCTCATTGAAAGAAATCCTACACAACTGCTTTTCATATACATAGGCACCGGTATGAGCCACTTGGGCACCGGTATTTGTACCGGTGCTACATACTTAGAAAAAATCTCTCAGGTTTGCTCTCCGGTTCCAAAAAGAGAGAAAAAACTATTTAAAGCAGCTCTAAGTAGCTGTTTTTATATACATAGGCACTGCTATTGTCCCTTCATACCGGTGCTAGGTACTTAAAAAAAAGGGTCAACTCGATTTCATCTAAACCATTAATTTCTTTAGTTGATTTAATCTCAACCATTAAACGTATTGCCATATAATCAGTAGCGGAACCAGGACGTTATGTTAGGGGGTGTGAATAAGAGAGGAAATATTTTTTTGAATGCTTAATATGATTATATCTAAACGAATAACGCTTACATAATAAGATGAATACATTATAATTAGATTTTTACAAGTACGGGAAATTACTGCATAAAAACCTAATTTACAATACTTGCATTGCTAGAAGTAGAACCACTAACAACCGGAGACAACTATATCCTACGATGTTGCATACGCTGATAACATTGCAAAATCAGTTCATTATTGATTCCAACAAAAATTGCTTTCTCAATATGCACTGTCATAACATCATTCATCCATTCATCTCTCGTTATGTTGCGTAATCAATTTAACATCACATAAGAATAGAATAGAGGCGGGGATCATTTAACATCATAACCAATTTAACATCAGTACATCACACATAATCAATTGATTCAATTCAACATAATTGAGATTTAGAAGCAGCAAGGTTATATGAAGTCATTAAAAGTAAAAAAAAACTGGATGACAATGACCTCCTTTCAATCCTCATCACAATAAATGTTTTACAGTTGAAAGAAACATTCCATTGCTATGAGAAAAACTATGGGAACGCCATAGATCAGGTTCATCCTCTCAAAATTCTAGGCTCCACATTGTTTCTGAAAGATCTGCCTGAAATGCTAACTTGCTAAGTGATAACTATTATGTTGCAAGACATCATTAAATGTGGGAAAGGAAGTTGGAATCAATTCTAAAGGTGGTTATTTGGTGCATTGACATTTGAGATCATTAAAAATTAAAATCAGAGACCTCCTGGCTACATAACATGATAAACTTTGGGATTTCTTATTCTCTTTGCCCTCAAGAATTTTACTTTATGATACAATGAAACAAAAATCGTCGGTAAAAGCTAGGAATTATTGCATTTACCTTAACAGAGGTTTGATCAAATTATAAAATCAACCTCAAGCATATTCATTTGATTAATAATAGACTTGATTAGAAACAAAATGTTTTTGCAAGAATACCTCTCGTCTCTCAGCAGCGGCACAGAGATGTTAGAGAGGCTATCGGAGAATTGAGGATGGCGGGGACACGGGCGGATGGCGACGCGCTCGAGGTGGAAGAATGGTAGGGACGCTGGGAGGAGGAGTTATCGAGTTGGAACTTGGGAATTTTGGATGCCAATTACCATAGGGTTTCAGCCACGGCTGATTTAGAGTGATTATGATTGGGCCAATTGGGCTTAGGATTTAAGCCCAATTGGCCAGCCTTCTTTTCTTTGCCTTTGGCAAAACTAAATGACGTTGTTTCAATTGTACCAAGTCGTCTTCCTTGGCCTTTACCAGAAACAGATGCTGCAACTGGTTAAAAGGTTGGGGGGGAATCCATAGGTTCCGCTGGCGCCTAGGCCTAATTTTTGGGCCATCGGATCGATGGCACCCCCTCACCCCCCCCCCCCCCCCCCCGGTTCTGCCCCTGCATATAATCATCTCACCAAACTCACGCCCATGGACTGACTCATAGAAAATTCTAACGCACCACCGTTGAAATCCTCCACCGCACCACCAACAAGGACCAATCCGGTAGGAAGGAGGAGACCACCAGCAGGACAATACAGAACAGAAGGAGGAGCCCTCCTCCAAGTGATTCAGGAAACGATGGGAGGGAGTTGGCGGGAGGAGGAAGAAATCCAAGTCGGCCGATGAGCCTCAGCAATTGATTCTTTTACCGTTGGTGGTAATCTAATTCCGCCTCAACTTATTGGAAGGTATGTCTATCTGTATTCGTAAGATATGGAACTAAATGTGCTCTTCCTTTTGTAAGCAATAGAACCTTGCCCTTCTATCCTGCCGTTCTTTTCCAGTAATAGAGAACTCATTGCAGTTTAAAGATCATAAAAAACATACTCGGGCTGGAGACAACAAGCCATAGGTAGGAGTTACTTCTAAGTGTTGGGTCTTAGATAAGATGATAGTCGTCTTTAGTGAGTCTTGGCAATGTAAAATGTCGAAAGTTGGTATTTGTCATTGACAAAAAAAGATTCATCGAAGCAAAAAATATTATTATCATCCTCTTCTTTGTTGGTCGCCAATGTTTTAATTTGACCAATCAAAAACAAAAATTTAGTTACTACGTTGTATATCCATTTCCTGGTTTAATCCTCTTAGCTAAATTTTCACCATCGACTCCTTGTTTAGTTTATCTTCTCTACACATTGTTCACATGTACACATATATTATTTTGTGATAGTCCAATCCATGTTGATCTTCCTACCTACTTCAATTGTTCGAGAGATTACTAGAAGTTTGTACTTGGAAGCTACTTAGTTAATTAACTTTAGCTTCTTTCTTCATGCACTGGGCAAATGGTTAGTGGACTTGGATCTTCTTATGCTCGAACATAAATTTCACTCGTAGTACTAGTAGTAACTTATACTCACCGCAACTGATCAGGATTCGGAAACCTTTCTATTTTATTATCGTTTCTCATTTCATGGTAAAGTTTTTGTTCACGGCCTGAATGTAATTCTGATTTAGTTTCTTTTTTGTTTGTTGAATTACTAGAGCTGGGTTTGTTGGTTCCAATGTCATTAGATATTTTTATTGTTTTTTCTGCAATTTCTTGCAAATGAGTTGCAGTTTGTGGTTTGGCAATTTTAGTTTAGTGTATACATTATGTAATTCTAGAACATTTAGTGGACCGAGAAAGGTGTTAATTGTCGGATTCAAATGGCGGTAATCTGTTTGAATACTTGCTTTGAGAGTATGGTCCGCTTATTTCATCTTCAATCAACTCAACTTAACTCTTCTCAACTATTTTCATCTCTTCTTAGCTCTTTTCAACCTTTCTCAATTCTTCTCAACTCTTTTTAACTGTCCTCAACTCAGTTCTATCAACTTCAATTGACTCATCTCGGCTCTAATGATTTCAGATTGTTTACTTTGAACTCCATTAAAATATCATATTATTAATTATTAAAAAATTATTAAATATCATGAAATTGTAAGATCTTGATTTTAATTTTATTTAAATAAGTTTCACTTGGATTTTAAATTTTAATTATGAATTTTACTAGAATTGAATATGATAAAAACTACAATGTAAATAATGAGAAAAAAATATATAATTATCACTTTTAGATAAATTCTATCTAAATTATTAATCAGTGTTGTAAATTATGGAAGTACAAATGTTGTGCGTACATTCGTTTACATTCATACTATAAACTCTAATGTGCGTAAAATAATTCGACATGTTGCTACAATATATGATGTATTTGAAGTTGTTTGGATTTAAAAACTTTGTTCTCCAACCCTAAATTTGTAGTCTCGCATTCCTTTTTGCCTACAAATATTTAATTAATAATTTAAATATATTTCACATGAACTTCATATTATAATTAATTGTATTTATTATATTTGTAAAATGTTTGAAATTATAAAAAAAATTATGTTTCGTTTCACTTCAAACTCGATAACGTCAGGGTTCGAATTCTATAATTACATTATAAAATTTACATCATATATTAAGTTTTAAATATATTATTCAGTTCACATGCACTATTATTTATATCACAATTTATTATTTATTATTAATATGTTATATAATTTATCTGTTTTATTCTTTTAGTTATTTTTTGTTTAGTTAAATTTTATTCCATCTGAATCAGTTTCATTCAGTTCGGCTCAATTTGATTAATTTCGGTTCTGTTTAATTCAGTTGTGATCTATTAGCCTCGATCCACTTCAGTTCAGTTTAGTGTGATTCATTTCACATCAGCCTTATCCAGTTGGGTTCATTTTGATGAAGTTCAATTCATTTTGATTCAATGTAGTTCAATTTGATTCAGTTCAGTTTAGTTTAATCCAGTTCAGTTCAGTTGTTTCAGTTTAGTTTAGTTTGGTTCAGTCAATTTGATTCACTTCATTTCAATTTGGCTCAGTTAAGTTCAATTAGATTCGGTTCATTTAATTTTAATTTAGTTTAGTTCGGTTTGGCTCATTTGAGTTCATCGACAACTATTTTATTTTAGTTCATCTACAATTAATTTAGTTTAGTTCAGCTACAATCAGTTCAGCTCCGCTCTAATCATCTCAACTCAACTTCAATCAGCTCAACTCAGCCCTTCTCAGCTCTTCTCAGCTCTTTTCAGCTCAGTTCAGCTCCAATCAACTCAATTGAGCTCTTCTCAACTCTTCTCAACTCCAATAAATTCAGTTTAACTCAACTCATCTCTGTTTCATTTGAACTAGACATGGCCTAGTTATTTTATATTTTGATGTGGTCATGCTAGTGTTTTGAGATATCTTTGTTTTGATGTGGCTTTTGACAGCTCATTCTCACGTGTACAATAATCTTCAATGATCTCGGAGGCTCTCTACAATGTTCTATGATTTCACTTTCGAAATGCTAACTACCTAAGACCGAAATACTTACAAATGTCTGCCTTTCGTTTTTATCCAGGCCGTGGATGATGAGCTAAAATTAGTGAAGTCTTTTGAGCTTGTTTAAGAGAACCACAAATCATTGCAACAAGTTATGGGTTTGTTTCTTCTGTACTTGGCTTGGCAAAGGAATGTGTAGATGCTTGTGTCGAGTGCAATGAATTTTTTAATTAATGTATGTATTTAGTTAGATTTTGTGGTGGATGTAGCTACCTTGGTTGAAAGTACATTTTTTTATGGGTAAGTCTCAGGAAATGCCCATAAACTTATGAACATGCCAAAGGCTATTTTAAAAAATTGAGTTCAGTTTGTAATTAATAAAAAATTAGGTACTAATTAGATAAATTATCTCCTAAACCCTTTCTTCTTCCTCATTATTTTCCTCTCGTTCTCCCTTTCCCTCTAATTCCATCTTGTTTCTTTGTAATTTAGCGCAGCGCTGATCTTCAAATTACTCTCCAGATCATAGGAGATACAGTCGATCCCCACGGTCTTCTTCTGCACCAGTAATATGGAGAGTATGACTTTCTTCGGTGACTGTAGCAAGGTGAGTAAGATATGCTCCGACTTCCGGCTCTAATTTTCAAGAAAATTCCTTGAAGATCACCATATCCGATCCCCGATTGATCGTTGTGAATAGTGCAGATTGAGATTGCGGCGCCTCTTCTTCCTCCTCCTTGTTTGATCTGGAGTCTTCTTCATCTCAGTAAAGATTGGAGTCGATGGAGACGGAGCTCTAGCGGTCCTACGATCGGGACCGAAGGGATGATATTTTCGATGTGGATATCACGTCCAAACTTGATTTATGGGTCCGGGAATCCGTAGGCCTGGTCAGTTTTTTGTGTTCTTAAATTTCCAACTGAGTTAGGATAGATGAAGTAAGTTTTTACCATCAATCATTATCAAAACCATACATTGGTTACTCTATGCTATTTCAGGAATAAGTAAAGATTAATGAGTATATGATCTTCTAGAACAAACAAAGGTTACTTTGGAAGGGAGTAAATATTAGCTTGATTTCAGTTTCAGAGTTTGGTTAGTAGTCAAGTTACTGTCCAAGACAAATGAGACTTAAGTGCAACTGTTTTGGGATTCAGGAGCTTGGAAATCAACTGCAATTTAAATTCATAGTATAACCCTTTGGAATTTGTTAAATAATATCGTCTACCTTGAATGTTGTATAGATGATCTAAACAAGATGGATGAATCTTGGAGTTTACTTCCAGTTTCACTTACCAAGTTTGATTTCATTTTTACGACTCTTTGCAATTTGGTGAAATTAATATGCATGGAACTGCCACTTTTAGTGTAAAGTGAGCTAAACCTGGCATAAAGAAGCTTTTTGAGTTATATTTTGCGATGAAATTATGAGGTGCATTCGTTTATTTGTATGCTGCAACTGTTATTAACCAACGTGTATTTGTTAGTTTTACTGTGATGGCCTTTTTTTTCTTCTCTTTTTTGCCGATCGTTCGTCTTGAATCACAAGCTGTATATGTTTACTTATATGTTGCATCTGTTAGTATACAATGTGTCCTTGTTAGTTGTACTGTCTAGAATCTTTTGTGAATGACTTTTTTTGCTTCTCTTTTTTGCTGATCGTTCGAACAACATATGTTTACTTATATGATGCATCTGTTAGTATTCAATGTGTACTTGTTAGTTGTAGTGCCTATGACCTTTTGTTTTCATTTGTTGTTAGTTGTACGTTTTGAATAACGAGCTACATTTGTTTACCTATATGTTGCATCTATTAGTATCTCGTATGTACTTGTCAGTTGTGTTGTGTATAACTATTTTTTTAAATTGTTGGTTGTTCATTTTGAATTAAGAACTGTATCTGTTTACTTATATATTGAATTTGTTAGAACTCAGTATGTACTTGTTAGTTTTATTATATTTGACTTTTACTTTTGATTATTGTTCGTTTTGAATTATAAATTGTACTTGTTTGCTTATAAGCTCCACATGTAAATATCCAATGTGTATGACTTTTTGCATGAGTTGGATATAAACTTTTTTAGGTTTAAAATTTTAAGGAATCGAACAATATTGAACATTGGGCTCCACGAGATCTTCCGACTCGAGGAGGATTCATATGAAGATGACACCGAACTTTTAATGAATCATATGCGTGTTTTTATATAAACAATACATGTTGTAAAGTAATTAATGCAGAGTTAATATGACAATGTTAAATTGTTAAATTTTAGTTTTCTCTGTGTAAACTATAACATATACTAGTTGTAGAATAACATATTCATGTTTTAACAAAACAGATGCAAATCATAACTTGACTTATACGCGATCTCCTGGGAAAGTTTCATAATTCATATTTAGAGCTCTTAAAACAAGTGCATGTTTTGATACAAAACGATACAATTTGTAAGGTAACAGATGCATAGTATTTACGAAAATTTTTAGCAACATTTATTTTGTTTTTTGAATATTTGCCACATATTTTTTTACATGTTTATAGAAGCAGAAACAAGATTCATATTCTGATGAATCTCCGGCATCATATAGTCTGAATAATCATGTCAATATCCTATTCTGATGGTCACAAACTCTCTATTGTTACAAGAACAAAAATCCCATCTATTATATTGCTACAACACCAAAACAAACTAAAAAAAAGCCTCTCTTTCCAATATATGATACAGTGAATAAACATTCAACATTTGAACTATCTGAAAGCATCTAATACTAGCCCTATTTATGAACAAAAAATAGGTACACTGATTCAGAATGTCATTCCTTGCTTAAGAGCTTTTGCAGCTGACCATTTCCTACAGCTTCTTCGAGATATAAGCAGCAAGTAAGAAAACCAAGAAAAGTTATTATCAAAAGAATCAAAATGAACACCGAGACTCGACCTCCACAAATGACCTGTGACCTCTACAAATGAACACTGAGACTCGACACCACCCATGAGCTTGTTGTTTTGTTCTGAGGCTAGGAACTCCTAGTGAAAGGAGAAATCAAAAGCATGAAAACACATAGTAGATGCAGAAAAAAACCAAAAATATATATGAAGAATTGCTTTAGTTCACATGTCCTACTTGAGGAGATAGGAATCCCCACTAGATGCAGACAATATCATGTATATTACCCAAACAAATTTATTCAAACACCAAAGGAAGGCTTTATAATGGTAAAAAGTATAAAGGTATCCTGAAAAGAATACCCAGGAGAATATAAGATCAGGCTAATGGATAAAACACTCAACAGAAGAGTAAGAAACATGAAGGAAAAGATGAGGTGAGAGATCTTCTATCCTAGAGATGTCATAGAGAACTAATAAGATGCCACAAACTGATAAATGTAGAATCTTAGAAGTGATATTAGGAGCTCCACCAACCAAAAAAAAACTTCTTTAGAAGTAATTCTAGCATAATTGATGATCCCGTAGCCAGTCAACAAGAAAATGGCGTTCGACCTCCAACATATAAGCATAAAAACCCATAAATTCACCTAGAAATATAACCTTCGGTTCACAGAACTTGGATCACATCCAATGGTCATATTAATGTTGCATAGCACCCATAACTAGGATCATCCAACTTGGAGAAACAGAAATAAATTCTTGCAAATTTAAATTGGCTTGATCCCAATCAGTTCACTGGTTTCCTACATCATTATAGCAATAGTTCTTGTGTATTTGAACTGATATAAAGAGGTCAGAGATGCATCAGCTACTAAGCGGTGATAGTGCATTAGTACAAAGCATGTTCTTATCACCACTTCATCCTTCCTCCTGTATCTTTTCATTTCCCATGAATAACTATGCAAAAATCCATTTTCTTCCTAAGGAGAAAGAACAGAGAAGAGCAGCATCTGCTACAATTAGCAGGGCAATCCTCATAGTTGAAGCTTAAGATGATAAAAGATTAAGGTAAAAAATTACAACACATTATAGACAGACATCCTTGTGTTTCGTGTTATTGTAATACGTATAAGAATTCAATCCAAAATATTTGAATGCACTTATGGAAATGATACTACAGTGGATATTTCTAAATTACCAGACACTTCCAGAGATTTTTAGAGCTTTCTTATGTCGCCTGGTCATTTCCCTGGCAGCATCCTTTATTATTTGTTCAATACTCTTTCCCAGAAGAAACTACTCATCAATTAAACACCACAAAATAAAAGCAGCAGTATCAGCCTGAGTGAATATATTTATAAAGTAACCCACAAAAACTTAAGACTTGCACACATGATTATAAAGATTCAATATCTTTCAGCCATGAAAGTATACTAGTTAGACATTCCTTCATGACTATGATGGAGAACCAAATGTAATGCCAATAATGTTATTGTTCAAAGACAACATCTTACAACTTCTATTCGAATTCATTCAGCACAAAACTAATTTAACTGATAATATGCGCAAAATAAATTTCCAACTTGGAGAGCTGTGGTTAGCCGTGTCTTTCACCATCACCGAGAGAGCTAAATGGGTACCACAACTACTAGTTTAGAGGTTGTTATCAATTTATAGGTTGAATTTATCCAAATAAATAGTAAACTTTTACTACTCGTAACTTATCTTTGAATATTCAGTGAAATAAGGCAATTTGAGTGAAATAGCAAAGAGCAACCCAGATAGCAAAACGACCCCTAAGCTCAAGAAATTGAACCTCAAACCTCAACTGTCATACAAAGGGGAACCATGCTGCTTCTTCACGGAGGAAGAAATCGACCTCATCGCCGAACCATTCAACGATGCCCTAGTTGGAAAATTCACCAGAGGCCGGCCAACTTTGCCATTTCTCCGGCACCATTTTCAGACAATTGGTTTCAAAGGGGAATACAAAATCACTGCTCTGGATGCGAGGCACGTGAGAATCACTTTCGACCTAGACGAGGATCTGCATCGCTGCTGGAGCAGATACACATGGAATCTTGGAGGAACTATAATGAGGATACTAAAGTGGACCAAGGATTTTGACATTGATGAGGAGCCCCCATTTGCACCCATCTGGATCAATGTCGAGCTGCCACCGACACACTTCTTTCACCCTGATGCCATAGAAGGTATTGGTGAGTCTCTAGGCAAGTTTCTTTATGCTGATATTCCAACAGAGAACTTATCAAGACCTTCTACAGTCAGAATGAGTGTAGAATTCGACCTTAGGAAGCCACTCCCTGCTAAAGTTAGACTAGGGACCCTGAGAAAACACAAGTATTACAATATCATCTATGAGGATCCCCACCATTACTGCAAGGAATGTAAGAAATTGGGTCACAATGGGTCAACCTGTAGAATGAGGAATGGGATCACTTCAACTTCAGCACAAGCAACTCCACAAGCAGGCCCTGGTGCTACCAAGAACACAGCAAAAGGGCAAGTACCAAAAGGCCAAGCCCCAGTCACTGGTGCCCACAAGAAACCTCAACAAAATCCAGAACTTGGGAAAAAGCCTGAGAAGGTCTGGAAAAAGAAAGATGGAGCAGACCTTCACATAATCCAGGAGGAGGATGAGGATGTTTTCCTGGACGCTATCACCATGGAGGAACCACCTTTAGACAAAGGAAAAGGACTGATCATCCATGATTCACCCTCACCATCACCAGCAAAATCGGAGCCATCAAAGAAAGGAAGTTCTTTGGATGATCTCACATCACCATTGAGAACAGGTACTTCTGGTCAATTTATGTTCCAAACTACTAACCGTTTTCAACTTTTGGATGAGGTTCAGGAAAATGAGGAACAAGCTGAGGAGCAAGCTGTGGATCTCGAAATGGATCTTATGGAAGTAAGTATCCAAAAAGATGCTTCCTTGGCCAATGCTGAGAAGAGTCTCACCAAACAGGTTCCACATTCTTCCTCTAAAAGTACCACCAATAATTTTACTGTCACATCTTTACCTGCTATGAAAGAGGATGAGAATATGCCTGTCATTGAGAATGAGAATGTGCCTGTGATTGAGAATGATGATGAGCATATAGATAATGATGTGTCTGTGATGGAGAATGTGTCAAATGTATTATCTGTTGTCAATATGCCTGGAAAAGAGTCTGAGATTGCAATTGCTAATATAGATCCTCAGGATGTAAATGATGTGCATACTGATAATATGGATGCCATGAATCATAATAATGTGCCTACTCTAGTTGATACCTCTGTACAAGCTCTTGCTCATATTTCTGCTGCTCATTCTGTGCCTTCTGTGACTGTTGTACCTAATATAGCCAATGTAGACCAGCAGAATCAAACTGGCAAGGTTGAGAAGAAGAAACCTACCTTCTTCACTCAACCTAACAGAATCAGTTCTAGGCTAGCTGCAAAACAAAATATTTCCCATGAATTGTAAACTCTTAGCATGGAATGTAAATGGTTTAACCACCTCTGTGTATAGAATAAAAGAATTAGGTTTAGTCCATAGACCTGATATCTTAGCCATTATCGAACCTAAGCAGAAACATAACACTCTAGATGGTTTCACTAAGATATTACACTTTCACTCTAGTTTAGCATCTGAATCAGGGAAAATATGGATTATGTGGAACATTAATATACACATCCAACTCATCCATAATGATCCCAATTTTACAGTACTCAAAATAGATAACCAGGATCCAGGGAAAGCCTGGTATCTAGTTGTTGTTGATGCTGAGCACTCTAGGCTAGAAAGACAAGAGATGTATGGCAGAATTCTAAATTTACCTTCCTTACCATATCTCTTGATAGGTGACTTCAATGTCATTAGAACTCTTTCTGAGTACAATGGTTCTTCTAATCCTGAAATAGATAGTATAATGGACTTTGATGTCTTTATAAATGCTATGGATATTGAGGAACCTCACACAGTGGGAAACATTTACACATGGGCTGGGTACAGATTGAAAGGGAAAGAAATAAAAGTTAAAGAAAAGGTTTCTAAAAAGCTAGACAGAGGTCTAGTTAACCTGAAACTTAGACAAATCTTCCCAAGCACCTCAATCCATGTGCTGAATAGAACCACATCAGACCATTGCCCACTCTTAGAAAGCTTAAACAACCAGGCCAAAACCTACCCAAAGCCATTTAGGTTTCAAAATATGTGGTACATGAGAGAGGGATTCCAACAGGTCTTAAGGAACAACTGGGAGCAGCCTATAGAGTGTTATGGAATGTCAAAATTTTGTAATAAACTCAAAAGGCTCAAAGTTTTTCTTAAACAGTGGAACAGGGAGGTCTTCAAAGATGTTTTCCAAAACATAAAAGAAGCAGAGCAGGAGGTAGACAGACTGGAGGCTGAGAATGATGAACTTGATAACCTCTTAACCCTAGAAGCTCTCAATATTGCTAGAACAAACCTCCTAACCAAAATCAAGGAGAGAGACACCTTCTGGAAACAAAAGAGTAGAGTTAGATGGATGAAAGAAGGGGACTGCAATAGCCAGTTCTTCCACAACTCTGTAAAACAGAAGCACTCTAGATTGTCCATACAAAAGATTCAGGATGAGCATCAGAACTGGTTAACTGACCAGGATGCTATTGGAAGTGCAGGGGAAAGATTTTTTACAAATCTTCTCCAGGATGAGAATACAGACATGCATGGTGAAAACCTAACATTTTTTCTCAAAGACATTCCATCCTTGATTACTCCTCAGACCAATACAGAGCTCTTGAAACCAGTTACAACTGATGAGGTCAAAGCTGCAGTATTTAGTCTTGGAGAACACAGTGCAAGTGGACCTGATGGTTTCCATGGACTGTTTTATAGAAGCAGTTGGGACATCATAGCCCAAGACCTTACTGAGGCAGTAAGAGATTTTCAAGCTGGTACACCAATTCCAAGGGCAATGGCTTCCACTCATATAGTCCTTATCCCCAAAAATCAGCACCCCTCAACCTTCAGTGAGTTCAGACCAATCAGTCTCTCAAACTTTAGCAATAAAGTTTGCTCCAAGATACTGATGGAGAGGATAAAACAGCTGATGCCCTCACTTATATCAAGTGAACAATCAGCATTCCTTCAAGGGAGGGAAATAGCAGACAATGTTATCCTGATGCAAGAATCTACTAGATTTTTGCAGAAAGATAATGAGTGTCTCAACCTTATCCTCAAATTAGATATGACAAAAGCTTTTGACAGGGTTTCCTGGACTGCTCTTAATTCTCTACTGCTTAAACTGGGATTTCATGGCTCTTTGGTTAGAATACTTATGTCTAATATTGCATCTGCATGGTTTTCAGTCATAATAAATGGAGTATCTTATGGGTTCTTCAAGGCATCAAGAGGACTCAAACAGGGTGACCCCTGTCACCTTTTCTATTTAACATCTTAACTGAACTCATGTCTAGGAAGCTTCATGCATTATTTGAGCCTGGTACATTAGCTAGATTTCATCTGCCACAGCACACTACCCCACTTACACATCTGATTTATGCTGATGACACATGTATCTTTCTTAAAGCAACTGAAAAGTCTCTCAAAAATTTTGTTGCATTTATCACCTCCTTTGAAATGGCAACTGGGCAGAAGGCAAACATGCAGAAATCCAGTTTTTACACAGGTGACAAAAGCAGTAGAGCACAAAAAAGAAAAATTAAGAGCATCTTGGGAATGCAGGAGGGTAGTTTCCCCTTTAAGTATTTAGGCTGCACTATCTACAAGGGTAGAAAGCTAAATGCACATTTCCATGGCATTTTAGAAGCTATAAGTGCTAGAATACATACATGGAACTCAAAATGGATATCCAAAGGTGGAAGGATAACACTAATTAAGTATGTTCTTTCCTCCATACCTCAACATGTATTTGTTGTGATGCAGCCAACAAGTTTCATTCTCAGGAAAATTGAAATGCTATGCTCAGATTTTCTATTGGGGGAAACAGGAGGAAGGAAGCATAAGCATTGGAGATCCTGGGAAAGAATGGCTTTCCCAGAAGAAGAAAATGGGATTGGGTTCAAAAATTTAGACTCCATTATAGATGCATATTCCCTGAAGCTTTGGTGGAAAATGCAGCAGGGCACAGCACCTTGGACCAAGTTTCTTTGGTCCCTCCCAAGCCATAGAAGAACCTCTGATGCATGGAAGAGAGTGAAGTCAGTTTCTGACTTTGCAGAAAACCATACTAGAATCATTCTAGGAAGAGGTACCTACAGTTTTTGGTGTTCCAATTGGCTAGGCTATGGAATGCTGATTGACAAGTTAGGTAGTATTGGCCCCTTGCATCCTGATCTGACAGTTAGAGATTTCTATACTAATAAGGCACCAATATTATATTTTTTGGCACCATACATTTCTGCTGATATTTTACAGGAGATGCAAAGGGAACACATTTTCACTGAGGATATGGATATCATGGTTTGGACCCCAAGCCCACAAGGTAAGTTTTCGGTTAAAAGTGCTTATAGAAGCCTGAGACACAGGCATAGAGAATCTACATCATTGAAGAAGGTACAGTCTCTAAACTTACCAGTGAAGATTTCATTCCTTACTTGGAGAATTCTTAACAATTTGATGCCTATGGATGACATGCTCAATGATTTTGGGATTGTTAATGTATCCAAGTGTCCTTTCTGTGAGCATGAGGACACTTTGCAACATTTTTTTAACACATGCCCCTATGCCTCTTTCATATGGAAACAAATGCATGCTATTTTAGAACTACCAAAGGTCCATTTTGTTAATCTACGGGATAGATTAACAACCTACTGGAATATTACACATCTGTCAAAATTGCATGTTTTTCTGTGCTGTTCTCTGCCTTGTTTAATTCTATGGGAACTTTGGAAAGCAAGGGGTCAGACATTATACCAGGGTGTTAAGAAAACTCCTCTACATACCTGGAATCAGGTTAAGGCAAATTGTAGACTCATCTCTATAGCTAGGCCATTTGCTTCTGCCCATCTCTCTGATTGCATATGGATTCAAAAAGAGGGTTAATTTCTGTTCTGAATCCGCCCCCACCTACAAAACTAATCCCCATCAAGTGGGAGCCCCCTGATAGTGGTTTCAAATTGAATGTTGATGCATCTTTTAAACAAGACTCATCATCAGTTGGGGGTCTCATAAGAGATACTGGGAGTAGATTCAGGTTTGCTTTTTACAAACTAACACAGGGTGTTTCCCCTTTGCAAGTGGAGCTTCAAGCAGCCCTTCAAGGCATTCAATTGGCAGTGGAAAACGGTTTCAATAATGTCTCATTGGAGATGGATAGTCAACTTGCAGTGAGCATCATCAATGGCAAACTGGAGCCTCCATGGAATTGTCTTCAACTGGCCAGACAAGTGGCTGACTTAATGAGGCAGAACAGTTTTAGAGCTTTCCATATCTACAGAGAAATCAATGGACCTGCAGACTTCTTAGCAAAGTTTGGACAGCAGAGGAGGGAATCACAGCATTTCACTGATCTCAGAAGCATCCCACAACTGAGAGAAAAGCTTTTGAAGGATAACCTACACTCTTGGAGAAGAATCAGGGCATAAAACAGGACATGCTAGGCTGGAGTGTAATTCGACACTAGGGGTTGTGGAGTCTTACACAAACAGAAGGGCTACTCCTGTTTTCTGATTTGCATATATGTATGGAGAAACAAACTCTTCATTCTTTTGTACAGGCATTCTTTTGTATAAGGCATAAGCCTATGCCTGTTGGAATTGTTACAACTAGTGTCCAATTCTCTCATGTATCTATCTATTTGACTGACTCTAAGGGAATTAAATTCCAATTTGGAGGCTCGGGGAGCCATAATAAAATCCCCCCACCTAATGGTGGTTTTTATTAAATATATATATATATATATATATATATATATATATATTTCACTGTTTACTCAAATTTCTATTGACAGCCGCATGATCATCTTCTTCTTTCATTTTGATGCCGCTCTGTCACCTCATATTCTACTCTATTTTCCATCTTCAACCGGTCAGTTTTAGTTCAGGTTGTGTTGATTATCTCCAAAAAATAGCTGTTTATTTTCTTATCCTAGCCCTAAAATTTTTCCTATAAATTTGGTTATTAACTCAATGATTCTCATATAATATCCTCTACTTTTCATATTTATATTCTTAATACTCATTTCAACTCTTCAATTTTGATATTCAAGAAAAAAGGGGGCAAGACCATGAATTGTGAGGGAATATTTTCGCTATAACAGTTTTCTCATATTCTCAATCATCAACATCTCCATACAAGATTTGAAGGTAATATATACTCCCTCCATTTTTTTATGAGAAAAGTGCATATATAACCCTATATAATTGATGAAAGTGCAGATATAATCCTGCGATAATGAAAGTGTAGATATAACCCTACGATAATTGAAAGTGCAAATATAACCCTGGTCAGTCAATGCCGGAATAATGGCTTTAGGGTTATATTTGCACATATGTATAATAGTTAGGGTTATATTTGCACATATGTATAATAATTGGGGTTATATTTGCACATATGTATAATAATTAGGGTTATATTTGCACTTTCTCCAACATATAGGGTTATATTTGCATATTACCCTTTTTTTATTTATGGCACCATAGGTTTTGGTGCTTGGATTTAGGTGAAGAAAATGAGTGAATAAAATGTACCGTAGAAAGTAAAAAGTAGAATGAGTGAATGAAATTGAAGGAATCCTGCCAAAAATGGAAAGAGTGATATGAACTTTTGGCTGGGACGGAAGGGATATGATATTAATATCCATATCTGGTTCAGATTGTGATCCAAGGATAAAATTTTTTATTTGAAAGATTACATTGGGAAAAACACGGATAGGTCGAAAGACCTAGGTAAAATTGAGAGGCTTGGCCCGGCTAGACTTACGAGTCTAGGCAAAAGTGAGAGGCCATGTGGAAAAATTTTAGAGGCGAGCACATTTTTTGTGATACAGCTAGGATGAAAACTCGAAAGGGCTCCTACGTAAAATGAGAGAAATTGAGAGAAAAAAATAAAATAATAAGAAACGAGGTTGACGATACATTGGACTCCTTGGTTGTAACTAGGTCGAGAATCTTGAGTTATCCCTCTGTTGCAACCAAGTTGACGGCCTTTGTATTTCCTTGGCGGATTGTTTTGCTTGAGGATTACTCTTTGATTGCTTTTGGTACTACTTCAGGGAAAGTAAGCTTGGCTTTATTCTGATCTTTTGTCACTTATCTTTTTCCTTACACATTTACTTAGTTTGGGTGGTTTGGTTGCTTTAGGAACTTTGGGGAGTGTGAGAATTTTGAGGATTTTCACCTTCTTGGGGGGAACTAGGTAGCTTGGGAATAAGTTGAATGCATTGGCTATTTTTGCATGCTTCCTTCCACTTGAACCTTTTTCTTTGATTTTATTTACTCGAGGATGTGTAAAGGTTTAAGTGTGAGAAGTATGATCTGCACCATTTCGCATGTTTTAACCAATGCATTTGACATAGTTTTTAGTTGGTTTTAGTTGGTGGATTGCTAGTATTAGTTGAGTTTACGTGACAAAGGTTTAGACGAACATGTTTGGTTTTCTTGTCCAAATCTTGCGTTTTGTAGACTTAATTGGTACTAATGGACATCTTGTATCCATGGTCTCCTTGATCTTCCTTGTGATCATCTTTAGTAGGTCGCCCGTGGGTACTTTTTGGTAACATTCTATGTGAAGGCCGTTCGCAAGGGTGGTAAAAGATTGAAGGCCATTCGATAGAAGAGGTGAAGGTCATTCACATTAGAATGGTAGAAGATGAAGGCCACAAACATCAATGCATGGTAGAAGGAGATTGAAGCCAAAGATAGGCGGTTTCGGAGTTCAAGATGGCCAAAGGAGAAAATGGTGAATCGTGGTCCGATGAGTGTTTCCTTAGTCCAAGAACGATACAAGAAGAATTATCCTTCAAGGATAGTTCTATTGGATTTTTCTTCACGAGTACTACAAAATCAACTACTAGAACTCCCGATTCGGACTAACGGTTCACCCGTGGCAAGCAAACGAAGTTCAGCAGACGAAGCACCAGTGGCCAGTCACGGACCGCCCATGGTCAAGCACCAATGGACCATGAAAAAAACACAAGGCCTTCATTACATAAGGTTCCAGGGGTTCCGTGAAGACCTGCACGAGACCTTCACCAGGCCAAGGCGTCGAACCATGACAAAGACCCCGGACTGTGGAGCTTGGAGATCAAGAGTTGAACAGTTTGTCTAAGTATGGAGCCAGTCCATGAAAACCTTCATGGAATGTGAAAAAAGTTCTGAGCAAAGACCATGAGCTACTCGGGGTTTGTGACAACTTGCATAGGCTGTGGGAAAACTCTGAGCAAAAATCGTATACTGCTTGAGGCACGTGAAAACCTTCACGGATCGTGGCACGAACCCAGCTTCATGAAACATGCCATGTACCATGGACCGTGACTATGAATGTTCAAGGAATGCACCAAATCCTGCACTACGTGCTTGAATGCTTCACGAACCGTGACATTCGTGTCTGTCTATGAAGCATTGGCGGCTGACCTAGGGTTTTGCTACTTTTGGCCTATTTTCAGCCTACTTTTTGGCTCAATCTCCTACTACTATATATAGGAACCTTAGTCTTCTACTAAACTATTAGGAAGTAGATTAGGAAGTAAAATAGAAGTAGGCATAATGTAGAGTAGACTCTCTCTCTAGTTTAGAGAGAAGGAAGAGGAGAGTTCTTCTTCTCCTTCCTTCTTCTTTTCTTTTTCTTTTTCCCTTCATTTTATTTTCTAGATCCATGGTATCTAACCTAATATTCTCCATGGATCTAACCTGTGTAGAGTATATCTTTTGCTTGGGATTCATCTTGGCACTTGGTATGAATAATTTGCTTTATGAGATTCAATAGATTCACCATATTTTTGTGTTTATGATATTCTTGTAATTTTTCTTGAATGTTATAAATGCATGAATACTACTCCACATATAAGCACATACTTTGGGCTACATTCTTGTATGGTGCGATTATTGATGCCCCATTGGGAAGAGAAACCTAGATGTTAGAAAGGGTAGGAGAGAACGCATCCCCGTGGGTGTGTGCATGGGGGATTTGAGAATGCTCTGACCTATTTGTCATTGAACCAGTCTTAGCTAACTTTTTAACTGTTGTCCAAGAGGTTGCAGGTAGAGATAGCTTATAGTTGCAAGCTAGGTGTTATGTTGAAACCATAGTATCATAAATAAGGTGCCTATGATCCTCTGGCCTAGCGTATATAGGACCCGGGAGGAGTAGTTCATGGTGGAAGCCCGGGACGTAATATCATGGGGGAGAAACAGACCTACAATGATGGTCGGACCTCGTTGTACTCCCCTAATTATGATGGCGATGCCGATGGGGGGTTGTGAGTGCACCCACCGTGACAAGGTTGGGGAAGTGTATGCCATCGGCTACTCCACGTGTTGTGAACACACTGATAGGTCTTTTGTAAGTCTTTATGTGAATGGATCGAGGATTGAAGCATTAGAACTACTATGTTGATAAATGATTCCTAAGGGCCTAGCATAAATAGTTTGCTGGTTTGTTAATTTCATGCTTTGTAGTTGTTAGTTGAAAATACCAACTCTCCCCCCCCCAGTTACATGTCTACACAACTAGTTGTTCCTTTCACTCGTATGGATTGATGACTCGCACGAGTTTGTGTTTATAACTAGTAATTGGACCCTAGCATCCTTGTGGACAAATCCAGGGCTTGCCGCTAACTACCCTCTAGGTAGCATAGCAGTGAAATCTTGGTGCAGAAATATAAATCTCTTATCTTTTGACCAATAAGTCCATCGGCTTGTGTTTTAACGATGCACGGGTCGAGGGTAGGTCAAGTTGTGATAGGCGTGTCATGACTCATGACCAAACAGTTGACCATTTATTCCTGTTGACTTACCCGTTGTGATTCATGACCAGTCCATCACAACTCGCGATGAGAAAGCAGAGACCCTTTAGAACATGGGCAGAGCAGCATTTGTTTCCTAACCAATTCCTCTCCACTGTCTCCTCCTTTCACCAGCACTTTCCACTCACTTCCGGCCATCACGCACCACCATTTTTGGCCGGAAACTCCTCCTAAACACTCCCCAATCCATCTCCACACTACAGTCACCCACATTTAGCCAATCATTTAGCCAAATTTTCTCCAGAACACCCAAACCCTAGAAATTTGGGGTTTTGCAATTCCGAGAAAATTAGACTAGTTTCTTTTGTGGGCTTGTTTCATCCATCCTCCTATTCCCTCTATTGGTACATTTCTTCACTGCCTTGGGCTTAGTTTTCAAATGTTTTGTTAATTCATTATGTTGGACATGTGAACAAATTGTTATTGTTTTATGAGGATATATGGATTTGGTATTGGCTTTTTAATATTGTGGTTAGGGATTTAACTTGATTGGGATTGTACTATGGGATGACATTATGCTTTTATTGTGCTTAGTTAGCCAAAAACATAAGTGAATGCATAAATTCTCTAGCTATGTTTAAGTCTCAAAGTTTGGATTGTTGGATTTGTTTAGGAATAGCATATGTTATGGTGGATTGCTGGACCCTTATGAAATTTTGTGTTTTTGGGTTTGAAGTGATTGAGCTTTTGATTGTGGCATAATATTGATGCATGATTGACGTAAGTTTCTTATATTGACATAGTTTAGCCAAAAACATAGTGAATACATATTTATGAGAATTTTGGCAAAGAATTCGGTTTTTGTCTATAACATGTGTTCAAGAAATAGTTAAGTGAATGTTAGCCTTTTCATTATCTCAATGTTGTGGGTGACTTGCAGTGAATGACCTATGGTATGAATTTCAAATTGTTGGCATGTTAAAAGTGGCGTGGATTGTATATGAAATTATGGTTAGCACTTGAACTAGTTAACTTGGACTTGATTGTTGCATCTTGAAAGTTGTAATCTAAGCTAAACTAGTTTAAGATTGATTGTGATCCTAAAATATTGCATATATGAATATTCTTGAGAATTTGACATGTTTCCTGTGGTTGATAAACACGGCCCCTACCAAGAGACCTAGGGCTACTCCATGAGGTTCGTGCACTGCCACTCCACCTCGGCCACCGGCTTCGGAGCCGGAGCCGGAGCCAAACCCTGTACCTCCCCCTCCAGACCGGTGCATAGGTTTGACTCTGGTCACCAGGTTCTACGCAGATAGGTGTGAGACATCTAGGTCACCCACAAGCTCCTGGAGAAGAGCCTCATCGATGAGCCAACACTTTAGGCTCTTGGGCTAACAGAGCCAGTTCGCTGCCTCCTCGCCAAAGGGGGATTGAATGGTTTCATGGGAAAGAGTGCCCCCACCTACTAGTGATATGGATTGGAGTTCTTATCCACCGTCCGACTATTCAGCATGCAGAATAATAAGCCGTGCGATAAGTACATCACCTTCAACTTGGGCGATGTACCCCAAGAGATAATAGCCTCGCAGATAGAGGCAGCATTTGGATGGGACACGGTAGAGATCTGGGCAAGGTTGGACCCACAGGCCCCAGAGCACTCAGAAGGATGTGTTATTTTAGAGCATCATTAATAGGAGGCCAAAGAAATCACATGATAAGAGCAGAGTTATCATCCATCCTGCACTCTATTTTGTGCACAGGTTTTTAGCGGGCACAGTTTTATGTTTATCAGAGCTGACGAACGTGCCTGCCAGTGATATTCACTTCCTCTGGCATCTTACGAGTGAGGGTAGTGGATATGGATTGTGGGCTGAGTTATAGATGAAGAGGTTATCGAGGTTGCTGAGAAGCCAAAGGGTAAGACCATTGTAGAGGGCATGGTTACTCTCTTAGTGGAGCACATGGAATTAGTTGCCCTGGATGGCTTCCCACGCTTAGGTAAACATGCCTCATACCTCATCACTATGGAGAGGTAGGGGAAATTTGGCATGGTTGGCACCAGACAGGTTCCGGAAGTATACCACTGGCTATATGGGGCAAGGAATGTAATATTTAGGACACTTCCTCAGCGCAACAGGACCAAGTTGGAGTTTGATACACTTTTGGAGGATTTAGCGATCCAGGCTGACTCTTCATGTAGAGAGGACTTTGAGCTGGAGCTCAAAGACCTCAATCCAGTCCCTGTTCTGCCTAACGAGGGCACCTTACCACCCACTGAGCAGCGTGAGAAGCATCCTTCACCGCCTCCACGAGAAACTGAGCCGATGCAAGAGAATCATGTTCCACCTCATTTCTCTCAGCCTCAACCTAACTTTTATGAGCGCCTAATGCAGAAATTCTTGCACGGCTTTCGTGGACAGGTTGAGCACAACCTATTCGTCTCCCGGAGCCTCATGGAGATGGATGAGGAGATTGACTATCTTTCCTCCAAGATTTTAAAGTTGCAGTCGCAGAGAGGTGGTGACCCAGGTCCTGACTCCATAGCAGCGAGGTGGAGAGAGTGGTGTCAGAGGAACGCCGATTGGCTGGCAAAGTATCGTAGACTTATCGCAGGAACCCCGACGATGGTGTCGGGTCATATCATTTCTGATGTGAGCTTATTGTTTTGCACCTCCCATGCTTTAATTCATATGTTTTCCCTATTTTTTCTAGATTGAGGGCATTTTAGCATTTTTAGTGTGGGGAGGGATATTCACTATTTTATTGTTATGCTTTGGATTTCTTTGCTTAGACTTGGTGGTTGGGATATTTTCTCCATGTTTTGGGATGTTTTTCATTTGTTGCACTTGGATGTTAATAGCTTTGACATTTGGAAAGCATTTTGCTACTTTTTTATTGGAAAACATGAAAAAATTGGGGGGGGGGAAAGGAAAATTAAAAAGGAAACAAAAAAGTAAAAAAAACCCACTAAGTTTAAAATCCGAGAGGACAACTTAGGAAACATTGGGGGGCCCAGATAGGTCAGAAACCTGAAAGGGCAACCTAGAAAAAAATAAGAGTCTAAATGTGCGAAAATATGTGAGATGTGAGCCAAAGAAACATGATGTGTGGCTAGTATAAAAACCTGAAAGGGCTCATAGACAAAATGAGATAAAGGGAGAAAACAGAAAAATGGTATGATTTCACTCATTTTTCGGCATTGGATTCATAAGGTTGTGGTTCCCATATAGATAGATTGGGTAGCTCAACATCTTGAGACCTTTTGTGATTGGGAAATTTAGTGGGGAAAACGAAGTAAGTTGTGAAATTCTTGATTATTGATATACTTCGTTTTTAGGATGATATATTAGTATAAAGTGAAGTATGTGTTTGAACTTCATGCATGCTTTTTTACTTCAGTTTGTGCTATTGGATTTGGGATTGTCAATTCGGGACTTAGAAATGTTTTTATTGATATCAACAAATTGATAGGTTGATATGGTTTGGGTAGATTTAGGAATGGCAGTTGTGGGTAACTTCTCATTTGATCTTAACTTTGGAATGTGTGATATTGAGAGTTTTGTGAGACATGATTTGGGGAAATAATAGTTAGGATGTGGATACGTAAATTCCTTCATGTGCTTGAATCTTTTCTTACTCAAGGGCGAGTAAGGTTTAAGTACGGTGAGGTTTGATGTGTCCATTTTATGTGCATATTTTGGGACTTTTTGGGATCACTTTTGTGCTTTTTTTCTATCAAGAACTTGTTTTTTACCTTGAAATTCTCTTAGGAGAGGTAAGAGTGACTTTACACTCTTTTACCTTTTCTAAGTGAATTTTGTGTGACAAGGAAAGAACATCAGACTTGAAGACTGGAGGCCATTGAAGATTATCTTTTGAAAACTTTGAAGATTTGAAGACTTGAAGACTTGGAGGATTGTGTAATAGATTGAAGGCTAGAAGACAAGAAGAAGAGCAAAATATGTTCTGTTCTGGGCACCCGTCGAGAGTTGTGATGGACCCTGTCGCGACTCGCAACGGACGGGTGGCTAGAAATCCATCTTCTTTTTCTTGTACTATAAATAGCACTTTATCCTTCTCCTTCCTCACTTATCTTCTTCTCGATTTCAGAGCAGAAAACCCTAGGTTTCTCTCCTTTTTCATCTTGTTTCTATCTTTGATTATGTGTAGATTGTTATTGTTGATTATTATGGATTGTAGTAGCTGAACTAATCTCTTGAGAGCAATTGATTAAAAATTCCAAACTTATGTAGTGAGATTCTTGATTTAGCTCATTTAAGAACATTTATGGGAAAGCGTTTATTATGTCATTAATGCTATGTTTTGCTTCATTTATATCATTGGTTTTTTGAGAATAGGAAATTTTATATGATTGAAGTGTTAGGGTGTTAGGAAAGTTGCAAATTTCTTGAATCATTGGCATGAAAATTTAAGAACATGGACTTAGAACTTTTAGTGTATAATGTGTTGTAATTCTTGTTAAATAAGTTTGTTAATGTGGATTGTTTTCATATTTTTCATATAGATGCAAAGAAAGGTTGAATCTTGAATGTGGTTTGTTCTAGAGTTAACCTAATAAAGGCTTTGTTTGGTTAAACGACTATGTCTTTGGTAGAAGACTTGTTGTTATCAAATCTATGGTCCTTCGTGTGGAATGTCATTGATGAAATACATGTATGGTGTAGTTTGCCTAAAGTGATTATCAATGAGGTTTGTAAAATGTTGTTGTTTGCTTTTGAAAATTACTATTAAGAATGAATTAATGTGTATCTTCGAATGGGGAGTGATAGCATTCCTCTTAGGCGATAAATGTTAATGAATAAGTAGATGAATTTACGATCTATAAGAAGTTAGGAAGTGAAAGTCAATTGCCCCCGAGGCTCCGTTAATTGTTAACTTAATCATCTTTGTAGTTGTTGCATGATTAACATTGTCCTTTTGCCTTGCCAGTTGTTTGTCTTTCAATTCATAATTTAGGACCAAAACCAACCATTTACATGTTTTTATATGTATCTATATATGTCTATGCTTATTTTGTTTTCCGCTTTATATGTTTAAACACTTGAAAATATCCATCTTCTTCATGGACAACCCCAACTTTCTATTATCTACTTAATTATATATAAGAAACATTAGGGCTTATAAATTGTATTTTTGAGAGGTACGGCGATGACCTCCCACTCTCCTTAGAAAACCCAAATGTTGCACCACCATCTAACCGTTGCCATTGAAACTGGAACCATCACGATCTCACCACCACGATCTCACCACCATTGACAACCTGCAAGTTTGGGAAACCACAGTGGAGACTACCGACACAGTCCCATGACGCTGGGTAATCCCTATAAAAAATCTCTAATATTTACAATTCTTGACGGGGGTGTATTTTGAACTATGGAGCTCTCAGTTATAGAGAGTGTTGATTACAATCAAACCAGGCCCAATTAACATCCAGGGATTCACTTAATATGTAATATGTAGTCATATTTAGTTTGTCATTTCCATTTCCTATTTCACAACGTTAGCATTTTTAGGTTTTCGGTTACTATGGATGAGGATCTCCCTTTTGTGAAATACTGATCTGCATTAAAACACTAGGGGTGAACATGATCTTAAACGTTTCTATGGTGGTTTTATAAACTCAAGGAATGTTAATGATTCACATGATCCTCGGGCTCATGAACTAGGGGAATCTTCTGCCCAAGGAGCATGGAGAAATTCTGGTGGCGTGGAGATTCTAGGTGAACAGGTGAACTTGCCCATTGATCAGGGAATGATGGATCTTGATACTATGCTCCCAATTCCAGAATTTGATCCTCCATCTTCTAATCAGACAATACATTTGCCGAATCAGGATATGCAACTCCTATAATTCGAGCAGGAGCTTAGTTTGATGTTGATTCCTAATCAACCTCAACAATCCCTAGTTTTTCAGTCATCTGGTTCAGGATTGGAAAATTATTTTTTTGCTGATAAAGCTATCAATCAGCAGTGGGAGAACATGGTTGATCCTCTCTCAGAAACAATAGGAGCACAGGTTGATCAGAATAATCAGCTAATCTTGTTCAATACAGCAATCCAGAAGAGGGTTTAATCAGTTGTGACAGATGCTATGTCAGTCAGCACACATGATTTTGTAAATGAGCTTCTGGAAGTGATAGAGGTTCAGGAAGACAATGAGACTTCCCAACAAGTGGAGCAACAAGATGATCTTAATTCAGGAAGTTGATCAATAGGAGGCAAACACAAAAGTTGTGAAAGTTGATCTTATTCAGGAAGGTCCTCATGTAACACATCCAAAATCTGAATAAACATTAAATGTTGTGACAATAGAAGATCTTGATTAATTTCTAATTAATCAAGATTTATCTTGTCTATATTTAGAACTAGTCCAGATTCATTGTATGTTGCACATGTAAACACCTATATATTATTTTGTAAATGGTAATAGCAAATCATGTTGGAAAATTTCCTTTCATGGTATCAAAGCTTTGCTGATCCTCTCTCCCTAGGGTTTTAATTTTTTTGACCTCTCCTCTTTCTTCTTTATTCGGCCGCTGCCTTCTCTTCTCCTTCAATCGAAATTTTATTTATTTTAGTTGATCGATCATGGCTGACAACAAGAATTCAGACAGGTTGTCCCTCAACACCATGATCCATTTACTCAATACGAAGTTGGATGCTAACACATACCTGCAATGGAAGCAGCAGGTTCAATATTTGTTTAGACCGCATGGACTATATGGTCATCTTGATGGTTCTAGTTCATGCCCGGATTTCCCAGTGGTGCAGACACCGGTTTCCTCCTCCTCTTCTCCGCCTGATGATGCTGCGGTTCTCAAAGCTAGAGAGGTCTTTGATAAGGCCAAGGCTGCCTATGATGATTGGGTTGCTGATGATCAACGAATCTGCAGTGTGCTTTATTCTTCTCTCTCTTCCGATGCCAAGAACGAATTCTCGCAATGCACCACCGCAAAGGAGATGTGGGATGCCTTCGCCACGGCATATCAACACAGTACTGCCATTCAGCCTTCAGTCTCCGCCAACAGGCCGGCATCATCCGCGAAAATGGTACTGTTCATGAGCTTCACCTTTCATTCATGAAAATTTTTTATCAATTATCTGTCATGGGAGAACCCGCTAGTAATCGTGAGAAATTGATTTGGTTTCTTAATGCTTTGGGGGCTGACTTTAAGCATTTTAGTGCACCTATTGCTGCCCGTAAGCCTCTTTCTGATTATATGACTGTGGTTGATGAGGCTAAGGGATATGAATCTTTTATTGTTAATGTGGAGAAAACACAGTTGAATAGTGTCCAGGGGCAAGTAAATTCTGGTCCGATTGTTTTTGTGGCTTCTGTACAGCAGCAGGGAGAAGCTGGTTCTGACTAGCAGCCAGCCGTGGGCAGCGCGTGGCCTCACGCACTGGCGGAACCCATGCGTGGCAGTGGCGCGTGGGCCCCACACGCGGCTGGAAACGGCCTCCCCAGTGGTAAACGTGGTGGCAGAGGCTCCTGGAAGGGTTCTGGCCGTGGGTCCTGGTCCAGATCTGCTGCATATGGGTCTCCAATTTAGTGTTATACCTGTGAGGGTTTCGGTCACATTGCTAGTCAGTGTCCTTCGGCCAATCCTCGCCCTATGTCTCCGGCTCCTCAGCCTTATGTTCAGCAGCAGTACTCGCCTTATGTTGGTCATGCTCCTCAGGCAGTTCAGGCTCATCTTGTTCAGCACTATCTGCAGTATGCTCCTCCGATGCTTCAGGCGCCTCCCACACTAACGGGTTTTGCAGCACCTCAGTATTCTGCTCCTTCAGCATATCCCACTCAGCCATCTATTGCTTCTGCCCCGAGTATTGCCTCATCGATCCCTGACTGGTATATGGATTCAGGAGCGACCAATCATATGAGCTCTTCTGCTTCCAACCTATCGAGTGTCACTCTGTACAATGGTAACACTCTTGTCTCTGTTGGTAATGGTGTTTCTATTGCTATTGCTGGTATTGGTGATGCTCGTATTAGTTCTACCTTGCATGTATCTGGTGTGCTGCTTGTGCCTGCAATTACTAAGAATCTCTTATCAATTAGCAAGCTTACTCGTGATCTGTGTGCTATTATTGCCTTTGATGATCAGTCTTTTGTCATTCAGCACAAGGTCACCAAGGCAATTCTGGGGCGGGGACACGTTGAGGATGGCCTCTATATGCTGGATCGTGGTGAAGAAGCACTTCTTTCATTTGTTAGACATAATAATAATAGAGCATCTTTTGAGAGTTGGCATGCTCGATTAGGACATGTGTCCTCTAGCACAGTTTCTTTGTTGAACAAGAATGGTTATTTATCTCTTACTTCTGTGCTTCCTAAACCTGGTATTTGTCTTGTGCTATGGCGAAGGGTCAGAAATTGTCTTTTGTTGAGAATTCTAAGTGCGCTGCTCATGTTCTTGATTTAATACATTGTGATTTATGGTGGCCTTCTCCAGCCTTATCTGGAAGTGGTTTTGCTTATTATGCTGTGTTTGTGGATGATTACTCGCGATTTACCTGGTTTTATCCTCTTCGTTGCAAATCAGACTTTATTGACACCTATTTCCAATTCGAAGCATTCGTAGAGAATCAGTTTTCATCTCGCATCAAAGTTTTTCAAAGCGATGGTGGCACCAAGTTTATCAATAACAGGTTGCAGTCACACTTTGGGGCTCGTGGCATTCATCATCAGGTGTCATGTCCATACACTCCAGAGCAGAATGGTAGGGCTGAACGGAAGCATCGACACATAACGGAAATAGGGATGTCTATGCTTCTCCACTCTCACATACCTATCTCATACTGGGATGATGCCTTTAGTGCTGCAGTTTTCACCATTAACCGCCTACCCACTCCTGTTCTTGATCACATCTCTCCCTTTGAGGTTCTATTTGGTCGGCCCCCAGAATACTCCAACTTTCATCCTTTCGGGTGTCGTGTATTTCCATATGTTCGACCTACTGCAGCTCACAAACTTGCCCCTCACAGTCTTCCATGTGTCTTCATTGGCTACAGTGCACATTATAAGGAGTTCAAATGCTTGGGTATGACCTCCAGACGTACTTACATGACTCGACATGCTCGATTTGATGAGTCTCACTTTTCCTTTTCCACTGCATCTTCGGAGGTTCAGTTTTCATCCCTGGATGTTTCATCTTTTTTGGACCCCACTGATTCAGACTTGTCTATCACCATCCCTGATCCTGCTTCAGCTTCACCGACTTTGCCTTGTTTGGTGTGTCCAGATTCCTCGTCCACATCTGAGACTGCAACACCGACGATTGCCCCTGCTAAGGATGTGGTTGTTATACCACCACGATCTCCTGCTTCTTTGACCACACTGACTGATCCCTCTAGTGGTACGAATGTTCTCTTGAGTCCCAGTTTCAGTTCAGCATCGGCCAGTTCCTCATCTTCGGACAGTTCCTCTGGAAGTGTTTCTTCAACTCCTCAGGTGCCCCGTCCTCATCCCATGACCACTCGTTTACAGGATGGGACATGTGTTGCCCGTAATCTTGGCCCAGATTTTGTGGCAACAGGATTGGTTGCAGAACTTTTGGAGCAGAAGGAGCCACGTCATTTTCAAGCCGCGACGAAAGATTTAAGATGGGTTGCTGCTATGGATGAGGAAATAGCTGCTCTTCGCCGTCAGCAGACGTGGGAGTTGGTGCCTTGTCCTCCGAATGTTAATATTGTTGGCTCTAAGTGGATTTATCGGCTGAAGTATCGTCAGGATGGCTCTATTGATCGTTATATGGCCCGTCTAGTGGCCCAAGGATATTCTCAGATACCGGGGTTTGACTTTGATCATACTTTCAGTCCGGTGATTAAGGCTGCCACTGTCCGTACTGTCCTTGCCATTGCCACCATGAGGGAGTGGCCTTTACATCAGTTGGATGTCAAGAATGCCTTTCTTAATGGTGTTCTTGATACTCCTATTTTCATGGCTCAGCCGACTGGTTATTAGGATCCTGCTCACCCTCATCATGTCTGTCGCTTACGGAAGGCCATTTATGGACACAAACAGGCACCCAGGGCGTAGTTTGACCGGTTCAGTTTGTTCGTCAGGCAGTTGGGTTTTGTTGGCGGTCTTTCAAATCCTTCACTGTTTGTATTCTCTCAGGGCACTATTGTTATTTATCTTCTGGTCTATGTTGATGATATCATTCTCACTGGGAACAACAGTGTTGCTATTCGGCAGTTTATTGCCCGTGCTGATCGTGAATTTTCTATCAAGGACTTGGGTTCTCTCAGCTATTTTCTTGGTTTAGAGGTTACCCCTACCTCTACAGGGATGTTCTTGGGCCAAGCCAAGTATGCTAGGGATATTCTTCAGCGAGCTGGGACGTTGGATTCTTCTCCGGTCTCTACTCCGTTCTTGCCGCTGTCCCAGCTTCATAGCAGTACGAGTGGACCATTCACAACCCTAAGTTGTATCGTTCCCTTGTTGGCGCCCTTCAGTACCTTACCATTACTCGACCTGACTTGTCCTTTGCGGTCAATTCAATGAGTCAGCTTCTTCAGGATCCACGTGATGATCATTTTTCTACTGTCACTAGGATCCTAAGATATGTTCGGGGCACGTTACATTGTGGTCTAACCTTTGGAGTTGGTGGCATTTCGGAGGTTATCGCCTATTCGGATGCTGATTGGGCGCGTTGCTTGGAGACACGTCGGTCCACCTATGGCTATGCGGTCTTTCTTGGTGGCAACTTGGTCTCGTGGAGTGCCAAGAAGCAACCTACAGTCTCTCGCTCAAGCTCAGAATCCGAATATCGAGCTCTTGCTAACACAGCCTCGGAGGTGGTTTGGTTGTTGCATATTCTTCGCGATCTTCAGTTTCCGCTGCAGGGCTCGCCTATGCTTCTATGTGACAATAACAGTGCTATCTTTCTTGCTGAGAATCCTGTTGCTCACAAACGGACCAAGCATATTGATATTGACTATCATTTTGTACGGGAATTAGTGGCTGCTGGAAAACTTCGTGTTGGTCATGTCTCCACTTCGCTGCAAGTTGCGGACATTTTCACCAAAGGGCTTAATCGTGCATTGTTTGACTTCGTCAAGTCCAAGCTTTGCGTCTCAGTCAACCCGACGTTTCGCTTGAGGGGGGGGTGTGACAATAGAAGATCTTGATTAATTTCTAATTAATCAAGATTTATCTTGTCTATATTTAAAACTAGTCCAGATTCATTGTATGTTGCACATGTAAACACCTATATATTATTTTGTAAATGGTAATAGCAAATCATGTTGGAAAATTTCCTTTCAAATGTCACGTGGGCTTTGAAAAGAAACGGGGAATGCATGAAGGAGAATACTAAGTGGAGTGGATCCAAGAAAAAAAGAATGGCGAAGGAAGCAAAGAAGAGAAAGATTGCACTTCCTGAAGGAATGTTTGAGCAAGAATATGTGAATAAGAAAGCAAAACTAACGTCAAGGAGTTCCTTGTATCCAGATTCAAGCCAATGATCTTGTCCCAGCTCAAAGTAATAGAACAAGAGTGGGATCAAGTGAAATATATTGGGCTCAATAATCTGAAGCTCAAGATGAATGACGAGGTTGAAGGAAATTCAGAAACTGCGAGTAAGAAATACAAGTTTCTCATACTAAGAATGGTCAGGAAATCATCCATCTGGGTTCAGATGTTTTCAATTTACCTGATGATAAACAGCTCAAAGTGATTGCAGAATTTGTAGCTGATATACCTGTGGGTCTTCCAGTGGTTGTCCCAAATCAACCATCCGACCAAACATGAGGTGTATTTCGTGGAACTGCCAAGGTTTCAGCCAACCCTTGGCAAGGAATTACTTAAGGAGGTTGACAAGAGCTTTCAAGCTGGAGGTTACTTTTCTGATGGAAACAAAATGCAGTCAGGAAGTTGTGGAAAAACGGATGATGTTTACTTATTTTAGGTCTAGTTTTATTGTAAATCCTAAAGGTCTATCAGGAGGCTTAGCCCTCTTTTGGTCTCATAATCTTAAGTTGCAGATCATTAATTCTAGTAAGCATGTAATAGTTGCTAAGGTTTCGGATCAGCAATGCCGAATGTTGTATATGTTTTTTGTGTATGGATGTCCTGTAAAAAAAAGATAGGAAGGATGTATGGAACTGTATTTTGGAATGTAATGAAATTAAGGACTACCCTCTAAAGTTCGTAGGTGATTGGAATCAGGTTCTTACTGCAAAAGATAAGTATGGTGGACCGGTGATTAGAAATGAAGAAATAAGTCCTCTTAGGAATTTTCCAAAGCATTTTCAGTCGAAAGAAATTCAACAATCTGGTGCCTGGTATACATGGACTAATGGGATAAAAAATAAATACCAATTTTTGAACGCTTGGATAGAGCTTTTGCATCAGAAGAATGCAATCTGATTTTTCCAAAAGCAATCATGAAGAGTATGCCCATCTCAGTTTCTGATAATGAAGCACCGGTCCTTAATACTGAAGGAGATAAATCACATTCACAGACTAATAGGAGGTATGAATCGTTTTGGGCAAAGGATCAAGATGTGCATGACATTGTTAGGAAAGTCAGATATTGCTCAGAATTCATTCCTTCCAGAAAAAAATTTTAGACACATCCAATGCCTTTTCTAAATGGCTTTTATGTCACTATGTCGCATCTACAAAACTGGTATAAGTCTTCTTATGGCAATTTAGATCACAGGATCAGAAACCTTGAAAAGCAACTGGAATCATTACAATCAAATGAAGACTTTGGAAATGTCGGTCAGATAGAGCAACAAGTAAAAATGGAACTGATCAAGTTGCCAAAATACCAAAATGACTATTGGCAGCAAAGATCCAGAATAAATTAGGACTTACAAGGGGATGCCAATACATCTTATTTTCATAAGTGGGCTTAAAAAGGGAAGATGGCAAAGAGGATACTGGAGATCAAATCTGAATATGGGAGTTGGCTTACAGATCAGAATCAAATCCTCTCAGAAATGTTCAACCATTTCAAGCAAATATAAAGTACAGGAGGATGTATATTCTCATATGCCTCAGTTCCATTTCACACAGGATCAACTGATTGGTCTGGTGGAAAACACACTCAGTCAGCAGCAAAAACAGTTTTTGGAAAAGCCTTTTCAAGAGGATGAAGTTTTGAAAGCTGTTAAAGGGATGAAATTGTGGTCTTTACCAGGATCTGATGGTTTTCCACAAGGATTCTGTGTCAAACATTGGCAGGCAGTAAAGGATCCACTTATATAATGTGCAAAGGAATTCCAGGAAGGGAAACTGATGAATAGAGAATGGAACCAAACAACGATTATTTTCATTCCAAAAACTAAGAACCCTACCAAGGCAAAAGACTTCAGGCCAATCAATTTTTGCAAGGTCAAATACAAGATCCTTGCAAAACTACTACAAGAGAGATTAAAGAAAGTAATTGGTTCTCTCATTAATGAAAACAAACATAGGTTTGTTCCATGAAGACAAATAATTGAGAGTGTGCTTTTACCCCATGAAGTAGCGGATCATATCAGAACAAAGAAAAAGGGATTCTTCACTGTAAAGTCAAGTAGTATTCATTAAATATTTTAATTGGCAATTTTGTGAACATATTTGGAAACGAAAATCTTTTCATGTTGAAACATGCGGATGAGCTGTAAATACGCCAAGAAAATCTTATGAGAACAATGACAGAATATTATAGTATTTGTGATTTATGAAAATCTTAATATTCTGCTATATAATAGGCATTGGAAGAGGCATAGTTGGTTTATGGAAAATTCCTAAAAATATGGCGTTGATATTATCGAATATATGAGAGATGTTGTGATAAGAAAAATCTCTTTATTTATGGGATCTGGATATGCTTCAAGAAGCAGATAAAGAATATGAATATTATGGAGATAATCATGGAGAGTTCCAATCTGCTCATGGGTTTAAAAAGGGACACTGCGGCTGCATTCTACACATGAATCAAACAGAGAAAATCTGCACACAGATTTTCATTCTTTCAAGAGAATTGCAAAGAGCCAGAATTCTATGTTCCAACATACGTGACCTGACATTCAGAGTTCAGAATCATATGCCTTAATTCCTCGGGGGGGGGGGGGGAGATCCAACTTCGACAAGTTTCGAGGTTAGAGGGAGTCTGATCAAGGTTGATCGGTAGCTAGGGGAGCTAGCAGAATTCACATGTTTGATTAGTAAAGATAAGTATTTTGTATGGTGTACTTCGTACTATATCTTTGGGATTAATGGATTTATTCTAAACTGGGCTAGGCCCCGCAGATGTAGGTGAATTTCACCGAACTGCGTAACCAAGTGTTGTGTCTTTAATGCTTTACTTTATTGCACACTTGATTAGATAGGTTATGTTGGAACATACTAGTAATAATTAAGAGAATTCGATAAAACCAAATTTCATTTAGTATCAGAGATTGGTAACTTATTTTTCCCTTGGTTGTGACAAGGAAAGTGTGATCCGATTTTACCATGGCAACCAAAGAAGGAGCTTCGGTGTCTCTATCACCTCTGCTGGAAGGCAACAACTACAATTATTAGAAGGCACACATGAGAGTTTTCATCAACTCACTGGATGAACTTGTGTGGTACTATGTTGAAAACGAGTGGAATCACCCTACTGAAGATGCTAATACAAGCTCTAAGGAAAAAGAATGAGAGTCGAGTCAAAAGGAGCAGAAACTTAAAGACAAGTCTACTTGGACCCCTGATGACCTTAAGGCGTCTCTGGCGAATTCAAAAGCACTAAACTTTATCTTCACTGCAGTTGATGAAAACCAGTTCAAATTCATCTCTACATGTCATCAAGCCAAGAAAGCATAGGATATTCTGTAAACTGTTCATGAAGGAACTAGTCGAGTTCGAGAATCTAAACTACGGATGTTGGCCACTAAGTTCGAGGAACTCAAGATGGAGGAAGATGAAATTATTGCTATATTCAACGGAAAACTCAGAGACATCTCCAATGTGGCGTATCAACTTGGAAAAGTCTACAAGGAAGCTAAATTGGTGAAAAAGACCTTGAGATCACTCCTTAAAAGATTTGCAATGAAGGTTGCAGCAATAGAAGCAGCAAGAGATGTAGCCACTATGAGCCTAGATGAATTAATGAGATCATTACAGACGTATGAAATGACATTCCAGCAAACTACAAAAAGGGTTCAAAAGGAGTTGGCATTCAAAACATCCTCACCAAAGGATAATCATGAATCTGAAAGTGATGATGAGATTTACAAACTTGCACTTATCACGAAAAACTTCTCAAGAATGCTGAAGAAAGTAGTAAACAAGAAATCTTAGGAAAGGTATAGTGGAAATAGACTGAGGCCACAAGAATTTTGAGGCAATCATGGGATGAGATTTTAACAAGGAAATTAGTAGTTCTCTAAAAATCAAAGTGGTGAACCAAAACAGCCTGGAAGAATTCAATGCAGAGAATGTGAAGAATATGGTCATATACAGGCTGAATGTGAAAATACCCAGAAAAAGCTAGGAAAATCATATGTCACCTCATGGAGTGACGATGAAGAGGATGACAAAGACAAAGAGGAACTCACAAGTAACTATGTGGCGTTTGGGGCAAAAATTCATGATGCATCAGATGATGTATGTTCCAACACATCAGACAAAAATGAAGCCTTATGTTCCAACATAGACTCATATGAAGCATCCAGTGATGAAGAAATCTATAGCACTTATGAAAAGATGTATGTTATGTGGCTCTAAGTAGTTGACACAAACAAAGATCTGAAGGAACAAAAAATGCAGTTGATGGAAATAGAAAAGGAATTGCGGGTGAAAGTTGCTAAACTTAAAAAGTGGGCCATCAACACACGCCAAATCGTGTTGCTGCTCCATCGAAAAGTCAGTCGATTTAGAGGCAGACAAACATGTATCAAATAAAATGCCCAAAGCATATTTCCTTTCTGAAAGAAACATCCCCTCCGGTCTTCTAGCAATCTCTATGCCCAAGAAATACTTAAGTAAACCAAGATCTTTCATATGGAAACAAGAACTCAAGTATTTCTTGAGCTCAGAGATAAGCACAGAAGAGCTTCCAGCAATGACTAAATTATCCACATAAACCAAAACATGCAAAGAAATCGATCCACGGGAAAAGACAAACAAAGAGTAATATGCCTTACTTTGAACAAAACCAAATACTCGTAAAGCCTGAGCCAATTTGGAAAACCAATTTCTAGGATCCTGGCGAAGACCCTAAAGAGATTTCTGAATGCAACATACTTGACCATGGGGTGCGCCATAGCATGGTGGGGTCGCATAAAAATCACTTCATGCAAATCACCACGCAGGAAAGCATTATGAACATCCATCTGGTGCAGTTCCCCACCACGAATGACCACAACAGATAAGAATAGGCGAACAAAACTCATCTTCGCAACCAGAGCAAATGTCTCAGCATAATCATTCCCGAAAACCACTAGGCACGCCTTATGACGTTCAATAGTACCATCTGACTTGAACTTCGTCCGGTAAATCCATTTGCAACCAATTGCCTTCTTATCCAGAGGCAGAGAGGCCAAAGTCCAAGTATGATTGCGCTCAAGCGTGGTAAGCTCTTCAATCATCGCATCTCGCCAATGAGCATGCTGTGATGCCTCAGAATAAGTGGTAGGATTTGCACTAGAAGTTACTGCACCCAAAAATCTAGAATGCATACTAGAAAAATTATCACAATTTACACAATCAGTAAGAGGATAGAGAACACCTGAGGATCGTGATGGCACATGAGTGAACGTAGCAGTAGGAAGGGGGCCTTCAGTAGTAAGAGCACATGCATAATCATCACAATCATAATCTTCCAAATAAGGAGGAGGTCGGCGAGCGCAAACACTCTGTATGATAGGAGGCAACTCAGCGGTGAGATGAGACATCGGAACAACCGGCAAAATAAGCGGCGGAGCTGACAGAAGTAAATGGCGAGAAGAATTGGTCGGGGTCGGAGACACTGCATTGGGCAGCGAAGCAGAAGGAGTCACTGGAGCTGGCAGCGCATGAGGCACATTATCGCTGATCGCCGGTGATGTCCCGGGCGGTGCATCATTAAGCTAGACTGTCAAGGGTTGCCGGTGATCTGGGTCGGTCACAAGAACAGGAGAAGCGGCCGGCGGTATAGGCGCAGCTGCAACCGACGGTAAGGGTGCGATGACGGTCGGCAGGATAGGAGCTGCGGTAACCGGTGGCATAGGTTCGACGGTGGTCGGCAAGACCGGTGGGGCCACGTCTGGGCATGTGACTCCGGCGGTGGTGGATGTGATGGTAGCGGTGAGGTGATGGTGCCGTTGGGATCTACGAAAGAGTTTGCTGTTGGAGTTGCTGTATATGGGAACTGGTATTCAAAAAATTGACATCCCGACTATTAAAGATGACATGGGGTTCCAGTTCAAAAAGGCGATAACCTCTTTTTCCAGTAGGATAACCAAGAATCAAACGTCGCCGACTTCTTGGTGCAAACTTGTAGCGGTATCCGGAAACGTGAGCAGCAAAACACAAGCATCCAAATACCTTTAAAGATGAGTAATTTGGAGCTTGTCCATATAGTATCTCAAAGGGAGTGGGACCATTGAGATGTTTTGTCAGTGTCCGGTTAATCAGATAAGTAGCAGTAAGAACACATGCTCCCCAAAATTCAATTAGGAGACTGGCTTGAAATCGTAAGGCACGTGCCATGTTGAGTAAATGGCGATGCTTTCGTTCAACTTTGTCATTCTGTTGTGGTGTATCAACCATAGATGTCTCAAAAATTATCCCAAATGCAGCAAAATGATATCTCAAAAGCAAAAATTTAGTCCCGTTGTCAGCCCGGACACGCAGTATAGTTCAGCCCCATTGATTCTTGACCAGAGCAAAAAAAATCCAAAAATCTATGAGCTACTTCTGACTTAGCCACTAATAAATAAACCCAAACATCTCGGGAATAATCATCAACTATTGTAAAAAAATGCACCATTAGAAGATGGTGTTCTATAAGGACCCCAAACATCACAATGTACTCATTCAAATAATGCAGTAGCATTTGTAGAACTCAATGGAAAACTATGTCTAGTCTGTTTTGCTCTATAACATATAGAGCAAGGTATAGTAGTATTATTCGTGCTAAAATCAAGAGTATGAATAGAAGACAACACCGTAGATGATGGATGACCAAAACGTTGATGCCATAAATCAGATGAAGAAACTGAAGCAACTATCGGACGAACGCGAGTATCTATCAGACGAAGCCAATAAAACCCCCTTTGCTATTCACCCACACCAATCCCAGTCCTCGTACTGATTTTCTATAAAATGCAATAATTTTCAGTAAACAAGGCTAGACATTTTAAGGTAGATAACAATCTAGAGCATAATGATAAATTGAATCGCAAATGAGGTATGTAGAGCACATGAGTAAGGGTGACATCACCAAAACAAATAGACCCATATTGTGTAGCAGACGACACATGTCCATCAGGCAGTATAACATTCACAAAATTGGTAGCAATAGTAATATCAGTAAGAGAACCCTTGTAACCCTTGTCACCAGTCATGTGATATGAGGCTCCCAAATCAAGAATCTAGGGTAAAGTAGACTTACCTGACACATGGTCAGATAATGAATAAAACTGATTAAATAAATGTATGGTCGTACTCCATTGGTTGTCAGACAGAGCAGGACCAAATTCAGATCGTGTAGGTAAGCCAAAGGAGGTGGCCACCGCAAACCCTTACGGCGATGCTACTACGCCGGCGTGAAGAACCATAACACAAATGGAAACCAAGGGTAGATGTATAATTAAAATAAATAAATAAAAAAGAATTCTTTGCAACCAATGATGCTGGAGAAAGAGGCAATCCAAAACAAAAGACAAACAGGCGCTAATCCGCGTGGAAACACAGGCGCTTAAAGACATGCGCACTAAAGGGGAGGAGCGCGTCTGGAGACAACCGCACGTGGATTCATGCGCTGCTGGTATGGCGCACTCGTGAATCTTACGCGCATCTCTGCCGGCTGAGCTGTCGTCCGAACGGAGAGCAAGCTTGGACCGGCGTCGACGTTAGCACAACCGTGCGAGCAGAAAGATGGACCGGCGGTCTAACGGAGAGCAAGCTTGATCCGGCATCGGCGGTGGCACAACCATATGAGCAGGAAAGTGGACCGGCGGCCGATGGGCGAGCAAGCTTGGATCTCCGGCGGCAACAAATTGGACTGTGCAACGAGCAAAAGACGTACCGGCGGCGGACAGAGGTTGAGGCGGCGGCGGCTAGTCTCAGCGGGCAGAGGCTAAGTGTTTCTTTTTTAACAGCGGAAAGGTAGTTCGGATCGGCGGCGCGTGGAGGACACGCACGGACGATGGTGAAAATTTTTGGACAGAAAGGTTTTAGGTTTAGGCTCTAATACCATGTAGAAAATAATGGTAATGATCTGTATTTATTCATGATCTCAGGGTACATTATATAGGAGTACAAAATACCTATACAGGGTAGAAAAAGAAAATAGAATCTAATTATAATTAGAAGTAATATTTATATCGAGCGTGCGTCTTTCGTCACATTTTATTAACATGGTGAATGTTGTCATTTTATCCAGAAAAAAACGTGTTAAAGTACAAACTTAAGTAAGAATCTTTGTTAAAACGTATCTGGATAGAATCTTAAATCACATATCCGATAATGGATAATATCTGGATGTAGTAGAATTCAATCCTCGTCCGATTCAAAAACCATCCCTAAGTATGGTAAATTAAAGATTTCAATAATGATTGAATTCTTCTCAACAAATTCATCATTCTTATCACAAACGATTTACAATGGTGTGACAACAGTCCACATCTATGAAAGCTTGCCTTTGTCAATGTAACATTTAATAAACTTGCCTGCACAACTTTGATGAAAAAAAGTATCACATACGACTAAAATTCAAATCCTAATTCCTTACTCTCTTTTTTCTTCCCTAATCTCAATCCTTCATTCATTAAATCCCAATATTTGCTACTAAATACCCCCAAGTTACTTTCTTCTACCACAAGAGTCACAGATGCTCTAGTGTCCAACCACATATATAGATCCAGAATTGCCGTTAAATAAGTCCAATTCCACCCGATGAGACGTCAAATGCATGTATTTTTTAAAGTATTTAACATTACTTTTGTCATATTTTTGTTGTAAGATTACTAGATTTAGGTAGGTTTATATGATAAGTGGTTTGGATGACCATTTTTGGTTTTTATATCTAAATCCGTCATTTTGTAAACTATGTTTAGTCTAATGGATTTTTGGTCCTTACGAGCATCTAAATTCCATTTTGTGAGATTCATTTGTCGATGTCTCGTGAGCCCTTTGGATTGGTTTAGTGAAGGCCACGTGCCAAAACCTGGTAGAAGATAGATGGGTCGAAGAAGGAAGGCAAAGAAGCAGATGAATTGTCACCCGGAAGTTTAGACAAAGTTCTTAAAATTATCTGAGAAGAATCCGCCTACAAGGGTGGCGTCATTGGATTTGTCTTTTCGAGCACTATAAAATCGACTACAAGAACTCCCAAAACAGATCAACGGTTCACCCGTGGGAAGCAAAACAAGAAGCTTTGAATTGTAGCTCGCCCGTGTGGATCATCACCCGCCCACGCAGATGGATTTGAATATTGGGCTGAAGCCTCCACCGCCCAGGTGAGGCCAATTCCGCCCGGGTAGGATCCCGCTGCACTTTTTCTTATTGTATTCTTTTCCTCTCTCATTCTCTAAGCCCGACCAGGGGGCTCCAAAACCCTAGTTTTTCACCATTTTCTTCCATTTCTTCTTCTTTCTTTGTAGATCTTTGTTCTATGTTATGGGTTTTGATTATGTAGCTTAGTTTTGTACGTGGGAGCAATTGATTGAAGCTTCTACACCTATGTAGTAAGAACCTCTATTTCACTATTTCTTGAAACTTTTGTTACTTTGCATGTGTTCTTAATGCTATGTTTTACTTCATTTATGCCATGGGTTGTTTGAGAATATGAAGTGTTTGTATGATTGAAGAGTTAGGGTGTTTGGAAAGTGGCCAATTTCTTAGCTCATTTGACATGATAATCCAAGAACATGAATTTAGAACTTCTTGTGTATAATGTGTTGTGATTCTTGCTAGATACGTATGTTAATGTGGATTGTTCTCATATTTATCCTATGGATATGATGAAAGGTTGAATCTTGAATGTGATCTGTTCTAGGTTTGGCCTAATGAATGCTATGTTTGGTTAAATGGCTATGTCTTTGGTACAAGGCTTGTTGTTATCAAATTTATGGTTCTTCGTGTATAATGACAATGATAAAATATCTTTATGGTCGTTGAACGTCTAAAGTGATTATCAATGAAGTTTGTAAATGGTCATTGAATGGCTTTGCAAATTACTATTAAGAAGGAATGAATGTTGATCTTCGAATGAAAAGTGATAACATTCCCCATAAGTAACAAATGTGATAGAATAAGTGAATTGTTCAATGATCTACACGAGGTTTGGAAGTGGATATCGATTGTCCCCAAGACTTTATCTTTTGTAGTTTTTACCCTTTTTTCTTAGTTTGTTGCATTATTAGCATAGTTACTTGACTTTGCTAGTAATCTTGTCTATTAATTTCATAATATAGGAAAACTAACCAACCAACCTCCCCCCCCCCCAATTTACTTATATGTTTAAACGCTTAAGAAAATCCCTCTTCTTCGTGAACGACCCTTATTTTCTACTATCTACTTAATTGTATTTAGTAAGCATAAGGGGATTATAATTATAACTTTGAGAGGTACAGCGACGACCTCCCACCTCCACAATTCCCTTTTTGCACATTGTAACTCAATTTTTTTGGAGTCGCCCTCCTTCTCGTCGACCAAAGAAATCAGACATTATGTGTTATGAAAAATGGTGGAGCAGGAAGGGAGAAGATGACAAATCTTAGGGTTGAAGGAAAGAAAAAAAGGGAGGAAGTGGGAAAGCTCGCATTGGGCTTACAAACTTTTATCCAAAATATTATGAATTGCTTGATACCACCCTATATTTTACTTAAATACGTCCAGTATTGATACCTTTTTGCATGTCTTTTGTATTTGCTAAACGAAAATATGAAATTAAACACATTTAATGTTTTCTGCTATTGTTTTATTTATTGAAACTCCACGGTCCAATTTTGCATTTAATTAGATTGTGAAATTTTGGGACATAGAAGAATTATTTTTACAACGAAAAAATCTGGCGAAACAGGCGAATGATCAAGCAGTGCTCGCGGGTGGATGGTGGTGTGGACGCTTAGGCAATGTTTCTAGTGCATGGCGGCAGTGAAGCACGTCATCGTGTAGCCAATCTGCAAGCTAGGTAAATGTAGAGAAATGCCCCGTCAAGTGCAATACGTGCACAGAAGGTGCCCATCTTCCCTCTAGCAAGCCATCCACCCCCCATCCACCCCCTGATTGCTAACAAGGCATCCACTTCTAACCGTTAGCAAGTCATCCACCCTCAGCTACCTATCAACCACCCACCCCTTCACCCGGCCCGCTAGCAAGCCATTCAATCCTGCAGCACTAGCACACCGTCATGAGCGTGTGATAACCATGGTGTAGCACTAGCGCCCTATCACGGGTTTGCGGTGATCTTATCTTCCACCGGTGGTACTCTCACCGCCTTGTTGGTCAGATTTTACCGTTGGAAATTTTCACGACAAAGCACACAGGAATTTTTCTATTCGATAAAAAATGCTAAAAAATTTATAAGTAAAATATAGTTAAAGTTATGTAATATACAAAGCATAAGTAAGTAACATACATGGTATGATTTAGCAATACCCACAATATTCAACTTTCAAAATTTGTGTTCCCTTCATTCTAGACTGAATTGCACATAATCTTTTTTATGATCTCCAAACACATGTTTTACTGTTATTTACTTTAGTTACTCCCTGTGTTTTACTATATTTGGCACACTGTTCTTTTTTAATTGTTTCTTTTATATTGGTACATGCTATATTTTTGACAAAATTCCTTCAATTTCATTAACCCATTTCATGCACCATAAATTCAAACATCTAAAATTATGGTGCCAAATACTGAAAAAACAAAAGGAGCACATTGTAACATTGCATAAAATGTTGAGTATTTTAAAAATAGTTGTCACTGTGAATTCAATAATATTATATGCAATAATATTGTCGCTTATATACATTTTTTAAAACTATCTTTTTCCCTCTTTAACTTGCACATAATCATTTTTTCTCGGTCTTGAATAAACATATTTGACTATACGATAATATCATTACACATATAACTATTCAAATATATGATCAAAGTTTGATAACTTTGGTAAAAGAAAATTTTCTTGCAAGTTAGGGAGAAATAGAGAGAGTACATAGTGTCAAACTTTAACACCTGTACTAAAGAAAACAAACACTCCATCTGTCTCATGTAAAGTTGCACGCTTTGAATTTTATCTGTTGATTTGTAAATATTTGATCATTAATATTTTTCATTAAGGATGATTAAAATTTAGGGTAAAATACACTTATAACCCTAAATTTTGGCTTAAAGTGCCAATATAACCCTACAATCTGAGAAAGTGCCAATTTAACCCTAACTTATTATCAATTGTGTCAATTTAACCCTAACTTTTGGTAAAATTATGCCGATATAACCAAACACTCTAATTCTGGCACTGACCTAAGGAATATAGACATTGACCATAAATTGAAATGGCTAAAACACCCCTTGGTCAAAGATGAAAATTTGATACCCATTAGGCCTCTATTTTCTTTCTTCTTCACACTCACCCCTACCGTGCCCCGTCAACTGTCGTGGCTTCTCTGCCCCTCCTAACTAAAGACCCATGCTCCCTCAATACAGTCTATGCACTGTGTTATCTTCTTCTTCATAGCTCCAAATACCCAAAATTCCATTTTCAGAAATTGTTTACTGAAGGCTTGGACGAATAAGCCATTTAGTGGATCAAATAGGTTTTCTACATGAAACTCACATTCACAAATAATTTTGATGGGTTTTAGTTTGAAAATTACTAGTATGGTCACACCGCAAGTTGCGCGGTGAGCTTGATATTAAATTATAGAAATATTATAGGAATGTTGCTACGATATAGGAATATTAAAAGAGCAATAATTGAAGCTACAAATGTATCAAATTTACATGTAATTGAAGTGTGGAGATGGTGAGACGGTGGTATGGTTGAAGAGGACGATTCGATAGGTACGGATTCACGAGATGAAGGTTTAGGTGAGGAGGTCCAATGGAACCCCTCCACCTGAAACTTCACCTGTCAAATGGGTACCTCTCGAATGGGCACTTCTCAAATGGGCACCTCTCGAATGGATCCAATGGAACCTCTCCATCTAAACCTTCACCTCTCGAATGGGTACCTCTCGGAAGAGGACCTCTCGAATGGGTACCTATCGAATGGGTACCTCTCCAATGGGAACCTCTCTAATGGGTACCTCTTGAACCCATCTAATGGAACCTCTCCACCCGAACCTTCACCTCTCGAATGGGTACCTCTCGAATCCATCCAATGGAACCCCTCCACCTGAAACTACACCTCTCGAATGGGTACATCTCGAATGGATCCAACGGAACCCCTCCACCTGAAACTTCACCTCCCAAGTGGGCACCTCTCAAATGGTGCCTCTCGAACCCATCCAATGGAACCCTCCACCTGAAAATTTACCTCTCGTATGGGTACATCTCGAGTGGGCACCTCTCGAATCGGTACCTCTAGAACCCATCCAATAGAACCCCTCCACCTGAACCTTCACCTCTCGAATGGTGCCTCTCGAACCCATCCAATGGAACCCCTCCACCTAAAACTACACCTCTTGAATGGGTACATCTCGAATGGATCCAACGAAATCCCTCCACCTGAAACTTCACGTCTCGAATGGGTACCTCTCGAATTGGCACCTCTCGAATTGGTACCTCTAGAACCCATCCAATGGAACCCCTCCACCTAAAACTTCACCTCTCCAATGGGCATCTCTCAACTGGATCCAATGGAACCTCTCCATCTGAACCTTCACATCTCGAATGGGTACCTCTCGAAATGGTACCTCTCGAATATACCTCTCGAACCCATCCAATGGAACCCATCCACCTGAAACTTCACCTCTCGAATGGGTACTTCTCGAATGGGTACATCTCAAGTGGGCACCTCTCGAATCGGTACCTCTAGAACCCATCCAATTAAACACCCCCACCTGAACCTCTACCTCTCAAATGGTGCCTCTCAAACCCATCCAATGGAACCCCTCCACCTAAAACTACACCTCTCGAATGGATCCAACAGAACCCTTCCACCTGAAACTTCACGTCTCAAATGGGTACCTCTCAAATAGGTATCTCTCGAATTGGCACCTCTTGAATCGGTACCTATAGAACCCCTCCACCTGAAAGTTCACCTCTCGAATCGGTACCTCTCGAACTCATCCAACATAACCCCTCCACCTAAAACTTCACCTCTCCAATGGGCATCTCTCGACTGGATCCAATGGAACCTCTCCATTTGAACCTTCACCTCTCGAATGGGTACCTCTCGAAAGGGTACCTCTCAAAATGGTACCTCTCAAATGGTACCTCTCGAATGGTACCTCTCGAACCCATCCAATGGAGCCCCTCCACCCGAGACTTCACCTCTCGAATGGGTACCTCTCGAATGGATCCAATGGAACCCTTCCACCTGAAACTTCACCTCTGTCGAATGGCTACATCTCGAATGGATCCAACGGAACCCCTCCACCTGAAACTTCACCTCTCGAATGGGTACCTCTCGAGTGGGCACCTCTCGAATGTGTACCTCTCGAAAGGGTACCTCTTGAATGGTACATCTCGAACCCATCCAATGGAACCCCTCCACCTGAAAGTTCACCTCTCGAATGCGTACCTCTGGAACACATCCAATGGAACCCCCCCCCCCACCTAAAACTTCACCTCTCCAATGGGCATCTCTCGACTGGATCCAATTGAATCTCTCCATCTGAATCTTCACCTCTCGAATGGGTACCTCTCGAAAGGGTGCCTCTCGAAATGGTACCTCTCGAATGGTACCTCTCAAACCCATCCATGGAACCTCTCCACCTAAAACTTCACCTCTCGAATGGATCCAATGGAACCCCTCAACCTAAAACTTCACATCTCGAATGGGGACATCTCGAATCGGTACCTTTAGAACCCATCCAATGGAACACCTCCACCTGAAAGTTCTCCTCTCGAATGGGTACCCCTCGAACTCATCCAATGGAACCCCTCCACCTAAAACTTCACCTCTCCAATGGGCATCTCTCGATTGGATCCAATGGAACCTCTCCATCTGAGTCTTCACCTCTCGAATGGGTACCTCTAGAAAGGGTACCTCTTGAAATGGTACCTCTCGAATGGTACCTCTCGAACCCATCCAATGGAACCCCTCCACCTGAGACTTCACCTCTCGAATGGGTACCTCTCGAATGGATCCAATGGAACCCCTCCAACTGAAACTTCACCTCTCGAATGGGGACCTCTCGAGTGGGCACCTCTCGAATCGGTACCTCTAGATCCCATCCAATGGAACACCTCCACCTGAAAGTTCTCCTCTCAAATGGGTACCTCTCGAACCCATCCAATGAAACCCATCCACCTAAAATTACACCTCTCGAATGGGTACATCTCGAATGGATCCAACGGAACCCCTCCACCTGAAACTTCACCTCTCGAATGGGTACCTCTGGAATGGAACCTCTCGGATCCGTACCTCTAGTACCCATCCAATGGAACCCCTCCACCTGAAAGTTCACCTCTCGAATGCGTACATCTCGAAATGGGTACCTCTCGAATCCCCCCACTCAAACTCTAACCTCTTGAATCTCCACTGGAACCTTCACATCTCGAATCCTTAACTCTCAAATCCCTATACCTGAACCCTCTGAACTTCAACCTTCACCTCTCGAACTCCTCCACTTGAACCCTCTCCACTTGAACCTTAACCTCTCGAATGGGTACCTTTCGAGCCCCTCCAATGGAACCCCTCCACTTGAACCTCTTCAACTGAACCTTTACCTCTCGAACCTCTCCACCTGAACCTTCAGCTATCGAATCGGTAACTCTCGAACCATTACCTCTCATACCCCCCCCCCCCACTCGAATTCTCACCTCTTAAATCTCCACTGGAACCTTCACCTCTCGGACCTCGAATGGGTACATCTCGAATGGGTACGTCTTGAATGGGTACCCCTCCAATCGGTACCTAAAATGACGTCGTTTTGGGCAGCCACCTGGCAGCACCTGTAGACGCACATGGTAGCGCTGCAATGTTTGAAAAGGGGGGATGCACAAAATGACGAAAATGATGCCCAAAACGGCGTCGTTTTGGGCAGCCACTTGAGAGCACTTGTAGGGCCACATGTTAGGCTAGCCTGCGAAATGGCCACCATGCCCCTGACGACAGTTATGTCAACCATTTGGTTTGGAAGGATTTCTTTTATTAAGTTACCTAAGATAAGCAAGATTTTTTTTGGTTGCAGAATTTGTTGGAGGATGTTTTTTGCGAAGTACAACTCCACCATAGTTATTAGTCCTCGGCACATCCCACCACCTCCGCTACTCCAGCCTGTCACCATCGCCACCCTAACCCTGCCGACTCCCCCACCTCGGTCACCCTAACCTCGTCGTCGTCGTCGCCACCTCCTCCACCCTCCTACCCCCGCTCCAAATCCCTCTCTACCCTAACCCTCGTCGTCACCCACTGCCTAAACCTGGACCTTCGTCGTCGCTGTCCTCTCCCCGCCATCATCCTCTTCTTCTCCTCTTTGAGTTCCATTTTATCGGGGTTCGCCGCCCTCCTCTCTGAGCTTTCGAATTAAATCAAACCAAAAGGATGAAGGAATGGGAAATAAGGAAAACATGGTATGTCATATAAGTATTTTCCTATTTTCAAAAAAAATCTTTCTTTTAAATCAAGGGCAAAATCATCATTTTACTGGATTCCAGCCAAATGACCATTGACTAAAAATTCAGCCAAATCCATGGTTATATTGACACATTTTCAAATTGCAAGGTTATATTGGCACTTTTAGTCAAAAGATGGGGTTATTTTAGCATTTTACTCTAAAATTTGTGAAATATTGATGTTTGTAAAATATAATTTTTAACTATAACAAATACCACACAATACACCAATTAAATTTATAGTTAAAGTTAAGAAATTTTGACTAAATGAATGATTACATTGCAGTTTAAAATGAGACAAAGCAAGTCTATAATTTAGTTTGGAACGAAAAATATATTCCCTCTATCCCAAATGAAATGACACAATTTCCTTTGTGGATCACTATATCTCGCCCTGTATTTTACTATCCTCGCCCTAATACGTATACAGTATATATTTTTAATTTAATTTCAATAACTAAATTAAACTAAATTCAAATTTAAAAAATTCAACAAAAAAAAAATCCAAAATCTGACACGAAAAAAATTCCGGCACCGCCGCCGGAGCGCCGCCGCCGGACCACCGGGCGCCGCCGCCGGACCACCGCCCGCCGCCGCCGGACCACCGCCCGCCGCCGCCGGACCACCGCCCGCCGCCGCCGGACCACCGCCCGCCGCCGCCGGCTCCGGTTCGCCACGGCCTGGGCGCGAGGCGCCACCGGTCGGCTCGCCATGGCCTGGGCGCGAGCCACCGCCGGTCCGCTCGCCGGGTTCCGGGCGCGAGCCACAGCTCGCCGTGCGGTGGGCGCGAGCCACCGCCGGTCCGCTCGCCGGGGTCCGGGCGCGAGCCACCGCCGGTCCGCTCGCCGGGGTCCGGGCGCGAGCCACGGCTCGCCGTGCGGTGGGCGCGAGCCACCGTCGGTCCGCTCGCCGGGGTCCGGGCGCGAGCCACGGCTCGCCGTGGCCTGGGCGCGAGCCGTGCCTTTTTTTTTTTTTTTTTTTTTTTTTTTAGCACGAATTCTACTCATTTTGAGGGCACTCGAAATTTTTTGCTATCCAAAACGAGCAAAAATTACTCCGGAAAGGGTGTTAGAAATTCCATGTCTTCGGAGGTAATTTTACTAATTAGTTACGTAGTTGTTAAATTGAATAATTTTTGCCGTAGAAATTTATGCTCGTCTTTGTGTTTTAATTTATTAACTGTTACGTAGAAACTATTGTACATTTATCTCCTATGAATTTATCTCCTATTAATATTTGTTACGTAATGCTGTTTCTAATTTATGTCCTATTAATTATTGTAACGTTAAGTTACGTATTTTTACGTTATTTTGATATTTTAATTTGTTGTACTGTAAGAATGTAATATTAATTCTAGCCACAATGTTAGCTGTTAGGGAGAAAGAAATTTATGCTCATCTTAATTTTTTAATTTATGCTCATCTGAGTATTTTAATTTATTAATTGTAACGTAAAAATTATTGTAACGTTAATTTTAATTATTGTAACGTTAATTTTAATTATTGTAACGTTAATTTTAATTATTGTAACGTTAATTTTAATTATTGTAACGTTAATGTTGATGCTGCAACGGATTGCTCTGCAGGTGGGATTTGAACTTGTCACGAAGTCCTACAAACAGAATAGGAATGGTCCGCTGAGGTTATATTGCATTTGCAATCGGGGCCGAAAGGATAAGGATGTAGAGTCCGACGGAGTAGCAGCTCGACCAGAAGTTGTGACTGCCCATTCGCGATTGTCTTGAAACAGAGCATCACGGGGGATGGTTGGAATGTAGTGCCGTGCAAGGATCCTAGGCGAGGGATGCACAACCACTCTTTCTCAGTGTACCCCGAGGGTCATAGACAGAGCAGCAAGCTCCATGCGGACGCGAAGCAAATGATTCAGACTTGACATTTTTTTAAGTTACAAATTGGAAATTACATTACTAAATAATCTTATTTTTTTACCACATCACACTATTATTAACATTCAAGGAAACAATTGTTAAAACATATCATAATAATTTTACTACACAATTGTTTACATCGGATTAATAAATTTTATTTAAATAGAACTATATTCTATTATGTCACATATACTTTCCAAATTACGGAAATAGTAATCATTTCCAAATTTGAACTAAATAATTTCTAAAAAACACAATTTCTTCGTTTTAATTCCAAAATTCATTAAATTCCTAATATTAGATTTCTCCGAATTATTCTACATCTTAATCTCCTATGATCTTATGAAATAAATTAATTTAAGAGTGAAGCCTCCTATTTTCTTATATTTACAACTAAACCCCTCATTCGCACGAAAACAAAAAAAATTCGCACGAAAACTAAAAAAAATCCTCCAAAACTTACGTTTTCCGGCGATTTTCCGGCGGATTTCCGGCGGCGGCGGGCGGCGGGCGGCGGGCGGCGGGCGGCGGGCGGCGGGCGGCGGGCGGCGGGCGGCGGGCGGCGGGCAGCGGGCGGCGGGCGGCGGGCAGCGGGCGGCGGGCGGCGGGCGGCGGGCAGCGGCACCTGGCCGGATGGAATGGAGAGAGGGAAGGGGGAGAGGATTTTAGGGTTTTTAATTTTTATTTTTTAAAAAATATTAATACGTGTATTTATACGTATTAGGGCGAGAATAGTAAAATACAGGGCGAGATATAGTAATGCCCTTTCCTTTTCGTATATCCCAATAAAAATGACACAATTTGAAAACTATCTAAAATAGTAAAGAATATGTTGTAAAATTCCTACAATGTTTTGTTTAATTTCAACAACTTTTACTGGGCCACTGCTTTCCTAAAATATCCTTATTTTTTTACCGTTACTCCTTGCCACATTAACTTCCATAAAAGAATGAGTTAAAAGTAAATGTATCATTTTATACTAGGGGCGTTTGGAGTAGTATTTCTTAAAATTACTAAATATTATTTAACCTTTCTTTAGCTTATAACTCTCTTTTCATAAGACGGACTTTACAATTTTTTCCAATATAAAAATCATAGGACAAATCATCTTTAACCCCTAAAGTCAACAAACATACAGGTAAAATCTCTATGAAGAAACGTTAAACTACTCCTAATTGGTTCCACAGCCCAACTTTTCAACAGACACAAAAATTCATAACGAATCAGTCTTCATTAAATTGTCTATTCTCTTAAATTAAATGCACATGTTAATCAAATGGTGCTACCTCCATCCCACTAAAGATTGTTTAGTTGATTTATATGAATTAAATTGAGATAACTTCAATTAGCTGATTTATATGAATTAAATTGAGATAACTTCGATCAACTTATTTATTAATGTATAAATATTATCACTTATATTCTTGCCAAAATCTTGAAAAAGACTGTCTTTTCATAAATTTATTCAAAGAGAGAGTTTAATTAGAATAATAAAAAGGTAAAATGTTTTACTTGCAATATTAAAATTTTATTTTGCAACATACATTAGTTATAAAGTTTACGATCTAATTAATGCAACTGAAAACTTTACCTTCATTTCTTCTAATTTATAATTTAAACGTGGGTCTTTCCATGACTTATGGATTTGAATTCATTTATAATATAATTTTAAATTATTAATGTTATATATATAAATAAATAAAGATGTTAAAAATAAAAATAGTTAATATTATAAAGTTAACTACGGTAAGTAGAGGTGTCAATTCGGGTTATCGTGTCACATTCGTATCGGGTTGGAAACGTGTCGTGTTGAAACATGCCGGGTTGAATCGTGTTGATTTCATTTATCGTATCGGGTTGGAAACGTGTCGTGTTGAAACATATCAGGTTGAATCGTGTTGATTTCATTTATGGTGTCGGGTTGGATTGGGTACTTATCGTATCAGGTTGAAAACATGTCAGTTTTTTTCTCGGATTGGGTCGTGTCGGGTTGGGTTAATATCGGGTCGGGTTACTGTCGTGTAATTTTTATACTCGGATTAGATCAGGCTGGGTCAGAATATTGTCGGGTTGGATTGGATCGGGTTATTGTCGTGTCATTTTTTGTACTGAAGTTTTGTTCGGGTCTGATTATGTCAATTATTTTTTATAATGTTTCACATTGAATTCAGATATATTTTGGGTTGGTTCATTTTAGATCGGGTTATTATGTCACCCGATTAAATTTGGGTTGATTTAGGTTATATTTCAATAATACTATTGTTACAACTGCACTATTATCAGGTATTGTTTCGTTGTAACTTGTAACTTGCAAAATGTAAAAACTTGACTCGTAACTCCAAATTAAAATCCGCTCGAAAGTGATGCTACCCTATACACCCCAATTGTATTTTCCAAGTACGTAAAAAAATATATATCAACAATCGAAAATAAAAATATATCCGTAGTCATTTTCAATTTATCTTTCTTACTTCTAAGTAATCAACTTTAATTTACACTAGAACACGTATTAGCGCTTTCCAATAATTCACCAAAAAAAAAATTTATTTAATATTTCTATAATCAAGCAAGAATAACAAAAAATAATGTATTTTGGAGCAACGAATTATATGGTAACACAATTCTGGGCCACAATGTAATTTTTCAAGACTGTGTAGAAGTATTCAATGTTAACTTTCAAGGCCCTTATGGTCACCCATATATGCCCAAATCGCAAAGTCGCAATATTACATTATTGAATTGCTTTTTAGTATCGTCAATTTCGAGATTCGACAATTCCAACTTTCTTGGAGGGACCTAAGTGCAAAAAGTAAAAACTTTACTCGTAACTCCAAATTGAAATCCGCTCGAACGTGATGATACCCTATACACCCCCATTGTATTTTCAAGTTCGTAACTTTCCATAAATACCCGTAATCTTTTTCAATTTCTATTTCTTACTTCTAAGTAATCAACTTTAAGTTACTCTAGAACATGTACTAGCGCTTTTCAACATTTCACCAAAAAAAATATTTGTTTTCTATTTCTATATTTATGGAAGAATGACAAAAAATGTGTAATTTGGAGAGAAGGATAATGTCGTAACATTTTTTTGGGCCATAGCATAATTTTCCATAAATATGTTAGAGATGCTTTTGTGCCTACTATCTTAGTTGAGTAGCAGTGTTGAGTATTCATGGAATTCAATTCACTTTTTTAAACACTTTAATGCAATTTTGCGTTGCAATAAATATTTTGATTTTTTAAAAAAATAAAAAAAACTAGTAAAGTCCCACCGCACATTGCGCAGCATTATTAATTAAAAAATTAGGATTACTTTTAAGTATTTTTGTGTCTTACATTTAAATTGAAAATAAAGAACTTTATTTACAATTCTGAAGTTTAGTTATATAAGGGAAAATATATGAGTAATGAAGTGAAATAATTAGTTTAGTTATAAATCGTTATATATTAAATACAATAAAAATGATTATTTTTATAATATTTCATTCAAATGATTTATAATATTTCATTCAATATTTTTACGGGTCAAAATCGGATTTCAGGTTGAGTGTGATCGTGTCAGGTTAGGTTCGGGTCAATATTTCTCAGACCAAAACAAATTTTGAATTGATTCGTTTGTATCGGTTCAGATCGACTTCTCGATTCGGTTACGCATTGTCTGCGGGACGGAATTCTTTGAAATTATAGTTGACTACGTGCATTAAACTCTTTTGAAAAACCAGCAACTTGTGTTTTGATAATTGTTTTTGGGAAGAACAACTTGTGTTTTGTAGTTCAGGGAACAAGTACAACACGTTGAATGATAATATCTTCTCCATTTTTTTATCATTCATCATCAACAATGCTATCGATGTCATTAACGACACTCATGATTGCCATCTTCTTCACAACCTGTCCTTCCATTTATGCCCTCGACTTTCTCTACAATTCCTTCCCTCCAAACACCGCCGGCGGCGGCGGAGCCCTCCCTCCGCTCAACCTCACTAACGACGCCCTCGTCGAGCCGCCGGTCATCCGTCTCACCAATGACTTCAACCAGTGGTCCTTCGGCCGGGCCTTCTACCCGACCCCAATCCCGTTCCGCACAAACGCCGTCGTTTCCACCTCATTCTCAACCCAGTTCGTCTTCTCCATCCTCCCTGCGGACCTTAACCGCCCCGGGTTCGGGCTGGCCTTCGTTTTGACCAGGTCAACCTCCCTGCCGAACGCGCTCGCGGGGCAGTACTTCGGGTTGTTCTCCACCGATCTCGGGGCCCCGCCGGGCCCACTTCTCGTGGTGGAGTTCGACACGGGGCGGAACCCGGAACTGGTCGACCCGAATGACAATCACGTGGGGATCGACATGAACAGCATCCAGTCCCGGGTATTTGAGAGCGCGGGTTATTTCAACGGGACCGGAGATTTTATCCCGATCAGGATGGCGAACGGGGAGAATATCCGTGCTTGGATTGAGTTCGACGGGCCGAGAAACGAGATCAACGTTACAATCGCGCCGCTCGGCGTTGCGAAGCCCAATAGGCCGCTGATCAGTTTCATCAGTTCTGATATTGCGAATTATGTTGCTGATGAAATGTACGTTGGGTTTTCGGCCTCGAAAACGCAGTGGGTGGAAGCGCAGAGGCTTCTAGCTTGGAGTTTTAGTGATTCTGGTGTTGCAAGGAACATCAACACCACCGGTTTGCCCGTGTTCCAACCGAGATCTTCGTCAAGTAGTTTGAGTAGTGCATCAATTGCTGGGATTGTCGTTGCCTGCGTAGCGTTTGTTTGGGGGATTGGGTTCTTTGCGTTCTACTGGTTTTGGTGGAGGAAGAGGAGTAAGGATGAGGAGGTTGAGGATTGGGAGCTTGAGTTTTGGCCTCATAGGTACTCGTACGCGGAGTTGAGTAAAGCTACGGATGGGTTTTCGAAGACTGAGCTTCTTGGATCGGGTGGATTTGGGAAGGTGTATAAGGGGATTTTGGAGAGTAATGTGGAGGTTGCGGTGAAATGTGTAAACCATGATTCGAAGCAAGGGATTAAGGAGTTCATGGCTGAGATTTCGACGATTGGCAGGCTTCAGCACAAGAATCTGGTGTCTATGAGGGGGTGGTGTAGGAAAGGGTATGAGTTGATGCTGGTGTATGATTACATGCCGAATGGGAGCTTGAACAGATGGATATTCGACAACCCGAAGACGGTTTTGGGATGGGGAGCGAGGAAGAGGGTTCTAGCAGATGTTGCTGAGGGTCTGAATTACTTGCACCATGGTTGGGAGCAGGTGGTTATTCACAGAGACATCAAGTCCAGCAATGTGCTGTTGGACGGTGAGATGAGAGGGAGGTTGGGTGATTTTGGGCTTGCGAAGCTCTACACTCATGGCGACCGGCCTAACACGACTCGGGTTGTTGGTACATTTGGGTATTTGGCTCCTGAGGTGGCTACAATGGCTGCACCGACGTCTGCCAGCGATGTGTATGGGTTTGGAGTGGTGATGCTGGAGGTGGCGTGTGGGCGGAAGCCGATTGATCCATCAGTGGATACGGAGGAGGAGGAGGTTTTGGTAGATTGGTTGAGGCTGAAGTATTCGGAAGGGAGACTGATTGAGGGTGCTGATAAGAGAATCAAGGGGGAGTACGAGGTTGAGGAAATGGAGGCAGTTTTGAAACTTGGTTTGTCTTGCTGCCACCCGGATCCTCATCGCCGGCCTACGATAAGGGAGGTGGTGGTGCTTTTGCTTGGGGAAAGTGTAGCCGGGGAACCCAAGAATCTGCTTTCTGAATTAACTCCCAAGAAAATCGACATCAATCGTGATGGTTTTAGCAGTGAAGGGGAAGAAAAGCCTTTGTCACCGCCTGAACAGCTTGTTTGAACATATTTTATCACCAGTTTTTTGTATTGTTATTCTACCTTCTCATCTTTCATCTACTACGTTTTTGTACTGCAAGTTTGAAATGTCTGTGAGGGTTCAATGTACATTTAGAGGTGGTTAGTACCTAGATATGCATGTAATGTAGGACTGAAATTGGCACCATGTTTTTGTAGTTCTGTTTCTTATTGCGAGTAAAGTACTGTAAGATTCTCTATGGTTTTTGTTCATATCTTCTGTAACATCTTTGGTATAAAAGTCCTTACACTACTAATATCTTGACACGTAATGCGGAATAATTCAGAAGATCCGATGTTTATGTGCGTGGCAAAGTAATGCAGAAGATCTGATGTTAGATTTAATACTTGGAAGAACATCTTATTTTAGATTTATTGTTATGGCTGGGAATACTGAGTCATTTTTGAGAAATTATAGTGTGAAATTTAAGGAATGAAAACAGACAGATGCCTTCCCCTTCTGATTACCAGTCGTGAAGGCTTGAGAACTTGGCTTGCATGTTAATGCCACTGACTCTTTCATGGCTTCAGGACCACACACAAAGACTCCTATATTGGATCCTCCAATTTCATTGGAGAATTTGCGAAATAATTCTGTTACACATGCAAGAAAACATAAGAATGTAATCCATAGGACAGAAAGTTAAAGGTAAGAATTGATGTACTACCTTGAAAGTCTGGCCTTCTTCCGAAATGTATTTCATGATCTGTTGCTGTGTAATCTGTATGCTCTGAACTGGATCTTGTTTTCTCCTTTAGTAACCCTGAATACGGTGGAAGCTCTTTCGTCGCTTTTTTCCATCGCAAAACAATGGCCAATGAGCTGATGCATATGATCGCGGTTGTGAAGGAGCACAAGAGAAGGAGGTCCACTAGAGAAGAGAGAACTTTCTTCCCAGGCTTTTGTTTGCCTAGAGGATATATAGAATGGTTGAAACAGCAAAGAAATGCGAGAAATATAACCGATGATATTCCAATCATGGCAGCCATCCATGGTAGATTTTCGACTCCATGTGCTGCAGATCTGGAACATCCAGTGTCAAAGGTTATGGTCTGCATTCGAGATACCTCATGATCCAGTACTTCATTCAGTGTTCTGCCCCCAGATTCAGCTTCCCGGGTCACGAACACATTCAACTTCAAGAAACTCTGTTGCATATCTTGAAGCTGAGCTAAAATAGGACTCAGAAGGGAGAGGTCTTGTGTTGATTTCACAGAATGTATGAGCAGTATTCCCTTAGAGCACATATATTTGGAATTTCTTGGCGAAGAGGCGAATTCTTTCAAGAAACTGATGAATGGTGTTATCCCAATTCCTCCAGCCACAAGAATCAGACTGTCATATCTGCAATGGAATTCAGGGATCATATCAGATAAGTAATCTGTCTTAACAGTATGGAACGTTTCAAAAGGAATCATCGACGTATACCTTAGGAAGTCTACTGATTTAGGTCCATAAGGGCCTTCGACAGCAATTGGGAGGCACTTCATTTGATGAGATTCGCCGTCGGGCTTGGCTAGAACAAGATTATAGAGAGCATTTGTCCACCATCCCTCACTTTTGATCATGACTGAAATGGTGTGATTGTCAACACTGGAACTGGAAGTTATGCTGAAGGAGTGCCATTGGAACTTCGAAATGTGGGGAATCTTCACGAAGATCACACTTGCAGGCGCATATGTTAACTCTGAAATTGTAAATGGAAAATGATCAGCACACCACTTTCAAGTTTCAAGGATAGATTCGCGTAGCATGAGCTTTGGAGATTTTACTTGGATCCTTCGGAATTGTTAGCTCTATTGCTTTGCATGGGAAGACTCGAGCCGCGAGAACGCAGGTTTGAGGCCAAGATTGTATGACTCTCAAGGCCTTATCAAGTGCGAAGAGGAAAATGCCGGGGAAAACCATGTAGAAATGGCGATCGCCAGTGTGGAACAAGAAGAATATAAGGAAAACAATGTAAAGGTGGTGTGTGTAACAGAAGGTCTCAAAATGCCTTCTCCTTATCTGTGGAAGTGATGTGATCCAGATGACTAGTCCTGCTAGTAGGGCTATCTCCCCAGCAAGGTATATTCGCCCTGTTGGCTGCCATTTCCACATCTGTTTTTTTGTTTATTTAAGAACAAGAACACATCAAGATTTGCCTTCCTTAATTGTGCCAAAAGAGGAATGAAAGGTTAACTTACTTTATCCTGAACGCAATGTTTGATCCCCCATATGAAAAAGGTTCCTGCGCCATGTAAGGTGGCGAAAAGTATCATTGTAGTCCCTAGCCAGATATGGTATCTAACCGAGACTTCAAACTGAATCCCAACTATCCTAAATATCGACATTCCTCTTAGGATCGGAAGAAGCAACAGCGCGAGGCAGGCTTCAGTGAGCAAACCAGTGCGCGTTGCGATTTTAAGCACTTTGTATTGCCACCTGAAACATGAATCAGAACTGAGATTTGTGCACATTTAAGCGGTTACATTTAGCGTACGCAAACTTACATGTTCAGTTTCAGTCCTTTGATAGGCTCCATCTTCTTGAAATCATTGGAAATGTGAGCATAAAAGGTCCATGACAGAAAAGCGACGAATATGGATACAACAAGAATCTCAAATCCAGTCAAAATGCCAATATCGTGGCGAACAACAAGAGGATTGCGAAGATCATTCATCAACTTCCTTTCAGGTCTGTCATTCAGATACATCATATCAACTCAGTGTAAGAAAGATCTATTCAGTTGAGTAAAGAATCTCAGATACCATTTTATTACCTCTTTTGATCAATCTTTGATCTTACTTCTAGGTAAATGAATCCAATCATTGCCAAAGCAAGAAATGGAAAAGTGTAGACAGCAAAATCTAGACCTGGTGAAACAGAACAAAAAGGTTATACTAATATTCAGTCTACTCATGTACTTGGGCACCTGTGCTGTACTGAAATTTTGTTCTTACCATTATAGTTAAACAATGTTTTGTTTGCTTTGTCTTCAACTTCTTTCCACTTTCTTGTCCAAATTTCAGTTGGTTTGAGAAGCCAAAGCAAAACCCAACCCGAAAAGATCAAAATCATCAGCAGTCTGAGGAAAAGAAGGGAAGCTTTTGCCATCGATGAAAGTTCCACAAGTCGATCAAGAAGTGCAAGTCATTTGATACCTGGAGACAGATGGTATTGTAGTAATGTATAAATAAGATGTTTCATAATTCAGACAGCAAAAGCCACTAATTTGGATCTTCCCACTATTTCGCAGTGGCGGAAATTGCTGTCTTATGATTACATGGAGTGAAACCAAGAGATCTTTTGTCAGTGTTGCACTACGCATTCGCGAATCCTTCAATTCCACTTTTTCATCAAGAATATTTGATTTTTCTTGCATACATTACAAGTGGCAGAAATAGAATGATGAGAGGACTAATGAAAATGGATTATGATGGCATAATACACTTCCAATCCTACAGGAGGATGTGGAGACACACACAGCTTGTTGTAAGACTGATAAATTACTGCTACAGTGCTATGTGCTATGTGCTTTAATATCATGTTACCACTTTCTTTAATATGTTAGCAAGTTTTCCTTAGTCTCACGGGAGCCTGTCTGACACGAGACTCACTCATTCATGAGCATATATTGTGCTAGTTACATAGTAAAATGGATTGTAGGCAGCATTCTGTTTAATCTGCACTAACATAAGAGGCCCTACTCTCAAATAATGGAAAAGTGGTCCATTCAAGCACTATTGTTCCCTTAAACTCCATAAAAGCATTTAAAGATTAGCTTACTCTCTCCTAAGAACCACAATAATTCAAATTGTAGTGTCATATCAAAGTTCTTGAATTCTTATCACGCGCTTCAGTGGCACACATTGAGAAAAAGCTGATCCAATCAAGCTCCCACACAAGTTAAGGAAGCGTACAAGCATGCTTGAACAACAGTAAATGATGTGAAATTCAGCAGAAAAATCAGGTGTGAAATAATTTGAGATTCATTTCATCTTGTGTGGTTTAATATAGCAATTCAGTGGAATTGTAGTCCCCATACCATACCACAGCACTCACTGCAAGGAGGATATCGTTATCTATTCACTGGTCCAGCTTTCAGCTTCTTAGTGGATCTGTTCCATCCCATTTGCTCACTGAAAGGTAGATTACTAGACAAAATGGTCACAAGAAAAAAGCTAGTTCCATTAGGCAAACAAAGAGTTTCATGAAACCATGCATATGTTGCAGCTCACCTCAATAGGCTAGTTCTTCTCTTCTTTACTCGAGCCTTTTCAATGCTTGTAACAGCTACAAGGTAAGCAAATCCGAACCATGTAAGTCTAACAATCAAGTTTTAGTGGTGTATTGGGGGACTTTAGGAGCATTGGTTTTCTGCAATGACTTAGCAGCCAAAATATAAGGGCATAGAAACTCATTGTGATACAGATTATGTATGAAGAATCCCTGATGATTTGTATGAATATGGACAAGATCAGATACCTTCCCGTGATTAATAAGCAACTATGGCTGGCAAAGACAAAAAGATCCTTAGCAGCCTTTGAAGAAGCTTGTAGACACATTTGACACATTGCATTATTCATGTACGTACAAGAATCGGATTATGCGAGTATCGACATGGTGTTCAAGTGGTTAAGTGTCTGGCAGATTTAGTGCCGAGAATTTATAATCATAAAATGGAGGTGATACGCAAGTATCGACATGAGTGTTCAAGTGGTTAAGTGTCTGACAGATTTAGTACCGAGAATTTATAATCATAAAATGGAGGTGATATTCACTCATGGCTTGAGATACTTTATGGATGATATAACACTACACTAACAAAGACATTTCAATATAGCATTTCAATATACTGAATAGTTTTTATAGTAATTCTTTAGGACTAAAATTGAGTTGAAATCAATGAAGATAAGACCAAAAAGGGAATAACCTTTCTATTTACCTCACATGTTAAAAACATACATTTTATACTTCCTGAATTATTATATTAGTAGTGGTTGTAGGAGTAGAATTTCATGTCATTTTTCAAAGGATGATTAAATTAAAGGGGAAAATGTTACTCCTGTGAGGAACCTTTATAATGCTTGTACTAGTTCGTCATCACATGCGAGGTCCGTCTAAGAATCTCTCCACTACAGAAACCAACGTACAGAATCCGTCACGGAAGTTTTTTTAAATCTATTTTTCCTTCATATATTCATCAAAGTGTAGAGTCGGTGAAAAAATACCAACTTGTCGTTGAGAAATTGTCTTTAAATGATACTCTTCCCCACCTCCCGCTTTTGTGCAAGTGATTGAAAGAGTGTTCTTCTCTTTCTTTTCCTTTTTTTTTTGTCAAAACTATCAAATGCAATTTTTTGTTTAGATCCTAACATTGTTTAACAAGAAGTTTTTAGATCCAACAGTTTAAAATATGTCTGCATAAATATTCCAACATTTTTAAAACAAACCTTTTGAGTTTCGGTACCTTTGCTGTCTTAGATGTTATTTTTTAGCGGAATATTTTCGTAATTTTCTTCCAATAAGTTATCGATAATTTTTTTTCAAAAGGATCATGTTATGATAACACCATTCTTCTTCTTCTTCCTAAAACCTTCTCGTCCCTATCCTCCCATCCGAATTTCCATCACCCTTCTTCCTAAAACCCTCTCGTCCCTATCTTCTCATCCGAATTTCCATCGCCACCACCACAGTACTCCACTACCCCCACCTTTCCCCTACCGACTCCATGATAAAACTCTACCACAACGAGCACGAGTCATCACAATCAGAATTTTAAATAGCCAAAAATTAAATCATTTTAATGATTTAAACCGGATTTTAGTGTTATTAATCATCGTTAAAAGTATATTTAATGGTGATTTGAAATTGAACAGTCTTATAACACTTGTGAACCCTCCTCGAGGCCCTTTTTAAGGTGGTTTTTCACTTTTTACACAAAATTATCCTTAATAAAGCATTTATATCCTTTTCATGCACTAGTGTCAACTTCAAAAATCCCTAAAAGCAAAAACGAATTGTAGTGAATGAAATTTCGACTGATCAAAACCAACATTTTTTATATGAATCTCCTTGCCAAGAAGCTGGATTGCGGAATTAAGATCTTTGACAAAATAAGGGAACTTGCAAAACCCTTCTAGTGCAGCACGAAATTCAAGGTTTAGCTCTTGAGGTACACTCAATTTTGACTTGCTCTCTAACTAGCCCTCAGGATCAGATTACAAGGTTTATTGATACTTAACTAGCCATCGAGGTTAAGCAACAATGGAAAAAAGCTCGCAAGCTACAAGAGTATGAACTCAAAGGTTTGCATATTTGATTGATAAGAATGGTACAAGCCACCCCCCCCTTTATAGGGCTGAGTTCGTCCAAACCTAGTCCTAATCAGGACGGGATTTGGATATTCTTGTCAGAAACTGAATAGAATTATTGCAGCTTTAAGAAGCTAAACCATATCCAACTAAAATACCTAAAATAAGCTGACTATGGCCGAATTCATCCATATCACACCTTGGATGAATATTGCCTTATCTAATCTTATCAAAACTAATTTTAATCAGAATAAAACTGAATATACTAAACCCTAATTGGCTATATTTTTTAAATTTAGCTCTTCAAAGTCTACATTGCCGAACTGCCAGTCCATAAACCCAAAATGAAATAATTTTACAATACTTTACACTGATCACACTACTTCATTAAAAACCCAGTGGGAAAAAAGAGTATAGTGTTCTTTATGATACTTCAGTTTTTTAATAGTCTTGAACAATAAATTCAAGATGTCGATGATGACTTCTTCTTCAATTCTTCATCATAAAGGGGATCAATCAAAGCATTTAAGGTAACATCTCTAAGCTTCGTTCTTGACCTAGTCATAGGTCCCACCATGTCACTTAGAGGATCCCAAACAAAACCTTTAAATGTTTGATCAAGATGTGGAATGTCTTCATTTATGGTGGTAGTCGTTTTGGCATCCCCATCATTCCCTCTGTGCCCGAAAGGCTTCGCCCTCGAAAATGAATTGTCTTCAAAGGTAAATAGAGATAAATCAGCAACTTTGAAGGTCGCACTAACACCATATTGATATAGTAACTCAATCTTGTCAGCATTGTCGTTCACACGATCCAAGACTTTAAAAGGACCATCTCCACGAGGACTCAACTAGATTTTCAAGCATTCGAAAACCTCTCTTTTCGTAGATGAACCCAAACATAATCTCCCACGTTGAACCTCATCAACTTGCGGCTTTGATTATCTATATCAGCATTCTGTGCATTTGTTCGTTTAATTTTCATGCACACCTTCTCATGAATTCTCTTCACAAAATCAGCTTTCTTTTCTCCATCAAGATTTTTAACCTATTTAAAATTCAAACGAAGTAAGTCAAGAGGTGTATTAGGTAGAAACCCACAAACAATCTCAAATGGAGGTAAAGAAGTAGTAGAATGAATAGTGTAATTATAAGCAAACTCTGCATTCAGAATGCATTTTTCCAATTATTTAAGTTCTTCTGAACTAGGGCACGCAGGAGAGCCCTTAGGGTTCGATTGGTCAAATATGTTTTTCCATCAGTTTGAGGATGACTGTCAGTAGAAAACAACAGCTTTGTCCCTAAATTGGGCCACTAGGTATTCCAAAAGTAGGATAAAAATTTAACATCACAATCAGAGACAATGGATGCAGGAATTCCATGTAACCGAACTACTTCCTTCAAAAATAGATGCGCAACATGCTTTGCATCATCTGTCTTCCTGCAAGGAATAAAATGTGTCATTTTCAAAAATCTATCCACAACCACAAAGATAGAATCAATACCTGATTGAGATCTTGGTAAACCTAGGACAAAATCCATGGAAATATCAACCCAATGATGTGTAGGAATGGATAATGGAGTATAAAGACCATGAGGCTTAGTTTTAGACTTAGCGTTCAAGTCATCAAGACAATTCCTACAAACTCTGTCATTATCAAGTGTCATTTCGGCCAATAGAAGTGTTCTCACAACAAATTATAAGTTTTAAATGCACCAAAATGTTCCATTAAACCACCTGAATGAGCTTCTCTAACAAGTAATTCAAACATACAACATAGAGGAATACATAACCTATTATTCATAAAGAAGAAACCATCATGCTGAAAAAACTTCTCATAAGCACCACTTTTGCATGCAACATATATAGATTAAAAAAATCAAGATCAATCGCATATAAATCTCGCACGAATGAAAACCCTAACATAATGCATTCCAATCGTGTAATTAAAACATGTCTACAACTTAAAGCATTAGCTACAACATTTTCTTTACCCTTTTTGTAACGCAGCACATAAGAAAAAGGTTCAATGAAAATAGACCATTTAGCATGATGCTTATTCAAGTTCATCCGACTCTTCAAATATTTCAAGGATTCATGATCACTAAGAATGAAAAATTCTTTATGCAATAAATAATGTTGCCAAGTTTCTAATGCACGCACAGTTGCATAAAATTCTTTATCATACACATGATAGTTTAGAGCACCGCCTTTTAGTTGTTCACTGAAGTAAGCTATAGGTCGATTCTCTTGCATCAAAACAACACCAACACCAACACTAGAAGTATCACAATGAATTTCAAAAGTACCATTAAAATTAGGTAAGGCAAGAACATGAGCATTGCATAATCGTACTTTCAATTCATTAAATGCATTATATTGACTCTCAGTCCAAAGAAACTTCACATCCTTCTTAATTAGTTCATTTAGAGGTGCAGCAGTAGATGAGAAATCACGCACAAACCATCTATAAAAACTAGCTAAACCATGAAAAGAACGTACCTGGTTGGCATTAGAAGGTCTCGACCAAGTCTTAATGGCCTCAATTGGTTTTGTCGACTTTTATGCCCTTCATAAAGACCACTAAACTGAGAAACACAACCTCTAAAGTGCAAAAGGTGCACTTCTTGATGTTCGCATATAAACAAGACTCACAGAGTGCAACAAGAACTATTTTAACATGCTCAATATGTTCATCAGTCGACTTAGAAGAAACCAATATATCATCAAAATAGACCCTAACAAATCGACCAATAAACTTCCATAAGACATGATTAATCAACCGCATAAAAGTACTAGGTGAATTAATTAAACCGAAAGGTATAACAATCCATTCATACAACCCAAACTTAGTCTTAAATACAGTTTTTCATTCATTCCCTTCATTAATTAGAATCTGATGATAACCCCGAGTCAAATCAATCTTAGTATAAATCACAGATCCATGAAAATCTTCAAGCATATCATCTAACCTAGGGATGAGATGGCGATACTTAATGGTAATCTTGTTAATAGCATGACAATCAATAGACAGACACCAAGTTCTATCTTTCTTAGGAACTAAAATGGCAGGCACATCCCAATGAGATAGGGATTCTCGCACATAACCTTTTTGAAGTAACTCCTCGACTTGTCACTGTAGTTCCTTTGTCTCCTCAAGGTTTGCTTTATACACCGGGTGGTTTGGAATAACCAAACCCAGAATCAAGTCAATCTAGTGTTCAATAACTTGCATGGGTGGTAAACCCACGGGTAAGGCTTCCAGAAAAACATCCTCAAATTCCTCTAACATTTGAGCAAACCGTGGAGGAACATGCATAGGAATATCATTGCTGGCAAAATAGCTCTCTTTAAAATGCATGATAAGATCATAAGAATGACTTGAAAAAGCACAATTCACATCCCTAATTGATGCATAAAACAATCTACCATAATCAATAGGAAGTTTGTGGCTCATCATGTAAATCGATGGCAAAGGACTAAGATGTGAAGATAGAATTTTACGTGACTTATCAGAACCATTCTTAGACTTACCTATCTTACCCGAATCGGCCTCCATTGATTTTTGGTAAAAAATCTCAAGGTTTTTGCCTCCTGTTTTCATCTTGTGGCCAATCTCCTTCAAACCTTGGCTAGGGTTTTGTTCAGCCTCTTTCTCCTTAGTCGCAAACTTCTCCTTGTCGACTTTCATGCGTCTCTGTGCTTATACGACTTCCACTGGAGATAATGGAACCAAACTATACCTTTCTCTATCCTTAGTCATAGTAACTTTGTTAGTGTAACCATCATGCATAGATTTACGATCTAACTGCCAAGGTCTCCCTAACAAAATATTACTAGCTTCCATAGGTATAACATCACATAAGATAGAATCATAGTATTTTCCAATCTTAAAGTTAATCATGCATTGTTCGTTAACCCTAATTTCACCACTACCATTTAACAAAATAATTTTATATGGGGATGGATGAGTAGTCCCAGGCAAAGACAATGACTTAACAAGAAGATTAGACATAGTATTTGCACAAGAACCACCATCAATAATCAGTAAACAATTCTTATCTTTCACAAGGTAGCAAGTATGAAAAATATTAATTCTCTATACCTTTGTTTCGGTCATTTGAGAGTTTAGAACTCTTAATGACACGAAGTTACCTTGTGTTTCTGGACCTTGTTCACCATGATCATTTACGATGATTTCTTCATCTACCTGTTCTTCACCACTTTTATACAATGGTGGCATATCAGCATATTCATCTTTATCATCTCCTTCCTCAATTGTTGTTAACACTCGTGTATGAGGAAAGTTACTACAGACATGTCCTCTCTCTTTACAATGAAAACACGTAGGATAGTCAACATAAACCAAATTTGATGAAGAAGTAGTGGATTTACTTGGAATTTTCGAAGCCTGTTGGGTTGGCTTATGCCACACTCCTCTCTACAGGATTATAAGTCAGATTTGAATATGTCTGAACCAATCCTCGTCCTCCCATGGGCGTGCCCCTAGTGCGGCTATAACTAGGATTTCCGGAGTCAAACTCTGGTCATTAACTGGAAAATCCAAGTTGTGGCCTCCTTGGTCGCAGGGTACTCTCAACCAACCTTGCTTTCACCGATAAACCTTGCTTTCACCGATAAATCATTCATAGATATATGATGTTGAAGCTTGACTGGTTTGAAGGTTTTCATGCAAGCCTTCAATGAATCATTTTTTTATGATGCGTTGTCTTCTTTCATTCCAACCCTTCTCATGGTCAACTTAAGATCTTTCCAGTATTCATCAACTGTGAAATTTCCTTAATTCATGTTAGACAGATAAGAATGTTATGCCATCAAGTAAGTAGGCGGAACATAATATTGGCGAAGCTCGGACATCAATCTCTCCCAGGTGAAGATAGGTTTCTTTCCGGCAAGATATCGTGACTCTTTTTTATTTTCCCACCAATCAGCTGCATAGTGAGTGAATGAATACTGCGCCACTATGACTTTTTCTTTCTCCCGATAATTGTTGAGATCAAACAGGTTCTCAATCTGTCGCTCCCAATTAAGATACTTCACTGGATTGTGTTGACCATCAAATCGAGGGATGTCATATTTTAACCCCTTGATGCCTCGAGCACTATCTAAACATGAATCAGATCCCGAGTTGCTCTTCACTCTTCTTCGGGAATGATGTTTACTGTGCCGATGCCTTCTAGTAGACCTTCGGTGTGATCGCCTTTCCAAACCATCATCAGAATAGTCATATGAACTTCCAGAACTATTGAATTGACAGACATATTTCTTGGTTTCTTCTTTCTTGGTCGATGATGTAGGTGTAGGCAGTGCTATGCTGCCAACTTTTCTCGCTAACCTTTGCAGCTCACTCATAAGTGCATTTATTGCGACAGTGATATGTCCATTTTATGTGCATATTTTAGTACTTTTTGGGATCACTTTTGTGCTCTTTTTTTATCAAGAGCTTGTTTTTTACCTTGAAATTCCCTTAGGAGAGGTAAGAGCGACTTTACGCTCTTTTACCTTTTCTAAGTGGATTTTGTGTGACAAAGGAAGAACATCGAGACTTGAAGACCGGAGGCCATTGAAGATCACCTTTTGAAGACTTTGAATATTTGAAGACTAGCTTTGAAGATTGAAGACAAGAAGAATAAAGGATTTGAAGGCAAGGCGACAAAGCAAAGAGATATTCGACACAAGGGTGAAAATGGGCAGCCCGGGCGGGCGGGATCCTGCTACACTTTTGTTTTTTGCTTTTCTTTTCCTCTCTCTTGTACTATAAAAGGAATTTTTGGCCACCCACTTCTCATCCTCTTATCTTGGCCAAATTATCTCATCTCCAAACACTAGGTTCTTCCTGTTTTTCATCTTTTCTCTCTTTATTTCTCTACGGATGTTAGTATGATTTGTATTAGCTAAACTAGTTCTTGGGAGAAATTGATTAAGGCTTCCAAGCACATGTCTTAAGAAAAAATTTTAGCCTATCTAATACTCTTACTACTATGCATTTATGGAGCATTGAATGTGTTTGTCAATCTCATTAATGTTCTTTAAAGCTTGAGTATATGAAGTACTTGTATGATATGCTTGTTAGGGTTAGGGGAAAAGGATTGATTTCCCCTTTTCTTGATAGGAAATCCAAGAGTATGATTTAGAGCTTTAATTGTGTTGATGGATTGATAATTGCTAGATGAACATGATAATGTTGAACTCTTTGTTATGTTTTTTGCGTGTTGCAAATGAGAGAAGTCTATGAACGTTGAACGTTCTTGATTAATCTTATGTAAATGCATGGATTGATTTAATGCTTAGACACGGTGTAGTGTAAATAAGTGTTGTCAAGCTTGTTGATTTTTCATGTTCAATGCCCTCAATGGGATAATTTTAATCGTGTTTCGACTAAGGGAGTCATTGGTGAGGTTTGACAAGAGATGTCGAATTCACTCTTGCAAACTACTATCAAAGAAGGATAGAAGTTTAGTCTTCACATCAAGTAGTGAAAGTAGTAAATATGTTGCCTGTTCAATGATGGATAAGAGGCTTGGAAGTGAGAGTCGGTTGTCAAAGGTTCCGTTAATTGTTGGTTTAATCACCTTTTAGTTGTTGTTGCATACTTTTCATATTTAACTTGCTTGATTAGTTAACTTGTTTTTCAGTTCATAAATTATGGCCAAAACCAACCAAAACCTCCCCATTTACATGCTTATATATATATATATATGCTTATATCTAGTATGTTTTCTCCTATATATGTTTAAACACTTGGAAAGATCCCTCTTCTCGTGGACGACACCAACTTGCCATTATCTACTTAATTGTAGATGGGAAGCATTAGGGCTTAAAAATATAACTTTGAGAGGTACGGCGACAACCTCCCAAATTTTGCCGCCGCTGCCGGGGAAGAGGAGTTTAATTTTAAGTGTTTGGGCATATTATGTGCTAGTTGTAAATATTTTTTAGTTTACTTTTGTTTTGATTTCTTAGTTGACTTCCCATTTTCACTTGGCTTGGAGACATATTGTTTGAGTTCTTGGTGTATGGTTTGTACGCGATCCTCTTCACAAGAACCCCTACACTACAACCCCGAGTTAGAGTTGAATTTGAGACGGGCTAGGAGGTTTTCTTTGGAAAGTATGAATAAAAACCCCTCATAGTGACCATTTTGTAGATACTTCTACTTCTATAGAGCATAAACACGAGCATGAAGATGAGCATCCGGGGGGAGGGCCTCAACATCCTCCTCCCCAGATAGCAAATCGATCAGGATCATTGGCTTCATTGGGATTGATGTGATGTCACTCCCAACTATCTAGGGCCTCTTCACATGGATGATTACCATGCCTGCCATCAGTGGTGCTTATTAATGGCGAGTTGTTAGGATTGCTAACAAAAGGTGGGGCGAATGGATTTTCGTCCTCCATCTTCACTAACTGCTAAGAAAAATAAACGGTTAGTGTAAAAATTGCCCCCCCCCCTCCTCTCCTTTGTTTAGTAAGGTTGTTCACCAAGTGTATAACACTCACAACTCACAAGGCGAGAGCTCATGCAAGAGCAATTGATCAATTCACCACAATTTAAAGCAATGTATGGAGATGAGTACTGCAGAACTTATTTCAAAATTTAAAAATATATAAACTCAAAATTGGGCTCTCCGATCTGGAATTCCAAATTCCAAAAAGAATAAGGAAATTTGAATGGCACGAATCGGAGCTGTAATGAAGAAGTTATAATTAAAATAAGAAGGCTTTGTATGGACGACAAATAGGTTCCAAAAATTCAAGACACTTTTCCGAAAATAAATTGGAATAGGAACTCAAATCCAAATCCCTTGTGGTAAAGGATTTTAATGACTTAATTATCTCCCAAGTCGAAAATTTAGATCAAAACCCCTCTCTAAATTGACTTTTATTTCCTTTTCCTTTTCCGATTTGGATTTTGACTTTTCTTTTCTTTTTTCAAATTGGATTTCCTTTTTCTTTCTTTCTTTTTTCAGCCACAAATTCGATTTTTTCCACACTAAAAAATACTCACAATCATAATCTTATTCCCCAAGTAAATTTTTCAATCAAAATTCCCAAAATGTTTGGAATTGGAAATTGGAAATCTACCATAAACTTTTGAAAATTGCAAATCTGCCCCAAATTTCCAATTTCAATACCCTAATTTACGATTTTGAAATTTTCTACCTTTTTTTTGAAAATTTTTGGAACAAAAATTGCATATACAAAACTTGGAATAAGAAAACTGTGACAACTTTAATTTCGAGGTATTCAAGATCGTAAGGATCAAGAATATGACACTATATATATGGAAAACGACACAAGACTATTTTTTTTGAATAAGTTGTAATCAAGAATCAAAGAACACTCAAGATCATGGAATCAAAGAATGATAAAGAAAACAAGTAGGATTATGAGCATGCAATAATTTTCAAAAGAGTTGACGAAAAATATCACAAGCACATTGATGAGACGTCAAATGCATTTATTTTCCCACGCATTTAACATCGCTTTTGTCATATTTTTTTTGTAAGATTTCTAGATTTACATTACATGATAAGGGGTTTAGATGACCATTTTCAATTTTTTTATCTAAATCCTTCATTTTGTAACCTATGTTTAGTCTAATTAATTTTTGGTCCTTACGAGCATCTAAATTCCATTTTGTGAGCTTCATTTGTAGATGTCTCATGAGTTCCTTTGGAGTTGTTTAGTAAAGGCCACGTGTTAGAACGTGGTAGAAGATAGAAGGGTCGAAGAAGGAAGGCAAAGAAGTGGATGAATTATCAACCGAAAGTTTGGATAAAGTTCTTAAAATTATCCGAGAAGAATCAGCCTAGAAGGGTGGCGTCATTGGATTTGTCTTCTTGAGCACTATAAAATCGACCACAAGAACTCCCAAAACGGATCAATGGTTTACCCATGGGAAGCAAAACAAGAAGCCGCAAATTGTAGCTCGCCCATCTGAATTTTTGGGCTGGAACCTCCACCGCTCGAGCGAGGCCATTTCCGCCCGAGCGATGCCATTTCCGCCCGGGCGACACCATTTCGGCCCGGGCGACACCATTTCCGCTCGGGAAATGCCTATTGTGTTTTGACCTTGTTTTTTACCAACTTGCGCTATAAATACCCCCTTTTCTTCCCCATTTTTCCAAGCCCGACTCGGGGACTCCAAAACCCTAATTGTTCACCATTTTCTTCCATTTTCTTCTTCTAGTTACACCATTTACTTAGTTGTAGATATGAAGTATTTAGGGCTTATAAATTTAACTTTGAGAGGTACAGTGACGACCTCCCACACATAAACTGTATAAGCTACCTAAAACTATGAAAACGACTGGCAGGTGAGGGCGGATAATACTTGTTAATGCTCAAACCCTCTTGACATGATTGATGAAGGTGAAGGCGGGTAGTAATACCGAAGTATTCTAACTCTCGGACCCTTTGCTGTCCTTAGACTCTAGATTCAATCGTCATGGTAAGAAAGATCAAACAAACACTGTTAAATATGACACGAAAGAGTTTATAATTTTAAATAAAGCAAACTCGAAACCCCTGAGTAATTTTTGGCCACAAGGATATTTTTCTTTGCTCTGATACCAACTGATATGAATCCCCTTGCAGAGAAGCTGGATTACGGAATTAAGATCTTTGACAATACAAGGGAACTCGCAAAACCCTTCTAGTGCCACACGAAATTCAAGGTCTGACCCTCAGGGTACACTTGATTTTGACTTGCTCTCTAACTAGCCATCGGGATCAGATTATAAGGTTTATTGATACTTAACTAGCCCTCGGGGTTAAGCAACAATGGAAAAAGCTCGCAAGCAACAATAGTATGAACTCAAAAGTTTGTATATTTGATTGATAAGAATGATAAAAAAAAACTCGAGAATTCAACCCCTATATATAGGATTGAGTTCGTCCAAACCCTAGTTCTAATCAGAACGGGATTTGGTAATTCCTGCCAGAAACTAAATAGAATTATGGCAGTTTTAAGAAGTTAAAACTATATCTAACTAAAATACCTAAAATAAGCTGACTATGGCCGAAATCATCCATATCACACATTGGATGAATATTTCCTTATCCATTTTTACCAAAACTAATTCTAATAATATATAAACCCTAATGTTCTGTATTTTCAAAATTCAGCTTTTCAAAGCCCACATGGCCGAACTGTCAGTCCATAAATCCAAAATGAAATAATTTTACAATATTTTACAGTGATCACACTACCTCATTAAAAACTCAGTGGGAAAAAAAATATAGTGTTCTTCATGATGTTTTCAGTTTTTCGACAGTCTTGAACAATAAATTCAAGATGTCGATGATGACTCCTTCTTTAATTCTTCATCATAATGACGATCAATCAAAGCATTTAAGGTAGCATCTCTAAGGTTCGTTCTTGACATAGTCATAGGTACCGCCATGTCACTTAGAGAATCCCAAACAAAACCTTTAAATATTTAATCAAGATGTGGAATGTATTCATTTATAGTAGTAGTCATTTTTACATCTCCTAACTTTAGTCACAAATAGCGTGTTGATATGCATCAAGGTTCAGCTGTGCTAGTAACCAAGTTGATCAAAGACTCAGGGGAAGAAGACAAGAGAGCATGAACCATTCTAGATAAAGGTTCTTTTGAGAATGAGAGACAAAGGCAAAAAATGTTAGCGTTGAATGGGACGTATCAGAAAGGGGAATTTGTGAAAGCGTCCTACTCGTATTATACTCCGTAGTCCGTATATTTTACAAACAGCTAATTATTCTTTTGGTCCCTGAGCTTTATCTCTGACCCGTTCTTGTTTCATAAGTTTGAAAATCACTCATAATGATCCTTATTGAACTGATTTTTAGCCCTAGCTGCTCTCCCAACAGATTTATTATTAAACTGAATTCAATAGTACTGAACATTATAAAATATAAAATAAGAGTATGTCTCTTGACAGGCGGTCTGTCCATAAACTTATGCCAGGGAGGGACTTTTTTTGCAAATAATGGAAAGTTAAACAAAAAAAAACCACTCGAAACACAGAATCAAATTTCACGCGGTGAAATTCAATCACAAAACACAGTTTCGCACAAAAGCACACACTACTCTCTGTTTCTTCTCCAAAATTCTCTCAACAGAAATCCAATCTTCCTCAACTTTCTGATCTTCTCGCTGGCGCGTTTCCGATCTCCTCATCCACGACAATGTCCTCCGACGACATTAATTGGCTCAATTCCATCAGCTCAATTCCGACGCAACCAAATATTTCGCTAAAACCTATTGAATTAGAAAAAATTTCAAGTGCTTTGATCGTACAAACAACTTCTGTCGAATCGAAACCTGTAGGAGAAAACACGATTGTAAATGGCGAGATTCAACTTCAAGCAAATGAAATTCTGTTGAAAGAAGCTGAAATACTACTGAATTTCGGTGAAGGTATGATTTTCTGTCATCATACTGAAATTCTAGTGTTCAATTGCAATCGAAATGAATATAGGTATTTTTGAAACTTCTGCACCCTGAAATTCGAGTTAGAATCTGCAGCAAAAAATGCGATTGTAAACGAAAGGATTCAACTTCAAGCATATAGAATTCAGTTGCGAGAAGCTGAAATACTACTCAATTCCAGTGAAGGTATGATTTTCTAACATCAGACTGAAATTCTAGTGTTTAATTGGAATCGAAATGAATATAGCTGTTTTTGAAACTTCTGCACACAGAAATTCGACTGCTATAAACATGTATGAACGTGTGGAAACATTACCAATATAAACTACATGCTGCACAGAAATTTTGTATACTTTATGCATTTGTTAACTTAAATCATGTATATGTTACAAATAAACATGCACTAGATTAAAATGAACAAAACACATAAATGCATTTGTCAATTCCAACTTTTGACAAACTTGTGCATTTTTCAGATTATAATATATGCAAAATACACTACACTTTGCATATGTTACGCTACAAGTAGTATTTGTGACGCTTATAAAAAAAGAGCTTCTATAATTTTCTAATTTTAAATAGCTTCCTAAAGAATATGCACAACTTACATTACAACATGCATATCTTAAATTATAACTTGTATTCTCGATTATTACAGGTACAGATTTTTCAAAATTAAATGAAATTGATGCCACTAAAAATCTTACTGACGTAAAAGCAAAAAAAAATTGGAGGCACATCATTACCTGTACAAGAAGCATGCAAATGCTATTAGTTTCAGCTACAGGAAATACTACAAACGTCAAAACAGTAAAATCCAAATTCGTGAAAAGTACTACAATTGCTCTGCTGGAGGCCAACAGAAAATATTAAAAACCAGCACTGCCATCCCGGTTCCTTGCATGGATAACGAAAATCATTCTGAAAAGAAGAAGAAAAGGAAGAGAAATGACCTAATTACAAAAATAGGATGCCTAGCTGAAATTAGAGTGAAGTTAGAGTCGGATTATTACACCGTGACACACCACAACACCGCACAATCATGATTTAATAAGACCAGCTTGGCAGTATATCAGTAGGAGTGAACGGAGGATTATAGAAGACAAAGGAAAGGCTATCAAAACAATGGAACATGCAGGTTTAAGACCTACTGTAGGATATAAATACATGTCTTTTGAAGCTGGTGGAGAAGAAAATCTAGGGCATACGATGAAAAACCACCTCAACTTTGTGAGTCGACTTCGAATGAAAGAAATAGAAAGTGGAGATGCTCAAAAACTTGTTGACACACTCATGGAAATCAATGACAAGGATAAAGATTTCTTCTTCAAAGTCAAGTTTGACGAGAAAACAAAACTATTAGCAGTGTTTTGGAGAGATTCCATGACACTAAATGACTACAAACTCTACGGAGATGTCACCATATTTGACGCTACATATAGAACAAACAAGTGTAACTTGATTTGTGTGCCAATAGTTGGAATCAACAATCACTGGAACATAACAATATTTGCTTGTGCTTTTATACTAAATGATTTGGCTGATACTTTTGTGTGGCTCCTCAACACTTTCAAGAAATCAATGGAAGGGAGGGAACCTGTCAAAAATATTCATAGATCAAGATCCTACAATGGGCAAAACAATAAATGAGGTATGTTGTGAAAGTTTGTTGCTTACAGTTCTGAGCACTGAATATGCATTGTTAGACATTCCACCTCATTTCTTACATATGCATTACATAGCTTATAAGCTGCACTTGTTACTTTAAAAATCAGGTTTCCTGAAAATGATAAAACTTCAGAATTTTTTTTCTTAGACTTGAAACTGATTAGGGAATGTTAGCTTCTACACCTATCAGCTTACAGTATGTATACTGATCAACTTCCATTTCTTGTTGCAACTTTCAGGTCTTCCAAAAAAAACACAGGTTGTGCTTGTGGCACATAAAACAAAAATGAAATACAACATTATGGGAGATTAAAGAAAGATGAATCCTTCAAAAATAATCTAGGCTACTGTATGAAAAGATGTCGTAATCCAGCAGAATATGAAGAAAAATATACCTCCATAATCGCCACATACAAGCTGGAAAGTAGCACCTGGTTTCAACTCCTGTACGGTATCCGTGAAAAATGGAGCATGATATTCAGCAAGGATATTTTCTCAATAGGTATCTTATCATCACAGCAAAGCGAAAGCACCAACCACGCACTATGCTTCAGTGCAAACAAAACAGCAATACATACACACTTCTATGAGCTCTTCAACCAAACAATCACAGAGTGGAGGAGAGATGAAGCAGAAAAGGAAAATACATGTACAAAAGCAAAACCAAAATATCAAAACAAAGAAGGTATGTTTACATTAAGAATATGTATTACTTAGTCTAGAAACCAAATTTGTTGACTTACAATATGCATTTGTTTCCCAATAATGGGCATGCACATGTTTGGTTGAACATGCTACTCAGGTTTACACCTTCCATTGTACAAAGGATTCAAAAAGGTATTTTCCCTAGAAATGGAAAATAAAGTCAAGGAACCATTCTCAGAACCACCGTAAAAAAATGAAGTTAGCCTAGAACATGATGAATCCAAATACGAGATAGTCGAGTACAAAAATGAAGATGGGCTGGTTGAAGTACAATGCACATGCAAGTGCTTCTAGGTATCAAGTATGCTATGCTTTCTTATTCTCAGAATATTGCACTTCATTCCATCGCAGAAATACCTGCAAAGTACATCCTCAAAAGGTGGACAAAAATTCCAAAACAGAAGTATGGGGCGGGATTCTTGGCCAAGGAAAACAACAATCAGAAAGCATCAACTGTGTAGTTTCCTGGAGGAACCATATGTCCAGCAAATTCTACAATCTGGTTCTAACGAGCGAACGAAACTCGAAAGCTAGAAGCGCTCTTCAAGAGATGTTTGACACATGCTCAGCAAGAATAGAAGACTTGTTGGCATCGAAAACCAATGCCATTGAACAATCAACCACAAGTAGCAAATGCAACTCAACCATAACAAGTGCACCTAAAGTACTAGATTCAGCCCAAGTGAAGACAAATGAAAGAGGAAAAAGGCTGAAATAAGGCATGGAAAAGAAAAAACCAAGGAAGAAAACTAATGAATTAGGTACAAAAACACCAGATGTGAAGACGCTGTAAAGAGTAGCATTGTTTAGGATACTAGTTTCATTTGTTTAGCTATATATTGTATTTGTTTTTCAGGATCATACTATATGCCTAATATTTTTGTTTATCTAAGATTTTTATACATTCAATAACATATTGTATTTTTTAGCTTACAACTATAAATTATCAAATTATAACTTCCATTTTTTTTGCTTGCCCAAGTACCAACCTTTGTTTTACAGAATTTTATTTATGTGGAAACACTGAATACCAATTAACCGATATGTATTTTTAGGCAGAATTGGCATAATTATTACCGTGAGGATTGAGCTACCAAACCTTACAACTGTAATTTATTAACCTATGAATTGCATTTGTTTTCCTATAAGCTCAGAAACCCAACACAATAAACCACATAACATAACTAAAATGTAACTTGGTATTAATAAGCATACACATATTACTTCTTAACATTCAACATGCACTTGTTTCCCTAAAAGTGATTTGTATTATATTTCACATAATTTTAGTGGTACGAAAACCACTGAATATATGTATAGCTACTTAGCTTACACCTGTAGTTTATTAACCTATCAATTGCATTTATTTTCCTATAAGCTCAAAAAATCAACACAATCAACCACATCAAATAATTCAAAAACCAACACAATCAACCACATCAAATAATTCAAAAACCAACTTGGAATTAAAAATCATACAAATAGTAATTCTTCAAATTAAACATGCATTTGTTTCTAAATACCTGCAACCTTACAAACAAATCCTAAAACAGCGTCTCGAATGCGCTCAACATATCAACTACAAAACAATCATTCACAAATCATCCAAAAACACCTTCAAACTTAAAAATAAATCCTAAAACAACGTCTCAATTGCGCTCAACATATCACCCAAACACCAATCAGTCACAACATAACCTAATTACAAATATCCAACAACAATTCAAAGATGCTACAACTAGAGATCCTCAAGTCCTTCAATCCCAAGGGAAAATGAAGGAATCATAGTACGAGTTTTCTTCATGTATTCATCAACAGTCTTATCAACCCACGCATGTATGGCTTGGTCTTCCATAACTTCCCGTGTCGTCTTGATATGAACAAGATCCTCATTTGCTATGGTTAAGCTTTCTTCCTATGGTTCTGATTGGGGTTGTGGTCACACAATCAGACTAGCATTTGCCCTCTCAAGGTTTTGCACCAACACACGTGTAATGACCTCCATTTCTCATTTGAAAACGAGACATGACCTATAAAGAGGCTGTAAGAGAAGAACAAAGATCATTCAACCAAAAAATCAGAAATTATCTGAAAAGGAAATATGAACTATAAACTGCATTAGATTAACTAACATCCGCATTAGTTTTAAAACAATATGCACTAGTTTTTAAAGACTGTAAAAAAAGGACAAAAAATACTTACATTGTTGGTAGCTTTGTCAATGTCTTCATTTCTCATCATGCCACTAGGAATTCGATACAAAATAAATCCTAGCTCCTGAGCAATGCCATCGCATGCAACAGTCGGTGTATGAAGTCCCTTATGGCCAATATTCTCATATTACTGTTCTCTCATATTACTGCTGGCTACTTCTTTTATCTTTCACCCTCCCATCCTTTGTCAAAGAAAAACCAGCCTCTACCATAACCCCCTTATCATAACCCATTTTTCCAAGATAATGAACCCTGTCGAGCAAGGATTTGTTCGACCAGTGCATGCACAAAGGCAGTCTAGTAGGGTCAGGCTGACCTCTAAAAGGAAACCTATAAATATAAGCCACCAGCAATACAAACATACAACCGCCAACGCAAGACACATCTCTTTTACCTAAATCAGATTTGAAGCTCCTAACACCCTCACAGAGACAATCAAGCACTAATCCACACCAATAAAGACTCTTAATGGTCTCAACATTCTCTAAAGCACTAACCATCTTAAAATCAACCAAGTTTCTGGTATTTAGGCCAAGAAAGTACGCATGACTTATATGACAAAAAATCTCTTAAAGTGCTCACCACAATCACCTAGTTTACCCAGCTCCTCAAAACGATTAACATGAGAAATATTGACATACTTATCAGCACCTAACTCATCCCTCTATCTAGTCCCAATATCCATATCCCTTGACAAACCCCTCCCATTATTCCTAATAAAACCAACAAGACAGCCTGGAATCCTAGGAATACAGAATATATTTCACACATCATCGGGGGTAATGATGTACCTTGAGCTGGGTATTTCTTGAACACGGCCAACATGATCAAACCTAGAAAAAAAAAGTCATCCTAGAACAATTTGAAGTCAGCATAAAACAATATGAAATCAGCCCACATAATCAAACCTGTCAGCCAGCCAAGGCACAATTCTAAAAGGAATGGATGAGATGTCAAAGGCAAGAAGCCTACCAAAACCTATATCTTCCACATCAATCTTTTGGGCGGGAGTGAGTGAGTCAATTAACGATTTCAACTTTGAAGGACAATAACTGGTTGAGAATTTCTTAGCAAACCTAAAAAAAATTAAATATGAAAAGTGTAAGCATACACGTCTTGAAAAGTGTAAGTTTAAATCTAATACACAAAGATCAGTCATACATGATATAGTTAACTAAGACAACATTAAGACCAACATATAAAATATAAAAAAATATTTTCATGGAAATAAAATAACAAATACAGCATGAATGTTAACATATGCAACAATTAATAAATTAAATACAACTTCTTATCAACATGTAGGAAATGAAAAATAATGACAAACAAACTGTGAATAAAAAATAAAGACTGAATCTCATCAAATGCATCATCTTATGAAACAAGTACAATTTATAACATATTAAAATAACACTGTAAACAGGGAAAAAATACTTACGTGTTACCCTTCTCATCAGTACGTTCGTCCACCTGCTTCTTCTGACAGTTGCGCTGTTGTTTTGCAGCTCCTTCTTCCTTACCCAAAAGTTTCACCAGCAGTACTGTACGCTTTCCTCTTCAAACCATTTTTGTTTTGCCACTTCAACAACTTTCTTCACCTTTTCAGTAGATTTCTTCAAAACTCTACCAAATTTCTTCGCCTTTTCAACACCTTTCTTCACAATAACTTTTTTAGTCTTTGTCTTCATCGCCTTCTCAGCAGGCGACTTTGCAGGAAGTTTTTTCGCCTTCCTTAATTTTGTCCAATAGAGGTCTCACATTGTTTTCCCTTCTCCTTGCTCAACATATGGGGTGGCATCCTCTCTTTCTCTCCTTCAAATGAGACCACCAAAGTAGGTTGAGCATCAACACTCTCACCCACATCCATATCAGCTTCACCACCCTCACTCTCATTCCTAAAATCGTGACTCTCTCCCACAGCCACATTTGGTTGATCAATCTCATCTCTCTCACACGCATAGCCGCAGCAGCTTGCACCACCTCCGTCTTCGCAACTGCATCCAAAATCCATTGATTTTCATTAATATAGTCTCTAATCATACTATCCATACTATCACCATCATCCCTGGACCCACCTTCACCATCATTCTCAACATCCTTAGAACAACCTTCACCAGCAGGTACAACTTCCTCCCTAACAGATTCAGTCTCTTTCCATTCAAATTAGTATCATTCTCATTAAAATATGCCTCAACTTCACCATCAATTTCTGCTAAAAAATCCTTCCCCTCATCGGACCTAACAACTTCACCATCATTTTGTGCTAAACATCCTTGCCCTTAACACTGTCAACACCCACAACACCCTTAACACCCTCAACACCACCACCTTCAACACCAACATTAGCATCAACCCCTTCAACACCAGCATTAGCATTATTAATCATCACATCCAAAACGTCCCTAATATCTTTCTTCACTACCTTAGAACCCCCGGCTTCATCAACACCAGCTACTTCTCTACTCATTCAAACAATATCATTCAGCAGTGTGTTATAGTCAAATTTTAACCTGATCCACCTTCACCCACAGCTGATACACCTTCACCATCTTTCAACTGCTTAACACCCACATTCATCTGTTTCTTATTTCCCAGCTTAGGAACAGCATGAACTAAAATCAGTGGAGTAGCACCACCACCAATTCTGGCGGACCTACGTGCCAATACATCTACTACACACAAAAATGAAAAACAAACAAATGTATAAGCACATATTTTTAAAAAAACGTAATCACACAAATAAAATGCAAATTGTAAAGAAAAAAAACCTCCAGGAGCATAAGACTGCCTAACCTTCCCCAGCTGATCTTGAAGAGAAGATTCATCCTTCTTTTTAGATTTTCTAACCACCTTTGTAGAAGCTAAACAACATAACATATTTGAATAAGTAAATGTATAAGAAAATAAGTAAATAAATGTACCGACGAATTACAATCACCTTCTTCAATCTCAGGTTCTTAATGTTGAATAGTATCTTCACCTCCTTCATATACAGTTAAAAATAATCATATACCACATGGTCAGAAACTAATACATAAAGCATACAAACATATGAAAGTTGTAATTTAAAAAATACATGCATACTCTAACAGCCAATAAGCAACCTAATCTGGAAAACTCACAGTATAACTAACTAATGCATAGGCTATACAAATATATGCAACTTGTAATGAAACAAATGCATGCATAGTCCGACAGTTAGTATGCAACAAAATCTGACATACACATTATAACTAACTTATGCATATAGTAAACTAACATAAGCAACTTGTAATGAAACAAAAATACATCCTAGCAAATCAGAAAGAATAACAATAAGTAACTAACAATCAGTGAAAGTCAAAACACAGACTAAGTAACTAATATATAAGTTATATTAACAAGTACACAATAAAACAATCAGTCGACAACAAAATAAGTAATTCAAAAAAAGAGTAAGTAACTTATACAAATATTAGCCTAACATATGCAACCCCTAAGAAAACAAATGCACATTATAACTGAACTGCTAACATACTGGAAACAAAACAGAGAAACTAACTAATACATATCTTGCCATAACAAATGCGACTTCTAAACAATAAAATGCATGTTATAAAAAGACTCAAAATATACAAATCTAACTAACAAAAAGGTCAACAGCAACAACTTGTATGCAGATCTGACTTACAAATAAATTTTCTAATAAAAGTCAACATCAACAAGATTGAAAAATACACATACACACAACAAGAACAAAAAAAGCGGGAAACTCCACATATTCAAAACGGAAAACAAATGCACATTATAACAAGACTACTAACATACTAGAAAAAAAATATCGCAACTAACTAGTACATATCTTAAAATAACAAATGCAACTTCTAAACAATCAAATGCATGTTATAAAAATGACTCAAACCATGCATATCTGACCAACAAAAAAGTCAACAACAACATGTATGCAGATGTGACTTACAAATAAAATTTCTAAAAAAAATCAACATCAACAAGACTGAAAAACACACATACACACACAACAAGAACAAAAAAAAGTGTGAAACTCCAAATATTCAAAACGGAAAACATGAAGAATACGAACCAGGAGAAAAAGAAGACTAAGACAACTTATCAGCTTTAAGAAGAATAGCTTTCCCCTTCGCCCTACCATAGACTAGGTAAAATACGCACAAAAAAACCTTACATCAAAATTGCGAACAACTGTAAAGATAAAATGGAAAAGAACAGTAATGAAATTTCAAAACCTAGAATATAAAGCTTACCAAATTCTGGCGATTCTGGTGCAAACTTGAACAGCGCGATTTCGGCGAGATTTCATGAAGAACGAAGAGTGGAATTGAAGAAAAAACCGAAAATCGGAGAGAGGAGTAAACAGAAGAACAAACGCAAAAGATGAAGAATTTTTTTACAGTTGAATAGTGAGGACAAATACATGCGTGATAATTGGATTACAGTATCCAAAAATGATAACTGCTCAAAACCGCTGACAAAAGGAAACTTAAAACAGACGAAAATTTAAAATGGACAAACAGCCTTAATTAATTACTAGATACCCCATTTTTTAAAAATAATTACAATATGAACCCCATTTTGCATATCATTCTCTGGCATGTCCATAAGCTTATGGATAGGCCGCCTTTCCTAAGACTTTCCCTAAAAATAATAGATCATAACTAATTGAATAAATATATTTAAAATTTTACTGAACTGAAATGCAAGTAAGTTGAAAAAAAACATGATCCTAGTAGTTTTTTGCACAGATTGACACATCAAGTCTATATATTTTATAATTAAAATTATTCTATCATTTCACATTAAGAGTAATACATTTATACAAAAAAAATCCTAAAATTTTGCAGTCACCGAAAGAGGCTTTCGCCACCATCAACTTTGGCAGCCTCCCCCGACACTTAGGCTACCCCTTTTAGGCTAACCTAAATCCATTTCTACTCAAATCCTAATTCCTAGCCTGCTGTCGCCAACGGATCTTTCACCCTATTCCCCGATATCCTCACAATCCATCTCTTCACCTCCCTTTGTTGATAATCGCTCACCCGAAGGATCTCTGATCACCGTGGCCACACTAGTGGAGAAAGGCCTATTAAAGGCAGTTATATCGAACTCAAGTGCCTTCTCTGGTCCTTACTTTGATCGATTTCAAACCGCGTTTGATTGGGGTTCGAATACAGTTCTAAATTCGGAACTCATTTCAATGGTTCTAAAAACAAGCTACTAGAAATCTCAGATTTCCTGCAGGAAATATAAAATATAGATCTAAAAATACATATCAATATTAAGAAATATAGACAAACAAAATACAGATCTGGAAACATCAACATTAAGGGAGTCAAAGTGCAAAGCTGGAAAAAATAAAAAATAAACATCAACCAAGAAATGAAACAGATATGGGGTCAAAGTACAAAGCTAGTGGAGCCAAGCAACCTTTCATCTTGTTTTTATTGTGGTGGGGGCTCCAGGTGATGAGGCTTCTCAGAAAAGGGAAGCCAGCTTCGACTTTACGATGGTGTAGCGAATCGGCGGAGAGAGGGCCGTGGTGGTGAGGGACAATGCTGTGGAGGAAGGGAGCCTAAGGGAGGGAGGCCACGGTGGTGAGGGCTTAGGCAGCATGATGGTGAGAGGGAAAAGGGGAGAGAGGCGGGTGGCTGAGTGGGGAGGCGGGTGAGAGCAGAGAGAGGGAGAGAGGCGGGTGGGAAGAGTGAGGGAGGGGAAAAGGGTCTTTAGAAGAAAGGGATAGAAAAAATGACCAAGGCATGAGAATTAGAGTTTTTATTTATATAATGGCCCATAAAGACACCCTATTAAAAGGGGTTCTTCAAAAACTGCATTCAATCGTTTTAAAAGTGTCTTTGAAACTTTCGACGAGACTTGGGAGGGAATTCCGTGCTCGGAACCACTTTCAGATCCTAATCAAAGGTGGTTCCTCATGAACCGTCTTTGATTGGGTGTCTTTAATCACCCCTTCTCCTAATACATAAAGCATACAAACATATGCAAGTTGTAATAAAAAAAATACATGCATACTTTGAAAGCCAATAAGCAACCTAATCTGGAAAACACACAGTATAACTAACTAATGCATAGGCTATACATATATATATATATATATATATATATATATATGCAACTTGTAATGGAACAAATGCATGCATAGTCCGACAGCTAGTAAACAACATAATCTGATATACACAGTATAACTAACTTATGCATATAGTAAACTAACATAAGAAACTTGTAATGAAACAAAATACATCCTAGCAAATCAGAAAGAATAACAATAAGTAACTAACAATCAGTGAAAGTCAAAACACAGACTAAATAACTAATACATAAGTTATATTATCATATGCAATTTCTAAGAAAACAAGTGCACAATAAAAAAATCAGTCGACAACAAAATAAGTAACTCAAAAAACAGAGTAAGTAACTTATACAAATGTTAGCCTAACATATGCAACTCCTAAGAAAACAAATGTACATTATAAAATAGAGTCAACACATGCAGATTTGACATACAAATCAGAAAAACAAGATGACTAACTAATACAATTGTTAGCCTAATTTATGCAACTCCTAAGAAAACAAATGCACATTATAACTGAACTGCTAACATACTGGAAACAAAACAGAGAAACTAACTAATACATATCTTACCATAACAAATGCGACTTCTAAACAATAAAATGCATGCTATAAAAAGACTCAAAACATGCAGATCTAACTAACAAAAAGGTCAACAACAACAACTTGTATGCGGATCTGACTTACAAATAAAATTTCTAATAAAAGTCAACATCAACAAGACTAAAAAATACACATACACACACAACAAGAACAAAAAAAGCATGAAACTCCAAATATTATAAATGGAAAACAAATGCACATTATAACTAGACTGCTAACATATTGGGGAACAAATAGAGCAACTAACTAGTACATATCTTACAATAACAAATGCAACTTCTAAACAATCAAATGCATGTTATAAAAAAGACTCAAAACATGCAGATCTTACTAACAAAAAAGGTCAACGCCTATATGACTTACAAATAAAATTTCTAAAAAAATCAACATCAACAAGACTGAAAAACACACATACACACACAACAAGAACAAAAAAGTTAGAAACTCCAAATATTCAAAATGGAAAACATGAAGAATAGGAACCAGGAGAAGGAGAAGGCTGAGACAACTTCTCAACTTTAGGAAGCATAGGTTTCCCCTTCACCCTACCATAGACTAGGTTAAATACACAAAAAAAACCTTACATAAGAATCGCGAACAACTATAAAGAAAAAATGGAAAAGAACAGTAATGAAATTTCAAAACCTAGAATATAAAAGTTTACCAAATTCAGGTGATTCCAGTGCAAACATGAACAACGTGATTCTGGCGAGATTTCATGAAGAACAAAGAGCGGAATCGGGAAAAAATAGAAGATCGGAGGTGAGAGAAATTGAAGAACGAAGAGAGGAGAAAACAGAAGAACAAATGCAAAAGATGAAGAACAAATTTACAGTTGAATGGTGAGAACAAAGACACGCGTGATAAACGGATTGTAGTTTCCAAAAAATTTAACTGCTCAAAACTGTTGACAAAAGGAAAATTAAAACGGACGAATATTAAAAATGAACAATCAGTATTAATTAATTACTAGGTGCCCCTGTTTTATAAATAATTACATTAGGAACCCCATTTTGCATATCATTCTCTAGCATGTCCACAAGCTTATGGACATGCCGCCTTTCATGAGACTCTCCCTAAAACTAATAGATCATAACTAATTGAATAATTATATTTAAAATTTTACTGAACTGAAATGCAGATAAGTTGAAAAAACACGATCTTAGTAGTTTTTTTTATAGATTGACACGTCAAGTCTATATATTTTATGAGTAAAAGTATTCTATCATTTCACATTAAGAGTAATACATTTGTACAAAAAAAATCTAAACTTTTCCCGTCACCGATAGAGGCTTCCGCCACCATCAACTTTGGCAGCCTCCCCCAACACTTAGGCTACCCTTTTTAGGCTAACCTAAATCCATTTCTACTCAAATCCTAATCCCTAGCCTGCTGCCACTAACAGATCTTTCACCCTATTCCCTGACATTCGCACAATCCATCTCTTCACCTCTTTTCATTGATAATCGCTCACCCGAAGGATCTCTGACCACCGTGGCCACACTAGTGGAGAAAGCCCTATTAAAGAAGGTTATATCGAACCCAAGTGCCTTCTCTTGTCTTTACTTTGATCGATTTCAAACCGTGTTTGATTGGGGTCCGAATTCAGTTCTAAATTCGAAACTCATTTCAGTGGTTCTAAAAAAAAGCTACTAGAAATCTCAGATTTCTTGCGGTAAATAAAAATACAGATATGAAAATACATATCAACATCAAGAAATACAGACAAACAAAATACAGATCTGGAAACATCAACATTAATGGAATCAAAGTACAAAGCTGGAATTTTTTAAAAAAAAAACATCTACCAGAAACAGATATGGGGTCAAAGTACAAAGCTAGTGGAGCCGAGCAACCTTTCATCTTGTGTTTGTGGTGGTGAGGGCTCAAGGCGAGGAGGCCTCTCGGAAAAGAGAAGCCAGCTTCGACTTTACAGTGGTGGTAGCAAATCGGCGGAGAGAGGGCCGTAGTGGTGAGGGATAATGTTGTAGAGGAAGGGAGCATAGGGGGGAGGCCACGGTGGTGAGGGCTTAGGCGGTGCGATGGTGAGAGGGAGGGAGGGAGGCGGGTGACTGAGTGGGGAGGCGGGTGAGAGCAGAGAAAGGGAGAGAGGCAGGTGGGAAGAGTGAGGGAGGGGGAAAGGGAAAGAAAAAATGACCAAGGCATGAGAATTAGAGTTTTTATTAAAAGGGGTTCTTCAAAAACCGCATTCAATCGATTTAAAAGTGTCTTGGAAACTTCCGACGAGACTTGGGAGGAAATTCCGTGCTCGGAACCACTCTCAATTCCTAATCAAAGGCGGTTCCTCGTGAACCGTCTTTGATTGGGTGTCTTTAATCACCCCTTCTCCTAATACATAAAGCATACAAACATATGCAAGTTGTAATTTAAAAAATACATGCATACTCTGACAGCCAATAAGCAACCTAATCTGGGAAACTCACAGGATAACTAACTAATGCATAGGCTATACTAATATATGCAACTTGTAATGAAACAAATGCATGCATAGTCTGACAGTTAGTATGCAACATAATCTGACATACACATTATAACTAACTTATGCATATAGTAAACTAACATAAGCAACTTGTAATGAAACAAAATACATCCTAGCAAATCAGAAAGAATAACAATAAGTAACTAACCATCAGTGAAAGTCAAAACACGGACTAAGTAACTAATACATAAGTTATATTAACATATGCAATTTCTAAGAAAATAAGTGCACAATAAAACAATCAGTCGACAAAAAAATAAGTAACTCAAAAAACAGAGTAAGTAACTTATACAAATGTTAGCCCAACATATGCAACTCCTAAGAAAACATATTCACATTATAAAATAGAGTCCAAACATGCAGATCTGACATACAAATAAGAAAAACAGGATGACTAACTACTACAGTTGTTAGCCTAACATATGAAACTCCTAAGAAAAAAATGGACATTATAACTGAACTGCTAACATACTGGAAAAAAAAAAGAGAAACTAACTAATACATATCTTACAATAACAAATGCGACTTCTAAACAATAAAATGCAATGTATAAAACGAATCAAAACATGCAGATCTGAGTAACAAAAAAGTCAACGACAACAACTTGTATGCAGATCTGACTTACAAATAAAATTTCTAATAAAAGTCAACATCAACAAGACTGAAAAATACATATACACACACAACAAGAACAAAAAATGTGAAACTCCAAATATTCAAAATGGAAAACAAATGCACATATAACTAGTCTGCTAACAAGTTGGGAAAAAAAATAGAGCAACTAACTAGTACATATCTTACAATAACAAATGCAACTTCTAAACAATCTAATGCATGTTATAAAAAAACTCAAAACATGCAGATCTGACTAACAAAAAAGTCAATAGCAACAACATGTATGCAGATATGACTTACAAATAAAATTTCTAAAAAAAAATCAACATCAACAAGACTGAAAAACATAGATACACACACAATAATAATAAAAAACGTGAAACTCCAAATATTCAAAACAGAAAACATGAAGAATACGAAACAGGAGAAGGAGAAGGCTAAGACAACTTCTCAGCTTTAAGAAGAATAGCTTCCCCCTTTGCCCTACAAAAACTAGGTCAAATACACACAAAAAACCTTACATCGGAATCGCGAATAACTGTAAAAAAAATGAAAAAGAACAGTAATGAAATATCAAAACCTAGAATATAAAGCTTACCAAATTTAGGCGATTCCGGGGCAAACTTGAACAACATGATTCCGGCGAGATTTCATGTGGAACAAAGAGTGGAATTGAAAAAAAAATGAAGATCGGAGAAGAGTGGCATTGAAGAACAAAGAGAGGAGAAAACAGAAGAACAAACGCAAAGGATGAAGAACAAATTTACAGTTGAATATTGAGGACAAAGACACGCGTGATAAATGGATTGCAGTTTCCAAAAAATTTAACTGCTCAAAATCGCTAACAAAAGGAAAATTAAAACGGACGAAAATTAAAAACGGACAATCAGCCTTAATTAATTACTAGGTACCCCATTTTTTAAATAATTACAATATGAACCCCATTTTGCATATCATTCTCTGGCATGTCCATAACCTTATAGACATACCGCCTTTCCTGAGACTTTCCCTAAAAATAATAGATCATAATTAATTGAATAATTATATTTAAAATTTTACTGAACTCAAATGCAAGTAAGTTGAAACAAACATGATCTTAGTAGTTTTTTGCACAGATTGACACATCAAGTCTATATATTTTATGAGTAAAATTATTCTATCATTTCACATTAAGAGTAATACATTTATACAAAAAAATCCTAAAATTTTGCAGTCACCGAAAGAGGCTTTCGCCACCATCAACTTTGGCAACCTCCCCCGACACTTAGGCTACCCCTTTTAGGCTAACCTAAATCCGTTTCTACTCAAATCCTAATCCCTAGCCTGCTGCCGCCAATGGATCTTTCACCCTATTCCCCGATATCCTCACAATCCATCTCTTCACCTCCCTTCGTTGATAATCGCTCACCCGAAAGATCTCTGATCACCGTGGCCACACTAGTGGAGAAAGGCCTATTAAAGGCGGTTATATCAAACTCAAGTGCCTTCTCTGGTCCTTACTTTGATCGATTTCAAACCGCATTTGATTTGGGTTCAAATTCAGTTCTAAATTTGGAACTCATTTTAGTGGTTCTGAAAAAAAAGCTACCGGAAATCTAAGATTTCCTGCAGTAAATAAAAATACAGATCTGAAAATACATATCAACATCAAGAAATATTGACAAACAAAATACAGATCTGGAAACATCAACATTAATGGAGTCAACGTACAAAGCTGGATTTAAAAAAAAACATCTACCAAGAAATGAAATAGATATGGGGTCAAAGTACAAAGCTAGTGGAGCCAAGCAACCTTTCATCTTGTGTTTGTGGCGGTGAGGGCTCCAGGCGAGGAGGCTTCTCGGAAAAGGGAAGCCAGCTTCGACTTTGCGGTGGTGGTAGTGAATCGGCGGAGAGAGGGCCATGGTTGTGAGGTACAATGCTGCGGAGGAAGGGAGCATAAGGGAGGGAGGCCATGACAGTGAAGGCTTAGGCGGCGTAATGGTGAGAGGGAGGGAGGGAGGGAGGTGGGTAGCTGATTGGGGAGGTGGGTGAGAGCAGAGAGAGGGAAAGAGGCGGGTGGGAAGAGTAAGGGAGTGGAAAAGGGTCTGGAGAGGAAAGGGACAGAAAAAATGACAAAGGCATGGGAATTAGAGTTTTTATTTATATAATGGCCCATAAAGACACCCAACTAAAAGGGGTTCTTCAAGAACCGCATACAATCTATTTAAAAGTGTCTTTGAAACTTTCGACGTGACTTGGGAGGGAATTTCGTGTTCAGAATCTCTCTCAGATCCTAATCAAAGGCGGTTCCTCGTGAACCATCTTTGATTGGGTGTCTTTAATCACCCCCTTCCCCCCTAGTGCCAGTTGTTACCACGGCAACCACATGGTGACCGTGGCAGAAACCTCCGACCGAAGGAATCAGGTGCTCTATGAAACTTAGACGATGTATAATGTAGTTTGAGTTCACACTGCAAATATAAAAGCAAAAGAATTAAAATCATAGTTATACGATAGTTAAATTTTGAACCACCGTCTATTGAAATTAAATACCTATCTTTCAAATGTACACCTAAAATCTAAGGTTTCGAGTTCCGAACCAACATTCAAAGTTTTTTTGGTAATTTTATACTGAACCATTATTTAACAGAGCCATTAATGGCCATCCTCTTACTAGTGTCACTTTAATTTAAATTCATAGTTTAATATATTAATTGTAATTTATCTTTTATAGATAATCACTTTATCATTTATGTGTAGGATATATGAAATCGCTGATTAGATATTGTTGTGATATAATTATGATTTGATTGATCAATGTCTAGATGCAATGTATGTCTAGGGCTAGTGTTCATCGATATGTATCCTACCTAATACAAACATCTATCCATTGAGAGTTTCCTTATTCACATGGTATCAAAATAAGGTTGTTCGATCATTTCTTCTCCACCAGCCATATCTGCACCTCTCTCCCTTCCCAATCACAACCAGCACCTCTCTCTTTCTTGTTTATCAAGCAATCCAACCTTCTCTTCCCTTTGCCAATTTTCTGCTTCTCACCATGGAAGAATCTACCAAAATTTTGCATAATACCCTCCTCCAAATGTTCACCATCAAACTGACCCCAACTAATTACCTCCAATGGAAACGACAAGTTGTTCATATTCTGAAGCCACGGGGTTTGAACGGATTTCTCAATGGCACAAAGCCATGTTCGGTGCATCTTAGCCCACTGCCGGAATTGACATTGTCCAATGCTACTGTTGTTAGTGCATCTCCTGGAAGTACGAAGAACAATCCAAAACTTGCTTATGAACAGGCTTTGGCAGATCATGCTGCTTGGCTCGATGAAGACCAACGTGTTTGTAGCTTGTTGTTTCTTTGTTGACTCAAGAAGTATTGGTTGAACTTGATGACTATGCCACCTCTCAATAGATGTGGGAGAATATCTCAGCGGTCTACCAGAATCGGAGTAAGTCAACCATTTTGCGCCTTCGTTCGAATACTTTTGTTGTCCAAAAATCTGGTTCTGTACATGAGTTGCATCTCTAGTTTAAAAGTATTTTTGATCAAATAGCTACTTTGGGTGCCCCTGCTTCAAATGATAACCAATTGTTATGGTTTCTTACTGCCTTTGGTTTGGATTACAAGTATTTTTCTTCTTCCTTTATCATTGCTTCACCAACTCCTTTGTATACCAAAATTGTTACTCGTGCCAAGAACCACTAGGCTTTTCTGAACAATTTTCAAGGACATTCAAGTTCTTGGGAGTTTGCAGTTGGTCATGTCGCATTTGCGGCATCTGATAATGCCTCTGGTGGCTGTGTGTGGACCTACGTGTCTGCGGGTGCAGTGCGTCAGGCACAAGCTCATGGGCATTCTGGGCAGTTCTCTGGTCGTGGCCATGCCATATTTTTTGTACACTCCTCAAGTGTTTGTGGTTGCGGTCTTCAATGTCAATAGTGTTGCAAACTTGGTCATGATACCGCACACTGTTATCATCTGGTTCAACGTCCATCCGAGACTTCTCATCTCACTCAGCAGTTTCAATCTTCTCTTAAGTTTAAGCCGGCGGCTGTCACATCAGACTGGTACCTTGACTCCAGAGCTTCAAACCATATGAGTTCATCTACTTCAAACCTTGAAAGTGTCACTCCCTACAATGGTAATTCCTTTGTTTCTATTGGTAATTGAAATGTTATATCTATTTTTACTATTGGTGATTCCCAGCTTATGTCTTCATTGCTTCTATCTGATGTTTTGGTTATTCCCAATATAACCAAAAACTTATTTTTGATTAGTAAAATTACTAGAGATCTTGGTGTATTGATTACCTTCGAAGAAAGTTCTTTTGTGATTCAGCACAAAGTCAACAGGGCAGTTATGCGTAGAGGCCACAGTGAGAATGGTCTATATGTGTTGGATCCTGGTGAAGAGGCATTACTTTCCTTTATTAAGCAAAATAAAATTTGGGTTTTTTTTTAGTTGTGGCATGCCCGTTTGGGACATATGTCCCCTAGCATTCTTTCTTTGTTAGTTAAAAATGGTGAATTTTCTGTTTCCTCTTTGGCCAAACCTAATGTCTGCACCTCATGTGTTATGGCAAAAGGTCATAAACTATCATTTGTTGAGAACTTTAAAAGAGCTAAGCATGTTTTGGATTTGATTCACTGTGATTTGCGGGGTCCATCTCCTATTTTATCTGGTCATAATTTTGCTTACTATGCTCTTTTTGTGGAAGATTTCTCGAGATTTACTTGAATTTACCCTCTTTGATGTAAATCTAAATTTGTTGGTGTTTATATGAAATTTGAGGCATTTGTGGAAATTCAATTTTCTTCTCGGATTAAAGTTTTTCAGAGTGATGGCAGCACTGAATTTATAAACACTCGTCTTTGGATGCATTTTGAAATAAAGGGTATCCAATATCAAGTCTCTTGTCCCTACACACCTGAGCAGAACAGTGGTACTGAGCGCAAACACCGACATGTGGCTAAAATAGGGCTCACTATGCTTTTTGATTCGCGTATGCCCCTTTCCTTCCAGGATGATGCTTTTGCGATAGCTGTTTATGTCATCAATCATCTCCCTACTTCGGTCCTTGAAGGAGCTTCTCTTTATAGTGTTCTTTTTTATCAAGGGCCCATATTCTCTAACTTCCATTCTTTTGGTTGTAGAGTATATCCTTTTGTTCATTCTTATGTTGAGCACAAAATATAATCTCGAATTATTCCTTATGTGTTTATTGGTTATAGCTCGCAATACAAGGGGTTTCGTTGCCTTGACTCTACTTCTGGTCGAGTTTATATTACTCGACATGCGCGATTTGACAAAACTTGCTATCCACTTTCCACTGCGACTTTCAGCTCTACAACTTTTTCTTCCTTGGATGTTTCGTCATTTATTGACCTAGTTCTTCCAGATACAATGCCTCAGTTGTCATCACCATCTCTTTTGGTTCCATATTCCCTAAGCTCAGACACTTTACCTATCCTGATAGCCCATACTCCTGCAGTCTCTGACTCAACTCCCGCCTTACTCTGGCGCCCTCAAAGTCACCTTCTGCTACCTCCATTGATGATTCTCCAAGTTCGCCACCTTCTCGGACTCATCCCATGACCACTCGGCCTCGTACCGATCTGCACCGTCCTCATCATCTTGATGATTATGTTGTTACTGGTCTCATTGCTGTAGTACTTGCCCACATTGCGCCTCAAGATTATTTTGCTGCTCTTCGAGACCCTCAGTGGGTCGCCGCTATGGATGATGAGATGTCTTCTCTTTGTCAGTAGCATACTTGGGAGTTGGTTCCTCAGCCGTTTGATGTTAATATTGTTGGCTTCAAGTGGGTCTTTCATTTAAAATACCATCCTGATGGTACTGCTGAGTATTACAAAGCTCACCTTGTTGCTCAGGGGTTCTTGCACCTGTCGGGGTTTGACTTTGACCACACATTCAGCCCTGTGGTCAAAGCTTCCACTATTCGTCATTTCTTGCCATCGCCACTGTGTGAAAATGGTATTTGCATCAGTTGGATGTCAAGAATGCCTTCCTTAATGGTGTTCTTAATGCTCCAGTTTATATGGCACAACCTGTTGGCTGCAAGGATCCTACTGGGCCTGACTATGTTTGTCATTTGCGAAAAGCCATTTATAGGCTTAAGCAAGCATCGAGGGCTTGGTTTGAGCGATTTAGTTCATTTCTTCGTCAACTTGGTTTCATCTGCAGCTCCTCGGACACTTTTCTGTTTGTTTTTTTTCTAGAGGCGCTATTCTTCTCCACTTGTTGGTGTATGTCGATGATAGCATCCTTGCTGGCAATGATTCTACTGCCATCAGCCAGTTTATCTCTAGCACTCATCAAGAGTTTTCCATAAAGGATCTTGGTTCCCTCAACTATTTTCTTGGCCTCGAAGTTTCATCTGCAGACTTTGGTCTCTTTTTGGGGCAGGCGAAGTATGCTAGGGATATTCTTCGTTGAGTAGGGATGTATGATGCTGTGCTGGTCTCTACTCCATTTGTACCCATTTCACAGCTTCACAGTACCTCGAGTGAGCCCTTCAGCAATCCTACTTTAGATAGGTCATTGGTCGATGCTTTGAAGTATCTTACCATTACTCGACCTGATTTGGCTTTCGTTGTGAACTCGGTTAGCCAGTTTGTTCAGGACCCTCGTGATGATCACTTCATGGCTATCAATAGGATTCTTCGTTATGTCAGTGGAACTCTTCCTTTTGGGCTATATTTTCATTCTTCTGCCTCCAAAGATGTCCTAGGATACTCTGATGCTGACTGGGCACGCTATCTAGAAACTTGACGCTTGACTTATGGCTATGCATTTTTCCTTGGAGACAATCTCATTTCTTGGAGTGCCAAGAAGCAGCCTACTATCTCTCGCTTTAGTTCGGAATCTGAGTATCGCGCTTTAGCCAACACTGCTGCAGAAGTTGTTTGGCTTTCTCATTTTCTTCGGGATCTACACTTTCCGCTTTTGAAGTCGCCTATTTTGTTATGCGACAACAACAGTACCATTTTCTTGCAGAGAATCCAGTGGCTCACAAGTGCGCGAAGCACATTTATATCGACTACGATTTTGTTCGTGAGTTGGTTACTTCTGGGAAGCTATGTGTTCGTCATGTGCCGACATCTCTCTAGGTTGCCAATATTTTCACTAAGGACCTCTCTCGACCTTTTTTTGAATTTTTTCAGGTCCAAGCCTTGGATTTTGGCTCACCCGACGCTTCGCTTGAGGGAGTGGTTAGGATTGATGAAATCACTGATTAGAAATGATTGTGATATGATTATGATTTGATTGATCTATGTCTAGATACAATGTATGTCTAGGGCTGGTACTCATCTATATATATCCTACCTAATACAAACATCTATCCATTGAAAGTTTCCTTATTCATAGTTTATGTCCCGTACAAGTGTTTCTAAATTGAAAGTGAGTAAAATGGTATTTCAAGTTCATTGAAAGATACATTTTCATGATATAAATAAATGAAAAAAAAATTACTTTCAAAAATTAAGTTTAAAAATGGCAAAATATGAAACCCCCGCCTATCATAAGCACCTTATCCCTAGGAATTTTTTGTGCATTTCATATTCTAAGGAAGTGCATACCATATGTAACATTGTGTATTATCATAATTTGAATGTAATTACCATACACATATTGTATGCACAAATAATAGTACTCCCTTTGTTTTTTACTTATTTATGACACCATATGTTTAGGTGCTTGGATTTAGGTAAAAAAAATGAGTTAATTAAATTGAATGTAGAAAGTAAAAAGTATAATGAGTTGATAAAATTGAATGAATCTTGTCAAAAATGGAAAGAGTGTCAAATAAAAGTAAACATCTATTTATAGTAAGTGTTATAAATAACAAAACAAATGGAGTATTGAAATGCACATTCTACCCATACTCCACAATCACAATCATGGTCCCCTAGGAATATATATGGTAGTATACTAATTGTTCAAAATTTAGGTACCCAACTATAAATTATATTTTAATTGGATGTCATTTTGCTTATTTCATCGTTCTACAATATTCTTTGACGGAAATTTTTTTTCTAAAAAAAAACAAAATAACAACCGATTATACTTTTTTGTGTAATGTTTTTTTTCACATTGAAAGCAACGACTCTTGCATTGTATATTGATGCAACTTTAATAATTCCGTCGCCTGTCCTCCAACCTTTCATGATCCATTCCACCGATCTTTTCTCTCTCACCATTCAATCCTCTGTTCATCACCGCCGACCAACAAGATCGAGACATGGACCAAGATCACGGAATCAGCCATCGTCGTCGTCTTCATCATCATCAAGAAAAAGAAATTGTGGAGATTTCAGAGGACATGACTGCCGAAAACGCTGTCGGAATTAACAGAAACGATGAGGTTTACATAGCAGTTGGCAAAAATGATTTGCATGTGGTTAAATGGGCATTGGATCACGCTGTTTCCCCTGGAACTCGAGTTTTTCTTGTCCATGTCTTCCGACCAGTTACTTACATTTCCACACCAGGTACATATACACGTCCGTACATCCCCATTTCTTCAATTTTATCTCATGTATTCATTAATTTCTTTTGGTTTTGTAAGTTTTGTGTCTCAGTGAAATTTTGAGTCTACAAGCTTCGTTAGTTTCATATCCGTTTATGAGATTATAATAAGGAGAGAATGTGAAACGAGATCTTAGAGATGTAGCGTACCCATATTAAGATTGTAATCGGTGCAAAATTAAGATTGTTTTGAATGCAATTGAACTGATAAGTAATCCTGACTTGTACTATATAATCCTTCTGTCCCACCAATAATAACATATTTACTTTTTCAAAATCAAACTTGACCAACTTTGACCATAAATATACATTAATATATACATAATAAAAATATCATGTGATATATTGTTATATGTCTTAACATCTATTTTCAAAATGTCAATTTTTTATGCAAAATGTTAGATATCGACAGTCAAACATGGTCATTGAATATCATAAAAAAATAAATATATTATTACTGGTGGGACGGAGGGAGTATTAGAATAATGTACATTCGTACCCCATAGTTCCTTGTTTAGTTCATATATACCTTTCAATTTTTTGCAAGTCACATGTACCCTAGGTGTCACATGAAAATTTGGTTAACTTTGACCATTGCCGAATTCATTTGAAATTGCCATTTTATCCCCTTTTTAGAAAAACAAAATTTTAAAAAACTGGTTACTTTTTCCAATTCCCAAATCAAAACCCACCTAAATCTCAAACCCCAAACCCTGAAATTGTGGCAGAGCGTTTTCTTCTCTCCTAATATTTGTGGTCGGTCATTCTTCCCTCCCCTTGCCTGAAATCGCTACTCCGATCGTTCTTCTTTCTGTCGCGTCACTACTCCAAATGCCGATCTTCTTATCTTCTTCATCTGTAATCTTCTTATTCTCTCATCTTCCAGACCTAATTCTCTGATTTGGGGCGGTGGCGGGGTTGCGCGCTTGGTGACCGCAATAGAGACGGGAAAATGATGGTTGGGTTCGGTGAGGGGCGGTGGGCTGGAGTTTGGTGGAGAGGCACCGCATCGCTAGGATTTTCATAATTGAGTGGGGTTTGGTGGGCGGAGAACAAGGGCCGACATTAGGGTTTTAAGATTTGGGAGGGATTTGGCGGCATGACGCTAGGGTTTGGCAAGTTGTCTTAGGGTTAAGGAGGGATTGCACTAGATTTGGGAGGGACAGCATGCTGGAGTTAAGGGTGGTTGAGGGGCTGGGGGGATAGGGTAAGGGGTGCTGGGGTAGGGTTAGGGGTGGTGGAGGGGCGCCAGGGTAGGGTAAGGGGTGATGGAGAAGGCTAGGTTAAGGGTGTTGGAGGGGCAACGATTTAGGGTTAAGTGTGGTGGCCTAAAAAATCCAAAAGGGTAAAATGGTTTGATTAAATTAAGAAATGAACCTAGGGACATCTTATCTTTTTATTATAGGTCGATGCTAGAATAAGCATGGTCAACTCTGATCTTCGTCTATAAGGGTGCGGATTTTTCAGTCACTGTCGGTCAAGGGGTATATGTGCACTTTTAAAAAATTAGGGATATATGTGCACTAAATAATGAACGGGTGGGCATGAATGCATTTAACCCTATACATTAAGAAAATAAGCGATACCCAATTTTTCTTTGCCTTTAACTTGTTTTGAAAAAAATTCAGAGTTTACCAAACATCGAACCTCAACAGTTTATAAGTACTTTATAAGCCGCATCATCTTAAGTCACCGTTCAAAGACTCCTTCTGTCTCAACCAAAATCGACGATAGAAGATTTCAAGAGTTTTTAAGGAAATGAATAAAACATGATAAAGTAATGTTAGTGGGATTGAAATTAGTGGAACATGGATTGAAAAGTGAATATGAGATGATAAAGTAATGTAATTGAGTGGAGAATGAGTAAAATGTAGATTATAAACTGATCACAACAAAAACAAAAGTTGGGATAAACACACTATGAACACTTGATTTTTGCTAAATGAGCTATTTGAACCCTGAGTTTTTCAAACATGTCACTTGGACGTTCACCTTAACCATTATCTAGAATAGAAAGTTTGAATGAATCCTAAAACATGAATTATCACCTGAAATTTTGGGTCAAACTAAAACAAAACTGATGCTATAGTCTTTGGATTGATTGGCTGATGTTTTTTGGTGACTGATTTGAATGAAGTTGGGAGGCTTTCACGAAACCAGCTGAGCCAAGAACAGGCGCGAGCGTATGTAAATGAAGACCGTAACAAGAGGAAGAATGTGCTGGACAAATACATTCGCTTGTGCAATGATGCAAATGTGAGTTAATTCTAGCAGTTAATTTTGACCAATCTTTACATTTTAATCTTTTTATCCTGTATCTGAAATGAACTTTTAGATGAAAGTAGAGATATAAAGGTGATTGGAATTTCCATGATTTCCTTCCAATAGCGTAGGTTGCAGTGGACACGATGTTGTCGGAGAGCAATACGACGGCAGAAGCAATTGTGGACATGATTTCTGTTGTCAACATTACCTATCTAGTCATGGGAACAAAGAGGTCTCATTTCCGAAGGTGATTAAGCAACCTCTTTTCTGGCCTTCAACTAGACCATATTATTTTGAATTGTTTATACAATTAGACCATGTTATTTTGAATTTATTTGCACTTCAGTTTATTTCAGCGAAAGTTTAATTTGATGGAATCTAGTTTAGTTTAGTCATATTGTTACTGTTTTCAATACACTTGTTTAGTTTTAATTAAATTTAACTCAGTTCAATTCAACATAAACTTGGTAGAACGGAGCCTTGGCGAACTTTAAAGAAAAAAATCTATGAAATCAAATACTTATTATATTGGTAATTTTTAGGCACTTGAGAAAAGTACAAGGGAAAGGAGAATATGTTCAAAAGAATGCACCGGATTTTTGCGAGGTGAATCTAGTTCATAACGGCCAAAAAATTGTCAATGGTGGTGGTCAGTTGCAGTTAACTGAAGGTCAGAAGTTTGCATCACCAAGGGAAATGTCAAATCAGAATCCTCAGAATTATGAAAGGAACTTCTTTGAGTGTATATGCTTTTCAAGAGGGAAGTCCAATGGATGATCAATCTCTGTATATTATTTATTTGTGGTTTAATTGATGTGAAGCTCATAAAAGAGAAATATATCAAATGTAAAAGCAGCAATATGTAATCAAATGTAGAAGAATGAATCATTGAGGAGTTTAATTAGTATCTAACCCAACCATGTTGTTGGGCGTATATGACATGATATCTTTAATTTTAGGACGTGTTGGGTGGAAATGCGTTTATATGTAAATCTTATTTATATTGAAAATATGAGATATCAGCTTTTGTTATTTTCTCAAAAATATCTTTTACTTTAAAATAGAACAATTCTTCCGGACAATTACTTCAAAATATAACACTCAGAACATTTTTTGCTCAATAGCTATAAACAATTTTTGCTTCGAAATAGAACAAAACAACAGTTTTAACCCAGAACAATTAACGGTCTCACCTTTATCACTTCGTCTCTTAGAATCCAATGCCCCAACCATGGGCGGAACCAGTGGTACCCGAGGTATGGCTCCAGCCCTACCTGAATCGCCGGTTGTAGGTAGTAGTGGTGGAAGAAGGCCGCTCCCGGCGAGATGCGCGTCTTCCGGCGAGCTTCCGCATCTTCCGGCGAGATTGCTCGTAAGTAAAACGGCGTCGTTTTATTTGTAGTAAGGGCAAAAAATATAATAACTAAAAATCAGGTTTAATATGGATTGGATTGGGCCATTTTTCCAATCCAATTTTAGATTGGCATATCTCCAATTACGGGAGGAGAAAGGCTCCAGTCACTGCCTCCGCGTCCTGACGCCGAACTCCGCCGCCGTAGCTGACGCCCATGCCACGGCCCACCACCGTCCAACCCTCTACTCTCCACTGAACCACTGGTTCTTTTTAGGCTAAGGTAATTTAATTTTAGGGTTTCTTGTCTTTTTTATTTTTTCCTTCAAAAATTAAATTTACGCGAACATGATTTTTAGAATGGATGTCGAATTGAAGTTATATGGTTGTATGATTGTTGAAATTCAGTTGAATTGCATATGTATAAATAATAAACTATAATTGTTTGATTTATTTTGTATGTGAAATTGTCATAATCAATTTATCAAACCATGGAGTCTCTTAGATATTTGTTGAAAAAAGTAGAAAGTAGTTATTGTATCGTACTCGATTTATGATATGGCAAAGTCTTGGGAAAGACGGTCTTTCCATAGGCTTATGGAAAGACGGTCTTTCCATAGGCTTATGGAAAGACGGGGTTTAATTCGAATAATAAAAGACAAAAGGTCTTAGTTGCAACATTAAAAATTTAGTATGCAACATGTAGTAGTTATAAAATTTATAATCCGGTTCATATAACCCAAAAATTTTATCTTAATTTCTTCTAATTTACACTTTAAACCTTGGTCTTTCCATAACTTATGGAAAGACCGTCTTTCAAGAGACGCACTCTTATTATATTACGTAGTATTTTTTATTATTTTCGAGTTGAGTTTTTAAAATTTAAATTTGAATAATATTTAGCAGACTCTCCTAAAATATTTTTCTGGTTCCACCACTAGCCCCAACCTTATCACTTCATCTCCCCCTCTGGTTTCTCTCTTCACAGCTTCATTCTTCTCATCTTCTCAAACTTATAATCACAACTTTAGAAACCCAAGTTTTGTAATCACTCTCTTTTCGTTTCTTGCATTTTTTTTGTTAATTTTAAACCGGGTTTCACTTGTTTAGGGTTTGTATGTCCCTGCTTTAGTTCGAATCAGTAAGTTTTGGTTGTTATTTTTTGAAATCATGTGATTATTTCGTGATGTTTGTTGCATTGAATATGTGTCTTACATGTTTTTTGGTCTTCAATGAGTTTAAATAGTCAACAAGGTTAGGGTTTTCTCAGATTTGGATGAACGAAGGGTTTTATATGTGCGACAAGGTTTATTTGTTGAACAATTTGTGCTTCATGATAATATTATGCTTCGATTTTACATTTAATTTTAATTTTTGAGGATTCAAGCTGGGGGGTTTTCATTCTGCTGGCTTTTGTGTTGCTCGAATCATGCTGCATGTGTGTTTGTTGGTCGAATATGTACAAAGATGGTGTTTATTTCGGATGATTGGATTAGGATTTTTCAGATATGGATGAATGAAGGGTATTTTATGTGCTAACATGTCCGTACATTCAAGAATGTGTGTTATGAGGTCAAAATATGCTTCGATTTAAAAAAGCATGCTGTTTTTTAGGCTTTAATTTGGGGTCCTTAGTCCTGGTGCCATTTTTTTGCTCTAATCCTTTTGCACGTTTGTATCCTGGCTGATAGTGATATGTGATGTTAATTTTATTTAGCAAATATCCTGACATTTATTGGTTGTTTCGTGACGTTTAATCTCGGCTTTGGCATTAAATGTGTATTTGTCATGATGATTGTGTGTTTACTATGCTTCTTGTTAGATCTAGGTTTGTACAAGGATCTTCTTCTTCTTCTGATAAAATTTGGGTTAGTTGAAGGTTGTTCAACATTTATTTTTGCTTCAGTTTATGCGTTCAGTTGCTCTGGGTTAAAACTGTTGTTTTGCTCTATTTTGCTTTCATGATAACCTTTGCTTGTCCTTGATAGTCCTTGTGAAATCCGGGTTTGATAACCCTGTTTCATGTGCTGGAGAAACCAACTCCTTAGTGCGGAAACATGATGCTGTCGAGAGTGATTCACAGCCTTGTGGTGACTCCTTCACCTATTATAATATTCCCGTGGTGGCCCATTTCCCCCCTATTAATTTTTATTCCTAACCTTAGTTCTCCGAACTTCTTGACGCCGAGTGTTTAGTACCGGTGAGTCCTAGTTCTGAGTTTTCTGAACCCTCGTCCGATCGTGGAGAAAACTTTGATTATCGCAGCATAAACCTTGGTTAGCCAGGGTTTTATAAATACGGTGCTTGCTATTTGCCTAGGAACCGACACAAAAGGGAGAGATCCAAAAGAACACCTACTGTGGCAATTGTTGCTACTGCTGCAGCTCAAAAGGAAATGATTGCTATGTGTGAGAGAGCCCTTGCAAAGGATTGGGTGCCCTCTGAGTTCAAAAGGTCCAGACAAATAGGCTACCATTCGCTCAGGTTGTATCAATCCATTACCTTTACCTTTTTTTAACTTCATTTATGTTTTAGGTTTTGTTTTACCAAGACTGATTAGTTTTGGTTTGTGTAGATTTCGAGCCGGGGAAGCTGACTAGAATGAAATGGTTTGAAGTTGGACTTTTAGTGAAACTTAGCCCTCGGGGAAGGGGTAACTCAGCAATTGTGGAGATTTAATTACCTGGACTATTAATTAACTGGACTTTATTTCATGTCATGGACAGTTAAACTGATTTTAAACTCAATTTTCATTGATTGTTTAATTGTGGACTGTTAAACCGTGGACTGTTTAATTCCGGGCTGTTTGATTTTTTATTTTGTATTATTATGGTTGCTTTAATGTGCTAGACTTGTTGCTTGTAATTTTTGTTCTGGACTCATATTTTTTCAACTGATACAGTTTTGTGGAACTATCCGGACTAATCTTTTCAACTATGAATTCTTGTAATTTTTTTATTTTTTTTATTTTTTTATTCATATTTGTTAACCATGCCAGGGGCTCTCAGATTATAGTGACTAGTAACTACGGGCGATTTTGTGTGCGAATTAACCAAAACGAGTGTTTCTCTGTCGTTTCACCTTTCTTCCTCTTCCTTCTCTCAGTCATAACTGATAACGGTCATATTTTATTTCTCACTTTGTTCCGTTTGCCGCCGCCATGGCGGCTCTCCCGCCGGCCGATCGAAGCCAAGGGGGGACCAAATCTTTCCTTCAAGCGCTTGCTAATCGACCTCCTCCATTACAAGCTTCCCTGCCATCAAACCCGGAAATCATCCCCAAAATCCAGTACAAAGGAGAAATCTCATGCCTCGTCAGTCGCAAGGATGCAGACACTCTCTCCTCCCATTATCGGATGCTCTGATCGGTAAGTTTGCTAGAGGAAAGCCTTCTATGGTCCAACTAAATGAATCTTTTAATTCTGTAGGATTCAAAGGCAAATTTCAATTAGGATCCATCGACTTCCGGCACGTCCTAGTTCGATTCCAGGAAAAAGAAGACTACCAGAGGTTCTGGCTCAAGGGTCACTGGGTATTCAATAATGCGCAAATGAAGGTATTGAAATGGAATTCTGATTTCTCTCCGGAGGCAGAATCATCCATAGTCCCGGTATGGGTAACAATTCCTCATGTCCCAATCTACTTTTATAATTCAGCTATGCTTGAAATCATGGGTAACCAAATTGGGAACTTTATTAAAGTTGATGCTGCTACTGAGGCTCTATCTAGGCCTTCCTGTGTAAAAATGTGTGTTGAAATTGATCTAAAAAAGAAATTACCATCTTGCATTAGAGTGGGAATCGAGGAGGATGGTAATGAATTCAATGTTGTTAAGCTCCCCCTAGAGTTTGAGGATATTCCCCCCTACTGTTTACACTGTAAATGTATAGGGCATGAGGACAATCATTGTATTTATCTGCATCCGGAGCTAAAGAGATCCTCGGCTAGGAAAAATGATTCTGTAACTTTAAATGACTCCCATTTGAAGGGTTTGATGGGACAGACAAAAGGGATCTCAAATAGTAATAAGACTGGTAATTCAGGAGAAGAGAGTTCAGGGATCTCAATAACAGAAAAACAAAAGGGTTATCAGTCTCAGAAATTTATCTATGTTCCTAAGAAATAGCAGAGTCTAGATGCAGTGCAGGAAATTAATGATCTAACTAGCCCTGACCCTCTGGTTGATCCTACAATACCTGGGGTGCCCAAATTCACTCCCAGTATTGTTGACCTGCCAAACATTGTAGCTAGTAGCACAGAGGTTGTGGTGACAGAGAAAGATACTTCTCTATCCCCTCAACCTGAAAAATTAATTCCCACCCCCTCCCCTCGTGCCTTTCCCATGGAACCTAGATCATTTGGGACACAAGATAGGCATCCTCAATCTGCCCCACCTAATTTTAGGTCAGTTTTTGCCAAAGATGATCTTCCAAGTAAACGAGGTAAATCCTTTTCCCCTTTCAGCTCCATTATTGCAGCAAAAAATTTTATTTTCTCTCAGCAGAAAAATAGGTCCAACTGATTTCTACCCTTAGCTGGTGAGGAATCATCTGGAGATGAGGCCACCCAAATTGAACTCTCTGCTAATGAAGAAGAAGCCACCTGTTTGAATACTGCTCCTGAAACTGGAATTGATCAATCACAGGGACACAGTGTTCCTCCCTCAGATCCAAGTAAGTTGAAAAAAGGTAAGTCTGTTATGAAAAGTAAACCACATAATGACACCTTTTTCACACAGAAGAACACCATTATGACTAGATCAAAAAGCTCCTCTAATGTTTCATTATGAATAGTGCAACTATTAAAATTAAAATGCTGGTTTGGAATATTAGAGGAATGGATACATCTATGCTTAGACTCTCTAATCTCATCAATAGACATAAAGTTGAACTCATTTGTTTAATTGAACCTAAACATGATAACTCTCAATGTGATCAATATAGACAAATGTTGAGGTTTGATAATTGTTTCTCTGCTACTAATGGTCAGATATGGATTTTTTGGTCTTCAAACATATCTCTGACAGTTAGGAATGATAATCTTCAGTTTCTTGGAATTCACCTAACTAGTTCTACTCTCATTAAGCCAATGGATGTCTTTTTTGTATATGGTCTGAGAACCAGATTAGGAAGAAAGGATCTATGGTCTGATCTTAGTTCACTTAATCATTCTGAATCCTTGTTTATTGGAGATTTCAACTGCATTTCATCTATATCCGAATACAGAGGTCCATCTATTCCAAAACTTGGTAGTATGAGAGATTTTAATGATTTTATTAATGGACTGGGGTTGGAAGAAATCAATACTGTTGGAAACTTGTTTACTTGGACTAATAATCGTTTAAGATCTCCTACAGTTAAAAGACTAGATAGAGGATTATGCACTTCATCATGGACTCTTTCTTTTCCTTCCTCTACAATTCAGATCTTGAATAGAGTTAGCTCAGATCACAATCCCTTGCTGCTTACTGTAGGTAGTGACATACCATCCAATCCGAGACCCTTCAGGTTCTTAAATACATGGTACAAGAGGAAAAAATTTAATGAAGTAATTAAGAAGGATTGGGATACTCCTATGCATAAATCTGGACTGCTAGCTTTTTATTTAAAACTAGTTAGACTTAAGAAAGCCTTAAAAAGCTGGAACAAAGAACATTTTGGTAACATTCATGATAATGTTCTTCAGGCTGAAATAGCCTTGCAGGCACAGGAAGCTTTGACTGATCAGGATGATTCTGTTAATAATCTGGTTAATCTTAGGAAGGCTAGGGCTAGTTTAGTCAAGGCCATGTCTGAACAAAAGAATTTTTGGAAACACAAGGCTAAGATAAAATGGCTACAAGATGGAGACAATAATACATCTTTCTTTCATAAATCTGTACAGGATAAGAATAATAGATTAAGGATCACAAAAATCAAGGGTAGAAATGGTCAATGGTTGGAAAACTCACTGGATGTGGAGATGGAGGCAATCAGGTATTATCAAGATTTACTGAGTGAAGAATGTCTCACTGAGTGCTCTCCATTCACATCTCATTTTCTGAACCATATACCCAAGATGGTTACTCAGGAAGATAATGAGAACCTATTAAAACCAGTCACTATGGAGGAGCTTAAGAAGATAGTGTATAGCCTTAACAAATCAAGCTCTCCAGGTCCGGATGGTTTTACGGCCAAATTCTACATGAAATCTTGGGACATAATATCACATGATCTTCTTCTAGCTGTTCAAGATTTCCAATCTTCATCAAACCTGCCTAGGGGTATAAGTAGTACCTGGATTACCATTATCCCAAAGAAGAAAACCCCATCCTCATTTGATGACTATAGGCCTATAAGTCTCTCCAATGTGATTAATAAGATTTGTTCTAAAGTGCTTATGGAAAGACTTAAACCTATTATGCCTAGGATTATCTCTCCTAACCAAACAGCTTTTTTACATGGTAGGGATATTTCTGATAATGTCATTCATCTACAGGAAATGATTAGACTCATTAACAGAAAGAGAAGGGATCCTAATTGTATAATTAAACTTGATCTTAAAAAGGCTTTTGACAGGGTTAGATGGTTATTTCTATATAAAATTTTGGCAAAATTTGGTTTTCATGCAAAATTCATTTTCACTGTTATGAAAAACTTGTCACAGGCTTGGTTCTCTATTCTAATTAATGGTAAGCCTGTGGGATTTTTTCAGTCTTCTAGAGGCATTAAACAGGGTGATCCTCTATCTCCATTGTTGTTTAATATTTTTTCTGAGTCTTTTTCAAGGAGCCTGACCTACATTTTTGACAAGGGTAAGCTAGACTACTTTGATCTTCCAGGTAATCCTCCAAGAATCTCTCACTTATCTTATGCTGATGATACTGTCATTTTCTTTAAAGCCACAAAACTAACCTTGGTTAGATTAAAGGCTTTTTTGTCTATCTTTGAGGAGGTCACTGGTCAGTCTATCAATTACAACAAGAGTGACATCTACATAAGTAAACATGCTACAGAACATAAAGTGAACCACATTAAAAGGATACTTGGAATGAAACTGGGTTCCTTCCCTTTCACCTATTTAGGAGTTCCAATCTTTACTGGTGTGGCAAAAAAAATTTACTTTCAACCACTCTTTGAACTTATTGATAATAAGATTGGTAATTGGAAAAATAGATGGATTTCTATGGGTGGGAAAATTACATTGATTGAGTCTTGCATATATGCCATTCCACAACACATCTGGCAAGTTATTAAACCAAAAAAATTGATCATTTCCATCATTGAGAAAAAAATGAGCAAATTCTTTTGGGGGGATGATTTAAAACCTAAGAGATCATGGAAAAAGTGGTCTGATTTGTGTCTCCCAACTGATCAGAATGGCCTTGGCTTCAGGTCGATCAGTACAATAATTAAAACATGTTCAGTTAAATTGTGGTGGAAGTATCAAATAGGTGATGCCCTCTGGACTCACCTAATGGCTGCCCTCCCTCTATCCTATAGGTCTTCTCCTAACTGGAAGAGAATTTGTTCAGTTAATAATTGGGCAGAGGCTAATTCTAGAGTCATCATAGGGAGAGGTGATTGTAATTTTTGGACTTCAAACTGGCTGGATGTAGGTGCACTGATTGATGTGTGTGACCACAATAGGGTGGATATTGATGCTGAATGTTCAGTCTCTGAATTCATATCTAACAAAGTTCTTCTTATTACAAAAATTGAGCCATTTCTGCCATCTCACATTATCAATCTTTTGCAGGAGTCAAAACTTTTCCCCCATAGAGCTGATAGATTAATTTGGAAACCAGGTATCTCTGGAAACTTCTCCTTCAAAGACACATATAAGTTGCTAAGTAACCACTCAGGTTTGATTTCCTCTGCTAAACTTCTTTGGAATCCCAGATTTGAGAAAAAAATCTCTGTTTTCATGTGGAAAGTTGTGAATTCTCTGCTGCCTTTTGATAACATACTCAGGAAACTTAGATTCAGTCTGGCTTCTAAATGCTGTATGTGCAACAACCATGAGGACTCTTTAGAGCATTTTTTCAACTCATGTTATTTCTCTCTATCTGTTTGGAAAATCATTCATCAGTTTATGGGTATTCATGATAGAACATTCCTTTCGGTTTGGGAAAGGATTTCATACTACTTGACTTTGCCAGCTCTAACCTCCTTACATGCTACAATGATTCGTACTGCTGCCATCTTCACCTTTTGGAATATTTGGAAGATGAGAAACAGATACTTATTTGAATCTACCAAGCCTTCCCACACCCTAGTGCTCCAGCTCATTAGAGATCAGATTTTTTTCTCCTTCAGTGCAAATCCGGTTCACATATCATCTCCTCTAGATTTGAGTATTGCTGAGCATTCCTTTCTACCACTTCTTAAACTTTCACCAAAGCCAAAAATCTGGAAAATTGCTTGGACTAGGCCTACATCAGGTTTTAAGATTAATGTTGATGCCTCCTGGTCATGCAATTCTGTGAAGTGTGGGATTGGAGTGATCATTAGAGACATTTCAGGGGCTTTCGTGGGAGCTTACACTCTATTTACTGAGGCCCTTTCACCTTTAGAAGCTGAACTGAAGGCTATTAAGTTTGCCATCCAGTCTTCCCAGGATTTAACTGGCACCCTTCATATGGAATCTGATTGTCTTTCTGCGGTTCTCTTTTCTACTGAACCACTCCGTTGTCACTGGAAATGCTTTTCACTAGCTGATGAGATCCATCAATCACTTAATGACATCAATCTGGTACATATATATAGGCAGGCCAACCTTGTGGCCCATACACTTGCTAAACTTTGTTTACAATTAGAATGTGATTCATCTTTTATTGATTTATCTGAACTTCCGAACACGGTTAGGGGGCTAATCAGACTATATCAAATTGGCATCCCTGCTCTACGAATCTTTTAGTTCGGATGCTACTCATTCTCACTCTTGATTGCAGGTTTCAAGTCTATGCTGCATAACTGCCTCCTATCCGCTTCAACAGACTACACACGGCCTTCAAGATTCTCAAGTAACAAGCTTTTGAATGAGCTTGCTATGGACACTACTGATCATCCTAATTTGGAGTAGGGCAATAAGAAAGCTCACCTCAGTTTTCTTCTTTCCCTTACAATCTGCTAGTTTTCTTTTGTTTTGCAAATTAAGAGGTTATGCTTATGGTTATTCTCTCTGACTGACCTGTGTCTCGATATCGATTCACTAAGAAGTTCGAGAGTTCATCCTATAGCATCCTAATACTCTAGTTCATTCTTTTGGAAGCAATTTATGGCTGCTTCAAGAGCAATCCGCTCAGACTGTACAGTAACTTAGCCTTTTGGCTTCTTTATTTTTGTTTTATTACGGCTCGGGAAGGCCAATATAATTTCCCCCATCTATGATGGTTTATTTTTTTTAAAAAAAAGTAATATTTTTTTATTAAATGATGGGCATGTATGTGGTACATTGTTATGTTGTTGAGTAATTGGGATGGAACGTTGTATTTGATAATGTAAGTAAATAAATAGATACACAAGTATCAAAGCCATGTGGTTGGGTCAATAGATCTAACTGAACTTGGCGGGTGCTATGTTTGTGTCAAACTTGAGTCATAGTTGTTGCAGGTTGCCTAAAATCGATGATGAAGTTGTGACGAATGAGTAAAATCAATACAACCATGCATGTCGCTTAACAAAACTGATTTGATCTTGGCGGGGTATTTACATAATTTCTAATCAGCCAATAATAGAGTAAATGATTTCTAATCAGCCAATAGTAGAGTAAATGATATCGATTCTTAGAAGCTCATAGCCAATAATGATAATTGTTGCTTACATCCGTTTAACGCAACCAGGTTCAATTAATTCTAAACTTAAGGATGGCGTTTACATGTGGTTTGTTGAATGTGTGAGTTTAATTTATCAGTGTGCTTAACCAACAGAGTTAAGGTGTGTGGTTTTTGTTGTTTCCCTCTCACTTGGAGTTTTTATCAAAAAACTAAACTGACCATGAACTCATGTTTTCTAAATGAAAAGCAATCACACATTACATTAAAAACTAAGCTTTTACATCGAAAATGAAACAATGGAAATACCATCCTTAGTTTAAAAGGTTTCACTATAAATATGTTTTCAAAATCAAAATGCATGTTTAGACTAGAATACATTCTAGAAGCACAACCCTGCAAAAAACCTAAATCTATGCCATTTTTCATCCAATGTCCATACTGAATAGCAAGTTTTGAATTTTCCTTTTTCTTCCACAACCATCATGTTTTGTAAAGATCCCTTACTATTTCAGAGTCTACAATCAAGTTATGTGGCAGAATGCCTAGCCACATTAGTCTCCCGTTCCCCATATGTGGAAATTTGAAATTATTTCCACCTTTACACTTTAGGATTTCGATCACAACATTTTGTAAAGATGTGAAAATAAGATCATTTTTGTGTCTTCTCTTTCAAATGCATTTTAAACAGCTTGTAAAAGGCCTTCTAAGGTAGTGCTTGGGGTTTGATGTTGTAAACTTTAAATTTAAGCAAAAAAATCCAAGTCTAGGGTGTTTAAACCTAGTTACTAAGCCGGTTGGCATACTAGGGTAATTCTAAAACCATAAGAATCAGCAGATGCTATGAAATCGAGATAATTTGCTATTATATGTGAGGATGCATTATCTTGCCCCATAGAGATGTCCTTTCTTGCCCAAACAAGCCACCTAACTTTAATGGATGGGATAACTTCATAAATGAACTTCTTCCGAACGCATTCCCTATATATGTTTGATAGGTGTTAGAACAAGTGTTCCCCTTGGCTTATTAATACGGCTATGCTTGGTTGCAATTATTTCAGTATAGAGAAAGACACCTATTTTACCATCAAACTGAACATTTCCCTCAAATTCAAATATAGGCTTACACAGTACATAGAAACATTAACTTGGGTACATAGTGCTTATTATGGCTTGTTCTATATGGTTCTACTTCATTAGGGGCTAGTAAATACATTGTAGTATATTCGGTAAGGTAGAACCATTTCTCATCGATATGAATGATGTTGTGCATATCTTTAAATTGCATGTTGCACTCAATCTTTGATAAGCACCATTCTATCCTCGTTAGCTTTGCATTTGCTGATAAGAATGGATAAACTGTGTTTGTATGGCTCCTTATCTTTGTGTTTGTTATAACCTGATGGATAGTTATCTTGCCTATACTCAAGCCACCTACAGTTCTCCGACAGGTTCTCCTACTACTGAGTGGTAAAGCCATCAAGGCCACAGCGTCGATTGGCTTTTTAGTAGGGCAAGGCCGACCATTTTGCCTTTACCTTGTTGTTACTGTTTTGCTACAGCAACCTGTTGCTTTAATCTTACCCATAAAAAGATGATGGAGTGGGTCGAAACCCCCCAATCGAGTTGCTGCCTCAAGCCGTCTATTGTGGCAAATAACTTCTTGCCCATTATGCTGAAACAAAAAATGAACTATATGTTGCCTTTCTCTATCGGTCAGATTGCTCCCACCATTACAACTTCAACAACATTAAAGGCCCGGTGAGAAAGATGATTCAGAGGGACCCAAGTGTCTTTAATGGTCAGTTCTACAAAGAACTGACCAAAAGGATTTTTTTCAGAGGACTTTTAATGCTACACAAAGTGCAAAGAATGAATGCTTGATGCCTTTTATAGAGGAATGTTGCAGATTTCAATGTGCAAAGTTTATGAGTTTTTGGAGCTTTTTTTTGTCTCCAAAATTTGGAGGGAACAATTCGGCCTAAAGGCCCTTGTAATTTTCATCCTTTTGAGTTCAAAATTAACTATTCACAGCAGGCAAACTAATAATTTTTGTTATTTCAACTGTAAAAACGTCAGCTTTTTTGTCCTTCAAGCTACTGTAGAGAAATACCACCTCAATTTTTCTTTCCAAAAATTGAGGTGGGACAAAGGGATTATTCATTATTGAATAAGTGTGAGATTTGTCTCTGCACATAAGTTTTTTTTTTGTTCTTTGCCCCAATCAATTAGATTGTGTTCATGGTAATAACTTGATTTAGTTGTCAGTGTCGATGTACTGTCTCAATTTGTTCATACAGATCGTGTCTTCATATTTTTATTTTTGGTTTTATCTTCAAGATTCCATTAATTTTGTTTTGTCAGATCCGTTTTATTCAAGGTGTTTACATTTTAGACGACATTGATCGTGGTTGGGTCAAGTGGTGTTATAGTTGTAGAATATCCCTATTTGGCGCAGTGATGTTGATGTATGATACGCTTCTCTCTGCCAAGTGGTCATGATTTTTGAGGAAGCGAATTAATATCCCCGAGGGTGATGTTACAATTTTTATTGGATCTCCAACTTGTAATAGTACAGACAACCAGTCTGGTTGACATGTAATTTAGATATTCTTGCAATATATTACTAGAGGCTAGTTAGATTGGATATCAATTTTATTTATTGTTATCGCTGCTGGACGTTTTTCCTGGAATCTTTCAACGATTAATTTTTTGTAAAAGAGGTACCAAACATTTGATCCCTATTTTTTTGGAAAGACTTTGTGTTTATGCAATTCTCTGGGTGGGGAAGGGCTAAGGGATCTTACTCTTTGGAACCAAGCAACTATGTGTAAGTAGTTATGGAAAACTTTTAAAAAACATATTAAAAAAACAACTCTTTACTTTACATTAGTTGCAACATATGGAAATTGCACTGAATAATTTGACATGATATTTGTGTCAACAACATAATGAAACAACTTGTCATTGAAGGAATTTTCCAACTTGATTTTCTATTACCATTTACAAAGTAATATATAGGTGTTTACATATGAATGATACAATGAATCTGGACTAGTTCTAAATATAGACAAGATAAATCTTGATTAATTAGAGATTAATCAAGATCAATCACAATCAATTACAATCAATCACAATCAATCACGATCTTCTATTGTCACACCCCCCCTCAAGCGAAGCGTCGAGTTGACTGAGACGCAAAGCTTGGACCTGAAGAAGTCAAACAATGCACGATTAAGCCCTTTGGTGAAAATGTCCACAACTTGCAGCGAAGTGGAGACATGACCAACACGAAGTTTTCCAGCAGGCACTAATTCCCGTACAAAATTATAGTCAATATCAATATGCTTGGCCCGTTTGTGAGCAATAGGATTCTCAGCAAGAAAGATAGCACTGTTATTGTCACATAGAAGCAGAGGCGAGCCCTGCAGCGGAAACTGAAGATCGCGAAGAATATGCAACAACCAAACCACCTCCGAGGCTGTGTTAGCAAGAGCTCGATATTCGGATTCTGAGCTCAAGCGAGAGACTGTAGGTTGCTTCTTGGCACTCCACGAGACCAAGTTTCCACCAAGAAAGACCGCATAGCCATAGGTGGACCGATGGGTCTCCAAGCAATGCGCCCAATCAGCATCCGAATAGGCAATAACCTCCAAAACGCCACCAACTCCAAAGGTTAGACCACAATGTAACGTGCCCCAAACATATCGTAGGATCCTAGTGACAGCGGAAAAATAATCATCACGTGGATCCTGAAGAAACTGACTCACTGAATTAACCGCAAAGGACAAGTCAGGTCGAGTAATGGTAAGGTACTAAAGGGTGCCAACAAGGGAACGATACAACTTAGGATTGTGAAATGGTCCACTCGTACTGCTATGAAGCCGGGACAGCGGCAAGAACGGAGTAGAGACCGGAGAAGAATCCAACATCCCAGCTCGCTGAAGAATATCCCTAGCATACTTGGCTTGGCCCAAGAACAGCCCTGTAGAGGTAGAGGTAACCTCTAAACCAAGAAAATAGCTGAGAGAACCCAAGTCCTTGACAGAAAATTCACGATCAGCACGGGCAATGAACTGCCGAATAGCAACACTGTTGTTCCCAGTGAGGATGATATCATCAACATAGACCAAAAGATAAAGAACAATAGTGCCCTGAGAGAAGACAAACAGTGAAGGATCTGAAAGACTGCCAACAAAACCTAACTGCCTGACGAACAAACTGAACCGGTCAAACCACGCCCTGGGTGCCTGTTTGAGTCCATAAATGGCCTTCCGTAAGCGACAGACATGATGAGGGCGAGCAGGATCCTGATAACCAGCCGGCTGAGCCATGAAAACAGGAGTATCAAGAACACCATTAAGAAAGGTATTCTTGACGTCCAACTGATGTAAAGGCCACTTCCTCATGGTGGCAATGGAAAGGACAGTACGAACAGTGGGAGCCTTAATCACCGGACTGAAAGTATGATCAAAGTCAAACCCCGGTATCTGAGAATATCCTTGGGCCACCAGACGGGCCTTATAACGATCAATAGAGCCATCCTGACGGTACTTTAGCCAATAAATCAACTTAGAGCCAACAATATTAACATTCGGAGGACAAGGCACCAACTCCCACGTCTGCTGACGGTGAAGAGCAGCCATTTCCTCATCCATAGCAGCAACCCATCTTAAATCTTTTGCCGCGGCTCGAAAATGACGTGGTTCCTTCTGCTCCAAAAGTTCTGCAACCAATCCTGTTGCCACAAAATCTGGGCCAAGATTACGGGCAACACGTGTCCCATCCTGTAAACGAGTGGTCATGGGATGAGGACGGGGCACCTGAGGAGTCGGAGAAACACTGCCAGAGGAACTGGCCAATGCTGAACTGGAACTGATGCTAGAGAGGACAGTCGAACCACTAGAGGGATCAGTCAGTGTGGTCAAAGAAGTAGGAGATCGTGACGGTGTAACAACCACATCCTCAGCAGGGGCAATCATCGGTGCTGCAGTTTCAGATGTGGACGAGGAATCTGGATACACCGAACAAGGTAAAGTCGGTGAAGCCGAAGCAGGATCAGGGATGGTGATAGACAAGTCTGAATCAGTGGGGTCCAAAAAAGATGAAACAACCAGGGAAGAAAATTGAACCTCCGAAGATACAGTGGAAAAGGGAAAGTGAGACTCATCAAATTGGGCATGTCGAGTCATGTAAGTACGTCCGGAGGTCGTATCCAAGCATTTGAACCCCTTATAATGTGCACTGTAGCCAATGAAGACACATGGAAGACTGCGAGGGGCAAGTTTGTGAGTTGTAGTCGGTCGAACATATGGAAACACACGACACCCGAAAGGATGAAAGTTGGAGTATTCCGGGGGCCGACCAAATAGAACCTCAAAAGGAGAGATGTTATCAAGAACAGGAGTGGGTAGGCGGTTAATAGTGAGAACTGCAGCACTAAAGGCATCATCCCAGTATGAGATAGGTATGTGAGAGTGGAGAAGCATGGACAGCCCCATTTCCGTTATGTGTCGATGCTTCCGTTCAGCCCTACCATTCTGCTCTGGAGTGTATGGGCATGACACCTGATGATGAATGCCACGAGCCCCAAAGTGTGACTGCAACCTGTTATTGATAAACTCGGTGCCACCATCGCTTTGAAAAACTTTGATGCGGGATGAAAACTGATTCTCCGCGAATGCTTCGAATTGAAAATAGATGTCAACAAAGTCTGATTTGCGACGAAAAGGATAAAACCAGGTAAATCGCGAGTAATCATCCATAAACACAGCATAATAAGCAAAATCACTTCCAGATAAGGCTGGAGAAGGCCCCCATAAATCACAATGAATTAAGTCAAGAACATGAGCAGCGCGCTTAGAATTCTCAACAAAAGACAATTTCTAACCCTTTGCCATAGCATAAGACTCACAAATACCAGGTTTAGGAAGCACAGAAGTAAGAGATAAATAACCATTCTTGTTCAACAAAGAAACAGTGCTAGAGGACACATGTCCTAATCGAGCATGCCAAATCTCAAAAGATGCTCTATTATTGTTTTGTCTAACAAATGAAAGAAGTGCTTCTTTACCACGGTCTAGCATATATAGGCCATCCTCAACGTGTCCCCGCCCCATAATTGCCCTGGTGACCTTGTGATGAATGACAAAAGACTGATCATCAAAGGTAATAATAGCACACAGATCACGAGTAAGCTTGCTAATGGATAAGAGATTCTTAGTAATTGCAGGCACAAGCAGCACATCAGATAAATGTAAGGTAGAACTAATACGAGCATTACCAATACCAGCAATAGCAATAGACGCACCATTACCAACAGAGACAAGAGTGTTACCATTGCACGGAGTGACACTCGATAGATTGGAAGTAGAAGAGCTCATATGATTAGTCACTCCTGAATCCATATACCAGTCAGAGATCGATGAAGCAACACTCGGGGCAGAAGCAATAGATGGCTGAGTGGGATATGCTGAAGGAGCAGAATACTGAGGTGCTGCAAAACCTGGTGGTGTGGGAAGCGCCTGAAGCATCGGAGGAGCATACTGCGGATAGTGCTGAACAAGATAGCCTGAACTGCCTGAGGAGCATGACCAACATTAGGCGAGTACTGCTGCTGAACATAAGGCTGAGAAGCCGAAGTCATATGGCGAGGATTGGCCGAAGGACACTGACTAGCAATGTGACCAAAACCCTCACAGGTATAACACTGAATTGGAGACCCATATGCAGCAGATCTGGACCAGGACCCACGGCCAGAACCCTTCCAGGAGCCTCTGCCACCACGTCGGCCACCGGGACAGCCGTTTCCAGCCACGCGTGGGGCCCACGCGCCACTGCCATGCGCGGGTTCCGCCGGTGCATGAGGCCACGTGCCGCCCACGGCTGGCTGCTGGTCTGAACCAGCTTCTCCCTGCTGCTGTACAGAAGCCACAAAAGCAATTGGACCAGAATTTACTTGCCCCTGGACACTATTCAACTGTGTTTTCTCCACATTAACAATAAAAGATTCATATCCCTTAGCCTCATCAACCATAGTCATATAATCAGGAAGAGGCTTACGGGCAGCAATAGGTGCACTAAAGTGCTTAAAGTCAGCCCCCAAAGCATTAAGAAACCAAATCAATTTCTCACGATTACTAGCTGGTTCTCCCATGACAGATAATTGATCAAAAATTTTCATAAAGGAAAGGTGAAGCACATGAACAGTACCATTTTTCCGGATGATGCCGGCCTGTTGGCGGAGACTGAAGGCTGCAATTGCAGTACTGTGTTGATATGCTGTGGCGAAGGCATCCCACATCTCCTTTGCGGTGGTGCACTGCGAGATTTCGTTCTTGGCATCGGAAGAGAGAGAAGAATAAAGCACACTGCAGACTCGTTGATCATCAGCAACCTAATCATCATAGACAGCCTTGGTCTTGTCAAAGACCTCTCTAGGTTTGAGAAACGCAGCATCATCAGGCGGAGAAGAGGAGGAGGAAACCGGTGTCTGCATCACTGGGAAATTTGGGCAGGGGCTAGAATCATCAAGATGACCATACAATCCCTGCGGTCTAAACACATATTGAACCTGCTGCTTCCATTGCAGGTATGTGTTAGCATCCAACTTCGTATTGAGTAAATGGATCATGGTGTTGAGGGACAACCTGTCTGAATTCTTGTTGTCAGCCATGATCGAGAAAAAAAATCGATTGAAGAAGAAGAAGAAGAGGGGAGAGGGGCGGCCGAATGAAGAAGAAATAGGGGAGGTCGAAAAAAAGAATTGAAACTGTAGGGAGAGAGGATCAGCAATGCTCTGATACCATGAAAGGAATTTTCCAACTTGATTTTCTATACCATTTACAAAGTAATATATAGGTGTTTACATATGAATGATACAATGAATCTGGACTAGTTCTAAATATAGACAAGATAAATCTTGATTAATTAGAGATTAATCAAGATCAATCACAATCAATCACAATCAATCAATCACAATCAATCAATTACAATCAATCACGATCAATCACGATCTTCTATTGTCACAGTCATTTGCTGACTAATGCCCTTAACCCTAGAACTGATGCAATTCTTGAACCTGGAAGTTTTTGGAAAAATTAGAGGAATGAGGAGATACCTGACTTCCTTGAAGATGAGAAAGAAAGAAATGGAGAAGGAGCTTTCAAGATATAGCAACATCAATAGAGATTTTGAGCTAGACAGTCTTCTCTGAGCACTAATACGTTATGATCAAATGCACGGGTGAGGTTGATAGGGTTGGTGCTGCGCTGAGGAGCAACATATCATAGCTTGATTTTTGGAAAGATTGTTATCTTGGTCAGAAAACTTGTAAACTTGTAGATCTTTGCATCCATCTGTTTATTTTAGTCTCTTTTGGGGATGTAATCACAGCTAGATTGTGTAATGTGGTGCCTTGTTCTCTAAGTTAATTGATCCTGGTTGTTTAAATACTTTTTTTAGTAATAGTGGGATATTTTTTTTACATTTATTTTTCTTCAAGAAAGATATGGCATGTGGATATGGCACCCTTAATGCTGTAGAGTGAAATAATCTTGCGAATGGGCTAAGAACCTACCTTACCTTGGAAGGCTAACAAACAAAGACACAAAGAGTTGGCAAGTTTGTAGAATTTGTAAGTGCAAAGACATGTTAATTCACAAAAAGGGGAAGAGAAGCAGTTTGGTTCTTGTTTCTTTTCCTGTGCGGTATAGTACTTGTGACAATAGAAGGTTTGGAAGATGATTAGTCTTTTGTAATTAGTTTGGAAGATGATTAGTCTTTTGTAATTAGTCTTTTGTAAGTTTGGAAGATGATTAGTCTTTTGTAATTAGTCTTTTGTAAGTTTGGAAGATGATTAGTCTTTTGTATAGGGCCTCACTTGTACTATATATAGCCATGTAAATCCTAATACAAAGTATGGGAAGAAGAAATTCATTTGTTATGGTATCAGAGCATTGACCGATTCTGAGACATTTTTTTTTAAAAAAAATTGGGTAATAACTCAAATGAGCCCCCAATAAAATCCCTCCCCTCCCCTTGCCCTGGTGGAAATTGAACCCATGACCTCATGGTAGTAGCACTAGACTTCAACCGCTAGGCTAACATTCAACAGGTTTCTTCAACCCATGACACTCGACAGGTTTCTTGACACAGGTGCAACCAATCACATGAGCTCCTTTGTCTCAAACCTGTCGAGTGTCACTCCTTACAATGGTAACACTCTTGTCTCTGTTGGTAATGGTGCGTCTATTCCTATTGCTGGTATTGGTGATGCTAAACTTAGTCCCTCTTTGCATTTATCTGATGTACTGCTTGTGCCTGCCATTACTAAGAATCTGTTGTCGATTAGCAAGCTTACTCGTGATCTTTGTGCTGTTGTTACCTTTGATGATCGATCCTTTGTCATTCAGCACAAGGTCACCAAGGCAACTCTGGGGCGGGGACACATTGAGGATGGTCTCTATATGTTGGACCGTGGTGACGAAGCACTCGTTTCTTTTGTGAAACATCAGAATAATAGGGCATCTTTTGAGATTTGGCATGCTCAATTAGGACATGTGTCCTCTAGTATTGTTTCTTTGTTGAACAAGAATGGTTATTTATCTCTTACTTCTGTACTTCCTAAACCAGGTATTTGTGAGCCATGTGCTATGGCAAAGGGACAGAAGTTATCCTTTGTTGAGAATCCTAAGCGTGCTGCTCATGTTCTAGATTTAATACACTGTGAGTTATGGGGTCCTTCTCCGGTTTTGTCTGGAACTGGTTTTGCATATTATGCGGTATTTGTGGATGATCACTCGCGATTTACCTGGTTTTATCCTCTTCGTCGTAAATCCGACTTCGTTGACATCTATTTTCAGTTTGAGGCATTCGTGGAGAATCAGTTTTCAACCCACATCAAAATCTTTCAAAGCGACGGGGGCACTGAATTTGTCAACAACAGGTTACAGTCACACTTTAGTACTCGGGGCATCCACCATCAGGTGTCTTGTCCATACACTCCGGAACAGAATGGTAGGGCTGAACGGAAGCATCGCCATATCACAGAGATGGGTCTATCTATGCTTCTGCATTCTCACATGCCTCTCTCGCACAGGGATGACGCTTTTGGTGCTACGGTTTTTACCATTAATCGTCTGCCAACTCCGGTTCTTGGTAACATATCTCCCTTTGAGGTTCTATTTGGTCGGCCTCCTACGTACTCCAACTTTCATCCTTTTGGGTGTAGAGTTTTTCCTTATGTTCGACCCACTGCAGCCCACAAGGTTGCTCCTCGTAGCCTTCCATGTGTCTTTATTGGTTACAGTGCTCACTACAAAGGATTTCGATGCTTAGACACGGTTTCCGGACCCATCAATCACCATCCCCGATCCTGCTCCAGCTTCACAGGAATCTCCTTGTTCGGCTTGTTCTGAATCCTCACCTGAGGTAACAGCACTACCAGTTGTTCCAAATGAAGATGAGGTTGTTACACCACCTAGATCGTCTGTGTCTTTGAGCTCATCGCCAGCTTCTTCCAGTGGTTCGGCTGGGTCCTCCAGTCCCAGCTCTAGTTCCTCGGGCCATGTATCTCCGACTCCTCCAATGCCTCGTACTCATCCTATGACCACTCGTCTTCAGGATGGGACACGTGTTGCTCGGGATCTTGGACCTGATTTTGTGGTAACAGGGTTACTTGCTGAGCTTCTAGATCAAAGAGAGCCACAAAATTATCGTGCTGCTGTGAAGGATTCTAGGTGGATCGCTGCTATGGATGAGGAAATGACTGCTCTTCGCCATCAGTAGACATGGGACTTGGTACCTTGTCCTCCAGACGTCAATGTTGTTGGCTCCAAGTGGATTTATCGGCTGAAGTATCGTCAGGATGGATCTGTTGATCGCTATAAGGCTCGTCTGGTGGCCCAGGGATATTCTCAAATCACGGGATTTGATTTTGATCATACCTTTAGTCTGGTGGTCAAGGCTGCCATTGTTCGCACTGTACTTGTCATTGCCACTATGAGGAAGTGGCCCCTCCATCAGTTGGATGTCAAGAATGCTTTCCTCAATGGTGTTCTTACCACTCCTGTTTTCATGGCTCAGCCGGCAGGTTACCAGGATCCTGATCGTCCTAATTATGTATGTCGCTTACGGAAGGCCATCTATGGTCTCAAGTAGGCACCCAGGGCATGGTTTGACCGGTTCAGTGCATTTGTTCGGCAGCTCGGTTTTGTTGGTAGTTTATCAGATCCATCGCTGTTTGTGTTCTCTCACAGCACTGTTGTTCTCTACCTTCTTATCTATGTTGATGATATAATCCTCACAGGGAAAAACCGTGTTGCTATTCGCCAGCTCATTGCCCGTGCTGATCGTGAGTTTTCAATCAAGGATCTGGGTTTTCTGAGCTATTTCCTTGGCTTGGAGGTTACTCCTACCGCTACAGGATTGTTTTTGGGACAGGCTAAGTACGCCAGAGATATCCTTCAGCAAGCTGGCATGTTGAAAGCTTCTTCGGTCTCTACACTGTTCTTGCCTTTATCTCAACTTCATAGCAGTACGAGTGGACCATTTCACAATCCTAGGCTGTACCGTTCCCTTGTTGGCGCTCTCCAGTATCTTACCATTACTCGACCCGACTTGTCCTTTGCGGTCAATTCGGTCAGTCAGTTTCTTCAGGATCCGCGTGACGACCACTTTTCCGCTGTTACTCGAATACTCCGATATGTTCGTGGCACAATGCATTATGGATTAACCTTTGGGTTTGGAGGTGTTCCGGAGGTTCTTGCCTATTCAGATGCGGACTGGGCACGTTGCCTGGAGACGCGTCGATCCACTTACGGCTATGCGGTTTTTCTTGGTGGCAACTTGGTTTCTTGGAGTGCGAAGAAACAGCCTACTGTCTCCCGTTCGAGCTCGGAATCTGAGTATAGGGCTCTTGCTAACACAGCTTCGGAGGTTGTTTGGTTGTTACATATTCTCCGTGATCTTCGGTTTCCGTTGCAGGGCTCACCTGTGCTCCTTTGTGACAATAATAGTGCTATCTTTCTTGCTGAGAACCCTGTTGCTCACAAGAGAGCTAAGCACATTGACATTGACTACCATTTTGTGCGGGAGTTGGTGGCTGCTGGTAAACTTCGTGTTGGTCATGTCTCCACTTCCTTGCAGGTTGCGGATATTTTCACGAAGGGGCTTAATCGTTCTTTGTTTGACTTCTTCAGGTCCAAGCTTCGCGTCTCGGTCAATCCGATGCTCCGCTTGAGGGGGAGTGTGACAATAGAAGGTTTGGAAGATGATTAGTCTTTTGTAATTAGTTTGGAAGATGATTAGTCTTTTGTAATTAGTCTTTTGTAAGTTTGGAAGATGATTAGTCTTTTGTAATTAGTCTTTTGTAAGTTTGGAAGATGATTAGTCTTTTGTATAGGGCCTCACTTGTACTATATATAGCCATGTAAATCCTAATACAAAGTATGGGAAGAAGAAATTCATTTGTTATGGTATCAGAGCATTGACCTATTCTGAGACATTTTTACAAAAGACTAATTACAAAAGACTAATCATCTTCCAAACCTTCTATTGTCACAGTACTGATACGTCAAAAATTACAATAGGAGAGAAGTTATATGATCCATCCGCATAGTGAATGATTTCTCCACCCCTTTCTTTAGCTGTGAGAGAAGGAGCGAACCCTCAACATAAAGGCATATCAGAGTTTTTTAATCTTGTACCAGCAGTAGGTAGGATGTCCTAAATGTTTTTTGTTTTTTTAAAAAAATGTGTATATATATATATATATATATATATATATATATATATATATATATATACACACTAGGATGCAAGAGTGGCATTATAAAGAGAACGACCTAAGTTGTTTGCTACATTATGGATATGTTTGGCTGAGCTTATAAGTGTTTTGCTTATAAGCTAAGCACATGCTTTGTGTTTGGTAAACAGTTGAAAAAGTGTTTATTTAAGAAGCAGGAGCTATATTTTGGGGAAAAGCAGAAGCTGGTCTCTCTGCTTTCAAAATAAGGCAGCTTCAGCTCTACCAAACACGTTTCTTTCTAAAAAAGAGAAATTTATCTTAATACATTCAAAAGAAGGAAATTGTGTTAAACATATATTAATCTGATTAACTATTCCTTTAATCTCCCATGGGGATTTTCTTGGATCTCTGATTGACATTACTAAAATTATTAAGTCTGTGTAGACGTGCAGCGGTAGTTTGTTGTCAATCTACCTATTGCCTTGATTGCTCTAAGGTAAGCTTCTGTTTCTACCTGTAGAGGTGATGTTGCAATGAAGAAATCAGATCTTGACACCTTACTTGTTCTCCATCCCCGATTCTGTTAGAAAATGCCCAGGCTGTCGGGGCCAACCATCTTATAACCTGAAAAGAACCATCAAATGACAAAGTAATGACACATTGTTAAGCCTCATCATGAATGTTCCAGTTAAGACTCTGATTCTCTTGATGGTTTATTGGCTGTGTTTAACTGTGATCCAAACTTTCTTGAGACTCTGTGTATGCATTAGTCTGCTCCACAATTTTTGATAAATTTGTGTCCTCTTGCCAACCCATTACAGGATCTTGGAGCTGGTAATTGAAACATTGATTATTCCTATACTTCCAAATCTCCCATAAGATGCAAATAGAAAGTATAATTGCTCTCTTATCCAGTGCATTCTTTGTCCACTGCTTGAACCAAGTAGTAACAGTACCATTCGGTAGTAAATCAAAATTGAATCCCAGTGTTGAAGCTCTCCAAATCTGATAAATATATGAGATTAATCGTCATCTATCTCTGAGCATCTGCAGCAAGTTCTCTCCGGAATGATATTCCTTCTCGCTAAATTGACTGTTGTGGGGAGTGCCTTATTCATCATTCTCCAAACAAAAACTGAGAATTTAAGCGGGAGTCCTAGGTTCCATATCAAATTCTAGATTTTTTTGAGTTTGTTTTTGAATAATTACCCTGTATATCCCGTCCTATTCCCATTTCTTTCCCATCTTCACCTCCTTGAATATCCCCTGATCCCTTTGAGGCATTTTAACCGTATGAATTGAATGATCCATATGGATTATTTGATCAGCTTGGATTCCTTGCATCTGCTGTTGGTTCTGATTTTCTTCTTGTTTCTATTGCTCCTGTTGTTCAACTTCACCTTGTTTTTGCTCTAGTTCCTGTACCATATCTTGTTGCTGTTTTTCTCTCATTGCAATGTGGTAAGCCTCCGTAACATTACAATTTCCATCTTTATTTGGACTCCACAAAGAAATATCAGACTCCAGTGGATTTATTGACGGTCTGATCACTTTAATATGGGTACAACTTCTGCTGGGAAATTTGTTTTGATCGATGGCATTTTCTAGAAACCATCTAGAGAAATCTGGTCTTTAACTTTGAGATTTGTGTGTGTTGAAAGAACAGAGTCTGAATTCAGTGGATTCCTATAATTTGGAATCCATTGTGAGAAATCTTGATATTTTTCCCCGACATAACCTGCCATGCCAAATTGTTTTTGATTAAGTGCCTTGCCCACAATATTTATTTCCAACCCCAAGAATCCGATCCTCTCTGATTAGTCTCCATGAAACATGATCCCCAAAAATACTTAGCAAAGTATACCTTGCTGGGTAAGGAGTCCTTGTTTCTAAATATATTCCAAGCATTCTTTTCCATGAGTACCTTATTCATTCCTATCATTGATCTCATTCCCCACCCGCCTTGATTTTTTGGTTTTCTGATGAAACTCCATGGTTTCCAGTGAAATGATCTACCATCTACTTCTCTACCCCAAATAAATTGTTTAATCATCTTGTCCAACTTTTCTATTCTCTGTTTGGGAATTTTGAAAATATCTAACGAATGTATAGCAATTGAAGACAATACATACTTAACTAATGTGATTATACCTGGCAAGGAGAGCGTTTTTGTTTTCCATGAGGAGAACCTTTGTCTAAACTTGTCTTCTAGCTTTCTAAAAAATTGGGTTTTGTTGGATGTGACCTCCATACCCAAGTACTTACCTCCAAACTGATTGCCATGGATATTTAGTGTAATCTAGCATATTTTCTCAGCCAATTAGGAGTGTTTGGACTAAAAATCAGAGCACATTTCTCAAAATTAAGTCTCTGTCCTGAAAACCTTGCATATAAATCCACCATTTTTGTAATCTCATTAAGTGCTAATGTTGTACATGTGGTGAACAATATACAATCATCAGCGTACATAATGTTGTGCGGAATGGAGAAAGAACAGAAAGAAAATAACAAGACACAAGATTTACGTGGTTCACCAATTTGGCTACATCCACGGGAGACGGATTCACTATAATAGGTAGCAGGTTACAGACGCCAAGAAATTGGCCAGATTTCTACCTATCTAAGTGCAGAACATAATTAATGTTTACAGAGAGAAGAGAGACACTTTATATACTGTCTCTACTAAACCCTAACAAACTGAGATTGGAACAAAACACAATTCGGCCCAAATCAACATCAGTCCAAATTGGAATTGGAATTATATTCTTATCATAATTGTAGATGTAGTTGTATTCCAGGCCAGGGTCGCAGAAGCGGCTATTACAGTATTCAAGGCATACCAACAAATCTCCACCTTGACTTGAATCCTCAAAGTAGAAAACTCCAGATGCACCATTACAGTGCCAGATGAGTAGACTTCGCCCTCCACTCCCGGGACTGCCCATAGAGCACCTAATCAGCTCTGATGTTCAGCAAGTCCAAACAATGTTGAAACTTGCTATGTGGAACAGGTTTGGTGAACATATCAGCGGGGTTATCTGCAGTTCCCACTTTCTTCACCCTGATTCTCCTCTCACTCCTCAAGAAATTATATCTGACATCAATATGCTTGGTCCTCTCATGATGGACCTGATCCTTGGCTAGGCAGATTGCACTCAAGCTGTCACAGTACACAGTAGCCTGATCATGATGTAGACCAAGATCACTAACTAGCCCTTTCATCCATATTCCCTCCTTTGCAGCCTCTGTCAGAGCCATGTACTCTGCTTCCGTAGTAGACAATGTCACTGTAGGTTGCAAAGTCGCCTTCCAACTAACCACAGAACCTCCCAAAGTGAATACATAACCAGTCATCGATCTCCTCGTGTCAACATCACCAGCATAATCAGAATCAGAGTAGCCTGTAACTAAGCACTCGGTATCACCTCCAAAAATGAGACCCACATCAGACGTACCTCTAAGATACCTGAAAATCCTCTTCACAGCTTGCCAATGTTCCTTTCCCGGTTGCCCCATGAACCTGCTCACAACACTGACTGCCTGTGCTAAATCTGGCCTCGTGCAAACCATAGCATACATCAAGCTCCCCACCGCGCTGGCATAAGGAACCCGAGACATATACTCCTTCTCCTCGTCTGACTGAGGAGCAAACATAGTGGTGAGATGAATATTTGCAACACTAGGAGTGTCTATAGGCTTGGCTGTAGACATGCCAAACCTAGCCAACACTTTCTGAATGTAACCTTTCTGTGACAAGAAAAGCTTCCGGTGACTTCGATCCCTAAGAATCTCCATTCCTAGTATCTTCCGAGCTGCACCCAGATCCTTCATCTCAAACTCAGCACTAAGAAGTCCTTTCAACTTCTGAATCTCGTGCTTACTCTTTGCGGCTACCAGCATGTCATCTACATAAAGCACCAGATAGATGAACGACCCATCTCTCAACCTGCTGTAGTAGACACAACAGTCATAAGCACACCTCGTATATCCCAGCTGAAGCATGTAACTGTCAAACTTCTTGTACCACTGCCTCGGAGACTGCTTAAGTCCATACAAAGACTTCTTCAACTTGCAAACATATTTTTCCTTGCCAGGAAGTTGGAAACCATCTGGCTGAGTCATGTATATCTCTTCCTCCAACTCTCCATGTAGAAAAGCGGTCTTCACATCAAGTTGCTCGAGCTCCAAATCCTGATGTGTTACCAAGGCTAGCAACACTCTGATGGAAGTGTGTCTGACCACAGGTGAGAAAATCTCATTATAGTCTACCCCCTCCCTTTGACTGAAACCTCTTGCAACAACTCTTGCCTTGTACTTGACTCCCTCTGCAGGTGATATTCCTTCCTTCTACTTGAAAACCCATTTGCAACTGATTACCTTTCTCCCTTGAGGCTGTTTGACCAATTCCCATGTCTGATTCTTCTGAAGAGACTCCATCTCATCTCCCATTGCAGCAAGCCATTTATCAGCATCAGTACATGAAGTAGCCTCTTTGAAGGTTGATGGCTCTTGAGTATCCACTTCCTCGGCAACTGACAGTGCATAACCCACCATATCCTCAAACCTATATCTCTTTGGCGCCCCAACTCCAACCCTCCTGGGTCGGTCCTGAGCTAAACTGCGGACTGTAGCTCCTGATGGTTGGGGATCTGGTGGTGGAGATTCCGGTATCTTAGATTCTGTCTGTGGCTCTTGATTCACCTCAAATTGTTCCAATCTATTTTCACCTTGAGTGACTTCAAGCTCCACCTTTTTATCAACTCCACTAGTTTCTGGCACAACTGTGGGCTTCACCATAGATCTAAGCAAAGAATTTTCATCAAAGACAACGTCCCTGCTCAGAATAACCTTCTTCTCAGATGGAGACCATATCCTGGAGCCTTTAACTCCATCCCCATAACCCACAAAGATACCCTTCTTGGCTCGGGGCTCCAACTTACCATCACTAACATGATAATAAGATGTACAACCAAAAACTTTTAACTTGGAGTAATCAACAACTTTACCTGACCACAACTCCATAGGTATTTTGCACTCTATGCCCGTGTGAGGCCCGCGGTTGATCAAGTAACAAGCTGTACTCACCGCCTCTGCCAGAATCTCCTTTCCAAACCAGCATTAGAGAGCATGCACCTCACTCTCGCCAGCAATGTCTGATTCATCCGCTCAGCTACGCCATTCTGCTGTGGCGTATTCCTGACTGTATGATGACGAGCAATCCCTTCATCCCTACAAAACTGATCAAACTCAGACGAGCAGAATTCCAGCCCATTATCAGTTCGAAGCCTCTTGATCTTCTTCCCGGTCTGATTCTCCACCAAAGCTTTCCACTCCTTGAACTTCGAGAAAGCTTCACTCTTATGTTTCATCATGATAACCCAAGTCATCCTTGAGTAATCATCAATCAGAGAAACAAAGTACCTGTGACCTCCCAGTGACTCAACTCGGGAAGGTCCCCAACAATCAGAATGGATGTAATCCAATGTGCCCTTTGTTCTATGAATCGCCTTAGGAAACTTGCTGCGGTGATGCTTCCCAAAAATGCAATGCTCACAGAAGTCCAAGCTCTTGATCTTGTGGCCACCAAGAAGATCATACTTCGACAGAATCTGCATCCCTCTTTCACCCATGTGACCAAGCCTCATATGCCATAACTTAGTCATATCATCCTGGTGAACCTCCGAAGATGCAACATTAACAGAATCCATAACCATGGAACCTTGTAGAAAATACAAAGTACCATGCAGAACACCTTTCAGAACCAGCCTAGAACCTTTGCAGACACACAGAACTCCATCACTCCCCGAGTAGACGAAACCCTTTCTATCCAACGTAGGAAGAGAAATCAGATTCTTTGTCATCGATGGAACATGCCTGACATCGTTCAACGTACAGAAACTACCATCATGCGTCCTGATCTTGATTGAACCAGTCCCAACTACCTTGCACGCAACACCATTTACCGTAGTAATGATGCCCTCAGCTTGCTCATAAGTTGAGAAATAATCTCTCCTTGGGCATATATGGTAGGATGCCCCAGAATCAAGAAACCACGCATTAGAATGATTATTTTGCCCAGTAACAGCTAGAGCAAAATCATCTTCAGAACTGAAATCCCCTTCAGCCACAGCAGCAGTACCAGATGTACTCCCAGATTTACTAGCCTTCTTCGGACACTCCTTTTTCCAATGCCCCTTCTCCTTACAGTAGTTACAAACATCATTGGCCTTGGGACCCTTTGAAGATGACTTCTTGCCCTTCTTCTTATTGCCGGTTTCCTTGCCTTTTGTGTTTCCGTCACTAGCAAACAAGCCAGTGGCCTGACTTTCTGTACCTGTACTGTTTGCCTTATGTCGCAACTCTCTACTATGGAGAGAGGATCTTACTTCCTCCAGAGACACAGAATCTTTACCAATAATAAATGACTGAACAAAATTCTCATACGAAAGTGGTAAAGAAACTAGCAAAATCAAAGCAGCATCTTCATCTTCAATTTTCACATCTATATTTCGCAATTCTAATAACAAAGTATTCAATTGCTCTAGATGGTCACTGAGTTGCGTACCTTCCTGCATTCGGAGACCGAAGAGGCGTTGTTTCAGAAGCAACTTGTTGGTTAGAGATTTCGTCATATACAAACTCTCCAACTTCAGCCACAGTTGTGCAGCAGTCTCCTGATCTGAGACCTCAGTGATGATTTCGTTCGCGAGACACAGCATAATCGTCGAGTGTGCCTTTTCTTCCAGACTCACAACATCGCCAGAACTGCTCGCGAAATCCTTCGTCAGCGGAGTCCACAAACCTTGCTGTTTCAGCAAAGCTCGCATCTTGATCTGCCATAAACTGAAACTGTTTCTCCCAGTAAACTTGTCGATCTTCACGTTCAACCCAGGCATCTTTCTCCCCGATTAGCCCCGATCTGATGAGCCCAGAATCCGATATACCCACTACGGATATCGCCGAAAAAAAAATTGCTCTGATACCAGTTTGTTGTGTGGAATGGAGAAAGAACAGAAAGTATGAACGAAAATAACAAGACACAAGATTTACGTGGTTCACCAATTTGGCTACATCCACGGGAGACGGATTCACTATAATAGGTAGCAGGTTACAGACGCCAAGAAATTGGCCAGATTTCTACCTATCTAAGTGCAGAACAGAATTAATATTTACAGAGAGAAGAGAGACACTTTATATACTGTCTCTACTAAACCCTAACAAACTGGGATTGGAACAAAACACAATTCGGCCCAAATCAACATCAGTCCAAATTGGAATTGGAATTATATTCTTATCATAATTGTAGATGTAGTTGTATTCCAGGCCAGGGTCGCAGAAGCGGCTATTACAGTATTCAAGGCATACCAACACATAAGATGGCTTAGTTTGGGGCCTCCCAAAATCTGATTATACGATATTCTGTGTTCCATCCAAGAAGACATAGATTGCTGGCATATGATGAATAAATAAGGCAAAAGAGGGCATCCTTGTCTTAACCTCTTATTAGGAATGAAGAAATCCAAACTTTCTCCATTCAAAAGAACTTGATAAGAAACCGAATTTACGTATGAGATGATTAATATTATCCAATCTTGTGGAAAATTCATAGAGGACAATGCCTTTTCCAAGAAACTCTTAGAAACCCTATCATAAACTTTGCTCATGTCCAACTTTACTACCATAAAGAATTTCCTCCCCTTTTTTTTCTGTTTCCCCATATAACTCATCACCTCATGTGCGAATAACACATTCTCAGTTATAGATCTCCCAGGCACAAAGCCATTTTGATTTTCTGAGAGCAGCTGATCTTTATAGTTCTTTAATCTGGACACCAACATCTTTGCTATGACTTTGTACTTAAAGAGATAGGCCATGTTATCTGATAAAGGATTCAACACTTTTACTCTATGAATCATAATCACTTGTATTTTGTTCCACTGTGGAGAGATGACCCCTTCATTTATAATTATTATTACTTATCCTGAAAATTCATCTCCTATCACCTTCCAATATGTTTTGAAAAGACCTGCTGGAAGTCTATCTTCATATGGTGCTTTCCAAGGCTTCATCATTTTAATTTCTTTCCAAACATCTTCTTATGTAAAGGGTTGAGACATTTCTCGTCCTTGTTCAGCAGTTAGCTTTCTATCATTGACTTGAATATAGAATTCCTGCTGAGTCTCTCCTTGAATCATTGGGGAATGCCATTCAGGTATTACATATAACAGCTCGAACATGATCAACTATGATTGAGAAAATACTGCTCATCTCACTTATCCACTGACCATTTCCCTCATATATACCTTGTATAGTATTTGTGTTTGAGTAAGTCTCAGAAAAGGCGGCCTGTCCATAAGCTTATGGACAGGCTAGGGACTACTTTGCAAAATGGGGATTTTTTATAATAAATAAAAATTAAGATTTTCTAAACACCCCAATTTAAGTTTTCTTAAAATCTCGTCGGCGATTGAAGGTTCCTGTCAAGTTTTATCGTCGTCGCCATCCTTCACGGTAATCAAAGAGGTCTCTCATGTTTCTCCGTTATAGTTTTAGTTGCGCGCTCAAGACTCGATAATCGTAAGTCGGCGATGGGTTGAAGTAAGGGTTTTCATTGACGGGTTTCGATTACAGGTGGAATCTTAAGAAGGGGTTAGAGTTTTGTTGTTGGTTTGGGACGACAATACTTCTCACAGCAATTTCTTCATCAACACTGTAAGTTTAATCTCTGATATTGCAAGAATTGCCTCGAATCTTGGTCTGGTTTTGCAAGAATTGTAAGTTAATGGTTATCTTGAATGTTAGTGTGGTTGAGCTAAATGTTTTTTGGGATTTTCAGGCGGGAGTGATGCAAACACACGATGAAGAGACGAGGAAGTTCTTCAAGCATTCCTTAGTTACTTGTGTTCTTTCCCTGAGATACACTAGTAGTAAGCTCAACATTTTCAAGCAACGGGCATGCTGTTTTACTTCATATTGGTTCTATTGTTCAAGTTGAATAACTAGTCAAGTTTGTGTGTGAAGATGTTTTTCTATGGTTCATGTGAAGAATTAGTCAGGTTATTGAACTGATTTTCTGTTCCTATATACATGTGATTCAGGTTGTGGGAACTTTTTACACTTACCATCAGAAATGTGTGATTGTGGATACACAAGCTCATAGGAATAATAGGAAGATAACTTCTTTCATTGGAGGCATCGACCTCTGTGATGGCCGATATGACACACATAAGCATCATTTGTGTCGTGATCTTGACACTGTTTTCTTGGAAGATTACCACAATCCCACATTCATGGTAAGAGATTCTTTATTCCTCATCATACTGTTTCCGGTATGGCTATTCATTTTTTCTCCATTGATGTTTTTATATTCATATATGGATTTCCTATTTATGACCTAATCATCTATCTGGCAGTAACGAGGACTGCATTGATGTGTGTGGTTACTGTATCCAAACTAACAATTTCCCTTTCTCTCCAAACCATCTTTAGTATATAATGGAGGTTTCTTCTATCTGACTGTTTGAATTTTTTGGAAAAAAGCTATGCTTTTTTTAATCTTAAAACGATATGAAGCCATTGTTTGATGAATGTTAGAGAATCCATTCTGATTAATATTACTTAGTAGTACATTTTAAATTTTATCATGTTCAATTCGGAGTTGAAAATCTGCTTTGATAATCTTGACCTTGTGTGACGGAAACACCAAAGGTTTTGCACTAAACTTATATTGTATGTGATAGAGATGACCTTAACTCTATACTGCATATTTAAACCCACTTAAGTATGCTGGTATTTTTAACAAGTGAGGAGGGCATGAAACTAAGGATTGCCTGAACGGTTGAACCTCAATACTTCATAATTCTTGTTGTCTTAGTAGCGTACCTTCATATTTAATTTTCCAGGATTGGCTTGAAATCATAATAATTCATGGTTTTAGCTTGGATATGTGAAGTAATATGGGAGGCATCAGCCTTTTGTGGACAAAAGGTGAATCATTTCTCTACTCTGAATCCTCATTATTTGTGCTATGTAATCTACTTTGTCATGAACACCTATTTAGCTCAGCGAATTTTGGTCCCTCGGAATTGGTTGCTTGAACTTGAAAGGTCAACAATTATCAGCTAGCTAGGTTAAGGGTGAAAACTTTGAGCATTTGAGGACTGGACTTCAACTGCATATGCTAGTAGTTAGAGAACCTCAGCGACAGAATAAGCTGTATAACTGTACAAGTTCGCAAATTATCAGTACGAGGTGCATTCATTTATTTATATATTGCATCTGTTATTACCCAACGTGTATTTGTTAGTTTCACCGTGAATGTCCATTTTTCTTCTCTTTTTTTGCTGATCGTTCGTTTTGAATTACGAGTTGTATCTGTTAGCTTATATGTTGCATGTGTTAGCATTCAATATGTACTTGTTAGTTGTATTGTTTATAACCTTTTGTGAATGACTTTTTTCTTCTTTTTTTTATGATCGTTCGTTTTGAAGTACGAACTGCATCTGTTTACTTATATGTTGCATTTGTTAGTATTTAATATGTACTTGTTAGTTGTACTGTCTATGATCTTTTGTTTTCACTTGTTGTTAGTTGTACGTTTTGAATAACAAGTTGCATCTGTTTACTTATATATTGCATCTGTTAGTATCTTGTATGTACTTGTTAGTTGTGTTGTGTATGACTATTTTTTTTAAAGTTGTTGTCGGTTCATTTTGAATTAAGAACTGCATTTGTTTACTTATATATTGCATCTGTCATAATCCAGTATGTACTTGTTAGTTTTATTGTGTTTGATTTTTACTTTCATTGTTGGTTATTGTCGTTTTGAATTAGAAATTGTACATTTTTTCTTATATGCTGCAACTTATAATATCCAGTATGTATGACTTTTTTCAGGAGTCGGATATATACTTTTTTTTGTTTTAACTTTTAAGGAATCAGACAACATTGAACATTGGACTACACAAGAAGTTCTGACACAAGGAGGATTCAGACAAAGATGACACTGAACTTTTAAGGAATCATATGCGTGTTTTTATTTAAACAATGCATGTTGTAAAGTAATTAATGCAGAGTTAATTTGGCAATGTTAAATTGTCAAATTTTAGTCTCATCTCTGTGTAAACTATAACATATACTAGTTGTAGACTAACATATTCACGTTTTAACAAAAAGAAAAAATTCATAACTTAACTTATACATGATCTCTTAGAAAAGTTTCATAATTCATATTCAGAGCCCTTAAAACAAGTGCATGTCCTAATACGAATGATACGTATTGTAAGAGAGTACTAATTGTAGGTTAACATATGAATGTTTAAAAAAAATGATTCATATGGTAACTTATGCACCACCTCATGACAAAGTTTTGCTATTTATAAAAGGAATTGATAATTTAAAATCATATGCGTGTTTTTATTTAAACAATGCATATTGTAAAGTAATTAATGCAGAGTTAATATGACAATGTTAAATTTTAGTCTCTTCTGCTTGTATAAGCTATAACATATACTAGTTGTAGGCTAACATATGCATGTTTTAACAAAACAGAAATGATTCATAAGGTAACTTATATATGATCTCCTAGAAAAGTTTCATAATTCATATTCAGAGCTTTTAAAACAAGTGCATGTTTTAATACAAACGATACATATTGTAAGTAGGGTGGGCAAAAAAACCGAAAACCGAACCAAAAATCAAATTATTCGAATTCGAATAACCCGAACCAAAAATCAAATTATTCGAATTCGAATAATCCGAACCAAATTTAATATACGGTTTTTGGATATCCGAATTGAATAAACCGATTCCTTAATACGGTTTTTGGATATTAAAACTAAAACTGAAACTCGAACCGAATACCGAATTGTAATTAACTAAATATATAATAATAAATAAATTTTAAAACTAAAAAACTAAATTTATAAGTAAATATAAGTGGGAGTACTAATTATAAATTTTAAAAGATTACCCGAAACATCTTAACATTAAATGGATCAAATAGACAAAAGACTGATATTCAAGTGTTTTACAATTCATATTCATTATAAACAAGTTTAATAAATTAGTTCGTTTAAATTTCTTATAAATTTAATAAACAAGTATGTATATTCTTATAAATTCTTATTGGCATGAACGTAAACGGAAAGCATTAACTATAATCAATAAATATCCATATCTAAACTACAGTGCTCTTATTAATCACGGTGATAAGGTGCACGAATAATTGATTCTTCAACAGTAATCTTTCACTAGACTAAAGCATTCCTCAAACAATGGACATTTTCCTCTGCTTTAAAAAATTAACAACCTACAATGGACTCAGAATAGATTACTTGGTGAAGAGATGAAGACAGTGATTAGCCAACCGAGAAGCATAAACAAGTGAGGATGTGGATCATTGTGTAATGGTTATGCTTCCGGTAGCATGAAAATGAGCATATTTCAATCTAATTTGTAATCTCCATTCTCCACTTCCCATATTCACTTAAACAGAAGAAGAGAATATGCCAGTTCAAAGTCAAAACCAACGTTTAAATCTACTCGTAGAGAACCTAAAGCAACTAGCCTGGTACAACCCTTATCTAATGGCAGACAGTGGCAGAACCAACACTGATTTTAAGGAGGGGCGGGATGATAATAGTAGAAAAATATTTTAACATAATACACGATCTAGAATGTATAAAATATCATTTTTTATATAAACATAAATATGTAAGCGATAAAATTTATGATAATTTAGATTTTATATTTGAACTGAAATATAATACATTTTAATACATTAACTCTTAGTTTTTTAAAAAAATACAATTCCTAATAATTTTAACGAATACATCTACTAAAATATTTAATTTTTAACTTTAAAAAAACTTTAAAACTGTAATATATAAATATCATAGTTAATTTAAAAGAAAGTCTCCTATTAGACCATCTAAATGTTAGACTAATCATGAAAAATCTCGTTTCAATAACTATTAGGGTCAAATTATAATTATTTATACATTACTATACATTTTAAAAGTTATAAGAAATTTGTTGCAATAAATAAAAACAAATATCAAATTAACTTATTAGTTATATCAGTTATAAAATAACCCCGTATAATAATTTGTCAGTGTAAAACAAGACGTTGTGTTAATTTAATAGTGGAATTTTTGTTTCACCCTCTATATGTATTTAAATTACTTATATAAATAGAAGAGAAAGAAATCATAAAATACATTATAAACACATTCATCATGTATGGAAACGGTAAAACATAAGTCAAATTAATAGGGTAATAATAATAAAAAGGATTTGAGATCAAACGGTATTAAATACTCCTCAGTCACAAAATACTCCTCAAATTAAATAATTTAATAATAAATGGAAAAATCTTGGGAAAGACCGTCTTTCCATAGACTTATGGAAAGACGGAGTTTAATTATAATAATACAAAGTAAAAGGTCTTAGTTGCAATATTAAAAATTTATTATGCAACGTGTAGTAGTTATAAAGTTTATAGCCCGATTCATTCAACTCAAAATTTTATCTTTATTTCTTTACCATCTTTCAAGAGACAGACTCATAATAAATTCAACTAAGAAAAAGGTAATAATAATTGAAGGAAAAGTTGGAAAGAGAGTATGGAAAATGGAAAATGGAAAATGAAACCTCATCCACACAGCAAGCATGCCAAGCAAGGCTTTAAAAGGATGGAAGAAGGCTTAGCATTAGTCCCACATCGAAAGATTGTGGAGACTATAAGGTAGATATCAATTATAAATAGGGTATCACTCCACCTGTTCTTCAAAGCACCAAATGCACTTGGGTCTTAAGTGACTAATCACTTGGCCTTGGACAATTGGGTCAGAAGTGGTTAATTTTAAGTTTAAATTTTGACATGCTTATGAGTTTTTTGGTTTGGCCCACAATTGTTGTGGGCAAAAAAAACCGGATGAAATGAATTCAAATTGATAAGGGTTGGATCAATTCGGTTTATTTGGGTTAAATTCGGTTTCAAACCGAAACTAAATTTTGAATTCGGTTCGGATGTTTCAGGTCATTTGGGTTATTTGGGTCGGATTCGGTTTTTAATTTTTTAGGAGAAAAACCGAATAACTCAAATTGAATAAACCAAAAACCGAATAAACCAAATCGATGCCCACCCCTAGTTGTAAGAGAGTACTAATTGTAGGCTAACATATGCATGTTTTAACAAAACATAAACGATTCATAAAGTAAATTATGCACTGCCTCTTGGCAAAGTTTTGCTATTCATAAAAGAAATTGATAATTTAAAATCATATGCGTATTTTTATTTAAACAATACATGTTGTAAAGTAAATAATGCAAAGTTAATATGACAATGCTCGTGAGGGCCGAGTCTACAATTTCCAATTCATTTTGTGATTCTAATTCTTCTTCCTTGTGACCTAATCTTGAAAGTAATGACCATTTGCTTTGTTTTGACTCATCAGACATGAAAATCAAGACAGATGTCCCATATCGCCATTCACAGTCCCTTTATAAGAAACCAAACTTTTGGGATCAAGTTTGTGAAATCCATTCTGAGAGCTGCTCATCACCTTCTTATCTGATAGATGCAGAATAGACGCTCAACACCTTCTCATTCTGCATCATTTACTTACAAAAGCTCTAGATGGAAGTGGCTTGTACATTTCAATGTATTATTGCTCGTGTAATAGAAGGCGCAGATCAAACCTACAAAATGAGAAGATAAAGCTTCATCATCTCAAACATCAGCACGCTAACAAAGTCCTAGCTTTCAATGGGACAAACAAAAATGTAAAGAACGGAAATTCCCCTGCTTCTTAGAGCTGGGAAAGAACATACTGAAAGCCAGGCATATTCTTAATTTCTGAAGTAAGATCTAAACAAAATATAGAGGCAATCATTGACAAGACCTATAAGATACAAAAATGAAAGAAGACTGAAATTCCGTTTCACCTGAATTCTAAACCTTTATACCAAGTTGTTTAATAGTTTGGTGTTGGAACACCAAGATCAGTTTGGTGTTAAAAACAAAACGAAATACGCAGTGCACACACAACTTGGTTACGCAGTTCGGTGCAAATACACCTACGTCTGCGGGGCCTTGCCCAGATCAGAAACCATTCACTAGAAAGCAGTCTTTAGTACAAGAAGCTTAACTTAAATACTAATCCATTGCTAACCTACAGAGTGAATGTTGTGAGCTCCCCTCACTGTCGATCCTACGTCGTTGAACCCTCACGATCAACACGTCTCCCTGGATCTCCTCCTCCCGAGGAATTAAGACTTCATTGTTTCTGATCTTCAGAACTTGGTCAGTTGTTTACGAACCTCCAAAACACCACGGCAGATCGCTCCAAAGCTCTCACGTAGAGATTGAATCTTGGTCGCGTGAATTGATTTCGTTGTAATCGTCTTCTATTTATCCCATCGCAATCCTGCCTTGAATCAACTTCTTTCCTTGTCTAACTCTACCATAAATAGACTTCTAGACTGAGGAAAGATCTAATGCTAATCTGGTATTTAAATGGACAATCCTTTTATCACTAGGACTTGTTCCATAAATAAACTACTAAATCAATTCCTAACTATTACAGGAATATTCGTTTACCAGAATTAGACTCCCACGAAATAAAATAATATTCTTCACAATATTCTGATTTGATCGCATAAATATACTCCATAATATGCTCCATAATTCGTGGACAAAAACCTGTTTTTCGGAAATTTGGAAAACCTGTAAAACGGTGTTAAAACACCAGATCACCAGAATTCGCAATATGCCATAACTAAGTCCAACTCCCGAGGACTCTACAATCTCCCCCTTGGCATATTGGTGAATTCATCATCACAATAAACACAGAAACCCAGATAGAGCATGGAAAACCAGATATCCAGACCGAAACATAAAACATTCAAAAAATCAAATCAGAATCATCCAAAATTCTCCCCCTGAATTCAGTAATATGACAAGAAAAACCAAGAAAACCAAGAATTCCAATCATTCCAAACTATCACTCGGACTCCTCTGATCCAGCATTGTCTGAATCACCAGCATCTGATCCATTTTCATTTTGATTCGCTGCCAGCAATGTTTCTCTCTCAGCCTCCAAAGCTGCCAGCTCCCCCTGAATCTTGACTATCGCATCCTGATGACGCCCAAGAATCTCTTGACATACCGTAGCTCTCTCCTCAATGGCTTTCAGCCGAGCTGCACCTTCATCCTCATTTATCTTTACTGGAGGCGTCCAAGGTAGATCCTTCACTATACGACCACTCAGGGTTCTGAGAGTTGGCCGTAATGCTTGGGTTGCCAGTACTTCATCGGTCTCGCTTGCAACTGCTCCCCCTTTTTGCAGTACCATCGATATCACACAGGGATGGACTAAAGCTTCCTTCCTCGTCTTGCGAGCACATTCCAAAATATCATTAAATATCAACCTGCCCAGATTGACCCTATGCCTCGCTCCCAGGCTATTATGGAGTGTTGCCATCTCTTTAGTAACACTGGTATTGTTCACAGAAGGGATCCAGTTGTGAACAGCCACCATGTATAGGCAATAATATCTGGAGGTTAGGTTTGACGCTGGTATTTGTTGTCTGCCAGTCAGTGGCCACGAACTTTCCACACCACCGGTCAACTCTACTGCCACTGCATCGAAACTCTCTGGCATTTGGTGTTGGAACACCGCCTGAACATTCCTCGATGTTCCACGCTGCAGACAAACATTTACTGTCTCCAGGGAAAATACCACCACTGTTCCTCTCACATATACTCTGTGAAACCACGGAGAGTCTTCGTCTTCACACTCCTCCTTCAAATTCGAGTAAAACTCCATCACCATCTGTTTATTATACTTAGTAAAACATGTGGCAGCTTTGAGTACTCTGAGATACTGAAGAAAATCAGTAAAGCCGCATTCTCGGTACTTTTCAGCATCTGCTGGCCTCTCTGCCAGTATCCTTCTCCCACTTATGAACTCCATTTTTTCTTGACTCGCATCATCATAAAATTCATTGCAGATAGCCTTACTGACTTCTGGTGCAGGCAGTGTCTTGGTCTTCATTTGCTCAGCAGATTTCTTCAGCCGTTCTGCACGCAATTTCTTCAACTTCTGCACAATAGGCTCATCACTATCTTCACTGTCAGCTGTACTCTTGACTCTGCATCTTTTAGATCTTCGAACTCTCTTGGAGGTAGAGGCCAAACTTTCTTCACCTGTCTCAGACATCTGAGGTTCAGATATGTCTCCAGATTCAGATGGTGTTTCAACACCAGCCTCCTTCCTTTTCCTCTTGAATCCCTGGGCTGGACTTGTCTCCAGTGGTGTTTCAACACCAATACCCAGATCAGCTGGACTCTGCTCCTTCTCAGCATGGCTCTCATCTGGTGTTTGATCATCAGTATCAACCAAACCAGCACTTGGCACATCAGCCCCACCTGCTCTCTCCGCAACACTTCTTTCACCATCTTCCTTCTCAGAATCAGACCTCAAAAACTCTGATAGGGCAGACTCAGACCTAAACAACTCTGATATGGCTTCATTCAATGCAGATTCACTCAGTACATAGGCACTCTCTGGTTCATTCACCCTCGAAATTATCTCAGCCTCATCAGTGCCACCTGCACACCCTGCCTCCTCTTCACTATCACTAATGTCCACAACAGGAATAGGAAAAAGTCTCAGTGATTCTTGAGTCTGAAACAAAGATTCATCAAAACATCCTATCTCTTTGTTACTAGACATAGCAGAATCAGTGGATTTTACCACTTTTATCCAGGGCTGCACAACTACATTATCCCCCAAATTTATGATAATAGGCCTATGCAGAGAGGCTATCCGTGTGTAGATTGTGAAGAACTGACCCTCTTCTTCTCCTACTCTGTAACATTCTCCGAAATCAACTCCAACCAGCTTGACATTATACTCATTGATTTCCCTAATCTCTCCTATGCCAACAGTTAATAACCCCTCAAGTTTAAACCCGTTAATCTTGCCATGTAAACTTTTATATTTTCTCAGATCAATGTAATCCCTATTTTGGACCATCCAGGTAATGAACTCCAAAACAGAGGAAAAATACACACCATCACGAACAAACGAGTGGTCAAACCTGGGTTTTGGGCGGCGTCGGTTTTTGCCATCCCACTGAACTATCACCCATTCTCGGCCTTCTCCAGAATCTGCCACTTCTGTATCGGGGTCGAGTTCTTCGATTCGAGGATTCTCCGGCACCCGAACCTTGACGAAGTCTCCAACCATCTTATGGAATGTGGAACTTGCCATCTTTATAGAGTTTTGAGTGAGCTACACGAATCGAGGATTTTTGGAAAAAATTTCTGATGAACAGGGAGTTGCGAACTGTGTAGGAAGATGAACCGTCGAAAGTTTGAGTTTTTGTGGGAATCAACTTTCTCTTTTCCCCCCTTTTTCAGAAACCCAAAAGACCATCTACTTTCTCTTCTATTCAGACTGCCACATACGAACCCTTAGGCCCATCAACACACTTTTCTGGCCCAAATTTTCAGCCCGTCTGATTTACTTTTCTCCGATTTCCCTTGGTGTTTAAACACCACTCCACATATTTTTGGTATTTTTAATTTTTCTAAATTTTTTCTCCATTTTTTTAAAAGAAAAAAAAACAAAACAGTAAATAATACAATGGAAAGTACACATCAGAGTACCTTACATTCGACAGACACCCAAGTGCTGTCTGAGTCCTTCAAACGTCTCTCCATACTGAGGCTTTGTAAAGATATCAGCCAGTTGTTCTGCTGTTGGTACATACTGGACAGCGACTTCTCCTTTTTCAACCAGGTCTCTGATAAAATGATGTCGAATATCAATGTGCTTTGTTCTAGAATGTTGCACAGGATTCCTGGAAATATCAATGGCGCTTTTATTATCACACAGAACTGTCAGACTCACATCATCGAAACCATAATCTCTCATCATCTGCTTCATCCATAACAGCTGCGCACAACAACTTCCGGCAGCTAAATACTCTGCTTCAGCTGTGGACAAAGATATAGAATTCTGCTTTTTACTATACCAGCTGACCAGATTAGATCCAGCAAAGAAGCACCCTCCAGTGGTACTCTTACGATCATCAGCATTCCCAGCCCAGTCCGAATCACTGAAACCTACTAATGGTGAATCCTTGTTCCGAGAAAACCATACTCCATACTCCGCTGTTCCACTTATATACCGAATAATCCTTTTCACTGCTGACATATGTGATTCCTTTGGATCAGCTTGGTAGCGAGCACAAATACCAACACTTAAACAGATGTCTGGTCTGCTTGCAGTCAAGTACAACAGGCTGCCAATCATACTCCTGTACAATTTCTGATCAACATTTTACCCCTGTTCATCCTTTGTAAGCTTATCGGTGGTTGCCATTGGGGTGCGTACTGCCTTTGCACTTGTAAGTCCGAATCTCTTGATCAAGTTTTCAGCATATTTCTGTTGATTGATAAACAGACCATTCTTCTCCTGAGTAACCTGCAATCCCAAAAAATATGACAATTTTCCTACCATGCTCATTTCGAACTCTTGAGTCATTAAGTCAACGAACTCCTTCACCAAGGCTGAATCGGTAGATCCAAACACAATGTCATCCACATAGATCTGTGCAATTAGAATCTTTGACCCCTTGTGCAGCACGAACAGTGTACGGTCTACTCCCCCTCGACGATAGCCCTTTTGAATCAGAAAGGTTGTCAGTCGCTCATACCAAGCACGAGGTGCCTGCTTGAGTCCATACAACGCCTTATTCAACCTATAAACATGATCAGGAAACTGAGGGTCTTCAAACCCCTTAGGTTGCTCCACGTAAACTTCCTCTTTTACTATGCCATTCAGGAATGCACTCTTGACATCCATTTGATAAAGAGTAAAGTCTAGTATGCAGGACACGGCCAAAATTAGTCTGATGGACTCCAATCTGGCTACAGGGGCAAAAGTTTCATCGAAGTCAACCCCCTCTATTTGTGTGTACCCTTGAGCAACAAGGCGTGCTTTATTTCTGGTGACATTACCATCTGCATCAGATTTGTTTTTGAAAATCCACTTGGTACCGATCACATTTACATTAACAGGTCGTGGGGTAAGAAACCAAACATTGTTTCTCTCGAATTGCTGCAATTCTTCTTGCATCGCCGAGATCCAATATTCATCTAGCAAAGCCTCTTTGTAATTTCTTGGCTCAGTGAGTGAGATGAAACACGATAATCCTGCTAATTCTCTGTAATTGACACGGGGTTGATCCCTTAACTGCATATGTCTCGTTGGATTCTGGTCAGAATCAAGAATTCCAGATTCTAGAGTTTCAACACCGGTTGATGGTGCTGGTGTTCCAACACCAGTAGGAACGGCTGAATCAAGCGCATCACCTTCTCCAGCATTGTCGTCCTCTGAATCATCTATCACCACATTAATGGACTCCATGACTACCCCAGAACGTTGATTTAGTACTCGGTATGCTCGGCTGGTAGGAGAATAGCCCAAGAATATTCCAATGTCGCTCCTAGATTCAAATTTAGCTAAGGGTTCTCGATCCTTCAGAATGTAACACTTACTGCCAAAGACATGGAAATACGACACATCTGGTTTCTTTCCTTTCCAGATCTCATACGGTGTCTTCTCTGTAAACGGACGCAGATATACTCGGTTGATGGTGTAGCATGCAGTGTGTACTGCCTCAGCCCAATATCTAGAATGAATTTTTTTCTCAGCCAACATTGCTCGTGCCATTTCCTGCAGTGTCCGATTCTTTCTTTCTACTATACCATTCTGCTGAGAGGTTATAGGGGCAGAGAACTCATGATGTATACCAAGCGTTTCACAGATGTCCCGAAATTTAGAGTTTTCGAATTCCTTTCCATGATCACTCCTGATGCGTGCAATTTGAACGGTTCCTTTTTCTACATGAAGCTTGTGCGCCAAGGTCTTGAATACATCAGCGGCCTCTGATTTCTCTTTGAGGAATGATACCCACGTATACCTCGAGAAGTCATCCACGCAAACAAAAATATACTTCTTCCCTGCCACACTTGGTGTACTCACTGGCCCCATTAGGTCCATATGTAGAAGCTCCAAAAGTCTTGATGTTGAAACATCATGTACAGCATGGTGAGGAATACGAATTTGCTTTCCTTCCTTACAAGATCCACAAACAGTCTCCTTGATTTCACTGATTTCGGGAATACCTCTGACTGCATTTAGTTTGGAAATACGAGCCAAGGATTTATAATTTATGTGCCCCAATTTTCTGTGCCACAGTGTACTGACTTCCTTTTTCGAGCTCAAGCAGGTGACATCTTGATCGAGTAGATAACATTTATCCATTGATCTGGATCCAGTGAATACTCCAGACCCATGATTTACAATACACTTATCTTTGTCAAAGTACACTGTCATATCATTATCACATAAATGACTGATGCTCAATAGGTTAGCCTTCAGACCTTCCACTAGCAACACATCTTGGAACACTGGAAGCCCTTTGATTTCTAACTCCCCTTTGCCAATTATTCTGCTTCGTTTTCCATCACCGAATTTAACATGTCCACCAAATCCAGGTTTGAATTTTCGCAGAAATTCAGGAACTCCTGTCATGTGCCTTGAGCACGCACTGTCGAAGTACCACGAGGTTCCTGTATGTGCTCCAAAACATACAAAACTTGAAAGACAAATATCTTGAGACTTTCGAACCCATACCTGGCTTACTGGTCGAGTGATGCGATGTGATCTTTGAGTTGCATGTGTGTTCAAGGATCCGTTCCTGTATCCTCCAGTGTTGAATTGGTGCACGGTATTGTATCCTGGAATGGTGTTGAAATACCGATATGCTGGGTTGACAGACAGTGTCCTAAGTAATTTGAAGCACCTGTTTCTCACATGACCTTGAACTCCACAGTATCCGCATCTCCTGATTCTCTTGATGGGGCAATTCTCCTCAATTATTCTTGGAGCAGGTGCACCTTGATCTGCCTTATTTTTCAACGCATCAACTGATCTTTCATACCCAATCCAAATTTGGTAGTTTGTCCCATTTTCAAACAATCTTCAAGCTTAGCTTTCCCTGTATTGAGACGTCTAATAGCCTGTTCTGCTGCCTCCGCTCGTTGAACTACTTCAGCAAATTCCTTTTTAAGTGTTTCAAGTTCTTCAATTGCATCTTTCTTTCCAAGTTCATTCACTCTAACTTTTTCACATAACCTCTTGTTCTCAACCTTGAGCTCTTTGTTTTCATCCGCCACTTTTAACCACATTTTATACATCTCCATACTTTCTTTGCAAATGTCATCATCACTAATGCTTCTAGTCTCTTCATCTGAGCTATCACTTTCTTCTTCATTCAACACACTGCGATTTATCTCAAAAGACTCTTCCAATGACACGCCGAAAGCAACATGATTTGTATACTCTTCTCCATCCTTAATATCGTCTCCTCCGTCATCATCACTCCAGGTTATGGCATATGATTTCCCTTGCTTTTTAAGTGTATTGGCACACTCAGCTTGTATGTGTCCAAAGCCTTCACATTCTCTGCATTGGATTTTTCTGTTCAGATTCAGATTTACCGATTTGATCTTCGGTGTTTCAACACCAGTTGCCTGACCGAACCTGGGAGTGAAGTTGGCATTCGGATTTTTGCTCCCACTTGACTTGTCCTGTGGCTTCCTGCCCATCTTCTTCATGAATCTGGAGAAGTTTCTGGTTATGTTAGCAATTTCATCGGAATCTTCATTATCTGTATTTTCATCTGCCTTCCCAGAGGTTGTGCTTGTAAAAGCCATCTCCTTCTTTCCGATTTTATTTTGCAGCATCTCCATCTCATAAGATTCCAGAGACCCCATGAGCTCATCAAGTGTCATCATCCCAATCCTTCCATTTTCATTTATTGCTGTGACCTTCATATTGAACCGTGGAGGTAATGCCCTCAACACCTTCCTTACAAGTTTTTGATCTTTGTACTTTTTACCAAACTGAAAAGCCTTGTTTGCAATATCTCGGACTCGTCCATTAAACTCGGAGATAGTCTCATCTTCCCGCATCTTCAATTCCTCAAATTTCGATGTATAGTATTGCAACTTTGTATCTCTGACTGAGCTTGTTCCCTCATGATACATCTGTAACACATCCCATGCTTCCTTTGCAGTCTCACAATTTGAAATCATCTTAAATTGATCTTCATCTACTGCTGTGAAGATGGCATTCAATGCCTTTGAGTTGGACATGTAAGCTCTATGCTCCTCAGTAGAATATTCAGAAAATGGTTTGATCGTTGATGAGCTCGATTCTTTAGTTTTGTCACTTGGAGGTGGAGTGTACTGATTCACTACATAGTTCCATGCTTGATCATCTAATGCTCCAATGAATACTTTCATACGTGCCTTCCAGTAGGCGTAATTGCCTTGTTCCAGCAACGGTGGTCGCGTGACAGAGGCCCCCTCCTTTGGTGCCATGGCGAAACCTGATCTCACTCTCCCTGTATAGGGGTTAGCAAGTGCCTTGCTCTGATACCAATTGAAATTCCGTTTCACCTGAATTCTAAACCTTTATACCAAGTTGTTTAATAGTTTGGTGTTGGAACACCAAGATCAGTTTGGTGTTAAAAACAAAATGAAATACGCAGTGCACACACAACTTGGTTACGCAGTTCGGTGCAAATACACCTACGTCTGCGGGGCCTTGCCCAGATCAGAAACCATTCACTAGAAAGTAGTCTTTAGTACAAGAAGCTTAACTTAAATACTAATCCATTGCTAACCTACAGAGTGAATGTTGTGAGCTCCCCTCACTGTCGATCCTACGTCGTTGAACCCTCACGATCAACATGTCTCCCTGGATCTCCTCCTCCCGAGGAATTAAGACTTCATTGTTTCTGATCTTCAGAACTTGGCCAGTTGTTTACGAACCTCCAAAACACCACGGCAGATCGCTCCAAAGCTCTCACGTAGAGATTGAATCTTGGTCGCGTGAATTGATTGCGTTGTAATCGTCTTCTATTTATCCCATCGCAATCCTGCCTTGAATCAACTTCTTTCCTTGTCTAACTCTACCATAAATAGACTTCTAGACTGAGGAAAGATCTAATGCTAATCTGGTATTTAAATGGACAATCCTTTTATCACTAGGACTTGTTCCATAAATAAACTACTAAATCAATTCCTAACTATTACAGGAATATTCGTTTACCAGAATTAGACTCCCACGAAATAAAATAATATTCTTCACAATATTCTGATTTGATCGCATAAATATACTCCATAATATGCTCCATAATTCGTGGACAAAAACCTGTTTTTCGGAAATCTGGAAAACCTGTAAAACGGTGTTAAAACACCAGATCACCAGAATTCGCAATATGCCATAACTAAGTCCAACTCCCGAGGACTCTACAAGCACAAATCAGTAAAGCAAAACCAAACTGAAATCACTCAGAACTACTGTATGGACAAAATCATCAAAACAGATAACTTTATTACTAACTCCTAATCCTAAAACCCCACAAAAACCAATCTTTTACACAAATTGAATCAGATAAAATGCAGATAACAACTCTTCACAAGCAGTCCAATACCTTCTTGCAGACTCTCCCACAAATTAAAAAATCATCCTCACACTTTTTGCAGCAAGGGCAGATGGATATGGGACATCTAAGACAAACACCAATAATGCATTCAATTTGGCATTTACGGCTGAACAACTTCTCACCGTTCTTGTAGTGCTCGTTGGAGTCGACGATGAGGCCGATGGCGATCTTCTTCGAGGCCTCCGGCAATTTGGGTGGTCTTTCTCATACTTTGACTTCCAATCCGGATCACTAAAATTAATGCCTTCAGCTGTCGTGTTCACTCCAATTGTCAGCTTCCTCCTCCGGTGCTTCGGCCAGAGCACGAGGAGGCAATAATACCGGTACAACTAGTGGTGGGGGAAAGCACTTGATGTGCCCATTTTATACGGTTATATTAGGGCTTTTGGGATTAACTTTTATACGCTCTTGTGCTCTAAATATGACATTTTGCCTTGAAATTATCTAAGGAGGGTTAAAAGTGACTTTTGCATTTTTATCACTTTTTAGAGAATTTTGTGTGACAAGGTAATTTGTTTGAAGACTTTGAAAACTTTGAAGACTTTGAAGAATATCTTTGAAGATTTGAAGACTTGGATTTGAGCTTTTTGAAGATATGAAGAATTGAAGAAGTGAAGAGAAGAGAAGGATATGAGATATAAAAGAGAAAGAAGAAAAAATGCTGAAATTTGCATCTGTCGTGAGCCGTCGCGACTCGCGATGGCCTCATCGCAATGACCGTCGCTAGTCGCGACCGACGGGTGGCCAGAATTTCACCTTATCTTCTTTGTACTATAAATACCATTCTCTTTCCTCTCATTCAGCAGCTTTTGCCCAGCTCCTTCTTCTGCGTTTTTGGGCTTAGAAACCCTAGGTTTTCTCCTCTTTCTTTTTTTAGTTTTCGTAGTTCAATTATGTCTTTTAGTTCTCTAGCTTAGTTTTATCTTGGGAGCAAAGGATTGAAGCTTCCATTTCTATGTAGTAAGAACCATTATATCTATCTATTTGGTGTTTTTTCTTTTGTGCATTTATTGAGCTTTGAATGTGAATTGTTAATTGCATTGATGTTGTTGGAAGCTTGAGTATATGAATTGCTTGTATGATTGCTTGTTAGGGTTGGGAGAAAATAGCTAATTCTCCCCTCTTTTAATGTGGAATCCAAGAGCATGAGTTAGAGCTTCTTAAATGATGTTGGTGTGTTGATAATTGCTAGATGAATGTGATGATGTCGAATTCGTTATCATGTTTATTTTAGGTAGCAAATGAGAGAGTTCTATGAATGTTGATCGTTCTTGACTAATCTTGTGTAAATGCATGAATTAGTTAAATGCTTAGACACGGTGTAGTGTTTATAAGTGTTGCTAAGCTTGTTCATTCTTCGGGCTAAATGCCATCAATGGGATACTCTTAGTAATAAGGGAGTCATTGGTGAGGTTTAACAAGAGATGTCGAATTCACTCTTGCAAACTACTATCTAAGAAGGATAGAAGATTTATCTTCACAACAAGTAGTTGAAGTAGTGAATAGATTGTTTCACTCGTTCTTGAATCCTTTGTTATTTAGCATTTATGTATTCTTGATGCTATGTTTCACTTCACTTATGTCATATGTTGTTTGAGAATAGGAAGTATTTTTATGATTGAAGTGTTAGGGTGTTAGGAAAGCAACGAATTCCTTAGCTCCTTTGCATGAAAATCTATGAGCATGAACTTAGAACTTCTTGTGAAAAATGTGCTGTGATTCTTGCTAGATAAGTATGTTAATGTTAAGTCGAGTAATGAATGTGATAGAATGAGTGAATGGTTCAATGATCTACATTAGATTTGGAAGTGGATATCAATTGCCCCCAAGGCTTTATCTTTGTAGTTTTAAACCCCTTTTTCTTAGTTTTGTTTTATGATTAGCCTAGTTACTTGGCTTTGCTAGTTATCTTGTCTTTTTAATTTCATAACTTAGGACCACCAAACAACCAAACCCCCCCCCCCCCATTTACATGCTTTTATATGTATGTATATATGTCTACTCCTAGCCTAATATCAACATTTTGTGCCTAAACGCTTAGGAAGATCCCTCTTCTTCGTGGACGACCCCGACTTGCCGCTATCTACTTAGTTGTAGATAGTAAGCATTTAGGGCTTATAAATATTAATTTTGAGAGGTACGTCGATGGCCTCCCAGCACTTGCTAGAAGTTTGAGCCATCACGCAATCACCGGCGAGAGCGCGTCCCATTAGTGAAGAAGAAACGGAATTGATGAGGGCGGCTAGATTAGGGTTATAGGGAGACATGTGCAGGGTTTTAGGGAAATTGTTTGGGAAGAAGATGGTCTTTTGACCCACCCGTAATTTTTTTCTAGCTTTCCCTAATTTGCAAATTGATCCCTGGCATGTCCATTAACTTATGGACATGCCGTCTATTAGGAGTTTGGGAAGAAGATGGTCTTTTGACCCGCCTATAATTTTTTCTAGCTTTCCCTAATTTGCAAACTGATCCCTGGCATGTCCATTAACTTATGGACATGCCGTCGATTAGAAGACCCACTCTTTGTGTGTTTTCCTTTTTGTTGCCCAATTGTGATAAAGTTTGGTTTTCTTCTCACCGAATTTCATCCATGCAATTTTCTCCCTCTGTTGCCAATATTCAAATAACTTCTATTTAAGATCCTTAAGTTTGAGTGTGGCTATTTGAATTTCTACAATGTTATCATGTAGACTCGTTCCCTTTTGTAACTCTTGAATTTGTTTCTCCACTTTCTTTATCTTGTTTTGCAAGTTACCGAATGACGAGTTACTCCAATTTTGAACCTGTTCTTCTGCTAAATTTGCAGTCCAAACCTTCTTCACTATTTCATCAGCTACTTGGAACTTATCCTAGAAAGGCTCATAACGGAGTAACTTCTTCCTTTGATTTTACCTTGGTAATAAATCAAGTAACAATGGACTATGATCTGAATTAGTGAGAGGTGGGTTTACAACCTTAGCCTCTGGGAAAATTCTTCTCCATTTCAGATTTCCAAAAGCTCTGTCCAACCTCTCAACTATGGTATTTGGATACTCTTTGTTGTTTGTCCATGTATACCAGAGGCCTTCATCTCTAACATCTTTCAAATTATGCTTTTGGATAATCTCATGTAATCCAGTGTTTAAATCTGTGATTGGCGCTCCTTCCCGTTTATCTCTTTGTGTTAAAACCTGATTAAAGTCTTCAGCTACCACTAAAGGATACTTGGAAAAGTACTCCAAAAGATTAACATAATTCCAAACTAGATGCCTTTCCAAAGAGTTTGGATGGATATACATAAAACCTACGCACCAAGACACCTTATTGGTGTTGGTTATCAGCAAAAAAACATAGTCCTAGACTTACAAAGAACTTGAACTTCCAAACTCTCCTGCCAAAAGACTACAATTCCACCCGATCTACCAACCATATCAACGTACTCAGACCTACTAAAAATAGAGTTCTCCAACTACCTATCTAGATGTTGCCTTGAAGACATAGCTTCGAGCATAGAAAGTATTGAAGGCCGTTTCTGTCTCACAATTTGGTAGACTTTTCTTTTTGTAGAGGCATTATTTAAGCCTCTACAATTCCACACTAATATCCTCATGCTTTATTGGGGAACTGTTTTGGTGTAGTTCCCACAAAACCTTCCACTTCTTCAGCTCCACCTGCATTAATCCTACTTGTAGTTGATTCTCCATCAACCTCCTTTTGCTTGGTTGGCAGAACTCTTCCTGCAAAAATAACATTCCTTTTTGTTCCATCATTGACTACATCTGTTTCCTGGACTTGTTTACTCCATTATCTGGTTCAGCTGCCTCAATCTTAAACTTGTTCACGAAGAACCTGAATCTCTTTTATTGTAGTAAGTTTCACTCCAATCCTGATCTTCTTCCTTTTCTTCCTCTTCAGAATGAGCCCTTTTTCTAACCTTCCTTACTTTATTCTGTAAGGAAATTGGTTTCAAACTTGATAGTTCCAATCATATTCCATAGCCTTTCCTTTCCCTTCCTTAGCATTTTCATCAAACTTAACCTGAATAGCCTTTCCTTTGGTTGTCACATTTGGACTGATCCTCTTCTTTTGTTTCTGAAAAAGCCTTTTGTATTCTATTGCAGTCATTCTCTTCTTGATTGTCCTCTTTGGAGAGAGAGTTATTTGTTGAGCCTTCTTCTTCTCCATTAGTCTTTTACTCCATCACTGTTGCTTTTAGAACTATTTGCCAAACTAAAAGCATCCAAAACATGATTCCTCCCCAACACCTAATCAGTCTGCTCCATTTTCTCCTCAAATTCATATTGCTCAGGAATTATATGATCAATGACTTGGAAATGATCTTCATTCTCATCTTCCATATGTGCCTCCTCCACAAGTTCATTATTTCCTTCCAAATGGATCATAGCATCCACATTGCCATTAGGCAGATGGCCATTAGGCAGATGACTATTAGAAAGATTAGGTTGATACGACAAAGGTTGTTGTTGGGATCCAGGTTGTTGCTGCCCCTGTCTCTTTGCACAAAAATACATATCAAAGTTCAAATGAGATGGGTATACTTCTCCATCATTGGAAGAGCCTTCGCCTCCACCTGAGTTTCCAGCACTCCCTGGACCAATGAAATTCTGTTGTGGCAACTGGTTATATGTTTCCATTGAAACCTAGAAACCCTTGTTGCACTTGATCATCCTGCAGATTACCATACCTTTCCCGCCTTGAATCCATGTACCCATGCGGTATTCTCGTATTTCTCCTAGTCTTCTTGTGAGAGTGTGCTCTTAAGGAAGATGGGAACATTTCCTATTTGGATCATACACAATGTTCGATCCCCTAACTGCATTGTGTGCATAGATGTGGCTATCTATGAAATATTTTAAATTCTCATCACTTGTTATAGGGCACCTCTAACATGGATACCCTATTACTCCACACCTACAACAGAATTTATACATTCTTTTATAGCTGACCTCCACCCACACCCTAGCCCTATTAATCAGGTCACCGAAGAAAACCAAAATTAAATGAGGCCCATTGACAATCCACATTTTAGAAAGTAAATACTTTAAGTTCATACGTGGCCACAGATCAATGTCAACATCTATAATATCTCCAACATGATTTGAAATTTTAATAGCAGCTCTTGGGGAAAAGCACTCACTTGAAATCCCATGAAGTTGTATAGGGATCTTGATCTTCTCCACTTTTAACCTTCTTAGAACCATTCTTGCACCATATCGCCGGAAATTCAATAAACCTCCATCCATCGAGTAAGGGCTCTTGTGAAGCAGCTAGCGCCTCTTTTCTGGATTGAAAATTAATAACATAAAAGTTCTTGTAGCGATGCTGGACATATGTTGTAATGCTCCAATAAGTACTGAAATACTCATTGAGCCTCTCAGCACTAAAATCCCTATCATCCAAACAGTACCCCAATAAACAGTTTCGATTCATCTCTACAAAGTCTTCGATGTCCTCTTGATTTATTCTAACTAGCCCACTCCTTCTAGTAGTACGATTAACCATAGACAGATCAACATAAGGAATTACAGGTTCCCTATATTTTTCTAAAAAATATGAGCCAGGTGGAGTGAAGAAATTATCTGAGAGAGAAAGTGAAGAGACGTCGCTCATTCTTTGTGTTGAAACCCTTGTTTTATACCTTGCTTCTGGAAACCTGTTTCTGGTTGTGGGAACTCTAGCAATGAATGTAGTGGTATTTATAGACCTCTGCATTCCTCTGTCTATTCTTCTTCTCTTAATTTTAAAATCTATCTTCAGATCCTTTTCTTGAATCTCTCCACCCACCATGATTGTGCCTTTTACATTATCCTGTTACTTCACCAATGAATGAAATAACTTCTGCAACCCTCATCTTGATTACACCGCTTTGCTTTGGCTGAAATGTTTTGCTCACCTTTCCAACACCTTTATGAAGCCTTTTAGATTCCCTTGTAGACTAATTAATTGAAATTCTTCCTCCCCAAACCACGCTTGATCTAATCCTAGGCATCAGCTAATAGACTTTCCATCTTCTGCATATCCCCTTCCTTTGCTTACTATCCACCCTTATTTATAATAATTTGAGATTACCTTCATGCATGTTGCCAAAATTTTATCCAATAGAAAGCCCTTGAAGAGTGGAACCTTTTGTTGAAATCTAATTGTCTTTTTATGTTGTTGAAGAATCTAATGATTAGTGATCAGAAGCCAGGAAAACCCTTTGTGTTCCCTATCAGACGTTCTAACGTCTGTTGTTCAAACTAGCTTCTCTCTCTACTATTAGAGAGAAGGAAGAGCATTGTTTTTAATGTTTTCAAGTGAAACATTTTTGTAACTTTGTTGAGAGAAGTTGTACAAGAAAAGATTCCATCAAAGTAGAGAAAATAAGTGGCTAGCTGATAATTATTCTTAGTAAAGAATAAGAAATATTAAACTAAAACATTGAATAACTAGCAAATACATGTACATGATCAATTATGACAGAAGATATATAACTACACATAAATAAAAATTATGAATTCAGAACTTTAAACAATTTAAGTATGAAACATCCACAAATAAAATTTCAATTTAAAATCATAAAACACCAATTCAAAGTTTTAAACATCAAATCGAGTAAACATCTAATAGAGTGAAACATGAGAAACAAAGAAATCAACTCGAAACGATCAAACATCAAAATAAAATCTTAATGCATCAAAATCATTGGTGAAAACTCAAATATCATAAAAAATAAGCATATCAAAGCCACCTATAAACAAAATTATTAGGTCTTTTGGTACTTTCTCAAAATTGGGGGCTAGTAGAAGTTTGCTGTTAAAAAAAATCTTAAAAAGTAGGCACACATTTTCTAGGTAATAATATAGATTATACCTCGTGTAAAATTTTCCAAAAGTTTTACATATTTCTTGACAAAAAGAAAAAAAAAGTTATGCATATTTGATCTAAGGGAAAGTCTCAGGAAATGCAGTCTGTCCATAAGCTTATGGACAGGCCAGAGATTAATTTGCAAAATGAGGTTCATATTGTAATTAATTAGAAAATTGGATAGTTAGTATAAAGTATAATTTCTTTCCTTTTTTCTATTTCTTTTCTCTACAGTTTTTTTGGGAAACTGTTTTACTCTGTTCCTCGCGCATGAAACTCTTTCAATTTCTCTGCTTTTACGCCATTATTGTTCTTCAATTTCTTCTCCGTTCTTCGCAAAATTCGTCGCCAATTTATGCATTTATTCACCGATCAACTTTGACGTGATCTTGCCGTTCAACTTTGTCGTCCTTGTCTTCGCCAGGGATTGACATCGGTAAGTCTAGGATTATAGGTTTTCATATTTGATTGCCATTTTTTGCATTTTCCCCATCCTTGTCTTATGAGTTTTCATCTACGATTCTAGGTTTGACGAATTTTTTGTTTATTTGTTGTAGTTTATGGGTCGGGCCAAGGGTAAAGGTTTAGGTCTACCTCCTAAATCTGGTGCTGATATCAGCTATGGAAAAAATGAGGTTTCTCCTAAATTGGAGAAGTTGACTCAGCCTTCTCCTTCTCCTGGTTCATTTTTTTTGTTTTTTGTTTTCAATATTTGGATTTTTGTGCTTTGTTTGTTCTTGTTGTGTGTGTTTGTGTGTTTTTCAGTCTTGTTGTTGTTGACTTTTTTAGAGTATGCTTATTTGTTTTGATTTGTAAGTTGGATCTGCATGTTTTGAGTCTATTTTATAACTTTCATTTGATTGTTTAGACGTTGCTTCTGTTAGTATAATATACGTATTAGTTAGTTACTCTATTTTTTAAAATTTTAACTGTATGATAGCATGTTCACTGACTGTTCTAATGTGCATTAGTTTAATTATGTTGTGCATATATTTTTAAAAACTATGAAACTGTTATATGTTCTTTTATTCTTCTGATTTTATAACATGTATTTATTTCATTAGAAGTTGCATATGTTAGTATACTTTATGCCTTAGTTATACTGTGTGTGTGTGTGTGTTCTTTCTGATTTGATAGTATGCATTTATTTCATTAGAAGTTGCATATGTTAGTACACTTTATGCATTAGTTAATTATACTGTGTGTGTATTCCTTCTTATTTGTTAGCATGTATTTATTTCATTAGAAGTTGCATGTGTTAGTATACTTTATGCATTAGTTAGTTATAGTTTGTGTGTATTCTTCCTGATTTGATAGCATGTATTTATTTCATTAGAAGATGCATATGTTAGTATACTTTATGCCATAGTTAGTTATACTGTGTGTGTTTTTTTTATTTGATAGCATGTATTTATTTCATTAAAAATTTCATATATTAGTATACTTTATGCCTTAGTTATATTGTGTGTGTCTAAGATTATGTTTCTTATTGACTGTCATTTTATAATTTATGCATATATTGTTTCTAACTGTGTATATAGTTTATTTTTAGCTTTTTAGAAGGAGTTGAAGGTGTATTTGAATATGCTGAACCTGAAAGTATCGAAGGTGATTGTAATTTCTTATATTACATTTATTTTCTTATTTATTTTGAGTTTTTATAGATCTTAAATGTGTGTAGTTTTTAGATGTCTTGCCACTTGTGAAAAATCTAAGAAAAAGGATGAACATTCTCTTCAAACTGAGCTGAAGAAGATTCAACAATCCTACACTTCTGGAGGTTGTTTAATTTGTTTACATATTGTATTTCATTTATGTGATTATGCCTGTTATTTTTTTTGTAATGTGCTTATACAATTTGTGTTTTTGTTTTGTTGTGTAGTTGTGTCTTTGGCACGTAGGTCTGCGAGGATTGGTGGTGTTGCTACTCCAGATGTACCTATTGCGGTTACTTATAAAGACTAGAAGAAGAGAAGAATGAAAGTTACTGTGAAGAAATTGAAGTCTGGTGAAGGTGGATCAACCCAAGACTTCGACTATGACACTTTGCTGAGTGATATAGTTCGAATGAGTAGGGAAGTAGCTGGTGTTGATAAGGCTGGGGGTTCAGTTGTTGGTGAGGCTGTTGGTTTAGTGGTGTGTGAGGTGGTTGTTGAGGCTGGGGGTTTAGTTGTTGGTGAGGCTAGTGGTTTATTGGTTTGTGAAGTGGTTGTTGAGGTTGGGGACGTGAGGGAAGATTTTACCAATGTTTTGGATTCGATGACTAAAAATATTAGTGCTGGTGGTGAATGGGTTAGAGTTGATAGTGAAGTTGTTAGGGCTGTTGAAGGGAATGCTGAAGGGGTTGGTGTAGGCTCAAGTGGTATTGAAGGTTTCTCTAGTGGTGCTGGTGGTGTTGAGGGTGCTAAGGGTGTTGAGGGTGAGGATTTTTCAGAATAAATTGATGTTGAAGTTGATGCATATTTTGATGAGTGTGTTAGTGATTTGAATGTGTTAAATAGGAATGAGACTGAATCTGTTAGGGAGGAAGCTATACCTACTATTTTTATTAATTTTGAAGGATTGAAGAATAAAATGTCCCCAGCTTCTAAGGAAAAAAAAGACAGTGTCTCAAAGTCCAAAGCAGAAGAAGGCAGCTACTGAGTCAAAGAAGAAGGCAAAGGTAGTAGTTGAGAAGAAAAAAAGAGCAAGATGGTGCTAAGTCCAGTGAGAAACCGAAGGCGAAGTCAAAGAAGCCAGAAGTTGAAGTTGGTAAAAAATACGGTGTGAAGAGGAAATCAGCTGATATTGTGATTGGTGAAGCTTCGAGTTTGGGAAAAATGGTTGCTGCTGAGGAAAGTCCTGCAAAACAACAACGCAACCGTCCGAAGAAGCAGGTGGTTGAACGTATTGATGAGGAGGGTAACACGTAAGAATTGGTTTTTTTGTTACAATGTTATTTTAATATGTTATAACCGGTATTTGTTTCATAAAATGTTGCATTTGATAATATTCCATGTTTACTTGTTTTTCACAGTTTGTATGTCTTCAGTTTTATTTTCCTACATGTTGATAAGAAAATATATTTGTTTGTTTAAATGTTGCATATGTTAACATTCATAGTGTATTTGTTATTTATGTCTATCTAAATGATCTTACCAAAAAAATTTTGTCTTGAATGTTATTGTTTATAAACTGTTTTTGTTTGTTTGATTATTGCATATGTTAATATTCATGATGTATTAGTTAAGTATATCATGTGTGACTGAATTTATTAGTAATTTTTGAAACTATGTATGCTTACATGTTTCATATTAATTTATTTTTAGGTTTGCTAAAAAATTCTCTACTAGATGCTTTCCTTCGAAGCTTAAATCTTTAATTTGCGCGCTTAGTCCTGAGCAAAAGATTGATGTTGAAGATATATGTTTTGGTATACTTCTTACTTTTGACATTTCATCTCTCCCTTTTGGAATTATCCCTTGGCTAGTTGAAAGGTTTGATTTTGTGGGCTGACTTCATGTTGTTCTATGCAGATTTCATATTGTTCTAGGCTAATTTCATTTTTTTGTTCTCGGTTTGATCTTTTTGGTTGTGTTAAAAAAATAACCAGCTCTAGGTACATCATTACCCCTGATGACATTTTTGATATATTTTGTATTCCTAAGATTCCGGGGTGTCCCATTGGTTTGGTTAAGAACAATGGGAGGGGTGTGTCAAGGGATGTTGATATCAGGGATAGATGGAGATTTGAGTTAGATGCTGATGGATATTGCAATATCTCTCATGTTAATCTGTGGAGTTGGTTAAATTGCGTAGTGGTGGTGATCGTTTTAAGAGATATTTTGTTATGTATGTCATGTGTACTTTCTTGGCCCCAACTATGAGAAATTTGGTAGATTTTAAGCTTGTTGGTGCTTTAGAGAATGTAGGGACTATTAAGAGTTTTGATTGGTGTGATTTAGTGTTGGATCGTCTGTGTGAGGGTGTTGGTAGCCTTAAATCTGGTTCTAGTAAAAGAGATGTGTCTTATGTTGGCTGTGTGTTTGTATTGTTGGCATATATTTATAGGTTTCCTTTTAGAGATTGATGTGTGTTAATTATGTCATTTATTTTATTGGGATTAACTGTGATTTTACGTGATTAATGTGCACTTTAAATGTTTTATTTGTAACAGATCACAGTTTTTGGGCTCAAGAGGAATTTGGAGGAGAGTAGGGAGAATCGGGCAATTATCGCAAATAAAGCAATCAAATGTAGAGCAGAATCGTAGCAGTTAATTTGGAGCGGATTGGACTGATATTTTTGGAGATATTCTTGAAGATATTTGGAGATAATTTGAAGATTAGATTTTATCTCTTCAAAATCATAATTTAATTTTGGCAAGAATTCTATTTTATTTGGAAAAGTCCAATGTGGACATGATTTTGTAATGGCAGCTATATATAACATACGCATAAGACTAGAAAAGTGTGTGTTTCTTTTGGGTTTTTGGTTTTGTACGCTAGCTACACCAAATTAGATGGTGACCTTAGTTTTGTTTTATTAGGCAAATACAAAATTTGAATGCTCTTTGCTTTGTTTTTACGAAAGAGGAGGTCAAAGTGCTTGGTTTGAAGATTTATTCACGGCAACTCACATTGTTATGCATGCAAATCAATTACCTGATTTGTTTTGTTGATTTCGTAGTTATTTGGTTGGTTTGAATAATTATACAGGGAATTATTTGGTTTGTTATGCAGTGATTTCATAGTTTAGGTTTAGTATTTATGATTTATTATTATATTATATATTTGTTTAGTTTAGTTATCATGAGTGGCTAATTCATAAATCGGCAGAGAATAACAAATGTTAGTTTATAAATCGTGAGGCCTAATTGCATTATAATTGATTCTTGCATGTTCTTGATTGTCCTTGGTTGAATTTATTTCTAATATGTTTAGGCCTGATCAACTTAATTGTTTTTAGAATACTGCTATCTAATTTCCGCCAATACGTAATTGTTGGATGGGATTAGTAAGTAGCACAGTCTTGTGAAAAATAGCTAACTAGCTAAGACTGTAATAGCAAGATAGGGGATAATTGAGTATGCGTTACTATTTGCTTTTACTTTGGTAATTGCTATATCGGGTTCTTTTAATACGTAATGCTATCAAAATGTGTTCTGGTTTAGCGAATACTTTCTGGGAACATTTTGGTAAGAGAAACGGTTAATTAATCATAATTAGTTGACTGTCGATAAAGTAAGAAAGAATTGGGGGGGGGGGGGGGGGTTAAGCGTACCTACTTCCCTATAACCGGTAGATGTGTAGGAATTGATTCATTATTGCGCCTATGATCGATAATAACTGGCATGAGTTATTCTTAGCCGATATCACTCATTCATATATTTATTTTTCATAAGTTTAAGTCTTCATTTACATTTTAGAGTTAATAAAATCATTACATTTAAGGCGTGGTGGCATCACCAAAAAGGTTTTCAAAAATTAGTAGGAAAAATAATTAATGATTATTGTTTTTGCTTCCCGTGGGATCGACCCTGCTTATCATTGTACTAATTAATATTAATATGAATTTGTAGGTTATTTGGCGAGTAAAATGACGCTCACCAAATTGGCGTCGTTGCCGGGGAGCAGTAAGTCAATTTTTTTTAATTTTTTTTCTACTAATCCGTGTGTTAGTGTGTTTGGTTTATGAGCAGATCATCCAGGCAGAATTTAATATTCAACCCGGAAGTTGAGAAGACAGCCAAGCAGAACAGAAAGCGAACAAAAGAGCGAAAAATAATTTCTGGCGAGACCCTTCGGTTTGGCCAAATCGAACCCATCGCGATTTTAGCAACTACTTCTGATTTGGGAACGGACATCGAGATGGATGGAGCTGACCAAAATCTGAATCTTGGGCAGAACCCAAACAACCCATACATGTGGGAACTTACCGGTCATAGTGAAGATGACCCCCCCCACTCTCATTCAGTTGCCAGAGACCGAAAATCAGATTGAAATCAAGCTGGCGTTCCTGAACGTACTTCCCAAGTTCCACGGGAGAAGCACTGAAGACCCTTATAATTTTCTGAGCTAATTTATCAAGATTTGCAAGGTTCAGAAAAGGTCATCCCCCGTGACGGAAGATCAATTCAAATTGGTGGCATTCCCATTCAGTTTGACAGGAGCAGCAAATCAGTGGTTTTCGAGCTTTCCCCCCAACTCCATTGCGACATGGGCAGAATTGAAGATATTGTTCTTGGAGAACTACTTTCTGGCCACAAGGACGGATACCTTGAAGAAGGAGATCACAAGCATCGAGCAAGAATATGATGAGCCATTGAGTATGTTTTGGCTGAGGTTCAGGAAATTGGTAGACAGTTGCCCTAATCACAGAATGATGGAGGGTCAGTTGCTTCAATGTTTCTATCAAGGGATGACATCTAGCAACAAAGACTTGGTGAACTCTTCCAGTAGTGGTGGATTTTCTCACCTTCGGGTGAATGAAGCTAGAGAGATCATCAAGAGGTTGGTGAATTCTAAAAAGGAGTATGATCAACAGGAGGTACGAATCTTAAAGAAGGTGGAACAGACATCCACTTCTGAAAAAGATGAGATCAATGAAAGGATGGAAAGAATGGAGAAAATGCTTTCCAAGGTCGTTAACAAGGTTGCGTCTGTACAAGAAGGGCATTGCGATACGTGTGGAGCAGTCAACCATACGACGTCACAATGCATTCTTACTATGGGAGAGATACCTGTTCAAGCAAGTTCTATGGGAAATTTCAATGAGAGACAACAAAAAGGTGGACCATATCCCCAAAATTTCAATCCAAGGTATAGGGATCATCCTAACTTCCAGTGGAGAGAACAAGGTCCCCCTCCGCCGCAGCCTCAGCTTTACCAACGACCCTATGTTCCACCAATGCAATGAGAAGCTCCAGTTTTTCCCCATCCCCAACAAGGAGTTCAAGAGAAATCTCTGAATGAAAAGATGGATATGTTGATGGACATGATGGTGAAGCAATCCAAGAAGACTGAATCAACCTTGGAGGAGCATGCACGACAAATTGCCCATCTGTCAAATTCTCTTAATGAACTTAGGATGAAGCAGCCTGGATTGCCTTCTCAGGTTCAATTGAACCCTCATGAGATGGTAAATCAGGTCACACTCAGAAGTGGAAAGATAGTTGGTGCGCCACCATCAAAATCCGTGAACAAAGAAGCAAACCAGTTCATTGACGGAGGGTCCGGTTTGGCCAAACTGAACCCTGCAGCAGAAATTCAGAATCAAGTAACGGAGGAAAAAGGCGACGAAACCACCATAAAATCTGAGAATCCTGAGCATACTGAGACCAGAGATAAAGGTAAATCCAAGGTACCAGCTGAGGTAAGTAAGAGGTTGAGTTTACATGATCCTTCACTTAAAATTTTGCCTCCTTTTCCTCGTAGATTAGAAAAGAAAAAAGAAGAGCCTATGGATTTTATATCAATATTTGGAAAATGGAGATTAATCTTCCATTCTTGCAGGCAATAAGGATACCACCAATAAGCAAGTTCTTGAAAGATTTTATTGCAGGAAAGCCAAAGGATTCGAGCAAGATCATGATGAATGAATCTGTGTCAGCTGTGATCCAAAAGAAAATGCCTCAAAAGTGCAAGGACCCAGGTATGTTTTCCTTACCTTGTTACATTGGAGATAAGAAGATTGATGCTGCCATGTGTGATTTAGGAGCTTTGATTAATGTTATGCCATTATCTGTGTACCAAACTTTGAATAGAGCTGAAATGGTAGACACTAGAGTGGTAATTCAATTAGCAGATAAATCTTGTGTATGTCCTGAAGGGTTGTTGGAAAATGTGCTTGTGCGAGTCAATAACTTTGTGTACCCCACAGATTTTTATGTGGTAAAAATGAATCATACTAATGATAAGGGAACACAAGGGGTATTGTTGGGTCGTCCATTCTTGAAAACAGCAAACACCATTATTAATGTTGGTGATGGAACTGTTTCTCTTGATTATTTTGGTGATAAGTACACATTCAACATTGATAAACCCATGAAGAAACCTATAGATGCTGAGAATGTGTTTGCCATCAATCATACTGACCCTCTTGTCCAAGATTCTCTTGAGACTAAAATTCTGCAGGATATGATGAAAATTCCAGAAGAGGTAGATGTTCAAGTCTCACGTGATAAAGAAATCCGTAAATTGTTGTGTTCAGTGTACTCTCAGAAAGTGGTGCCCAGAACTGAAGTAAACCACGGAGGGCCCATCCTCGCCCAATCAATGTTAAATGTTTGGGAAAATTCTGAAGGGCGCATTGGGTCCAGTTTGGCCAAACCGAACCCATCCGCCAGACTAGTCTCACTTGATGTGAAAGCCTCAAATTGGGAGTTGAAGACGTTACCACCTGATCTGAAGTATGATGATGATACTTTTCCAGTGGATATAGAGATGCTCAAGTGTGAGGAAGAAATTCCTCTACACACCACTCAGCTAAATTGACGGCATCCACAGTCTGGCCCAAGACTATAAACAAAGGGGCTAATTGGGAGGCAACCCAATTTTCTTAATTTTTTTTCCTTTTAGTTTTTTTTTAAAATCTGTTAGGAATTTTAATTTCTCATCTGCTCTCAATTCTTGATCTACAGAGTTGAAGTACTTGAATATGCACTATGGAGAATTCACACTTTTGGAGAGCTGAGACTTGCAGGGTTCCGTTTGGCCAAACTGGAGGTCTGCAACAGAACCTGATTCAGATACAACATTCTCTTCTTGTTGGAAATTCCTCCAAACCCCTCCCAATAAGTTCCTCTATCCCTGGTTTTTTTTATTTTTACTTTCTTTTTTCTTCAGAATTCTTTTCTTTCTTTTTTTTTTAGTTTTTTTAGGTGGTTTTGTTCTTTCTTACATTTTTACTAAACTTGCTTGAGGGCAAGAAAGGTTTAAGTGTGAGGAGGATTATATGTTTATGTGTTATGTGTTAGTGTCATTTAATAAAAAAAATACAAAAATATTTTTATTTTTTTGAGTCAAGTCAAATTCAGCATACTATTCTTGATATATTTGTTTTTTGACGGACTGAACTTGCTTGCGAGAAAGCTCTTATGTGACATTTTTGGTTACTTGATGCACCTCTAAAATTACTTGGTAAATGAGTCTAATATAAGTGGTGTAAATTGGCCTAGATGATACTTGGGATGACGAAAAAAGACAAGTAATTGAACATTTTAGCCCAATAAATGAGAGGTTTGAGCTAGAGTAGAGCAGTCTCTACATCAATCTTTTTTCTGAGAGTCATGGCGTTACTTGAATTATTTGGTGTGGAAATGATGAAAGTCATTAGGATTTAACCACACAGCTTATATTGCCTACCATACATCACCCTTAGTAAACCCTTTGAAGCCTTGACCTGTTTCTTTGTTTAAGCCACAGAAAAATGAAGCCAAAGCCTATTTTTATCCCCTCTTTTGTGTCCCTTATATATGCATGCTTGTGATTATGAGAGGTTTCTCAGTTTATTTGCTGTTGATGTGCTTTAAATAATATCAGTGAGTACCTTGATTTTGATGTATGAAGTGACCATGTGGTACTGAGTTTAAAGGTGCAGTAGAATGATAATAAAATGAGTGATTTGGTGCTGGAAATTCAGAAAAAATAGGGCTGATGTGCCCAGAAAAAAAAATCAGAAAAATCAGAAAGAAATGAAAAAAAAGAAAAAAAAATCAGCACCAACACTTGGTAATTACAGCCAGTTCAGAGCAGTTTTTTCACTTTATGGAGGTTGAAAATTATCTATTTGATTGAGGAATTTTTGGGCTGAAAAGAGCATGCATGTATATTTATATTCTTAAGCTTAGAACCCTTAGGACCTTACCTCATTTCTATTCCCCCGAGCCCCGTTACAACCTTGAATAAAGACCTTTCTGATTTGCATCGAATGATTTGAGTATAGCCATGTGAAATTTATATATTGAGTGACTGTCCCTTACATCTAGAGCGATTGTGTGAAACGTGAGAAATGTTAGATGCTTATCTGATTTTGACTAAGTTGAGGGCTGGTTTGCATTAATTTGAGGATAAATTTACCAATGTCATTTGAAAGGCGTGAGAGTGTCAAGTGTGTTATACATGAGCATTTCTTATTAGCAAGGTAAAGTTTGTCTATGAATCAAGAAATTAAGGATTGGTATGCTGAGTTGACTGTTTGTTGGGTTGTAGTTAGTGTCTTTTTGTTATTTTCTTTTGAGTCTTTCTTAGAGTAAGTTGGGGGATACTTGGAACTTTGTAATAAACGACATGATTTGATTCTCATTTCATACTTGAGGGCAAGCATGACTCAAGTGTGAGGATATTTGATGTGTGTTAATTATGTCGTTTATTTTATTGGGATTAACTGTGATTTTGCGTGATTAATGTGCACTTTAAATGTTTTATTTGTAACAGATCACAGTTTTTGGGCTCAAGAGGAATTTGGAGGAGAGTAGGGAGAATCGGGCAATTATCGCAAATGAAGCAATCAAATGTAGAGCAGAATCGTAGCAGTTAATTTGGAGCAGATTGGACTGATATTTTTGGAGATATTCTTGAAGATATTTGGAGATAATTTGAAGATTAGATTTTATCTCTTCAAAATCAGAATTTAATTTTGGCAAGAATTCTATTTTATTTGGAAGAGTCCAATGTGGACATGATTTTGTAATGGCAGCTATATATAACATACGCATAAGACTAGAAAAGTGTGTGTTTCTTTTGGGTTTTTGGTTTTGTACGCTAGCTACACCAAATTAGATGGTGACCTTAGTTTTGTTTTATTAGGCAAATACAAAATTTGAATGCTCTTTGCTTTGTTTTTACGAAAGAGGAGGTCAAAGTGCTTGGTTTGAAGATTTATTCACGGCAACTCACATTGTTATGCATGCAAATCAATTACTTGATTTGTTTTGTTGATTTCGTAGTTATTTGGTTGGTTTGAATAATTATACAGGGAATTATTTGGTTTGTTATGCAGTGATTTCGTAGTTTAGGTTTAGTATTAATGATTTATTATTATATTATATTTGTGTAGTTTAGTTATCATGAGTGGCTAATTCATATATCAGCAGAGAATAACAAATGTTAGTTTATAAATCGTGAGGCCTAATTGCATTATAATTGATTCTTGCATGTTCTTGATTGTCCTTGGTTGAATTTATTTCTAATATGTTTAGGCCTGATCAACTTAAATGTTTTTAGAATACTGCTATCTAATTTCCGCCAATACGTAATTGTTGGATGGGATTAGTAAGTAGCACAGTCTTGTGAAAAATAGCTAACTAGCTAAGACTGTAATAGCAAGATAGGGGATAATTGAGTGTGAGTTACTATTTGCTTTTACTTTTGTAATTGCTATATCGGGTTCTTTTAATACGTAATGCTATCAAAATGTGTTCTGGTTTAGCGAATACTTTCTGGGAACATTTTGGTAAGAGAAACGGTTAATTAATCATAATTAGTTGTCTGTCGATAAAGTAAGAAAGAATTGGGGGGGGGGGGGGGGGTAAGCGTACCTACTTCCCTATAACCGGTAGATGTGTAGGAATTGATTCATTATTGCGCCTATGATCGATAATAACTAGCATGAGTTATTCTTAGCCGATATCACTCATTCATATATTTATTTCTCATAAGTTTAAGTCTTCATTTGCATTTTAGAGTTAATAAAATCATTACATTTAAGGCGTGGTGGCATCACCAAAAAGGTTTTCAAAAATTAGTAGGAAAAATAATTAATGATTATTGCTTTTGCTTCCTGTGGGATCGACCCTGCTTATCATTGTACTAATTAATATTAATCTTAATTTGCAGGTTATTTGGCGAGTAAAACGACGCTCACCAGAGATCAGCATGTACATGCATTGGTCGAACAAATCTTTGCTCCAGAGGGCTCATTATCTTGAGAAGATGGGTTATGATAAGGGGGTTATTGTTGAGGCTGAGTTTCCTTTGACCAAGGATGGTAGGGTGACAGAGAAAACTAGCAGCCAACAATCTAAGGGAATTCATATTGAAATTTTTGGTTGTGAGGGGCTTCATACTCCGATTGTTGCATTTGATAGTGTTCTTAGGAGCCATGATTTATTTTGTATCGCATTCCTAGTGGTGTGATGACGAATGAGGCTATTGACAAAGCTTCCAGTAACATATGTTTTTTTTTGTCTTTTTACACTTTTTAAAAACTAGAGCATATTGTTTTAAAACTAATGCATGTTTTAATTAAACTAATACAGTTTGTAGTTGATATTATTTTTTATACAGTTTCTGATATTTTGTTGGTTTGGCCTTTGTGCTTTTCCCTCAGCCTATGCATGGGGGTTGTCTTGTTTTCAAAAGAGACATGGAGGTTATTACACGAGATTTGGTGAAAAATCTAGAGAGAGCAAAGGCTAGTATCGTTGTGCAACCACAACCGCAGCCACAACCCAAATCACAACCATAGCAAGAGGGCACAACCACAACAAATGAGGATCCTGAGTATGTCAAGAGTGCAACAGAAGCTATAGAAGACCCAAAGACACATGAGTGGGTTGATAAGATTGCTGAAGAATACATGAGCAAAACCCGTTTCTTGATTCCTTCATTCTCCCTTGGGATTGAAATACTTGATGATTTGTAGCTTAAGCATCTTTGAATTTTTTTGTGATGATTTGTAATCAGCTTATTTTGTGACTGATTGGTTTGTGGCTGATATGTTAAGCAAATTTGAGACGCTGTTTTAGGATTTGTTTATATGATTGAAGGTTGTATGAAATAAATGCACGTTGAATGTTAAGAAGTACTATTTGTATGCTTATTAATACCAAGTTACATTTCAATTATTTATGTAGTTCATTTTGTTGATTTGCAAAGCTTATAGGAAAACAAATGCAATCGATAGGTTAATAAATTACAGGTGTAAGCTAAGTAATTCTATATGTATTCAGTGATTTTCATATCACTAAAATTATGTGAAATATAATGCAAGTCGCTTGTAGGAAACAAGTGCATGTTGAATGTTAAGAAGTAATATTTGTATGCTTATTAATAAAAAGTTACATTTTAGTTATGTTATGTTGTTATTTGTGTTGATTTTCCGAGCTTATAAATTGAATGATTTCATAGGAAAACAATTGCAATTGATAGGTTAATAAATTACAGTTGTAAGCTAAGTAATTCTACATCAGTAACTTGGTATTCAATGATTTCATATCACTGAAATTATGTGAAACAAAGGTTGGATTTTGGGCAAGTAAAACAAATGCAAGTTATAAGTTGATAAGTTATAGTTGTAAAATAAATCATACAGTATGTAATTAAGTGTAATACAATCTTTTAAATTAATGAAAAACAAATACAATATATAGGTTAATAAATGCAACATGTATCCTAAACAATGCTACTTTTACAGTGTCTTTACATCTGGCGTTTTTGTGCCAAATTCAGTAGTTTTCTTAGAATTTGTCAAACATCTCTTCAAGAGTGGTTTTAACTTTTGAGTTTCCTTCGCTTTTTAAAACTAGATTGTAGAATATGCTCGGCATATGATTCCTCCATGGAACTACACTATTGATGTTTTCTGATTGTTGATTTCCTTAGCCAAGAACCTTGTCCCATACTTCTGTTTTGGCTTTTTTTGTCAATCTTTTGAGGATGCACTTCTATGGTATATCTGTGATAGAGTGGAGGTGCAATACTCTAAGAATGTGAAAACACATCATACCTGACACCTCAAAGCATTTGCATTTGCATTTGCATTGTATTTTAACTAGCAAGTCTTCATTTTTGTACTTCGACTGTCTCGTATTTAGATTCATCATGTTCTAGGCTAACTTCATATTTTCTTGATGGTGGTTCTGAGAACACTTCCTTGACCTTAGTTTCCATTGCTAGAGAAGTTCATTTTTGAATCCTTTGTACAATGCAAGTGTGTAAACATGAGCAACATGTATAACCAAACCTGTACAGACCCAGTAGTTGGGAAACAAATGCACACTATAAGTTAACAAGTTCAGGTTCTAGGCTAATTAATATATATTCTTAATGTAAATATACCTGCTTTATTTTCAAATTTTGGCTTTGCTTTTGTACATGTATTTTCCTTTTCTACTTCATCTCTCCTTCACTTTTTGATTGTTTGGCTGAAGAGCTCATAGAAGTGAGTGAGTATAGTTGTTTTGTTTGCACTGAAGCATAGGGTGTGGTTGGTGGTTTCGCTTCGCTATGATGATAAAATGCATGTTGATAAAATGTCCTTGCTGAAAGTCGTGCTCCATTTTTCACGAATACTGTATAGGTGTTGAAACCACGTGCTACTTTCCAGCTTGTAAGTGGCGATCATCAAGGTGTATTTTTCTTCAAATTCTGCTGGATCACCACATCTTGTCATACAGTAATCTAAATCGCTTTTAAATGATTCATCTTTCTTTAATCTCCCATAATGTTGTATTGCATTAGGTTTTATGTGCCATAAGCACAACCTGTGTTTTGTGTTTTAGAAGACCTGAAAGTTATACCAAGAAATGGAAGTTGATTAATTTATGAATTTACAAGTAACTAATTTGTCATATAACATAAGTTATACATACTGTAAGCTAACATGTCCAGAATCTAACATTCCCTACTCAGTTTCCGGTCTGTAAGCAATAAAAATTCTTAAGTTGCATCATTTTCTGGAAACCTATTTTTTAAAGTAACAAGTGACACTTATAAGCTTTTAATACATACTTTAAGGTAACATTTACGGTTTCTAATAGAGCATATTCAGTGCTCGGAGCTGTAAGAAACATATTTCCATAACATACCCCATTTATTGCTTTCCCCATTGCAGGATCTTGATATGTGAATAAGTGACAAGTTCCATCCCTTCCATTGATTTCTTATAAGTGTTGAGAAGGCACACAAAAGTATCAGCCAACTCATTTACAATAAAAGCACAAGCAAACATTGTTATGTTCCAGTGATTGTTGATTCCAATTATTGGCGTACAAATCAAGTTAAACTTGTTTGCTCTGTATGTAGTGTCAAATATGGTGACATCTCTGTAGAGTTTTTAGTCCTCCAACATCATTAAATCTCTCCAAAACACTGCTGATAGTTTTGTTTCCTCATCGAACTTGACTTTGAAGAAGAAATCTTTGTCCTTGACATTGATTTCCATGAGTGTATCAACCAGTTTCTGAGCATCTTCACTTTTTTTTCTCATTCAAAGTCGACTCACAAAATTGAGGTGGTCTTTCATCGTATGCCCTAGATTTTCTTCTCCATCAGCTTCAAAGGACATGTATTTATATCATACTGTAGGTTTTAAGCCTGCTTGTTCCATTGTTGTAATAGCCTTTCCTTTGTCTTCTGTAATCCTCCGTTCACTCCTACTGAGATACTGACAGGCGGGTCTTATTAACTCATGATTGTGTATGGTGATGTGGTGAGTCACGATGTAATAATTCTTCTCAAGCTTCACTCTAATTTAAGTTAGGCATCCTGTTTTTGTAATCAGGTCCTTTCTCTTCCTCGTCTTCTTCTTTTCCATTATGATTTTCGTTATCCACGCTAGGAACATGGCTGATAATGCTGTTTTTTAATCTTTTCGGCTGGCCTTCAGAAGAGCACTTGTACTTTTTGCGAATCTGCCTTTTGCTGTTTAGACGTTAACAGTCTTTCTTGTAGCTGAAATCAATAACATTTGCATGCTTCTTATACAGAGCATGTATTTCTTCCAAATTCTTTGCTTTTACGCCAATAAGATTTTCAGTGGCATCAATTTCATTTAAATTTGGAAAATATGTACCTGTAACAATAATGAATACAATTTCTAATGTAAGATATACCATTTCTAATGTAATTAGTGCAAATTTAGGAAGTTAATTAAAATTAGAAAATTATAGGAGCTCTGTTTTGAAGCATAACAAACTACTTGTAGTGTAACATATGCAAAGTGTAGTGTATTTTGTACAAGTTATAATCTGAAAAATGCACAAGTTTGTCAAAAGTTGAAATTGACAAATTCACTCTATTTTGTTCATTAATCTAATGCATGTTTTATTGTAACATATACATGGTTTAAGTTAATAAATGCATAACGTATACAAAAATTCTGTGCAACATGTAGTTTATTGTGCTAATGCTTTCACATGTTCATACATTGTCATAGGAGTCGAATTTCAGTGTCCGGAAGTTTTAAAAACCGCTATATTCATATCGATTGCAATTCAACACTATAATTTCAGTCCGATGACAGAAAACCATACCTTCATTGGAATTCAGTAGTATTTCAGCTTCTTGCTACTGAATTTCATTTGTTTGAAGTTGAATCTCGGTGGCTACGATTGTGTTTTCTCCAGCAGATTCTGATTCAACTGCAGTAGTTTTTACGATCAAAGTAGTTGAAATTTCATTTGCTTCAATATGATGTAGCGATAGTTCTAATTCATAATTTTGTTCCTGAATTCTGTCAGAAACACGTCGGTTGTTGTCGTAGGATTACATCGAAAAGACGCCGTGGACGGACTGGTTGAGAGGAATAAAAAAATACGCCGATTGGTGAGGAGGAATTGCTTGGTGTTGGAGAAAATTCTGGTTCAGAGGAATCATAGTAGGAGGAAGGTAAAAGAAAGTGTGTGTTTGTGCGTGAAATTAGAACCAAATTTGTTTTTTTTGTTTCGCGTGATTTTGTTAAGTTTACATTATTTGCAAACAGACCCCATATTTTTATTAAATTTACAATATTTACAAACATGTACCCCATCTGTGCATAAGCTTATTGACATACCCCATGTTACGAGAACTATTCTTGTTATCTAATTCCAAAAGTTAGGTACTCCCATGTCCATATTATGAGCAGTACTACTCCGTTGTACAAAAACGTTTTCCTTGTTTTACCACTCTCTCTGTCTTTTCAAACACTGCAAATCCTTGAGCCCTAAACCACCGACGAGCAACAATCTCATCAAGTCATGTATAATTCTCACGACCCCAGACATAGCGACGCCTCTTCCTATCGTAACCGTCGCAGGTAATAGATGGATTCAATTTCTTCGTGCTGTTCATCCGCTTTCTTTTGTAGCATATGTATTATTACTACATGATTGTGTTTTGTATATTGTGAAGTGCAAGTTATTCTACTGGGTTGTTTTGTACCATATTGGAGGATATTAATATGTGAAGAATTGTGGGATTTGATAGACTAGCGTGTAGCTCATCTTGTAAAGTTTCTCTGTATTGAGAGGTTTTGTGTATTTCTTGTTTTCTAGGGATCTGTACGGACCTCAACCTCCTCATCCATCTGCCCATGGCTATGGCTCTGGAGGGGGGCCCATGGCGGGCCCACCACCATTGATGGGTGGTAGTAGTGGTTATCCCAGTTACAGTGGAGGTGGAGGAAGGGGATTTTCGGGTGGGATGTCCCGCGGTGGTTATGGAGATCGAAGGGATGATGTCCGGGGCCGAGGAGGTGGGGGGTTTGACCATGGACGTGGTGGAGGCGGTTTCAGAGGTGGTCGTGGGGGCCGGGGTGGTAGAACTAGGGATGACATAGACAATCTTTCACTTCCAAAGCCAGAGTTTGGAAATTTGGTCCCGTTTGAGAAGAATTTTTATGTTGAAAGTCCAGCAGTGAGGGCGATGACTGAACAAGAGGCTTCCCATTTTCGTCATCAACGTGAGATCACCGTTCAAGGGAATGATGCTCCGAAGCCTATTAGGGTGTTCCAAGAAGCTAACTTCCCGGGTAATTACTTAAGTGGAGGATTCATCAGTACTTGATTGTTGATTCGGTGATTTTTGTACCCTTGCGTTCTTTTCCTTCCTTTTATTGTTATAATTTATTTTTCCTGTGATTTTGTGTTTGGGTCTTTGTAGATTATTGCCTTAAGGTGATTGCTCGATTAGGATTTGTTGAGCCCACACCTATTCAGGCTCAAGGATGGCCCATGGCCTTGAAAGGTAGAGACTTGATAGGCATTGCAGAAACTGGTTCTGGAAAGACTCTTGCATATATGTTGCCAGCTCTGGTACATGTCAATGCACAGCCGCGACTGGGTAATTAATGTTTGCTTCCTTGTTTTAACTTATATGCCTTTTGGTATTCTTATAATATTCTTGAAATGGTGAAAATATAGCATATGGAGATGGTCCCATCGTGCTAGTACTTGCTCCTACTAGGGAGCTGGCTGTTCAGATCCAGGAAGAAGCTACCAAATTTGGATCACATTTAAGAAGTACTTGTATCTATGGTGGTGCCCCTAAAGGACCACAAATTCGTGATCTAAAAAGAGGTATTGATTTGTTTATTTTTCACCTCTTTTTGAAAAATGTTTGTTTTTCACTTGATACTGTATGAATTAGTTTTCTTCTAATTCAATGAATGTGATGACAATTTGCTTTTGGGGTTTTATCAGGAGTTGAAATTGTCATTGCTACTCCTGGGAGATTAATAGACATGTTAGAAGCTCAACATACAAATTTGAAAAGAGTAACTTATCTCGTGCTAGATGAAGCTGATCGAATGTTAGACATGGGTTTTGAGCCTCAAATTCGGAAAATTGTTTCACAGGTAAAGTGCGGGTTATTGTTTTCTCCCTCCAGTTACAAGTATGGTACGTTATTGTTACATGCTGCCATTATGGCCTCGTACTAAATTTTCCTTGCCCACTGTATTCTTCATGCCCAGAGATTTGTCACGTTCATCAACCTTCATTGTTAATTTAATTAATAACTAATAAATGAAAGTAATATTGTTGGCTATGAAATCATTCTATGCACCGATACCTGTTTTGTGGCTTGTAATTACAACCCCCAATCTGGTTCTTTCATTCTAGATTACAGGTTGAACGGATTCTGTTGATTGCCAGTCCTGAAACAGATCAGGGGAGGTGGCAATATCAGATCCTTTGACTTTCATCAAGGCCAGTGGTTGACCTTGTGCAGTCATTGGAATAGTCGCTTCTTTACTTATTTTGTTAGGGTTTAGTGGGCAGTGAGGTGCTATTTGGATCAGAATGGCACTTGTCCGACTAAACCTAAGAAAGAAAAGTAATGAATTTGAATTTTTGAGCAGAGCTGTTCTCCTCCTCATCCTCTTAATTTAATTTTTCTGTCACTATCAAAAGTAGACAGGTTAACATATTTTATAAACCAACCTAATTGCAGCCATTGCTCCCACTTCATCACAAGTTGTGTTTGTCGTTCCCGATTCCCGTAAGGGATCGAATTCCTTGATGTGTGTAACATGAGTTTCTTACTTTTTCTCCACATACCAGTGTCACACCTTTTCATGTCTTTGATTTTCGAATTTACCCCCCACCATCACCACCTTCCTTCAATAATTTTACTTTTATTTTGCTTGGATCAACCTGTGTTAGATATAATTGAATTTCATTGGTGATGTGTTTTGTTGTGCAGATTCGACCTGATAGACAAACTTTGTATTGGAGTGCTACGTGGCCAAGGGAGGTAGAAGCTTTAGCAAGACAGTTTTTGCGCAATCCTTATAAGGTCAGCATTCTTGTCTTCCATAATTGTAACCCGTTCTGCCATTTGCGAACCAGATCATAGGCATGTTGATAATAGTATATGTCGATAATTTTCATGAAGTATGCCTGCTCATGGATTCTTTCATTTGTTTCGTTTCTTAGGTGGTGGTTGGTTCCCAAGATTTGAAAGCAAATACATCTATAAAGCAGGTTGTCGAAATAGTGACTGATATGGAGAAGTACAATAGGTGCATTTTTTTTCACTTGTAAGCTTGCACTATTTTGTCTCTGATCTTATGAACTCGTGTACTTACTTTAGTTATTCGTGCAGACTCATTAGATTGCTGAAAGATGTGATGGATGGGAGTCGTATTCTCATATTTGTGGAAACAAAGAAAGGCTGTGATCAAGTAACAAAGCAGTTGAGAATGGATGGATGGCCAGCTTTATCTATCCATGGTGATAAAAGTCAGGATGAAAGGGATTGGGTTCTGGCTGAGTTTAGAAGTGGGAGAAATCCTATTATGACTGCCACTGATGTTGCTGCACGTGGGCTTGGTAGGATCACTGTGTGTTAAAACCTAGGAACTTTAGATTCTTAATTTGCATGTTGACCGAGTCTCCGGCTGCTGTCCGCTTTCCTGAGGATTGGGTATAAGATGGTGCCTCTAGGTGTAGGGGCTGTTTATCTGTGCTTGCAAGTTTCACCCTTTAGCAAATTAGTTGAAATGCAAGTTTGCAAATCACCCATAATTAGGTATAGGCCTAGAGATATAACTATTTTCCTTGAGTGGGTGTGGTTATTGCTGGCTACTTTGCTAAAATGAAAAAGGTATGAGGCCTAGAGTCACCAGCTAATTGTCTTGTGATAGCACTAAACCATTATAGCTCATGTTACGTGGACACTGGGAGCACATTGTCATTGACTTTTAGAGTATGGAGATTCAAGTGGTACCACCATGTCTACAGCTGCTTATAAGCCTCATGTTTGAATGTGCACCATAGTTTAGTAAAATGAAAAGCTGCAGGCATGGCTTTTGCAATCTGTTCCCCCAGAAGAGACATGGTGGATGGCTGACAAATGATCCAGACCATTACTGAATCCTGCCATATTTTTAAGGCTTTGAGTACATTTTTCTGGACAGAGTAGACTGCAAATTTAGCAGAACTGATGTGGCTCCCGGTATTGTGTCCAAGTAACATGGTTGAAGTTAATATGGTACCCATCCGCAGTTAGCAGCTGGGTTATGCGACAGCCCGGATGACTCATACGAGCTTTTCCATTGATATCATTTGTGGTTGGAAATTGTGATGGTGGAGCCGCTCCTTATCCCTGCAAGGTTAAGGTGGGCATATTCTGTAAGGATATGTGTTATCTAATGTGTGATCATTTGGATCTTAGAATTGCAGGGATAAGGCTCCATACTGTGCTTGTAGCCATTCTTTGGCATAACTAATTTGTTAAAGACTTAACTTTTTCTGCTATGCCTGCAGATGTGAAGGACATAAAATGTGTGATCAACTATGACTTTCCATCAAGTCTTGAAGATTATGTTCATCGAATCGGCAGAACTGGCCGAGCAGGAGCCAGGGGAATTGCTTTCACCTTTTTTACTGTAGCAAATGCCAAGCATGCCAGAGATCTCATTAAAATTTTACAGGATGCAGGCCAAATTGTTCCACCTGAACTGTCTGGAATGGCCCGATCTGCTGGTTCCAGTGGTACGTAAATCAGCATTAATAACCTTTTTGAATGCTGTAGTTAGTTTGTAGAAAAGTAAAAGATAATGTATATAAGACGTATGCCTGACAAATACTTCTCTTATGGCAGGTTCAGGAAGCAACTTCCGCTCCAGGGGTCGTGGAGGTTTTGGAAATCGAGGCCAGATATCTGGATCAAATGTTATCCCTCTTGGTGGTAGGAGACCTTGGTAGTTCTATCAATGGACATAACATATTTTAGCACGTAACCCTAAAATATCAGGAATATAGGCGTTGATATGGTACTCTCTTGTTTGTTTCTGAAATAGAAAGTTGAAGGTGTCGGGTTTGATTTAGAGCAGCTCATTGGCTCTATATAGGATATCACGTTTGCTATTGATGCCATAGACTCCAAAGAAAGTGCAGTTATTGTTGAATTTGAAAATAGATTGAAAGAAATATGAGTTTCTTATTTATATTTCTGATATGGAAATTTGAAACTTGATGTGTGGACGGAATGGCGAGTGATAAGTAGACATGAAAGTGAATCGGTTAAGAATAGGGGTTCTTACCATCCAATGGAGCCCTGCTCGGCTGCTCCCATCAACCAGTGTCTCCTCTTCTATAGCCAATAACTTGTCACTTTTATCCCTGAACTCATCCTCATGTGTTTCCTTTGTTGGACTGTTTTTCTTGTCATTTGCAGCATTGATTTTTGCCCTACAATTGCATCTTTGTCAGTCCATAAAGCCTCTTCTTCATTCAACAGAGCATCATCTACAAGACTACAACCCCTCTTTTCTATTTTCCTCTACTGTTTCCAAGTTGGGTTCCATATTTTGTTCAGAAATCGGGGTACTTGGCCCATCATCATGTTTCCCAAACACTCCAGCACTCTCATTTTCTTTTTCCCTTGAAGGCTCGGTAAAGTACGAGGGCAAAATGCTTCCATACCCTCTAGTTATTTCACAAGTACAAATATGATGTCCAGTTCTTTAAAAGTGCAAATATACCCCTTAACTGACAATGACTCAAAAATTAATAATCCCGATATTGGAGAGGTGTTGACCGGTCAAATTCCGACACTTACCTGGTTGGAAATGACCAAAATACCCATACTCTCTTCGTCCCACTCAAATTTCATACTTTCCATATTGGGCTATCCTAACTCAAATTTCATCTTATGAAAATTTCTAAATTTGGCCCAATTGACCAATTGGAGAATACCCAAAAAGGCCTCGCTGATGGCTCTCTTTACACTTGGGTCTAGACGGTTAATTAGGGTGTTGTGGGGGAGGATTTGATCCGGCATGTGGGTGAGCGCACGCGTGTCCTAGCTTTTAATAAAAGCCTATGCTCCCAGTCCCTAATTAATTGTGTGAGCGACGCTTTGTCCCCCACTTTAATTCAGAACGCTCAATTCTTATCTCTTCACTCTCACAATTCAATGCAACCTCATCCATACTTTCTCAATCTCGAAAGTTCTCTCTCCAATCCAACGCTCCATCTTCATCCGTACTGTCCACTTCTAACATCCCAATCCTCTTATCTTCACTTTTCACATCATTAGAAACCCTAGTTTGTTGCTCTATTCCTGCACATTTTTGCTGTTTGTTCTAGTTTTTGTTACAATTTTGGGATTATAACCCCTTTTTCTTCTTAATTTTAATATTGATTTATTTTATCCACCAACAAAAGCAGTGAATTTCTCTCTATAACTAGGGGAGAAAAATGATCAGTATGTGTACTATCCAATCTAATTTTTTCTCTTGATCTGGTAATTTGCACTGAACTTTCCACCCCACGTGTAGACCGGGTAACAGAAACATGTGGAAAACATAAAAACTCAAACATCGCAAAGATTGGGGAACGATGTTACGTTGGTGAAAAGAGGGAAAGCATGGGAGGATGTAGAGGAGGAAACCTTGGGGCTGAAAGTTGTACTGGAGGGTAAATCAATGAGTAGAAAAGGAGATAAAGATGCAAAAGGAACGAAGGGAAAAGAAAATGAGATGAATGAGATTATGCTGGAGGTAGCACCGAAACAAGATAAGGTGGTGAGTAACAAAATATAGAAGAGTCATGAAATTGAAGAGAAAGGTAAACTGGGGAGGACGCTCACTTGGAGGGAAAGTGTAGAGGAGGAGGAGACAATGAGTAAAAACGTGGAGTTCTGTTCTAAAAGGAGAAGAAGAAAGATGAATACTATGAACCAATTGAAGTTGAGGAACTAGTAATGGGTGAGATTACAGCAGAAGATGTGGAGTATAGTGTAAAACAGTGAGAAACAACTGTGATGTAAAGAGTGTTGGGAAGTAATCCTCCATACAAGGTGATTAAAAGATTCTTTTACAGAATTTGGGGAAAACACATAAGCAAGGTATGGTTGCTTAATTCAGGATTGTTTATGGCTAAATTTCAGAATACACTGCATAGAGATGAAGTTGTTGACAAGGGTATGATTTTCTTTGATGGTAAGCCAGTATTAAAAAACCGTGGGGGTCAAAATAGAGAAATAGATGAACCTGATATAGTGCTTGTCTAGATTCAATAACCTGGGCTGCCTTTAGTTTATTGGAAACAAAAAATTATCAGCAAACTAGTGAGCCCATTGGGGAAGCCAATTTGCTTGGATAAACTAACAGAGGAGAGAGATAGACTGGCATTTGCTAGAGTACAGGTAGAAGTGAAGGTGAGTGAAAAATTTCCTAATAAATTGCTTTATCTGAATGAAAGAAAAGTGATTGTTAGTTAGAGATAATGTTTGAAAGGAATCCTGTAAGATGCTTGAAATGTGGAATGTTTGGGCATGAAGAAGATGTTTGTAGGAAGAAGGAGAAAGCAGAAGGTGAAATCAGAAAACAGAAACAGATTTATGTGCCAGTGAAAATGAATATGTAGAGGAAAACTGAAAAGATCACAAACCCTAAGAAGAATATGGATATACGTAATGATGGAAGCAAGAACCAGGAAATGGGAGAAGAAGAATTCAAGGAGGTGGTGAAAGGGAGTAAGCTGTTGAAGATGAAAGAAAAGGAGATTGAAGGAAGTTCAGGTAACAATTTTATGACTGATCCTCCTGATGATTGAGAATTTAGTACGCTGGAATGTGAGGGGACTTAATAAGTGTGATAAACATAAAAAATTGGGAGATTCTGCCAAGGGTGAACAATGTTGGTTGCATGGGATTATTGGAGACAGAGGTTAAAGAAGAAAATAAAAAAAAAAGATCTGGGAGAAAATAGGATTAGGATGGGAGTTGAGAACAATGGGAGAAATTATCAAAGTTGGAGGATCTAGATTGGATGGAGGAAGGATCTATTGAGTATAAAAATTCTACAAATGAAAGATCAGTGAATAGACTATGAAATGGAAGTTAAGGGAAGGAACCTGGAAATATATATGACAATGGTTTATGGTTTTAACACCATTGAAGGAAGAAAACCAGTGTGGGAATATATAAAAAGTGTAGGGCCTAGAGAAGACAGGTCATGGATTATCCTAGGAGACTTCAACTCACCATTGAAGTTGAGGGGCAGAATAGGAGGAAATGCGATTGAGGAAAAAGAGAACTGATTTTCAAGAAGTAATGGATTTGTATCTCTTGGTGGACATCAAGATAATTGGGCATCATTTTACATGGAGTAATAGAAGAATGGAGGGAGAGAGAATACAAACCAGAATTGACAGAGAGATTGTGAATCAAGAATGGCTAAGGAGTATTGCAGGAGAATATTGTGAAGTAAAACTTGAAACCTGTCTGACCATTTTCCCTTATGTTAAAATGGCAAGAGCAGGTTAAAGTAAGAAGATATTTAAGGTATTTCAATATGTGGGAGATGTCACCAATTTCCAAGAAAATATGGAAAGTGTATGGAAGCAAGGGAATGTGAAGACATTGAATGAATTGGCAAAGGTGCTGAAGGAACTAGAAAGACCATTGAGAAGGCTGAATAAAAGAGAGTTAGCAAACATAGAGCAAAGAGATTTGAACGCCAAGGAAGAATGGGCAGTTAATTAGGAAATTTTAAATACAGAACCAGGGAATGGTGAAGGCCTAGTACAGGTCCTCAGTTTCACATCACATGCCCAATGCGAAGTAGCATGCACTCGTGCGCGGAGGCCCTTGATAAGAAGATTGGGTGCGCAACTAGCACCTTTAGCTGAGCGCCCGCGCATGCAAGAATAGCCTGGAGTGCAGCGCCCAGGACTCCATTGTGCGGCCTGCGCATCCCAACGAGCCCCCGTGCTCTTAACCGGGCGCCTCAGCCTCACACGCTCGCGCGCCCCTGCAGTTTTTGACCTTCTTTTGACTAAACTTTGTACTATAAATATCCTTAAACCCTATCCTCTCTTCCCTCATTCATTCTACCCAAAATACTCTCTAGAAACCCTAGGAAGCATTTATTATTATTATTTTTATGTTTACCATGGATTCTTGCTATTTTGTTATGGGTTTTCATAATCTAGGTTAAATATACTCCTGGGAGCAATTGGTAAGCATTTCTAGTATGAACTTGTGAGATTTGGTTTATCCTATTTGGTGCTTTGATTATCAAGTATGTTTTGTGCTTTTTTGTGAGATTAATGCATGATTAGACTAGGATGATCAACTAGTTGATTATTGTGGGTTGGTTATATGCTAGGTTTTTGGTCAAACCCCAAAGATAGTCAATGCTAGGTTATAATTAGGAGCAACAACTAATTATGATTGTTGATTGATGAAATTTCTTAGACTTGGGATGAATTTGAATGGGTTTGACTAATTGTCAACGTGGTTCTAATAACGATTAACATGAAGGCCGATCCTCGTAGTCGTTATTAGTAAATATACTTGTGCTATCTATGTGTTTCTCATTTTGGTGAGCGTCGTTTTACTCGCTAAATAAACTGCAAACTAGCACACAGATTAGTATAGTAGAAGCAGGTCGTATCCACAGAGAACGGTGTAATTTCTATCAATTTCAAACTACCAACAAAGTTTGGTTTAGCAACCACGCCTATGATTTTAGATTTGTTTAATAAACTAATGAATTACTAAGCTAAAAAATAGGACCAAAAAAATGCAGAAAAATGCATAGATAAATTACGAACAAATGTATGGATAACAAAGGATCGGCATAGGTTAATCTTTGGTTCATTCCTTGATCATCGACTACTCAAAAGTCATTTAACCCCCATGAATTAATTAGTTATAAGCAGGAACAGTATTTGCTATTTCCCCTTAATTCCCCTTAAATTTCCAATCGCGAGCAAGTATTTGCTAAACCCGTGATCTTCCTAATTAAGATATTCCTAGCAAGTATTTGCTAAACTAGTTATATCTTAACGATCTTAAGAACTAGGGAACCCAATTTAGACAACAAGCACGTATTTGCATGCAGTTCATCCAATTAATTGTTTATCATCCTGTTATTACAGTCATAATTGTTATCTGTTTTTCACAGGAGGTGCTACTTAATTAGCCATAGCCTAACAAGATTGAGGTGATCAAACTCAAACAAGCAAGCATAGATTTTAGGCATAAACAATTAAAAACTCATAGGATTAAATCTCTTAAAACCCGAAGCCTCACAATTCATGAACCATCGAATTAACCTCGCCGATTAAGAATTTAGTTACTCATGATTAAATTAAATAAAACAAGCAATTCAAAATTAAACATGTTAACAATCGAAAAAATAATAAAAAGAAAGAATAATTTACCAATGAATAATTATTGCTGAATAATGCTCCTTCGTTTTTCTCACCCCAGAAAACAAAACAATAAGAATTTTCTCCTTTTTCCTCCTCTCGCCCAGCAGAACCAAAAACAAATAATCCTCCTCTGTTTTCGTTTCTTTCAGCAAGAAAACGAAACCCCCAAAAAACTCCCCCTACCCTGCTCCTTTCCGTCTTCTTTTATAATCGTGAATAACACACGATTATATTCATACCAAAAATAAAACCCAAATCCTAACTAATTTTGGAAAATTAGAATTCTTATCCAAAAAGAAATATTCTTCCACTTAATTTCAGCCTAATTACAATTAAATTCTAACTTGGAATAAATAATTAATCCAAGTCTTGGGCTTCATTGCTTCATAACGGCCCAATCACAGTGCTGAATTTTCCGGACTGATTTCCTTCTGGACTGCAACTCCGTAAACTCCCTAACGAGGGATCGGGATCATTACCTCATTAAAAACCCTTTCGGGAAAAAAGAGTATAACAATCCCCCTTTCATCAGCTTCACCTTAATCGGGTCGACTTCACGGAGCAACTTAGTGATCGTTAAACGAAGCACAATTCTGCCACATGAAGGATTCCGACTAAGGATAGCTGGAACAACATCATAATGCTCCAAAAATAGCTCTTCCGCTCCAATACAGCTTGCTCCAAAAAATAGTGATCTATCAACAAAATAAATCAATTAAGTACCAGAAATCACATAAAAGATCACTAAATTCTTCCAAAAATTAACTAAATATAACACATCAAATCCTCACACTTGAGTCATACTTGCCCTCAAGTATGAGATGAGCAATTTCAAAGCAGGTTGTTCATTCAAAATCCCATCCCCAAACTGACTCTGACTCAACAGAAAAGAGAAAATAAAAATAACAGACCAACTATATACATGACACACCTAAAACTCTATTACCCGGACTTTGGTCAAACAATTCAGCATTAAATTTTCATTTCATGGCTCATCAACAAACATCCACCTTCCAAGTTCAAGTTTCAGTTCACAAACAAGTGGTGGTCTCATCCCCCTTTAGTACTCAATTCAATCCCCCCTACATTGCTCTTTACCCGGCTATCAACTGATCAAAAGGAGACAAGCATGAATTCCTCACGTTTTTCACTCAATTACACAATAAGTAAGGACAGCCACTCAATTATAATCATACGGTAGCCTTAGCCAATACAGAACAAGCCAAAGAGGTCTTTAAAGGTTGTAACGGGGCTAGGGGTTGTAACATTGGTGAGATCCTAGGGGCTCTAAGGTTCATACAAACATGCACATATGCTCAAGAACAAATCAGTAGAAAATTCCAGCAAATACACATCATCAAAACCAATTTTCTGGACTGATTAAAAGACTAATTCAGGTCTGGAATTTTTTTCTTCTTTTTTTTCGTTTTTTTTTCTTTTTTTTTTCTTTTTTTTTCTTTTCCTGGGCAAAACAGCTCCCTTTTTCCTTTTCTTTTCTTTTTTTTTTCCCTTTTTTTTTCTTCCAGACCAGAATTCTTCAAATTACATGCTCATTTACCTCTACAGTGCCATAAGACTATTTTTCAATGAGAACCGGGCACTCGAATCATGAATATGCAATATCAAGCAAGAGCAGAAATTTTCAGTTCAAGAACATACATGCATGGGGCAAGAATAGTATAAAGAGAAAAGGCTAGGCTTTTATAGTGGGTTACACAAAGAAAAAGTCAAAGCTCAAAAGGGTTTACTAGGGATATAAAAGGTAGGCTATATACGATGTGCGGTTAATCCTAATTTGCCTCTTTTTTTACTCATTATGCATCAACCTTAGTTACCACAACTCTCAGAAAAAAGCTTGATGTAGAGAGTGCTCTACTCTAGGCTCAAACCTCACTTATTACTAGGCTTTTTCATGCAAGTCTTGTTCGTCATCCCATGTATCATTTAGCCAAGTTCAGGGTAATTTCAAAGGTTTATCACTAAGCATTTCAAGGGAGATATCAACCAACAAAAGTTTGCTAATATGATTCTTTTACCAGCAAGGTTAATCCATTTTAAAGCCAATTCATTACTCACTGTTATGCTGAACATTTGACCGACTCGATAAAATAAAAATAAAAACATTTTTTTTTTCTTTTTCAGAATTATTTATTCACAAAAACACACAAAAAACAGCAAACAAAGCATATAAAACGTCACACAAACAAGACACTAAAATGTAAAAACGACACCTAAACCTCCTCACACTTAAGCCTTACTTGCCCTCAAGCAAGCTCGGATTAAAAGCGAGAAGATTCCTAGAGACAATATACATGAAAGGAAAAGAAAAGAAAAGAAAAGACAAGAAGAGCCATAAAAGAGAAGGGATAGGGGAACTCATGCGGGGGGGTTGTTCATGGGGGGAACTTCCAAAAAGGACATTAGACGCTCAATCTGGGCAGCCTGAAGATCCAGCTTTTGTTGCAAGGATTGCACCTCTGCACGGATGGACAACACCTCATCTTGTACCGAAAAAACACTGCGGCCTGCATGAGAAGAAGTGGTGCTCGGGCAAGGAATGCCCGGCGCAGAAAACCTAGGTACATTGTTATCCAAATAAATCAAGTTGCTGGTCCGCAAATAGTCCAAATCACAAAGGGTTGGCTCAGGCACTTTGGGAAGGGAAGGGGGAACACGCAATGGCATACCTTTGTCAAGTAAAACACCAACCAAATTGCATAGGGTCATATGACGAGTAGACTGAATAGCAATTTCATTCAAAGAATCAGCTAAGAAAAATCCCAGATTCAATTTCTCCCCATGATGCATACACCACAACACAAATAATACATTCTGACTGACTCTCGTAAATGTGGTGAAGCGCCCAAAAACATTTCGCAACAGAAAATGGCAACACACTCTCAATACAGGATCGGCAATCCAATGAACATTAGAGCAATTAGCATCATACAAATCAGGGCAAGCAGGAGCCAATTCTTTCCAAGCAACAGTGGGACTAAAATTGGGAAAATCTTTATAGGTACCCACAAAAGCATTAGCATAACCTTCCGAAGATAAATCATCAACAGACACCAAGCCCAAAGCCACATTCCACTCATTCAAACTCATAGAAACATGGTGCAAACCCAACCGAAAGGATATGCAAGCATCGATCAGGGAAATAGGTTTCTTTAAGCAAAAACTAACCACAAACTCTTCACATAGGGGCGTATACATGGTCACAGAATGCAAGTCAAATAGCAAAGACCAACCAATATCCGCAAAGTATTTCAGAAACTGATCATAAATGCCCAAAGTCCGAAAAGAAGAGATACTTAGTTGCAAACCTGACAAACACTGTTTCTTACCCTTTTCCAAAGCTCTGGCCTGCAGCTTCGGGTCATCAAATTGGAGGAGGTCCTCCCTGGAATCAACAACGATCTCCAGAGGCAAACCATGGAATTCAGCGGCATTTGGCTCCTCCTCGTCGGTTGAAACGGTGGGAGCCTGTGTCGCCCGTCTCCTAGTACGTTTCGCAGTCGGCTGGGCGTTGGCAATGTCATCACTGGAATGATCAATTACTGGATCACGTCAGCGCTTTGGAGCTGAGGGTGTCTTGGACTTGCGTTTCGGCGGCTTCGTCGGCTTGGGACCGGAAGGTGGTGGCAGTTCCTCGGTCACCGGAGAAGATGGCAGTGAAGAAAGTTGCTCCAGCGATGCTTCAGTGAGGATTGACGGTGTGAGTTTTTACTGGTGGGACAACGCCAATGCCGAAGTCGGTGGCGGCGGTTTGACGGATTTTCTCATAGTTTTCTTCGTGAAGAATTTCGGCACCTCATGGCCGGGGAATTGCGGTGACGGGATGGATGATTGCAGGCTGGCCGGAGCAGATTCAACGGCAGGCTCAAGGTGGTGGCAGGCGGCGCGTGGGCGGCGAGTGGGCGGCGCGTGGGAGGCGCGTGGGAGTGCGTGGGAGCGGCGGCTTCGTCTTCGGCGCCATCTCCGAGGACGGATGGTTGCCCAGGCTGGCGGCGGAGACTCGCGGCGGCAGGCGCAGCGGCGGAGGAGCTCGGCGAGAGGCGGAGATCTGGGCGCACGCCGGAGGGAGCCGAGGTCCGAGCGGCGGAGCGGCTGAGGAGGCTCTGATAACACCGGCGCAGCGGCCGAGCAGCTCGGAGTCACCGGTGCAGCGGCGGAGGAACTCGGGTTTCACCGGCGAGAGGCGGAAAAGGTCGGAAACCACCGGCTCGGCGGCGGAGAAGCTCGCCACTGGAGTCACCGGCTCGGCGGCGGAGAAGCTCGCCACTGGAGTTGCAGGCGCAACGGCGGAGAGAGGCGGAGGAGCTCGGATTTGATGAGCAGATTTGATGAAGATTTGAGCAGCTTTTGGAGGAAGAAGGAAGTCTGATTGTGAAAACTTGGAAGAATGAATAAGGTTTTATATCCATATTTCATTAAAGTCCCTCAAATCTATTCCTTTTCCCAATTGTAACCCACAATATCCATAACCACTCCAAGCCTTGCTTATTTTCAGATTGGCCCCAGAACTTTTTGTCTCGCCACATTATATCCCTGCAAAAAAAACAAAAACAAAAACACATTAAAAAAAATGTTTTATGAATTTTTTTTCGTTTTTAAAAAAAAAAAATTTCTGAAACAAAAACGAAAATTTGAAAGAATTTTTTTAAGAAAACAAAATAAAAAGAAAAATAAAAAATAAAAAAATTCTGGGTTGCCTCCCAGTAGCGCCTTTGTTTACAGTCTTTGGCTAGACTTTCCGATATGGTCAATCAGAGTGGGGTGGGCATAATGGAATTTCTTCCACTATTGCCACCTGAGAAGCATCATAAAATGGCTTGAGGCGATGACCATTTACGAGGAATGTCTTTTCCGTGTCCAGGCTTTTAATCTGTACAGCTCCGTTCGGCCCAACAGAAATCACCACAAAAGGTCCTATCCACTTTGTTTTAAGTTTTCCTGGCATCAACCGAAGCTTGGACTGAAAAAGTAAAACCTTCTGCCCAACCATGAACTCCTTAGACCTTAGATTCTTATCATGCCACATCTTTGTTCGCTCCTTGTACCACATAGCATGATCATATGCCTCCAATCGCAGTTCTTCCAACTCTTGAAGCTGGAATTTTCGCTCTTCCTCACACTTGCTAGTTGTCATGTTCATTTCTTTGACAGCCCAGTATGCCTTGTGCTCGAGCTCCACTGGTAGATGGCACATCTTTCCAAAGATAAGTCTGTAAGGAGACATTCCAATAGGCGTCTTGTAAGCGGTGCGATATGCCCACAGAGCATCCTCCAACCTCTTGCTCCAATCCTTCCTCGAAGGATTAACTGTCTTCTCCAACACTTGCTTTATCTCCCTGTTAGATACTTCTGCTTGGCCATTAGACTGCGGGTGGTAAGTGGTAGCAAGCCGATGATGAACACCATATTTCTTCATGAGGGCCTCAATGGTGCGGTTTTTGAAATGAGTTCCTTGATCACTAATGATCGCTCGTGGCACTCCGAATCTGCTGAATATGTTAGATTTCAAAAACCCTGCCACAACTTGAGAATCATTAGTTCGGGTGGCTTTTTCTTCCACCCACTTCGATACATAATCAACCGCAAGTAAAATATACAAATTACCGCAAGAACTAGGAAAAGGACCCATAAAATCCATGCCCCACACATCAAATATTTCACAGACAATTATGGGTACTTGAGGCATTTCATCACGTTTAGATATGTTTCCTGTCTTTTGGCAATTTTCACAACTCTTGCAAAAAAGATAAGCATCTCTATGAAGAGTTAACCAAAAGAAACCACTATCAAGCACCTTACGCGCAGTGCGTTTAGGACCAAAATGACCACCGCAAGCAAAAGAATGACAATGTAAAAGAATTGTACCTTGTTCTTCTTCAGAAATGCATCGTCGAATGATTTGATCGGAGCCTATCTTCCAAAGGTAAGGTTCATCCCAGATATAATGCTTGCTATCACTCTTTAACTTCAACTTCTGAGCAGGACTGAGAGTAACCGGCATCTCTCCAGTGGTAATGTAGTTCACAATATTGGCAAACCATGGATCTGTCGCCGATTTACCATGCAGTGGTTCCGTCCGGGGCCTCTGTTTGGCCAAATCGAGGCCTGTCACAGCATACAGGTATTCTTCGGGAAAGGGCCTCTGTTTGGCCAAATCGAGGCATGTCGCAGCATACAGGTATTCTTCGGGAAAGGGCCTCTGTTTGGCCAAATCGAGGCCTGTCGCAGCATACAGGTATTCTTCGGGAAAGTATTCCTGAATAGGGACTTCATCCTCAGGTTTTACCAAGCGACTTAGGTGATCTGCAACATGATTCTCAACACCCTTCTTGTCTCGTATTTCCCAATCGAACTCTTGTAACAACAAGATCCATCTAATAAGCCTTGGCTTCGACTCCTTCTTCGTGAACAAGTACTTCAAGGCTGAGTGATCGGTATAGACAATGATCTTTGATCCAAGCAAGTAGGACCTGAACTTCTCAAAAGCAAACACCACTGCCAACAACTCTTTTTCAGTGGTGGTGTAGTTGCATTGAGCCGGGTTCAATGTCTTTGATGCATAATAAATCGCATGGCTCTCTTTCCCTACCTTTTGTCCCAAGACTGCTCCAACTGCATAATCGCTTGCATCACACATCAACTCAAATGGCAGATCCCAATTCGGTGGTTGCATTACAGGAGCTGAGATGAGCTTCTCCTTCAGTATATCAAAAGAACGTCTGCGCTCCTCGGTCATCTCAAAAGGAACATCATCTTGAAGGAGCTTTGTTAAGGGTTGTGCAACCTTTGCAAAGTCCTTAATAAACCTTCTGTAAAATCCAGCATGCCCAAAAAAACCACGTATCTCACGAACATTGGTAGGATATGGAAGTTGCTCTATGTTCTCAACCTTAGCCTTGTCCACTTGAATTCCTCTTTCCGAAACCACATGTCCCAAGACTATGCCTTCATTCACCATAAAGTGGCATTTCTCATAATTCAGCACAAGGTTCCGCTTCACACATCGAATCAAGACCTGTTCCAAATGACCCAAGCATACCTCAAACGAATTCCCATAAACTGTAAAGTCATCCATGAATACCTCAATGCTCTTCTCAATCAAGTCGGAGAAAATGCTCATCATGCATCTCTGGAAGGTGCCTGGAGCATTGCATAATCCGAAAGGCATTCTCCTATATGCATAAGTGCCAAAGGGACATGTAAATGTGGTCTTTTCTTGGTCCTCCGGGTTCACGCAAATCTGAAAGTACCCACTGTATCCATCCAAGAAACAGAAGAAATTATTCCCGGCCAATCTTTCCAGCATTTGATCGATGAAGGGGAGTGGAAAGTGATCCTTGCGAGTCGCGGCATTCAACTTCCGATAGTCAATGCACATCCTCCATCCAGTGACCAAACGAGTAGGCACCAACTCATTCTTTTCGTTCTTTACCACTTGAAAACCAGATTTCTTCGGCACCACATGAACCGGGCTCACCCATTTGCTGTCTGAGATGGGGTAGATAATTCCCAAGGAAAGGAGTTTGAGGACTTCCTTGAGAACAACTTCTCTCATGTTGGGGTTCAGCTTCCTCTGAGCATCTCGAGCAGGCTTAGCATCATCTTCCATTAAAATATGATGTGTACAAATGTCGGGGCTGATCCCTGTAATGTCTGCGAGGGTCCACCCAATCACTTTTTTGAACTTTCTTAACAGTGCAATCAACTGCTCCTCTTGAGAATCTGACAACCTTGCACTGATAATCACCGGGAGAGTCTCATTATCCCCTAGGTAGACATACTTCAGATTCGGGGGAAAATTCTTCAACTCCAGTATAGGTGGTGAAATATCGGATGGAATGGGCTTTTCAAATTCGAACTCACCCCCTGATAGCCTCTGTTTGGCCAAACAGAGGCCTGCCGCAGCATACAAGTATTCTTCAGGAAATTCGATTTCACCCCCTGATAGCCTCTGTTTGGCCAAACAGAGGCCTGCGTCAGTACTCTTCACTTCTTCCTGCGAGCTGGTTGAGTACAACCATTCATCTATTTCCTCATCACTCAGATTCTGTGTCTTCTCGTTGTTTGAATCAGTGGGTGGTAGCATGTCAATCTCATCCTGCAAGAATTCAGTCTCAAGGTATTCTTGGACGAGAGGGTCAATGACATCAATGGCATAAATATTTTCAGCATCTATGGGTTTTTTCATTGCATCATCAATACTGAAGGTATATTTTTCACCATAATAATCAAGACAAATAGTTCCCTTTCCCACATTAATTATTGTATTAGCCGTTCTTAAGAAAGGCCGACCTAACAACACTCCTGAGGTTCCTTTACCACTAGTATGATTCATCTTCACCACATAAAAATCCGCAGGGTAAACAAAATCATTAACTCTTACGAGAACATTTTCTAACAACCCTTCAGGATATACACATGATCTATCTGCCAATTGGATTATTACTCTAGTATTTACCATTTCTGCTCCACTCAAAGAATTGTAAACAGATAATGGCATCACATTGATAGATGCTCCTAAGTCACACATGGCAGAATCAATCTTAACATTTCCAATAAAACATGGCAAAGAGAACATACCAGGGTCCTTGCACTTCTGAGGCAAATCTCTTTGAATTACAGCTGAAACCGACTCGCCCATTATGACCTTGCTTGAGTCTTTAGGTTTCCCTGCAATAAAATCTTTCAAAAACTTGCTCACAAGCGGGAGCCTTACAGCCTGCAAGAAAGGTAGGTTAATCTCCATTTTTCCAAAGATAGATAAGAAATCAACAGGATCCTCTTTCTTTCTAGCTAAACTACGTGGAAAAGGAGGAAGAATTTTAACTGGAGGATCATTCTGACCCAACCTTGGATTTTACTCCTTGGTTTGGTCAAAATGCCCTTGTACCTCACTTTCTTTTTCTGCCGGGAGCCTCTGTTTGGCCAAATCGAGGCCTCCTGCAGACTGCTCTGACTGCTCCTTAGCTCCTTTTGCTGCGGTCTTCGGAGGTAGTGGCGCAAGCTCCTTTCCACTTCTTAACGTGATCTGATTGGCCGTCTCTCTGGGGTTGAGTTGCACTTGAGATGGTAATCCAGGTTGCTTCATTCGGAGCTCATTCATCGAGTTTGACAGCTGTGAAATCTGACGTGTGTGCTCCTCCAAGGTAGCCTCAGTCTTTTTCGAACTTTGGATCTGGTTTTGAAGCATGCCCATCATCATGTCTAGCTTTTCATCCATAGACTTCCCTTGAGGAGGTTGTGGATTCTGAGCATATGGAGGGGGAGAAGCTCGATGGGGTGGAACATATGGTTGCTGTACTGGATTTCCCGGATCTCGCCATCGAAAGTTGGGATGATCTCTCCATCCCGGATTATAGGTAGCTGAGTATGGGTCCCTCTTTGGCTGCCTTTCATTCCAATTCCCCATTGCATTGGCCTGGACAGTTTGCTCATCCATCGCGAAATGACACTGCAGGGTGACGTGGCCGAAGGTGCCACAAATTTCACAAGGTTTCTCTTGAGGACCGGCTGTGGTGCTAGCGACTGTAACCTTATCCACCACCTTAGATAGTACCCTTTCCATCCTGTCCATCCTCTCCTTAAAATCATCTTGGCTCGAGGGCTCTGTTTGTGCCACCTTTTTCAGGATTCGGATCTCATCAGTGTCATACTCCTTCTTGGAATTGATCAACTTTTTCACTATCTCCTTTGCTTCATTGACTCTGATTTCCGAAAATCCACCATTGCTTGCGGTATTCAGCAAATCCTTGTTTGCAGCTGTGGATCCTTGATAGAAATACTGTAGCAGTTGCCCCTCCGTGTATCGATGGTTAGGGCAACGATCTACCAATCGTCTGAACCTTAGCCAAAATGTACTCAGTGGCTCATCATACTCCTGCTTGATGCTCGAAATTTCTTTCCTCAGGGCATCCGTCTTAGTGGCTGGAAAGAAATAGTCCAAAAACAGCTTCTTGAGCGCATTCCAGGAAGTGACGGAGTTAGGAGCCAAGCTTGAAAACCACTGGTTCGCTGTCCCTGACATACTGAACGGAAAAGCCACCAACTTGAATTGATCTTCTGTGACACCAGCTGGTCTTTTCTGAACCTTACAAATCTTGATGAACTCGTTCAAGAAATTGTAAGGGTCTTCGTTACTCTTCCCATAGAACTTCGGAAGAACATTCAGCAGTGCAAGCTTTATCTCCACAGGGGTCGCAGCATCTGGCAAAGAAATAGGTGTGGGAGGGTCTTCTTCGCTGTGCCCCGTTAATTCCCACATGTACGGATTGTCAGCATTGGGATCTGCCTCTCCTCTGTCCCCCATTACAGTGTCAAGAACGGATTTAATCTCTTTTTCGGATTCTGTCTCGGAAACAGCCTCTGTTTGGCCAAACAGAGGATCTGCGGCAGCTTTCAGTTTCCTCTCCCTGGCGAGTTTGTAATTCTTCCTGGCTGTCTTTTCAACTTCAGAATCAAATATCAATTCCTGCTCCTGGGATCTGGTCATATACCAATAACTAAAAAAAACAAAAAATTAGTAGCAAAATAAATAGAAATTAACTACCGTTCCCCGGCAACGGCGCCATTTTGGTGAGCGTCGTTTTACTCGCCAAATAAACTGCAAACTAGCACACAGATTAGTATAGTAGAAGCAGGTCGTATCCACAGAGAACGGTGTAATTTCTATCAATTTCAAACTACCAACAAAGTTTGGTTTAGCAACCACGCCTATGATTTTAGATTTGTTTAATAAACTAATGAATTACTAAGCTAAAAAATAGGACAAAAAAAATGCAGAAAAATGCAGAGATAAATTACGAACAAATGTATGGATAACAAAGGATCGGCATAGGTTAATCTTTGGTTCATTCCTTGATCATCGACTACTCAAAAGTCATTTAACCCCCATGAATTAATTGGTTATAAGCAGGAACAGTATTTGCTATTTCCCCTTAATTCCCCTTAAATTTCCAATCGCGAGCAAGTATTTGCTAAACCCGTGATCTTCCTAATTAAGATATTCCTAGCAAGTATTTGCTAAACTAGTTATATCTTAACGATCTTAAGAACTAGGGAACCCAATTTAGACAACAAGCACGTATTTGCATGCAGTTCATCCAATTAATTGTTTATCATCCTGTTATTACAGTCATAATTGTTATCTGTTTTTCACAGGAGGTGCTACTTAATTAGCCATAGCCTAACAAGATTGAGGTGATCAAACTCAAACAAGCAAGCATAGATTTTAGGCATAAACAATTAAAAACTCATAGGATTAAATCTCTTAAAACCCGAAGCCTCACAATTCATGAACCATCGAATTAACCTCGCCGATTAAGAATTTAGTTACTCATGATTAAATTAAATAAAACAAGCAATTCAAAATTAAACATGTTAACAATCGAAAAAATAATAAAAAGAAAGAATAATTTACCAATGAATAATTATTGCTGAATAATGCTCCTTCGTTTTTCTCACCCCAGAAAACAAAACAATAAGAATTTTCTCCTTTTTCCTCCTCTCGCCCAGCAGAACCAAAAACAAATAATCCTCCTCTGTTTTCGTTTCTTTCAGCAAGAAAACGAAACCCCCAAAAAACTCCCCCTACCCTGCTCCTTTCCGTCTTCTTTTATAATCGTGAATAACACACGATTATATTCATACCAAAAATAAAACCCAAATCCTAACTAATTTTGGAAAATTAGAATTCTTATCCAAAAAGAAATATTCTTCCACTTAATTTCAGCCTAATTACAATTAAATTCTAACTTGGAATAAATAATTAATCCAAGTCTTGGGCTTCATTGCTTCATAACGGCCCAATCACAGTGCTGAATTTTCCGGACTGATTTCCTTCTGGACTGCAACTCCGTAAACTCCCTAACGAGGGATCGGGATCATTACCTCATTAAAAACCCTTTCGGGAAAAAAGAGTATAACAATCCCCCTTTCATCAGCTTCACCTTAATCGGGTCGACTTCACGGAGCAACTTAGTGATCGTTAAACGAAGCACAATTCTGCCACATGAAGGATTCCGACTAAGGATAGCTGGAACAACATCATAATGCTCCAAAAATAGCTCTTCCGCTCCAATACAGCTTTGCTCCAAAAAATAGTGATCTATCAACAAAATAAATCAATTAAGTACCAGAAATCACATAAAAGATCACTAAATTCTTCCAAAAATTAACAACTAAATATAACACATCACCGATCCTCGTAGTCGTTATTAGTAAATATACTTGTGCTATCTATGTGTTTCTCACTTATAGGACATTGTGGTAGTTGTGTTGGGTCTCCATGTGTATTGCTATCCTCAGGGAAGTCTATAATGCCGACCGTCTAGAGTGACCCGAGGATAAGGGTTATTGTGTGGCACCGATCGCCCACTCTAACTATAACCAAGGAGAGGTGAGAATTATCAACTCTCAAAAGGTGTTGATAAGTTCTCAACAATATGTGATTAATGCATAAAAATAGGATAATTAATAGATGATAAAAGGATGACTAGAAATGTAAACCAATTGCGCCCAAGACTCGTTTTAATATTAGTTAACTTATTTGTGCTACTTGTGATCGTATATACATAGCTCTTTCTACTTGGTTGTTAATTTAGTTGTTTAAAGTAGTCGTATTGTTTCTAAAATCAAACCCCCCCAACTTGGTTACCACACACGTAGAGTGACTTCTTCGTGTGCCTTTTAACTATGCTTTAACACTGGATAAAACCCCATTTTCCTCGTGGACGACCCTATCTTACCACTAGCTACTATTTAGTAGTTAACCGTAATTTGGGCATATAAATACTATCTTTGAGAGACATGGTGATGACCTCCCAAATAGCCTCAGATTTCAGGCCTATTGCTTGTTGCTCTGTAGTGTATAAAATTATTACAAAACATTAATGCACAAGATTGAGGGATAAAAAGAAGGTTGAAGTGCGGGAGCCTATCCCATGCAGGGAAATACAACTTATTAATAATGTATTACTAAGTGTAGCAGGATATTGGTCTAGCATTCAGAGTGTTCCTAAAAGAGTTCATGAGCAAATTGTTAAAATCTGTAGAACTTTCTTGTGGGGAAGAGAGGAAGGGGAAGAGGAGATATACACCAGTGGCATGGAGTACATTGTGCAGAAGTAAATATTTATGGGGGATGGGATTGAGGGATCCATCACTCTAGAACAAAGCAGCAGTATGTAAACAACTCTGGGATTTGAAACTGAAGAATGATATACTTTGGGTAAAATGGATACAGTCCCATTACTTGAATACATATGAAATCAAGGATTATAAATGTAAAGATGGAAACAGTGGAGCATGGAAAAACTTATGCATATTGAAGGAGAAGTACCTATAGAAGCTTGATGACTGTATAAGTGCAGATGGGAAACTGAAAGTCAAAAGAATATATGATTAAATGAAGGGGAGTAAAGAGAAAGATAAGGATTTCAAGATGATATGGTATAAAAAGATTCAGCCAAAGCACAAAATTTTCATCTGGGTGCTGATTAAGAACATTTGGCCAACTGTTGACAGATTGAAAAGTATGGGGATAATTGGAAAGTAAGATGCTGCTTATGTGATCAGGTAGAGGAGACAGGGAAGCATTTATTTTTGGATGACAATTATATGAAGGGGATAATGCAGAAACTAAAGTTAAAAGGTGCAGTAGACATGAGAGATTTGAAAAAGAAACTGCTGATTATGGCTAGAAGAAGGCAGGATCAGAAGCTTATGCTATGGAAAACAACTTTGTGCAAAGTATGTATTGAAAGAAACAAAAGAATATTCAAGAAGGAGGAGTTAAATGAAGAGGTTGTGACACTGCAGGTTGAGACTAAATGTAGATGGAGAAATGCAGTAAAATGGAAAGAAGAACTGGAGGAAGTAATAGATAGAATAATAGAATAGAAATGGTGCTTAATTGTAAAGAGGGAATCAATTTGTAAATGGCTAAGTGAGATGGCAAAAAAGTTGGTTGTTCTGATTTAATATGTACAACGTATTTCCATAAAAAAACCCATTGTTCTCTGCAAATCAGTAAGTTTCTTAGTGAATCTATTAAATTTGTGGGTTTAATCTATAGTTGTGATGCTTCTCGGTTAAAGATTTATTCATTTACGGGTCTTCATTGATTGTTATTTTCCATGTGTGGTTAGGGTTTGGTAGATCTGGATGCATGCGTGTTTATTTTTGCTCAAATAGTTTTTTGTTATATGTGAGTGATTTCGTCTTATTATGGTAGGATTGAGACTCAGATCATGTTCGTTGATTATTTCAGGTTTGTGTTTGGAGGAAATATGTGCTAAATCTAGTCTATTGTGTCTTTTTAGTTAATTCTTGATTTTTTATTTTGTATTCAAAGATCCTCTTTGCTTTTCAATGTCCCGTGGTTTTTGGTTCTTGTTAGATATGGTTACACGTGGCTATAAAAAAGTTAAGTTTTGAGTTATCTGAATAAATGAAGTTTCGAAGATTTAATTTCATTGAAGCTGATTTTTGTGATGTCTATTGTATAGTTTTTATGTCTAGTTCATTTTGCTGTTGATGTTTATGAAGTTATGTTTGGGTTATTTATTCACATAGATCTGTGCATGTTCTCTGTTGTTTATCAATATTCGCATGTCCTATATTGGCTATTTATTAAAATTATGCTTTTGTTGTTAACATGCTCTGCAAATTAAATTTTAGGTTTGTTTTAAGCCATTAAACTTATGCACGTATTACATTTTTTCAGATCTAAAAGGTTTTGAAACCGAAAGGGTCTTTTGTAATAAAACTTAGTTTAAGTTGACACTTGTACTTTTCTTACCTGGTTTTGTTCTTTGGATCTACGTCTACTACATCATGGAAATGAACCGGTTGTTGAATGCATCTTTTTGTTATTACATCTACTTGATTAGTATGTTGGTTATGATTCATGTGTGTGCACTGTTTGCATGTGGTGTTATTCTTTGTCCATGGTTTTTGTTTGATTGTCTGTCCATTTTCATAGCCTATGAACACCACAAAGGGTTTCGGCGAATGGGCTAAAGCTGGGCACATAACCACTGCCCCTATGCCACCCATGACAGTCCCTGACAAACCCTTTGTGGATATGGGTGTTTTGTGTGCTAGCGGAAATTCCTCCTTGTTGCTGAAACATAACGAAAATGGGAGTGATTCACAAGCTCACAGCCTTGTGATGACTCGTTCATCTTTTGGGATATTTAGATAGCCACCCACTTCAGTCTAATTAATTTTGATTCCTGGCTTGAGTTCTCAGCTGAAACTACAGCTGAGTGTTCTGAACTTGTCAGTTCGAGATCTAAGTTTTTAGAACCCTCACCTGATCGTGGTAAAAACTTTGATGATCACAACATCAATATATGGTAAGCCTGGGTTTTACAAATACAATTCTTCATATTTACTTGAGAACTAGCCCAAAAGGGAGAGATCCAAAAGGTCATGTACTGCGGGACTTGCTGCAACCTCTGCAGTTCGACGTGAGATGTTTGCCATGTCTAAGAAGGATGTTTCAGAAGGGCGGGCGCCCTCTGAGCCAAAATGTCCAAACAAATAGGCCAGCATTCCCTTAGGTTCTGTCTATCCTTTTTTTGTGAGATTAATTCCTTAAATATTTAACTTTGCTTCAATTTTGGGATTTATTTGACTAACTATTCATTTGTGCATGTTTCAGTCCAAGATAGCTGACCAATACTCATCAATCTAATGTTGGGCTTTTTTGTGAAATGTAGTCCCTGGGTAGGGGTAACTTTGCAATTGTGGAGATTTAAATAACTGGATTGTTTATGAATTCATGGACTTTTAAACTGATTTTCATTCTGGCTTGTTTAATTGGATTGTTTAATTATTTTGGACTGTTTAACTTAATAGATTTGCATTCAAAACTTTTGAATTTAGGACTGTTTAACTATGCACTATATATTTATGGACTGTTTGATTTTAGAATTTGTTTATTATTATTATCGATTGTTTATTGTGCTGGACTAGTTGCTTGTCATATTTGTGATAGACTAATATTTTTCAACTGATACAGTTTCGTGAAACTGTCTGGACTAATATTTTTAATTATTTTTTTACTGTATTCTTGAACTGTTAATTGCTGGCCACCTTTGTTATGTTGTTATTCTGGAACTATTAATTGATGGCCACCTTTATTATGTTGTTGAGTGAGTGCGGTGGAGCGTTGGATTTAATAGTGTGTGTGAGTATGCATGTGAACAAGTAATGCAACCATAAGGTTGGGTCAATAGACCTAGCTGAAACTTGTCAGGGCATTATATTTGTTTCACACTTGGGTCATACACGTAGTAGTGGGTATACAATTGATGATGAAGCTGTGACGAATGAGTTCACTAAAAAGAAACCATGCATTTTGGTTATAAAAACTTATTTGTTCTTGGCGGGTTATGTACATGATTTCTAAACAATCTGAGATTAGTTGAGTAAATGAAATCAAGTCCTTTAAGCTAATATCCAATAATGATGATAGTTATTTCTTAAATCCGCTTAAAACAACCAAGTTTAGTTGATTCTGAACTTTAGGATGACGTTATAATGTGGCCAATTGAAAATTGTGGGTACGTTTTGTAGTGTGCCTAAACCTGATGAGTTAATATGATTGTTATTTGTTGTTTTCCTTTGACTTGGGATTTTTCTATAAATGTAAAATGATCATGCATTAACTCATGTTTTAAAAATGAAAACACATTCTTACATTAGACAAAATATCAGGTTTTACATTCAAAATGAAACAGGGGGAATACCATCCATATTTTACAAGGTTTCCCCATAAATATGACTTGATAAAAAAAATTCATGTTTAGTCTAGAATAAGTGCTAGAAGTACAATACACCTTCAACTAAATTTTGATCAGCCCATATCCATGCTCAGCAGCAGGTCTTGAGTCTTCCCTGTTTTCCCAACAACCACCATATTTCCAAATACCCCTTTACTATTTCATAATCCACAATCAAGTTATGTGGTTGAATCCCTAGCCTCATTAGTCTTCCGCTCCCCATATGTGGCAATTTGAAATTATTTCCTTCAACACTTAAGGATTTTGATCATAACATTTTGTAAAGATATGAAAAGAAGATCAATCTTTTTTGGGTTTTCTCTTTCAATTTCATTGTGTATAGCTTATAAAAGGCCATCTAAGTTAGTGCTAGGGATTTGATATTGTAAACTTTGAATGGATGCGAAAAACCCCAAGTCTAAGATGTTTAAATATGTTGACTTAGCTAGTTGGCACACTAGAGTAATTCTAAAACCATATGAATTGGCTGCAGCTAGGAACTCGAGATCATTTACCAATATATTTGAGGGTGCATTATCTTGCTGAATAGAGATGTTTTTGCTAGCCTAAACTGACAACCTAACTTTTTATGGTCGGGATTACTTCATAAATGAGCTTCTTCCTAATGCATTCACTATTTATCTTCTTAATTGGTGTTAACACAAGTGTTCCTCTAATTCTATCAATACTGCTATGTTTGGCTACAATTCATTCAGTATAGGAAAAGAATCCTATTTTACCATCAAACATAACATTTCCTTCATAATCAAATATTGGCCTACACAATACAAAAAAACTTTAACTTGGGTATATAATGCTTGTTGCAACTTTTTCTATGTAGTTCTACTTCATTAGGGGCTAGTAAGTACCTTGTAGTTGATTTGGTGATGTAGAACTATTTCTCGTTGATATGAATGATGTTGTGCATGTCTTTAAACTGCATATTGCATTCAAAGTGTGATAAGCACCATTCCATCCTTGTTAGCTTGGCATTAGCTGATAAGAATGGATGAGCTACGTTTGTATGGATTCTTATCTCATTGTTTGCAACAACATGATGCACAGTACTCTTGCCGATATTCTAGCCAACTGCAGTACTCGTACAAGTTCGCCTGCTGCTGAGTGGTAAGGCCATCAATGCCTCATTGTCGATTGGTTTTTTGGTTGGGCAAGGCCGGCCATGTCACCTGGACCTTGCTATTATAGTTTCACAATCAGCAATCTGCTGCTTCACTCCTGCCCACAAGAAGCTAATGGTACGGGTTGAAACTCCCCCCTCCCAATTGAGTTGTTGCCTGGCGGAGCACTCCTTTGTTGTTCTGTTGTAGCAAAAACTAAGCTATTTGTTGCCTTTCTTCATCGGTCAGATTTTGTCCCACCATCATAGCACCACCAACACTAAACACCCGATGAAGAAGAAGATTTTGAGGGAACCTTGTGTGAAGAATTTGCCAAAAAGGAATTTTCTGAGATATATATACTCCTTGAAAAATATATTTCAATATATATATATATATGTATAAAGATATTAATAATAAAAAATTAATCATTGAATTTTAAAATATACTAAGTTGTTAGTTATGAATTATACTAAGACTTTAATTCTTGAATTTGTTTGGTTGCACTTGTCGGATTCTTTATTTTGATAAAGCAAACTTTCATGCATGATATGTTGGTGTGTCATTGTGAATTCATTGAATTGGTCACATGTAGATACGTAATGTGTTTTATAGTTAAAATATTGAAGTTAAGTTAAATTGTGTTAAGAAAATTAAAAATGTGATTTTTTTCCTCATTACAAATTTAGGTAATTCGATTTATTCAACCCGTTCCATTTCAACCCAAAAATTGAATTTTGAATTCGAATTGGTTTATTCGATTTTCTTGATAATGTGGTTTGATTTAGTTGGTTCCAAAAATTTTTAGAGGTTATCTCAATTAAACCAAATTGAATAACCCCAAACCCGTTTAAATTACCCACCTCTAACTATAACATTTGGTCTCCTTCAATTCTTCAATAGAAACGTCCAAGAATTCATGGGCTAGGCAACTTTATGAAAACCCTATATTCCATATCCTTATTAATAACTTTAGGACAACCATGCATAATACAAATTACAACACGAGGTGCAACATTTTGCCGCTTCATTATATCACCTCATCATTATACCTTGTTCTACCCACAAGGCCACAATGAATGTGTCCCATACAAACATGTAACAATTTGTACCTCAAAATCTTTATCCCGCATTATAGATGGAAAAATTTACAAATTGAAAATAAAAGGATTCTAATTTTAATTGAATACAATAATCATCAAGAAATCCAAAGGCTTTTCCGAGGTCACAATCCCTGGAGTCTAAGCAAAAAGGGAGCTATTTTTGGTTTTTCTGAGAAAATTGGTGGAATAGAAACCATACAAATAACTCATTAAAGCGACGTATCAAACAATTCTCCTGAACCATGCAGTGTCCAGGAAGGTGAACACCCCAGCCTAAATCCAAAGATAAATAACCTTTCCAAAAAAAGGAAAAACTCGACCCTTCTTCATTTCCCTCAAATTGTACCCTAAACAAAAGGTACTAAACCCTTGTTCTATATATACATGTGTTATTCGCATTGCAATAATGAATAACAACATCTCGGTTGAAGCCGCTGTCACGGAAATGGATATGGAGGGCGGTCCATGCGTGTTTGATGACTACTTCCCATCAATCATCGAACGGGTAGGATACGAGGGCCTTATGAAAGAGCTGTACAGTGGGTTCATTTGTTGATGGATGTCACAAAAGGGCTCATCACTTCTGAGAGCTTGAAGAGGAGCACCTTCATCTTGGGGATCCATGACCTCCGAGATGAGGAGATCACGTGCATGCTGAGTAAGGCGACATGGATGGAGATGGAGCTTTGAACCAGATAGGGTTCTGCATTCCAATGCCCAAACTACGCCCTGGTTTGTGTTCTTATAATCATCCTCTCTATCTTGATGGGTTGAATCTGACTGTGTCAAATTTGTGGATGAAGGACATGGGGACGAATGACATGTAGTGGGTATTCTCTCTAACTAGTACTCCATCAAAATCGTGGAGGATTGGAGTAGCATTAATTGATTTTGAATTCTCTATTTATCATGAATGGTGATATAGTTTCTCATCGAACTTGTATGCTTAATTTGATGGGTTTTTCGGCATATCGAACCTATGATTCTGTAGGTGGAATAATGTTCTCATGATCTCGAATATTTGATCGACCATTGTTGATTGAATTACGTGCATACTTTTGGGAGATTGGCCCTAATCCATGCAAATTATGCTCAATGAAACAAATTATTAAGGATGAAGTACTTGCCTTATAGTGTGCTAATTAAACTAACCCTATGTTTTGGTTGAAAGTGCCAATCTAACCCTGTAAAATCTGAAAGTGCAAATCTAACCCTAAGTTTTGGACGAAAGTGCCAACCTAACCCTGGCAACCTGAAATTGGCTGGAATTCAGTAAACTGGCCATTATACCCCTGTTGAAAAAAAATTAAAAAATTCAAAAAAATTGAAAGGACCATTATACCCTCAATGCCTATTAAACAAAACATTTTCTTATTTACTCTACAAATCTGTTCAGCAGTGACTCGGTGGCTATGGTGGTGGGGTGGTTGGTGGCGGATGTGGGGATGGAAGGTTGGTGGCGGGAGCGGAAGGGTGGTGTGGTGAATCGGCGATGGCATACCGTGGGGGTAAAAGGGTTGTGGGGGTGGATGAGTGGTGGAGGAAGCGGAAGGGTGGTGCAAAATTTTTTCCAGCTGAGCTACGGTGCGGCCGGAGCAATGGTGGAGAAGGCGGTGGCCTGCAGAAAATGACGGAGGAAGGCGGGAGTAAGCCGTGCGTGTGTGCTTCGTTTCAATGAACAAAATGGCGGAAAAAGCAAGGAGAAAGTGGATTAAAAGGAAGAAGATGAGGACGCATTCACCGAATGCGTCCTCTTAAAACGTTGAATAAAAAATGCAGGATTATTGGAGGACGCATTCACCGAATTCACCAAATGTGTCCTCAGGATTTCTGCAAAAAAAAAAAACCAAATTCATGAGGATGCATTTTGTAAATGCTTCCTCTCAAAGCCATGAAAAAAAATGGATAATCGAGAGAACGCATTCGCTGAAAGCGTTCTCCACCCCTGCATCCACCTCAAGCTACTGTAGCCACAATAGTAGAATTTTCTCCTTTATTACACTCCAAACACATGTTTGGACGTTAGAATTACCCTCAAAAGTGCTATGACGCTCAGTGAATAACCACCACCTAATGAATCTTCGGAGCCGTCCATCACCAATTCAATTATCGAAACACGTATTTCAAATTAATTTTGCCTTAAGATATATGGTGATTCCGTAAAAAAGAGTTCACAATCACCGTATAATGGAGTCATTAATGACGATTCATGCACTAGCGGCTTAATTAAGACATCGATCATTCATATTTTATTCTGAACTCGTAAGTTCGTTAGCTGCGAGTTTAATACTACAAAACCTGGACGGGTGCATTCTTGTTTCCCTTTTATGTGTTCTCTTAACAGAATACTAATCATTCATGGTCAATTGTTTTTTATCTTGATATAGAATATCGATCTATCAATTACCACTCCCTGCGAAATTTGGATAAAATGGTGGGCTGGGTGGCGTAAAAATAAAAGGAAGATTTTTGAAAAAGAAAAAAAACTGAAAAGAAAATGGTGGGTTGGGCGCGTTAAAAAAGGGGAAGATTTTTCACGCACTCTGGAGTTAGGATGCCCAGAGACAGACAGTAAAAGGACACGTCTGTTTTTACTGATAAATTCCAAGCATTTTGAGAAACTTTTTGGTACAGTGTTTACTGATAAATTCCGCAGTATTTTCATACACCTTTTAAAGACTGAATGAATAAGTATGTCATATATGTGCCCACTTTCTTGAATCGTATTAGGATTTCTTCCCGAAACAACTACTCGACAGCAGCTATGCATGATTGATCTTCCTCCATCCAAACACAAATGCAAATATACAAATATAAAAAATAGCAAAGTGAATATATAACCCAACATAATTAACGAAAGTGCATATATAACCTTGCGATAATTGAAAGTGCAAATATAACCCCAGATATTTAGGTTATGTGCAAATATAACCTTTTCCAGTAACTTTTAGTCGGAACTTTGTTAAAAGACCATTTTGCCCTTTTGGAAAAAAATAAAAAACAAAAAAGGAAATGACATTATTGCCCTTAGCATCATTATACCTAAATATGCCGCCGGATCAGGTAGGGTTATATTAGCACAATACGAAATTTGATAGGGTTATATCAACACATTCATAAAACTTATAGGGTTTTAGCTGCACTTTCGTCAATTATGTACGATTAGATATGCACTTTGCTCTAAAAATAAAGTGTCATATTAGTACAAAATCAACGCCAACCACATGCAACCGCCGTTTCAACCTCTTCTACCGATTGCCGACGTTCTAGAGTGTGATTCTAGTTTGAAGAAGAGATTTGGCGATGTTGACGCAACGAACGTTGAAGTGAAGTGCGGGAACCTTTCAAAACTATCTTCAACCAAAATTTCCCTTAATTCATAGATTAACGCAACATTGAGTTTGATTATGTGATTTTCTTTTGCTTCTCGTCACATGAATAAGCGGTATATATGGCACTGAAGATAAGGATTTTGATGATATTTATAAATTAAATTTTGTAAAATTTAGTCCGATTAATGATTGGATAACCTTTGTTGTTGTGTGTATTTGTTATTTTATTGTGTTTTTTGACTCAGAGTTTTCAATGTTAAACGCCGGAAATGTCAAAGGTCATATTTGCACTTTCGTTAAGTAGTTAGAGTTATATTTGCATTAAAAATTATCTCAGGGTTATATCTGCATTTTCTCAATTAGATAGGGTTATATTTACATTTTTGTAGTGCTGATAAAAATTATATAGTGCAGATAAAAATTATCCAAACAATCTTCCATGGACGTGTTTGCTTACTTCGCTCGATCGAAAAAATGTTGTACTTCTTCCATTCTCTAAGGACTCATACAATATAATTTGAATTTATTTTTCACATAATCTAGATTAATATATGAAGAAATCAAAATAAGTGAAGTACTTGGTGATAAGATTAATGAGTAGACATGAGCGGATCTACTTGGGGCGTAGAGCCCATAAGTGAAGTACGTGATAGGATTAATGAGCAGACATGGGCCGGGTCTACTTGGGCTTCAATGGAGAAAATTATTGAAAGTAATTAAATTGTTTCCCCTCAAATCCTCTCTGATACGGAAAAGAAACTGTGAAATTGTTTTTCCCACCAGCCCCAACCCAAATAAATTTCCAGCCTCTACCCATGTGAGCAAATATCAACAATTATTTTTAAGTAAAGTCTTGGGAAAGACGGTCTTTCCATAGGCTTATGGAAAGACGGGGTTTGATTAGAATAATAAAAGGTAAAAGGTCTTAGTTGCAATATTAAAGTTTTAGTATGAAACATGTAGTAGTTATAAAATTTATAACCCGATTCATGCAACCCGAAAATTTTATCTTAATTTCTTCTAATTTACACTTTAAACCTTGGTCTTTCCATAACTTATGGAAAGACCGTCTTTCAAGAGACGGACTCTTATTTTTATCATATAAAAAGTTTGATAATCTTAAGAAAATGGAGGGAATAGTATATAAGTACCAACCAACCAACAATTCAAAGAGCAAATTTTAATGCTCCAATCTATAGCCTCCATGCTCCATGGGTTGTTACACAAAATTTTCAGGTAGTTATGCTTAACTTTTACAAAATTTAATTTCCATTGAGTTAGAGTTTAGATTATTGAGAATAGAATGGGTCTTCTGACATGCAGTCTGTCCATAAGTATTTATAATCTCCATGCTTCATGGGTTGTTACACAAAGTTTTCAGGTAGTTCCGCTTAACTTAAAAAAAATTGAATTTCCTTTGAGTTAGAGTTTGGATTATTGAGAATAGAGTATATAGAGTACATAAAAAACCTAGGAGTAAATATGAAAACTATAACTAGACACATATTTTTCACATAACTAGTCTTCAATTCTAGCACCCCCATGCCCTAAAGCGAAACGCAAGATGCTTGAAGACACAAATTTGAACCTAAACAAAAAACAAAGGACGAGACAGTCCTTTTGTGAAAATATCTACAAGTTGGATTGAAGTGGGAACACGGCGTAGACAAAACTTGGTCGATGAAACTAACTCACGAACAAAGTGATAGTCAAAGTCAATGTGCTTTGTCCATTCATGCACACGGGATTTTGAGGCAGAAAGATGACAATTTTGCTATCACAAAGCAAAGGTGGGGGACTGGACAAGGAAAATCAAATATTGTGTAGGAGATGAGAAAGCCAGAATACCTCTGTTATAATATTAGCCAAAGCAAGATACTCAGACTCGGAACTCAATCGGGAACCCGTGGGTTGCTTCTTAGCGCTCTAAGAAACAAGGTTGCCACTGAGGAAGACAACATACCATATGTCGAATGACGAGTCTCGAGACACCACGCCCAATCTTCATCAAAGTAACACAATAATTTGGAAGAATGGGCAGAGCAAAAAGTCACACCATTGTGCATAGTCCCATGAATATAACAGAGAACATAGGTAACTGCGACAAAGTGATAATCCCTATAATGCCAAAGGTATTGACCAATGGAACTAATCGCAATCACAAGATCACAAATGATAGTAAGTAACTCCAAAGAATAAAGATAAAGAGTGGGGTTGAAAAATTTCTCACTAGTACTACTGTGAGTTGAGACTGCAAGAGGAACGATGTTGAGACGAAAATACCATCAGTCAACCCATCTCTACAAAGAATATCATGAACATACTTAGCCTGACTAAACAAACACGAAGAAGTAGACTATACCTCCAAACCAAGAAAGTAATGTAAACAACCCAAGTCCTTATCGAAGAGCTCCTTATCAGTTCTAACAATGAAGTTAATTGCAGTGAGTCTAATATCAAACCAAGAGATAAATAATAATAGTACCTCAAGAAAAGATGAACAATGACGTGTCAGCCGAGCTACAAGTGAAGCTAAGGTCGCAGAGATAAGTGCTGAAACATTGGAACCACACACGATGAGCTTACCTTAAGCAATAAATAGCTTTCTGCAGGCAACACACATAATCAAGATGGGCATTTTCCTTGTAGTCAACCGGTTAGGTCATGTAGACATGAGCGTCAAGAATACCACTGAAAAAAGCATTCTTGACATCCAGCTTAAAAAAAAGACCCAATGACACATGGTGGAATAACAAGGACATTACGAACATTGAACACCTTCAGAACATGGCTGGAGGTATTATTAAAATCAAACTCTGGAATATTAAAAAAACACTGCGTAAATAATCGAGTCTTGTAGTGATCAATTATAACATTAGACTGGTACTTGAGACGGAAAATCCAGTTGGAGCTGACAACAATCACATATGGAGGGAAAGACACCAAATTCTAAGTATGTTGGTAGCAAAATGCATTTATTTCAGTACCTCAAGAAAAGACAAACAATGACTTGTCAGCCGAGCTGCAAGTGAAGCCAAGGTCGCAGAGATAAGTGCTAAAACATTGGAACCATACAAGAGGAGCCTGATTTAAGATATAAATAAATTTTCGCAGGCAACACATAATCAGGATGGACATCATCCTTGTAATAAATTAGTTAGGCCATGTAGACATAAGTGTCAAGAACACCACTAAGAAAAACATTCTTGATATCCAGCTCTAGAAGGGGCTAATGATGCATGGTGGAAATAACAAGGACAATATGAACATTGAACGCCTTCAAAACATTGCTGAAAGTATGTGATAAACGTCATTTAACTCGCCAAAAATAATCTGCAAACCACTAAAAAAATTTAATCAGCACAATGGCAAGCAAGTTGATCCCATGAGGAACAGAGCAATAAATATAAGTTTACCTACTAATTTGGAAAACCTTTTTGGTGTACCCACCAAAATATGTGAGAATTTTTCTAACAATCAAGAATGCAACCTAATTACCCTAAAAATGAGAATAATATATATGAGAATGAAATAGACTAATATTAACCTGCATTAGTCAACATCTATCATTTGCACAATAATGAATTAATTCTTACATGTCTATCGGTTATAGGTCGATGAGTATTTGCTAAACTTCTAAATAATTTCTTACCTTGTCAATTGTCAATTAATTATAATTAAAAAACTATTTCTCTTACCAAGATTCCCCTAGAAAGTATTCACTGAACCAGATACGTACCTCGATAACATTAAGACTGAAAACAACCTGATATAGCAATTACCAAAGTAAAAGCAAATAGTAATGCACACTTAATTGTTTTTATCTTGTTATTACAGTCTGTACTAGTTATCTATTTTTCACAAGAACTCGTTACTTACTAATCAAGTTGATCAGGCTTAAACATATTAGTTAGCATTATCATAAAATTATTCAAGTTGATCATGCTGAAACATATTACGAATAAATTCAACCAATAATTATAAAGAGAATCAATTAAAAAGCAACTAGGCCTCACGATTCATAAAATAATACTTGTTATTCTCTGCCGATAAATAAATTAGCAACTCACGCTACAAGAAAAATGATCTTTTACTTCACCCATTTTACCTCAGTTTTTTCCTTAACCCCAAAAAACCGAGGTAAAAAGTTCTTTTAGCTCGGTTGTTTTTTTTCTTCAAAGTAAAAGGTTTTTTTATCTCGTTATTAAAAACTGAGGTAAATAATTGGTTTTTTTGCCTTGGTTAGTAAAATAACCAAAGTAAAAGATAAAAAAACAAGGTAAATAATGTTACCGAGTAGCCTGCAACATCACTATTTGTTGTGTTAGAAGTTGGCCGATTTCGCGTAATACGTCATTTCTAGCGAAACATTTTCGAATGACACTGCGAAGTCGTACACATGAACTTTCCGGTGATGGAAAAGAAATCTTCCCTAATTCGTACATGACCAGTACCCCTTTTGTTCCATGTTTTTAAATCACAAGACCAACAAATGATTTATAAAATAGTGCTCACTTGAAGTCACACATATAAACACGTACAGTCAGTTATATAATGTTCAAATAAGATACTTAATTAATTAGAAAAACCGTAGGCATGAGAATATCCTTACACGTACATAAGTTCGAATAAAAATTGTCTTAGTTCAAACATAACAGAAATTACAATAAACTTAATCAGCTCGGACAATGATGACCTTGAAGACAATTGGTACTATAGCTTCTATCATCTCAAAGAACAAGGTATCCCCGATGCGTAGGTTGTTTCCCCTAAGGACCTCGCCAAAACCCTTTGGGGAAAGAGCCTTCATCTTCCTACCCCCCAAGTAGTACATACGCCAGTCTATCCCATAACACCTCAGTACCACAAGGGTTTTCTTAGTCGGTTGGAGTTGTACAATCTCCCATGGGATGTACTAAGACACAATAAAAATATTGATTATAAATATAAATTTTTATATATATATACATATGCAATTGTCTACAAATAAAATTTATTCAAGTGCTTACCAAAGTTGGAATTTTCCCAATGTTGAGTTGCTTCAAAGCATAGATGAAACGTGGGCTATCAATAGCCATTGAATGATGTTCAATGTCGAAGAAAAAAGGCCCTGGGTGCCTCCATTGTGCAGTAAACTGTACGATAACTGAAAAGTATTAGTGTATAAAAATATATTTTAACATGTGAAATATCTGAAAAAGGTCGATTAGACGATGCTTTGCCAGCCATTAGTCCTGCATTATATGTGGAAATGTTAAGTGCTAAACTAGGGTATAAAATGCAATGTTCGACGTTGCTTGGTCACATCGGTCCAAAGCAGTGGGTTAGTCGAGATGTAGATGCAAACACATGACCTTGCCAGTCAAAGCGAATAGAAGACAGAGCAATAACCGACGTCGTAAATTGTGAAAAATGTGTAACTGAATAAATGAATATGCGACGTTGCTTTATTATCATATATACCGAGTTGTGACAAATAAGAGACCGACGTTGCATAACTTAGAGGCAACAACAACAAGAAACCCATAAAACCAGAAAAAAATGAAGCCTTATACACATCACAATAAAGTTAAACCCTTGGAAACATACCAAAACATTGGCTAACCAAATTGTAAAGTAAGAATTAGGAAACATATTCATAGACCACTGATCGAACATTACTAAGTAAGAATTATAAAACAAATGTGTTAGGGGATTAGAAAATCCATATCTATTTCCAAGGGAGAAGAGAAGGGAGGGGAGGAAGATAGAGACCACAGGGGGAAATTTATGGATGAATGCTTAAAGTCTTTGTTAGGGTTCCCCTATTTATACCCTTCTAGCAGCGACGTCATTTTTAACTGCCTTAAATTAAGCAATGTTGCATATTGAATTGGTTCGGGAAATATGATGTCCATCATTGACCGATATCATTTGAAGCTAATGTGTCAACCATCACCTTATACAAATTAGCACCCCACTCAAACCAAGCGACATGATTTCAACCACTTAGCGACGTCGTATAATTGCGTGGGCCTAACAATTATAGCCCGTCATGCAGCAGTCTACACTTCAACTTCCGTTACAATATTTGTTTGCAACATCAATTTGCTAAGAGAGAGAAGGAGTTACATATGTTGAAAGAGGGTGAGGACCATAGTTACATAAATATGATGAATTCAATAACATTGAAATAAAATTCAATAAATAAAATTCTTGATATAAAGTTTAAGAATTACAATAAAATTCAAGAAATGTTGTTCTGAATTTGAATACATTTGTTTTAAACAAATGGTTTAAAGTCAATAATCAGTCAAATCCACGGGGAAGAATAGTTATATTAAAAACTACGGGCCCAACACCATTTACCACCTCAAAAAGTAGCGTGTCCCTAATCACAAGTTCCTCCTCATCAAGAAATTTGACAAACCTCTTACGGGTGAGGGTCTTGTACTTCTTGGCCTTTGAGTAGTGCATCTCATACACCTTTCCATTACACCGCAGTACAACGTGGGTCTTGTACGGCGGTAGGAGCTTTGAAATATGGTTTGGGACGTACTGATTCATAAATAAAGAACAACGTTTAGTAGATATGAAAGTGACTTGTAGAGAAAGTGCATCGAAAAAAAAATACATCATGTGTAAGAAGGGAGGACTTACCAAAATTGGAATGGAACCAAAGTTCATCCTGGTAAGCGTGTGGACAGAGTGTATAATGACTTCCCCGGATGCAGTCTTGGGATGATGATCCTCATCCAAATTACTAGGGATCTGCATTTTGATCGTTGAAACTTTTAATATTATTCTTTGAAAAAAATATAATGAAATGAAATTTAAATTGGAACAACAAATGACTTACCTCAATTGGGGCACGTCTAATCGAACAAGCACTATTCGACATGATTCCAGAAATTTGATAAGAATTTGTGAATTTAATCTATTGTGGGGCCCACAAACATTACGTAGCATGCATTCATAATCGATATTGCTGACACATCAGTTACCAGTCGTTAAAATCTAGGTGGTAACGAATAGAGGGCGACATCGTATACTGCTAGGGTTCAGAGTGAAAAGTGTAACCGACATCGCTAAAGGTTCGTCCCAGAAGAATTATGATCAACGTAAATGCTAGGTTGCATGTAGGAGTTACAGATGCAATCTCAACAGACATAAAACAGAGCACAAAATAGGTAAAAATAACAAATTATGGCCGGTTAACAAACGAGAACTTCAACCCCTAATTCCTACTACCTAGAGTAAACATCCATGGAAATTTGAATACAAAAAACAAAGAAAACTATGGAATTTCCACCATATATTCATACCAAATTCAATGAAAATTACAAAAAAGAAAGTAATCTTGGGAATCTAGAGAGCATACCCCTGAGAAGAAAGGGACAAAGAGTGCGGAAATTTGCCAAGAAGTTGAATGTTTGAAGTGATGTCTAGCGGCGGGCTCCATATACATATTCGTTATGAATCGTTGTGTATTTTTCCCCTGTCCTATAAGGTTTCACGTAAGTCGATCTGATCGACATGGTAGCGAATCTTGTACGACGTCGTGTACTCTACTTGTAGGCCTCAACATTTCAGCCCATGAGCATATGCTAAGGCCTATGACACTCCAACTACATATGCAACGTAGGAAGTCCATCGGGAATATTTATGATTAAAATAAGACCGATGTCGACCCGTATCAACGTGGGCCTCAACATTTTGGCCCACTAGAAAAATAACTAGGCCCACGTTTGACCAAAACGAGCATGGCTGACCTTAATAACGGTTACTGGTATATTATATACTACGAATTGGCGTCTATAATATTTCAACAGTTTTTTTATCTTTTAATTTCAAATTTTCTTCCATGAATTTTATAGACATCTAGTTCGATTGGAATTAATTTTAACACAACCGGTGAACTTTATTGATGTCTAGCTAGTTTGATGGGAACCACTACATAGAATCGCATAAAAGTTCATATTCGTGGTTTTTTAGAAAATAAAAATGTAACTGAATTATATCCATGAATAATTTTAAAGCGATAACACATGACCTAGAGTAAATTGTAGCACATAACCTACAAGTACACAATGTGTCATTCAGAAGAACTTTTGGAAGTATATGTTGATTAGTCCCCATTTCTTTATGACGCTCGAATAGTATATGTTCAACTTCAGATCTAAAACTTTCTTTTCGGATTGATCATAATCGGGTTTTATCTGACAGTGTATTGTTTTAAATTTTGCACATAGGTCCCTCCAACTAATTGGGAGAAATCGATGGTTGACTGTTGTTTATTTTAATATTAATGATAATCCTGTTCTGCTTTTCCCATTAATCGTTCGATAGAAGGGCAGCTCGGTTAACACCCAAGAGTTTACCAAACATTTTTGAAAATTGACTATGGACAATATGTGCGACGTTGCCTGCTTCCCACATACAATGAAACTATAATCAAACAGAAGCCAGCATCAGTAATTCCAAAAATTTCAGCGGGAATTGAAAATTTTAGGCAAACTTTTGAACCAAAATTTCCCCCCAATCCCATTTCAAGTAAATAAAACTCAGCTCTTACACTCATTTTCCATCAACAAAAAAAAACCAACACCTCAAACTAACACACCATACATTCCATTCACACCGTACAATAATTAAAGATAGCTCATTCAAATTGCATCTCTCAAACATCAATAAGATCCACGGGTGGAGCATCTAAAGGTTCTACCCTTTCCATGTTCATCTACATGTTTTTTTTTCTTCATTAATTAATGATTATGAAATTTCATGAGTATATGTTGATTTTTTTGCATGTTATATACTTTATGTTGTTTTTTCTACAAGATAATGCCATGTTTGTAAAGAGTGAGGCATGATGCTAAGATTCGTGTGACTATAGAGTACGAATGTGCAACCTCGCTCGCATTGCATCATTCCATGCGAAATGTTACCAAAGAAAGGCCGAGGTCGCACATGTCAAGGACTTTTTAACAATTCTATGAGTATACAACCGAGGTTGCTATTGAATCGATGCTGGAAATGTTGTTTTCTCTAATTTGCGATGTCAGTAGAGACCAGACTAGATAATTTGAATATGGGATTAATGTTGTCTACGTTACACTCCATTCTGCAAAATACTTTTGGGCATTGCCTTATTCTTACATATATTTTGTTTAATATGCATTTGTTATAATAGGGCCAAAGGAGTCATCAATGAACTTCCAACATCTAGTTTGACGGATATGTCAATTTGCTAGTCACCTTGAAATTCATATTAACATTTCAATAATGTTGTAACATGTTATTGTGTTAGTTGATATAGTTTTGTTGCTTTAAACACTTCATTCCCATCAAACATTAAATGAACACAATTATATTGTTTTATGACATTTAGTCATTGATCCACCTCCACCCAGGGTTGTTAATTGTAGCCAATTAACCCGAGTGGAGGCTGAGATCAAACGGGGTCAAAGATAAAATTTATATTCTGCACCCATTCTCACTGCTATGTTACCTAGAGGGTAGTTAGCGGTATGCCCTCGGTTTGTCCACAGAGATGCTGGAGCTCAAGTATTAACTAAAAATACAACCTTGTGCGGGTCGTCAATCTGTACACGTGAAAGGAAAACTAGTAATTGCAAACAAGGGGGGGGGTTGGATTTTCACATTATCAATTACATAGTATTAAGTAAAACAGACAAGTAAGCTAATTAAAATAAGCAATTGGGGAGCCATTGCGCAACATGATTAACCTAATGTTTTTATCCTTGATTCATTCACATACAAGATTTACTAAGCAACCTAATATGTGTTCACAAAATGTGGTGTGGCCGATGGCATACACTTCCCTGTACCTGTCACGTCGGGTGCGCTCGCAACCCTCCATCAACACCGCCATCGTAATTAGGGGAGTACAACAAGGTATGGCCATTGTTGTAGGTCTATTTCTCCCCCGTGCGATTATGTCTTGGGCTTCCACCATGAATGTACAACTTCCCATGGGTCATATCTAGGCCCAAGGGTCTTTGGCACCTTATCTGTGATAGTTTACTACTATTTCACTATCTCTACCCGCAACCTATCGGAAAAATTTAGGAAATTAGCCAAGACTGGTGCAATGGAAAATAAGTTAGAGTAATACTCGGGTTTTCCGTGCACACACACACACAGACGCAACGTACTCCGTTACCCATTCTAACATCCAGGTTTCTCTTACCAAGGGGGCATCAATAAATACACCATACATGAATACAGTCCAAAGTGTGTGCCGGTATGTGGTGTAATATTCATGCATTTAGAATATTCAAGAACAATCATAATAATATCATGAACACATATAATACGATGAATCTAATGAATCTCACAAAAACACATAGAATAAATCATGCACTACAATTATCCTCAAGCTATGGAAACTACTCCATAGACATGGAATTCAAATATAGATTTGAATTCCACATCTAGGATGAACACAAAATCAAAAGAAAAGAAAGGAAATGGAGAGAGTGTTTCTCTCTCTAAACGTGCCTCCTAATGAACTAAACTACTTTGTACATGTTTAACCTAGTAGACTAAGGTCATATATATAGGAGAAGGGGATTGGGCCTAAACATAGGCCCAAAAGTAGGCCAAAATGCTAAAACCCTAGTACAACCGCCACCTAACGCGGACCATCGTGAATACGACGATCCGCACTAAGTACTTGTCGCAGGATGCACAATCCACGACGGTCCACACCAGGCGGTAACTAAACTAGGGTTTTAGCATTTTGGCCTATTTTTGGAATATTTTTAGGCCCAATCCCCTTCTCCTATATATGTGACCTTAGTCTACCAGGTTAAACATGTACAAAGTAGTTTAGTTCAATATGAGAGCACTTTTAGAGAGAGAAACACTCTCTCCTTTTCCTTTCTTCTCTTTTAATTTAGTTCTCATCCTAGATGTGAAATTCAAATCTATATTCGAATTCCATGTGTATGGAGTAGTTTCCATAGTTTAAGGATAATTGTAGCGCATTATTTAATCTATGTGTTTTTGTGAGATTCATTAGATTCATCCTATTATATGTGTTCATGATATTATTATGATTGTTCTTGAATGTTCCAAATGCATGAATATTACACCACATACAGGCACACACTTTGGGATGCATTCATGTATGGTGCATTTATTGATATCCCCTTGGGAAGAGAAACCTGGATGTTAGAATGGGTAAGGGAGTACGTTGCGTCTGCGCGAGTGTGTACACGGAAGACCTAAGTATTACTCTGATTATTTGTCATCGCACCATTATTAGCTTGTTACATAAAGTTTTCCAATAGGTTGTGGGTAAAGATAGTAAAAAAGTAGCAAACTAGGGTGTGAGAGACCTTAGATCATAGATAAGGTGCCAACAACCCTTGAGCCTAGTTGATAGGGCCCGGGGGAAGTTGTGCATTTGTGGTGGAAGCCCGGGACGTAGTTGCACGAGGGAGAAACATACCTAAAATAATGGTCAGACCTTGTTGTACTCCCCTAACTACGATGGCGGTGTCGATGGAGGGTTACGATCGCAGCTGATGTGATAGGTACGTGGAAGTGTATGCTATCGACCACACCACATTTTGTGAACATAATATTAGACTGCTTTGTAAATTTTTCACGTGAATGAATCGTGGATCGAAACATTAGGTTAATCATGTTGCGTAATGACTTCCTAAGTGCTTAGTTTAATTAGCTTACTTGTCTATTTTACTTGTCTATTTTGTAGTTGATAATATGAAAATCCAAACCCCCTTGTTTGTATTTAATAGATATTCCTTTCACTTGTATAGATTGACGACCCGTACGGGGTTGTGTTTTTAGTTGATACTTGAGCCCTAACATCTCTGTGGACAAACCCAGGGCTTACCGCTAACTACCCTCTAGGTAGTGTAGCAGTGAGAATGGGTGTAGAATATAAATCTCTATCTTTGACCCCTTTGATCTCGGTCTCATCTTGGGTTAATTAGCAACAATTAATGACCCCACATAGATGTGGGTCAAATTTTGGTGCCATTTCTGGGGAATGGTCTTGGCATCTTGATCTTGGAACGATGCTGGCCATCGTAAATTGGACGGTCCACGCCAATACTTAGTCTTTTTTGAGCAAATCCTTGAACTCGAGCTGCACGGTCCATGAAGTATAGCACGGGTCATTCTATTGACTCATGCTGGAACTATTTGCGCGAGGCATCTACTCTAGCGCATGCCATTGGTTCTTGGCCATAAACAGTCCGCGCTGACCCGTGGTACCTTGGCTGGCTGAACTTGTTTCCTTTGCTATGAGTGAATAGTTAGTCCAATTTTTGAGTTCTAGTAGTTGATTTTGTAGTGATAGAGAAGAGTAATCTAATGGAATTAGCGTTGAAGGCTAATTATTCTCAGAAGGTGTTCATGATTTGGCACAACTCATCGGACCATGATTTCTAGTTTCTTCATTGGCCACTTTGATCTCCATTGCTGCCTATCTTTGACTCCAATCTCCTTCTACCACGCGTTGATTTTCGTGGCCTTCTTCTACTACTTTCTAGAGGTGACTGGCCTTCGATCTCTTCTACCGTCCTCGAGGATGAACTTCAATATCTTCTACCGCCTTTACGAATATCCTTCACATAGAATGTAACCAAAAAGTACCCACAGGCAACCCAATAAGGATGATGAAATGGAAGATCTTGGAGCCCGTGGATACAAGATGTCCATTAGTACTAATTAAGTCTACAAGATGCATTATTTAGACGATAAAACCAAACATGGCTGTCTAAACCCCTTGTCACATAAACTCAACTAATACTAGCAATCTGTCATACAAAACATACCAAAAACTATGCCGGATGCAATGGTTAACGCACACAAAATGAAGCAAATCAGTCATTTTACAATTTTCACCTTTTTAATAACATGTAATGGCTACCGACGAACGCTAAGTTGTGTCATTGAATAATAAATATTTTAATAATATGTAATGTCTAACAGATGCAAATGCGACGTCACATGAACCAGTGCCAAAATGGAACGTGACTGAGGTTGCACAAACCAACTTTGTTTGTTGTTACCGATGCCTGTTACATAAAACGATGTTGTACTCATCCACGTTCCACGTCAGTGGGCAAACGATGTGAGTCCCCACAACGATCAATTTTGCATTGAATAGTGAGCTATGTTGCCGACTAGTAGATCGAGGTTGACTACATCAATGTCACAACATTTGATCTCCGTTCGTCTGCTATCCAACAACAACCGACGTTGTATTAATGATCTCCCAGACTTCATCCCAAACGATGTCAAAAATATGATCTGTTTGGGGGGAGTTCATTCTGTGAATCAACGTCGCACGATAAAACTACCTACGTCGGTCAGAAACCAAAATAAACGGTACTTTTTACCTTAGTTCCGAACTGCGGTAAAAAATCCATTTTTACTCCGAAAGTATGTACCTCAGTTCTTTCAGGACAAAAAAGTGAAGTAAAAGGGCCTGCAGAACTGAGGTCAAATATCCTGTTTGTTGTAGTGTCATGATATGCATGGATGAATTATAAAAGATATAAACTAGAAATATGATGCCGATTTGGGAAAACTGGACCCTCTGCGGAAGATTAGAATCTGGAAATAAAATCTAAAAAATATGTATGCGAAAATTATAAACTCTATGGAAATAAAGTGCGAGCCTTTTATTCTAGATACAAGCACTATTTATAGTGTTCATGTGAGCTACGACACTAATGAAACTTCATTAAACTACAATTCATGAAACCTCATTAAGATACACTGATGAAGGGTGTTTTGAATACATGAACTAATGGATTTTCAATGCTTTCCACTTAATGGCATTCATCCACTTAATTAAGTGGTTTATAACACCCCCCCTTCACGTTTTGCCCCAATATTTCATCAATTTTTCTTTTAGTTCCTTTCCTTCATCTCTGGAATAATGTCTTTTAAAATAAGAACATTTTCCATTGGAGCACATTAAATCTTAAAAATCCTTAACCAGGTTAACTCAGTGGGAAAAAAATTGTTGGTTAAGGGAAATAGAGTACAACGTATAGTTCCCTCTGAAAATATTCACAACCCATGAATTCATGCACCAAAAACACCTAAAGTGCAAATTATATTTTAAAAAATCCCAATTATCCCAAAAAATTCAAACACAATAAAACACATATCAAATATCCTCACACTTGAATCATGCTTGCCCTCAAACATGAAGTGAAGTATTTATATAAGATCACTCATGATGGAGATGCCAAAACTACTACCACTATAGATGAAGACATTCCACGACTTGATCAAACATTTAAGGGTTATGTTCGGGATCCTCTAAGTGACATGGTGGGACCTATGACTAGGTCAAGGAAGAAGCTTAGAGATGTTGCTTAAATGCTTTGATTAATCGACTTTATGATGAAGAATTGAAAAATGAGTCGTCATCAACATCTTGGATTAATTGTTCAAGAGTGTCGAGGAACTGAAGACATCATGAAGAGCACTATACTCTTTTTTCCCACCGGGTTTTTAATGAGGTAGTGTGATCAGTGTAAACTATTGTAAAATTATTTCATTTTGGATTTTTGATGAGGAGCTCGGCCATGTGGACTTTGAAGAGCTTAATTTTGAACTAGCCCATTAGGGTTTCAAAAATATTCAATTTTATTCTAATTAGAATTAGATTTGGTAAGATTAGATAAGAAAATACTCATCCAATGCTTAGCTTTGAAGAATTTGGCCATATATATGTTTATTTTAGGCATTTTAGGTATTTTAGTTAGATATGATTTTAGCTTCTTAAAGCTACTATAAGTTGATTTAGCCGAGATTGCGCCCTATAAATAGAGGGTATGTGTGAGAGGTTTACTCCCCTTTTTATCATTCAAATATATCAGTTTTTGAGTTATACTTATTGCTTGTGAGCTTTCTTCATTGTTACTTAATCTCGAGGGTTAATCAAGTATCAATACTGTCAATTTGTGAGCTAATCCCGTGGGCTAGTTGGTGTCATAGTTCTCGAGTTGTTCAAAATCCTGAGGGCTAGTTTTGATCAGTTTGTGCGGCTTTATTAGGGTTTGTAAAATCCACGTTTAGTTAAAGATTTAAAATTTTTCAATCCAGAGTCTCGCAAGGAGATTCATATCAACTCAATAATCCACAATGTTCATAAGTTCTCATTCCTTAGTAGGAATCTATGAAAAAAACTCTTAAAAAAGAAAAAAATGTAGATTAAAACACAAAACACACGAGACAGACAAAAATCTAGCATTTAAAAACTCCAGATTCTGCTCTTATAATGATATACTTTCCCCTTCCAAGGAGTAAAGGATCACGTTAACGCACATAGGAATCATCGTCCTCAAAGTAAAAGAATGAAAACAGTCAAGATCGTGAAATTCAACCATTAATTTAGTCAAAATCGAACAAGCAAGCAATGAATATTTTCTCACGGTTTCACTCAATTACTCTCAGTTTATGAAGGAAAGTCACTTAAATTCCCAAGTTACAACACAGAAAAGTTAGTATGCAAATTAAGAAGGTCTTTCTCAAGAATTGTAATGGGACTAGGGACCATTCAGATAAGGTTAGATCCTAAGGGTCTCAGGCTTAATAAATATTGGTCAAAATATTATGCATGCATTTTCTCGAATCATCACCCATGTATAGTAGAGATTCACCAACAATCTTCAACCTCATGGCTAGTAGGAGATAGCCAAATAATATCACATTAAACGTCGATGCTATATTTTTTTGGTCCCTCTTTTATTTTTATTTTTTTCCAACACTATTATTCTCCAATATAGTCCAAAATCAATACTCGAGAGAAGAAAATAGATCACAAAATAACAATCAATACATTTGTTTCCTTATAGCCACCCCCTCAGTTTGGCAAAACAGAACCATCACGCCTCATTTTTTTCAGTTCTGTTTGGGCAAACATAACATATATACCTAGCATGTCATTAACTCAAGAGAACACAATGGATGAATTCTTCATTTTCAACTCCAAGAACTTGCATAATAGAGCCAAGAGAAAAGGTAAAAATAAGGTTTTGGCTAAATATATAGTAACTCATATCAAAGAACATAGTCAAATCATCAAAGTATTTTACTAGGGGTTAATGTAATTGGTAGGGCATTTAAGGTGTGTCGTTCATCCTAGTTCCTTTCATCACTTTCACACATAACAAATCCAAGTATAACCGTGTGATCTCTTGGAACAAAGAATGTTGTAGAGAGTGCTCCACTCTAGATCAAATCTCACTTTAGTAGGATAAAATATTTAAGTAAACTCATCCTTTTTCGTCATCCCAAAAACCATTTCAATCAAATTTCACAAATCATTGAAAATTTCATTCAAAAACCTCAAGACATATCAAATTTTATCAAGTTTTTTACAATGAAGTCCACAGTTGGCTAGATACTTTTATCAAGAGCCACTAGAATTTCTTCATGCTAAATTATTGACTCAAAACACATGTTTGACTATAAGCGGAAAAAATAAAGGTAAAGTTAAAAAAATTTAAAATAGAATAAAACACACAATAAACCTTCTCACACTTATACTTTGTTGCCCTCAAGCAAAATTCAAAGCTCTTATGAGAAAAAACATTTAAGAAAATAGTCAAACATCATTAATAAAATAACGACAATGGAAAGAGTGAACTTATAATGGTGGTTCGAAGGAATCCATGATCAAGAAGAGGGCATTGGATCAAGATCAAGTTCTGCTGCAGACCTCCAGTTTGGGTAAACAAACCCTGAGAGTCCTCTATCTCCAAAGGTGTGAATTCTCCAAGGTGAAAATTCAAATACTCTGAACTCCGTAGATTAATAAAATGAGAGAAGATGAGAAATGAAACTCTAAGAAAAATAAAAAACCTAAAACACACTGGGTTGCCTCCCAATTAGTGCCTTTGTTTACATCTTTGGTAGACTTTTGTGGGAAACAGTGGAATTTATTCCACCATAGACACTTGAGAGTCATCATAAAATGGCTTGAGACGATGGCCATTTAAAAGAAAAAAAATTTCCTGTCTCCATACTCTTTATTTCCAAAGGCTTGTTTAGGCAAATAGAGGCCACTTTGAATGGTCCAGTCCACCTTGATTTGAGTTTACCAAGAAATAGTCGAAGTTTGGACTGAAAAAGGAGAACTTTCTACCCAACCACGAAAATCTTGGATCTCAAATTCTTGCCATCCTACCTCTTGGTGCAATCCTTGTACCACACGGCTTCATCATACGCCTCCAAATATATCTCAATAGCATTAAGAGTGAAAAGAACCTGATATAGCTATCACCAAAGTAAAAGCAAATAGTAATGCACACTTATCTTATTATTACAGTCTGTACCAGTTATCTATTTTTCAAAAGAACTCGCTACTTACTAACCCGTTCCAACTATTACGTATTGGTAGAATTATCTAGCATTGCCCTAACATTATTCAAGTTAATCATGCTTAAACATATTAAGAATAAATTCAACCAAAAGCAACCAAGAACACATAAGAATGAATTATAATGCAATTAGGCCCCAAGATTCATGAACTAATACTTGTTATTATCTACCAATAAATAAATTAGCTACTCATGATATGAATGGATAAATCACAAAAGATATAAACAGAGAAACATGATGTTAGATTAAAGATAAATAAAGAAATGACTCCCATAATTCCAGTCCTTTTTGGGAAAACTGGACCCTCTATGGCAGACCAGAATCTAGAAGTAAAATCTAATAAATATGTCTGTGAAAATTTAAAAATCTATCTTCAAAGCCACAATCACTATTTATAGTCTTATGCATGCTACAACACTAATGAAACTTCATTAAGATAAAATTCATAAAATTTCATTAAGATATTTTTATGAAGGGAGTTTTGAATACATGAACTAATGAATTTTTAATGTTTCCCACTTAATGACATTCATCCACTTGATTAAGTGGTTTATAACACCACCCTTCAAATTTCGTCCCAATACTTCATCAATTTTTCTTTTAGTTCCTTTCCTTCGCCTTTGTAATAATGTCTTATCAAATAAGAACATTTTCGATTGGAGCACATCGCCTCATAAGAAACCTTAACCAGGAAAACCTAGTGGGAAAAAACTGTTGATTAAGAGAAAACAAGTATGATGTATAGCTCCCTCTCAAATTCTTCACACTCCATGAATTCCTGCACCAAAAAAACCTAAAGTTCAAATTATATTTAAATAAAATCACAATAATCCCACAACATTTGAACAAAAAAAGACACATCAATATGATTATAATCGAACTCTAGAATATAAGAAATACCCTGCGCAACCAATCGAGCCTTATAGCGATCAATTGTACCATAAGGTTGCTACTAGAGACGGAAAATGTTCACATATGGAGGGAAAGACACCAAATTCAAAAAAGTGCATTCATTTCATCTTCTATGGCTATAACCCAGGTAGGATCACGAAGAGCTACACAATAGTGTCGAGGCTTGACATGAGATACTAGTGCGACAAGAAAACAAGATACATAATAGTTAGAGAAGAACCAAGGGGGGAGAGATCCATCCATCTTCCTAGTGGTCATCCAGTGTGTGGGAATAGGTGGTGGCTCATAGGAAGGTAATGATTCGGAAGGTGAGATTGGAAAAGTAGGAGTGTAAGCCGAGGCCGAAGCAATGCACGCCGAAGTTAAGACCGAAGGAGTCGGAGGTGTCGACTCCAATGTTGAAGAAATGGAAATGGAACATGAGAGGGAACAATGGATGATGGAATAGATGATAAGACAGGTGGCACTGAATCAAATGAACATATCAAACAAGGTGTTGCTGCGGTAGATGCCACCTTGGAAGAAGTTGTAATAACAACAAATGGGTGTGTAGAGGCTGCTATTGAATCAATGGATCTAGAAAAGTAGGGACATCTATAGAGAACATAGATAGTGAAGTAAAACCACCAACATAAGGAAAGAAAGTATCATTAAACTGAGAATCTCAGGTGAAATAAATCATTCAAGACGTAGGATCCAAACGCTGATATCCTTTGCACTGGGAGTTGTCCCTAAGAAAGATATAGGGAAAATTGTGAAGAGCAGTTTTCTAAGCTTCATATTGACGAATATAAGGGTAGACACGAAAACCAAATGGATAAAAGTGGTGTATATGGGTAACCGACCATTAATAACTTCAAATGTCGATCACTTGAACACGGGTGGGCAACCCATTGATAATATAAGTAGCTGCATCAAAAGAATCAGACCAGTGAGAGAGGGATATGTGAGTGGTATAACATAGGCAAAACCATATCAATAATGTGGTTGTGTTCAAGCTCGATCTGACCATTATGGCTCAAGAGTATATGGAAAGAAATCTGATTATGAATATCCTTTGTCTTAAAGTGATGACGTAAGCGACCAATTACGAACTTGGCCCCTCTATCACTCTGAAAAAACCTCAATGGCGGAAGAGATTTGGTCCTCCACAAAGGCCTCAAAGTGACATTAAGCCTCCCAAGAATCACATTATCGACATAGAGGGTAAAACCATGAGAGCTAGGAATGATCATCCAGGAAAAGGCCATAGTAAGAGAAACCATCAACAAATAAAACAGGAGAGGCCTCCCACAACTAACAATGAATTATAGCAAGTAACCATACATCACATTTATCATTTGCATGTAAAGGTAAATTTTTTCCTTTAGCCTTTTCAAATTCATAAAAAATGGTAGGTTTAAGCAAAATCAATGAGACAGATAAGGAACAACAAGCAATAAAAACAAAATTAACAAAATGTGGAACATGACCAAGGGTAGCATGGAAGGTTTCAAAAGACTCACGTGACTTATTTTATTCCACAACTAACAATAAGGAATTTGCACCATAGTCTAAAACATAGAGTCCATTTTCATTATGATTACGAGCCAAATTTTCCCTAAATATTTCACGCCAAATAATAAATGAGCAGTTATAAAAGCAAACAATTGACTTTGAATCTCGAGTAAACTTGCTAATCAAAAGCACATCTTTACTAATATTAGGAAAAATAAGTACGTAATAAATGGATATAGACTTAGAAAGCTGAGAATCACCAGTATCAGTAATAGGGAATTGATAACCATTACCAACAATTATACGGTTGAGACAATGATAAGGGACCATGTGATCTACATAAGAACGCTGAGAGATCAAGAAATTTTCGAAACAAGGTAAATAGGAACTTCCCTGGAGAGGGGGATGCTAGGATGTTGGCAAGAAACGGGAGTGGATTAAGTAAAAATAAAGGAGAGAGGGGGAACATATTAAAGCCCAAGATTGGAGAGACTTTGATACTATCTAGAAGTGACATCCCTTGAGTTAGGGTTTAGATTATTGAGTAAAGAACTAGAGGTAAATATGGAAACTATAACTAGACATATATTCTTAACATAGCTAGTCTTTTATTTCAACAACTTACATTATTTAATAATAATTAGTAGGGATTGCAATGGGGTTGGGGCGGGTACGGATTATGCTACCTCCATATCTGTCCACCTAAAATTTTCATACCTATACCCGTCCCATTACCCATGACGGGTACAACTTTAAAATCCACCCCGCCCCATTGGGTATTATACGAAATTCATACCCACCTCATCACTCACTTGGGGCTCTCTGCTAACTTCATACTCATTGTACTCATCTCACTTATATCTTCAAATATAGTTGAAATTCACTTTTTTTTAGAGCAACTTTTATATTCAAATTAGTAGATGTATTTATATGAAAATATTATAGGTAAGATATATGTAATATGGATAAACAATAATTTATTTTATATTAAATTAGCGGGTATATAACGGGTTTAGTGGGGCGGATAGGGATGGGGTGTGTGAACTAATATCCACGCCCATCAAAACTACCTTCATACCCGTCTCAATGGGGCGGATGCGGAGCGGAGCTCCACCAAAACCCGCCCCACTGCCACTCCTAATAATTAGGTTCCAAACCCTTTGATATACCTCACTTGAATTTGTTAAAAAAGATTGTTCAAGTTGAATTGGTTTCCAAAAATAAGATAGTTTACCATGATCATGTTGTTAATATTGTTAATATATAGGACCAGGGTCGATTAGACAGGATTAATTTGTTGGCGTGTTGTGATTGATCTGTTTGCAAAATGCATACCAGATATTTCCTCGGCTTTATGTGTTGAAACTTTGCTCTTTGATGAGTTCTTGAATATTCGATTTGTGTTACATCCTGTTTGATTGGTTTGTCCCAGCGTTGGTAGTCAATCTTTAAATTTAGGAAAAAATTAACCTCAGTTTCTTCTTTCTTGAATATTTAATAATAAAAATAGTTAGAATAAGTCAAGTTCATGATTAGATACAATTTTATTCTTATTGACTAGGCTAGAGTTATATTAGGACTAGTCTACATTTGTACTCTATTTATTCTCTTTCGTGTTAATCAGAATCATTATGAGAAATATTTTCTATCATGGTATCAGAGCAAGTTTTGATCCTAAACCTTAAACCCTAATTTTTCCGGCCTCCCTCCCCCTCTCTTTTCTTGCTGACTGAATTTTCGGTCAACTTCAGTCAAATTCAGATCAGATTCCGGCCAACATTTTCCTGTGGATCTTCAATTTTCTCCGGCGCCTCTCTTCTCCCGGCAGCAAATCTCTCTGGCATCAAACTCTTATGGCAGTCCAAGGTCTTCGGCCTTAGACTCTTCTTCCAGCAGCAACTTTATCTCCGGCTCCCAAGCTTCGTCGACTCCGGCTTGCTTTTTTCTCTGACACCACCGGCGTTATCTACACCAAAAATTCCAGCGTCGTCATTCCAGGGCTCCTCCTGCGGTTCTTCCCCAGTGGTTGTCCTTGTCGTATTCCTCAGCATAAACTTCCAATTAATTCTTCGCCGGCCCTAAAGTTCCAGTTCGTTCCAGCATCCATGTTCAGCAAAGCACATGAGATTCAAGCGCTATCAGTCACATAGCTGCGTCTGGACACGCGCGCTTAAGTTACATGCGCCAGTGCTCTACTCTGTGCATGAATTCCATGCGCCCACTTCTCTCCGCGTGTCGGTACACACACTTGACGGTCTCTAGGCAGAAGTGGATCATAGACATTCCCTGACATTTTATTAGCCATTAGTAATATGGCTTGTTTTGATTCTCGAAGGTGTGATATTTCGACATTCCCTGTCCTTTCTCATCATCGACGACACAATTACTTCAATTGGATCGTAGATTCCGATGTCACAAAATACATGGCATCGTCCCCTGTTGCTGTTGATCATGTCAAACCTTATCATGGTTCTTCTAGCATCTATGTTGGTAATGGTTCTCAACTTCCTATTACTCATGTTGGTGATTCTCGAATTTCTAAATAATTGTTTCTTTATGATGGACTTATTTTGCCTGATATCACTAAAACTTTACTTTCGATGAGCAATTTAACTCAGAATTTACATGGTGTTGTCTGCTTGATAATTGCTGATTTCTTATTCGGCATAAAATCATTCACGGTCATAGTGAAAATGGGCTTTATGTTTTAGACTATGGTGCATTTTCTTTGTTGCCTACTATGGAATCAAATAAGTCGCATGCATCCTTTAAAATCTGGCATGCTAGACTTGGTCGTGTTCCGCATTCCATTATTTTTGGTTTGCGTGCTGCTGGATCTTTATCTATCTCATCAATTTTACTGAAACCTACCCTTTGTGATGCATGTGAAAAGGCCAAAGGGAAACGTTTATACAAATGATAAACGTGCTGCTAGGGTACTTGATCTAGTTCACTGTTACTTATGGGGGCCCTCTCCTATTTTATTTGCTGATGGTGTCTCCTACTATGCTATTTTCCTCAATGATCATTCCCGACTCTCATGGTTTTACCCACTGCGTCTCAAATCTGATTGTTGGGATGTTTATCGCCAGTTTGAGGCTTTTGTGGAGAACCAATTTTCTTCCACCATTAAGGTGTTTTAGAGTGATGGGGGGACTGAGTTTGTAAATGGTTGCTTAAACTCTCACTTTCAGACAAAGGGGATTGACCATCAGATTTCTTTCCTGTATACTTCTGAGAAGAATGGTCGAGCTAAGCACAAGCACCGCCGCATTGCTAAGATAGGTCTATCTATGTTATACCACTCTCATTTCCCTCTCTCCTATTGGCCTAATGCCTTTTCAATAGCCACTTATACCACAAATTGGTTACCCACTCTCGTTCTTGGCAGACGATCACCATATGAAGTTATTAATGGCAGTGTTCTTATATGCACCAATTTTCATGCTTTTGGTTATCGGGTATTCCCTTCTATTTGCCCTTTTGTTGACCACAAGCTGTCTCCCCACAGTATTCCGTGTGTTTTTATTAGCTACAGTCTGCAATATAAAGGTTTTCGGTGCCTGATCATACTATCGGCAGAATTTATTTCACTCGATATGCTCATTTTGACGAAACATGCCTTTTATTTTCCCTATCCATTCCTTCGGTGATTGGTTCTCCGCCTTTAAGGTTAGATGTTTCTGCCTTTCTTAATCTTGATTCTGATTCAGCACCTCCTTTATCTATAGTTTCTCATGTGTCAACTACATCTCCTACGACACCATGTTCTATCTGCTTTGTTGATTTAGACCATCGAGTGGCTGCTTTGAGGCATTTTGCTCCGCCCATCTCGCCATCGACTAGCTCACCTGCCACTTCACTAGCCCCTTCACCGGCCACCTCACCGGTCCCTTTGCCGGCCACTTCGCCAATCGCAACTTCTCCTCCGGTTTCTCCACCTTGGCCTCACACTCATTGGATAGCTACTAGGTCAGCTACTGGCGCTATTTAGCGCAGGGATTATTCAGACATTGTCACTCTTGGTCTTAATGTTTCTCTACCTTATCAGTCAGAACTCATAGATTATCGCACTGCCGTTCAGGATCCATCTTGGTTTTCTACCATGGATGATGAGATGGGAGTTCTTCGTGGCTAGCGCACTTAGGATCTGGTGCCTCGACTTTCGGACATCAACATTGTTGGCTTCAAATGGGTTTATCGACTGAAGTATTGACTTGATGGCACTATTGAGCGTCATAAAGCTAGGCTTGTAGCACAAGGTTTCACATAGATTCTGGGTTTTGACTTTGACCACACTTTCAGTCTAGTGGTCAAAGCATACACAGTTCGTACTATTTTAGCTATTGCTATGATGCGCTCTTGGCCTCTTCATTAGTTGTATGTTCATAATGCTGTTCCAAATGACATCCTTGATGCTCCAGTTTATATGAAACATCCCATTAGATACAAGGACCATGTTCATCTAAATTATGTTTGTCGCTTGTAAAAGGCCATTTATGGACTTAAGCAAGCCCCCGGGCATGGTTTCAGTTCTTCAGCACTTATTTGACTCAGTTTGATTTTCAGTGCAGCTCAACCGATACTTCACTGTTCATTCTTTCGAGAGAATCATCATTACTGTATCTCTTGGTGTATGTGGAAGCATCATTCTTACAGGGAATGAATCGACTCTCCTTCGGCAGTTCATTGATCGGACACATCGATGTTTGCAATTAAGGATCTCAGTACTCTTCACTACTTTCATGGACTTGAAGTTTTGCCTGCTTCATCAGGTTTACTTCTTGGTAAAACAATGTATGCTCGGGATATTCTGACTCGTTGATGAATGACTGATGCTGCACCAGTCTCTACACCATTTATGTTAGGTTCTCAGTTATCAGTTCAATGAATCTGACTTTGTATCGTTCACTGGTTTGGGCTCTTTGGTATTTGATCATCACGTATCCAGACTTAGCCTTCTCAATCAACACAGTCAGCCAGTATCTTCAGGGCCCTAGAGATAATCATTTTGCTATGGTTACATGGATATCGTGCTATGTTTGAGGTACACTTCATTTTGGTCTCACTTTTCATTCTGCAAGTTCTCCCGAGGTGCAGGGTATTCTGATGCTGACTTGCTCGTTGTCAGGAGACTTGTCGATCTACTTATGGATATGCTATTTTCTTGGCGAGAATATTTTTTCCTAGAGTGCCAAGAAACAACAACCCATTTCTCGATCCAACATTAAGTCTAAGTACCGAGCTCTAGCCAACACCGCTTCAGAGATTGTTTAGCTGACTCGTTTGCTTCATGATCTTTGATTTCTATTGTCTGGCTCTTCATTACTGTTACGCAACAACAGTAACGCTATCTTCTTGGCTCAGAGTCAAATGGCTCACAAGCGGGCAAAGCACATCGACATCGACTATCACCTTGTTCGAGAGTTATTGGCTTCAAGCAAGTGGTGCATTGCTCATATTCCCATTTCTCTTCAGATTACGGATATCTTCACCAAGGGGCTCTCTAGTTCGCTGTTCAAGTTCTTCAGGTCCAAGCTCTGCATCGGCGAGCCACCGACGCTCTGCTTGGGGGGGGGGGGGGAGAAGTGTTAGAATAAGTCAAGTTGATAATTAGATAAGATTTTATTCTTGTTGACTAGACTAGAGTTATATTAGGACCAGTCTACATTTATATTCTATTTATTCTTTTCAGTGTTAATCAGAATCATTATGGGAAATATTTTCTATCAAAATATAAAGAGTAGTTATGTGATAGTAAAATAATCAACCAATGATAAGGTATATGCCAAATGGCCAAAACCTCAACAGCCTAATTAGCTAAAGGTTTTGGCCACTTGAGAGATTGAGTGACAAGACTGGAGTTGTCACTCGGCCACCTAAACCAGATAAGAGGGAAAGGAAATCTTGGGAAGAAAGGGTAAGTTCACACTTCTTCTTGATTATGCTATTATTTTTCTCTCCAGCTTTTGACCTAATTGATCATCAGAGCACGACCATGATGATATGACACCCTGCTTGATCATTTCTCTCTAGCTTCATAAGCACCATATTGGGTCAAGGAAGAGTTGGTGACATGATGAGCCCATATAAAAAATTGGGCTTCACATTGACGGCGTTTGAGGGGACGGTTACACAAAATCCCTTATGCAAATCAAGAAACCATGGAGGATAAACCCTTGATTGGTAGTGATGTTACTGGTGATACACAGACTAAATGGGAACCGAATGCCTTTGAGTCAGGCATACACCCACACACCAAGGAGAAGGTAGCCCCTATCCTCGAAAATACATCAGCTCTGATTAGCGCCATAGCTTCTAAATGGATAAAAATCTCAAGATGATAGAAGTAAGAAAGAAGGCCAGGATGACCGAAAGACGATGGGACCATTTAACCAACATGAACCCAATAAGGTATTTAAAATAGTTGGATTACCAAAGGCCAACCTCAAATGCAAGAAAGTAAGGAGAAGAAATCAATCAAAGCAATTTTGGATGTCCGCGAGATGAGGAGGTAGATCTTGAAAGGAGACCTGGTGTCCGAGCGATAATGGAAGATGAATGGGATGCCGCATACATCCATATATTCGTAGTGAAACATTGCTGATAGAATGTATTTCCCGTAGTGAATATTGTATTACTACTTAAAATAAATATAGTACAAAAGGAGAGCTAGTACTATTATAACTCTAGTCTAGTTAATAGCTCTATCCATATCCAATCAAATCAAATATGATAGTTGACTTATTCTAACAACCCCATCAAGCAAAGAGTCAGATGCTCAACAATGCAAAGCTTGGATTGGAAGAACTCAAACAGCAAATGGGAAATCCCTTTGATGAAGATGTCTGCAATCTGAAGAGCAGTAATAATGTGAACAATACGTAGCTTGCCAGAAGCAACCAACTCTTGAACAAAGTGATAATTGATGTCGGTGTGCTTCGCCCACTTGTGAGAAAATGGATTCTGAACTAAGAAGATGGCGCTACTATTGTTTCATAATAGAAGCAGAGAACTAGGAAGAAGAACTCAAAGATATCAAAATAGGTGAGTCATCCAAATAACCTCGGAAGCTGTGTTGGCAAGAGCCCGATACTCAAACTCAGTGTTAGAACGAGAAATAGTGGACTATTTCTTAGCACTCTAGGAAACACTGTTTCCACCAAGAAAACATATCTGCAAGTGGATCGGCGAGTCTCCAGATAGCGACCCCAATCAACATAAGAATAACCCCACACCTCAGGAGAGCAGCGTTCCTCAAACATAACTGATAATCCTACCCTTTTGTGCTAGGATTGCAGTAACATAGCTCTACCAGTCCTCCAATTCTGAATTCAACATTGTACTATTCTTTAGTTGGGGTCCTTCAGTACCTGACCATTACTCGTCCCGATTAGGCCTTTTTGGTCAACATTATTGATCACTATCTTCAGGACCCTTGTGACGATCATTTTGCTGTATATCCTTCTTAACATATCTTGAACACTCGTTTACGACCCCATTTCACCCTAAAAGGCATCCACCATCAGATTTTGTGCTTGTATACTCTGGAGAAAAATGGGCGAGCTGAGCTCAAACATAGACATGTCGCTGAAATGGGCCTCACAATGCTGTTTAACTCGCACATACCCATTTCTCACTAGGATAATGCTTTTGCCACAACTGTTTACACCATCAGCCAATTACCTACTCCAGTTCTTCAATGCTTCTCCTTATGGGTTTCTCTACGGTCGTGATCTTGTCTACTCGAATTTTCATCCGTTTGAGTGCTAGGTATTTCTATTTGCTCACCCTTTTGCCAATAATAAGTTGACTCCCAGAAGAATTCCTTGTGTTTTATTGGATATAACTAAAACTACAAAGGTTTTTGGTGTCTTGATTCTTCTATAGGCAAGGTTTATATCACTCACCATGCCAGATTTGACGAGATGCATTTTCCTTTCGCCTCTTCCATGGCCTCGGTGGCTGGGTTTTCTTTGTCGACTTTGGATGTTTCAACATTTATTGATCCTGATGGTGCCCCTACTCCTTCTTTTCTTGTGCCTGCTATATCTTCTTCAACCCCTTGCTCCATTTAAGCCATTAATATGGTTTTAGTTAATCATCCAGCACTGCTAGTCTCCCCACCGGCCAGTATTGCCAGTTTGGCCACCCAGTCATTGCCCAGTTTGGCTGACCTATCTTTGGTTTCTTCAGCCGCCTCTACTCCTCGAGCTTCTCCTTCTTGGTCTCACACTCATTGGATGGAAAATCAATCGGTGAATGGGGCTATTCAACACAGAGATTATTCGAATATTGTCGGTCATGGCCTTTTTGCTACCCTACTTGCTCAGTCAAAACCCACATATTACCGCACATCTATTCAGGATCCTTCTTGGGTTTCTATTATGGATGAGAAGATAGCAGCTCCTCATGGACAGCGTACATGAAATTTTGTTCCACGCCAATTGGATGTAAACATTGTTGGCGTCAAATGGGTCTATCAGCTAAAGTATCATCCCGATGACATGGGTGGTCATCACAAGGCTCGACTTGTAGTGCAGGGATTTTTCATATCCATGAATTTTATTTTGATTGCACTTTCATCCCTGTAGTAAAGCCTACATTATTTGGACAGTTCTCACCATTTCCACAATGCGTTCCTGACTACTCCATTACCTAGATGTTAAGAACGCATTCCTTAACGGCATCCGCAATGCTCCAGTTTATATGGCGCACCTTGTTGGCTACAAGGACCCGCTCCATCCAGATTTCATTTTTCACGTACTGATGCTATTTATGGTTTTAAGCAAGCCCCTCGAGCATGGTTTTAGTGATTCAACACTTATTTGACTCAGCTCGGGTTCCAGTGCAGGTCCGTCGACACTTCTATTTTGTCCTTTCTCGAGGATCATCATTACTGTACTTTCTAGTTTATATCAACGACATCATCCTTAAAGATAATTTCAACTCTTCTTTGGAAGATTATTGATCTGACAAATCGAGAGTTTGCCATTATGGACTTAGACGCCTTGCATTACTTTCTTGGCTAAGAAGTATCACCTACTTCATCAGGTGTACTTTTTGGTGAAACTAAGTATACCTGATACATTCTCACTGGTGCTGGGATGTCTGATACTACTCCTGTCTCTACCCCCTTTGTGCTAGGATCGTAGTAACATAGCTCCTCCAATCCTCCAATTCTAAATTTGACATTGTATCGTTCTCTAATTGAGGTCCTTCAGTACCTGACCATTACTTGTCCTGATTTGGCCTTTTTGGTCAACACTGTCAGTTACTATCTTCAGGACCCTGCGGCGACTATTTTGCTGTAGTTACTCAGATTCTCCGATATGTTCGAGGAACACTGCTCTCTTGAGGTGTTGGGTTCGAGGATCACGACCATAGAGAAGCCCATAAGGAGAAGTACCCTGAAGAAATAGAGTACGTAATCGGTTGATGGTGTAACCAGTTGTGGCAAAAGCATCATCCTAGTGAGAAATAGGCATGTGCGAGTCAAACAACACCGTGAGGCCCATTTCATTGACATGTCTACATTTGAGCTTAGCTCGCCCATTTTTCTCCTAAGTATACGGGCACGAAATCTGATGGTGGATGCCTTTGGGGGTGGAATGGAGTCGTAAACGAGTGTTCAATAACTCTGTACCACTGTCACTCTGAAATACCTTAATTTTGGATGAAAATTGATTCTTGACTAGCTCTTCAAACTGCAAGTAAATGTCAACAAATTCTGATTTGTGATGAAGTGGAAATAGCGGAGTAAAATGAGATAAATCGTCCACAAATAAGGCATAATAAGAGAAACAATTCGATGATAAATGCGGGGAAGGACCCCACAAATCATAATGTATCAAGCCAAGTATGTGCGCATCATGTTTATGGTTTTCAACAAAATCCAACCGTTAACATTTTTCCATAACACATGGGGTGCATGTTTGCGGTTTAGGCAATATAGAAGAAATAAAAAGTAAATCAGAATTTTGTAAAGTAGAAATAACTACAGTCGGTACATGACCTAATCTAGAATGCCAAAGCTCATAGGATGCCCGTCCTTTATTCTGCTTCAAAAAGGAAACTAGAGTTGCCTCACCTTTATCCAAAATGTAAAGTCCACCTTCACTGTGGCACCTGCCCACGATTGCCTTGGAAACTTTGTTCCAAATCACAAAGTTTCGATCATCAAAAGTGAAAAATACATTCAAATCCTTGGTCAGTTTACTAATAGACAATAATTTCTTAGTAATCTAAGGAACAAAAAAAATCAGATAAATATAAATCATCAGAAATATGAGAATCACTAATATGCTATATCTAAATAGAAGAACCATTAGCAATCGAAATAGGAGAATTACCAGAATAGGTAGTGACACTCTCCAACCCAGACGCCGAAGATGTCATGTGACTGGTTGCATCAACATATCAATCAGAGGTATGAGTAGAAGGCTCTAACTACAGAGATGACTGAAAATTTTTAGCCAAGTGGGTTGAGTTTGGGTCAACATCTTGTAACAAGTTATAACATAATGACTGGGATGACCACACCAGGTACAGTGTGGGCACCCATGGCCTGAAACAGAAGCACCAGTTGCAGACTGAGCATGCCAGCCACCTCTGCCACCATAGAGACAGTTGAATCTGCCACCCCTGGCGGCGTGTGAACCTTTTGCACCACCGTCCCTCGCCAACATGTGATCCCACGTGCGGCCTTCCAAGGGTTTTTTGCCTACTACAAATGCCACCGGACCTGATGCTGGTGCTAAGTGGCCCTGTAAATTCTTCAAAAATGCCTCGTAGTTTTTGGCACAAGATAAAACAACGGCATATAATGGCACATGGGAAGAATTAATAAATGAGGCAGAAAAATATTTGAACTCAGGACCAAGAGTAGTTAAAAAAATAAGAATTTGATCATCATTTGTAACTGGAGAACCAATAACAGATAACTGCTCAAAAAAATCTTCAAATTTGAGATGGAGTTCATGAACTGTACCTGTTTTACTTATACCATGAGCATCAGCGTGAAGACGAAGAATGGTGGAGGTGCTACTATTTTGAAAATTTGTGGCAATGTTATCCCAGATTTCCTTGCCAGTAATTAATAATGTATTACTGCTCAGAATAAATAGAGTACAAAAGGAAAGCTAGTACTAGTATAACTCTATTCTAGTCAACAACTCTATCCATATCTAATCAAATCTAATCAGATACTTGACTTATTCTAACATTCACTTTCCACAATAGAAACAAATGTCCTCAGAGTGGATGTCTCTAAAGATAAATGACAAAGGGTCGTCTTTTGTGAAAATCATTGAGTGTTGGGACATGGAGGACTAACTACACACTATCTCCACTAACATGGAAACCTTTGCAATACTGCAGCCATATGGTGCAAGGTATTTTGCAACCACTCTCACGAAAGCCTCCATGGTGTGTTTCAAGAATTTAAAGAGTGATGTGGTAGAATTGTATCAGAGTGGTGCATTGTAAGCATGGAGGCATATAACCTACAGATTCCATAATGGGTATCATCTTCTTGGGATATATCTTGTATAAACATGCATATGCATGCACAGAAACACAGGTAAAATTTTTAGTATTTTCCTAGATTTACTATGTAACCAAAATACTTCACTCAAAACCTTTCTCTTGTTCCAAAGCTAGATCAAGAGGGTATTTTGATTGTTTTATTCTCGAGGAGGATTCTTGTAACCCAATACAGTAACCGAGTCAAATTAATATTTAAGGAAAGTGTATATTAACGCAACTCAAATTGATATCCAAGTTTCATTACACCAAATTTCAACAATCACATAACATTTATCATCATACATTTTTATATATTTACTCATTCTTCTTCCACAAGCCAAATTACTGCTATTTGTTTCTTTCAACGCTCTTAAAGAGTAATTCTTTACCGTGCGAGACATTTCTTGGCATCCGTAAGTGACATGACATCCACCTTTGGGAAACTGGAGAAGTTTGAAGGTGTTGATTTCCATAGATGGTCGGAGAAAATGCATTTACTCCTTACAACTCTAAAAGTGGCATATGTTTTGTCTACTCCAATGATAGAACCATCAGATAATGAACCATTGGTATCAAAATGTTGAATCTACAAAAGAGTTGTGGAAACCATTTAAAATTGTTGAATAAAATTGTTAGGCAACCATTTAAAAGTGTTGAAAAAACTTCAAAATTGCTAGAATTCATAATTAGTGACTTGTGTGACTTGCATGCAACACCGTCTTTGAGGAGTAAAAAGTACTTAATAACATTCATTGATGATTATTCAAGATTTTATTGCATTCCAAAGATGAGGCAATTGATAAATTTATGACTTATAAAAATGAGGTTGAATTGCAAAAATCTACTTTGATTAAAAAGTTACGCACTGATAGAGGAGGTGAATATTTTTATCCTACATTTTTTGAGTCTTGTGGTATCATTCATAAGGTTACCGCTCCATATACATCGCAAAAAAAAGGGTGGAAGAAAGGAAAAATAGGGTCCTGAAAGAAATGGTTAATTCCATGCTATCCTACTCAGGACTGAGTGATAGATTTTGGGGTGAAGCCATGTTAACGGCTTGCTATTTATTAAATAGGGTTCCTAATAAATGGAATAGGATCACTCCGTTTGAGCTTTGCTATAATAAGAAACCAAACTTGACTTATCTTCAAGTTTGGTGTTGTCAGGTAGTTGTTAGACTTCCCAATCCCAAGAGAAAAACATTGGGGGAACGAGGTATTGATTGCATCTTAATTGGATATGCTATGCATTCCAAGGCTTATAGGTTCTATATTACAAAACCTAATGATTTTATTTCGATTCACACTGTAATTGAATCAACAGATGCTTTGAAAATCAATTCTCATCAGTGCCAAGGCCAAGGGATTTAGTTCCTACTTAAAGTAAAACTATGGAGAAAGATGAAATATCTCCTCAAGTCAAGTCACCTAAGCTTTGAAGGAGCAAGAGAGGTAGGATTGAGAAGTCTTTTGGTCCTTATTTCCAAATTTATTTGGTTGAGAGTTCGAGAGATGAGATAGGTTATCAATATTTGTATTTCTATCATATTGAGGAGGATCATAAGATATTTAGTGAGGCTATGAAGTCTCGAGATGCTGCTTTCTAGAAAGAAGTGATAATCGATGAGATGGATTCCATCATGGGTAATAATACGTGGATTTTTTTGATCTCCCTCGTGGTAGCAAACCATTGGGTTGCAAGTGGATCTTCAAAAGAAAGATGAAAGTCGATGGCTCTATTGACAAGTATAAAGCTAGATTGGTTATCCAAGGCTTAGGCAAAGGAATGGTATTGATTATTTTGATACATATGCCCCAGTTGCTCAGATCTCCACTATTAGATTGTTAATTGCATTGGAAACTATTAACAACCTAGTGATCCATCAAATGGATATCAAAAATGCATTTTTGAATGGAGATCTAGAAGAGGAGGTTTACATGAAACAACCTGAAGGGTTTGTCATGCCTGGAAATGAGCATAAAGTTTGTAAATTTGTCAAATCATTGTATGAGCTAAAAAAAGCTCCTAAACAATAGCTTTATAAGCTTTATGGGGTGGTTTTATCGAATGGCTATGAGTTAAACCAATCTGAAAAATGTTTTCAATAGTTCTGGAAATGGAGTTATCATTTGTCTACATGTAGATGATATGCTGATTTTTGGCACAAATCAGATCCAAGTTGACCTTATGAAGTCATTCTTGTCATCAAGCTTTGACATGAAAAACATGGGGGGGGGGGGGGGGCAGATGTGATTCTTGGTATTAAGACCAAACAAGAGAACAAAGAAATTTCTCTGATACAATCTCATTACAATCAGAAAGTACTAAAGAAATCCAATTGTCATAGTTGTTCCCCGGTCAACACTCCAATAGATTCAAGTCTGAAGCTTATTCCTAATAAGGGTAAAACGATATCACAACTTGAGTACTCATAAGTAATTGTTGATTGATGCATGCCATGACAAGCACAAGGCTGAACATCTATTTTGCGGTTGGCAAATTGAGTAGGTACACAAGCAACCCCAGCACACGTTATTGGCAAGCAGTTAGGCGTGTACCTAAGTATCTAAAGTAAACCATGAATTATTGTTTGTGCTATGTTGGATTTCCTTTGGTTTTAGAGGGTTATTCAGATACTAGTTAGATAACAAATACAGAAGATCATTCTTCTACACAAGTAACCCCAACACACATAATTGGCAAGAAGTTAGGCGTGTACTTAAGTATCTAAAGTAAACCATGAATTATTGTTTGTACTATGTTGGATTTCCTTTGGCTTTAGAGGGTTATTCAAATGCTAGTTGGATAACAAATACAGAAGATCATTCTTCTACAACTGGCCGGGTATTCTTGCTTGGTGGAGGTGCCATTTCATGGGATTCTAAAAAGAAAACTTACATAAATAACTCCACTATGGAGTCATAGTTTATAGCTCTTGCAGTAGCCGGTAAGGAGGTGGAATGGTTATAGAATCTAGTATATGAAATTCCATTGTGGCCTAAGTTGATTTCACCTATCTCTATTCATTGTGATAGTACAAATAGTCTATCTAAGGCTTATAGTGAAGTGTACAATGGAAAATCTAGGTACTTGGGCATTAGGCATAGCACGATTCGTGAGTTAATAACTCATGGTGTGATTTTTGCTGATTTTGTAAGATCTCAACACAATCTAGCAGATCACTTGAACAGGGGACTAGCTAGGGACTTGGTAAACAAGTTGGTGATCAGGATGGGTTTAAAGCCTATTTAAATCTTTAATTGTGGGATACCTAATTTTGCTCAGATACGAGATTGGAGTAAAATTCAATGTGGAAAGCCTATTGTTTGAGATTGATACATATGATTTCATATCCCGAAGGTAGTATGTTTGAACCTGCATGAAAGTTAGGTTTAAGTTTATCTTCTTAGTGGATCTTTTGACAAAGTACATTTACAGGAGTACGATTAAAGGGATTCACCTATATGAAGTGTGAAGTGTAGCCACTTTAAGAAGCTCGGGCTTGGGTTTATATGCACTCATGAATGGATAGGAACACATGGCTTATATAGTGTCAGGTTTTAGCTTTTGAATTGTATTTGAACTTGTGTGTGGATTATCTTCAACTGTTCAAATGGGTTGAAGGGTTCAATCTTTAAAGACACCCCAATTCTTAAATATTTGGAATATGTATTTCACTAAGGTGAAAATTCAATCTTCAAGATATTTCATTTATGCACTTGTTTGGTTTGGTTGTTGAAATTTTTGAATCTAGGATAATACTTAAATGAGGGGAGGATTGTTTGGTGTTTTAAGAAACACAAGTTATTTAAGTATGATTGGATTCGAGTAGTTGTGAGCTCGGGATGTCAAAACAAAGTTGGTGGTGCAGAGTGTACACTTGTATAAACTTTCTACGAGCTTACTCTTTTTAGGATAAGTATTAAATTATGTTGGTCAGAATTTTGATGACTAACATATCTTATTCTGGTGTGAAAAATGTACATTTCAGAGTTTATTATAATTCTGATAACTATGGCACACTGGATGTGGAAAATGTAATCATTTATATGGAAAGATTCGTTGATTCAGAATTCTATTCTGATAACTAGGGTACATAGGATTTGAAAATGTAATCATTCACTGGAAAGATGCGTTGTATTGGATGATGTGTTAGAATTGCATCAGAGTGGTAAATCGTATGCATGGTGGCCTATAACCATAGATTCCACGATGGGTAGCATCTTCTCGAGACATCTCATGTATAAACATTTGTATGCATGCACAAAAACACGAGTGAAATTTTAGAATTTTCTTAGATTTACTCAGTAACCAAAATATTTCACTCAAAACCTTTCTCTTGTTTCAAGCCTAGATCAGGAGGGCATTTCTATTGTTTTGTCCTCGAGGAGAATTCGTGTAACCCAAGGCAGTAACCAGACCAAGTTACTCTTTAAGGAAAGCGTGTATTAACGCGAATCAAATCGATATCTAAGTTTCATTACACCAAAGTTCAACAATCACATAACATTTACAAGCATACAGTTTTATAAATTTACTCATACTTCTTCCACAAGCCAAATTACTGCTATTTGTTTTTTTTCAACACCTGCGTCTTACAAAGTAATATATTATCAATGAGGGCTTAGATTTAATACTTTAAAGTTGCCAAATAAAACATAAATAAATTGACCAAGATAACCTAAAAATTACTGATGAAAAATTCTATCTGGTTTCATGCGCCAATGTCTTCTGATGCAGTGGTGGAACCAGAACATTATGTAAGGGGGGGCTGAAAAGAGAGGCAAAATTTTTTTGAATGCTAAATACAACAATATTTTAACTAACAACGCTTACGCAATAAGATGAATACATAATAATTAGATTTTTACAAGTACGATAAGTCACTGCATAAAAAACTACTTTCTAATACTTGCGTTGCTAGTAGTCGAACCACTAACCACCGGAGACAATTGTATCACACAAGTTATACAAACACGGGAAAATATTATATTCAATTCAAATAAGCTATTCACAATCCACATAATTCAAGTAAGCTATTCAAATTCAACACAAGTCCACAAAATTCTTGAAGAGAGGAGCACAGTACCTTGCGAGTCGAGTCAGCTGACTGTGAGTTCTTGGAAAATCGCAGCGGAGTAAGTTCTTGGTCCTACCTTTGTGCTGTCTGCGGATTTCGATGCTCAATTTCGTGCTGTTGTAACATCAGCATGTCCAAGAATGACAAAAGTCTTCAAACAAAGCAATAATTTCTCTCCAGTGATATAAACAAATAGACTAATTAAACAAAACTACACACCTACCCAATCACAACCAAATATAAATCTTGCAAAAATATAATCACACAACTTATAACTTAGTCAGTCATCAACATAAGATTCTTAACAAATAGTTTGAAGGTAAAACACTATATAACCTCTAACTAGTTCCTATCTTAAATGAATTGTTTCATTAAATTAAACTTTCTAACTATTTATAAATACACGACAAGAGTTACATCACCACAAAAAAACAAAAAAAAAATCAAATCCTCGCATTGCATACCTTGCCCAGTTGCCCTTGGTTTAGCTCGGACTCGGAGTCTCGGACGCTGTCGCTGGCTGAGGTTAGAGACGTCGAATGCGGGCGGCCGAACGGCGGAGCACTCATCAGCGCGGAGGATGGACGACCACCGGTCATGGACTCATGGCGGTCGGCGGAAGTGGGAAGAGCAAAATTTGAGCTCTGAGATTGAGACGGGATTCTCTTCTAAGAATTGGAAAGGTAGGGTTTTCAAGTGTGTATTTGGGCCAATTGGGCTGAAGCCCAATTGGCCATCCACTCTTTTTTTTGCCTATACAAATACAAAACGACGTCGTTTTACTTATGGCAAAACGACGTCGTTTTTTTTAGTGAGAAAACAAAAAAAATAGAAAGTTTCAGACATGGATCATCTTCTTCAATAGAGAACAGAACAGAGGGCGGGGCTAGGGTTCAAGGGGGCAGAATCCGGTGGCTCCCGGTGGCTGTAGGCCTAAATTCTGGGCCGCCGAAACCTATGGGTGGCGCTAGCACCCCCTCGCCCCCCGGTTCCGCCCCTGTTCAGATGTCACCTACCTTCTATTCATATACGATGAAGGTTGGTGATATTGGAAAACAGCGACACTCATATGAATTTGGCAAATAGTTACTATGCACCAGTTTCACAATCAATTATAAAAATAATCAGTTTTTTGTTCTTTGACAAGTTTATACCAACCTAAACATTTTCATACCTCAAGTTGGAGTGTTGTAATTGGCAAAATCCATCACCACACTTCCGGGTTCTTCTCAAAGCGCTGCAATAGTTTGCAATTACCGCACCACATAATTTTATTTCTTCAATAATCCTCATTTGCACATCCTACGGCTGTATAAAAGACTTATGTGAACATAAGATGCATGGAGATCAGGTAAAACATATTTTGATCTATGACAGGAAAAATGAGAAGTCACAGTGGCGGGATTGATCATAAGACCAAGGTTTTATAGAGCACAAAGAATTTCAACTCAGTAACTGTTGGATAATTTAAAATGTAAATTTTTTTAGATGAAAACACCCAGGGAGAGGATGTGATGGAAAGGTAAAGAGTATATGTAACTTCCTTGCTAATATGGGAGAAAGAAAACGGGTTGGCATCAAAATAATAGGCATTCCTAGCCTTCCATAAAGCCCAGCAGATCAGTGGAGGTATCAGGTGACATAGCATTTTCTGAACCCCAGAAAGGTCACTACAATTCCAGAAAATGAAGAAAGTATCCACAATGTTATGCACATTTTGCAAATTGAAATTCACTAAAGCAGCACTCTGAATCCAAATAGATTTAGCAAGATGGAAATTTATGAAGAAATGTTCCATGGAGTCAGATTGATTGCACAGAGGGCATTTAGAGGCCAAACTAAAACCACATTTTATGAGGATATCATCAAATGGTAAGAGTGAGTTAAGAAATTTCCAAGTAAAGATAGCGATCTTCTTAGGTAACCTAGGATTTCATATGAGCTTAGTAACTGGGTAATTACCTGATTTATATGTTAGTATTTTATAGGCAGATTTGAAAGAGAATCTACCAGTCATTTCAGGTTTCCAAATCAATTTATCCTCTCTACCGTGTTCAATTTCTGCATCCTGCAAAAAAAATAAAGTATCATGTTCCACGAAAGGAGCTATCTGTGATAAAATTGATACTTTGTTTTAAATAAAATCAGCAACTAAGCAAGGATAGAACATGGATATGATGTGAGATGGTATACAATTTATCAACGGACCATTTGGACACCAGTTAGCACACCAAAAATCACACTTACCTTGTCCATGAATAATTAGAGAATTATTTTCTGTAGTAGGGTTAATATTACAGATTCTCTTCCATGTTTTTGAATTATTGTGAGACTGGGGAAGTGACCACAGTAATTTTGCCCACATTGTGTTACCTAGCTGGCTTTTCCACCATAGTTTAAGTGAACAAGCATCAACAGTTGACTGAATGGATCTAAAACCTAAACCATAGTGAGATTTAGGAATAGCAATTTCTGCTCATTTCTTCCAAACCCTATGTTTTCTATCCTCAGTTTCCCCCCAAAAGAATCTAGACATTCTTTTCTCCATGGATTGAACAGTAGAAATAGAGGGTTTAAGGACAGACCAAATGTGTTGGGGGAGAGAATATATGCATGATTGGATCAGTATCATTTTCCCTCAAGGACTTAACCATCTGTTCTTCCAATTTTTAAATCTTTTATCCATGATTTCAAGGATGGGGTGGAAGTATCTAGTTAGAGTTCTACCTTTAAAAATAGGGCAGCCCAGGTATTTAAAGGGAAAGGAGCCCTTCTTCATCCCTATGATAGATCTAATCTGATGGTTCTTTGCAACTGTAGCCCTCTTACTAATGTAGAACTCAGATTTTCCATAGCTAATTTTCTGGCCTGATGTTAACTCAAAAAAAATGCAGAATAGCTTTAATCCTAATCAGAACAGGTTTAGAAGCTTGCATGAAAATAATGGTATCATCTGCATTGCTTAAATGAGTGACTGGGGTAATGTTAGAAGGCAGTGAGAAATATTGCAAACTGTTATTTTGAAAAATGAATGAAAGACTCCTGGAAAAAGATTCAGTGAAAATATTAAAGAGGAAAGGAGAGAGTGGATCACCTTGTTTGATTCCTCTACCTGATTTAAAAAAACCAACAGGGTTACCATTGATGAGCACAGAGAAATAGGCATGGGAAAGATTGTTCATAACAGCCCTGAGGAATTGACCTGAGAAACCAAATTTACACAGTATGTTTTGCAGAAAACCCCAGCTAACCCTATCAAAAGCTTTTTTTAAGTCCAGTTTGAGCATACAATTGGGGATCCTATTTTTTCTATCTAGGAATCTAACCATCTCCTGAAGGTATAAGATATTATCAGAGATATCTCTGTTCTTCATGAAAGCTGTTTGGTTATTTGAGATTAGTTTCTCCATATAGGGTTTCAATCTTTCCATGAGGACCTTAGAGCAGATTTTGTTAGCAACATTAGAAAGGCTAATAGGTCTGAAATCATCAAATGAAGATGGAGTAGGATTTTTAGGAATAAGAGTTATCCAAGTGCTAGAGATACCTCTTGGCATGTTAGAACCAGAAAGGAAATAATTTACTGCAATAATGAGGTCTTCTTTTATGAAATCCCAGCATTTAATGTAAAATTTGCTTGAAAACCCATCAGGTCCTGGGCTGCTATTCTTATTTAGACTCATAACCACAAGTTTAAGTTCAGTTTCAGTTACAGGCTGGGATAGTCTAAGATTGTCTTGCTCAGTAATGATGTAAGGTATTTGACTAAGGAAATGGGGTTAGTAGGTAGAATCCACTGAGTTCCTAGGTTCAGTCAGGGAGGCCAGGGAAGTAATTAACAGCTTCCTTTTGGATATCTACAGTGTTATCAAGCCATTGACCTAGAGAATTTTTTATCTTGGATATATGCAGTCTACAATTTTTCTCCTGAACAGTCTTGTGAAAAAATTGAGTATTATTATCACCACACTTAAACCAGCTTAGCCTGGACTTATGTTTCCAGAACTTTTCTTTCTCTTTTAAAGCTCTAAGAAGTAAAGCCCTTTTTTCATTAAGGTTGATAAAGTCAGTTTCTGAGTGTGTTAGATCATACACAGCTTCTTGTCTCCTCAGATTATCCTCAGCATTAATTAAATTAGAGTCAATGTTTCCAAAGCTTTCTTTGTTCCAGATCTTAATCACTTTCTTAACTCTGATAAGCTTTAGGTATAGTCCCATCATTCATGTTTGGTTAACAGGAATGGTCCAATTATGTTTGATCAAATCCAGGAAATCGGATCTATTAAACCAGCAATTAAGAAACCTAAATGGTTTAGGGTGTGATGGGACTTGGGATGCACTTTGTAAGAGAAGAGGTGAATGATCTGATGATTGCCTATTAAGGATCTGAATTGTTGAGGCTGGAAATTTATTACTCCATTGAACAGTACATAATTCTCTATCCAACCTTTTTGAAGTAGGATTTCTAAGTCTAGAATTGGTCCATGTAAACATATTCCTTACTGTATTGATCTCCTGTAGTCCGTAGTTATTAATCCAGTTATGAAAATCCCTAATGCTGCCTAGATTCGGAGAGCTAGGGCCTCTATATTCATCAGGTGTGATGATTGTATTAAAATCACCTATGAAAACAGTTTCATTAGATGGAAGGAGGCTTAGATCATGCCATAGTTTCTTTCTACCTTCTCTATTCCTAAGGGCATATACAAAGACCATTTCCATTTGAGAGTTAGAGCCTAACTGAGTGATTTTTACATTTAAAATTGTTCATGGTGGCATACAAAATTAACAGTCATTGAGTCATTCCACATAAGCCAAATTTTGCCATTATGAAGAAGGAGGTTATGAGAATAATGCAGTTTCTCCATATATGTTTGGCATTGAGAATCATACATGGGTTCTATTACACATAAAAGCTAAATTTTCTTATGAACAGTCAAGTGTTTCAATCTTAGCAATGAGGTTTCAATTCCTCTTAGATTCCATATCAGAAAATTAAAATTGAAACAGTGCATCATTGTTCACCTGATTTATGGTTTTTAGTGGAAGATGCAGTTAGAATATCATAAGATTAACATGATCGCTCCAAATAAAAATTGCAAGACATTTAAATCTTGCGCATAGGAATTATGTGCGACATGAAATAATAGTGTGCAAAACACATGCATAAGTTACATTCAAAAGGAAAACAGTATTTCAGATCTATTTTTGTGAAGCTATATATGGAAAATAAACTTCACATTAGAAGTGCGCAATTAAACTTCCGAGAAAGAGAAAAAATGATGGGTTTGCATTAAAAGTTTCCATAGAAAATAAGGGTAATAATGTGTGATTGCACTACTGAAAATCTAGTATATACGTACCGGTATAAAATCATGAGTACAGAATGCCGGTGGAAAAGTACACTATTGCACCGGAAAAACTCATGTTTACCATACTACACTACAACAAATTGAACCTATTACTTCTCCTCTTTTACCTCGATTTTCTGGTTTCGGGAATATAACCGAGGTAAATAGTTCTTTTACCACAGTTCTAATTTTTTTCGAAGTTAAAAATATTTTTTACCTCGATTTAAAAAATCTGAGGTAAAAAGTAACTTTTTACCTCATTGTTTAAAAAACAGAAGTAAAAGCCTGTCATTAGTGATGTCGCACGAATGCCTAGCTTACTGACGTGGCAAGTACCTCTCGCATACATGAAATGACCGACGGCGCATACATGTCTTGCTTACCGACATGTTACCGATGTCGCAGGTACCTCTTGCAGATATGAAATGACTGACATCGCACAATGTTTGACTTACTGATGTCGATTATTATTCTGATTGACATCGCACGTACCTCTCACAGATGTCACACACATGTCTGGCTTACCGACGTATTACTGACGTCGCAAGTACCTCTTGCACACATGAAATGACCGACCTTGCACACATATGTGGCATACCGATGTCGATTATTATTGTGATCCGACATCGCACCTCTCGCAGACACGAAGTGACCGACGTCGCACGTATGTCTGGCTTACCGATGTCGCACGCACCTCTTGCAGACACCCTTACGATGCACGATTTAAAATAATTGACTATATATATATATGTATATATATTAATAATGTAATTTTTTTAAATAAAAAATATAATATTTAATTTTTTATGCAACTCCATTTGTCTGAAATTCTATTTTTTTATTATTATATTTTTAACTATGACTTTATGTTTATATTTTCAAATGAAATAAATTAAATGTAGAGTTCGAGTAACACATGATCGAGATTTTAATAATAAAATTTAATGTTAAACAAAACTAAAATATAATTTTGTAATTTTTTATGCTACTCCATTTCTTTTAAAGTTTTAAAAGATTTTATAACTATACTTTTAACTATGTCTTTATGTTTATATTTTTCAAATGAAATAAATTAAACGTAGAATTCGAGTAATATGTGATCGAAGTCGAATATCAATAAATAAATTTTATTTTTTCACCGAATAAAATTTAACATACTTTTGATTCATAATTATATAAAAAATAGTACCAATTTAGCGATTAGATGAATATATCACTTTTAGAAAATAGGCACATAGACTGGTATGAGTTACTCAATAACATGTACTAGTGCTTTCCAACATTTAACTAAAATTTTTATTTTATTTTTTATTTCTATATTTAGAAAGGAATAATAAAAATCATGTATTTTGGAGAAATGGATAATAGGTAACATAACTTTGGGCCATAGTGTATTTTTTCAAGATTGTGTAGAAGTAAGCAATGTTGACTTTCAAGGCCATTTCGTTCACCCATACATGTCCAAATTGCAAATTCACAATATTATAGTATTGAGTTTCATTTTGGTGTTAAGAACAGATTCTCTCCCTTCTCTCTAAACTAATTACTATTCACGCAATTTTTGTACTTTTTCCGGTTGCTTTATTCCTTTATATCCGTTCTGTCATTGTAACGGTTCCAAAATTCTACTGTTCTCCACCGCGCCATGGCGGCGCCTCCGCTGAAACGCGGTGGCACCCATCCGGATAGGAGTTTCCTTCAAGCTCTAGCTAATCGACCTCCTCCTCTCTATGCCTCTTTGCCATCAAACCCAGAAATCACACCAAAGACCACTTACAAGGGTGACATCGCATGTATTGTTACTCGAAAGGAAGCTGAGATTCTCGCCGGCCACTACAGCAACGCACTAGTGGGTAAATTCATAAGGGGAAAGCCGACTATGGAGCAACTTAATGAAGCTTTCAAGTCAGTTGGATTCAAAGGGAAATTTCAACTGGGTTCGATTGACTATCGTTATGTTTTGATTAGGTTTGACGAAAAGGAGGATTATCAGAGGATGTGACTAAAGGGGCAATGGAGCTTTCTTGGGGCATCAATGAAGGTACTCAAGTGATCTGTATATTTCTCCCTTGATATCAAGTCATCTATTGTCCCGGTATGGATTACCATTAAAAATGTGCCTATTTTCTTCTATAACGAAACCATGATCCAGAGTATGGGCAACCAGATAAGACAATTCATTAAAATGGATGCTGCAACTATAGGAGTTACTAGGCCATCTGCTGTGAAACTATGTGTAGAAGTGGACCTTAGGAAAAAACTCCCCGGTTTCATTAGGGTAGATATTGAAGATAATGGAATTGAAAACAAGGTTCTAAAGCTCCCTATTGAGTTTGAAGACTTACCACTATACTGCGATCATTGTCAGTCCATTGGACATGATGACTCTACCTGTATTTATCTGCATCCTGAACTCAGAAGAAGTAGATATAAACCAGCTGGTCAAAAACTCAATCAGGAAGCTAAGGATACCAATCGTGATGCAACCCCTGCAGTTGTTGTGGATTCTAGTATTATGGCTGGTTGTACTACTAATGAAGTGATAGGAAACACTGGCAATAGAACTGATGGGAAAGGCACAAGCTCTGGGGATCCAGTGATTATTCAGGAAGGGGCATCTAGTTTCCTCATGACCTCAAACACCAAACACTCAACTGAATTTCTCCATTAGACCTCGAATAATGATGATACAGGGGTCCAAAATGGTAGTAGGGATAGAGCTACCTCTCCTGCTCCTGAAATGATCTCCTTTAGACCCAACCCTGTCTATAGGATGAACTATTCCAAGGATGATCTCTGGACTGATAATAAGAAGATCGGCAGGAGATCTTCTCCAGAAATGATTTCCCACTTCCAAGAAGGTCACAGAAATAATATATTCTTCCCTCTACTTGATGACCTACAACAAGGGATAGATGGGGATGAGGAGGAGCAGGATGCAGAGTCTTCAGAAGTAAGTGCTGCTGCAGATATTGAGTAGCACACTGAAGAACTCTTATCCTCCCAAGCCACTGATAAATAAAACACTGACAGTGATGAAAAGGTAGACACAGCAAAGGTATGTAGTCCTAAAAATACTCACAATATGCAAGATCTTAATGAGTCTAGGAAAAATAATTTTTTCACTCAGCTCAATAAGATAATGTCCCCTGGTAAACAATTTAGTCCCAAGAAGATCATCACTAGATCTTCAAAAGGCTTTAAAAAAGGTTTTAAATGATTAGTACAACCATTAAAATCAACTTCATGGTCTGGAATATTAGAGGCATGAAAAAAATCACTCTGTAGATTACAAGATTTGGTTAAAAAACACAAAATTGAATTATTATGCCTTATCGAACCATGGCATAATAATGATAAATGTGGAAAATACATGAAAGATCTACACTTCACTAACTGCATGCAGGCTTCAAATGGTGAAATATGGTTAATGTGGAATGATCAAATTAATGTTACTCTATTAGTCGATCATTTGCAATTTCATTCAGTTAACATTCACAGTCATAAACTAAATACCTCAATGGAAGGAATTTTTGTTTATGCACTTAGAATAGTTGCTGGGAGAAAAATGCTGTGGAAAGATTTGAGTGACAGAAATATGAATGATACCCTACTCATTGGGGATTTTAACACAGTATCTTCGTCCAATGAGTATAAAGGTCCCTCGTTCCCAAAAAAATCCAGCATGGATGATTTTAATAGGTTCATTGATGATAATGCACTCTATAATATCAACACTGTTGGAAATAATTTTACTTGGTCAAATGGTAGACTTAAAAATCCTACCATTCAGAGGTTAGATAGGGGACTTAGTACGCTTCAATGGAGTACAAAATTTCCTTCTTCTTCTATCCAAGTACTTAATAAAGGTGCCTCTGATCACTCCCCTCTTCTTCTTACTGTTGGCAGCTCTATTCCCTCATCTCCTAAATCATTTAGATTTATCAATGCATGGTTTAACAGGCCTGGATTTTTATCACTGATAAAGAATGATTGGAAAACACCTCTGTCTGAAACTGGAATGCTTGGTTTTTTCTTAAAACTACAGAGGTTAAAACACAAAATTAAGGTTTGGAACAAAACTGTTTTTGGAAATATTCAGGATAATGTTACAAAGGCAGAGGAGGAGTTGAGAATTCAGGAAATTATTTATGACTTAAATAGTTCAGAAACTGAATTGATTAAGCTTAAAAAGGCTCAGGCTCAACTCCTAAGGTCCCTAAAAGAACAGGAAAAATTCTGGAAACAAAAGTCCAGAATTAAATGGCTCAAAGATGGTGATGAGAACACTAAAATTTTCCATAACTCTATTAAAGAAAGTAGGTCAAGACTCAGTATTTCTAAGATAAAAAACTCACATGGACTCTGGATTGAGGATATTCAGGAAATTGAAAATCGGGCTATTAATTATTATTCAGATCTTCTTTCTGAACCGTTAACATATTCAAATGGTGAATTCTTCTCTCACTTTCTGAGTCAAATTCCTAAAATCGTTACTGATTAGGATAATGCTTTGCTTATTAGGCCTGCTACCTTAGAGGAGCTTAGATTGGTTGTCTTTGGTTTAAATAAAAATAGTAGTCCAGGGCCTGATGGTTTCTCATCAAAATTTTTCACAAAAAGTTGGGAATTAATATGCCAGGATCTGTTGATAGCTGTTAATGATTTTCTTTCTGGTTCTCCTATTCCTAGAGGAATTGCAGCAACATAGATCACTATAATTCCTAAAAAAGAATCTCCATCTTCTTTTGATGACTACAAGCCTATTAGTTTGTCGAATTTCATTAACAAGATTTTTTTAAAAATGTTAATGGAGAGGTTAAAACTGATTATGCCTAAACTCATATCCCCACATCAGTCAGCTTTCATGAGCCACAGGGATATCTCTGACAATGTCATTTATCTCAAAGAGATGCTGAGATTCTTGGATAGGAAGAATAGAGATCCAAATTGTGTCATTATATTAGATTTAACAAAGGCTTTTGATAGGGTTAGTTGGGCTTTTCTTAATAGTATTCTGTTAAAGTTTGGACTGCATGGTAAATTTGTTCCCTATGTCATGAAAAACATCACCCAAGCTTGGTTTTCTGTGGTGATTAATGGTAAGCCGGTAGGTTTCTTCAAATATTCTAGAGGTATTAAACAAGGTGATCCTCTATCCCCTTTTATTTTTAATATCTTTACCGAGGCTTTCACAAGAAGCTTAGCTGATGTGTTTAATTCAGGTAAACTCAAATTTTTTGATCTTCCTCAAGGGGCAATCCCAATTTCTCATCTTAGTTATGCAGATGATACTGTAATCTTCTTGAAAGCTAGTAAATTGAACTTAATTAGGTTGAAAGCTTTCCTTGTGGGTTTTGAAAACACCACAGGGCAAAAAGTGAATTTCGAAAAAAGTGACTTTTACTTGGGTAAGGGGGCGACTGTTGCTAAAACGAGACAGGTAAAAGAGATTTTAGGAATGAAGCAGGGCAATTTTCCATTTAAATATTTGGGATGCCCCATTTTTAAAGGTAGAGTGCTTAATGCTCATTTTCAGCCCCTTTTAGAAATGGTTGACAGAGGTTGTAAAACTGGAAAAATAGATGGCTAAGTACAGGTAAAATGATTTTAATTAAATCTTGTATCTATTCTATCCCTCAGCACATTTGGACTGTTATGAAGCCTACAGTTCATGTTGTCAAAAGTTTGGAAAAAATGATGTCTAAGTTCTTCTGGGGTGAGACTGATCTGGGTCCAAAAAAAGTTTGGAGGAAGTGGAGTAATTTGTGCTACCCATTGGACCAGAATGGTCTTGCATTCAGATCAATCCCCACAATTATAAGAGCATGTTCTCTTAAATTGTGGTGGAAATTTCAGCTTGGACAGGCACCATGGGCACAATTTATCTGGTCTTTACCACCTACTGCTAGGAAATCCCAAACATGGAACAGGATTCAATTAGTTAATTCTTTAGCTGAGAGAAATTCTAGGGTTATTATTGGTGAGGGGATATGTAATTTCTGGACATCAAACTGGACAGGCAAAGGTCCATTGATGGATCATTACGCTCATAAACATACCAACATTCTTTTTGACTGCACTGGTAGCCACTTCCTGATAAACAGGGCTAGTTTTTCTGCCTCTATTTATCCACTGCTAAGTCCTGAAATTTGTCATGTTATGCAAGAAACCAAAATCTGGGAGGAGAGAGCGGATAGACTCATTTGGATGCCTGACATAGCAGGGAAGTTCTCCTTCAAATCAGCTTATAAGCTACTCCAATCCAATAGAGGTACCTCTGTTACTCTTAGTAAGTTATGGTTTCCAAGAGCTCAGAAAAAGATATCCATCTTTATGTGGAAGCTTTTCAATGCATTTCTTCCTTTTGATGATGTCCTCGGAGTTTTTGGATTTCAGCTTCCTTCTAAATGCTTGTTCTGTAACAACACTGATGGCATCCAACACTTTTTTTATTGACTGTTCTTTTGCTACTCTTATCTGGAATGAAATTCACCGCATTATAGGGATAACTCCTCCGTATTTTTCAACTCTCTGGAATAGATTATCATATTACCTCACAAATCTAGTTCAAACAACTTTGCATTCATGCCTACTTAGAATTTTACCTACGGTGGTATGCTGGTTCCTATGGAAAGCTAGGTGTGAAAAAATGTTCGAGAATACAAACCCTTACATTCAACTTACGATAACAAGGATTAGGGAGTATATTTTCAACATCTTTTATGCTAGGCCATTGTTCACTAACTGTGATGATACCAGACTATTGACACAGTCAGGCTTATTACCAAAATGGCCAACAAAACCATCACCTCATCTAGCTATTGTTAAGTGGAACAAACCGGAAGTAGGATGTAAGCTAAATGTGGATGCAGCCTGGAAAACTGATAAGTCTACTGGTTTAGGTCTTGTTCTCAGAGATGAAAATGGTGGGGTAATTATTATGGCTACCTATTCGACGGAGGCACACAGTGCTGTAGAGGCTGAGATTGTGGCAATTCAAAAAGGAATCTATCTCTTATAGCTATCCTCTCATAACAGTGTAATTGAATCTGATAGTTCACAAGCTATATTGCATATTATGGATCCATATAAAGCTCCATGGCCCTTGTTTGATTTATGTTATGAAACTAAATTGAGCCTTGGAAATATCAAGCTTGTGCATACACTTAGACAAGGTAATACAGTGGTAGATGCTCTGGCCAAAACAGCTGTTCATAGGCAAAATGGTCAGTTTCAATTGGATTCAGCTTCCAATGAAATAGGGGTCTGATTATACTAGATGCAACTGGGATACCATGTATACGAATTAATGACTAGAATCGGTTATTACTGATTTACCTAAATAAATAAGGGGCTTCATTCATCTTGATGCTTGCAGTTCTCCTTACATTAGATCCTGATATTCTCCCTATGTTAGCTATTGGAATAGACAACTGTTGCTATTTTTCTCTTATGGCAGGCACACGACGGCATTAGTCAAGTAATATGGAGCAATTTACGTTCATCTCGAGGGGGCTTTGAGTCCTCGAGGTGGTTTCAACTCCTCGAGGGGGCTTTCAGTCCTCGACGGGGCTCTGAATCCTCCAGGGTGATTCGAGTCCTCGATGGGGCAGCGTGTCCTAGAAGGGGTTTCGAGTCATCGGGGGGCTTCGAGTCCTCGAGGTGGATCCAAGTCCGCGAGAGGGCTCCGAGTCTTCGAGGGGGCTTCATGTCCCCAAGGGGGCATCGAGTCCTCGAGGGGGCTTCGAGTCCTCGAGGGGGACTTCGAGTCCTCGAGGGGGCTTCGAGTCCTCGAGGGGGCTTCGTGTCCTCGAGGGGGCTTCGAGTCCTCGAGGGGGCTTCGTGTCCTCGAGGGGGCTTCGAGTCCTCGAGGGGGCTTCGAGTCCTCGACGGGGCATCGAGTCCTTGGTGGGGCTACGAGTACTCGAGGAGGCTACGAGTACTCGAGGAGAGTTCGGGTACCAACGAAGCATTTAGAGTCCTGGAGGGTGCTTCGACTACTTGAGGATGCTTCCAGTCCTCGAGGCGTCTTCTAGTCCTCGATGGGGCGTCGACTCCACCTGCCACTAAGCATCACCAGGACGACACACTGAACAATGGATTTTGGAGCATTACTTGTTCTTTGGGACTTATAAACAAAGTCCCCTGCTGGATCATCGATGTACATTAAACACCACTTTTGGAAGCAAGTGCTATTTTGCTTCAAGAGCTTCTTAGGGTTCTTGAATCATCAATTCGGATGAAAAAAAATGAGTTTCATTTTGGTGTTGCCAATTTCGTGATTCGACAACTCCAACTTTCTTGGAGGGACCTAAGTGCAAAAAGAAAAAAACTTTACTCGTAACTCCAAATTAAAATCCACTCGAACATGATGCTACCATATACACTCATTCCATTTTCCAAGTTTGTAAAAGAATTTTTATCAACAATCGGGCATAGAACATATCTGTAATCCTTTCTGATTTTCCTTTCTTACTTGTAAGTATTCAACTCTAAGTTACTCTAGAACATGTACTAGCGCTTTCCAACATTTCACCAAAAAAACAATTTATTTATATTTAGGCAAGAATAACAAAAATCATGTATTTTGGAGAATTGGATAACATAGTAACATAGCTTTGGGCCATAGTGTAATTTTTCAAGATTGTGTAGAGCAATCAATGTTGACTTTCGAGGCCATTCCGTTCACCCATACATGTCCAAATTGCAAATTCACAATCTTATATTATTGAATTTATTTCGGTGTCGTTAATTTTGTGATTTGACAACACCAACTTTCTTGGAGAGACCTAAGTGCAAAAAATAAAAACTTTACTCGTAACTCCAAATTGAAATCTGCTCGAATGCTACCCTATACACCCCAATTGTATTTTCCAAGTCTGTAAGATAGTATTTATCAACAATCATGCACAAGAACGTATATGTGATCATTTCTAATTTCGCTTTCTTACTTCTAAGTAATCAACTGTAAATTACTCTGGAATATGTGCTAGCTTTTTTCAACATTTAACCCAAAAAAGTATTTATTTTCTATTTCTATATTTATGTAAGAATAACAAAATTCGATTGTTGATAAATATTTTGTCACAGACTTGACTTCAACATTATTATACTCCCTCCGTCCCAGCTCAAACTGCACACTTTCTATTTAGGGGTGTCCCAGCTTAAATTGCAATTTCTGAACTTTTCCAAAAATGGCCACTTTGACTTGAGTGGAAAATCCAAAATTACCCCTGAAATTGATTTTATTTACTGGACTTTATGGGCTGAATTAAGTGTGGATTAGGGTTTTCTTTTCTTCTCCCCACTCCCAAGACACACACATTTACTCTCTCTCTCTCTCTCTCTCGTAATTTTCATCTTCCCAATTAACTCTCTCTCTCTCTCTCTCAAAACTTGAATCTCCATTATTTCTCACACACACTTTACTCTCCATTATCTTCTCTCTTCTGCTTCTCTCTACAATCCAATGCTGAAATCACTTCTCCTCCTCTCCCTCCTCCCGAATATCCCTTCCTCCCCTTCATCACAACTGTTTCTCCTCCTCATCACATCTCTAAAAATCTCTTTTTTTTTGATGTTTTGAAATTGGGTTTTCAAACATTTGGGTTTCTATACCTCATCCGAGCTTCGAATCAAGTAAGTCGGGGTTTGATGACTTTGAGTTCTTCCATTTTTATGCTTTTCATTCATTATTTTTCAGTTTCTTTCATTTTTGGGTTAAGGTTTCCGTAGATCCGTAAAAGAAAATTGTTTTCGAACAAAGAATTTGTCTTCTTCTTGCTGGTGTTGTTTTTTGAGGATTTCGTTGGGGGTTCATGTGTTGGTCCTAGTTTGCTTTGCTTTTTTTTTGTGTTTGATCTATTCTATTTTGAGGATCCAAGTTTGTGAATGCTGATGTTGTTCTGTTCTTGTTGCTTTTTTTTTTGTGTTTGCTCTGTTCTTCATGTTCTTTTGTTGATCATATATTTTTGTGTTTGATCTGTTCTTGATGTTGTTGTTGTTGAATGTATTTTTTTTTGTTTCTTCGCAGTCTGCTCTTGTATCCCTTCAGTGTTGGTGAAGAAGATGAAGTTGAGGGTATGAAGATGAGGGTCCGGAAGCCAAGTGTAACTTTTTTTTAGGTTTGTAATGAAAATGTATTTGATGCTTTTACTAAAGGCAATTAGTGACAGATTTGTGAATTTAAAGATTAATATTAGTGTATAATTTCCATAAGCATATCAGTGTTACCGTCCTTTCAAAACTTGCTTTTTGTCAGACTTTTTTACCGTACATAAATAGCACGCATGTTTCTCTCTCTGCTAGTTGAGCTGGGATAGAGGGAGTATTAGTTTTACTTAAACTAATGAACGGTAAAAATTTATTTGACACTCCATATATAAACATGATAAAATGGTTTCATTTCAACTAATCAACTATGTTTTTAATTATAAATGTAAATATGATAAAAATATTTTCAAAATTTAGATGTCATTTTTTCCCAAAATTTTAATTTATAAAACATATCTTTAAATTGAATAAAATTTTTTAAAAAATGTAAACATGAAACCAGATATGATTTCAGCCCAACTAAGCCCACTTTAAGTCCAAACCTTACTCCTATATAATACCTAAACCCTAATTTAACAAGCAGAAACTACATTGTTGTTCCCCCACCCGCCTCCACTCTTTCTCTCCCCTCCCTTCTCTCTCGGCTCACTCTCTCGATTCCGCCTCCAGCGCTCCTTCTCTGGCGTGTCTTCACTGCATATCGAGCGCGTCTCCACTGCCTCTTCACTGCAATTCCACTGCGACTCATCTCCTACCAGCACACTACCACCACGCATCACCGAAGAAATCCGCTGTTGTCGCCGGAGATTCACAGTTACGCTGCCTGTCTCGCCTCTCCATTATGCCGAAGCTCCACTGCCTGTCTCGCCTCTCCAACATGCCAGAGCTTCACCGCGACAGCCTTGCTCCTTTGTCCATCTGCCTTGCTCTGCCCGTCCGCTTTGCTCCATCCTTCGTCGCTGCTTGATTCCCCTGCTTCGGTGATTCTATATGTATTTTTAAATTAATTTCAATCCGGTGTTTCCATATATTTTTTGTAATTAATAGCAATAGGCATTCTTTTTTTATATTCTGATTCCTAACTATGTATTTTATGTATTCCACTATGTATTTTCTGATCCCAACTGGTGCTGCTTTAGTCTTTCAATGGTCCACTAAAACCTCATCGACGTTGATTCTGCTTTCGGTAGTTTTTTTTAATTCCTAAAATACAATGTGTGATATTGCACTAGTCTTGTTCAATTGTTTTTACTGCTGTTAGTTTGTGCGACCTCGCATTATTGTCGCAAAAAAGTTCAGTTGTCGATTGTTTTCTCTTTTTACTTCGATTTTTTTACCTCAATTAACCGATGTAAAAAATATACTTTTTACTACAACTACATTTCTTTCATGGCTGAAAACCGAGGTAATTGGTGTTGTTTCTTGTAGTGCTACTGATGCCTTTAAATACATACGCACCGATGTAATGTTTATCGGTGTAGATTTTCGTATTTTGTACTCCTGTTAAATGTATAGAGATGGTAACTACCGGTGCTAATGTATACAATTGCACCTGTAACAAAAGTACCGGTGTATGAACATGGTGAACTAGTCTGAATTTGGCGCTAAAAATATAATTTTTAAAAATGGTTTTATATTTTACCGGTGTGTGAAAAAAATTGCTGGAAAATGGCATAAATTGTACACCGGTATTTGCTTTTTATACCGATGTATAAAAGTGCATTTAATGCACACCTACCGCATTTTTTTGGCAGGTTAAAAATGGGAATTTGGGGAGAATGAGTTAACTAATGGATTTTTTTGGTTGATGAAGACATTAGATGATCTACTATGGAGGCCCATTTTTAAAATATATTTATGGGCATTAATGATCTCATTCTTGGTTTTGGTTTTTAGACATATATATCGTGTGTGTTTGATCATTTGATGGTGATTGAGATAGAATTAACTAGTGTGTGTGGGGGGGTGGGGGGGGGGGTGGTCAAAGACGGTTCTATTGGACCAACGAAGACACTTTCATTGTGCTTTCTCTGGCTCTGCTTTCCATCGCACGTCATTACTAGGCGGTTCCAAATTTTCCTTTAACAATGCCAATGAAGGCGGTAAAAAACCACCTTACAAATTTCGTGGGAACCGCTTTTAAATTGTTTCTAAGTTTGGAAAATCCTAGCACCGTCGTACAGGGGATCGGTTTTCCAAGTTTAGACTTACATTTTCCGAGTTCTGAAACTATGTGATCTGCCCTTTGTCAATGAGTGACATGTTTTTGAGCTCGTGTGTACATTCTGTCCCTATTCTGTCCAACCATTGCTACATTTTTTGTTAATGATTATTTGTTTCCAAACTCGAATATATAGTCGTGGGTAATATTTCCAAATCAGGAAATAAGAATCGTGACTAAGTAAAAATTGAGGTGCAGTTTCCAATTTCGGGAACTTGATCTTCTCATATGGTAAATGAATTTTTCTACCAAATGTCTCCGACTCCAAAAAAGTCATCAATCCACAACAGCTAATGTAACGCAATACATGATAGTATCTTGTTTGATTTCAAAAATATATAGATAGCGCTAACCTAGAAATAATCTAAAGATAGGAATAAAAAATAGTAGGAATCTATTCCAATACTAGTAAGCTGCATTATATATCTAATTGTGTTACTTTTGCAATATTTGGATTCCCAAGAGTCCCAAACCAATTTAGTATTATATGGCTCGCCAAATTATTCCTCGCACTATTGATTTCATCATTGGAGTAGGGTTTTGATTCCTTCATGAAAATATGTCATTACCTAGTTAGTAGAAAATACTATAAAGCATAGTTCTATTCATTGCTTGCTAGAAACAATTGTACGTGCACCTTGTCAATTTACATGTAGTCATCTTTGACCTCTTGAATGCACTCAACCACATAGAACATGACGTAATAGTTGCACTCCCAAGTCTGTGCTTGTTTCTTGTACTGGTTAAATTTTTTTTAAAATTCCTTAATTCAATTCATATGAAACTTAATTAAGTACTATAAACTTAATAAAAAAAGATCATAGCTCACCTTGACTTGGACCACCTCAAAAAGATTTTTTATTGTAGTCGCTACCGTCCTTCATTGCCAATTCCAAAATCTCAACAAACGCATCTGAAGGTTGGAATTGCAGGGGATCAATCCAATAAACCCGGTTTTGGGCGGGGACAATCAAAATCAATCTCCATGGTCCCTAAATACAAAAATTGAAATTATGCACGAAATGAGTGATTTGAAATTTGTGCACCATATATAACCTTTCTATGTATGGTGCAATGAATAGTTTCTTATCCTTCCGCCCTAGGCTCTTTTGGATATAGTATATCCTCTCTTGTTTTGGACAACCAATTTCTTGAATCGACATCGGCCACATGTATCCTATCCATTTCTTGTTTTAATTATGTGTAAAGAATGGGTACCTATGAAATTTCATTTTTCTTTAGTACCTTTGATGTTTTAATAAGTACATGCAAATAAACTAAAGTTTATAGAAATAACTCACAAGGCATAGTTGGACATGATCGTTTGATTTACTTGCTCACATATCTATAGATCTTCAAAATCACTCCAAAATGTAATGATACCCCGTTTTCATCCAAATACACATTCATTCCCCAAGAATGAGTAAGTTGAGTTTCTATTGTGCGCTTAAAGCAAATTAAACAGGACCTTTACAAAGTGTGGTGATTGTCAATGGACTTGTGCTCTTTCAGTTGGAGCTCTAAGCTTCATGGTTGTTGTTTGGACCGATTTAGGTGGTGGTTTGATGGGTCATGGTGTTGTTTTTACTGGTTTAGGTGATGCTTCCAGCATTTCCTTCAAATGTCGATTCGTCACAGGGTCGGCATAAATAAGTCAACGTGGCCATAGAAGGAACATTCCCCATGCAGGACCAACCTTCTTGTATTCTCCATCAAGGCATGACAATGTGGCACCCATCACTAACAGCTCCTCCAACAAAACCCTAGAAATACCCTCACCAATAGGTACAAAGTAATAGTGTTTCATCAATTTATACAGGATTCCATTGGCTACGTGGATTGGTTTTCCATCTATGTCCGGGTCTATATACATCTCACACGGTTATGATTTCTACATTCCCACAAAACTATATGTTAATTTACAAATTACTCTATCTGTTAAAAAAAATTGAACGAATAAAGTAAGTGCATACCCTTTTTCTCAATTGGTTGTAATGTAGTGCCCACGTTGTCTGGTTTGAACAGTTGCCACTCGATTCTTAGATTTCTCACAATAGCTTATCAATTCACCTCAATATCTTTGGGAGAGTTGCATGTCAAATTATGTAAGTTGTCCGGAAGAACAAGGTCGGTATGTTGGTCAACCTACGAATGAGGATGTCTTGCTGCTCAGTTTGTTTGTCTTGAAGAATGGTTTTTTTCTATAGGATGTGGACTCTTGACGGTTCAGCTCCATTGTAGGACCTTACAACTATGAAAGCCTCCCATTGGCTAATGAAAGATTCCACTCCCTTAGCACACCCCGGGTGGTCAGGTTTTTCGGTTACTTCACAAAGGATGTCGTGCTTATCAGTTGGAATGAAGTTACCTTGTAACTGATCATTCTTCAATTTTTCCTAAATAGAATAGAACGTTAATAATAATCAATGTTTAAGAAAAACATGTCTCAAATAATATATTCGCTATACTTTGTACTTACGATTCTTTCCGCAATCAATTTTTCTTCAGGTTTAACATACACTCCATCTTTTTTTCCGTCCTCTGAGGAATAGATCTTACCTCTTAATGTTATCCACATTGAGTGGTTGCACAGTTTCCCTAGCCTCACCGTCCATCATCCCACCCTCTATTGCAATTTGGACATCTTCTTCGAAACGTTGTTTCACAATGTCCAATGCCGCCTTGGCATAACCCCCCCGGATCAATCTATTTGTCATTTTTCTTCTCTCGTGCCCTAAGTTAGAATGTTAGACTTAAGTTATCACTATAGACATGTGTTTATCTAAACTATTTAATAATATAAAAAATTGGGGTTTACATACATTCTGATTATTCTCCAATGCTCTCATTTTGTGGATCTCCCTGCTATCGGGTTGAATGTGAGTGTAAGTTTTCCACAGGCAATCTCCCCTCTTATCACTAAGAATGTAGTCCCTTGACAATGTGTATTTATGTTGACGCCAGCTCTTGGACATCATCAACATACCCTTCCTTCTCAAATCATCCATGTCTTGTGATTCAATGAGAAATGGTCTATGTGATGATTTTTCATTCCATAGGGTCAATCAGGAAAATGCAGTTTCAATCAATGAAAAATTTAGGGAAATAAAATACCACAAATTTTACCTTGCATTCCATCCATAAAGTGGCCTTGTAATCTTTGGGGACCTCATGCCAAGTATTGTATTTTATGTCCATCCTCGTTCTACCTACCTTTGCTACCCAGCTAGACATTTATCGCGTTGGGCTGACACACAAATGTTGAACTTATTGAATACCAACGAGATTAACTGTTTCCTAGCCATTCTATGTTCTAAGGTTCTACAATGAATTTGGGGTATTCTTACATCCTCGGATCCGTTATCCTCATCCTCATACATACCGTCATTTGTTGTTGGTGGATTTTCATTTTGTGTTGGTGAAACTTGATAATTAGTCCTTTTTCTAGAGGCCATTTCGTACGCTACATTAAAAAAGGTATGGCAAATTTACTTAGCCATTAAACAAGTAGCTACATATCCCGAAACATTGCTAAAAAATTAGATTAAAATAAAATATTAAACACATTTAGCCTAATAACATGAAATGTATAATACATTTCACAATTAAGCCCGCTATGTTTTGATTACTTAACACAAACATAATACCTAAAAATCCATACATTAAATACTAAAATTCTAATCAAATGAACGAGATTAATCTATGTAACTAATATTTGAAATTTGAGCCTATAATCCATACAACATAGAAAAATTAAACAATATAAAACCATTTTAGTCAAACTAAATGAAGTTCATGGAAACCCTAGGGTTTTGGGAAGTCACAAATGTGAACCCTAGATTTTCACTTTAAACAATGACTAACCTTTTCCTCAATCAAATATTATCAAGGTCACTCCCTTGTAGTTTCATTTACAAGCAATATTTTCCAAACATGACAACATTGAGTAGAGAAAATATCACAATAGAGGGTTTAGGTAAAAAACATGAATAAACCCTACCTTGTAGTTGAATAAGATTAAATATTGGATGGATAATGAGGTAGAATTGATAATTGGGGTTGAGAGGGTTTGTGTTGGGAAAATGGTGAGAAAGGGCGGGGGTTTTCAAATGAGCAGTAAATGCCCTTTGGAAACCCTTTTGACGCATTTTTTTGAGTCTAAAAGGGTTTCCGAGTTCAAAAACCTTGTAAGATTCATTTTCGAGTTCTTAAACAGCTCCGCCCTTTGTAAATAGAGTACATAGCCATTTTCAAGTTCGGGAATGGATTTGATACATACAAAAAATGGGCACCAGTTCAAAACCCCCAAACATCTGCAATTAAAACTCATCCCCTAACCCCAAATTCCCAAAATCAATTTCCTAATCCAACCACCAAACCCCCACATTTCCAACAATGACCAAGAAGAGCAAGGCTAGCAAATCACAAGCAAGTGATAGGAGTCATCGCCCGATGAGGGAGATTGGTCAAACCCCTAAATTCTTCAATTCGGAGGCCAAGGCAAGGTATGTAGCTTTTTCTAAGAGAAAGGTAATAAATTCAAAGGGTTTTGATGCTCCTAAGATTGGTGATTTAGGAGTAGATTATTTGCTAGACCATTTTAGAAATCAACATCTAGAAAAGTTGCATTGCATTGGTGAACCCGTTCATGTGGATGAGGTGATCCAATTTTAAACTAATTTTGGTCAAAGTCACAATAACCATGAATTAATTCGAGTGAACAGGAAGGATGTTATTGTTTCTAAGTATACCATAAACGAAGCCCTAGATTGCCTATACACAACCCCTGTAAAATTGAGACCCGATGACCCCCATGGTCCCCTAGAAATCTACCATACTCATTGTTGGCTAGGGTGAGTGAGGAAACCCCCCCTCTGTCCGGTGGACATGGCGTATAAATATTTCAAGAGGTCAGGTAATGATGCAGGGAAGGTCGAGTCCTATGACATTAGCATATTGACCATAAAAAAATGACTCATCTACGAGTGGATTTGCCTCAATGTCTTGCCAACAGGTGGCCACACTTGCGAGCCTACAATTGGTAATTTGATGTTGTTTTACTATGTCATGGAGGGGGTAAAAATCAACCCAGGCTACACTATCATGTCGTTCATGCTTAAGGTGTCTCACACGAAGAAAAAGGACCTACCCTATGGTGGATTAATCTCCATGATGTTAAAGAAGGCGGGAGTGCAAGCAGTCGATAGTCCCTCCACCATTTACTATTATGACGAAGCTTGGTTTCAACACAAACAACATCATCTTAAATTCGTTAGTAAATGGGAGCCTAGGGTAATTCCCAGTCAATAAGTGAAGAATGCAAAGAGAGCTCGCAACGTGAACCTTGATCGAACCGAGACATCGAGCTCCAGTAAGTTATAGTGTAACATTTCATTTTACAAGAAATTTAGGACAATGTAAACATATTCTTGGTTTATAATACATTTACAGGTTCACATACCGTGTGAGACCCGAGAATTTTTCTTCATTTTAAACAAGAACCTTTTATGAAAAATTTATTTCTTGCTGGGTGAATTGAAAATGATACATATTTTGAGGATTAAATTGCAATAATAGTGAAGGTTAAATTATAAATAAATAATTTTGGTGAGAAAAAGAGTTATAGTCCTACTAGTATTATACCTAGGTATATAAGGATCAAGATACCTAAACCTAATTTATTCTATATAAGAGAACCTTTCTACATGTATAGAACCCTAGCCACCACTTCATCATTTTTTTTCATCCGTTCCTTTTATTTTCTTCACCAAAAAAAACCACACGAACAAAATACGGTTGTGATCAAGTGAAGAACGTAGGAGCATTGGAAGGAAACCCTAGAGCGAGTTGCTATTGCTCTAGAACGAGAAGGAGGTAAGGCCATTATAGAGGCTTTTGTGTTGATCCTTGATCAGATGAATCATAAGTTATTCTTTTTCTTTAACAAGTCATGATTAGGTTACTAACGTAGGAAAATTCCTCTGAAATTATGAGTGATGTGTGTGTAAGAGTATAGATGTTTTTCAGTTTGGATTTTTTTCTGCATTCATGTTGTATTAGATATTTAAACGGGCAATATGAATCTAAATTTTATGTGTAATATACTGAATGAAAGATAATAAAATCTAGTTTCTGATTATGTATGATTTTTATTTTTATGATATCTAAGTAGAAAGTTATGGTCAATTTAGTACTGAGTGGTTAACCAGTAATTTGTCTGAATTACCGTACTTGATTAGTTCTGCAGTCACTTTGAATTAGGAATTTTAACAATAAATAAGTAATTAAAATCATGAATGATACACTGAAGGAAATATATTAAAATATAGTTTCTAATTATATATGATTTTTATTTTTATGATATCCGAGTAGAAAGTTATGATGGATTTAATAATGAGTGGTTAACCAATAATCTGTGCGAATTGCAGGACTTGATTAGTTCTGCAGTCACTTTGTACTTGGGATTTGAACGGAAAATAAGTAATTAAAATTTATGTACGATATACCGAATGAAATATCTTGAAATCTAGTTTCTAATTATATATGATTTGTATTTTAAAGATGTTTGAGTAGAAAGTTATGGTTGATTTAGTACTGAGTGGTCAGCCAGTAACCTGCCGATTACAGTGCGTATTTAGTTTCTGCAGCCACGTTGTATTAGAGAATTGAACGGGAAATAGGTAATTTAAATTTGTGTATAATATACCATATGAAATTTATTGAAACCTAGTTTCTAATGATATATGATTTGGATTTTTAAGATGTCTGAGTAAGAAGTTATAGCCGATTTAGTATGGAGAGGTCAACCAGTAATCAGTCTGATTCTGGTGCATGATAAAGTGAACTGTTTGAGGATCAATCATGTATGGATTAAGATGTATGAACTTTATACTAAAAGATAATTTAGTCTTTTTCTTAAGAGTTTAATTTCATAATTATCTAAATAAATTGTGATTAAATATGATAGTTTTCGTGAGTACTGGTCATCAGTAATTCGATGTGTGAACTGTCTACTGAAAGCTAATTGAGTCATGTTTGTTTTGGTTTCATAATTTTTGGAAAAATATGTAATGATTTATGACCATTCTCCTGAGTACTCGCCCATTGTGAATGGATCTTGTTTAGTTCGTGTTACAGTGATTTGTTTCAGAGGTAATGGTGTATGGAATTTAAAGTGTATATAGTCCAATGAAAGCTATAGAAGTATAGTTTTAAGGATATAAAATTCGTAATCTTCAGGATGATATATAGAGAGTTATTGTCATTCTCGTGAGTACTAGTCAGCAGTGAATCCTTCAATTTCAGATCATTTTTATGGTTTTCTTGTGTTATGTAGAGTTTGAAATAGATTTTATTGAGTTCGTGATATACCACATTCACAGTCTTCACCGAGAATTATAGTTCTTATGTTGCAAGAAAGGTGGGGGTTTCTACCTTTAAAGAATAATCAAAACCGTTTTAGAATCAAAACCTTTTCAAGAAAATATTTTGGAAACAAATCTATTTTACAATCGTTTTTAAAGTTTATTCCTACCGTTGTAAAACCAAATGTTTTAAAATCCATTGATCTAGTTATGTTATCAAATCGTGTTATTTTAAATAATGTTCCGCAAGCCAGGTTTTTGCATTGCATATGCATATCTTGATATTGATCGTGTACTTGTTAACTATGGGTGTACCTTCTAGCCCATAGCCTGAATTGTGCTTAAATGTTTACATGTTACTATGGGTGTACTTTACCGCCCATAGCCTGATTTGCTCTTGATAGAATATCTGATAACTTTGGTCGTATAGCTTCACTGTATTACTGTACTGTTTTTACTGCTTGCCCTTGGATCCCAAACCCTGCAAGATAACCGAATTCTTGTGAGGTTGACACACGACCTGATTGCTTGGCTAGGATTCTGTAGGAATTGTTAGTTATCTCGAGATAATTAGTGTTATCCTGATAGTCGTATCGTGTTGGCCTGATAGCCATATCGTATTGGCCTGATAGCCATATCGTGTTGGCCTGATAGCCGTATTGTGTTGGCTTGATAGTCGTATCGTGTTGGCCTGATAACTGTATCGTGATTCCGTATCCTGGCCTGATAGCCACTGGAGTTTCCAACAGAGCATGGAGTGATTATTTGGGATCCCATTCTAAGATTAAGAGTAGAACACTCTGATAACCTCCCACCAAACCTGTATCTTTTTTTATGTGATGTTACTATCGTGCTAAGTGATATACTACCCAATATTATTCCTTGATAAATTATTTGTATGTTATATTACTTGTGAAGGATCATGCATGGCATGCTTTCCCGCTTACTATTTCAAATTGATAAAATGATTTCTTAAACTGTATGCATGTATAGCATCCCAATTGTATCACGAAAAATAGTTGTGAACTTGGAACCCTCACTGCAAAAGCTCCCCCCACTCTTTTTAAAATCTTTTTAAGTTAAAGTGTTAGGTAAGGTAACAAAATGACGAATAACAAGTGGAGGATGCTTGCGGCCATACACCCTTAGTTCCATTTTTTTATTTGAATACACATTTTTTGTTTATGCAATTAGCATTTATCGTTTAAACTTTTCCGCTTCCGTTGTAGACAATAATAATTGTTAAGAGTTTATCATTGTAATAGATGTCCCCTGCAATTTTGGGCTGGGGTGTTACAAATGGTATCAGAGTGTAGATTCTGGACCCTAGGGAACATAAAACACTTCCATAAAATACTTAGGATAAATCCAAGAAATCCTGATTATCGTTTATATATTGGTTCTATTTAAGAAACATTGCCCCAACGACAATCATTTTCCTGTCATTGTTGTTTCCTTGAGTCGACCTGAGGGACTAAAGTGTCTTAATATCCATGACACGGAAGAGAAATTGAGCTAAATGTAATCCCATTATGTTGTGAATTCATTTAAAAATGAATACAAATAGTTAAGGAACACAATATCCCGAGGGAGGAGGTGCGAGACTTGGAGGAACAATCCCTTACCTTTGATACGGATTTGCAAGGACCCTAGTGATAGCGTTAGACTACTTATCGAGCAATTGAAAGCTGAGAAAAAAGGCTGTGAAGATTGGCCGAACAAATGGAGATAGTGAATGAGGAGCCGAATGCAATGGAGGAAAATATTGAGAACTTCACTCACCGAATGTTTGGAGTGGTATATGAACATAGATATGTCGTTTAGTCATCTAATAACATCACTAGTTTAAAACCAATGATAAAAGGGTCGAGGATCCTTGTGAAGGTCATAACTGAAACTTAGTAAATATGATAAATACTTTCACTTGACATTTGTATTTGATTATAAGTTGCTTGTTTTGTTTTGAAACCTTTTAATAAACCACTTGCCTAAACATGTTAAAAGTAAAATTTATCCCATCAACAAATCACATATTTGTCAAGTAAAGTACTTCTTAAACCTCAGAAGAGAGGTGGTTATATCTGACCTCTTACCTAAAACTACTTGTTAAGAATGTGATAGAAATGTGTCTAAATCTTGTGTGAAAGGTCTAAGAATACCTTGAATCTAAAAAGTTTTAGTTAAAAAGAAGCGTTGAATTTTAAAAGACTTTATCTTCGAATCCATTAATCCATTGGGAGTAAGCTCTATATAGTTAGAAACCTGAGATATAGAACTACAATTTAGAACCAACGATGGACAAAATATGATTAAAAAAATGAGTGAGGAACATGATTTTGAAGTTCTGCATTTATATATCTATTTTACTGCATGCAATAGTTTGAACCTTATTTTGAAAATCAATGTCCTATAAACTATAACTTTGAATGTGTTAAATCTTAAACCGTTAAAATCATTGAAAAGTAATCTATAGTATACATCCCCGAACCTTGAAAATAAGTAAGAAATGAGTGTGATAATTGAATTCTAACCTGCTGTGTTTTGATTACTACCGGATATTTTATACACGGGACTTTGAACCGTCGTATCTCACTCTCAGTAACTCCTTTTTGGTTGATGTTTGCAATCCTAGAAATTTAAGCTATATTTTAAGAAAAGGAATTTAAAAAAAAAATTGGTTGAGAAAACGAGTAAAAAAGTTATTCCAAAGATGCTGCAATTGTTATTCTACAGATCTTGATTTCAAAATTAACATATACTTATTTTTGGAAAATCTACATTTTTTGAGTTTCAGGTCTATATTAGTTAATCACTTACATATTTGGGATTTTGGAACATGAAGCTGTCTTTTAGCATCAAAAGATAGTTAAATCGGCTGAGAAACACATGAGGAAAATGGTCATGAAGTTTTTAAAATTTTAGGAAATAAGTTCTAAGATATGAACATATGTTCAAACTTTAGGTTTATAATTTAATTAGAAATAGCTTCTAAGTATTTTTGTATTTTCATGTGTGTTGATACAACATATTTACGTTTTGATTAACCAATTTTGAAGGACCATCTTTTGAGTTCCAAACTGAGCTGATTTTTATACCTATACAATTCTTTAGTTCAGAAATATATTATTAAGTCAATAAGCAGGAAATGTTTCTGAGATTTCAATAATAGAATGAAAGATTATTATCCATATTGGTTTAGTACTTAAATATGAATAATTTCAGGATTAAATTTCCTTAAGGAGGGGTGAATGCGAGACCCTAGAATTTTGTTTCATTTTAAACAAGGAACCTTTTATGAAAAATTTATTTCTTATTGGGTGAATTTAAAACGATACATATTTTGAGGATTAAATTGCAATAATAGTGAAGGTGAAATTATAAATAAAGAATTTTGGTGAGAAAAAGAGTTACAGTCCTACTAGTAATCAACCTATGTATACAAGGATCAAGAGGCCTAAACCTAATTTATTCTGTACGAGAAAACCTCTCTACATGTAAAGAACCATAGCCACCACTTCATCATTTTTTTCATCCGTTCCTTTTATCTTCTTCACCATAAACAACCACACAAAAAAAATACGGCTGTGATCAAGTGAAGAACGTATGAGCATTGGAAGGAAACCCTAGAGCGACTTGCTGCTGCTCTAGAACGAGAATTAGGTAAGGAAATTGTGGAGGCTTTTGCGTTGATCCTTGATCCATAGACAAATCGTAAGTAATTATTATTCTTTAACAAGTCACGATTAAGTTACTAACGTAGGAAAATATGTCTAAAATTATGAATGATGTGTGTATAAGAGTATAGATTTTTTTCAGTTCAGATTTAGTTATGCAGTCATGTTGTATTAGAGATTTTAACGGGTAATATGAATATAAAATTTATCTGTGATATATATGAAATATATTGAAATCTAGTTTCGAATGATATATGATTTGTATTTTTATGATAACCGAGTAGAAAGTTATGGTTTATTTAGTAATGAGTGGTTAACCAGTAATCTGGCAGAATTGCAGTACTTGATTAGTTCTACAGTCACTTTGTATTAGGGATTTTAACGGTAAATAATAAATAAAATTTATGTATGATATACGAAATGAAATATATTAAAATATTGTTTCTAATGATACATGATTTGTATTTTTATGATAGCCGAGTAGAAAGTTATGGCTGATTTAGTAGTGAGTGATTAAACAGTAATTTGTCTGAATTACAGGACGTGATTAGTTCCACAGTCACTTTGTACTATAGATTTTAACAGAAAAAAAGTTATTAAAATTTATGTTTGATATACCGTATCAAAGATATTGAAATCTAGTTTCTAATTATATATAATTTGGATTTTTAACATGTTTGAGTAGAAAGTTATGGTCAATCTAGTACTGAAAGGTCAGCCAGTAACCTGCCGATTACAGTGCGTGTTTAGTTTCTGTAGTCATGTTGTATTACAGAATTTATTGGGAAATAGGTAATTAAATTTTTTGTATGATATACCGTATCAAAGGTATTGAAATCTAGTTTCTAATTATATATGATATACTGGGAGGTCGTCGCCGTACCTCTCAAAATTAATACTTTTAAGCCCTAATGCTTCCTATCTACAATACATTAGATAATTGCAAGTCGGGGTCGTCCATGAGAAGAGGGATCTTTTCAAGTGTTTAAACACATATAGGAGAAGACATACTAGGCATATACATACATAGATACACACATATATATATATATATGTAGATATATATATATATATATATATATATATATATATATATATAAAAGCATGTAAACAAGGTGGGTTTTTGGTTGGCTTGATCCTAAGTTATCAAATTGAAATACAACAATTAGCAAAACAAGAGAGCTATGATAATCATGCAGTACAACTAAAGACATGATGTAAATGATAATTAACGGAGCCTTGGGAGCAATCGGTTTCCACTTCCAAACTTCATATAGCTCATTGATTCATTTACTCACTCAATTACATTTATTGTCTATGGGAATTGTTATCACTTCTCATTCAAGGATCAACATTCACTCCTTCTTAAGATTCGTTTGCAAAGACAAACAATGACCATTTGCAAACCTCATTGACGATCACCCTAGACAAACAACATCATAGGGGTATTTCATCAATGGAATTTCACCCAAAGGACCATAGGTTTGATAATAACAAGCCTTTTACCAAGGACATAGTCATTTAACCAAACAAAGCATTCATTAGATTAAACTTAGAACAAACAACATTCAAGGTTTAACTTTTCTTTGCATCTATATGACAGATATGAGAACAAACCACATTAACATACTCATCTAGCAAGAATTACCCCACATTATACACAAGAAGTTCTAAATCCATGCTTTTGGATTTCCATATCAAATGAGTTAAGAAATTTGCAACTTTCCTAACACCCTAACATTTCAATCTTACAAACATTTCTTATACTCAAACAACCCATGGTATAAATGAGGTAAAACACAACATTAATGGCATAATAAATGCTCTCCAATAAATGTTCATAAATGAGCAAACATAGAATCTTACTACATAAGCTTGGAAGCTCCAATCAATTGCTCCCAAAAACTAGATTTAGCTACAAGAGTTCATACTAATTAAAGCTAAACAACCAAACATAATACAAGAGATTTTAAAGATGAAAATGGAAGAAAATACGGTTCTAAACAGTAATAAAAATGCAGGTGAAGAAGGATTCGTATATTGAAGAGGAGAGGATAAGGTGAGGATCTATAGTGCAAAAAGCAAGAAGGGTTTCTGACCCCTCGTCTGTCGCGAGTCGCGATGTGCTCGCGACAGATTCTAAGTCCAGCACTATTTCTTCTTTCTCCTTTTTGTTTCATATCCTCTTCTTCTCTTCACTTCTTCAAATCTTCAAAAGCTCAATTACAAGTCTTTAAATCTTCAAAGCTTCAAAGGTATTCTTCAAAGTCTTTAAACAAATTACCTTGTCCCACAAAATTCTCTAGAAAAGTAATAAAAATGTAGAAGTTGCTTTTAACCCTCCTTAGAGAACTTCAAGGAAAAATGTCACATTTAGAGCACAAAAGTGTACAAAAGTGAATCCTAAAGGTCCTAATACAACCGTATAAAATGTGCACATCAAACCTCTCCGCATTTAAACCTTACTCGCCCTCGAGTAAGAAAAGATTTAAGCACATGAAGGAATTCATGTGTCCACATCCTAACTAATATTCCCCCAATAAACACCTCCCAAAAACTCTTAATATCATAAATCCCAAAATCAAAGCTCAAATGAGAAATTTTCACACACACAACCCCAATTCCAAAATCTAACCAAACCTACCACTTATCAATTCACTACCCATAAAAATGTTTCAAAGTCCCGAATTGATAATCCCAAAGTCCAATGACACAAAAAGAAGTTAAAACCATTAAGAGGTTCAAGCACATACTTCACTTCATACCAATATATCAACCAAATCTAATGACATAAAATGAAGTCAAAACCTTAGAGGAGGTTTAAACACATACTTCACCCAATGCCAATATATCAACCGAAACGAAGTATAAAAGGATCAAGAATTTCAAACCCATACTTCGTTTTTCAACCCACTAAGTTACCCAATCCTAAGAGGTCTCTAGATTTTGAGCTACCCGATCCATTCGTATGACAACCGCAACCTTATGACTCCAACGGCGGCAAATGAGTGAAATCATAGCATTTTTCTTTTCTCTCTTTTTCTCTCTTTTTGCCTAGGAGCCCTTTCGAGTTTTCATCCTAGCCACACATCATGTTTCTTTGGCTCACATCTCACCTTTTTCCACACATTTTGGCCTCTCATTTTTGCCTAGGCCAGCCTTTCAAGTTTTCGACCTATTCGGGCCCCCAATGTTGCCTAAGTTGCCCTCTCGGGTTTTCAACTTAGCGGGGTTTCTTTTTTCTCTCTAAATTTTCTTTCTTTTCCCATGTTTTCCCAATCAAAAGTAGCAAAAAGCATTCCAAATGAAGCTGCATGCATGTGAGTCCTCTAACCTCTCCTCACACTTAAAACATTACATTGCCCTCAATGTAAACATGTAAGGAAAGAATAATAAAACTCAAGGTAAGAGGTAGAGTGACACCCGTTTCTCTGCATAGTCGCCAGTGATATGGCACAATCCAATGTGCTTGTATAGGATCGGTCCCGAACTTGGTTTCAGAGCCGGAAGGGGGAGCGAAAGTTCTGTAGATAACTCACCCCTCGAGCAAAACATTGTCTCCTTGGCACCGTTTGATCAAGACTAATACCACAAAGAACAACATCAAACTTACAAGTACATAAGGATTTGTACTACCAGGTTTAGCATCAAGAGTTAATAACCATAGTATTATCAAAGAACAACCAATCCATCATGAAATCACCACTATAATATTGTCCAATAAAAATATCCAACATATATCGACACATATCCAAGCATCATGATAGAACATAGCAATTAAAGACTCAATGATGTAGTCGGCATACTACAATAAAAAAAGATACTATAAAGATGCAAGAATTTTCATATGTCAATATATGTGAGACGGTGGAGGAATGAGTGGATGTGTGGGGGTTCTTGGGAGCATTTGGTGGAGAAGAAGGAAGGATTATGCAATGTTTAAGCTCAGCTAAAAAGTTGGATTTTTCATCGCGACAGCACTGGTCGCGACTCGCAATGCATCGTCTCGAGTCGAGGGATTTTTGGCCTCGAGGACCCGAGGATTTGAGGGTATGATGCACTTTTAGTTTCTACTTGAATCGAGTGCTTGTGGCCTCAAGGACCCGAGGTCTCAAGTTCTTCAGCTTGAGTCGAGGAATGCAGCCTCGAGGACTCGAGGTCTCGAGAACTTTAACTTGAGTCGAGTGCTTTTGGCCTCGAGAACCTTAGGTCTTGAGGGCTGATGGACTTTTAAGTTCTGCTTGAGTTGCGAGCTTCTATCTCGAGGGCTTTAGAGGGATTGTGACCTCAAGGACTCTAGGTCTCGAGGGCCTCTACATCAAGGATTCAACATCTCGAGGGAATGAGGTCCCGAGACCTTCAGTTCGAGTTGAGGCTTGCAGCCTCAAGGACCCAAGGTCTTGAGGACCTCAACTCAAATCGAGGGCTTTAGAGGGATTGTGGCCTTGAGGACTCTAGGTCTCGGATCTGACATCTTGAGGGGATGAGGTCCCGAGAGCTTCAGTTTGAGTCGAGGCTTGCGACCTCGAGGACCCAAGGTCTCGGTGGCCTTAGCTCAAATCGAGGGCTTTAGAGGGATTGTGCCCTCGAGGACTATAGGTTTTGAGGGCCTCAGCATCAAGGATCTGACATCTCGAGGGGATGAGGTCCCGAGAGCTTCAGTTCGAGTTGAGGGGATGCGGCATCGAGGACCCAATGTCTCAAGGGCCTCAACTCGAATCAAGGGCTTGTGGCCTCGAGGACCCGATGTCTCAAGGGCTTGCACTGTTGGGCTCAGCTTAACTTGAGGGCTTGCAGCCTCGAGGACCCAAGGTTTCGAGGGCTTCACTAGCCTCGAGGGCTTCTACTCGATTCGAAGGCTTTTGGCCTCGAGGACCCAGGTTATTTGAGGGCTTGCACTGTTGAGCTCAGCTTGACTCGAGGGCTTGTGGCCTCACGGACTGATGGCTTTTTGGGTTCGGCTTGACTCGAGGTCTCGAGTGGATGCTGTCTCGAGGACCTGTTGGTCGCGACTTGCGACACCTCGTTGTGACCCGTGGAAAGTGGTGGCTGGGGGCTGATTTTTATTTGCACAAAACTTTTGATCACATCACAACTCACAATGGACCCTCGCGAGGTCATTGCAAGGTAGTCGCGACTCGCGATCACAAGCCCTCCTAGCACTTAGAAAGAATTCGATCTCTTCTCACCAACATTCCAAGATTTCTTCCCTTTCTCATAGATTTCATTCCTTCATCTCCTCCAATGTAATGTACTTCACATTTCTACAAAATTGTAGAAAAACACACTGTAAAAAGAACAAGACAAAATAACAAAAACTAAACAACAAAAACCAAAATAAAAGGACAAGTTTATTTACGTCGTCGGCACAACAAAGCTCCGTATATTAAAGGTCGTCGGCACGACCCAGTGTTATCCATATGGTGAAGGCTTGAAACCCTTCACCATGAGTGTCCAAAAGTAGAGATGTGGGGGTACAACACTTTCAAGAGGAAAGTCTTGTTGAGATGGAGATGGTCAAAAGTTGGGTGGTTAGGAGGCTTGGGGTAGTCTTTTGGCTCCTCTCTTATCTCCCTCAAAACTTTCGAAAATGGTGGAGTTGGTTCCATAGGTAGAGGTAGGGGTGATGGTGCTAATGAATGTAGCACAATCACATCTTCCTCCTTTTTATCATCCTCAACAACCAACTCCCCATCCCCTTCAAACTCAAGATCATTTCCCATGGTGACCTCACTCACTGAATCCTCGAGTTTGATTTGGGATGGTGTATTCTCAGAATCATGAGCTTCCATTTGAGCCAATGCTTCTAATATAATCCTCGCATGTCCCTCAATAGCATCAACACTAGAGGAGAGCCGGGTGTCCAGTTCTTCACTACTAAAGTTTTTCAAGTTTGCTATTGTATTCATGACTTCCTCACGTGTCAAACTTGAACTTCTTTGTTGGGCTTGGTTTTGGGGTATGATATAAGGTGGTGATGGCCAACTATTTTGCTCGTATTGTTGGTTTTCCGGCTCATTCTCATACCATCAATCTGGATTACCACTCTATTCCGGATTGTAAGGATTGTGGTATAGATACCATTCTTGAGCTTCTTTCCCTTGAAAACCAACATCTCCTACCTCTTGGTATCACTCTTCATAATACCCTTGGTTTTGGAAACCAAGGGTTCTTTCCCCCTCATAGTGCTCTTCCCACAACAAATAGAAAGACTCGGTAGGATGGTTGAAATGACACATCCAACAAAACCTTGCTTGTTGAGCCTATCTTCTCATCATGTGTTCCCTCAAGGTGATACGGTCAATTATTTATTTATTTATTATATATATTTTTTTAATTCAAAAGTCCAAAAACATATTGCAAGGATTCTCGATAAAAATTTACCAAGATCTCAAGCAATACCTACTCCGAATAGAAACAACCACCAAGGAGTGGAAAGTAAAAACAACTAGCTAATACACAACCGAATACACCTAAACACTTAAAAATAAATGCCTCTTCCCTGGCAGCAACGCCAAAATTTGGGAGGTTGTCGCCATTCCTCTCAATGTTAATACTTTTAAGCCCTAACGTTTCCTATCTACAATAAAGTAGATAATGGCAAGTCGGGGTCGTCCACGAGAAGAGGGATCTTTTCAAGTGTTTAAACATATATAGGAGCAAACATACTAGGCATATACATACATAGATATATATAAAAGCATGTAAACAAGGGGAGTTTCTGGTTTGTTTGATCCTAAGTTATCAAATTGAAATACAACAACTAGCAAAGCAGAGAACTATGCTAATCATGTAATACAACTAAAGATACGATGTAAATGACAATTAACGAAGCCTCAGAGGCAATTGATTTCCACTTCCAAACTTCATATAGCTCATTGATTCATTTACTCATTCAATTACATTTATTGTCTATGGGGAATGTTATCACTTCTCATTCAAAGATCAACATTCATTCCTCCTTAAGAGTAGTTTGCAAAGACAAACAAAGACCATTTACAAACCTCATTGATGATCACCCTAGACAAACAACATCATAGGGGTGTTTCATCAGTGGAATTTCACCCAAAGGACCATAGGTTTGATAATAACAAGTCTTCTACCAAAGACATAGTCATTTAACCAAACAAAGCATTCATTAGATTAAACTTAGAACAAACAACATTCAAGGTTCAACCTTTCTTTGTATCTATATGACAAATATGAGAACTAACGACATTAACATACTCATCTAGCAAGAATTACCCCACATTATACACAAGAAGTTCTAAATCCATGCTTTTGGATTTCCATATCAAACGAGTTAAGAAATTTGCAACTTTCCTAACACCCTAACATTTCAATCTTACAAACATTCCATATACTCAAACAACCCATGGTATAAATGAGGTAAAACACAACATTAATGGCATAATAAATGCTCTCCAATAAATGTTCATAAATGAGCAAATATAGAATCTTACTACATAAGCTTAGAAGCTCCAATCAATTGCTCCCAAGAACTAGATTTAGCTACAAGAGTTCATACTAATTAAAGCAAAACAAACAAACATAATACAAGAGATTTCAAAGATGAAAATGGAAGAAAATACGGTTCTAAACAGTAATAAAAATGCACGTGAAGAAGGATTCGTATATTGAAGAGGAGAGGATAAGGTGAGGATCTATAGTGCAAAAAGCAAGAAGGGTTTCTGACTCCTCGTTCGTCGTGAGTCGCGACATGCTCATGACTGCCTCGCGACGGACTCTAAGTCCAGTACCATTTCTTCTTTCTCTTTTTTTTTCATATCCTTCTCTTCTCTTCATTTCTTCAATTCTTCAAATCTTCAAGAGCTCAATTACAAGTCTTCAAATCTTCAAATCTTCAAAGGTATTCTTCAAAGTCTTCAAAGTCTTCAAAGTTATCAAACAAATTACCTTATCACACAAAATTCTCTAGAAAAGTAATAAAAACGTAAAAGTCGCTTTTAACCTTCCTTAGAGAACTTCAAGGCAAAATGTCACATATAGAGCACAAAAGTGTACAAAATGGTTCCCAAAAGTGTACCCTCCTTGATATCGTAACTGACGTAGGACAAAAAGGTTCCCAATGGTCTCTGAGCCAACCATTTAACTTTAGAGGAATGTTACCCGACAGCTACGTGGTCCCTCAACCATTATGCAAATGTCTCAGTATGCATTTGGAGACCTAAGCCTCATTGAAATGTGGGTGTGCACCTCATATGGCATCCGTATGAACCTCAATGTAAGGGACCGATTCATGGTTCCGCAAGACATAAAGATGAGCAGTATCTAAATCTTCGTCACTAGAACTAAACAGTTTCCCCTGTCTCACCCCTCACCCTCCAACCTCCCATCATGCCTACTCGTTGGAAGACCAACATATTCAACTAGCTTTATATAGTCAGTGCAAAACTCGATGACCTCTTCTTTCACTTACCGCTGCACAATACTGGTATCTGGACTATACTTATTTTTCACAAAATGCTTGAATATTTTTATGTACCTCTGAAAGGGGTACATCCATCTCAAAAAAACTGGACCACATAGCTTTTTCTCCCGAACCAAATGAACACATAAGTAGACCATAATGTCAAAGAAAGAGGGCAGGAAATACATTTCCGTTCAACATAAAACTTCAACAATCATTAACTGTAACCTATTCAACTTTGAAATACTTATACTCTTGCAAAATATTGATTTAAAAAATAAACATAGCTTTGTAATGCACAATCTCACATAGGATGAGAGTGAAGCTCGGATCATAATGGCATTCAATTCATGCATAAGGTTATGACAATTGTGTGACTTCAACCCAACCAACTTCAGCTCTTCAACTGATACACAAGTGCTAATGTTGGATGGGTATGTACCTAGAACCTTCACACTACTCAATTTATCATAAAATTATTTCTTCTTCGGCTGTGACATATAATAGTATGCAGTGGGAAAATAACAATTTTCCCCTTCATTGATGGGCCCTAGATTTTTTCCGTATTCCAATGTCAACCTAGTCAAGCCTAGCTTTCAACCCATCCTTTGTTTTCCCAGGAGTATCCAACAATGTCCCAATCAATTAGTCACGAACATTCTTCTCAATGTGCATGACATCCAAACAATGGCCAACATCCAAATCCTTCCAATATGGGAGATTGAAAAAAAACTGAGCGTTTCTTCCAAGGACCATCAACTTCCGCTTTCTTTTGTTCTTCCTAAAGTCATTGGGGAAGTTCTTCACATTATCAAAAACCTTTGTACCATTTAGTGGCACAGGAGGTCCTCTATCCTTTACTTTCCCATTGAACATTTCTTTACTGAGCGCCATGGTTGTCCCTCCGGAAGAAACCTCCTATGTCCCTGATAAACTATTTTACAATTGTGTTTCAGTTGACAAAATTCAGTATGCCTGTCACACACGGGACAAGCTAAGTGCCCTTTCACAGAATATCCATAAAAATTTCCATATGCTGAGAAGTCATTAATGGTGCAAAATAACATAGCTTTCGAGGTGAAGAGATCTTCTACTAGACCACCATACATTCGAACACCATGTTTGAACAAAGTCAATAGATCCTTCACGAGAGAAGTAAGATACACATCAATATCATTACCCAGCTTATTAGGCCTTGATATTATCAAAGAAAACATAACATACTTGCGCTTCATGGTAAACTAAGGTGGAATGTTATAAATTGCCAGCATAACATGCCAACAGCTATGTGTGCTGCTCATATCACCAAATGGATTAATACCATCTGTACACAACCCTAAACTAAAATGGTGGGGTTCTTTTCCAAATTCAGGTACAAGACATCAAATTTCTTCCATTGCTCACCATCTGAAGTAAGTTTAATCACATCATCCGCTGGCCGGACACGATCCACGTGCCAACGCAACAACTTTGCATCTACCCTAAAAGCATACAACTTTTCCAAATGGGGAATGATAGGGAGATACCATAAACTTTTTCCGATATATTTTTCTTTGATATAGACACAACTTCCGTACCCACAACCATTCCTCCTCTCTTCAACTTGTACGGAGACTCGCCGTAAACCCAAAAACTTTCTTGATCTTTGTCTAATTCCCCCTATACAACATACAATTGTTTGTAAATGCTTGAATTGTTTTGCAGTTCATAGAATTTTTTGTGGCATATGACCTATTAGGTAACACATTGCCTTCCAGAGCAAATCCCTAAACAACTCGAGAGCCTCAATCAACGACTTATCAGTCCAACCAAATTTTGCCTTCAAATTCATTACTTGAAAAATTGCACCCAAAACTGAGTGTTTAGAACCTTTGTACAAGGGTTTCCTTTTGTCATTAATCAGTGCCTGCAGTGACTTGGGTTTCCCTTTGAACTCTCTTGCAATGTCTTCCACCATTTCATCAAACACAACATTGCCATCTAATTCATCGCCCACCTTCTTGTTCTTGACTTCAATAGTTTTGGAGGGATCCTCAATTACTTCCCCATGCAATACCCAACAAGTGTAGGTGGTTTGAAACCCCCCCTTATGAGATGCTCCCACATCTTCTTCCTCCCTATAAAGACATCATTTCTACAATCCCTACACGGGCATCGTGTTCGTACCCCACCATTTTTAGAAGCATCTTCAAATGCTAAAGAAATAAATGATTCTACCAAGGGCATGTACTAGGGCAATTTTCTAAGATCATTACTAATGAGTTCATCTCGATCCATTTTCCTACGAGTCAATTATAATGCAACCCATAACCATTCATTCAACAATTATCAATCCCATATCACAACCATTATTTGAACATATATATATATATAAATATATATCATTGATATCATCAAAATCCTAACTAATATTTGCAAGACTAATTAAGTAAATATATAGTTTGAAATAAACTAACCTCTTCCTATGGAGTATGAAATCACTTCTTCAACAATGAACGAGAAAATGGGAGCAAATCCTTCACACAATTATGAAAATGTGGCTATTAAATGAGAATGGCGCATTTTTTTATATACTTCCCCAGTTTTTGAACTCGAAAATTCATGATCATGAATGGAAAGGCACGACTAATAAGTTTCCGGACTAGGGATTTAGATCAGACATAATTACGAGTGTGAAATATGAATCTTCTCTTCAGTACCAGGGAAGCTATAATTTACGAGTTCGGATTTGCTGTTGAAAGTTCTTTCCAACCTTGGAAAATGCTAGATTTAAAGGTGGTTATGACTAACTGCCTTCAAAATTGACCATTTAAAGGTGGTTTTGACCTCAACCGCCTTCCATTGGCTATATTTGAAGGAAATTATTACAAAAAGCCTTAAAATTTGAAAAACACACCTTCAAAATACAACCTGGGGTCTGAGAGCCTTTTTCCAAACTAGGAAACGGCTAGTGAGCTCGGTTATAGATGGATTTTTCAAAACTGCCTTCCAATGCTACCTTCACTAGAAGCCTCTTCACTAGTGATTGTTGATATTAGTTTGTGATTTATTCTTAAGGTTGATGTAGTTATAATGCTATGTCTATTTATTGTTATATTCTGGGACATTTTTATGAATGTGCTAATTGTAATGTGATTTATTGGTGTATATGGTGCACTAATGATCTTGCATCATTTGGATGTGGTCATGAAATTCTATTGTAATAACTGTGTTGAATTTTGATTGTTGAACATTTGTTGATATGTATAGTTATTTCATACCATCGAGTGGCGTAAGCATGTGTATGCCAGCATTAGTAGGGTAAGCGGTGAATATATTGTCTTTGTGGATGAGTTCTTGGACCATGCTTTTAATTGTGAGAAGTGAATATTATGTCCTTGTCATTATCGTTGAAATCGAAATCGTAATGAAGACGAGGACATATTGAAACTCTATTTGTATATCCAAGGGTTTGCGAAAGATTATGTGGTGTGGAAGTTTCATGGGAAAAAATCACCACCAGAGGTGATAGTTAGTAGTGAGAGAGAGTGTTTAGGGGAAGCTAAATCGGATTACATGTGTGCGGAGGTAGTTAATGAATTTAGAGGGAGGCCTGAGGTTTTGGCTAACTTTCTAGGTGAGAAGGATAGACCATTGTATCCTGGTTGTAAGAAGAAAGACACAATCATGTCATGTTTGATGGAGTTTCTTAATTTGAAAGGTCTTGGTTCATGGAGTGATACTAGCATGAATAAATTGCTTAAGTTTTTGAATGAGAAGCTTCCAACCGGTAACAGGGTGCCAGATAACCTTTACGAAGCTAAGAGAATTTTGTGTCCAATGGGAATGGAGTATGAAAAGATACACGTGTGTCCGAATGATTGTGTCTTATACAGTGGTCACCTAAAGGATAAGATTGTTTGTCCAGTATGTAATGTAACACCCCAAATCCACAACCTACCTGCTCAATGCAAGTATCAAGCTGGACCTGAGCGTGCTATCGAGAATCCAATGAGTCGGATTACTTACATGCAGTAACGAGCAATACAGATTATGCAGAAGCGATTTTAGAATTCAAAACCTAACATACTATTACATTGAAAGTCTTATAATAAGTGTTCTACATGGTTTTGCAATAAAAGTTCTATAGATTCAAAAGTCTATCCATGATCCAAACCCAAATAAAGTGAAGGCTTCAAGCACAAGCTCTCACTCTTTCTGCTCAGCTACACCTGTTGGGGTTCATTAGACTAGGGTAACCTACTTTCTTAGTGAGGTTCCATTGCCAGTATTTACCAAGTGGAGTTTTAGTGATCACATAAAACAAATAGCCACATAAATCCCAGCACATAGTAAAAGGATACGGGTGGTTAATGCCAAGTTGCAGTCAAGTGCCTATGTGGCAACTCAAACTAACATACCAGGCATAACCTTTTCAATAGTGCCTGAGGGCTATCAATCAAGAATTCATTCTTTCCAACCACACCCAATTAGATGTTCAATTACGAGCTCGTATCAGATCCAGATGGTTATGCTAACATACCAGAAACTCCGCGGGTAATCGTTCTAGTCGTACGGTCCGGTCTATACCGTTCCCCACCGATTTCGACTGAACTACCATTCGCGCCGGGGACCCCGGTAAACACATGCAAGTAATCAAGTAGCATATAATCCAAGTTTAACATGATAAAATAAGGTACAAGCCGGTCATCCACATAAAATATCAGGCAATTAATTCACTCAGTTTCACAATAATTAAGCATAATGTGATAAAGTACACACCGTGTTTAATTAGTATGAAACCAAAAAATAGGCATGAATAAAACCTAATATTTTTTTTAAACATTTTATACAACATATAAAATTCTAAATAACACATTTCAATTTAACAGACATAAAATAATACATATAAAATTCTAAACTAACACATTTAAATTTAATAGGCATAAAATAAATAAATAATAATAATAATAACTTTTAAATCAATTCGTGTTGGGGCGATGAAAACACTAACCTCAAATGAATAGGCCGATCCCATTTATATTTACCCCCACTGAAACTTGTACGAATACCTTAATTTCCATATCTTCTTATTTGTAAATGAGATGGTTTCTTTATAATTAAAATTTCCAAGAGACCACACGCATATATGGGAGGATAACGAATAATCATAGTGGTTTGATGTTGGAATGAAAATGAATACAGGAAGAAATGAATACATTTTGAAAGAAAGCTATCAAAGGAAATGGCAACATTGCCTTCCTTCTTTTGCAAGAATTGGATTTATATATAATATTGAGCTTTCAAAGAAAGCCTCTCAAAACTTCTTTACATGGTAGGCCTTGGTTTAGTGACACCTGACACATCTTACCTCTTCAAGTTTCATTTGGATAACTTTGCATGTCCACTTGCTTTTTTTTTTTTTAAATAACCACTTCCTTTACACGGCTTGGGAAGACCTAATATAATTTCCCCCATCTTTGCATGTCCACTTGCAAACCTTGCCCGCTTTCACCTTCCAATATTACTCTTTTCCATTTTTTTTCTACTTTTAAATGTAAATTCAGCTTCTTTATCCCTTGTTATTTTATTATTATTTCTTTTAATTTTCAATATTTATAATTAATTATATATAAATAATAAATACAATTCTATTCTCTAAAAATAATAGCAGAAAATATAGTTTATTTAATTATTACTAATATTCAGTTATATTCAATTATTTTAATCAGGTAGAGAATTGTCATTTGTAAAAATTTTGATTGTAATTTCCACTATCACGAGATTTTAAAATGTAAATATTTTATTAGTAATTTAAAATTTATTGTGAATATTTCAATTCCAATTGTAATTTCAATATTACGAGAATTTATTATAAAATTATAATAACATAAATATTTTATCAACCACACAAATTAGTATATATTATTTACTTATTATATTCATTGTTCTTTTAAATACGTGAATTGCATTTCCCGCTTCCCTCCCTCTATTTTATTTGAATAGAAGAGGTGATTTTTATTCAGATGGAATTCTAGAAAAATAACCAGTGCCTCCACAACTCAAAGGTTTGCTCAATTGACGTGGACAATTTATGAAACTCTGTTTTGTTCGTGTATTTATACAAACAGTCTAACACTACCGCCTTAGTTTATTTTCAAGTTGCATCGGAGATTAATTCTTTGCATATGTACACTTGTGTGTCACTTCATTAGGTTAGAGTGGCAGTACATAGATGATGGGCTTCCTAGCCTTATCCCATTATTTATGGAGGGGACGTTTATTCCCTCATCCTCTTTGTTTTCTTTATTTTTTTTAATTTAACGTATGATATTTATATTTTATAATTGAACTGGATAGAAAATTTTAATTTTAATACTACATTCAAGCTAGTTGTCAATATTTGATTTCAATTGTGATTCCAGTATTAAAAGGTTTTATTATAAAATTTTAATGACGTAAATATTTGAAATGATAATATTTTATTTATATTAACTAAATTTAGTTGTTAGTCTTTGAATTTAATATTGTAATGCTCAGAATATATATATATATATATATATATATGTATATATATGTAATTTTATTATGATACTAGACATCTATATATTATTTTATTGATAGTGTTAACATAAATACTCAAATATAAAATTAATGGATATGAAATAGTTTATAAATTTAAAATGTTGATATACATTATAGAGTGACATAAAATTTTTAATAAATATAATATATTTATTTTATTCTTATTTGTTATTGCATATGAGTATTTATTATTATTATTACTATATAATTGTGATAAGTATGCAGTTTAATAAGAGTTTAGGAAAGTTATAAAATTAATGTCAATATTTTATCATGGTTAATATTATTTATTTGTTTATTTATTTATCTCATTCTATGTGATTATTTTTTTTTGTAGGGTTTTGAGTTATAGCCGAAAATAGTCGAAAAAAGTAGATATGAGATTATGATTTCTGGTTAAAACCTAACTATATTACATGCACACTGAATCCATTAAGGTTGGAGTTTCACATGTAATGTGTCATGTTATAAGAAAAAGAGAAAGGTGACTGTTGAAGGAGAGCATGTTGTGTCGGTGAGAAGGCAGGTGCCTGCCAAATGTATGTGGTACCTTCGATTATTCTGAAGCTGAGAAGGTTTTTTAAGAATGCTAAGGATGAAAAGAACTTGACATGGTACATGGATACGAAAGGTTGTAAAGATGATCATATGATTCGACACTCGACTGATGCACACGAGTGGAAGAAATTTGATAATATGTAATTAAAGTTTGCTTTCGAACCTAAAAATTTAAGAATGACTTTGTGTACTGATGGCATGAACTTGTTTAGTAATATGTCCTCAAAACAAATTTCATGGTCGGTTATGCTTTCCATTTACAATCTCCCCCTGTACTTGTGGATGAAGAGGAAATATGTGTTGATGCCCATTATGATTTTAGGGCCCAAACAGCCTGGAAATAACATAGACACTTATCTTACCCCTTTGATACAATATTTGAGGTTCTATGGTTGGTTGGCACCTTAATGTTTGATGGTTTTTGTGGTGAAGAGTTTACCTTGAAGACAATACTTTTTTGTACCATAAATGATTTCCCGGCATATGGTAACCTTTCCGGGTATGTAGTCAAGGGTCACAAGGCTTTCCCTATTTGTGAGGATGAGATCGATCACCATTAGTTGAAAAATGGGCATAAGACTGTTTATTTGGGTCACCAAAAATTCCTCCCATTGAAGTACAAGTTGCAAAATAACACGGTTGCATTAATTGGTGAATGAGAGGAGAAAGGCACCTAAACCATTGACTGGTGTAGTTATTCACAATAAGGTGAAGAAATTGAATGTTGTTCTTGGTAAGAAGTTATCAAAGGGTGGTGGGGCTGTAGAAGGACCGTGGAAGAAAAGGTTCATTTTCTTTGATTTGCTGTATTGGGAGAATTTGGAGATTTTCCATTGTTTGGATGTCATGTATATCGAAAATAATGTTTGTGAGAGTGTGACTAGCATGCTACTAAACATTCCCGGGAAGACTAAGGATAGCTTAAATGTAAGGAAAGATGTAGTAGACCTTGCTATTCGGTTGGATCTGGCACCAGAGGTTAGAGGGAAGCAAATGTACCTGTCTTTCGCTCCTTACAATCTATCAGTTGATGAGAGGAGATCAGTGTGTGAGAGCATCCAAAGAATAAAGGTACCATCCGGTCACTCCTTTAATGTTAGTCAGTTTGTGAATGATGAATTGTGTCTTAATGCTTTGAAATCGTACGATTGTCATGTCCTTATGCAACAATTTTTCCCCTTGCGATCTGAGGTTGTTTAGATGGTGAAGTTAGATTTTTGGTTATGTGCTTGTGTTCTTCAACTCGATATGCAGGAAAACTCTTAGCAAGCAATCGCTAGATGAACTAGAGCAAGAGGTTGTTGTTGTTTTATGCCATATGGAGAAGTACTTTCCTCGTTATTCTTTAACATCATGGTGCACCTTGTGGTACACTTGGATAGGGAGATACGTATATGCGGGCCTATTGGAATGCATTGGATGTACCCATTTGAACATCACATGGGTGTTTTCAAGGGTTATGTTCATAATTGTAGTCGGTCTAATGTCTCGATTATTCAGAGGTACGTCACTGAGTAGATCATCAAGGATTTTACATTGAACTTGATTGGAAAAAAGAGCGGCCCTTGAACACTGCGGAAGGTAGAATGGGACTCCACGATCTAAGGGTATGTATGCTTTATACACCCTTGAACACTGAGTTAATGATAGTGCACATGTATGTTTTATGTAATAGTAGCGAGCCCGCAATATATGTTCAAGATAATGTTTCCATGTTGGAAGAGATTCATCCAGACTAGCCCTAAAATAAAATACAGGTAGAGCATTCTTCAAGGTTTGTTAACTTGTTTTTACAAGCATTGCAATGTCGAAGGGATGCCCAGTAAGCTACGGGTGTTTGAAAGGAAACCAAACTGCATCGTAAGATGGTACCATGGTTATGACATTAATGGCTTCAGTTTTCTAACATTAGAGAAGGATGAGAAGAGCACGATGCAAAATAGTGGTGTTTATATTGAATCTGAATCCATGTTGCAGCCAAGAAAGAGAGATAAACATCATGTTGTTGCTATGATGCCTTTGTATAGGGTGATTGAGGAAATTTGGGAGTTGGATTATGTAGAGTTCAAAGTTGTTGTGTTCAAGTGCCATTGGGTGGAACATGATCCCAGTGTTGTAGTCGAAAATCCCACAGGCTTTACGTTTGTCGACTTGAACCGTGTAGGGTACGAAGATGAAAAATTCATCTTAGTTGCCCAGGAATGACAGGTTTTTTATATCAAGGACCCTTCAAATGAGAAGTTCCATGTGGTGCTTCATGGGAAGAAGTTTTACTTTGAAGAGGAAATTGATCACCCAGTCATAATTGATAGTCCAGAGTTTCCATCAGTATTTCCTGGTTTGGAGGTTGTAGGGGAGCCATGGTGGGACGACGTTCTCATGATATTGGGTTGTGGGTTGGTGAGAGAGTGAAATAGTGGGTGGTGACAATGTATTGAAATGGAAGAGATAGATAGTAGTTTCCACGCAATTGGATTTCCTACTAATGTTCTGTATAATAACCATCCCTTTATGTTGTGAATTATTGTGACATGTATGTGGACCACTCTTTGTTTTCTAATTGCTTTGTATAATCTTTACTTCCATTGGAATGAATTCATATTGAATGGATGAAAACTTAGTATTAATGGTTTCCATTTTTTTTGTTTTTAGGACATATGCACCGGTAAAAGAGAAAAATACCGGTGTAGGAAAACATAGTAGATGCTTTGTTTCTTACAAACACACCGTTATGCAGTATATACGCACCGGTATATATACCGGTGTGGATACTTAGAAAAAATTTCAAAATTATAGTCTCGGGTCACAAAATGAAATTTTTTGACATTCAAAGTAGCCTAAAGAAGCTGATTTTGAACATTATTTACACCGGTGTGGTTAACATACACACCGGTATACATACCGCTGCTAGATACTTAGAAACATTTTCAGAATTTTAGTCTTGGGTCACATAATGTAATTTTTTTGACATTTAAAGCAGCTTAAAGTAGTTTCTTTTGGACATTATTTACACCAGTATTGTGAACATATGCACCGGTATATATACCGGTGCTGGATACTTGGAAAAAATTTCAGAATTTAGTCTTTGGTCACAAATTGTAACTTTTTTTACATTTAAAACAACCTAAAGCAGCTACTTTAACCTTTTCCCTACACCGGTATGCCATAATTACCCGTGTAAAAAAATTAAGGATTTCTTATATTCAAAGCACCAATACATTTTCACAAAACAAGTTTTGTATCTCTCACCCTATATCATTTTCCTCAAAGGCATATCAATTGAAATCCGATAACGTTGCTGATAGAATACGGTAAATCACTTTAATACCTTTTCTATATGATTAATTAACCTTGGAATCTCAACTACATTGATTGACCATTTGATATCATGAATACCTTGTATGCAAGGTGTTTGATAAAATGGTTCAATGTGTTTTTTAGGAAATGGCACCTTAATCCAATTTGAAAAGGATACGCCAATCATCCTCTCCTTCTCTACCAAATGCATCATCGCACACTTACCCAGATGGTACCTTTGTGTCTGAGAAGGCTAGGTTGGTACATGAATCATACAAAGGACACCGTCGTCACCAAGAGAGAGGAATTGAGGCTTCTCCCCCATTCGAAAAAACCATCTGCGCACTTGGGTGGAAAAAATTCTACGAGACTTCACAACCATTCAACCTAAGCATCATAAGTGAGTTTTATGCAAATTTGAGGTGCGGCTCAAATCTGAGTCAGGTGTACTGCAGAGGCAAAATTGTCCCTGACACACCATAATCTATAAATGGTTTGTTTGGGTTGCCCAATGTTCCAAATGATAATGACGAGTTCCTCGTACTCTATATTGTCAGTGGTGATGACTATTATTTAAAAGATCCAATTGAGAAGGTGATCGTAACTAGGTAAGGTACCAACATAGATGAGCTTGTCACACCATGTTGGAGCAAAATACCGAAGAAAACTCTAACTCTGAAAATGAATGGGTGGTATTACTTTGTGGCATCTAGAATAGACCCAGTAATTGTGGACATGGAAGTCCACAAAAGTCGACTGGCCTTCTTGTACGCAATAAAGAATGTACTTAAATGGAATGTTGGTCATCAAATTTGTATCATGTTAAAGGCGCAACGGGATAAGAAGGGATCATATGGTTTTTGCAGTATCATCTCTACCATTTGTTCAAGAGTGGGAGTTAATGCCCATCTAGATGACGTTTATGGGAAACCAATGGGTAAGATTTGTGTTAACTCCTTCTACAAACAACTATCTAACATACCTTTCCTTACCATTGAATCAAGATTTGTAGCCTTAGAGGTCGGTGTATAGAACTTTCTTAAAGAATCAAAGTATCAGAGGTCCTGGTTCGACCACATGACCAGGGTTATGAACTATCAATTTCCTGACACCGTGGAAGCTATTGGAAATTTCCCTACCTTTCGTAAATGTGATGTGGAAGATATGGATGTTGGTACAAGTACCCATGACGGGGATGTAGCAGGAGATGATGATGATGTGGAGCCATTTTCTCGTTACTATAAGTAGAAAACTTGTATTACTTGATCAAAATTTTAATTCCCTAACCCCCCCCCCCCCCAATAATTTGTTGCACTTAGATGGTCTAACACTTGAAATTTTATTAGAATCTAATTCATTCTGGCTTAAATAACTTGGGCAATGATGGTTCGATTTAGAGATTTTATAATCTTGTGTTTTATTTCGGGTAAAATTACTCCCAAACACACAAATTGTCTTGAAAACGTATAGTTGGGCTACAAGAATGACCAGCACCCTATATGAAAGCTTCATTACATTACATGAATGGTTAGAATAAAAAAATGTGTACAACTCGAATATATGGAGGTTCCCCATATAAATTTGGTGTCATAGTACGATATTTGTAATATAGTGCAAACATTCAATGTTTGTTTTACAGACCCTACCATGTACCCGTTGGGTGTGGAAACACATAAACATGATCGTATTGTATTGAATTGCATTTTAGTGCCACCAAATTTTCATTTTGATGCTTCTAAGATTCTTGGAGGGACTAAAGTGCAACAAATGAAAAGTTTACTCGTACATCGAAATTAAAATCCGCTTGAACAGGATGGTAGTCCAAACGTCCATATTGTATCTCCAAGATGTACATTCGGGAGATAATTGGATTACACATTGAAACTTTGAAGAAAACTTTACCATTTACTCTAGAACATGTACTAGCACTTTTGGTCAGCTCACCACTAGGACACAATTATGTTGCAATTATGATTTAATCTTAGAATATTAAATTTTCTACTTTATATCATTTCCGAACGTGTCGTATACGCATGTCACATTCGGGATACCTAATTCTAGAAATTATCTATATTAAGTTTCCAGCAATGTAAAATGGTATTCGGATCCATGGAATAGTGGTCGACGGGGTGAATATAAATGATTGGGGTCAAAGTGGAAATTTTACAAAATATGAAAATGCTTATTCATTTCATCGTACGGGGACCATGCTTAGTAAAAATAAGGTTCAAACAACTAATAGTATGTCTAATTAAATAAATTATGCTTCAATTTGAGTAATTAGAGTGGCTAAGAAAATATGTGGGAGGCAAATGAAATAGTACAAAAAATTGTAAGATAGGATTTCTGCATATACATAGGTAGTTTTAATATAATACCGGTGTACGATTCAAATATTTCATGGCGCGAATTGAAAAAAAATTGAACTTTCAATTTCGTCAATGGCGGGAAATTTTTTACACAGGTGGTGATATCAATAGCACTGGTATATGTACCGGTGCTGTATACTTAGAAACAATTTGGACAACTTCCTCTCGGGTACAAATTTTTTTGAAATTAAATGATTAAAAGCAGCCACGCGCAACTGCTTTAATCATTTTCTTACACCGGTAACAATACTATTTGCACTAGTATCACTACCGTGCAGCTGCTTTAATCATTTTCTTACACTGGTAACAATAGTATTTGCACCAGTATCACTACCATTGCTGGATACTTAAAAATAATTCCAAACCTTTAATCTTGGGTTACCAAAAAATATATTTAAAGAAACTCCGAGCAGCTGCTTTTCACCTCTACTGTACACTGGTACCCAGGCTTTTGCATCGGTATATCTACCAGTGATGCATACTTAGAAACATTTTAGTCACAAAATCATACCATTGTATATACATATGCACCGATAATGTACATATCACCACTGTAAGCACAACAGTATATAAAAAAAAAATACACATTCAAATGGCCATAATCGCATCGCCCCATTAAACCCCATCAATTTTCTCTCCAAAACCACCCTCCACTCTTCATCCCTTCAATTTCCACTACAATTAACCACCATAACTCCTCATCAATCATCATAACTTCCCATAACTTCCCCTTATCTTTCCTATAAAAGGTTGAACAACACACAACCTTTGGCCAAGTACAAGAGAAAGAAGAACTTCTCCATAATAACCAATTTTGCCTTTTTGAGCATTCAAGTATAGGAAGTTTGCCCATTTTTGTTGCATCAGTGAAGGTTAGTAGTCTTTGTTTAGTTATCTATGGGTTTCCATATCAATTTTTTGTGAAAGAATCATTAATATTGATATGCCCAACACAAGTTTGACAAAATTCCTCAATGACCAAAAACATGTTATTGATGAAAAACCGAAATGATGTGGTATGCTTATACAAATGTGGGGATCTTGAGATTTATGTTTTTCATGAAAATATATTTGGTTATGGGACACGGTAGTTTGTGATCATGTAGGTAGGACATTAGAGGAGGTAGTACATCTTGTGTGCCACTTATTTTGTTGTTCAAGTTTTATCATTGGCTAACTTATAGTTGGTATCATCATGGGAAGTTCTATGCCATGTTCTATCAATTTCTATGACATTTTCGATCAAGTTTAATTATTTTGTTGTTCAATTTCTATGCTATGTTCTATCAAGTTTTATCATTTTGTTGTTTAAGTTGAATGTCGTGTTCTATCAATGTTGATCTTCAATATGTATTGATGGGTATTATTTGTGAAGTCAATGGGTTAGTTGACTTATTGAGTTAAGAATTATCTAATCTATCTTCGTAGATGTCGCCGAAAAGAGGGAAGTTAAACATGAATGAGGAGGTTAAAGCTACTGAGGTCAAGTTGCTTAACAAGAACCGCATCCAAAAAGGATCCCATTGCATATAAAATTTGAGGAATAAGCACTGGAACAACATGAATTGACTAGTCCATAGAAAGAAGAACCTGCCCCACATGGAGATGGTAGTGAAGGGGATGTTGAGGGAGATGATGCGGGGGAAGCGGTGGCCAAACCACCAGTTGGCAAGGGAAAGGGGAAGGCTACCCGCAAATCAAGAGCGATTGTTAATAAGGAGGACAACGGCTTGTCCAAGACTTAGGGCAAACAAGGAGAGGGATTCGACCAGTTTGAGATAAAAAATTGGATGAGGAGACGTGGAACTAGTACGTGCCAGTCAGTAATGTTGGCAAATGAGAACAAGCCCATCCCTGTGACGTTTGAGTTCCTTGGGAAACAGGCTGTTTGCACTAAGAACTGGATAGCGTGGCATGCTTACGATATTACGCATTCCGGTGCTGCCTCAAATTTGGCACCTGTAAACACTGGCAATGTGCCAGAAGATGTAAACGAAGAGTCATGGAAGGATGTTTTGGTAAGTCATTTGAGACTTGAAGTGAAAAATCTATGTTTAATTGTTTCACAGTGAACACATGATTAATGACTACATGTTCATACATTTTGTTGTGGGCAAGCTTCACAATTGAAAACAAGTTGACCAAAGCTCAACTTGAAGTCCTGAAGAAGGATTGCACGGACATGGCAAGAGACCAACATCGGAACTGGAAGACAAAGGTGGCAAACAAGTTCATCCATGAAGTGGATTGCGGATTTAACAAAGTAAGGATGAAGCCATATGAGAAGTACAAGTGGATGGATGAAGAAGAATGGCATTTGTTTTAGCAGAGGCATCGGATGCCGGAATTTCAGTTATGATTCCATAGAATTAATGTTAGTAACTATGTTACCCATAACTTTAATTAAAGTGTATATAATATTGTATGAACAATATCAGACGATTCGAGAGACAACTATGGAGCAGAATGTGGGAAAGGATTACACCCACCATACTGGGAGAAAAGGTAATTGATACGGCCTGGACAAACTAACTGAGGAGCTAAAGGAAAAAAGGAGAGAATTAGGTTGACCACTGAGGGCTTCACTGAAGAGGATATTGAGCAACAATTTAGTCAGAAGGAGTTCACACTAGACAGATCTCTTGTCTACCTTGAGGCAAACAAGGATAAGAATGGGTTGTACACATTGAAAGAGGTTCGGAAGATCACACCGAACATTGTAAGTTATACAAATATCTCGCACGTAAATGAACTTGTATGTCATTTCTACATTCTTCTTATAGAAATTTACTTTCCAAAATCAATACAACTGGAAATGAATTAGCTAAAGGAAAAAAGGAACATTGGTATTACAGCTGGGAGAAGATATTCTCATAAAGGTTACAAAGAATAAGGATCACCCAGGAAAGTACAGGGGAACTCAGATGGGTCTACCCACATCGGTGGATGTTCCTTATCTTTCCCCCAGCAAGTTCGCTAGCAGTTCCTCAAGCAATCATACCTCACAGAAGAGACCATCTAATTATCAACCCATCGTGAAAGCCATGGTATCGTACCTTGAGCAGCTGGTAAATGGCACTGCATCTGTAGGCGGTGTTGAGATCTCGCTAGGCCTTGATGATCTTAAGAATTTTATTGAGAATGCGATGGATAACCATTCTACGGGTGCTACAAAGTGGGTTGAAGAGCCTATCGATGGAGAAGGTGATGAGGAGGTACGCTTACATAATTATATACATTGAATTACACATCTTGAAATCTCCATAACCATATTATCATTTTACTTAACTCTCTAACAACAGGATGGAGAACAAGAAACTGTACATGAAAGACATTGTTGGTAGGAAGAAAATGGTCGCGCATGGGTTGCGACAACATGGTAGTGTGGCTCGAGTGAGAGTATGCAAGCCACTCTACCATCCTAGGGCGAGATTGCCCTCAGCAGACCCCCAGTTTGATTATGTTGGAGAGGCCTTGAATAGCGTCATGGATTGGCCTATGTCTTATAGGCAAAAGAGACAAGAAACCAAGTGACATCGATGAGAAGGATGTCGGTGCAGAAATAGACGATGAGGACGAGGAGGTTATGATTTTCACCACCGACGATGAGGTACATTCTTGTAACACCTTAACTTTCATTTCACACAAATTACAGTGACATGTGCATATTCATGAATCAGTGTAACAGAGTGATACCGAGAAGAGATCCAACTCGAGCACTAATTACCAACCATCAGTGAGACGTAAATTCAAGAAGATACCAAAACATGTGCTTCGCTTAACTGCAAACCTTTGTTATTCATTGCCGACATCATCAATTTCTACCTATTTAAGTGAGCAATTTGTGTAGTTTTTCCTCCACAGATTATCAATAGACGATACTTGTCAGATTGGCCCATTATAGAGAGATTTGTCCGGGAATGCAATGAAGCTATCCTGGAAATTATAAGAAAAAAATGATTGCATGTTCTTCCCAGTATTTCAGCCATCAACAATTGCATGCAATTACACCAGCGGTGTGGGAATAGTTGTTCTTGTCGAGTTTGGACGGAGGCTCGGGAACATGCATTCGATGATCTAGATCGATAATGCATAGGTCGATGAGTGGATATGGTGAGTTTCAAACCTTGCGTTCTTATTTGTTTTTTAAATCAATTAGTACTTCATTTTTTAATATCCTTACCAGTACAGGCACCTCTGGGAGAAAGTCTGGGAAAATAATGCAGGTTGTGTCCAATTCTGCCCTTGCAACTATGGAAACCTGAACAACTTCGAGAAGTCGAGAAGGAGGTCGAACATCCTTTCAACCTAATCTAGACAACAATGAAGGAAATAGATGTTGAGTTCTACATTGTCCCCTGCATTAGAATATAAGGCTTTTCCCAGATTTAACATGTACATTTCAAACCACTTCCATTTGTGTAATTAACTACTGTTATTTTTTTCCAGCGATCATTGGTACCTCATCATTATCCATCCTAGAACGGAAGAGGTTTTCACTCTGGAGATATTTTCAGGAGGTATCAAACCAACAAACTTGATTGAACTCAAGGTAGTTTCCAGGTATTACGAACAATTAAATAATAAGTAAGTATCGTAATATACTGGAAGAAGTAACCATTTTCATTTACTTTCTTGACAGGCTTGCATGCACATACCAAAGAAAGAAGAGAAAGATGGAGCCATCCAGCTACACTTGGAAAATCAAGAACATTAAGGTAAGTCATTCCGTCATTTCATCCACATCGTTTATTAGGCTAAAATTTGGTAATGAAATATACCATTCCTCTGCAGTACCGGGCCCAGAATGGTAATGCAGGTACTCCGTCATGCTCTTCATAGAAGAATTTATTAATCATTCGGAGACAAAAAATATCATGGAGGTAAAGATTACATCTCAAAATTATTTATTCATAATTTCTATTACACGCAACATTCTTCACTAACATTGTAAGTTTGAATGTGACAAATCTTCCCAGAGGGGCAAGGGCCGTACCATGTGTACGAAATTCAAGCTGTGCAAAGAGATGGTGCAGGGATTGGCTCGATGAGTACCAACATCAGGTGATCACTTCGTTGCAACATCTCAATGATAAAAGGGACATAATAGGTTGATAATTGACTTTCTGTGGTTGGTCATATTAGAATTCTGCTGTTGGAGTTTGGTTATACTAAACTTGTGTGGTTTTTTAAATTTATTTCCATTCATGGAGAAGATACATTTTCTAATCATCATTTCAATAAATTCTTGTGTTTTCCGATCAATATGATCAATGGTGTTTGAAGTATCTTACATTTTCCGGTGTTTTAAATTTATAATAGTTTGGATTCAAGTAATTCTGGCTGTCATTGCCCCAAAATTTATCCGGGAGAGACCACAGGAAAACAGATTGAGCATTGCAAATTTCATTCAGCTCATACACTGGTATAACTTATAAACACCAGTGTAAAAAATGAATCAGATTTTAATAATATATTTTATACATGAAAATAAATTACATAGGGAGTGCTTAAATTTTATCATATACCGTTGTAAAACTAATTAACGATGCATATAATACACGTGTCTTAGATTTATCACGGTGCACATTTATGCACTATTGTACACCAGCATCAATCAACCTACTGGTGCAAATATTTTGTGCCCCCTACCTTTTCAAACATTCTACATTGGTACATATTTTCTACATTGGCATTTAAATGTCTGGTGTGTTAGACGTATAAGAATGTTCAATCTTGTGCACCGGTATTCACAACCGGTGCATATAACATTTATACACTGGTAGATATTACCGGTGCAAATAACCTACCTTTTTTAAACTGCTATACTTATGCATCAGTATTTTTGGGGGACAAAATACCGGTGCTATTGGGGTGTTTTACTGGTGCTATTGCCCCTGTCATGTAGTAATGTTGTATTCATGATCTCAGGGTACATTATATAGTGGTACAAAAAACCTGTACAAACTAGGAAAAGCAAATAGAATATAATTACAATTACAAGTAATATCTATATTCCTTAATACTCATCCTCAAGTTGGAGCATGGGGATCAGAAATGCCCAACTTTCCAAGTAGTGAATGAAAGTGATTTCGTTCGAGAGCTTTAGTAAACAAGTCCATTGGTTGATATGAAGCGCGGATATAATGAGTAACAATATTACCAGACTGTAAAAGAACCCGGAAAAAATGACAATGAAATTCTATTGCTTCATATGCTCATGGAACACCATATTTTCCATAATATGAAGAGCAGATGAGCTGTCACAAAATAGTTGCATAGGAGCAAAATGCACAACACCTAAGTCCTTAAGCAAAGGCATAAGTCATAACTCATAAGAAGTAACAACCATAGCACGATGCTCCGCTTTAGTAGAAGAGCGAAAAGTTGTGGCTTTCTTCTTAGTTTTCCATGAAACTGGAGAATCACCAATCATCACAAAGTATCTAGAAAGAGAGCATCGTGTAATAAGGCGTGCAGCCCAATCAAAATCACAATAAGCCATCAACTGTAATGCACTACATGAAGAGAGAAATAAACCTTGACCATGATGACTCTTCAAGTAGTGAAGAACTCGAATTGCAGCTTGCCAGTGAGGAACATATGGAGACTTTATAAACTGAGCAAGTGTATGAACAAAATAACTAAGCTTAGGCCATGTAATGGTGAGGTAAATCAGGCGTCCAACCATACGCCAATATTTCTCAACAAGTGGACCTGCAACATGCACCAAGACGTGTAAACTGAGCAAGTGAACCTTCAACACATGCCAGATCGTGTTGTTCCTCCATAAAAAAATTAGTCGATTTAGAAGGTGATAAACCTGTGTCAGATAGAAATTCTAGGGATTATTTTCTTTGGAAAGAAACATCCCATCCGGTCTTCTAGAAATCTCTCTACCCAAGAAATACTTAAGCAGGCCAAGATCTTTCCTGCGAAAACAAGAACTCAAGTATTTCTCGAATTCAGAGAAAATCGACGAAGAACTACCAGCAATAACCAAATCATCCACATAAACAAGCACATGCAAATATACTGAGCCACGAGAGAAAACAAACAGAGAATAATCTTCTTTACTCTAAAAAAATTCAAATGCGCGCAAATCCTGAGACAATTTTGCAAAATAATTGCGAGGGGCTTGCCGAAGACCATAAAGATATTTCTAAAGGAGAAATACCTGTCTAAGAGGCGTAGGATAACCGGAGTGGGTCAAACACCTCTTTATGCAGATCACCATGTAGAAAAGCATTATGTACATCCATTTGATGAAGTTCCCAACCACGAATGACTGCAACTGATAAAAATAGGTGAACCAAACTCATCTTCGCAAAAGGAGAAAATGTCTCAGGATAGTCAATTCCTTCAATCTAACTATTCCCAAGAACCACCAGATGAGGCTTGTGACGTTCAATGGTACCATTAGACTTAAATTTGGTACGATAAACCCATTTGCATCCAATTGCAGTCTTATCTAGAGGTAGAGAAGCCAGAGTTCATGTCTTATTGTACTCAAGAACATTAATCTCATCAGCCATAGCATCACGCCAATGAGAATGCTTCAATGCCTCAGAGTAAGTGGTGAGATCTGCACTAGAAGTAACTGAACCCAAAAATCTAGAAAGCGCACTAAAAAAATAATAACAATTTACAAAATCGATAAGAGGAAGGAGAACACCTGATGATAGTGATGGCGCGAGAGTGATCCTAGAAGTGGGGGGGGGTCAATATTAGTAACGGAGCAAACATAGTCTTCCAAATATGCAGGAGGTCGACAATCACGAACACTCTATCGGGAAGGAGGCAGCTCGATGGCAGGAGGCGGCATCGGGGTAACCGGTGAGGCAGGCGGCAGAGTGGGCAGGGATCAATGGCAGTCGGGGACGGCAAGAGCAGGGGACTTCGCGGCAGTCAGCGGCACAGGTGAGACCGGTGCATCATCCGCTAGTGCATAAGGCACGTGAAAGGTAATAATGTGTGATTGTATTCATGATCTCAGGGTACATTATATAGTGGTACAAAAGATCAGTACAAACTAGGAAAGGGAAATATAATCTAATTACAATTACAAGTAATATCTATATTCCTTAATAGTTTCTAATATGGAGAAAACAATATTGTGGGTTTTTGAACCATATATTACCACATAAACCTTAGAGTGTTTAGGGGAAAATATGTTTATTGGAGATTAGGAAGTAAAAATTAGGATCAAGCCCAGAAAATGGGGTTGATTCTGAGGACCATGAGGAATAATCGAAAGTATTGTTTTTTAGATATAACTAGAAAATGGGTTGTTTCTGTATTGAGAATTTCAAATACAAAAGTGAGCAAATATATGACAAACGTGACAATAACCTTAATAATATAACACTAGCACTAGAGAGCTTCCAAATTCTGACTGCAGACTTAGAGAAGGAATGGAGATACCTCGAGCGGAGTTTTTTCTTCAAAGATTTCAGGGTTTATATCCACAGATCTAGAGTTTTTGCTCAAGAGTGGCTCTTAGGACTAAGCGGTCGATGTCCACGTGCCAACGTCGATGTCAATGAGAAGATACAAAGGAAGGATTGATCATAAGACCGATGTATTGAAAAGCAAAAAGAATTTCAACTCAGTTGTTGTTGGATAATTTAAAATGCGGTCAGTTTATCATAAGATTAACATGATCGTTCCAAAAAGAATTGCAAGGCATTAAAAAATTGAGCACAATCGTTCGTGCAACATGAAATAATAGTGTGCAAAAAAAGTGCATAAGTTACATTCAAATGGGAAAATAGTATTTCAGATCTATTTTTGTGAAGCTGGGGAGGATAAACATCAACATTAGAAGTGAGCAATATTGTTGGAACAGGCCCTTCGCAGAAGTATACCACATACTCACGTGTTGCCCTTCACTTACAAACTAATATAAACTCTACAACACTTTCATAGAAATACTACAGTAAAGGAGAACAAAATATTTTAGAATTGAAATTGCTCTCCTTTGCACTTATAAGGCAACGTAACCAAATGAAACTACATCTCGTCTTACTCTACAAAGAATACACATTTTGTTTAAATAGAAGACTAGCCACAACTCCTACATTTTAGCCACAACGAATAACAACGCCCATACGATTTAATTTATTGCTTTTAACTGAGCAATCTACTCAACTCAAGCTATGGCTAATTCAAACTACAGTAAAACGGTAAATAAAAACTAGATTAACCAACAAATATAACTTCGGAGAAAGACCAAAAATGATGGTTTTGCATTAAAAGTTTCTAATGTGGAGAAAACATTATTGTAGGTTTTGAACCATATAGTGCATTAAAAGTTTCTCATGTGGAGAAACCATTATTTTAGGTTTTGAACCATACAGTGCTGCATGCACCATAGAGTGTTTAGGGAAAAGTTTTTCGGATCGAGCCATGAGGATGGGGTTGACTCTAAGGACCATGAGCAATAATCGAAGATTTGAGCGGAATGAGGTTGTGTGAAGGAAAATGTGGAAAAGTTGCGGAAATGGGAAATTAGTTTTCCTCATATAGGGGAAGTCGTGTAGATTTGAGGAAAAGACCTTGATTAGAAGAAGTAAATATTGGGGTGTCGGGATTGATAGTAAGTAAAAGGATTTTCTCACTAAATATAATATTAACTTAGAGAGTGTTGTATTATTGAAGACATGGCTAGATGCATTGGCGGAACCACGTTTAGGCGGGGGCAGGCGCGCGCCTGCCCTGAGATCCGTCGGCCAGGCGGGAATTATGGTTCCCGGCCGACGGAAGGGGGGTTTCCGCCTACGGCGGCGTAGGCGCGGTGGTGAGAAAGCTTCGCCGGTATTTCGTCTTTCCTTTCTTCACACCATGTGTTTTGGCATTCTGTTGATTGAGTTTAATGCTTGTCCCATCATTTCTTGTTCCCGAATTGACCAAACTTTTCTGGGATAGCTTAAAGGCAGTGTTTTGATCGCTTTAGGACCAGAACCTTATTGGCTTCTTATGTTTTTCAGAGTTTCTTGAAGCTGGGAATCCTGAGATCACCAAAGATTGAGTCTTTTTTTGTAATGGGTACCTTAAAGACATGTTTTTTTATCGTTTTGGAACTGGGATTTGTGAGTTTTTGTGTAGGGTACCCAGTGCCACTCAATTGTTCAGACCCCAATAGGCTTTGTTCATCATTCTTGGCTTTTAGGCCCTCCCCAGAACAGACCCTCCCTGTGATTGGGAGCATGTTTGATGTGTTGCCCCAAGACATAACCATAGAGGGTAATGGTAGGAATTACATGTTCATAAAGAAGAACTGTTCTTGTGCTCCTGTGATCAATATGTACTTGAGCAACACCACTTTTACTGTGAGGGAGAACAATGGATCTGTGTATGATATGGTGGTGGAAGCCTACAATGGGTTGGCATATTTCCCCTCCAATTTCACTAGGGAGGCCAGGAGGGGTGGGGTGGTGTCACTGAGGCTTGTTTGTGACTGTTCTAGTGGGCTGTGGAATTACATGATGAGTTATGTTTTGAGAGATGTGGATAGTGTGGAATCTCTGGCTAGCAGGTTTGGTGTTAATATGGATAGCATTGTGACTGCTAATGGGCTTCATAACCCTGATAATGTCACTGTTGGGATGCTCTACTTCATACCCTTGAATTCAAGTAGGATTTGATCTTCTTGTTTGAATGAATTCTAGGGATTATATGCTGGTTTTGGATTTGGGATTTTGAATTGCTTGTTAATGGTTGTTTTTGGAGTTCATGGAACCTAAACCAGTTATGTGTTGTGTACTAATCTGTTTGCTGTTTGGATATGGAACTTGGCAAATGCTAGAAAAGAATGTGAGTTTTTGTGTAGGGTACCCAGTGCCACTCAATTGTTCAGACCCCAATAGGCTTTGTTCATCATTCTTGGCTTTTAGGCCCTCCCCAGAACAGACCCTCCCTGTGATTGGGAGCATGTTTGATGTGTTGCCCCAAGACATAACCATAGAGGGTAATGGTAGGAATTACATGTTCATAAAGAAGAACTGTTCTTGTGCTCCTGTGATCAATATGTACTTGAGCAACACCACTTTTACTGTGAGGGAGAACAATGGATCTGTGTATGATATGGTGGTGGAAGCCTACAATGGGTTGGCATATTTCCCCTCCAATTTCACTAGGGAGGCCAGGAGGGGTGGGGTGGTGTCACTGAGGCTTGTTTGTGACTGTTCTAGTGGGCTGTGGAATTACATGATGAGTTATGTTTTGAGAGATGTGGATAGTGTGGAATCTCTGGCTAGCAGGTTTGGTGTTAATATGGATAGCATTGTGACTGCTAATGGGCTTCATAACCCTGATAATGTCATTGTTGGGATGCTCTACTTCATACCCTTGAATTCAGGTAGGATTTGATCTTCTTGTTTGAATGAATTCTAGGGATTATATGCTGGTTTTGGATTTGGGATTTTGAATTGCTTGTTAATGGTTGTTTTTGGAGTTCATGGAACCTAAACCAGTTATGTGTTGTGTACTAATCTGTTTGCTGTTTGGATATGGAACTTGGCAAATGCTAGAAAAGAATGTCCTTTTGGATGTTGTTATAATGAATGTAGAGTATAGGTTAAAATGGGCTGGGGTAATATAAGATACTGTCTTCTTGAAATATGTATTAGTTATTATTGATTTGGTTACTTTTGGAATGAGCTTATAATTATGAAATGGACTCTGATGATCTGACTATGTGTTCACTACCCTGGCCATTGTTCCCTGTTTTGGCTAAATAGGATTACTAATTGTTTGGTTCCAGTTAGTAAGATCACAGATCACCACTCTTGCCAAATATAATTAAGTCAAAAGTGAAAGACCAGCTCTCTTTTCAGGTTTGAGGGATGTATAAGATTCGGAAAAGGCAGATTGAATCCAACCAATTCACCATGTCATTGAGAAACAATTTTTTAAGACGGGGCAGGAGGATCTGCTTTTGCTATTGCTGTTATTTTGGCCTGTGTTGTATGTACTTTCTAAACCAGGTTTTGTTCATTCTTGTGTATCCATTTCCAGATTTAGGATGCTCATGTAATCAACTTGATGGTTAAGGTTTAGCATTGTCCGAAAAGCCATTGCATGAAACTGCCTGATGGTAGTGCAAAGATGTAATTTCAGTTTCTTTTGTTGAATTACAGGTAATGTACGATGCTACAGGCGTTAGGCTTCATGCTGGCCGGCAAGCTGAAGTGAGTCCTTGTGTTGTGAACACACAGTATAAGTCTTCTATGATTAATTTCCTGGTTTACTTTTCATGTGTAAGACATGGATAAGCTTGTATAAGGTTTTTGTTTCCTTCATTGGTCATTGCACAATCATATCCATTTTCAGTCTAGATTAAAATGATCTTATACTATAGAAGAAGTCTCTTCTTGTGCTCTCATATCCAAGACTCTTAACCTGTTGTCTGCCAAATTGCCAAATACTCATTCATGCACTTTTGCCAAATTGTGCAGTTACTGAATCAGATTGTTTGTGAACTGCCTCCTGAACATCCAGTGGCCAATGTCCGGCCTTTACGAGATTCATTGGGCCATACTCCTCTTCAGGTCTGTATCTATAAATACTTTTTTGGGCTTGATTAATTGCTTGTCGCATTTGCTTCCATTCCTTGAACTTAGTTCATATGCATGTTGTACTATATGGCCTTTTAAATTCCATATTTGTGAAATCTTTGTTATTGTCAGCAACATTGCATTTGTGATTGTGAGGTTATTTAAATTCATTGTGAATTTGTGATTGTGAGATTTTCGTTTTTATTCAATCCATTGTGAACGAGTTTTTTCTGCTATGAAAAAAATCAAGACTGATCTACGTAATAGAATGGGAGATGAATGGTTGAATGATATTATGAGGGTTTATGTTGAGAAAGAGGTTTTTGTTAAGATTGAGAATGAAGCAATCATGCAACGTTTTCAAATTTCGGAGCCTCGTAGGATTAAATTGCCTCCACTTCCTAAATCTGCTTCTAGCATTAGAATGTAGTTTTTTTTAGTAGTGAATTTGTATGACTTATTGTATTGTACTCATCTTATTATATTATGTTAATCGATCATTTTTTTTGAGTTGTACAAAAAAAAAATTTAAGTACAGGCTAATTTTAGCCTACCCTCAAAATTTGTCCTGGTTCCGCCACTGGCTAGATGAAATAAATATTAACATGATCGTTCCAAAAAAATGGTTAGGTGCTACATTCTTTCAAATATGCATTGTGCACGCAACACTAAATTCATGGTATTCATAGCACGGATGAATGTGTGTTATATTGTGTTCATATTTTATGATTTTATAATGATTTTATTGAAATATAATTTACACTTTTAGGTATTTTTGGTCAGAAATTCATGGATTGTGAAGAATTGAGAGAGATATACATTGTACTATACTTTCCTTAATCAATGGTTTTTTTCCACTGGATTTTCCAGGTTAAGGTTTTCAATGAGGCAATGTGTTCCAATGGAAAATGCTCTTATTTTATAAGACATTTTTTCAGGGATGAATGAAGAGAAGCAAAAGCAGAATTGCTAAAGTTATGGGGTGATAGTGAATTACTGAAGAGATGTGGATTTGACAAAATTTGTTAGAATAAACCAAGTAGAAGATTAGATAAGATTTTATTCTTGTTGACTAGGCTAGAGTTATATTTGGACTTATCTACTTTGTACTCTATTTATTCTCTTTGTTATCATTCAAAATCATTATGAAAAATTATTCTTTCATAGTATCAGAGTAAGTTCTGATCCAACCTAAACCCAAATTTATTTCCGGCCGTCTCCCTCCCTCTCTTTTTCGGCCGACCCATCTTTAACCAAATTCTTGCAAAATTCCAGTAAAGTTCCGGCGAGCATTGGCAACTTTCGACGGTCTCAAATTATTCCTATTTAGCCCTCGAGTATTTGGCATCTTCTCCCCGGTCAATGACATCTTCAAAGCAAGTCTAGGTCCTTCTAACTGTAGTCGTCTTCAGCTCCGACTGATTTTCCGGCGTCATCTCCACCGAAAGTTCACAGCGTCATTCCCAGCCCCCGGCAACGGCTCTCCACCCTAGTGGTTCTCCTCTAGTTGTTTCATTCCACTGAGCCATGAATTGATTTGTCGTCGGCCATAAATCTTCAGCGTCGTCGTCCCGGTTTGTCGCTCAATTCCAACATACCTGTTCAATAAGGTGTGTGAGATTCATGCGGTATTAGGCACGTACGCTCGTCCGAGCACCCCCACGTGTGAGTTACACACACCCAGTTCTCTTCATTGCGCATTAATTACACGCACCAGCCACTCTCTGCGCGTGTGTAATGCGCCTGACGGCTCTCCAGGCATAATTAATTTTTTGGCTGATTTCTTATTTGCCATTAGTGATATGGCTTGATTTGATTCTCGGCGATGTGATATTTTGAGATTTCCTGGCCTTTTTCATCATCAACGACACGATGACTACAAGTGGATTGTAGACTCTGACGTCACAAAACACATGGCATCATTCCCCACTATTGTTGATCATATGACACCCACCTCTATGTTGGTAATGGTTCTTAACTCCCCATTATTAATTTGGTGATTCTCAAATTTCTAAATCTTTGCCTCTTTATGATGTGCTAATTGTGCCTGATATCACTAAAAAATTTCTTTCTATTATCAAATTAACTCGGCATTTAAATGTTGTTGTCTACTTTGACGATCATTCATTTGTTATTCGACATAAAATTATTAGGGAAACATTGGGTCACGGTCATAGTGAAAATGGGATTTTATGTTTTAGACGATGGTGCATCTGCCTTGTTGTCTACTGTGGAATCAAATAAGTTGCGTGCGCCTTTTGACATCTGACATGCTAGACTTGGTCATGTTCCGCATTCTTTTATTTTTAGTTTGCAAGCTTCAGAATATTTATCTGTGTCATCGATTTTGTCGAAACCTACCCTTTGTGATGCATGTGGAAAGGCTAAAGGGAATCGTTTATCTTTTTATACAAATGATAAACGTGTTGCTAGGGTACTTAATCTAGTTCACTATGGCTTATGGGGGCCCTATCCCATTTTATCTGGTGATAGTTTCTCCTACTACGCTATTTTCCTCGATGATCATTCCCGACTCTCATGGTTTTACCCACTGCACCGCAAATATGATTTTTGGGATGTTTATCATCATTTTGAGGCCTTTGTGGAAAACCAATTTTCTTCCACAATTAAGGTGTTTCAGAGTGATGGGGGGACTGGGTTTGTAAATGGTTGCTTACGCTCTCACTTTAAGACAAATGGCATTCACCATCAGATTTCTTGCCCGTATACTCCTGAGCAGAGCGTTCAGGCTAAGCGCAAGCATTGCCACATTGCTGAAATGAGCTTGTCTATGTTATACCACTCTCATGTCACTCTCTCTCACTGGCCTCACGCCTTTACTGCTGCTACTTATACCATTAATCGGTTTCCCACTCTTGTTCTTGGCGGATGATCACCATATGAAGCTATTAATGGCCGGGTTCCTATATACACGAACTTCCAAGCATTTGGTTATCGTGTTTACCCTTATCTTTATCCATATACATCTCAAAAACTCGCTCCTCTCAGTTTTCCATGTATCTTTCTTGGGTATGACTCCTAGTCTAAGGGATATCGATGTTTGTATCCTACATTTGGAAAGATATATGTCACCAGACATGCTCAATTTGATGACACTTCCTTCCCTTATGCTGGTGGTTCTACTTCAGAATCTCCATCCTCTCTGGATGTTTCTACCTTTTTGGATCCCACTGATACATCAGATGATATCCCTACTTCTTCCACCATGGCATCTTCTCCTTCTTGGCTTGTCACTTTGGTTGCCAGCCCTCCTGGCCGTTTCATCAGTTGGGTGTCAAGAACACTTTTCTTAATGGCGTTCTCGATGCCCCAGTCTATATGAACCAATCCATTGGATATAGGGACCCTGTTCATCCAGACTATGTTTGTCTCTTGTTAAAAGCAATTTATGGTCTTAAACAGGCTCCTCGGGCATGGTTCCAGTGCTTCAGCAGTTATTTGACTCAACTTGGGTTTCAGTGTAACTCAGTCGAAACTTCTTTATTTGTTCTCTCGAGAGGGTCATCGTTTCCATATCTTCTTGTGTATGTGGAAGACATTATCCTTACAAGAAATGACTTGACTCTTCCTTGACAGTTCATTGATCAAACACACAGAGAGTTTGCGATCAAGGATCTTGGTGCTCTTCATTACTTTCTTGGCCTTGAAGTTTTTCCTACCTCTTCAGGGTTACTTCTTGGTCAAGCGAAGTATGCTAGGGATAATCTGACTGGGGTAGGTATGTTTGATGCTGCACCAGTCTCTATGCCATTTGTGCTTGGTTCTCAGCTGCACAGTTCGACTAGTTCTCCGTACAGGAATCTGACTCTGTATCGTTCGCTTGTTGGGGCGCTTCAGTAACTCACCATTACTCATCCAGATTTGGCTTTTTCGGTCAACACGGTCAGTCAGTATCTTCAGGATCCCAGAGATGACCATTTTGCTGCATTCACACGGATTCTACGTTATGTTTGTGTTACCCTTCATTTTGGACTTAGCTTTTGTTCTGCCAATTCTCCTGACGTATTGGGGTATTATGATGTTGATTAGGCTCGTTGCTTGGAGACTCATCGGTCCACTTATGGTTATGTTGTTTTCCTTGGTGGGAATATGGTCTCGTGGAGTGATAAGAAACAACCCACTGTTTCTCGCTCTAGCATCGAGTCTGAATACCATGCTCTTGCCATATAACCATATAAAATGGGCACATCAACTGCGTATGCATAAGGCACAAGATACCACCCCATAGCCTTAGGGTTGAAATATCTTGAGGATTTTCAGCTATGGTGTAGTTTTGCATGTTAGAAGTGTATGTAGGATTTTTTGGAGAGATCCATTTTGGTGGATGTAACTTTGATTGTCAGTATGTGGTGCAAAAAATGCATGTGCTCAATCAATCAGGGGGACTAATTTCTAGAGAATGTTGGGAAGCTCGAGGGACTAAAATGGGATCGAATCGGCTTATTCTTTAGAGAGAAGGGGTGTAAGCTTTGAAGGTTCCTTCATGGGGAAATAAATGGGTATCTTTTTCCTTAGTTTGAGGTCAGCAACTTTGAAAAATTGCTGTAAATCAGGGTCATTTTGGTTTCTATGAGAACTTGGGGGTACATTATCGAGGTGCACATTATCGAGGTGCACATTATCGAGGTGCACATTTATTGGGATTCCATTTTCTTAAAGAAACCTTGAACTTGTTGCCAATATACTATGTGAGAACATGATATATCTATATTAGAGATACTCAATCCATATCTTTTATAAAGTAGGAACTCGATTAATTTTGAATACTTTTAATGTATAACTCAGATCTGGTGTAAAATTTAAGATGATCGAGAAGAGATACCTAAAGTATAAGAATAGCATAAACTGGAAAAATGATGGAGCCAAATCTGGCAAAAGAAGCCATCAGTGGTGCTTGTTAGGATGATAAGTGATTCATTGAGTAGCTAGGGATCAGAGTTCTTTATACATGTAACTTCTGTAGAGAACTTATTAAAAATCTTTTTTTTTCATAAAAGCACTTATTCGAAATTAAAAGATAAAAAAATGACTCAATGCATTAATTAATATTGGACCTCTATCCTATTAAATCATCAAATGGGTGTGCAAAACTACATTCTAATTATATGACTTAAAAGTTTCAGTTATCAAAATATATTTTTAGTACATCTAATTAATTTTTATACTGATCTCTTAAAAATAATAAATTTGTATCCCAAAATAAATCATATTTTACAATCAAAATCTCGAATTAGATTAAATATAATAAATATTTAGTTACTTCTCGTTAATTAATTTTTTTACTAGTCAGAAAACATCAATATTCCATTGAAGTATACAAATAAGTAACCATAAATGTTAGTTTGTGATACACCATAATTAAAATTATAAACTAACAAAATTACTCTCCTATTCCTCTATAAGTATCATATATTTTTACTATTCATCAAAAAAATTTATATTGTTTAAATTATAAAAATTCATAAATATATACACCTAAAATGTCATTTTAAATCGAAACCTTTCTCTCTGAGGCGATCGAAACCCTATCATACTTACCGCCGGAAAAATCTATCAATTACCGGCAAAGCCTTCATGGTAGAGCCACCGCCGGAACCCCCAACCGGCCTTCTCTTACAAACAAACGCTAGGCAAAGAGCTACTAAGATCATTACGACCTAACACTGATTCCATAACATTCCAATCTAGAGTTCCATTCAATCCAAAACTATAGATAGACCATTTGGGAGAGCCAGGCATGAGCTTCACAATCGGCGAATGTGAGAGGCTAGAGGCACAACTCCGGTTGACATTGATCGGAAAATTAGCTTGCAGCAGGCCCCAACTGGATCGACTTCAAAAAGATTTCCAAATGGAAAATTTTAAAGGACACATAGACATCTCCGTTCTCGACAACCGCCAGGTATTGATCAGATTCTCCTTGCAGGAAGACTACTATCGTTGTTGGCTCAGCAAGGTATGGAACTTTGGACCATACTCACTAAGAATCACCAAATGGGAACCTATTTTAATCCTAATGCAGACTCTCCCATAGTCCCCATATGGGTTGCTATGTATGGACTCCCCCAACAAGTTTTGATGAATGGGTAATGCTATCTTTAGGAAATATAATTGGGAAACCAGTTAAGGTAGATAAGGATGCTAAGTAGATCTAGACCTCATGTAGCTAAGGTTTGTGTGCCGATAGATATCACAAAGACACAATTAGAAAAGATTTGGATAGACTATAGAGGATATGGTTTCTGGCAATATCTAGAATACGAGGGTATGCTAGAGTATTGTGCTAAATGCCTCAAATTAAGGCACTCGAACATTTCTTGTAGGAATGATCAAAATCTAACCACTCTTAATTCTTGGAGACCATCTAGATCAACAACCAACAATACAGGTAAAATGGCTTATACCAAAGAAGAATAGAGAATGATTACAGGTAATGGTATTAAGCCATCCTCTTCTGGCTTAACTTCTCAGGACAAAATATTTATACCTGTAAATAGGAACAAAACTAACCAATATGTGCACGCTAAGAAATTAGCAATAGACAAGGCACAAAACTAGAGCAACAATAATACTGCTTCTTGGAGTGATCAGGAAAAAGCCAAAGAGACAGACAAGGTTAATGGTTCAAGTTCCAAAGATTTGATCCTTGGTCAAGGTTCCCAGGTTCCATTCTCTAACACTCAATCTAATGGCTATGTGAACCAAGGGCAATCACCTAATTTGAATATTATTCATGTTGATACTGGAACCCAAATGGATAAAGGGAAAAAGACTATAAATAGTGATTTAATTTCTAATGATAACGTTGCTCTAGATTCTGTCCCTGATAATTTTGTGTGTATGAATGATATAACTGAAGAACTGTACTTGGATTCTGTGATACCAATGAAACTTGTAGTGCAAATCCCTGCTGATATTAATATGATCACAGAACCTAATGTTTTATTACATATGAAACCAGTAGAAACTGTACCTGCTAATGATCATATGACCCCTAAAAAAAATACCATTGAAAGCTTAATAATATCCCGGAAATTAATAAATCATACTCTTAACCAGGTAACAGAAGCCAACCCTAATATAACTCAAAACGACCATAAAGCCTCAAATCCTATTCTTGAGCCAAATAGTTCGGTGGTAGAATCTGAAACCATAGAAGAATATTTTATAGAAATAAATGGAAGAAACTTCCCCCTCCTATCTTCCAACTCAAAACTTAGAAGAAGATCCATCTCTAATAATACAATCCAAAAATCAATGTTTGTGGAAAATCTTGAACAGACTAAGTCCAATTTGATAGAATCACAGAATAAGTTCAATCAATTAATGAATTCAGAAGACGTATTGGAAAACCTGGAATTCAACAAAATCGGGAAATACAATAAAAAGTCTTACACTCAAACCCCCAAAACGGTCCTAACCCGTTCAGCATCGACACATAATAAATCTTCATAATGATAGGTTTGAGAACATGTGTATGGAATGCAAGGGGTGTAGGCAATTCTTCCACACTGAATAGGATAAAAGATATTAAAAAAAGACATAAAATTAACATCCTAACCATAATTGAGCCAATGTTAGAAGCTAACTCCCTCTGAAATTTAGCCTTTCAAACTAATTTTGAACATTTCTTCTCAGATCCAACCTGCAAAATTTGGATACTGTGGGATGATTCAGTTCAAATGAGGATTATCTTAGTGGATGAGCAAATGATATTAACCAAGTTCAAAAACCCATTCTTAACTCAGGAATGTTTCACATGTTTTATATATGCCAAGCATACAATCAAAGAAAGGAATGTGGAAACAAGTTCTAAGACATAAAGATTCGCCATTGAGTTTAATAGGATATTTTAATGTCATAAGTTTCGTGGATGAATACCTAGGTCAATCTATACTTGAACCAAAGAGTATTCAGAACTTTAACCATTTTCAGAAAAAAACAAATATGTCGACAATCCCCACATCTGGTTCACTCTTTACTTGGACTGGAATGAAAACCAAAGACAGAGTCTGGAAAAGATTAGATAGAGGTTTATCTAACAATATTTGGTGGGATATTTTTAAATCGTCTGGAATCAAAACACTTGCAAGAGGGCAATCAGATCATGCACCCTTAATCTTCTCAATTGCTGAAACCCAAAATTTCTCTAAGCCAACCCCTTTTAGGTTCCAAGAATGTTGGAAAAATCACCCAACTTTTATGAATCTTGTAGAAGACTCATGGAACATCCAATCTAATAAAAAAGGAATAGAGAGATTAACATTGAAGCTAAAAAACTTAAAATATGCTCTCAAATTTTGGAAACAGATTTTTGGGAACATATTTGATGCAGTAAAAAATTGTGAAGAGGATCTTCTACAAGTAGAAACTGAACTTCAAAATAATGAATCACCAGAAAACCTGAAAATTTTAAATATAACAAAAGCAAAGTTAGCTAAGGCCCTTAAAAATCAAGAAGTTTACTGGAGGTAGAAATCTATAATTAAATGGTTAAAAGAAGGGGATCAAGACACTAAATTTTACCACCAAAAAGTAAATTCGAAACATAAAAGACAAGCAATTGTTTCAATCAAAACTGACTCTAGTACAATTTTGAATTATCAGGAAGAAATTGCACAAGAAGGTGTCAACTTCTTCTCCAACTTATTAAAGGAAGAAGATAAAGATCCCTCTGGCATTAACACTGCTTGGATATTAGAAAATATACCAAGGCTAATTATAGAAGAAATGAACTCTGAACTTACAAAACCTGTAACTATTGAGGAGTTAACAAAAATAATTAAAGAAATGGATGGACACTCAGCTTCAGGGCCAGATGGACTCTCTTGTTTTTTCTATCAAAAATGCTGGTACATCATAAGCAGTGATGTATTACATGCTGTGCATGACCTCTTCCAATCAGCCAACATTCCAAAAGCAATATCCTCCACATTAATTATCCTAATCCCTAAAAAAGAAGTTTGTTCATCCTTTAAAGATTACAGACCAATCAGCCTCTGTAACTTCATCAATAAAATCTTCACTGAAATCCTCTTTGAAAGGCTAAAACCTCTAATGGCTTACATAATCAGTCCCAAATAAACAACTTTTGTCTCAGTAAGGGAAATATCAGAAAATATTAATTTAATGCAAGAGTTAGCCTCTTTCATTAACTCCAAAACAAGAGGACTTAACATGACAATAAAGTTAGACATAATGAAGGCATTTGATAGAGTCTCTTGGTCTTTCCTAGCTAAGTTATTAGGTCAATTTGGTTTTTCAAGGAAAATTACAAACCTAATAATGAAAAACTTGAGATCTGCCTTCTTCTCAATCCTAATAAATGGATCATCTTATGGCTTCTTCCAAGCAAGCAGAGGTTTAAAACAAGGAGATCCACTTTCTCCCTTGTTATTCATTTTAATGGAAGAAGTATTCTCAAGGAATATTAATTTCTTATTTTAGTATTCAGATCTGAAATACTATAACTTACCTAATCCAATTAAGAAGATCTTACACTTATCTTTTGCAGATGACACTGTCATCCTGATGAAATATACGAAATCAGGACTCAAAACAATAACTTGTTTCATGGAATCCTATGAAATAGCCATAGGGCAAAAAGTCAGTTTTGAAAAATCTTCTTTTTACATTGCAAAGCACTGCCCTAATAAATTTTTGGAGATAAAAAAAATTCCACAGGGATGATACAGGGCAGTTTTCCATTCAAATACCTTGGATGCCCAGTTTACATAGGTAGAAATAAAAATGTAAATTTGTCAAGCATGATATCATCCATACATGCAAAAATCAATAACTGGCATAACAAGCTACTTTCTCAAGCTTCTTACAAGCTACTTCCTCGGCTACTAACAAAAGCTTCTTACAAGCACTAAACACGAAACCCCCTCCGCTATTTTCTGCTCTACCAGACACGCCCAACCTTCATCCTATAACTGAGTATAAAGGAAAGATAGCATATATCCTACCTCCGGAGGAAGGCGAGCTCCTAGCTTCACACTACCAGAATGCCTTGGTTGGCAAATTCAACAGAGGGAAACCCCCCATGGAGAAACTAGTTGCTGCTTTCAAATCAATCGGTTTTAAGGGTAAATTTCAATTGGGATCTATTGACTATCGTCATATTCTTATTCGATTTCAGGATAGCGAGGATTATCAACGCTGTTGGATGAAAGGCCAATGGATGATCCAGGGAGCTACAATGAAGGTTCAGAAATGGACTCCAGATTTCTCCCCTGCTGCCGAATCCTCTGTTGTACCAGCATGGGTAACTTTACATCAACTTCCAATTCATTTCTACAATACCTCGGCTATCATAGGCATTAGCAGCCAGATAGGGAATTTTCTCAAAATGGATGCAGCTACTAATGCCATAACAAGACCTTCGGCTATAAAAGTTTGTGTTGAAATTGATCTACTGTCACAACTCCCTTCTAAAATTGTGGTAGGAATTGGAAATAAAGTTGCTGAGTACCCAATTGAATATGATCAGTTGCCATCATATTGTACACATTGTAGGATAATTGGACATAGCCAGTCAAACTGTAATTTTCTACACCCTGAACTGAGAAATAATAGAAAAGCCTCAGATGAAACTAAAGAGAATAAGGTTAGGCAGGCCTCAGTTCAAGCTGACTCTCATAAGAAATTAGGAAACCCAACTAAGGTAGCTGTTGAAGTGGAAGGCACTTCGACACTATCAGTTTCCCAAAAAGAAGCTGATTTCCAATTCCAAAACTTGATCTCTACCTCTCCTGGGGAAAACAACTCAAACTCTCTCAGAGTTAATCCCATGAATAGAAATACGCCTTTCTATTCATTGGATGATATCTCAAAAACCAATCTCCAATTTTATTTGGAGAAGAAAGAGTAAACAGCCTGAACTTCCTCCTATCCAGGAAAATTTAGTTAAAAAGGATATGGTTACTATATCAAATGCTTTCCACACTTTAATTGATTTACAGGATGATGATCATGAAGCCCAAGAGGATGAATCAGTGGACATTTTCCATGAGTCTGTGGAATCTCAGGATTCACATCCAAAAGAGGTAGACACTATGACCATTTGCTTGTCCACCCCTGCTGTAGGGCAGGTTGACTCAAATGAGCAAAACTCAATAATGTAATCAAAGCTCCAGTTATCTCTGCAGTACATAATCAGGCTGTAGAACACACATTTCAACAAGAGGTAAGCATTTCAACTACAGACAAAATGGGTTTAAGTGAAGGAAAGAAGGGTAAAAATAGTACTGCTCCTGTATCTCACCAAAGGAAACTAAGATCATCTCAAAAAGCAACCCCCCAAATTCTTAAATGATTAAGTACACCAAAATAGGGAAAATATTAGTTTGGAATGTTAGGGGTTATGGCACTTCACTGGATAGATTAAAGACTTTAAATAGGAAACACAAGATAGACATTCTTTGTCTAATTGAACCATGCCATGAAAAACAGAATTTAAACAGTTTGATACATGAACTCGGTTACAATAATGCTTTTCATGCTCACACTGCTAAAATTTGGCTTCTATGGAACCATGTTTTCAGTTTAACTATTGAAAATGAATCTGACCAGTTCATACAGGCTAGAGTAACTGATAATGCCACTTCTGTTTATTGGAATGTTAATTTCATTTATGCTAGTGTCCATAGACAGTTGAGGGAGAACTTATGGTCTGATCTACAAACCCCAACATCAGATCCATCTATCTATATTGGGTATTTTAATACTGTAGCATCGGTCACTGAATATAAAGGTAGGAAATCGACCCCTAGAAAAAGCATGAAACAATTTAATGATATTCTAACTAAGATGGACTTACATGATATCCCTACTGTTGGTAACTCTTTCACTTGGAGCAACAATAGATATAGGGACAAAGGAAAGGATCTACAGTTTCAAAGGTTAGACAGGGGAATATGTAACTTAGACTGGCTAGATCTCTTCCCTAATAGTTCTATCCAGGTTTTAAATAGGATGACATCTGATCATTCTCCTCTTTTATTATCTATTCAATCTGTTGTAGAACAGGTTCCAAGACCTTTTAGATACCAGGAAATGTGGTCAAATACAGAAGATTTTCATGATTTAGTTGTATCTAACTGGAATTTAATATCACCTCTGTCTGGGATGAATAGATTTGTTCACAAACTAAAGAGGCTTAAGATTGTAATAAAGGATTGGAACAAAAATATTTTTGGTGATGTTAATAAGAATCTTTCACAATCTGAATCAAGAGTTAATGAACTGGAAATTCTTTACCAGCAGTTTCAGGATGAATCAGTTTTAAATGAGCTACTAAAATCTAAAGCTTTGCTTCTGAGATCTCAGAAGGAATACAACATTTTTCTGAAGCAAAAGGCTAGGTTAAACTGGTTTAAACAAGGTGATGCAAACACAAGCTACTTTCACCACACAATTAAGGAAAAGAAAGTAAGATCCAGAATTGCTAAAATTAAAGATGGTAATGGCAATTGGATATCTAATCCAAGTTTGATTAAAGAAGAAGGTGTGAGATTTTTTTCAGAAACTACTGAATGAGGATGCATCACAAAAAGAGGGGACTTATCTAAATCATTTTCTGCAAGAGATCCCTAAAGTAATAACTGATCAACAGAATACCCTTCTGCTTACCCCCATTAATAAACAGGAACTGAAAACTGCTGTTTTTGACCTTAATAGATCTAGTTCACCTGGCTCCGATGGATTCTTTGGGGATTTCTATATATCTTTTTGGGATACCATTAATGAAGATCTGTTAGAAGCTGCTAATAACTTTTTAAATACTGGTTATATCCCTAAAGCTATGTCTAGTACTTGGCTCACTTTAATACCTAAAAAAGCCATTCCAAACACATTTACAGATTTCAGGCCAATAAGCTTATCAAACTTTGTAAATAAAGTTTTTTCTAAACTGTTAATGGAGAGGATTAAACCACTAATGCACTTAATGATTTCCCCTGAGCAATGTGTTTTTTTTAAAGGTAGGGATATTTCGGATAATGTGATCCTTATGCATGAAATGACCAGATTGCTCTCTAGAAAGTTTAAGGTTTCAAATTTGATTATCAAACTAGATATGCAAAAGGCTTTTGATAGGGTCTCTTGGTCTTTTATTAACTCCATTCTCTTACATTTTGGTTTCCATGGTAAATTTGTTAGACTTATCATGCATAATATTGCCTCTGCAAACTTTTCAGTTTTAATAAATGGTGTCACAACTGGCTTCTTCTCTTCCTCTAGGGGAATTAAACAAGGAGACCCTCTCTCCCCCTTTTTGTACAATATTTTATCAGAGGATTTTTCTAGGGGTCTAAAGAAATTGTTTCACACTGGATATTTACAGTACTTCAGTCTTCCCAGCTCCCGTTCTCCTCTTACTCATCTCATGTATGCCGATGACACTGCAGTTTTTCTGAACACTAAGCCTAATAACTTGATGCGTTTTAAACATTTTTTGAAGGCTTACGAGATCACATCAGGTCAAAAAGTAAACTTTACAAAATCAGAATTCTTTGTTTCACATAACACTCCCCTTCAGCAAGTCCAGTATGTTAAAAGGTTACTAGGGATAGAGAAAGGCTCCTTCCCTTTTAAATACCTTGGAGTCCCCATTTTCTCGGGTAGGAATTTAAAGGTGCATTATCTTCCTGTGATTGAAAGAATGGAGAGATCGATAAATAATTGGAAGAATCGATGGTTAAGCTCTGCTGGTAAAATCATCTTGATAAACCATTGTTTTCTTTCAATTCCAACACATATCTTTGCAGTCCTAAAACCCCCCAGGATAGTTTTAAAAACAATGGAAAAGATGGCATCTAGTCTATTTTGGGGAAAATCAGATTTTGCTGAAGGAAAAGATGGAGATCATGGAAAAAAAAGAGTTATCCAGTGAATGAAAATGGTTTAGGTTTTAGGGATTTGAATGCTATAGTAGAAGCTTTCTCATGTAAATTATGCTGGAAGCTCCAAACTAATGAGACTCAATGGTCAACACTTTTATGGACACTACCTATCACTTACAAAAAATCCCACATTTGGGGAAGAATAAGAGGAGTAACTACTATGACAAACAGTCTAACTAGACTTATCTTTGGTAAAGGGGATTGCTCCTTTTGGAATGCAAATTGGATAGGAGATGGTGCTCTTTGTTATATTTGACCTGAGGAAATGGACATACCTTTTGAAGATCTATCCTTAAGGTCTTTCATTAACAACAAACCTGCCTTCTTACCAAGTTTGGAGCCTTATTTGGCTACCAATATCATTTATATTCTGCAGGAAGTAAAGCTGGAGCACTCTCATGAGGATCAGTTAATTTGGACTCCAACTACAGATGGGAAATTCTCAATTAGATCTGCCTACAACATTTTTAGACAGAGTAGACCTGAAATACAGCATCTCCAAAAGGTTTGGTCTCCTTACATTCCTAGAAAAATGTCAGTACTCCTTTGGATAGCTTTAAACTGCATTCTCCCTTTTGATAATATCTTAAGTAGGATGGGTTTTTCATTGGCTTCGATATGCCATCTTTGCAAGAACAATAAGGACAATCTTGATCATTTTTTCAATTCATGTCCTTCCTCTTGTTCAGTTTGGAATAGTGTTCACTCTCTTTTACAGCTGCCACAAACAGGTTTTATGAATTTAAATAGCAGGGTGGAATATTATTTATCTTTCAAGGCTGACTCTAAAATCCATGCAAATTTGATAACTGCTGCTATTATAGTTACAATTTGGTCTCTCTGGACTAGCAGAAACAAATACATATTTGAGAATAGACGTTTCTCAAGTGAGACTTGTGTCTATGACACTAAACAATTGATTTACATAATCTTCACAGCTCACAAATTGAAAGGTAATAGAGATAGGCATAATCAATGGATTCAGGCTAAGATCATTCCTCAAATTCTTCAAAAAAAATAGACCTGCAATTACAATAGTTTTCTGGGAAAAACCACTAATTGGCTTTAAAATAAACACTGATGCTTCATGGATTTCTAGTGGACTTTCCTCTGCTGCAGTAATTGTTAGGGACGGGAAAGGTAATGTAGTTAAAATGAGAGCTAAAATTTTTCAGAGTACATCTCCTCTGCATGCAGAATTAACATCAATCAAAATGGGATATGAAATCTGCTCAGAACTAGCTTTAGAAAAATGTGTAATTGAATTTTATTGCTTAACTGCGGTTAGGAGTATCCATAATCATGTGAGATGCCCTTGGAGAATATTATCTATATGCTATGCACTTAATGTAGAACACTCCTCACACCCAATTCAACACACACCTAGACAAGCTAACATGGTGGCGGATTTCTTGGCAAAATTTGCTAAGGAAAACAATTTGCAAGGTGACATAGACATTAGGTCAATTCCCATTTTCCTCAAGGGATTGTTATTATTAGATTCTATTGGTTTCCCAGCAATAAGAGTTGGATCTCCTTTGGATACCAACAGGATATAGATTAGGCCTTTTTCAACTGCATTTTAAGTGTTTCTTGACTGTTATTTAGAAGTTTTAGTCACTTGTTTTTAGCACAAATACTGCTAGTTTCTTTTCTCCTTTAATTTCAGGTACTTAACAGGGATGCATGGATATGAGGTAGTTATTGATACTGGGAATCCGATGCTCACTCTGACTTGCTATGTGACATACCTGCTTGTTCTCTCCTGATCTGATCATGCGGAATTGATTCTAAGCCTTAGAATACTACATGCTGCCTTACCAATTGTCTGAGAAGAAAAGACTCCTTCAGCGCCATAAGGTTCATAACAATGGAGATTCCTTTTGGCTTCAATACCGTTGACAAATTGGGGTCTCGATCTTTTGATTCCCCATCCTGTTCGCGGTATTTCAGCTACAGGTTATCCATAGGGTGAATACTTTTGCACGGGGATAAACTATTTATAGAATAGGGACATCCACTGCTTTGGTTAGTAATTTCTTTTGCTTCAGGAGTTTCTGCTGAGCTCTTGGATCATGATTTGGATGATCAACTTGTAATATTCGTATACTATCAGCACCTAATTTTGGCTAACTTATTCGGCCTGGGGAGCCTAATAAACACCCCCCCATTCTCGGATGGTTTAATTTAAAAAAAATACTTTCTCAAGATGGAAAAATGATTCTGATAAAGCATTTACTCTCTTCTATTCCCATCCATCAGATAACAGTATTGAAACTGACAAACCATATAATTGATGTAATTCACAAACTACTTGGAAAATTTATCTGGAACTCTAATAGAATCTCCTCACAAAGGAAAAGAGTTTGGAGATCATTTCCAAAATTGTGTTATCCAATTGATGAAAATGGTTTAGATTTTAAAAATCTTAACACATTAATCAAAAGTTTCTCCATTAAACTATGGTGGAAGCTTCAACAAGGTAATTCACCTTGGTCACAATTTATGTGGTATATACTAGACAACCACAAAACTTCCAAAACTTGGAAGAGAATGAAAGGAATTCAGGATATAGTAATAATGAACTCACAAATACATATAGGGAAAGGGGATGTTTCTTTTCGGGATTCCAATTGGACAACTTGTGGTCCACTTTATAGGGTTTGTGACAACAACTTAGAAATTTCTTTCCCAAGACTGATAGTGGCTGAATACTTAGCCAAGAGACAAGTTTAACTAAACCCTCTAAGAAACCACTTGCCTGAAAAAATATTTGCTGAAATAGAGAATGATCATGCAACTTTTCCTGATTATGAAAACATTATGATATGGAAACCAACTGAAAATGGAAAGTTCTCATTGAAAAGTGCATATGAACTTATCAGAAATAGGAGAATAGTGGTTCCTTCCTTCAATCATGTATGGTCTTCCATTATGCCTAGGAAAGTAAGTTTTATAAACTAGAAAATTCTAAACAGAATCTTACCCCTTCCTGATGTGCTAGAGGATCTTTTCTTTAATCTACCTTCAATTTGTTGTTTCTGTTTTGAGGATGAAGAGAGTATTCATCATAGTTTCAATTCTTGCAAAGAAAGAAAGAAACTATGTACTTGGATTAATATAGTCTTCAAATTTGGTCAAAACACACTCCATACATTTGGGATAGATACTTTTTTTACTGGAACTTGAAAGATAAGCTTATAGAACACAAGCAACTTATTATGACTATCCCATGTTTAGTAGTATGGTCCATATGGTATTTTAGGAACAAACACTATCATCAAAATGTGAAGCCTGACATTATCAATATGTTCAGGAAACCTTTACATCTCTTCAATGATATTATGTTGGCCTTTAACCTAAACTTCAAATGGGATTTATCCAATGCTAAACTTCAAATGGGATTTATCCAATGCTATACCAAGGTTACTAATAGGCAGTCAACAAAAACAGATAAAATTTGTTATAGTAACCTGGATAGCACCATTATCAACATTTTACAAGTTAAATGCAGATGGTTCATGGCTGGATTTCAGTAAAGCAGGCACTGGGCAATCATCAGAGACTATAAAGAGAACATGTTAATAGCTGATGCTCAGCAAATACATAGCCCCTCACCTTCTCATGCTGAAGTAAGTGCAATCAGAATATGATTACAAATGGCAATCAATTTGGGAATTGGCTATCTCCAGATTGAAAGTGACAATAAACTGCTCATACAAAATCTGGGAGCTTATGAAAACCATAGAAGTCACACTGCACCATATCTATGGAGAAGCCAATGGAGCAGCAGATTTACTAGCAAAAATGGGTAACTCAAATCAGGTACACACTTTCACCCATTTTATAGAATTACCAAAGGATTTGAAAGCTATAATTATAGCTGATCAACAAGCTATACCTTTTATCAGAAGACTCTAGCATTTTTATCAGTTTCTTTGCACACCACATATGTTAAAAATGCTACAAATAGGGTTTGCCTATGACTCATATGACATTATCAATTGCTTAGGCATTGCTAGGTGTTTTTAGTGGAACTTGTTACTACTGGCCTTTGTTTATCTTGATAGGTACAGCTGTGATGGACATCACGGAGCCCAGTCCTGAGGCAGATGAAGCAGCTGCACAATAGAAAGATGGCTAACGAATGGATTGCTGATCATCATACTTCAATCAGGACCGAAAAGATAGTAAATCTCTTCTAGGGAGGAAATTTGCAAGGGGTTACTATGGAAGGTCACCTCTTCTTATCAACACTGGGTTGTGGAGAAAAGGAAGTGTAAGGCCATAGTAGACCTCGACCTGGGTATAGGGCCATCTCCTTCATCGAGATAGGGATTTGAGATGAAGGATTTGGTAACAGCTTTATGTATTTAGCTTCCACGTTAGCTTCCATGTTATTCTCTCTAGTTGTACTATTCAAATTCGTCTTTTCTAAAAGGTTTGGGGAGCCTAATACATACCCCCCACTTAGGTGAGTTTACAAAAAAAGTCATAAATATGTAAATTAAAAATTATCGTATGAGATTTTGTTATATTCATCGTATTGCATATTTTCATAATAACTATTTTTATAATTTTTTTATTTTGCATAATTTAAGTTGTTGAACTTATAAAATCATGCATAAACAGTTAAAAGATAACTGGTAAGACCCACACACACACACATATATATATATATATATATATATATATATATGAAGGGACCAAGTGAATATTGGAGTTCGACATCGAATGCTGAAAAATCACAAAGTTCTATTTTGTACCACCTAACTGATCACTCATTTATTAGTTCAGATTTGGACTTTCAGTCCTGCTGGAAAAACTTTATTGACGGGCTAGATTCAATATTTACACATAATAGCACTATATCACACAACTCATTGAGCCACCAAGAGATGAAGCCCGTACTCCACTAATTAATCAAAGTCAGGAAGTTGTATGGATATTTAGAGTGTATAGCAGCCGAGCAGTGTAGCAATCACATACACCCTGCTTCCCGCTACAAGTGATACAACTTTCTTTAAAACTATTTATAGATGAGTTTAAAAATTTAATATCTTAAATCAGGCATAATTAAAAATTATAAAGATAGACATTCTAAAAATATACAATACGATGAACGTCACACAAAAATTTTCACATGTATATGTTCATGAATTTTTCAATCTAAGCAGTATCAACTTTATTGACGAATAATGAAGTATCAAATCATGCTATATTTTTGCAGGATAGAATGGGTAAATTAAGGCAAAAATAAGTACTCCCTCCGTCCCAGTGAAACATGCAGAAAGGGAACCGTCTCCTTATAATTTTCACTAACGTGAAAGGTCTATAATGCCCCTGCTTTTCTCTGTCTTCTTCAACCTCAAGATCTGCACACTCTCTAGAGCCTCATCCTCAAGATAAAGCCATATTTCCACAGCCTCCACCTCCATTTCCGCCGCACCACCTCTTCCCACAGCCTCCACCTCTGTATTTGTGATGTGTCCATTTCATATGCATAATTTAGTACTATTTTGGGTCACTTTTGTGCTCTTTTATTATCGAGAGCTTGTGTTTTATCTTTAAATCCTCTTAGGAGGGGTAAGAGCAACTTTACGCTCTTTTACCTCTTATAAGTGGATTTTGCGTGACAAGGGAAGAACACGGAGGCAATGAAGACTGGAGGCCATTGAAGATCACATTTTCGAAGACTTTTGAAGACTTTCTTCGAAGACATGAAGGCCAGAGGCTATCGAAAACCATTTTTGGAGACATTGAAGACTTGAAAATGAGAGGAATTTCTATGAAGGCGATTGTATACCACAAGAAGAAAAGGAAACAAAGCAAAATTTTGGCACCCGTTGCGAGTCGCGATGCCCTCGTCGTGAGACCGTTATGAGTCGCGATGAGCCCATCGCGATTCAGGACCAATGGGTGGCCAGAATTTCACCTTATCCTCTTTGTACTATAAATAGCACTCTATTTCCTCTCATTCTTCTACTTTATCATCTGCATTTTTTGGTATTGTTTAGAACCCCTTTCCTTCCATTTTCATCTTTGAATTCTCTTGTTTTATGATTAGTTGTTTATCATTGATTAGCATGAACTCTTGTAGCTAATCTATTTCTTGGGAGCAATTGACTAAGTCTTCCAAGCCTATGTCTTAAGAAAAATTTGTAGCCTATTTAATACCCTTACTATTATGCATTTATGGAGTATTGAATGTGTTTGTAAATGTCATTAATGTTATTGAAAGCTTGAGTATATGAAGTACTTGTATGATATGCTTGTTGGGGTTTGGAGAAATGGGTTGATTTCCCCCTTTCATGATAGGAATCCAAGAGTATGATTTAGAGCTTTTGATTGTGTTGATGGATTGATAATTGCTAGGTGAATATGATAATGTTGAACTCTTATTCATGTTTGTTTCTTGTAGCAAATGAGAGAAGTCTATGAATGTCGATCGTTCTTGACTAATCTTGTGTAAATGCATAAATCGGTTAAATGCTTAGACATGGTGTAGTGTTTATAAGTGTTGCCGATCTTGTTGATTCTTCGTGCTAAATGCCATCAATAGGATACCTTGAGTCCTGTTTCGCCTACGGGAGTCATTGGTGAGGTTTGACAAGAGATGTCGAATTCACTCTTGCAAACTACTATCTAAGAAAGATAGACGTTTTGCCTTCACAACAAGAAGTGAAAGTAGTAAATAGGTTGCATGTTCAATAATGGGTAAGAGGTTTGGAAGTGGCAGTCAATTGTGCCCAAGGTTCCGTCAATTGTTATTTTCATCTTATCTTTAGTTGTATTGCATGATTAGCATCGTTCTCTTGCTTTGCTAGTTGTTGTATTTCAATTCAATAACTTAGGAACAAACCAACCAAAACCCCCCATGTTTACATGGTTATATATATATATATATATATGTATGTACATGTTTAGTATGTCTTCTCCTATATATTTTTAAACACTTGAAAAGATCCCTCTTCTCGTGGACGACCCCGACTTGCCATTATCTACTTAATTGTAGATAGGAAGCATTAGGGCTTAAAATTATTAACATTGAGAGGTACGACGACGACCTCCTAAATTTTGGCGCCGCTGCTGGGAAGAGGCGTTTATTTTTAAGTGTTTGGGCATATTATGTGTGATTATATGCTATTTGTAAATATTTGTTAGTTTGGTTTTTATATTGATTTCTTAGTTGATTTTCCATTTTCACTTGGCTTGGAGACGTATTGTTTGAGTTCTTGGTGTATGGTTCGCACACGATCCTCTTCACAAGAACTCCTACACTACGACCTCGAGTTGAAGTTGAATTTGAGACGGGCTAGAAGACTTTCTTTGGAAAGTGTGAATAACACCCCTCCTAGTGACCATTTTGCGGATACATCTTCATCAATGGAACATCGAATTGAGAACAAAGATGAGAATCCGAGAGGGGAACCTCACCATCCTCATCTCCACCAAAGAGAGATCCCTTTGGGGCAACCTTTGTTGAGAGACATCATGGCTCCCAACCTCGATCAACAACCGATGTGTATCGAGTATCCCGTGATTAGACCATACAGGCATTTTGAGCTAAAGACCCGATTCATCAACATATTACCCTTTTTCCTTGGTAGGAAATGGGTGAATGCCAACAAACACCTCACCGAGTTTCACTTCTTGTGTGGTGGTACGATCCCCCGTGGAGTGGATGAAGATTTATATAAATTGAGGGCATTCCCGTTCACACTGAGGGATGTGCAAAAGATTGACTTCACTAACTACCGCCCAAGAGCATTAAGAGTTGTCTTGATATGAAAACAAAGTTTCTAGCCAAATACTTTCCGGCCTCTAGATCCGCCGCCTTGAAGAAGGACATAACCAACATCTTCCAATGGCATGAAGAACCTCTATTCGATTATTGGGAGAGGTTCAAGAAGCTTCTTGCAAGTTTCCCTTATCACGGTTATTCGGAGGGGGATTTTGTTTATTACTTCTACAATGGCCTTCTTGATGAAGATCAAAGGTTGGTGAGAAGTTCTTGTGGTGGCACCCTTGTAAACAAGACATCCTCCGAGGCCATGCAATTATATGAAGAGCTAGCAGAAGAATCAAGAAACTTGAGCTCAAGGGCTGATTTGAGAAGGAGAAATCCAATGCCCGCAGGTGACTATTCAAATAGTGGAAAGCTCGAAGATCAAGTCTCGGCCCTTGCATCCATGGTGAAATCTTTGATGACAAAGCCCGGAGGAAGTGTGCCACATATAAAATCATGTGAAATTTGTTACTTGGCGCATCCTATGGACACTTGCTCCACTTTGCAAGAGGATTATGTTGAAGAGGTAAGTGCCATGGGCTATCAAGGCTACCAAGGCAACTAAGGATATCAAGGTGGGAAAGGCTACCAAGGTAACCAAGGCTACCAAGGTTATCAAGGGTACCAAAACCGGGCATATAATTCGGAAAATCATGATAACCCAAACCTCCGGTATAGAAACCCTCAAGCAAGCCAAAACCCTCAACCATATCGGCCTCCTCAACAACAATATATGCCACCTCAACAAAAATTCCAAAGGCTTCAAGACAAACCCCGAGAGCAAGGGGAGAGCTCGGGGCTAACAAAGGATGAGGTGATGCAAGCCATTCACCGGTTGGGCATGTGCGTGGAAAAAAGTGAGAAATTCCAAGATGAAGCCAAGGCTAGCATAAAAAAAATTGGAAACTCAAGTGAGCCAAATAGCTCAAGTGGTGAACCGGATGGAAGCCCGGAAAATGGGTAAGCTACCCTTCCAACCGGAGATCAACCCTCGACAAAATGCAAGTGCTAACGCTTTTAGAAGTGCTAGAGAGGTTGGCACTTCACCGGATAATGAAATCGTTGAAGAGGAGCCTAAGAGGATTGAGGTGTTTGGAAAAGGGGTTGAGAAGGAAGAAGCCCATGAGGAGAAGGCCGAAGAATTAGCCAAAAAAGGAAAGGAAGAAGAAATCGAGGTGGAGACATTGGCATCAAGACCGAAGTCAACCTCCATCCCGGAACCCTCATCTCCCCCTCACAAAAGAGCAAAGATGGTGGAAATCCCTCCATATGTACCGGAACCTCCATTTCCGGAAGCCTTGAAAGACAAGAGGAAGGAGGACAGCATGGACATCTACGAAGTCTTTCGTAGATGTGAGGTAAATATCCCACTCTTGAATGCCACTGAACAAATTCCTAGATATGCTAAATTTCTAAAGGAATTATTTGTTGTGAATAGGAAACAAAGGGCAAAAAATAAGTTGAAAATGGAAAAAGTGAGCATGTTTCCGCCTCGTGTCAAAAAGAGCTACCCCCTAAATGTAGCGATCCTGGAATGTTCACAATCCCTTGCATAATAGGAAATACACATTTTGAAAAAGCTATGCTTGATTTTGGTGCATCAATAAATGTGATTCCTTATTCCTTATATGAAAACCTCAACTTGGGAACATTGCACAAAACTGGGGTGGTAATCCAATTGGCCGATCGTTCTAGTGCATACCCTTAAGGTATTGTTGAGGATATGTTGGTTAAGGTGGATTCCTTAGTTTTCCCAGTGGATTTTTATGTCCTTGACATGGAGCATGATAAACATGCCACCCTGATTTTGTTGGGGAGGCCATTTTTGAAAACCTCTAGGACAACGATTGATGTGCATAAAGGTACCCTCACCATGGAATTTGATGGAATAAAAGTAGAGTTTAACACAAGTGACTCTATGAAATATCCTAGTGAAGAACATGCTTTCCATTCCCTAGATGTTGTTGAAGAAGTTATGCAAGATGTTTTTGAACTAAGTGGTGATGATTCTTTGTTATTTGCTTTGCAATGTGATAGTAATGATGGCCGCAATGTATACTCTATGAGCAGTAACTTAAAGTAAAGCTTTGAGGATTTGAACCTGCTTGAAGAAATGAAACCGAGTCTTTCAAAACCTCCTCCTCTACTCTTAGAGGAGCTCAAGTCACTTGTGAAAGCTCCTGTGATTGAACTTAAACCATTGCCAAGTGACCTCAAGTACGCTTTTCATGGGGAAGGGGAGATGCTTCCGGTTATCATTTCAAGCAAGCTCACCAAAGAGCAAGAAGAGAAGTTGATGGTGGTGTTACAGTTAAACAAGGAAGCAATTGGATTGGCTATTGTCGACATCAAAGGCATAAGTCCATCCACTTGTATGCATAGAATCTTGTTGGAAGTAGATGCGAAACCCGTCCGGCAACCCCAACGCCGTTTGAACCCACCTATAATAGATGTGGTGAAGGCGGAAATCCTCAAGTTACTCCAAGCAGACATGATCTATCCAATCTTGGATAGCAAGTGGGTGAGTTCAACTCAGGTGGTACCCAAGAAGAGTGGGGTGATGGTGGTTGAAAATGAGAAGGGTGAAATGGTGCCCACCCTAGTTCAAAACGGATGGCGTGTTTGCATTGACTACATGAGGTTAAATGCGGAATGGAAGGATCACTTCCCATTTCCATTCATTGATCAAATGCTTGAGAGGTTAGCAAGCCACCCTTCTATTTCTTTTTGGATGGGTACTCGGAGTACTTTCAAGTGACTGTCGCCCCGGAAGACCAAGAAAAGACCACCTTCACGTGCCCCTTTGGTACGTTTGCTCACCGACGCATGCCTTTTGGGTTATGTAACGCCCCGCAACTTTCCAAAGGTGTATGGTAAGCATTTTCTTAGAATTTTTTGAAAATTTTATAGAGGTATTCATGGATAATTCCACCATTCATGGTAATTCTTTTGACAACTATTTAGCAAATTTGGCACAAGTTCTTAAACATTGCATTGATACTAATTTTGTGTTAAATTCTGAGAAGTGTCATTTTATGGTAGAGCAGGGCATTTTCTTAGGCCATGTTGTCTTCTCTAAGGGTATTGAGGTTGAAAAGGCAAAGATAGACACAATTCAAACTTTTCCTTATCCTACTAGTGTGCGTGAAATGCGCTCTATTCTTGGTCATGCAAGATTCTATCGCCGATTCATCAAGGACTTCTCAAAGATAGCATCTCCTTTATGAAAGTTGTTGCAAAAAGAGGTGGATTTTTTATGGATGAGGGTCGTAAATGGGCCTTCGATACATTGAAAGGCAGGTTAGTTTTGGCCCCTATTATACAGCCCCTGGATTGGTCGATGCCTTTTGAGATTATGTGAGATGCAAGTGATTACGCCGTTGGAGCGGTGCTTGGTCAAAGGGTGGGGAGAGCACCTCACTCCATCTACTATGCATCCATGTCTCTAAATGAAGCCCAAAGAAACTATTCCACCACCGAAAAGGAGTTACTAGCAGTGGTATTTTCTTTGGAAAATTTTTTATCTTACTTGCTTGGTACAAAAGTTATTGTGTACACTGACCATGCAGCGGTTCGTCATTTAATGGCGAAGAAAGAGGCCAAGCCAAGATTGATTAGATGGAACCTATTTTTGAGCAAATTTGAGTTAGAGGTGAGAGACAAGAAGGGTGCGGAAAACCTTGTGGCCGATTATTTGAACCGGTTGACTCCATGCGAAGACATTGAGATAAACTCCACAATGAAGGAGAAACTACGGGAGGAATTCCTTGATGAACAATTGTTCACCATTAGGGTTCTCCAACCATGGTATGCTGACATTGTAAATTTTATTGTCGCTGGTAAATTCCCTCCTCATTTTTCTATGGCCCATAAAGATAAATTAAAGAGTGATGCTAAGTATTATGTGTGGGATGATCCCTTTTTGTGGAGACATTATGCAGATCAAGTTAGGAGATGTATCCCTGATAATGAAGTACATTCAATTCTTGAATTTTATCATTCTCATGCATGTGGTGGTCATTTTGAAGAAAAGAGGACCGCTTGGAATGTTTTAGAAAGTGGGTTTTATTGGCCTACATTGAATAAGCATGCATACGCCTTTTGCAAATCTTGTGATGAATGCCAGAGAGTAGGAAATATCTCCACTAGGAATGAAATGCCCCAAAGGCCTATTCTATATTGTGACATCTTTGATGTTTGGGGTATTAACTTTATGGGACCTTTCCCTAGTTCCTATGGCTTTACATATATTCTTCTTGCTGTTGATTATGTATCGAAGTGGGTTGAAGCAAAACCCACTAGGACTGATGATTCTAAAGTGGTTGCAGAATTCCTAAAAGATAACATCTTTTCTAGGTTTGGGGTACCCCGAGCCTTGATTAGTGATCGTGGCACCCATTTTTGCAATCGGACCATAGCAGCACTCTTGAAGAAGTATGGCATCACTCACAAGACATCCACCGCCTATCACCCGCAAACCAACGGGCAAGCCAAAGTTTCCAATCGGGAAATCAAGTCTATCCTTCAAAAAATGGTTAACCCTAACCGGAAGGATTGGATTTCTCGATTGAATGATGCCTTGTAGGCGTATAGGACGGCTTACAAGACACCAATCAGTATGTCACCATACCGATTAGTGTTTGGTAAGCCCTGTCATATACCGGTGGAAATTCAACATAAGGCTTACTGGGCGGTCAAAGAATTCAATCGTGATATAGATGAGGCCGGCTTGTATAGGAAGTTACAATTGGATGAACTGGATGAGATCCGGAGGGAGTCCTATGAGAACGCCAAAATATATAAAGAGAAGACAAAGGTGTGGCACGACAAGATGATCATCGGGAAGGAATTTGACATTGGTCAATAGGTCCTCCTATTCCAATCTCGCCTTCACCTATTTCCAGGTAAGTTGAGGTCCTGACGGATAGGTCCTTTTGAGGTGGTTAAGGTATTCCCGCATGGCACGGTGGAGATTCTAGATCGAGCTAAGTCCAATACTTTCAAGGTTAATGGACAACATTTGAAACCTTACCACAAGAATTTTGTGCCGGAAAAAGGAGAGGACGTTGATCTCCTCGATCCGGTTTGTGAGTAAAACCCAAGAAAAGGGAGTAAGTTGTACCGAAGACATTAAATAAACTTGGTTTTGATCATCCAGATCGTCATTCATGACTTTCTGTTGATGTTGTTTGGTTTTGAATTTTATCATTAAGCTCCATTGTTTTGCTTTATGCTTTTCACGGGTTGTTTTCTCCATGATTTTGTAGCAATTTTGAAGCCAAGGAATTGAACTTTTGAAGGGAGAGATTCTTGGAGTCAAGAAGGAAAGACTTGGAAAAGAGAAGGAATCAGAAAAAAAATTCTAAGTACCAGGTTAGTAGCCCGTCACGAGTCCCGACCACATCATCACGAGTCATGTTGGGCTCAGTAAGTTTGGGTGAAATTTCTATCCTCGGATGCCACTTTCCACGAGTCCCGATGACCACGCCAGGCTGAGTCGTGAGTCGCGACCACATCATCGTGAGTCGTGACCACATCATCGTGAGTCGCGATGGGCTCAGTAAGTTTGTGTGAAATTTCAGCTCTTGGATGCCACTTTCCGCAAGTCGCGATGACCTCGCGAGGCCTTGTCGTAACCTCATCGTCGTGAGTCACGACAGGCTCAGTAATTATGGGTGAAATTTCAGCCCTCGGATGGCAATTTCCGCGAGTCGCGATGGTCTCGTGAGGTCTAGTCGCGAGTCGCGACCACATCTTCACAAGTCGCGATGGGCTCAGAAATCTTATGTTGAAATAAAGGTATCGGTCTCCACTTTTTGCAAGCCGCGATGGCCTCGCGAGGACCTCGTTAGGAGCCCTCAAAGTGTACACCCTCGAGACCTCAAAGCCCTGAACCCTCGACTCGAGCAAAACCATAAAGTCCATCACCCTCTCGAGGCCACTCCTTCGAGACATCACCACCCCTTCGAGACATCACCACCTCGAGACCTCGAAGCCATGGACTCTCGACTCGAGCAGAACCATAAAAATCCATCACCCTCTCAAGGCCTCCCCTTCGAGACATCACCACCTCGAGACCTCAAACCCTCAAGCCAAACCTAAAGTTCATCATTCTCTCAAGACCAGCTCTTGAGACTAGCCTCTCGAGACCTCGAAACCTCGAGCCCTCAAGGTGTTCTCTTTCATCCTCGAGCCTAGCTTCTTGAGACCTCAAAGACTCGAGCTCTCGAGGCATGATCTCTCATCCTTGAACTTATCCTCTCGAGACCTCAAAGCTGTGAGACCTCGCAGTGTGATCTTTAACCCTCGAGCCTAGCTTCTCAAGACATCGAAGCCTCGAGCTCTCAAGGTGTGACATTTCATCCTCGAGCGTAACTTCTCAAGACCTCGAAGCTGTAAGCCCCTCGAGACCTCGAAGCCTCGATCTCTCAAGGTGTGATCTTTCATCCTCGAGCCTATCTTCTCGAGACCTCGAAGCCGTGAGACCTCAAAGCCGTGAGACCTCAAAGCCGTGAGACCTCGAGGTGTGATCTTTCACCCTCGAGCCTAGATTCTCGAGACCTCGAAGCCGTGAGCTCTCGAAGTATCATTTTTCATTCTTGAGCCAAGCTTCTCGAGGCCTCGAGGTGTCACCTTTCATCCTCGAGCCCAGCCAGGCCTAATGCCCCTCGAGACCACCCATTGCGAGTCGTGACGACCACGTCGCGAGTTGCGACGGTCATACAAACTACTTTAAATGAAGGGCTAAACTCATTTTTCCACAAACATATCCTCAATCTTTCATCTTCTCCTGCTACTCTTTCATCTTCTCCACAAGCGCCGCCGCTCGCCACCACCGTTCGCCGTTGTTGCTTGTCACCACCGCTCCTTGCTGCCGCTCCACCACTCACAACCACCACTCCATACCTCATCCTTGCTTCCCAACTTCCACCCACATATAAAAAAAATCATTGAAGAACACAAACCCTAGAATTTGGAGGTTTTGTCACTTTGAACAATTCAATTTCGAATTGATTGTGGGCTTCCTCTTTTCTTCTTCCTATGCATCTTGGTGATATGGCCCCCACAAAGAGACCTAGGGCTCCCCCACGAGGCAGGCACACCGCCGCTCCACCTCTACCTCTTCCACCGGCTACGGAATCAAGCCATGTACCTCCCCCTATGGATAGGTACATGGGTTTGACCCGGATCACCGGGTCCTATGCGGAAAGGTGGGAGGCACTTTAGAAGCGCTAACTCAAGGAGACAAGCTTTGTCGATGTGCCCACATTAGATGCCCTCGGCCTCACTCAGCCTGTGAGATGCCTCCTCAAAAAAGGGGGAATGGAAGGGTTTATGAGTAGGAGCGCGCCCTCTTACCCGAGGTACACACTGGAGCTCTTGTCCACGATCCGTATGAGCAGCATGACGGGTGATTAACCCTACGAGAGGTACATTTCTTTTCACTTAGATGATATATCTAGGCAATTGACCGTCTCGCAGATTGAGGAGGCCTTTGGATTTGACACCACCAAGATATGAACCAGGCTGAACCCACAGGCCCAGGAGCTATCAATTGAGGATGTCATGCATTTTTGAAATGTCATCAATATGAGGCCGAAGAACTCCCATGATAAGAGTAGCACCATTATCCACCCTGCACTCCGTTATGTGCACCGACTCTTGGCTGGCACAGTACTTTGCTTCGCGGAGCCGACGATTGTGGTAGACAATGACATTTTCTTTCTGTGGCACTTAACGAGTGAGGGGCCAGGATATGGGCTGTGGGTAGAATTGTGGATAAAGAGAATCATGGAGGTGGCAGGAAAACCCAAGGGGAAGATCATGGTTAGAGGCATGATAGGCCTTTTCGCAGAGTACTTGGGATTGGTTCCTCCAGCTGACTTTCCAAGCTTAGGGAGGTGCACATCCTATCTTATCACCGTTGAGAGGCCAGTTAGATTTGAGATGCTCAGTGCCACACGGACCACGGGGCTCTTCCATTGGTTGTATGGTGCGAGGAAGGTCACATTCATAGCACTTCCTCAGTAGAGCAAGACGAAGTTGGAATTTGACACACCTCTGGGAGATTTGGAAATTTCACCGGACTTCTCATGTAGAGATGATTTCCAGCGCGAGCTCCGTAACCTTGGCCCAGCTCCTGTCCAGCGTGATGATAGCACTCTACCTCCCTCTGAGCGACAACAGCAGCAACACTCCACGCAGCCTCCACCAGAGACAGAGCCCATGCAGGAGGACGATGCTCCACCTCACTATTCCTAGCCTCCACCGGAATTCTATGAGTGGATGACGCAGACTATGCATAATGGATTCCACCAACAGAACAACATAATATTATAGCACAATGTATTTGTCTCCAAGACCTTGATTGATATGGACGAGGAGAACGACCACTTGTTAGCTCGCATCCATGAGTTGCAGTCCCAGTCAGGCGGTGTCTCAGGCCCCGATCCGAGATCGGAGAGCAAGGAGGCAGAGGAGTACAGAGTGGCTGGCACAGTATCAGCAGCGCTACTTTGGCGGTGGCCCTTCTTCATCACAACATTGATTTTATGAGCACCACATCTTTACAATTTCCATACTTCACTTTGTATATTTTTTCCCTATTTTCTACATTGAGGGAAATGTAGTGTTCTAAGTATGGGGAGGGGTATCTACTACTTTGAGGTGATTGGGTTTAGAGACACTTTTGCATAACTCTTTTGTTTTGTTTTGGATATTTTCTCCCTTTTGTTTTAGGATGTTTTTCTTTTGATGCACTTGGATAATATTGGTTTTGATACTTTTCATAGCCTTAACATTTGGAAAGCAATTTTATACTTTTTGGATTTGAGACACGTGAAAAATGCTAAAAAAAAGAAAAAAAAGAATCCCGCTAAGTTGAAAACCCGAGAGGGCAACTTAGGCAACATTGGGGGCCCGGATAGGTCGAAAACCTGAAAGGGCGACCAAGGAAAAAAATGAGAGGCTAAATGTGTGGAAAAAGGTGACATGTGAGCCAAAGAAACATGATGTTTGGATAGGATGAAAACCCGAAAGGGCTCCTAGGCAAAATGAGAGAAAATGAGAGAAATTGAAAAACGTTAAGTGTTTAATCATTTTCCAGCGTTGGAGTCATAACGTTGCGGTCACCACATGGATGGATCGGGTAGCTTGACATTTTGAGGACCTTTTGGGAGTGGAAAATTTAGTGGGAGAAGACAAAGTAAGTTATGAAATTCTTAATCGTTAATATGCTTCGTTTTTAGGTTGATATATTGATATAAAGTGGAGCACGTGTTTTGAACCTTATACATACCTTTAGCTTCACCTTTTATCATTAGATTTGGGATTATCAATTCGGGATTTGAAGATATTTTAGGGATATCAATGAATTGATGGGTTGATATGGTTTGGGTAGATTTAGGAATAGGGGTTGTGGGAAACTTCTCATTTGACCTTAACATTGGGATGTGTGATATTGAGAGTGTGAGGTATTGATTTGGGGGAATAATAGTTAGGATGTGGATACGTCATTTCCTTCGTAAGCTTGGATCTTTCATTACTCGAGGGCGAGTAAGGTTTGAGTGTGGGGAGGCCTGATGTGCCCATTTTATGTGTATAATTTAGTACTATTTTGGGTCATTTTTGTGATATTTTATTATCGAGAGCTTGTGTTTTACCTTTAAATTATCTAAGGAGGCGTAAGAGCAACTTTACGCTCTTTTACCTCTTCTAAGTAGATTTTGCATGAAGATCATTGAAGATCACATTTTCGAAGACTTTTGAAGACTTGCTTCGAAGACATGAAGAATGGAGGCCATTGAAGACCATTTTTGGAGACATTGAAGACTTAAAAATTACAGGAATTGCTATGAAGGCGATTGTATACCACAAGAAGAAGAAAAGGAAACAAAGCAAAATTCTGGCACCCGTAACGAGTCGCGATGGCCTCGCCGCAAGACTATCGTGAGTCGCGACGAGCCCATCGCGAGTTGCAACGAGCCCATCACGAGTCGCGACCAACGGGTGGCCAGAATTTCACCTTATCCTCTTTGTACTATAAATAGCACTCTCTTTCCTCTCATTCTTCTACTTCATCATTTGTGTTTTTTTGGTACTATTTAGAACCCTTTTCCTTCCATTTTCATCTTTGAATTCTCTTGTTTTATGATTAGTTGTTTAGCATTGATTAGCATGAACTCTTGTAGCTAATCTATTTCTTGGGAGCAATTGACTAAGGCTTCCAAGCCCATGTCTTAAGAACAATTTGTAGCCTATTTAATACTCTTACTATTATGCATTTATGGAGCATTGAATGTGTTTGTTAGTTTCATTAATGTTATTGAAAGCTTGAGTATATGAAGTACTTGTATGATATGCTTGTTAGGGTTTGGGGAAATGGGTTGATTTCCCCCTTTCATGATTGGAATCCAAGAGTAATGAAACTCTTTGTCATGTTTGTTGCTTGTAGAAAATGAGAGAAGTCTATAAATGTCGATGGTTCTTGACTAATCTTGTGTAAATGCATAAATCGGTTAAATGCTTAGACACGGTGTAGTGTTTATAAGTATTGCCGAGCTTGTGGATTCTTCGTGCTAAATGCCATCAATGGGATACCTTGAGTCGTGTTTCGACTACTGGAGTCATTGGTGAGGTTTGACAAAAGATGTCGAATTCACTCTTGCAAACTACTATCTAAGAAGGATAGAAGTTTAGCCTTCACAACAAGTAGTGAAATTAGTAAATAGGTTGCATGTTCAATAATGGATAAGAGGTTTGGAAGTGGAAGTCAATTGCGCCCAAGGTTTTGTCAATTGTTATTTTCATCTTATCTTTAGTTGTATTGCATGATTAGCATCATTCTCTTGCTTTGCTAGTTGTTGTATTTCAATTTGATAACTTAGGAACAAACCAACCAAAAACCCCCCGTGTTTACATGCTTATATATATATATGTACATGTTTAGTATGTCTTCTCCTATATATGTTTAAACACTTGAAAATATCTCTCTTCTCGTGGACGACCCCGACTTTCTATTATCTACTTAATTGTAGATAGGAAGCACTAGGGCTTAAAAGTATTAACTTTGAGAGGTACGGCGACGACCTCCCAATTTGCAATACCTCTACCTTTTACTTCCATAGTCTCCAACCCTGTTTCTGCGCACCTCCACCTCTTTCTTCCCACAGCTTCCACCTCTATTTTGGTGACCCTCAAACACCACCACCCATCTCCGCCCTCAATCTAATACAATTTTATAAAATTGGATCTTCCATCAGATTCAAGTTGCATACCCGGAACATGTGTCAAAATTTTAAAAAGTGGGTTACGTACACGTTAACAAGTGTCATTGGAAGGTATTGCGCTCTTTACATGACCTCCTAACAATGGATTGAAGAACTTCATCAAGGATTGCGTTAAGGTAGAAATTCCGAAGAATTGTACGGGACCCAGAGTGGTGAATTCGCATGTGTTAGATTTAGTGCATGAATACATTTTGGCAACTTATTCCTGTATTTTTTTTCATTTTTAGGAGATTTTCTTAGGAAGGAAAGTCCAACCAATGACTTTCAATTGCTACAAAAATCTAATAATTTAGGGCATCTAGGAGCTTATTACACTTTTGCAGTATTTAAAATATGTCTAGAAAGTGAGCAAATGCAGTCATGATGGATTAGTTTGATGCAACCAAATAATTCAGGAATAAATCCCCTAAAGAACACTGATTGTCAACAATAGTTATTGAAAAATGTGAGGGGGTTTGGTTTTGAAACAAAATGCTTGCCAATCATCGTAAATCATCCAACCTCTTTTACTGCTGCAAATTACCATATCAAAAGAGTCGGTTTGGATGAAGAATTTTAGTATAGGAATTTTGGAGACGATTATGTAAATGCAGTTTTTTTTCTCATTATATTATTGTTTACATTATCGAATTTGGATGAAAACATGATGATATTTTTGAGGGTGCAATATATCCTGTAAGGGTTTCGATATCGAAGTACAACATTCAATCTAGTCTTGTCATGCTCAATGAATATTCCAATTTTGTATTTTAGATTGCCTCATATAAAATCAAAATAAAATGAATATAATCACGTTGCCATCCTATCTTAAAATAAGTGCCATCCTTGGAAGTGGCTGAGACTTTAGGTCTAATCTTACCCGATATGATTTTAGCCGTCAAAATCAAAATTCAACAAAAAAAAGTGGCTGACAATATTCCATATAATCGAGAATATATGGTCCCCAAAAATCATTACACTAGCTTGGGATTAGTTCAGATATAGGAAATATAATAGATTTCTTTTTATTGAATAATTAATTATACTGGATCTACATACTAAGCACAACCTTGATATTAAATCCAGTAACGTAACTTGAATCGATGCATGATGGAGGACCACCGTGTAGCCCCCCAAAAACAATTCCAGATCGATACATGATGGAGAACCACCAATTCGATTACATTGATTCATCACGACGAGAGGACATTCAATATATTTTCGATGGTAATTTCTCAACTCTTTTGGCTTTGGATATGAAGAAGCCATTCTTTCTGGTATGTTGTTTATGAACAGTATTAATTAAATGTAGCTAATTATAATAATAGATCTTCTACTATCCCTAATCTACTTTTCCAATGCCGTTCATTGTTACACCTTATCTGAAAATTTTGATTGTGTGGTAAACCCTAGACCGTCGTTCTTGCTGAAGTTTATTGTTAAAAATAGTCGCGTACTTTTCTTGGGTTTGCGTAGGTAGAATTTATTTGATACCTGACATCTCCAGCTCCGTCTTCATCATCTCAGGCATCTGTATCTGACAGTGGTACTCTCTTCGACGGCAATTATTCTCCATCGGTTTCCGGCTTCATCCATCTCTAGCGGCTACAAACTTCGTCGGCCTTCAAGTTATCTCCGGCATCAAGCTCTTCTTCGGGAAGCTGCTTTATTTTTGGCTCTCAGCGACCAGCTCCGGCATCCTCTGTGCAGCATCAACGTCTGGCAAACAAAAATGATGCATGATATTCACACACTTTATACATTACCCGCACATTGCAACACGCGCGAGTGAGGTGTACGCGCGCTACCTCCTTTGTACGCATGAGTTCATGCGCCTTGCGACTCCAGCAGCTTCCTCTGCGCATCTTTGCACATGCTTGGCATTTTGGCCATTTTTATACCCTTCCTTCAGTGCATTGAATCACGCACTTGGTTGTTGATAGTTGCACCTTGCACACATATTTCTGGCCATCTTCTTACTATGGTTTATTTGGCGCCTTTCTATTGGGAAGATTGTTTTACTAGTTGGATTACGGATAAAGTTTTGTCTCAGGCGGTTCCAACCATCATCATTCGTCGAATCAGTTGATTGTTGCTTCTTGTGCTATATTTCATATCACTTCTAGTACTAGTCATTTTGATAAGCACTACCACAGAGACCTCCCTCTAGCACTAGTTTTTTTTATTCTAACACCGTTTTTTTCATAAAAAAACCGGTGCCTAAGTAACCGTTGTAATGGTTTCACCGGTTGGAAAGTAAACCGGTGCTAAATTCCTACTTTTAGCACCGGTTTTTTGTAAGCACTGGTTTTTCAACCGATGCTAATTTAGCACCAGTTTTTTTTGTTAGCACCTTTTTTCCAACTGGTGCTAATTTAGCACCGGTTTTTTTGTTAACACCAGTTTCAGTGCTAAATTATTTACGACGATGAAAAAAAATCCCTTCCTCTGAAAGTTGTAGCATGTTGCCGCTTTCAGAGGAAGGGAAAAACCCAAAATTAACAATGTATTTCCACATTAATTAAATAATAAAATCAACTTCCCAAAATTGATAATATAGAAATAAAACCAAAAAAAGTTATGATACAAGATTAATAATCAATAGGACTAAACATAACTATCACAAACATAACTATCTACGGGACTAAACATAACTTTAGCTTGAACTAACAATTGAATCATGTGGTGTATACACATCAAATCACAAGGCTAAGCCACACAACTAATTTTCAATCTATGATCCTTAAGAATTCTCAGATGTACCGTTCCATATGCATTTACAAAACCATACAACTACAAATTTCAATTTAGTTTGCAAAAATGGTAGGGGGAAAGGTAAATGTAACTAAATCAGTAAACCTTACCTTGGAAGGCTCATTGTATGTTCAAAAGCTAATGCCTGGAACATACTTAAGACAAATTGGAAATTCTCTGCATATTCAAATAGACAAAGGAATCAAACATACAGACAAAGGGGCTACGTAGTTTAGATCTAAACAAACATGGAGAAAAAAAAGGAGTAATCAAAACTCCACTCAGCACACAAGTCTATCCCATTATATTTTACCTTACGATTTGAAAATAATGTCACAAGAAGCCTGTATAAATAAGAAAAGGTTTAATGAATTCCTACTGACTAGCTCCGCCAAGTCAATTCACCATATGTTTAGCAATACCCAAATTTTTAGCAAGAAAACTCAATGCGTTCAACAATAACAAAACAATGATGGTGTGATACCTCTGCCTTTGATTTCTCATATGCAGTTTCAAGCTGTTTAAGGGCTTCTTCATTTTCCTGAGCAATAATTTTATACTGACAAAATAAATAGGAAAAATTAGCATATGCTTGATTCGTGCTATAACGACAGAGTCATTCGGTACCTGAAGCATGTGATCTTTATTCATTTGTGCCTCATCCACCAACTTTGCAATTTCTTCAGTTCTGTTGAGAAACTACATAGTTCACAATGAAACTGAGAATTAACAATACTATGAACTATTTAGCAGAAACATGATATGAATCACAAATAGAAGCATAGTTTTTGCATTCAAAGCTTCTCTGATGCGTAAAAAGGGACACACGTATCGTGTATGGTTACTAGCACTATTGTTATAAGTTAGAAAGATTAAGCTTCTATATAGATTCTCCGAACCAATGCCGGAGTTGTTCAAGCAAATCTTTAGTTATATCTACTGTCCATTCTACTACCAAATATAGTATTATGCATGAGCAATCACAAAGGCAAATGGTGAAAGGTTCATTCAGTATCATTAACTTTACTAATGCCCTTATTGCTTTACTCAAGGCTAAGAAGGGTTCACAATTTGAAGTGACATCCAATTTACATATTAAATAGAACGCTAACCATCCACCAGGTCTAATATATGCATCCCATGCTCTTCGAACCTGCATACAAATAGCAAAAGTCTGTGATCAACTGGAAAAATCTTAGCCATCTTGCTCTACCGAAGCTTTCTCGCCTAGTTTTTAGAAATGATGTTCACTAGAACATTGAAATTTATTCAAGCTTTCTCAGCACATTGTGCAACAAAAAGAATGCTTGAAGGAGTGCCCATATTGGCAATTTTTGTTGATGAATTTGACTATTGAATTGGCATCCAGAAACATATCAAGAATAGGGGAGATTGGCAATTTTGTAGTTCTTGCAATTTTTCCACAATCAACATTACCTCAAGCTGCATGTTAAATCAAATGAGCATTACAAGCTAGGGACAGGCAATTGACAACATGAGCACAAATAAAGACTGCTTACATTAGATCCTAATATTTTCTTCTCCTATTTGGCCTTGTGTTTTGATATTCGATTCATTTCTTCCACCTGAATGCACAAACCAACCTATTATCCAGAAACTATATTCAGTTCCCAAGTGTATAGGAAAAAATTCCAAGTGACAAGGAATAAAACAAAAGTTACACCTCTTGGCATGGATAAGTTAGAAGCTCGTATAAGCTATACAATAACATTTGTGACTGGTTAAAATCCAAGTCAATTCACCCTATGCTACATCAGTTCTCAAAGAATAGAAGATAGGTGCAATAGTGAATCAAATAATGCATAGCAGATCATATGAGTACAGTGAGTTCCATCTGGTTGACAACACATAAGAACTGGCACACTGCTCCTTTAAATGTTCATACACAGATCCTAAGGCACATTAAGGTTTCCTCCCAGGAACAAGAAGTGGCAGTAATATCTTAATTACAAAACTAAGAAATTTCAGTACTCCAAGAAATTCACCATGTTAATATTCTCAATCAAAACATGAAAAGGAACCAACAACATCAGATTATTCGAAAAACCAAGCAAAGCAGCCACAAGCAGAAAAAATGGCAAAGAATCCAGGGATTATTACCTTTCCTCGGGCAACTTCCTTGGCTATCTGTCTGGCCCTCCACTCATCAGCTTCTTTGTCATATTTCTCAAACTCCTCGAGCTTCTGAATATACAAAAAATAAACAATTTAACAAACTAGTTTTTGAGGGTATCGCGGATGTTGCTGGTGTTCCAGAAGATGCTCGATGGTGAGGAAAATGGAGGTGGTAGAACCGAAGTCCACGGTGGCGGGGTGAACTTGCCGGGCATGAAGGGATTCATCGGCGCGTGTAGCCACAATGTAAGATGATGTGCTTCTTCAGCTTGTGTCAAGGCATTATTCATGCCTCCTCCATAGCTCCGCCACCTTATAGCTCTACCCAAGCTCCGCTGGAAACCCACGCCACCAGTCACCAGAAAGAACCGTGCACTAGCTCCGCCAGAACCCACACCACAAGCCACCAGAAAGAACCTAGCTCTGCCACCCCCTACCTCAGCCTTAGCTCTGCCACCTCCTAGCTCCACCAAAAACTCTACTCCCCACCGCACCACACCGCTTTGCCACTGCTGCCCCACAACTGCTCCAATCGAACCACTGTCGTGCCGTCGCTGACTCATCTCTATTCGAACCACTGCACCCACACCAATCAAACCACCATCGATTAGTTAAGCATTGGTGAGGAAAACGTGAAGGGTGAATTTTGGAAGAAAGAAAATGAAGAAATGAGGGCAGGGTTTCCTTTTTGATTTTTTTTTCACAGGGGTATAATGTCATTTAACTTATTTCCAACAATTTTTTCATTTTTATTTATATATACTAATTCAAATGAAGTTTGACCGTGAATTAGTTAAAGTCAACTTAGTTATTAGTGTTTTAATATCAAAAATCAAGTAAAGTATGACCGTTGATTAGTTAAAATCAGCTTAGTCACTAGTGTTTCTATACAGAGAGAGATAGAGTCAAGTAAAGTTTGACCATTGATAGGTTAAAGTCAACTTAGTCACTAGTATTTATATATAGAAAGTCAAGTAAGGTTTGACCATTGATTAGACAAAGTCAAAAATTATTATTAGTATTTAATATATACTAATTCAAATAAAGTTTGACCGCTAATTAGTTAAAGTCAACTTTGTTATTAGTGTTTAGTTATTGAAATTCATGTAAAGATTGACCGTTAATTAGACAAAGTTAACCTAGTTTTTAGTGTTTACACATTGAAAGTCGAGTAAAGTTTGACCGTTGGTTATTTAAAGTCATTTTAGTCAAAAGTCGAAGGTAATGGTAAATAAAAAGAAACCGTGAGAATTGTACGGGAGTGGGAAACATATTCCCACTCCCTTAATACATGAAGCTTAATAAAACTACCCCTGATCTAGATGTTACAACCAGGTGGCCAAAAGATGCTAACCCCATCGTGGTGACCGTGGCCTGTGAAAATTATCCCTGAAAACAGAGAGGCATGAGAACAAACTCAGTAGCTCCCTCAATCCCTGAAATCAGAGGGGGTGTGAGAACAAACACACTAGCCCCCTTGCTCCGTAGAACATGAATCCAACCAACCGGTAGTGTGAACAGGCTCTTGCGCCGTGGTTTGCTCCCCACGGGTGTCTTCCAAATCGAGAGTGGTCTCGGCCTTCAAATAAAGTAGTATGTCCTCTTCTCCGGGAAGAGCTGGCACACCACTTCTACCATGTACACCTCTAAGATGAAGATAAAGAGGTGTTATTGGCCTTCGATAACGGTTTCTGGATACGGCCCGAGGTTTTTCTTTGGGTTGGGAGAAGATTGACCGTAGTCTGTAGGGCCCCCAGTTATTTCCCACGGATAGACCTCCTAGTGATAAGAGATTGGGCATGAATTCTACCGTGCATGCCCTGCATAACAGTTTTGTAACCGTCCTTTCCATTTTAGGCAAATGGACAGCCTGATGCCATTTAACACTATAGAGTGCAGCGCAGGCAAATAGCACAACCGTCAAATCTAAGTGATACCTAGCAAGGGGTTTATTAAACTGCGTACGCAAAACTAATTTTCCCCCTACCCAACCTTCATGGCCATGCAACTAACATAGGAAACCCTTGCGTCCAGAAGAAGGAAGGCTGCTGTTTTTTTTTCCGAGCAATATTTCTATAGAGAGAGAGTCAAGTAAGGTTTGATCGTTATTTAGACAAAGACAACCTAGTTATTAGTGTTTATATATTGAAAGTCGAGCAAAAATTGACTGTTGATTAGTTATAATCGGCCTAGTCACTAGTCGAAGGTAATGGTAAATAAAAAGAAACAGTGAGAGTCTACGGGAGTGGGAACATTGTCCCACTCCCATTATACAATGAAGCCTACTAAACTACCCCTGATCTAGATGGTGCAATCAGGTGGCCCCAAAACAAATGCCGTGGGAATGTACGGGAGTGGGGACATTAGCCCACTCCCTTTCTACATGTTACCTAAAATACTGCCCCTGATCTAAATGTTACAACCAGGTGAACAAAAGAAGCTAGTCCCGACGTGATGACTGGGGCCTGTGGCAACCATCCATGGAAAATTATTACAACCCGTCCTGGTGACCGGGGCCTGTATAAGCCATCCCTGAAAACAGAGGGGCAGGAGAACAAACTCACTAGCCTCCTCGCTCTATGTTACATCCATGCTATCGGTGGTGTGAACCGGCTCTTGCGCCGTGGTTTGCTCCCCACGGGTGTCTTCAACTCCGAGAGTGGTCTCGGTCTTCCAATGAATGAAGTAGTATGACATGTCCTCCTAAAAGGGCTTGCACACCGCTTCTACCATGTACACCTCTAAGATGAAGATAAAGAGGTGTTATTGGCCTTCGATAACGGTCTCTGGATGAGGGCCAAGGCTTTCTCTTTGGGGTTGGGGGCAGTTTGACCGTAGTCCGTTGTGCTCCCAAGTGTTCCCCGCGGATAGACCTCCTAGGCTTAAGAGACCGGGCATGACTTCTACCGCGCATGCCCCGCGTAACGGTTTTGTAACCGTTCTTTCCATTTTAGGTAAATGGACAGCCTGATGCCATTTTACACTTTTCAGTGCAGCGCAGGAAAATAGCGCAACCGTTAATTCCAAGTGATACCTAGCAAGGGGTTAATTAATTTGCGTACACAAAATTAATTTACCCCCTACACGACCTACATGGCCATGCTATTACCATGGGAAATCCTTTCAGCCATATGGGAAAAACCTGCTGCAATTTTTTTTAACAGTAGTCATCCCTCGAGGGTACTTCTCGAGTCCCCCCTCGAGGACAGAGCACTCAAACAGCTTCAGCCCTCAAATGCCCCCACGAGCACTCGAAAGCTTACAACACTTAAATGGCCACCTCGAGTACTCGAGCACCACCAACACCACCTCGAGGATAAAGCACTCGAACACCTTCAGCCCTTGAATGACCCCCCAGGCGCACTCGAAAGCTTCCAAAACTCGAATTGCCCCCTTGAGTACTCGAGCACCACCAGCACCACCTTGAGGATAGAGCACTAGAACACCTTCAACCCTCGAATGCCTCCCTTGAGCACTCGAAAGCTTCCAACACTCGAATGGTCCCCTCGAGTACTCGAGCACCACCAGCACTTGTATGCCTTGAGCACTCGAATACCTCAATCCATCTATCCTTGAGCCACCCTTGAGTTCACGACTCCTTCAGAACACCCTTTGAGCATTCGAATGCCCCCCTTAAGCTCTCAAGCACCTATGGCACTCGAATGCCCACCTCGAGCACACGAAATACCTTCAGCACTTGGTTACCTCCTCCTTCAGCCCTCAGACCATCATTTCCTCCTCGAACTAATCCTCGAGTACTCGAACCTCCACTCGTAGAGGGTTACCCTCTAGCATATCATATAAGTTGCCACTATCAGCTGCAAGGTGATTTGCCGGACCGTATTTTTCGGCACTGTTGAGTCACCGGAAACTGGGTAAAATTGAGAGAACCACCAATTACAAGAATCTGCACTTCCATTCCTCTTCTTCAAGGGATTCTTATGAAGCTGAGGAGCAAGGCCAACAAATTGGGAATACAACTCATGATGATTCCGATTAAAACGATCCACCATGGCAGCCAAACGGCTAGGTCCAACCAACACACAGTGAAACATCTCATAACATCTATAATGAATCCGAATAGCCCCAAAGTATGTTCCTCCTCCACCCATAGCTTTCCAGTGCACCCAGAATGAAGATCACCGTATGAATGTTCATGAGTGAGAAAAAATTTAAATCTGTGTTTTCGGCATAGAGCATCTAAGTACCAACTAGTTCAGGTAAAATAAGGCCGGGCGGTGTCCGGGTTGTGAACACAAGCGAGGCTGAGAGTTTACTGGGTTCTGAGCACAAGCAAGGCCGGGAAAGGTACCAGGTTCTATTCACTTTCAAGGCCAGAGGTTTCCCAGGATTTGAACACACGCTTAGCCGGAATGTGGCCGGGTTTTGAGCACTAGCGAGGCCGGATGGCCAGTCTGGGATATGAACACAAGCTAGGCCGGTCGGGTGCCCGGGGTTTGAACACAAGTTCCCCTAAAACAATTAGAGTATCCTATTGGTCTAAGTTCCAATTAAATAGAGTAAACAAGGTCGAGCATTTTCCGGGTTCTGAGCACGAGCAAGGCTGGGTGGGTTACCGAGAGCAAGGCTGGACAGGCAGGCTGGGTTTTGAACACTTAGAAGGCCGGAGACCGGGTTTTGGGCACTAGCAAGGCCGGGGACAAGGTCGGGGTTTGGACACAAGCTAGGCCGGTCGGGGCTTGAGGTCTGAACACAAGTTTACTTGAATCAATTAGGAACTCACACAAGTGCTAACAGTGTCTATGCGTGAGACCCTTCAATAATATTTATCCCATATGAACAACATGTTGTCAATCCACTTTCAATAGGTGTGAACCCGCACAGATTCTCACAATCAACCCATCTATCCATGTCTATCCAGCCTAGATTTTTCATTAAGAACTCCATAGGAATCCATACATGAGTGTTCTCGAGATAGCAAAATAGGTCAGTATTTCAGCATAATAAAACATAGCATTTGGTCGAAGGTTGCAATCAGACCAGCAAAGAAAGTTTACCGGAATGAGAGCACCCAAATGCTATGGATTTTTATGCTTAAAATTCGTCACTATTCTGTTTCCAAGTGAACACTTACGTACTGACTTGAACCACACAAATTTGAGTTCTTCAGGAGGCCACGGCAATCCGTACATTCCACAAAAGTTAAGCATGTAAAACCTTTGTTTCAGACAAACATGTAAAACAGAGTTTCCTGCAATTTATTCCACCTATTGCACACAGCAACTCCTCATACTTCGTATATGAATAGAGAAGCATATACTTCCATACCAAGCCAGCATAAATCCACACAATTTCACGCAACAATTCCGCACAAAATTCGTATAGGAATTCCACTTAGATTAATCCACACAAATCCACAACATTCATACCAATCCGCACAAAGAAACATTGAACTTACTTGGGCCGGTGTTGGTGTTCGTCAAAGCATCCTCCTCAGCAACCCAGAGAGAGGACCTGAGTCTTCGGCCTTAGATTGCGTCGGTGTTCACCAAGTAAGTAGAAATCCCAATTTCAAGATCGTACAACAGATATGTGAAATTGTCTTCTTCTTATAACCTCCTTGTTATGGGTCTTTGAAATCCGAGATCGGAAGGCCGATCTTACTCCAAAATCTAAGCAAAATTTTGAAAAGAGAAATTTCGTGAGAAACCTAGATTCGGGTCTCATTCCTTCAAGAACAGGGGTGCGCCATATATGAAAAGATTCTCGGCGAGGGACCCAACATTAATGTCGGGTCCCTCACCGGAGAAGAAGAGCTGTGGGAGAGAAGCCCAGCGAAAATCGAACATGACGAACAGTGCAGGGTTGCGCCCTATTTTTGCCTCCTCAGCTTTTCTCAGCTTTTCAGCCTATTCACTAGTATTTCTATATAGAGAGAGAGAGTCAAGTAAAGTTTGACCATTGTTTAGTTAAAGTTAGCTTAGTCACTAGTGTTTCTATATAGTGATGGTTAAGTAAAGTTTGACCATTGATTAGTTAAAGTCAACTTAATCACTAGTATTTATATATAGAAATTCAAGTAAGGTTTGACCGTTGATTAGACAAAGTCAAATATTTTTATTAGTATTTATTATATACTAATTCAAATTAGTTTGACCGTTAATTAGTTAAAGTCAACTTTGTTATTAGTTATTATTTATTGAAAGTCAAGTAAAGCTTGACCGTTGATTAGACAAAGTCAGCCTAGTTATTAGTGTTTATATATTGAAAGTCGAGTATAGTTTGACCGTTGATTAGTTAAAGTCAGCTTAGTCACTAGTATTTATATATAGAGTCAAATAAGGAGGTTCAAATCCTCGAGGCAGAAGGTTCAAGGGCTCGAAATAGGAGGTTCGAGGGCTCAAGGCTTGAGGTTCGAAGGGTCGAGGGTAGGAGGGTTGAGGCTCGTGGGTCAAGGTCTTGAGCGTGAAGTTGTCAAAAATTCAAAAATTTTAAAATTAGGATTTTTAATTGAAAATATTTGCTCATTAGTAAAATTACAATTATACCCCTAACTATACCGGAAAACCATTTAGTCTAATGGACAAGAGCTAAGCCTACATCTGTTAGTTGCTCTCCTTGTCAGATGGCCAAGAGTAGCAGTTTGCCTTTTTTCGCTATTGACAAGCGCGCTACTGGTTTATTTGATAAGGTGCACTGTGATTTGTGAGGACTCACCCCTGTTTTATCCGTAGGTGGTTTGTCTTATTATACCTCTTTCATCGATGATTTTTTCGATTCACATGGTTTCTCCCGATGCGGCATAAGTAAGATTTCTATGACACATTTCACTAGTTTCAAAATTTTGTTGAGACCCTATTTTCAGCTAAGGTTAAAAAATTTCAGATCGATGGTGGCACAGAGTTTACTAATCATCGGCTACAAGCTCACTTCATACCATGTGGAATTCATCATTAGTCATCCTTGCCCTACACACCTGCTCAGAATGGTCGGGCTGAGCAGAAGCATCGTCACATCACAAATACTAGTCTTGCCATATTTTTTCACTCTTCCGTGCCGCACTATTATTGGGTGGAAGCTTTCTCCTCTTTGATTTACATCATTAACCATCTGCCTAGTTTAGTTCTTTGTGGACAATCACCTTTAGGTGGAAAATTACCTTTTGAGGTTGTTTTTGGTCATGATCCTGACTATACCCATTTTCACCCATTCGGATATCATGCATTTCCATGTCTGCATGCCACTGCTATTGATAGTTTGCACCACAATCCATGCTGTGTGTTTTTATTGGCAACAACCCTCATCACAAGGACTTCCAGTGTCTTGGCCCGACTTCTGGGCATATCTATATCTCTTACAACATTTGTTTTGATGAAACTTCATTCCCTTATGTTTCATCTTCTACGGACAGTTGTTCTATTTTGGATCAAGAGATTTCATCATTTTTTATGGAGCTATTCCATCATCGATTGGGGCTGCCCATGCTCCTCCTACTTTGGCTTCTTTGTAGTAACCCTCTTATGTATTGGCTCCTTGCAAAGTTTGTGATTCCGATGATCTGACACCGCCTCCAGCCACTCAGACTTTGCCTCATCCAGGCTCACCTATTTTGTCCTCACCAACAGTTACTCCACCATCATCTCCTCCAGCTTCACCTGCTTCGTTGTCTGGATCGTCATCTAGTCCTGATTCTCTTCCTCGTCGTACTCATCATATGGTTACCAGAAATTAGGATGGTACTCAGCGTGCCAAGACGCACAGTGATTATGCAGTTACATGTCTACTTTCTACTGTTCTTGAGCAGTCTTAGCCCTGCGATTATCGTGCTATGATTCAGGATCCAAAGTGGATTAGTGCTATGGATGAAGAAATAGGTGCGCTTCGTCATCAGAACAGTTGGGAGTTTGTTACTCGTCCTTCGAACGTCAATGTTATTAGTTTGAAGTGGGTTTATCATCTGAAGTATTGACCTGATGGTAGTATTGATCGCTACAAGGTGCGCCTTGTTGCTTGGGGTTTTTCTCAGATTCCTTGATTTAATTTTGATCAAACCTTCAGTCCTGTGGTCAAAGCTGTTACGGTTAGCACTGTTCTTGCCATTGCTACTTTGAGATGATGGCCTTTGCATTAGCTTGATGTTAAGAATTCCTTTCTTAATGGCGTTCTTGATACTCAAGTTTACACAACGCAGCCTGTCGGCTATCAGGATCCTGCTCGGCCTGATTATGTATGTCGAATGCGGAAGGCCATTTATGGGCTTAAACAAGCCCCCTGTGTGTGGTTTGATCGGTTCAGCTCATATCTTTGAGATCTTGGTTTTCGGTAAAACTCTTCAGACACATCATTTATTGTCTTTTCTCGTGGTGCCACCTTGTTGTACTTACTTTTCTATATAGATGCCATCATTCTCACCGGGAATGGTGTTGGGGTGATTCGTCAGTTCATCACTCATACCTATCGGGAGTTTTCGATTAAGGACTTGGGTTCTCTTAACTATTTCCTTGGTCTTAAGGTTACTGCTACTCCGCCTGGTCTTTTTCTTGGCCAAGCCAAGTATGCACGAGATATATTTTAACGGGCCGGTATGTCTGATGCTTCTCCAGTTACTACTCCTTTTGTGCCATTGTCCCAGCTTCATAGCAGCTCGAGTGCACCATTTGTGAACTTGACTCTCTACCGTTCATTGGTTGGTGCGCTCCAGTATCTGACTATCACTCGTCCTGATTTGACTTTTCCATGAACCCAGTTAGTCGGTATCTTCAGGATCCTCATGAGGATCACTTGCTGCTGTTACCAGGATTCTTCGCTGTGTAGTGGGTACACCCCATAATGGTCTCACATTTTTTTCGGTTGGTTCCTTCGATGTTTGTTCTTACTCAGATGCAGATTGGGCTTGCTGTCTAAAGACTTGGGGATCGACATATGGCTATGCAGTTTTCTTGGGTGAAAAATTGGTGTCCTGGTGTTTCAAGAATCAACCCACAGTTTCTCGCTCGAGTTCTGAATTCTAGTATCATTCTCTCACCAACACAGCTGCTGAGGTCTTTTGGCTCTCTCATCTTCTGCGGGATTTACAGTTTCCTTTGGATGCCTCACCTCTATTGTTGTGTGATAAGAACTGTGCAATCTTCTTGGCTCGGAACCTTGTGGCTCACAAGCAGGTGAAGAACATTGATATTGACTACCATTTTGTTCGAGAGATGGTTGCTATGGTGTAGCTTCGAGTCATTCATGTTCCTACTTCATTACAACTAGCGGATATCTTCACCAAGGGTCTTCCTAAACCCTTGTTTGAGTTCTTTAGATCCAAGCTCTGTGTATTGGTCAATTCGACGTTTCGCTTGAGTGAGATTTTAAAATGATAGACTGATATGGGCTTTGACTCGTTATGTACTAGACCAGGTTCATTGTACTAGCTAGGTTTCACCTCTATTTGTTCCCTAATAATCAACACCTCAATCATCGATTTTTCTTTTCTATCAAAGATAATTAAAACATGTAAAAATTTAATATTTTAAAAATATATGTTATAACGAATCTAACAATGTATCACACAATAATATTGTTATGACAGGTTCAGTTAACGTACAAAGAACTAAAAAAAGACACGGAGAATTTTACGTGGTTCACTGACAATGTGTTAGCCACACGTCCACAAAATGGAAATGGATTTTATTAAAAGACTCAGAAGAGATTTTCTCATACCAGAATAGATGTTTTCAATCTCACACACATTACAAACAGACCCAATGAGTGTTTGGTTAAAAAGTTGTTGAAGTTAGAGAGGATATATATTGTAGGTATTTTCAACATAGTTTTTACCATTTTGGTAAGAATTAAAGTGTGTCCTTTTATGTTGGACGAGCGAAAATAGAAAGTGAGCCAATTATTCCGGACGGAGGAGTATAAGTTTAAAATGCCAATGCCATGTTTATAGGATTTTGCTTTTTTTTTTTAATGAAATAAAGAAAGATATTCATGAATACTCAACATCTTAGTTTTGGACTCAATTTCTCATGAGTACAAGGCATGAATTTATTTGACATCACGTATTCATCACCCACAACAACAAGCTACTACTCCAAGTTAATGGTGGATGGAAAGAAGATGAGATTCTGAGCCGGGAAAAAGTGACAGAGAGGGCCTTTTCCAGGTGAAGTATGCATCTTTTCAAAGACGGGATGTTTAGGGCTCCATTCCGAGGTATCCATGTGACAGATTCCAACCGCTTCAATTCTCCACCCGTTCTCACCCACCAACGAAGCCCTCAACAACTTGTTTTCACTCTCCTGGCCATGGCAGAAGAGAAGAAGGTTTGGATAGGGAAGAACATAGCATCCCATCATCTTATTCGCAGTGACAACTTTGGGCTCTCCCACGACGGTGTAGTTCTGTAGCAGATTTCCAACTTCCTTCGACATGAGCTTCGTGGTCGTGGCTAGAACGTCATCGAGCTGCAAGTAGGAAAACAAGAACTTTAAGTAGGGATTGAAATTTTTTTACCAGACACAAAACCCTTGAATGCATGGGTGAGCTCAAAGTTTTGCATAACCAATGAAAACAAATTACAAAAATAAATAGGCTTGAGTTCGGGGTTAAATTGGGTTAAAATTGAATGAATCCCTGATTAAACATGTTGGGATTAGGGGTGGTAAAATATACCGTAACTCGTCCATTTTTAATTTGGGTGGGCATGGATAAAATGGTTAATTGTTAAAATGGATAACGAATATTTAAAAAATATGGGTGGAGTGGGTTGAGCGGGTTTGTGACCCGGTCCATTTTAACCCATGATAAAACGAGTTGAAATGGGTCATGCCCCTATTTTTTAATTACACATATTACCCGATTCGCCCGCTCATTTACCACCCCTTACTTGAGATTGTTTAGCAATATGTCAATTTTCTAACTTTGCAACTCGAATTCTGACACGAATTGTGCGTATGACGGGTTTTTGAAAGGAAAAAAGAAATGAAATTCAGATACCAGTGAGAGTCTTACGTTTCCAAAGAATGGTTCGGCAGAATCAAGCACGGAATCCAATGTAGGTGCGCAAAACTTGACCTCTCCTACAGTGGCTGAAGGTTGGCATTGAGCCATTGTTTTTTCAATGGCCTCTGCCTCTTCAGATCCTTCTGCGAAGCCAAAATACTTTAGGGCATCGGAAAGCTTTGCATCATGGAGAGGGAGTTTGTCAGCTTCTTCGTTGCTAAGAAGAGGAGCATTTTCTGGGATTGGGAAATAGATAGGCATCTTTCCCCCAAGTTTGAGATCCTCCATTCTGATGAACAGGTTCAAATTCGGGTTATTCGGATCGACTTCGGAATTTCGCGGCGAGAAGAGTGTCAGATCGTTTCGCGGCGAGAAGAGTGTTTGATCGTTTCCCATGTTAAACATCTTCGAACCTGTAGCCTGCAACATTAAATCTTGTAATTAATCGAAAACAGAAACGAAAATGGCATTCAATCAGATCGAATCGGCGTAGTTTTGGCTACCTGAAAAGCTAGAATGGCATGAAACAAAAGGATCAGGGAGGTAACACCAGAAAAGGCCATGGTTGTTTTTCAACTTTGGTGTGAGGGTGAGTGAGGTGGGGACTCTTTTGGTTGAAGGTGAATTGCTATTTATAATGCTTGCGTTCTTGCAGGTGACGTGAGAAAATGTCACGAATCAGATAAACATAAGTTTATTAACGTGTTAATAAAAATTTGCAAAATATATATACTCCCTCGATTCCATTTCAAATTGAAATTTAACTATTTATTTACTCAAAACATTTTAACTTTGACCATAAAATTGAATTGATATATAAGTATAAATAATATTGTGTGATACACTATTAGATTCGTTAAAATATATATTCTCAAAATATTAAAATTTTTAATTATTCTTAATAAAAGATATTAATGATCTAACAATTTTTAAATCAATTGTTTAAAGTCAAATGGGAATCTTGAAATGGGATAGAGGGAGAAAATATGATTTAAAATTTTTAATTATTCTTAATAAAAGATATTATTTTTAAATCAATTGAAATTTTAATTATTCTTAATCAAAGATATTAATGATGTTAGATCAATTGTTTAAAGTCAAATGGGATGGAGGGAGAAAATATGATTCACAGTATCCAAATTGTTAGTTGAGAGTTGAGACTGTAAACAGAAAGATTGCGAATTAATGCCCCTTTTGACTTTTTTTCATTTTTTCTTCATTCAGTTTATTTTCTCCTTTTAGTGATTTCTTCATTGTTGTAGTGTTTTTAATGCATAATTTTTTGAAAAATCTTTGGAAATACTGTTTTTTCATAAGTTTATGGAAATTGGGATTTAGTTTGAAAAATAAAAAATAAGAAGTGTTAGTTGCAATATTAAAAATTTATTATAAAACGTGTAGTAGTTATAAAGTTTATAACCCAATTCATCCAACCCGAAAATTTTATTTTCATTTCTTCTAATTTACACTTTAAACCTTTGTCTTTCTATGACTTATGGAAAGACTGTGTTTCAAGAGACAAACTCATAATTTTTAGGAAAAAATCTACTGTCAATTACTTTAAAAATTAGTAAAGTACAGAGTATAATTATTATTAGTTTCCCTTATTATTTAACTTATTTATTTTCTGTTACAGAGCATATTTATGTAACACATCAAATTGAAATAGCGTTCAACTTAAATATATATTTTAGACATTAAATTTAAATTTTCAAATAACAAATAAAAATACTAAATGTAAACGTCAAATTAAAATAGTTAAACATATAAAATACTAAATACACATTAAAATTAAAACAGTTAAACCTTAAATAAATACTCTAAAAATGAACATCAAATCAAAACAGTACTTATACGTCAAGTATAATATAATACTCCCTCCGTCCCAACATATAGATACCAATATCATCATGTGAGATATTGTTGGATTCTCTGCATGCTGTATTTTGTAAATATCAAATTTTAACACACCGTTAATATACGTAACTAAAGTTATCGTTAGTCAAACATGACCTGAGAAACTTGACCAAAAAGTGTGCACATTCAGCTGAGACGGAGTAATACTAAAGTACTCATCATATTAGAATAGTTACAAAAAGTATTCGGAAATGTAGCATATCCATAAGTTTATTGACAGTCTATTGTACTTTTTACCTTAAACATTGTAATTTTTAATAAAATTTAAATATTGTATTTCAAAAGTTAAAACAAGTAATAATGTATATTTGAATGTGAAAATATAAAAGTAAATAAAATAAATAAAAATTTTAATATTTCTAAATTTTGCATATAATATAACAAATGCAGTTTATAAGGTAAAAATACATGAACTATCCATAAATTTATGGACATATCGTCTGTTTGGAGACTCAATCAAAAAGTTAAACACGTCAAATGGGCACACTAAAGTACATATTAAATTAGAATAATTAAACATCAAATAGATACACTTACAGACATATTAAATTAAATTATTAAACATAAAATAAAAGAACTAAAATACGCATTAACTTTAAAACATTAAAGTGCACATTAAAATGTATAATTTATGTAAAAAAATAAACATCAATATTAAAATTTTAAAACTCAATTCACACTATTGAAATATCAAACCATTTATTAAATTAGTATCTAATATTAAAAAAAAATCAATATTAATATTAAAAAAAGACACTGAAAAATCTCCTGATAGACTGACTAATGGTTTGATTAATCATGAAAAACCTTATTTCAATAACTTTTATTGTCAAATTATAATTATTTTTTACATTTTTTATTTTTAAAAGTTTTTCAAAGTCATATATATGAACCTCATTGCAATAAATTATAATGAACATCAAATCATCTCATTAATTACATTAATTATAAAACAATCATGTCTAACAGTGGATTTAAAACAAAACTTTATCAGACGATACTCTAAATAGTTCAGATATCATTCAAAATGAAAGTACATGTTGAAAATTTAAAAATTTGTGATAGTAAATATTATATAAAAAGTAATGTCACAATATTTAAATTTAAATGTGAAAATTTTAACATATAAACACAAAGTTTTACATCAAAAACAACAAATTTTAGAGTCAAAACGCATGACTATGTTAAAAAAAGACTTGAAACAACATCTGATGCAGGGAGAATGGCCGCAAAGGTCTGATAAAGCTTTGAGCATAATTTTTGCGTTCGAACTTGGAATCAGGCAATTTCGGTAGTATTGGAACCATCTTGATGAGCATTCCAGGTTCTCAGTCGACAATGGCTCTGTTTTCTGATTTGAGGTCATTTAAGGCCTCAAAATAGCAATTTACTATTTTTGAGTGTTTTCCAACTTTCGTTTAAATTTCAGAATTTATTAATTTCGAACTTTCTTTTTTATTTTTTTCCATTTTTTTCTTCAGAATTCAGTATTTAAGGACCTCTTGTAATTTCGTAGATTTCAGCTTTCCAAATAATATTTTTCGAAAATTGTTTTCTCTATGGTGGATTCCAGAACCAAATCCCAAGATTTGTGCTTGCATTCATTGATTGTTCTTTAGGATTCGTGCTTACAAATATTTTCAATTATTCTGGCTGCATCAGCATCATAAAATTTGGTTAAAACATTAAATATTGAAAATGAAAATTAATTTAAGCTCAAACACATGCGCATTGTGCGGGAATCAAAAAGAATATTTGATCCCACGTGTTTTTAGCTCAATTCTCAACTCACAAAATTCTTATGACCGAAATTGTTAATTGTCTAATTATATGTACATAAAACCCAAAAAATATATATTTACTTCCAAATCTAAGGTAATTTTCCAAAAGTTTTATAAATTTTATGTGAAACTCTATCCGCTACTATCAGCTAATGTAACACTTTGAAAGTGTTGTTTTACATGTTAATAATATTAAATTGGACCTATTGCAACACTTTTACAAGTATTACATTAGGTGATATTATATGAAATCTAAAGTAGCACTTTTTAAAATATAAGTAACACTTTTAAACGATTTAACACTACTGGAAACCACCCCACCCCCTTTGGCATCTATTTTTTTGGCCCCGTAGCAACTATTTTTCAATTTGCCAACTTGGGTGCCTAAATGGCCCGTGAAATGTTAATTAAATCCACCTCAGAACAATAAATATAAAAAAGACCAAAAATTAAAAAGCAAGTGCTAACCAAACAATTCACAACGATCTTATCTATCAAAAATCCAAACGTGGTATAGAATTGCGTGGAATAGAATTTCTAATGCATATTGATGACATGAATTGTGTGGAACAGAATTTGCAAGATTTCTATTTCTATCTAGAGATTGTTGCTTCGTTAGTGTAGTCTATATAATGTTTTTACTTAGGATGATTATGTCATGTATTTTGTATGAATTTGAGGTGTTATATAAGGCCTTTAATTTTTAGGCCATGTTATATGAAATTTTTTTATTTTTAACCAGAACACCCAACATCATTTCCGAATTCGGAATAGATCGAGCTCCCAGCTACTAACAATATTTGTACTAAACCGATAACTAGTTCTGAGCTTGGAACTATACATCCAAGACAATTCGCAAACTCGGGACTCAATTAAGAATTGAATCATCTCAATGCATCAAAATCCAGAACAGGAACTTATTGTACACCCGACTTAATTAGTGACTAACATTAATGGCCGGAAACAGTCTCTAGTGCCGGAACTTACGGCTTGTTCCAATACCGAAATGGGAGTAAACCCCCGAGGGACGTTGTATAGTTCGAAATTCCTAGAAGGCGGTTCCTTTGCCATGATGAAAGGCGGAAAAGAATCGCCTTTATTGGTTCCATTTAAAGAACCGCCTTTAATTGCAGGTGATGAAAGGCGGGACCAAAGAAATCATCTCCAAAGTGACTTCTCTAGTCCAATATAAGTGCGGCATTTCTCTGATAGTGTTTGTTCAACCCACGTCCGTTGGTAGATCCACCTTCCTAACGTTGTTGTCATAGTACCATGTTAGTTTCTGACCAGAGATTTTTTACCCGTGTCTATACTTTTTTAGTCATTTTAATTCTATCTTCTATCATTCCATTTTTTATGAAATTGCCGTAATTCATGAGACAAACTCCTAGGTTTACAGCACACAAAAGTTCGATTCATTAATATACTGGTATATCCACATCTGGTTGCATGAAATTGTTAAATTTTCATTCATTTCATAAATGTACAAGTGAATGTTCTTTTCAATGATACAATCATAAGAGCTAAAATACTTGAGAAAAACAAATTAAAGGCCAAAAAGATACCGTATCCAATATACACAACGAAGAATACTTCAAAATGCATCCATTTATTAGTTCATTATTCAATAACATCCTTAAGAGCTATGAATATTTCACTAAGCTCGAAACCATACAGATCTACTTCTTAAACCAAACAAAATCATCGTCAGCAAAAAAGTGACACATGGGTGATTTTCCAGGTTGAATCTTGAGCACAAAAAAGAAATATGATTTCGATCCCAATTCGAGGTATCCATATGACACATTCCAAGAACTTCAAACCTCCATCCATTGTGACCGACCAAAGGAATCCTAAAAAATCTTGTTGAATGAAGAAGGTGGCAGTAATAAACTGCGTATGCATAAGGCACAAGATGGCATCCCATAGCCTTAGGGGTTGAAATCTCTTGAGGATTTTCCACTATGATGTAGTTTTTCAGCATAGAAGTGTATGTAGGATCCTTGGAGAGATCCATTTTGGTGGCTGAAACTTTGATTTCAGTATCTGGCTCGAAAACTGCATGTGCCGAATCAATTAGGGAATCCATGGAAGTGGCACAAAACTTGGTTTCTCCTCTCAGGAGCCCAACTTCACAACTTCCAATTGTTCTTTCCATGGTTTTTGCTTGCAATGACCCCTCCCGGATGGAGAATTGCTAGATAATGTTGGGAAGTTTGGTAGACGAAAACGGGATCGAATCGGCTTCTTCCTTGGAGAGAAGGGGTGTATTTTTTTTAAATGAATCCACCCTAAGGTGGGGGGTTATATATTAGGTCCCCCAAAACTATTAAGAAAACAAAAGAGCTTCAACATTAGATTGGAATATACATTGATAAGGCAACCGTGTTGCCTCCAAAAGAATGCTCTAAGAACTAATGGTCTATTGGTTCAGTTAGGGAGGATGTAATCAACTATGTACAATGCTATAAGAGATAAAAGTTGTGTTTCCAAAGTATGTGATCTCTACCCCCTGTGTTAATCACTTACTTTGGCCAGGCAACTATCTTTTCAAATGCATATATAATCAGAGAGAGTCGAGGCGGTTAGTGATGTGGTTGTGGTACAGGCTCTATCCCCTAGAGCTGGGGTTTGTTAAGGTCAAAACTTCAGATGGTCTATTGAGGGGCCTTGCCGTGGTCCATATCTCAGGTTACCGTAAGCATGGCAGCAGCTTATCATTTGTCCGCAATTCAGAGAGAAGGGGTGTAAGCTTTGAAGGCTCCTTCATGGGGAAATAAATGGGTATCTTTTGCCCTACTTAGAGGTCTTCAACTTTGAAAACTGTTGTAAATCAGGGCCTTTTACACTACCACAGAGACCCCCCTCTAGCACCGGTTTTTTAGCATCGGTTTTTAAAATCGGTGCAAAAAATGTAATAGCACCGTTTTTTTAAATTTTAACACCTGTTTTTAAAACCGGTGTTAATTTCACACCGGTTTTTTTTAATTTTAACACCGATTTTTTTTAAATGTGTGCTAAATTTTACAATAGCACTGGTTAATGAAAAAATTAGCACCAATTTATAAAAATCGGTGCTAAAAATTTGAATTTCATTTTTCCTGCCAAATAATTAGCAAAACTTTTTTAAATAGCACCGGTTTTGGAAATATTAGCACTGGTTTTTAAAAACCGGTTCTAAATATTTGTTTTCCCGCGCAAAAATTTAAAATAGCACCGGTTTTAGTAAAACATAGCACCAGTTTTAAAAATCGGTGCTAAAAATTAAAAAAATATGACCGATTTTTGTAAAAACAAATAGCACCGGTTTTAAAAACTTGTGCTAAAAATTAAAAATTAGCAACGGTTTTTGTAAAAAATAGCACCAGTTTTTTAAACCGGTGCTAAAATTAATTAATAGCACTGGTTTTTTAAAAAATAGCACCGGTTTTTTAAAATCGGCGCTAAAAATTTTTAGAATTAATTTTCCCGCCAAAGAAAAAGCCAAAACTTTTAAAATAGCACCGGTTTTGGAAAAATTAGCACTGGTTTTGGAAGAAAATAGCACCGATTTTAAAAATCGGCGCTAAAATTTTGTTTTTCCCGCCAAATAAATGGCCTAAAATTTTAAATTAGCACTGCTTTTGGAAATTTTAGCACTGGTTTTTAAAAACTAGTGCTAAATATTTATAAATTCTATTTTCCCGCCAAAAAATTCAAAATAGCACCGGCTTTAAAAACCGGTGCTAAAATTTAAAAAATAGCACCGGTTTTAAAAACCTGTACTAAAAATTAAAATGTAGCACCGGTGTTTGTAAAAAATTGCACCGATTGTTTAAAAAATAGCATAGGTTTTAAAAATCGGTGCTAAAAATTCACAAAATTAACTTTCCCTCCAAAGAAAGAGCCAAAAATTTTAAAATAGCACCGGTTTTGAAAATATTAGCACCGGTTAAATTAAAAAATAGCACCGGTATTGGAAGAAAATAGCACCGGTTTAAACTGGTGATAAAAATTTTAAATTTTCATTTTTACTGCCAAAGAAATTGCCAAAATATTTTAAAATAGCACCGGTTTTAAAAGCCAGTGCTAAAAATTTTTAAAATTCATTTTTCCCACCAAAGAAATCACCAAAAAAATATATAATTCAATGTTCCCGCCAAAAATTTCAAAATATTCGTCTAAATTTTTTTAAGTTCAATTTTTCCGCTAAAGAATTCAAAAAATTTGCAAAAACGTTTTAGTATACATAAAATTGATTTAGTATACATAAATAAAACTTTAACTAGTTAACGGTTAATCTTTATTTGACTTTCAATATATAAACACTAATAACTAAGCTGATTTTGACTAATCATCGGTTGAACCCTTACTTGACTTTCAATATATAAACACTAATAATAAAGTTGACTTTGACTAATTAAAGGTAAAAATTAATTTGAATTAGTATTTAATAAATACTAATAAAAATGTTTGATTTTGTCTAATCAACGGTCAAAATTTACTTGAGTTTCAATAAATAAACACTAATAACAAAGTTGACTTTAATTAACTAACAGTAAGAATTTATTTGAATTAGTATATGATAAATACTAATAAAAATGTTTGACTTTGTCTAAGCAACGGTCAAACCTTATTTGACTTTCTATATATAAATACTAGTCACTAAATTGACTTTAACTAATCAACAGTCAAACTTTACTCTACTCTCTCTATATAGAAACACAAGTGACTAAGTTTACTTTAACTAATCAACGGTCAAACTTTACTCGAATTTCAATATATAAACACTAATAACTAGGCTGACTTTGACTAATCAACGGTCAAATTTTACTTGAGTTTCAATTAATAAACATTAATAATAAAGTTGACTTTAACTAATCCACGGTCAAACTTTATTTGAATTAGTATATAATAAATACTAATAAAAATGTTTGACTTTATATAATCAACAGTCAAACCTTACTTGACTTTTTATATATAAATACTAGTGACTAAGTTGACTTTAACTAATCAACAGTCAAACTTACTTGACTCTCTCTATATCGAAACACTAGTGACTAAGTTGACTTTAACTAATCAACGGTCAAACTTTACTCGGCTTTCAATATATAAACACAAATAAAAATGTTTGACCTTATCTACTCAACGGTCAAACTTTACTTGACTCTCTCTATATAGAAATACTAGCGACTAAGCTGAAGGTGGAGTGACAAAGCTGTAGGGCAAAAATAGGCCGCAACCCTGCACTATTCATCGTGTTCGGTTTTCGCCGGATCTCTCTTCCACAGCTCCCCTGCTCCAGCGAGGATCCTGACATTAATGTTGGGCTCCTCGCGGGGAGTGTTTCTATGTATGGTTTGCCTCGGTTTTGGATGATTTGAATTAGGGATCTGGGTCACCGCTTTGCAAAACAAAGCTTGATTTTTGAACTTTTGGAGGAAGATCCGCAGTCCGAACGTGGATTTGGAAAACCCATAGCCTTTTTATGGGTCTTCTAGGATGAAGACTTGCTTTTCGGTCTTCAAGCTAGAAGCTTTTGGGTTCTTGAAGTTCGAATTTCATACTTTTCGAACAGGAATTCGAAGACCCATGGATCCACGATGGGTTTTAAGGGAAGAGGACCTGCCCACCGGTCCTGATGAGTGGAACTTTCTGCCAGAGGAGGAAGACGAAGTTCTGGCGGAGGAGGAAGACCTGTACCCGATGTAAACATGGAGAGCTTGGTGAACACCCATGTAAGTCTTGCACTGCAAAATTTTGTATGGACTTTAATGGATGAATTTCTTGTGCAGATTCTCTGGGGATTTAGTTGTACGAATATGGGACAAATGGATTTATGCCTGATAATGAGTTTGGTGCTAGTGATTCGGTTGAGGTGCTGGCTGCAACAACAATGTCTAACCCTGCTTATGAAGCAGTCCTTGATTCTTCACCAAGTTGCAACTCTTCTTGGGAGATGATAAAGGTAAATGATTAAAACATGTTTTGCCATGTTAATTATTGTTTAGATCGGGTATTGACACAACCCTGTACTTTCTAAACACAGGAGATTCTGCTTTGTAGTGTCAATTTAAAAAATGATGTATCCGACCGTCTTGTTAGACTTTATCTAAATGACTGTAGTTATGGGTGGAAACATTGTGTAGAAAATGCTGCATGCACCATCCGAAATCACTTGATGAAGGTCAGCCTTAAGGATGCAACGACAAAACTTCTGATTGAGTATGCTCCACCCCTTATATTGGCTAGAAATATCATGGGATGACATACACATGAAGGAGCATGTTGGTGCTGGTAGTTTTCTTTCTATAATTTTTATGAAGAACTAATAATGAGTTAATAGAACTTTCTCCTCCTCTAAGACCTTTTGACTCTATGAATTAAATCATCAAGCTAAATGGCATGGATCAGTGAGTCACATAACTTTGTTTCTTGGGAATTTGGCTATGATGTATGCATTTTCCATGAGAATATATACTTTTCAATTCTAAATGGGGTTTGCGATATTCTATGAAAATGATACTTTTTCTAAGTTTTTTTGTATTATTAAAACCAGATGTGTATTGTTGCCTGAGTTTGTAGTGTTTATGTCCATTCCTCTATACTCAGTCAAATACAAATTAACAGTACTTATTTATTTGAGGATGAGAGTGTGGATCTTCAACTCCCTTTGAAACAACATCTCCTTTTCATACTGATACCTGCATGGGTTCAGAAACATTAGGACTGAGATTACTTCACATTTGCAGGATGTTGGTGTGAAGGTACTATCAATGCAAGATTTTGAAGTTGATCAGTTGAAAGAGTTCTTGAGGGAGGTGTGTTCTGCAAAGGCTTCATTGCCTTCAGCAATCAATATAATATGATTGAGTTGCTTTCTGCTTGTACTCATTTTGGATCTTCATGGGCGGTCGGTAGTGGGTTACTAAACTTTGTAGTTCCTTAGAAATTTGTTCAAATTACTAGCTTGGCATTGTTGCTTTCATGGATCCCTAGTCACGTAAATATTTTAGCACTGTTTAAAAAATCGGTGCTAAAATTTTTACCACTAAAAAAATCCCTTCTTCTGAAAGCTTTTTCATCGTCATAAATAATTTAGCACCGGTTAAAAAACCGGTGCTAATAAAAAAACCAGTGCTAAATTAGCACCGGTTGAAAAACCGGTGCTAACAAAAAAAAAATTGGTGGTAAATTAGCACCTGTTGAAAAACCGGTGCTAAAAAAAACTGATGCTAAATTAGTACAGGTTGAAAAATCGGTGCTAACAAAAAAATGGTGCGTCACGGTACATATTAGCACCGGTTTAAAAACCGATGCTGACAAAAAAACCAGTGCTAAAAGTAGGAATTTAGCACTGGTTTTTTTCCAACCAGTGAAAATTTAGCACTATGTTGAAATGATGTTTGCTGGAAACAGTTTTGAGTTTTTCGCATGAATTTTGAGAGAGTTTACTTCTCACCTCTTTAAACTTTATAAGCTTATTGGTTTTTACTACTGTACTTTTCCATGTAGTAGTGATAGACTTGTACCATCTTTTCGGTAGTAGTGTAGTAGTAAAAATAAGCTAACTGATTTTTACATCTTTTGGTCCCCTAACATATGTTCTCTTCTAATTTTTACTACTGTTTCTTTGTGACTATTGATGAATTATAGTATATAGATAGTTTCAAATTGTTACTGCAAATTGGCTTCTGTTATTTTTTTGGCATTTATGCAAAGAATAGGTATATTGTCATTCTAGATGATAGTAGAATCGTACCTATGTGGTTCTGGTACTTTTAAGTTCATTCCTAGCTTTACTTAAGGTACTTTCTATAGGGGATAGTATGTTGTAGAGGAAAAACCATGAGATGTAATGGTGATAGACTTTATCTTCCTGGAAATCCTTTAATTTTCTGACAATTTGATGCATGAGCAATAATGGTACTTTACTTACCCTCCTAGAAATCCATCTTAGATTGTTTAGATTATTTTGACACTGTAGGAAGAGTTGTTGATGGAAGGGAGATAATGGTTCAGTTTTCCAAGTATGGTCCAAATGCAGTGAGTGTTGCATTTTTTACATTGTGGACTTAGTATTCTGGTTACTGGCAGGAGTTTCGGTTGTGGTGAATTCTTTCTCAGGTGCGCTATCTTTCGTGGTGCTCTTATGTGATTATGTCTTTGTTATTTGGAATAAGAGGGAAAATGAATTAGGATTTTACCTATGTCTATTTTTAGTTTCATTACTTGCGAATTGCATCCAATTGGAGCTTCTTCTTTGTTGTTTACGTGTGTAGTCTAATGAAGAATGTAAGTACTTGATCTAGCTTACGAAGCCTAAAATGGTGAAGTCAACTGTGGTTGATAGTGATGTTGGCTAAACTAAAGATAACATGTTAATATTCTGAATTCTTTTAGTCATTTTGTATGTAGAGTCTTTTTGTGATTTTCTCATGTATGTAGGTCTTAATCGCTGACTGTTGGTTTGCTGCTGTGCCGGGTGAGGGTGTCGTGTCGGTGGTGGTGAGATTGATTCCTCTCAAAGGCCTCCGCCACAATGTTTAGTCTCATAGATTATTAATTTTGTATCATAACCTTTTTTTGGTTTTATTTCTATCTTATCAATTTTGTGAAGTTAATTTTATTATTAAATTAATGTGTTACTAAATTTTTAATTTTGAGTCTCTTTTGTTGCGGATTTCAGAGGAAGGGAATTTTTTTGCCATTGTAAATATTTTAGAACCGGTGCTAACAAAACAACCGGTTGAAAAAATGGTGCGAACAAAGAAACTGGTGCTAAAAGAATGGGTTTAGCACCGGTTTTTTTTCCAACCGGTGAAACTGTTTCATCGATTACTTAGGCACCCATTTTTTTTTACAAAAAAAACCAGTGCTAGAACAAAAAACAAATGGTGCTAAAAGGGGGTTCCTGTGATAGTGTCGATATATGATGGAGGACCGCCAATTCGATTAAATGGATTCATCACGACGGGATGACATTCAATATATTTTCGATGGTAATTTCTCAACTCTTTTGGTTTTGGATCCGAAGAAGCCATTCTTTCTGGTATGTTTTTTATGAACACTATTAATTAAATGTAGTTAATTATGTTAATAGAGCTTCTATTGTCCCTAATCTACTTTTCCAACGCAGTTCATTGTTACACCTTATCTGAAATTTTTGGATTTTGTGGTAAATCATGGACCGTCTTTCTTGCTGGTGTTTGTTGTTAAAAATAGTAACGTACTTTGCTTGGCATTGTGTAGGTGGAATTCATTCCATACAAGAGCGCAATTACAAAGAAAACCAAATAGAGAATACCAGATAGTTCGAAACCAAGCTGTCATTAGGCACGCTGACATTATGAGAAGAAGAAATGGAATCTGAGGTAATTTTTCATTCGGGGATATGTATAACGCCCATCTATATGCAAAGCAGTAATGTTTAGTAACTTTAAGAATCCCCTAATTTGTTGTCTGTTTTAGGTATTCTTGGAAACCTAGTGTACAAGGTGATGGCAACACTAGTTGGTCGCTCTAATCCCACTTTGGAGTTTAGGGAAAAATGATTAAATTCTCCATAATACGTTGGAAGATTACTATCTTGCAATGGCCCTTACAATATACTTCTATACCATTTTCTTCTGTTAATTTACAATAATCATGTTATGTAGTTGAATCTGTGTTCAACGCTAAGACTTTTATTATAAGTTCATGTAACTAGTGGTTCCTATAGATATTTTGCTTCATTTTTTTGGTTTTAATGCACAAGTTGTTATGCAAATGATTGCAGTTTTGATAAAAATGTGTACTTGTAGCCTCGTTATCATGGACAACTTCTAATTCTTAATTGGAAAATGAATACAATTTTCGACAGAAGAACCAAAATCGTAACTATCTTCGAATCGAAAAGAAAATGTTTAAAAACTAAAATCGACCTAAGTTCAGATATCGTAACTACTACTTCTAGAACCACACCAACTAATTGATTAACTTACCAACAATTGGAGTAGGACAATTGGACGGGGTTAAAAATGGGATATATATTTGACACTAGTGGAAAACCCTCTATTAAAGACATCAATTAAAGGCGGTTCATTTGATTTTTTGAAGAACTGCCTTTAATTAGGTTTCGAATAAGGTTTTGAACTCAGAACTAGTTTCCTAAGCCCTAGTTTGCAATTTAAAGGGGGTTCAAAATTGATTAAGATGGACATCAATTAAAGGTGGTTCGCCTTTGATTTGGGTCTGAATAAGGTTCCAAACTCGGTAAAAGTTCCCCTTCATTTTTTAAGGCAATTTAAAATTGATTAAAAGTGGTTCTTGAAAAACCGCCTTTAATGAACATCAAGTAAAGGTGATTTTTTTGTAGAACCAACTTTAATAAACTGATTTTATTGGGATTATTGGCCCACTATGTAAGAAATGTTTATGGTTTTCATCACCCTTACTAATTTTCTCCAGATCTAGAAATCAAACATACGCCTCCTTCAGCCACCTGCTCCTCCATTATTGAACTCCCCCTCTACCATAATCTCTATAACCCCGCCTCCTCCACCCTAACCTCCTTAATCCCGCCTCCTCCACCTATCCTTAAGCTCTCAACACCACCTCCGTTGTCTCATAAATCTCGTCACTGTGAAGATCTCGTTGTTCGCCGCTGCCTCCTGAAGCTACACCTCTGTCACCTCCTCTCATCAACCCTTTGTCTATACTATTTTAGTCATTTTAATTTGATCCTATATCTTTCCATTTTTTTAATGAAATGACCTTAATCAATGAGACGAACTCTTAGGTTTTCAACACACAAAATTGGATTAGAATAATATACTGAGTATATTAATCAAACTAAAACACGATTTTAAGAGCTAAAATACTTGAGAATAACAAATTAAAGGGCCAAAAGATATCTACTATATACACAACGAATAATACTTCAAAAAGAACCCATTTATTAGTCCATTATTCAATAAAAACAATTAGAGCTAAGAATATTTCACAGAGCTCCAAACCATAAAGATCTACTTCTGAAACCAAACAAGACCATCGTCAGGAAAGAAGTGGCACACGGGTGATTTTCCTGGTTGAGTGTTGAGCACAAAAAAAGCAATATGATTTCGGTCCCAATTTAAGGTATCCATGTGACACATTCCAAGAGCTTCAAAACTCTATCCATTGTCACCAACCAAAGGAATCCTAATGATGAAGGTGGCAGTAATAAACTGCATATGTGTAAGGTACAAGATGGCACCCCATAGCCTTAGGGGTTGAAATCTCTTGAGAATTTTTTGATATGGTGTAGTTTTGCAGCATAGAAGTGTATGTAGGATCCTTGGAGAGATCCATTTTGGTGGCTATAACTTTGATATCAGTATCTAGCCCAAAAACTGCATGTGCTGAATCAATCAGGGAATCCATGGAAGTAGCACAGAACTTTGTTTCTCCTCTTAAGGGTTCAGCTTCACAACTTCCAATTGTTCTTTCCATGGTTTTTGCCTGCAATAACCCTCCTGGATTGAGAATTGCTTGAGAATATTGGGAAGCTCGGGGGACGAAAACGAGATCGAATCGGATTCTTCTTTAGAGAGAAGGGGTGGAAGCTTTGAAGGCTCCTTCATGGGGAAATAAATGGGTATCTTTTACCCTAGTTTGAGGTCTATAACTTTGAAGAACTGTTGTAAATCAGGGTCATTTCGGTTTCTGTGATAACCCGCGGTACATTATCTAGGTGCACATTATCGAGGTGCACATTAATATTATCGAGGTGCACATTTATTGGGATTCCATTTCCTTGAAGAATCCTTGAACTTGTTGCCAATGGACTCTGTGTGAACATGATATATCTGTATTAGAGATACTTAATCCATATTTTTTGTAAAGTAAGAACTCGATTAATTTGAATACTTTTAATTTATAACTCAGACCTGGTGTAAAATTTAAGATGATCGAGAAGAGATACCCGAAGCATAAGAATAGCATAAAATAGAAAAATGATGGAGCCAACTCCGGCAAAAGAAGCCATCAGCGGTGCTTGTTTGATTGTTAGGATGATGACAAGTGATTTATTGAGTAGGGATCAGAGGGGGGTCTTCATACATGTAACTTCTGTAATGAACTTACATAAAAAAAAATTCTTAAAAGCAATTATTGAAAATCAAAAGATAAAGAAATGACTCAATGCTTTAATTATTATTGAACCTCTATTTTTCAGAATTTATTATTCATAATTAATTTTTTGATGCCAGACGGGATAAAATCTTATTAAATCATCAAATGGGAGTGCAAAACTACATTCTAATTATATAACTTAAAACTTTTAGTTATCTAAATACGTTTTTAGTGCATCTAATTTATTTTTTTACTGATCTCTTAAAAATAATAAATTTGTATCCCAAAAGTAATCATATTGTTCAATCGAATTCTCGAATTAGATTATATATAATAAATATTCAGTTACTTCTCATTTATTAATTTTTGACTAGTCTAAAAAAATTAATATTACATTGAAGTGGACAAATAAGTAACCATAAATGTTAGTTATTGATACACTAAAAGTAAAATAAGAAACTAACAAAGATACTCTCCTATACCTCTGTCAGTATCTTATTTTACTATTCATTAATAAAGTTTATATTCATAAATATATAAATGTAAAAATTATCGTATGAGATCTTACTCTTTCTATTATATTGCATATTTTTAAAATATCTATTTTGATAATATTTTATTTTGCATAATTTAAGTTATTGAACTTATAAAATCATGCATAAATAGTTAATAGAGAACTGATAAGACCCATATATATATATATATATATATATATATATATATATATATATATATATATATGGAGGGACCGAGTGAATATTCACTACTAGGAGGACACCCCCATAGTCACTGGTAAAAACCCCTCATTGGTACCGGAATTTTCCCTGCTAGGATACCTGTTCCTAAGTAATTTCGTGCAAAAGGTAGAATTAATAGCACCAGTAAGTCATACCGGTTCTAAACTGGAGAACTAGTATGTTATGTATCAGTGCTGAAAAATTTCTTTACTGGTGCTCAAATTAGTATGCTAGTTACAGTTTTTGAGCACCGATAATAAGGATATATACCGGTGCTTATTTGATGGCATTGGTTTGGCTGTGTTCCGGTGCATTAAAATTTGGGTTGGACATGGAAAAATAGCACCGAAAAATGATTTTTTAGCACTGGCATAAATAGATGTGGGGGGGGGGTCAATTTTTAGCACCGGTATTAGTTCGATACCGGTGCAAATTGTTTTTCAACGTAGTTTTTAGAATATGTACTTAGAACAATAGCACCAGTAGGAGTGTGTTAATTTTGGCACCGGTTCCCTAGGATGGTATTAATTTATAGCACCAGTTTTGATTTCAATTTGCAACCGGAGCTAATTTTGGGAAAAAATTACAATGGAAAATTTTGAAATTGTTGTGCCATCCCAGATCAACCACGAGGGAAAAAGGATTATAAATAATCTCATTGAAATGCCAGAAAAATTATTAGTCAACTAATGATGTAAATATGAATGAACAAATTGTACAAGAACATTAATAATGAAATGTCAATGTCAGTATGCAACCATGCTATATAAATCCATAACCCACAAATTTCCCATCACCCATTCACACATACCAATCAACAAATTCGTTCAAATCTTCCTTGGCAATGCTTTGCATAATTATTAACCCATGCCTCGCACCATTTGGCCGCCACCTCCTGAAGTGTGTAGGCATTGTATTGGCCTTCACTAAAAAAATATACGTTTTGATCATATTAAATGTTACTTCATATAAACGGTTTACTACAATGGAAGCCAGACACGTATTATGTTATTTGTATTGGAGTTTCGATACTTACGTTGATAGGATTGTTGGAATTTAACTCGAGGGCGAGCTCCTCAAGGAATCGCATGACATAGTAGCCTCATTCCTAGCTACTTTGTTGTTGTTGGTGCTAAGATAGAATAAAAGAAACCTTAATGAATAATTAGTGTACGGAAAGAAGAAAAAGTCTGAAGTATGTTTAACTATTTATGCTGAAATAGATATCGATTTAACTATTTATGTTTAACTATTTACAAAACAGATATCAATTTAACTTATATCGTAATATTTATGATCTCCTCAGGTATGCCACCAAATAAATGGCGGCGTTTGAGTTCTTCATTGAGTCCCATATGAGGACAACCCGAGCATTTATGTCTTGCTCCTGACACAAGTTGTTGTTTCTTCCAGTGTTGGCGACACAAAACTAGATTCTGCCACTGTTCGTGGCCTCCATTTTACTCCACAAGTGCCTGAAAGAGCACATGTCATTTTATGTCACGAATATGTTAACGAATAATATACATGAATTTAATCATTTGGAATTTATCCCATCCAAAAATCTAGCTGTGCATTCGAGGTCTATGCCATGCCATGACAATTCCCGAGCATGCCTCCAAACTCCAATAGTTGCTGGATGCAAATGCCAGTTTTGCATGGTTTGGCAAATGTGGGTACAAGAAACTGGCTATAATAAACAACCTTCCCCATAAAATTCATTTCCATTGCCTTTGCATTGCACAGGTTGATGAACTCCCTCATAATTGGATGGTCCCTTAAGGCACATGTGTTTTTAATCTGCACGTAGTTAGTAAAAAAACATGTGTTATGCGATAACTAAATTTTCCAAATATATGTGGAAGATTTAGTCATGAGCTATAATAGCATTACCAATTTCAGGGGTGAGATCGGTGTCGTGTCCTTTTTCCTCCCGACCTATAAATTGTGTTCAAATCAGAAGGCTGCGTGGACAAAGTAGGTAGATTTTTATTTAAAAAATATACATTCAAACAGTTAGAATATGTTAATAAGAAAATATGTATTAGTAATAGTTTATTTGATATACCTCGTCATCGGGGACCTCAAGGAAATCACATTCTTTTTTTGCTCAGTCATTGACGAGCACGTCCTTCTTTTCTTGAGCAGGGTGTCTAAATCCTGGTTGATCAATAACTTTGGCCAGTCAATGACATATCTGAGAGACTTTCCGACATCGATGAATGTGTGGTTGGTGGACAACAAACCTACTTTGGCATGGAACACTGGCTCAATCACTCAGACCTGAGCGATTCCACTTGCAAAAGAATGGGTGTGGTGCTTTCTTTGGAGAAATCTCTTTGTTACCAGGGCCTTTGACCCGTCTAATTGCTTCACGAACAAATTTACCCTCTCCCCATTCTGCCATTAATTGTTGAACTTTGTTCATAAGAAAATATATGAGCTATAATATGTAATAAACAAAGTATTTGATGAAAGAAATAATTAATAATAGTAATCAATTTTTTACCTGCTCATCGTCCTCCTTATCGCTTAAAGGAATGTCAGCTTTTGTCTAGGTCGCGCTTACTTTGGGCAATGCCTTTTCTATGAAGGACTTTGGATCATCCAACCTCACTGGTATTTGGACCTCTCCAGCTGATGTGATCCCCTTGACTAGCTAGGAGAGGTATAACACCACTACCTCCACCACTGGTTGGTCTGTTGTTTTCTGTTTTTGGATTGCTGGAGCGGGGGACGAGCTACTACCATATTTGCTTCTGCTATGGGACATATGGGGTACGATAACCTCTTTAGGGAGGTTTATTTAAGTACCCCAATACCTCCCTTGGTGATCCTGCTTGCCGGTTGCCTTTATCAGTATATCCTCCCCCGATTAGAGAATTAATGTGCCCCTAGCACCCTCCTCATTCATTTTGATCTGCAGCCAAGCGTAAAGTACAAACATGAAACTCATTTTGAAAAAATATTAAGAACATTGAAAGAGGAATAAAAAAATATTGGAAGGATCAATTATATGGAAAAACTTACAATGTTTTCTACAATAGCTAAGTTGACAAGATTCGTGTATGTGATTTTTTCTGCAAGCTTGATGGACTCGAGGTAGACTAGGGACCTATCCACATTGAACTAATTTCCCTCAAGCTCAGCCTCGATCTCCTTCTCTGTTAAGCCCTGCGCAACCAGTTTCACTCCCTCCCCTTCTTTTATTTTTTGGATGATTTTTTCCCGCGTGGCCCGATGTCAACTCTGTCCAGTCCGATGTGTGTAAAACTTTTCCTTTTAGTGCTCACTATTAGTCGTACTTATTTTATATCCAAAGGAAACAAACTAAAGTTAGAATAATGTAATTGATAGAAGTAGATTGAAATGAAAATGTGTTGTGAATACACGAATGTTGATATAAAGTTTACCTTAAATTCTGGTGTTGTCCTCCTCTTTATGAACTTGTGCCACACCTCTTTGTCCATCCATTTTTACTCGTCCCATGGTTTGTATGGTAACTTATGTGTTTCGTCTGCCACTTGATGAATGAGTGTATGTATGCAATCCACGCAGTCCAATGTCGGAAAGGTTGAACCTTATTGGCAATGAATTATTCTCCTTAGCCAGCATTACCAACGGACATGTGGTTGTACCATGCTTCTTTCACCACTATTTAATTTCAAACCTATCAAAAGTTTTTCCATTCTTCCCCTCTCCCCGCCTTGGAAATCATTTGTCTTGTCGTCATTCAAGGTCCCTGTTAGGCGGATGGAGACTCTTCATCATTAGTGAAGGATGGAGGCTCTTCATTGGCTGGATGCTCTTCAAATGTTGCACCGGGTGCCTCGATTTGAAATATGAGTGGAACAGTGGCTTGAGTGTCATCCTCGAAGGTGTGGTTGTGTTTTTTTCGTCCAAAAATTTTCCAACTACTTCATGACCCCTCTTTCTCATCCCCTTTGTAACCATTTTCTTACCCTTGGGAGGCATATAATTTAGGACAATCGAACCAAAGGTTAAAGAATCACTATTATGAAACATATATAAATCACAACGAATTATTCACAAATCACTAACCAAAAATGGCGATGTTCAATTCACGATCACAACTCATAAATCACATTACAAATCATATTACACATTGGTCAAAACATAAATCATAGACCACAATTAAAAATCGCAATGACATTACACATAATGCAATTAATAAATCACAACAACCAATCACAACTCAACGGAAAGACATTAAGGGGGAATCAAATGTCACAAATCACAACTAACAACGATGAATTATCCCAACTTACAATCACAACTCACAATCGTAGCTCATGAATCACAAAGTTTTAATTAAGGACTCAAGAACCACAACTCAACAAATCACACCTCGCAATCACAATCTAATTATCGAACAGGAAATCACAACGCACAACCACAACTCAATGATGAAGACCTACAATTATAATTTAAGTGTAGAATGGGGCATCGCATGACAATCGCAATGGTACCCCAACAACCATATCTCAATAAAAAACACATTCCAATGCAACGACATTCTAAAACCACTTCACTTCACGAAGGTGGAAATTCACCTTGAATGAGAAGGCCTTATGATTTGACTAGAGGATCGGTGGTGGTGCGGTGGACAATAGGCGGTGGTGCAGTGGACAAACCAGTGGTGGTGCAGTGGCTAATAGGTGAAGGACCAGCGTTTGTGCAATGGACAATAGGTGGAGGACCCAAAATGGTGCGGTGGACACCAGACAAAGGACTGGTAGTGGTGCGGTGGACACCAGACTGAGGATTGATGGTTGTGCGATGGACAACAGGCTGAAAACTGGTTCTTCGAAAACACTTTGGTCGGAAAAATGAAGTGCAGTTGTGCATTCAGACAACATGCCCAAAATTGTATCGGCTCCGAGACTTAGGCGGTGGTGGATGGACTGATTAGAGGGGGGTCGGATGCTTACGGTGGAGACGTGGAAGATGGCCGGAGAATTAGAGTGGCGGTGGTGGAGGAGATGGTTGTGAAGGAGGTGATTAGAGCGTTGGAGTGAAGGAGGTGGTTGTAGCATTTGTGGAGGAGGTGGTTATAGTAGTGGAAACGTCCACTGAGGTTTATATATGGTATCTGATAACACCGGTACATCAATAATACTGGTGCCTATAATAGGTCAAAGCAGTTGCTAGCTAGCAACTGCTTTGAATGTATTTTTTTTATTTTTCATCTTTGGGCAGAGCACAATGTGCTAAAAAACATTCTAAGTATTGAGCACGGGTAAACAAAATCGATGTTATTTTGTACATAAAGCAGTTGTGCGTAACTGCTTTAGCAAATTTTTTTTTTGAATTAGACAGAGAGAGATTTGTAAACATAATTTTCTAAGTGTTGAGCATCGATAACACTTACTGGTGCTTAGCTCAACATAAAGTAGCTGCGCGCAACTGCTTTGACAAGTATTTTAATTCATACAGTTGGACAGAGAGGAAATGACCTATACTTTTTCAAAGTGTTGAGCACCGGTATACCACACCGGTGCCTAAACATAGTTGTACTGGTTCTTCAAAAATTCAATTTTCCTACCCATGGGGTTTGAAAATTTCAAATTATTTTCATTTTCCACAAAATTTGTAGCACCGGAAAGATAAGTAACGTACCGGTTCTAACATATCTTACAACTTTGATTTATTAGGTTTACTACCCCCACACTTTTTGGGATTATTTGGTTTACAAAAATGACCAAATAAATGTTTAATTCACAATTTAAAATTGTGTGTGTGATGGGTGCACACGTTAATTTCTCATTCGAGCGATGGGGGATTAGATACTATACTAAAATTACATTAGCACCCAATGAGTTTCAAAAAACTTTATGACCATGTATGGCCACTTGATGGGTATTAATTAGGTATCCAATATGCCTGGGAACATGAAGAGAAATTTAATTTTCACCGAATGTAGTCCCAAGGGTGAATTAAAATTTTTTTTTGCAAAAAGGCCCTCCAAATAAACACTCCAATTACGCAAACTTACCCATGCATAACACCCATGATATCTCATTTCATTGGATAAAAATGAAGAATTAAAATCATTATGCAGTTGCTGGCACATGAACTAAAGTGCTAGTGTATGTTGTAGAGTTAGCAAGAGATGCATACGTAGTGTTAACTTTGAGATTTCGATGACTTTCATTGAGACTTATTATGACCCTATGACTGATATTAATTTAGATTTTTGGTTGTAGAACACATCATGGAGGTTAATTGTACCATAATATTCGACAGGATTTCAATTTGGAGTTACGAAAATTGGCGTTTGAGAAATGAAATTCAATGTTTGGGAAATGTACTTTTGTCAACTGGAGTTGTTGGGGTGAAGGGAAGGTTGTCCTTTGTGAGATTTGAACTTAAACTTCATAGTTTTTAAATTTTACAAAATGACCCCAGCTGTTGTTTAAGGTGTTCCCACAAATCCAATGCACCTAAATCTTTGTATTCACGATTTTATCAGGTAGTTTCTTATACAAAAATTTTTAGATTATTTCTACGATACAAAAAGATGGAATTGTAGTACATTTCGTGGTAATATGATGCTCAAAATGTCCATACTGGTGCCTATGATTCTGGGTACTGGTGCTAAAAACTAAAAAGGCAGCTGCGTAGGGTTGCTATAATTTTTATAATTTCATTTCTAAGAACTGTATTCATACTGAATGGCAAAAATATCCAAAAATAGAAATCATTATTATCTAAAAATATCAATAGCAATGTTAGGAAAACATCAGGAGTAATTGGCAAGTTATGACCTTTCCAATTAGGACATTTCATGAATAATAATGGGAGAATGGTTCCACTTCATTGTTACTAGCTTCATTGTCCCCATCATGTGATAAGAAAGGACTGACTTCCTTCACCGCTTTAGGAAACTAGTAGCTGACCACTTTACCCATGTGGCCACACCATCTCCTCTGGAATTGGTAATCCATCTGCAAAGTTTCAATTCTACTCTCAAGTGCGGTGACCCTAGACTCAATCGATGTCGCAGAGGTAGCAGGAACATTCTTTCAGAATGATTCAACATCAATTTGCATCATCGGATGACCCCATGTGTCGTTGTCATAGTTAGGTACACCTGTAGATGCACAAAGTGAAGAAATTAGATGGCAAAAACCATAGGATCTAGATTTCTTCTTCCCCTCGGTTAGGGCCTAATTAATTCACTCCCCGATATTCCAATGAAGTTTCTTTTTAATGGCATACAACTTGATTATCCTCATCTTGTGCACTTCAGTGTACACTGTGACAAGGTCGATACTGATACCACACATTCATATCTGGAGTTAATGATTTCTTTGGAATTTTTGTCCACCAAGGATACACAGGAGCATCAACATTGGTACCTTCAATTGTGATGCACTGAACCAATCTTCTCGATACTTCTTCATGCATATCATTATCCTCATTGATCAATACCAACATCTCATCCTCGTTATCTTCAACATTAGGCAATACATACAGTTCATTGATGGCTTGAGGGGTGAGAGGGATATATTTTCCAAGACATAAAACTTTGTCCGTGATCAATCCACACCTCAAATTTGCATAGAAGTCAGCAACAATGGTCAAGTTGAATATGGGAGGAGTAGCACAAATCTTTTCCCATCTCAATTGACGAATATTTTCTTGAAAGGGTGGATTTGTTTCAATTTCACGTTCCGGATAATGCTTCCTCCTTCTGTAACTCTGGGCAAGAAACCTTGCCTTCTCAAACACAAAGCTCTCCTCTACCAACCTCAAGTACAAACATTGTGAAGGTGAAGAACACCCTTCTTTCCTAGGCCTCTTTGTTTGGGTTTTGGTGGCCATCTTATACATTGACATAGAGGTATTTTATCAAACACCTTGTTTGCATTGGCAATTTACTAAAAGTTCAACCATATTCAAATTACATCATTGTACTTTTGTACTTAAACAACAAGGATAATAGCACACTGATCATAAAACATTGATAATTTCCAAAAACAAAAGTTGATAGCGGGCAGTCGTCGCACCCCTATTCAAAGATAATTTATAAGCCCTTTTTGCTTACTTTCTACAACTAGGTTGATAGTAGCAAGTCGGGGTCGTCCACGAAGAAGAGGGATCTTCCTAAGCATTTAGGCACAAAAGGTTGATATTAGGCTAGGAGTCGACATATATACATACATATAAAAGCATGTAAATGGGGGGGGGGGGGGTTGGTTGGTTGGTTTTCCTAAGTTACGAAAGTAAAAAGACAAGATAACTAGCAAAGTCAAATGACTATGCTAATCATCGAACAAAACTAAGAAAAAGGGGTTTTAAAACTACAAAGATAAAAAGCCTTGAGGGCAAGGGATATCCACTTCCAAATCTAATGTAGGTCATTGAACCATTCGCTCATTCTATCATATAGCATTACATGACTCAACATCAACATACCCATCTAGCAAGAATCACAACACATTATGCACAAGAAGTTCTAAGTTCATGCTCGTAGATTTTCATGCAAAGGAGCTATGGAATTCGTCACGTTCCTAACACCTAAACAATTCAATCATACAAGCACTCCCTATGCTCAAACAACTCATGGCACAAATGAAGTGAAACATACGATCAAGAATACATAAATGCTAAATAACAAATGCTTCAAGGATGAATTAAAATCATCTATTCAATACTTCAACTACTTGTTGTGAAGATAAATCTTCCATCCTTCTTAGTTCGTAGTTTGCAAGAGTGAATTCGACATCTCTTGTAAAACCTCACCAGTGACTCCCCTATTGCTAGGAGTATCCATTGATGGCATTTAATCACAAAGAACCAACAAGCTTGGCAATACTTATGAGCACTACACCGTGACTAAGCATTTAACCAATTCATGCAATTACACGAGATTGGATGAACGTGCAACGCACATTCATCCAAGAGCATATAACTCTCTCGTTTGCTACACAAACGAACATGACGAAGAGTTCAACATCAATCACATTCATCTAGCACATTATCAATCCATCAACACAATCAAAAGCTCTAAATCATACTCATACATTCCTAACAAGAAAAGGGGGGAAATCAACCCAAATTCCCCAAACCCTAGCTAGCAATTCATACAAGTATTTCATATGCTCAAGCTTTCAACAACATCAATGAAATCAACAATTAACATTCAAAGCATAATAAATGCACAATAGCAAAAACACCAAATAGATAGATAAAATGATTCTTACCACATAGAAGTGGAAGCTTCAATCCTTTGCTCCCAAGATAAAAACTACCCTAGATAAACAAAACCCATAACATAGAACAACAATCTACAAAGAAAGAAGAAGAAATGGAAGAAAATGGTGAAAAGTAGGGTTTTGGAGCCCCAAAGGCGGGCTTGGAAGCTGTGGAGAAGAAGGGGTGAAGAGGTATTTATAGGGGAAGAAAAAGGGGAGAAAAATGCTGCAACAGGGCTGAATTCACGCTGTCGTCGCGACACGCGACCAGTTCCATCACGACTCGCGACCAGATCTGTAAACTCCAGCCCTGTTTTGTTTTACTTCCTCCGGGTGAACCGCTGATCCATTTCGGGAGTTCTTGTAGTCGATTTTATAGTGCTCGAGAAGAGGAATCCAATGGTACCACTCTTGAAGGCTGATTCTTCTCGAAAAATTATGAAAACCCTGGATCATCCTTCACCCGTTGCTTTGCTCTCCTTTCTTCACCTCTTCACTTCTTCAAATCTTCAAAAAGACAAAGTGTAAGTCTTCAAATCTTCAAAGATATCTTTCAAAGTCTTCAAATCTTCAAAGTCTTCAAACAAATCACCTTGTCACACAAAATCATCTAAAAAGTGATAAAACATCAAAGTCGCTTTTATCCCTCATTAAATGATTTCAAGGCAGAATGCCACATGTAGAGCACAAAATTATACAAAATCCAATCCTAAAAACCCTAATATAACTGCATAAAATGGCCTCATCAAACCTCCCCACACTTAAACCTTACTCGCCCTCGAGTAAGAAAAGATCCAAGCACATGGTGGAATTCATATGGCCATATCCTAAACTAATCCCCCAATCAAAGCCTCACAAAAACTCTGAATATCATAAATCCCAAAATAAAAGCTCACATTAAAATTTTTCACACACACATCCCCAATCCTAAATCTAACCAAACCTACCACTTATCAATTCACTACCCATAAAAATATTTCAAAGCCTCGAATTGATATTCCCAAAGTCCAATGACACAAGATGAAGTTAAAACCATTTAATAGGTTTAAGCACATAATTCACCTAATGCCAATATATCCACCAAAATCCAATGACATAAAATGAAGCTAAAGCCATATAAGAGGTTCAAACACATGCTTCACCTAATGCCAATATATCAACCAAAAACGAAGTAGAAAAGAATCAAGAATTTCATAACCATACTTCGTTTTCCTAACCCACTAAGCTACCCAATCCCAAGAGGTCTATAGATGTTGAGCTACCCAATCCATCCATGTGACAACTGCAACCTTATGACTCCAACGCCGGCAAATGAGTGAAATCATAGCATTTTTCAATTTCTCTCATTTTCTCTCATTTTGCCTAGGAGCTCTTTCGAGTTTTCATCCTAGCCACACATCATGTTTCTTTAGCTCACATCTCACTTTTTTCCGCACATTTTAGCCTCTCATTTTTTCCTAGGCCGCCCTTTCAGGTTTTCGACCTATCCGGGCCCCCAATGTTGCCTAAGTTGCCCTCTCGGGTTTTCAACTTAGCGGGTTTTCTTTTCTCTTTTTTTTTCTTCTTCTTTTTTTATTTTTTTTCTTTTTCTCATTTTTTTCCAATGAAAAGTAGCAAAAAGCATTCCAAAACAATCTAGCATGCATGTGATTCCTCTAACCCCTCCCCACACTTAAAACATTACATTGCCCTCAATGTAAACATGTAAGGCAAGAACAATAAAAATCAAGGCAAGGGGGTAGAGTGACACTCGTTTCTCCGCATAGTCGCCGGTGATATGGCACAATCCAATGTAATTGTATGGTCCCAAAATCGGTGTCGGAACCGGAAGGGGGAGCAAAGATGCCGTAGAAGAACTCACCCCTCGAGAAAAGCATTGTCTCCATGGCGCCGTTTGATCAAGACTAACACCACAAAGAACAACATTAAACTCACAAGTACATAAGGATTTGGAATACTAGGTTTAGCATAGAGAATTAATAACCATAGTATTCTCAAAGAACAACCAATCCATCATGCAATCACAACTATAAGATTATCCAATAAAAATATCCAACATATAAATCCACACAAATTCAAGCATCACTATAGAACATAGCAATTAAGTCACAATGAGGTAGTCGGCATACTACAATCAACAAAGATACTATAAAGATGCAAGAATTTCATGTGTCAATATATGTAAGATGGTGTGGAAATGAGTGGATATGTGGTGGTTCTTGGGAGTGTTAGGTGGAGAAGAAGGAAGAATCATGCAATGTTTAAGATCAAATGAAAACTTGGAATTTTCATCGCGACTCGCGACTGAAGTGGTCGCGACTCCCGATGCTTCGTCGCGACTCGCAAAAAGTTGAGGCCGAGAGCAGTTTTTTAGCAAACTTTTTCTGATCACGTCGCGACTCGCGACCTCTATGTCGCGACTCGCGGAAAGTTGGTGCTGGGAATGATTTTTCTCCCTTGTTCGTCGCGACTCGCGACGAGGCCATCGCGACTCGCGACGGCAGGGTATCCCAGGCTTAAATTTTTTCATTTTCTTACCAACTGTCCAAGCTTTCTTCCCTTGTTCGTTGATCTCGTTCCTTCATCTCCTCCATTGCAATGCACTTCACTTTGCTACAAAATCACAGAAAAACACGCCATAAAAAGAACAAAACAAAACAACAAAAAACTAAGAAACAAAAACTAAAAGAAATGCTGAATTTATTTCACGTCGTCGGCACGATGAAGCTCCGTATTTTTAAGGTCGTCGGCATGACCCTAATGTTATCCGTATGGTGAAGGCTTGAACCCCTTCACCATGAGCTTCCAAAATAAGAGAGGTGGGGGTAAAAAACTTTCAAGAGGAAAGTTTTGTTGAGGTGGAAATGGTTGGAGGAAAGTTGAGTGGTTAGGAGGCTTAAGATAGTCTTTTGGCTCCTCTCTTATCTCTCTCACAACTTCCGAAAATGGTGGAGTTGGTTCACTAAGCGGGAGAATGAGTGACGATGCTAATGAATGTAGCACTATCACATCTTCCTCCATTTTGCTATCCTCTACAACCAACTCATCATTCCCTTTGAACTCAAAATCATTTTTATTGGTGACCTCACTCACCAAGTCATCGAGTTCAAGTTGGGATGGTGTGTTTTCGGAATCACGAGCTTCCATTCGGGCCAACGCTTCCCTTATACTCCTCACATGCCCCTCAATGGCCTCAACACTAGAGGAGAGCTGGGTATCCGGCTCCTCACTAGTAAAGGAGTTCAAGTTTTCTATGGTATTGAAGACATCCTCACGTGTCAAACTTGAACTTCCTTGTTGGGCTTGGTTTTGGGGTATGGTATAGGGTGGTGATGGCCAACTAGGTTGCTCTTATGGTTGGTTTTCTGGCTCATTCTCATACCATCAATCCGGATTACCAGTCCATTCCGGATTGTAAGAGTTGTGGTATGGATAGCATTCATGAGCTTCTTGCCCTTGAAAACTAACATCTCCTACCTCTTGGTAGCACTCTTCATAATTCCCATAGTTTTGAAAACCAAGGGTTCTTTCTTGGTCATAGTGCTCTTCCCACAACAAGGGGCAAGATTCGGTAGGATGATCGGAATGACACATCCTACAAAACCTTGCTTGTTGAGCCTCTCTTCTCATCATGAGTTCCCTCAAGGTGAGACGCTCCATAAAATATTTTTTTTTCAAAAGTTTGGAATCATAGTGCAAGGATTCTCGATAAAATAAATTACCAAGAACTCAAGCAATACCTACTCCGAACAAAAACAACCACCAAGTAGTGGAAAATAAAAACAACTAGCTAATATGCAACCAAATACACCTAAATACTTAAGAATAAATGCCTCTTCCCCGGCAGCGGCGCCATTTTGATAGCGGGCAGTCGTCGCACCCCTATTCAAAGATAATTTATAAGCCCTTTTTGCTTACTTTCTACAACTAGGTAGATAGCGGCAAGTCGGGGTCATCCACGAAGAAGAGGGATCTTCCTAAGCGTTTAGGCACAAAAGGTTGATATTAGGCTAGGAGTAGACATATATACATACATATAAAAGCATGTAAATGGGGGGGTTTGGTTGGTTGGTTTTCCTAAGTTACGAAAGTAAAAAGACAAGATAACTAGCAAAGTCAAGTAACTATGCTAATCATCAAACAAAACTAAGAAAAAGGGGTTTTAAAACTACAAAGATAAAAAGCCTTGGTGGCAAGGGATTTCCACTTCCAAATCTAATGTAGGTCATTGAACCATTCACTCATTCGATCATATAGCATTACATGACTCAACATCAACATACCCATCTAGCAAGAATCACAACACATTATGCACAAGAAGTTCTAAGTTCATGCTCGTAGATTTTCAAGCAAATGAGCTACGGAATTCGTCACATTCCTAACACCTAACCAATTCAACCATACAAGCACTCCCTATGCTCAAACAACTCATGGCACAAATGAAGTGAAACACACCATCAAGAATACATAAATGCTAAATAACAAATGCTTCAAGGATGAATTAAAATCATCTATTCAATACTTCAACTACTTGTTGTGAAGATAAATCTTCCATCCTTCTTAGTTCACAGTTTGCAAGAGTGAATTCGACATCTCTTGTAAAACCTCACCAATGACTCCCCTATTGCTAGGAGTATCCATTGATGGCATTTAATCACGAAGAACCAACAAGCATGGCAATACTTATGAGCACTACACCGTGACTAAGCATTTAACCAATTCATGCAATTACACGAGATTGGATGAACGTGCAACGCACATTCATCCAAGAGCATATAACTCTCTCATTTGCTACACAAACGAACATGACGAAGAGTTCAACATCAATCACATTCATCTAGCACATTATCAATCCATCAACACAATCAAAAGCTCTAAATCATACTCATACATTCCTAACAAGAAAAGGGGGGAAATCAACCCAAATTCCCCAAACCCTAGCTAGCAATTCATACAAGTATTTCATATGCTCAAGCTTTCAACAACATCAATGAAATCAACAATTAACATTCAAAGCATAATAAATGCACAATAGCAAAAACACCAAATAGATAGATAAAATGATTCTTACCACATAGAAGTGGAAGCTTCAATCCTTTGCTCCCAAGATAAAAACTACCCTAGATAAACAAAACCCATAACATAGAACAACAATCTACAAAGAAAGAAGAAGAAATGGAAGAAAATGGTGAAAAGTAGGGTTTTGGAGCCCCAAAGGCGGGCTTGGAAGCTGTGGAGAAGAAGGGGTGAAGAGGTATTTATAGGGGAAGAAAAAGGGGAGAAAACGCTGCTGCAGGGCTGAATTCACGCTGTCGTCGTGACACGGGATCAGTTCCATCGCGAGTCGCGACCAGATCAGTAAACTCCAGCCCTGTTTTGTTTTGCTTTCTCCGGGTGAACCGTTGATCCGTTTCGGGAGTTCTTGTAGTCGATTTTATAGTGCTCGAGAAGAGGAATCCAATGGTACCACTCTTGAAGGCTGATTCTTCTCGAAAACGTATGAAAACCCTGGACCATCCTTCACCCGTTGCTTTTCTCTCCTTTCTTCACCTCTTCACTTCTTCAATTATTCAAAAAGCCCAAGTGTAAGTCTTCAAATCTTCAAAGATATCTTTCAAAGTCTTCAAATCTTCAAAGTCTTCAAACAAGTCACCTTGTCACACAAAATCATCTAAAAAGTGATAAAACATCAAAGTCGCTTTTATCCCACCTTAAATGATTTCAAGGCAGAATGCCACATGTAGAGTACAAAATTATACAAAATCCAATCCTAAAAACCCTAATATAACCGCATATAATGGCCTCATCAAAAGTGCACATATAAAATTCTAGAATCACCATTGTGTGGAAATTTCCACAATTTTGATATGAACTAGAGGGAAAACAAGGTTTTAAAACCATTGCAATGTTTAAGGAGTGTACGAATAGTACCTTTTTCAAGCACAGTCACTGTTTTGAAGGATCTAGAGTTTTCTCTTAGTAGATGTGAAGAGGAGGTTATGGATGTTTAATAAAATCATGTATGGTTAGTTTGGTTTAAGTATCAGTGACTCTTTTTAGCACTGGTATCAAAAACCAATACTAGTGCTATATTACTAACTCAGCCTGACGCAACTGCTCGCTAATCATTTTTATTATTCAGAATTGGACAAGAGAGAAATTCATAATTTTCTATCTAAGTATTGAGCACCGGTACGTTAACCGGTGCTTAACAACCTCAAATACCGGTGCAAGTTTTAAAAGGAAGCCCTGCGTAGCTTCTTCAACATCATTTTAATAATTCTGCGAGGACCATAGAGAAACTCATAATATTTCTGTCTAATTTTTTAGCACTGTTATATTAACCGGTGTTTAAAAACCTCAAATACCGGTGCAAGTTTTTACAAGCAGCCATATGCAGCTGCTTCAACATCATTTTAATTATTCTAGGATGGACTAGAGAACAACTCATAATATTCTATTTAACTGTTAAGCATCGGTACATTAACCGGTGCTTAAAAACCTCAATACTGGTGCTTAAACTCTGTTTTCCAAGTACTCTGCCCCAAAACTGAGCAAGTGCTCTACTTTATAGCATCGGTATTTATTGTTTTTACCGGTGCTATGAATAACCATAGAACTAATTTCTTGTTAAAAATTAAGTAATAAGCTACAATTTTCAAACATAAGTAAAGAATTTTGCCACAGATACTCTCTGGGCCAAACAAAACGGTTCGAAAGGGAACCCAAAAGTGATTGATAAAACAAATGGACCACCCTATATTTTTCCTTTTCAAGACAACATCACCACTCACAGTATTTCCATTCTCGTCCACCCATAGTCCATCCCCATGTGATTTCCCAATTACAGATAGTCCACTGATGTCGTCCAAACTAGGGAATGCAGACGAAAACTCTACAATGTCGAATTGGGCATGAATTTCAATTTCATCTTCACAAAAGTACTTCTTGTCGTGGAGTACAACATGCCACTTCTCATTGCTTGGGTCTTTGATATAAAACACCGGGCAAGCTTGAGTTGCTAGGATGAACTTGTCATTCTTGTAGCCCACACAATTTAATTCTACAAGCGTAAAACCCATGGGCATCTCGGTACGTACCCCGAAACCATTTTCAACCCATCGGCACTTGAACACTACCACTTTAAACTCAACTTGATCCAACTCCCAAATCTCTCCGATGACCCCCCATAAAATGCCATGATAGCAACGATTGTTTTTTTGTCCCTATTTCTTGACTCTCACATGGATTCAGATCTGGTTAAATGATGAAGGTGGCAGTAATAAACCGCATATGCGTAAGGCACAAGATGGAACCCCATTACCTTAGGGGTTGAAATCTCTTGAGGATTTTTCGATATGGTGTAGTTTTGCAGCATAGAAGTGTATATAGGATCCTTGAAGAGATCCATTTTGGTGGCTATAACTTTGATATCAGTATCTGCCCGAAAACCGCATGTGCTGAATCAATCAGGGAATCCATGGAAGTAGCACGGAACTTGATGTATAACTTCACAGCTTCCAATGGTTTTTTCCATGGTTTTTGCCTGCAATGACCCCTTCTGGATGGAGAATTTCTTGAGAATATTGGGAAGTTCAGGGGATGAAAATGGGATCGAATCGGATTCTTCTTTAGAGAGAAGGGGTGGAAGCTTTGAAAATGGGTATCTTTTGCCCTAGTTTGAGATCTGCAACTTTGAAGAGCTGTTGTAAATCTGGGTCATTTTAGTTTTTGTGAGAACCCGAGGGTACATTATCTAGTTGCACATTATCGAGGTGCTCATTAATATTATTAAGGTGCACATTTAATGGGATTCCGTTTTCTTGAAGAATCCTTGAACTTGTTGTCAACGGACTCTGTGAGAACATAATATATTTGTATGAGAGATTCTCAATCCATATCTTTTATAAAGTAGGAACTCGATTAATTTTGAATACTTTTAATGTATAACTCAGATCTGATGTAAAATTTAAGATGATCGAGAAGAGATACCTGAAGTATAAGAATAGCATAAAACAGAAAAATGATGGAGCCAACATCAGCAAAAGAAGCCATCATCGGTGCTTATTTGATTGTTAGGATGATGACAAGTGATTCATTGAGTAGCTAGGGATCAAAGGGAGGTCTTTATACAAGTAACTTCTGTACATAACTTATTTAAAATCAATTTTTTTCATAAAAGCACTTATTCAAAATTAAAAGATGAAGAAATGACTCAATGCATTAATTAGTATTGTACCTCTATTTTGTACGCATCCTCTGCGGAATTTATTTTTCATAATGTATTTTTTGATGGCAGACTAGATAAAATCCTATTAAATCATCAAATGGGTATCCAAAACTACATTCTAATTATATAATTTAAAACTTTCAGTTATCTAAATACATTTTTAGAACTTGTAATTAATTTTTATACTGATCTCTTAAAAATAATAAATTTGTAACCCAAAATAAATCATATTTTACAATCGAATTCTCGAATTAGATTATATATAATATATATTCAGTTACTTCTCGTTAATTAATTTTTTACTAGTCAGAAAACATTAATATTACATTTAAGTAGACAAATAAGTGACCATAAATGTTAGTTTGTGATACAGCAAAATTAAAATGGTAAACTAACAAAGTCAGTCTCCTATCCCTCTATTAGTATCATATTGTACTATTCATCAATAAATTTTATACTGTTTAAATTATAAAAATTTATTTTTTAAAGTTAATCGGGTTTATAGGGTTCCCAATCTTTTTCTATTAAAGATCAAATGTTGCCCGAAGGCTTACATGGTACAGTGCCCGTAGGCTTACATCAGAACACTTGAAGATCACTAGGATCTTTTACACAGGGTCACAAAAAATAAAACATTAAAATCTAGACCTTGTGCAAATTGGAATGCAAAACAACTAGACTATGCACATAAGCCCTAATCACTATTATAATAGTGAACAAAAGTCAATGTGACAATGATATGGGCACGTGTAAGGTAAATGGTTTCCACCTTGTCGCTATAGTGCAGTCACAATAAATCGACCCAAGACTACCATCAGAAACAAACACAATGAAGTATTGCAAGATATGCATCCAAAATGAGCCAACACCACCTTTTATCAAACACTTACGGCAATCAAAATGAAATACATGAAGTCCCCCAACTAAAGATCAAGTCCACCTCCATCACCCCCTAATGTAGGAGACTAAGACCCGTCATTTTAGTTGCCAAACATATCCTCCATCAGTGTAGTGAAATCACTTATAATGTGTAGAATTTTTCCTAACTTGACTCCAAAAGATATTAGGGACCAACTTAAAGATGTCCTAAATCTCCTTTTGAACCAAAGTCTACAAATCTAATATGTTTCCATAGAGAAAACAAGTATCGCCAAAAGTTTGTATAATACAACTTTGATTTGGATTTCTCCTCACTATCTCCTATGGATATCAAATATGAAATCAATGATATTTTAATGACTTAGGCTGCCGAAAATTTATACATTGACAGAAAAAATTTCTTCCAACACTTTAAGTCAATTAAAACAGCCTATTCTAAAATCAGAAAAAGATGAAAACATGAAATAAAATAAATAAAATAAATAAAATACTGAAATAAATTAAAAGCCTCCCACTAGAAAAGAGAAAAATAAAATGTTGAAAAATAAATTAAAACGGAGAATAACCCCACAGACTTTGCCATCTCCGACATATTACCAGGCATTCAGCTGACCTAAATGGTCGTTCAGACTGAATTGACTCACCATTTACTCCCAGTTGAGACCGAGTTAACTCATAGTTGACTCGGTTCTAAATTGGGTTCTCCATACCTGAGTCGAGACCTAGTTGGCCACTACCGGATCTTAGTTGGCCAACTCGGATCCGAGTAGACTCGATAAGGCTCGGTGTTGGAAACCTCGGATCCGAAACCTTCTATGAGTTAAGACCACCGGCGCCACTTGCAAATGCCGTTTTTGAGCAACAAGCCTGAAGGACCTCCGTCCCGTGGAGTGTCACCGGCAAAAGAAAAACCACCAGAGCAAGCTCCATCACTGCGTCCCTGGGAGTATCGCCGTCGCATCCCTGAGAGCATCACCGGAGCACCACCGTCCCGTCCCTAGGAGCACCGCTGCTGGGTGACACATCACCTTAGCAAAATCCTGCATTCCAAAAAACAAATTTTAATTCCGTTCACCAGATCTAGCCTAGTCTGGCTAGTTCTTGCTAAGAAAATGTTTGGTAGAGGTGTTGGGGGTGGGATTTGGAAGGGGGAGCCACCGGAGGCGGAAGTTTTCGGTGGCGGTGGCTCCCCCACTGTCTGTGAATTAGGGTTTTTGCGTTAGGGTGGGAGAAAACGTAGAGAGAAGGGGAAAAAGTGATATAAAAAATCCTGAATATATAATTGTAAAAATTATCGTACGACATTTTGCTATTTTCATCATATTGCATATTTTAATAACACCTATTTTTATAATTTTTTATTTTGCATAATTTAAGTTATTGAAATTATAAAATCATGCATAAATAGTTAAAAGAGAACACATAAGACCCATATATATACATACATATTGTTGGGTATTCCTCCCTAATTCTAGAATTTTCCTTTGGTAAATTGGAAGAAGATTCTAGTATGATGGGGGATGTATCTAGACCATGAAGCATTTTCTAGAGATACCTCCTAGAAGCCTCCAAGCATTACTTTGTGGTAGTTGGAGAGATGGAGAAGAGAATTCTAGAGCTTGAGTGCTCATCTATAAATAGGGTGCTCTTGGAGAGGACTTGATCATCAAACCAAATATCATTTCCTTTCCCTTCTAGATATCCTCCAAGAGAGAGTAGTAGAGAGAAGTCTTCATCCTCTCTAGTTGATAGATATCCACCATAGTGTGAGAAAACCTTTGTAATCCATCCACATTTTTGGGTGAGACTTTGTAACCCCACTTTAATCATATAGTGGAAGAGTTGGACTACCTAGTCCCGCGGTTTTTCCCATTTTTGGGTTTTCCGCGTAACCAAATTTTGGTGTCTTACTTATTTTTATACTATTTTTCTCATTCATCATTCTAATCACACAAAGAGGGAAACTGTTTTTCCCAACAGTGGTATCAGAGCAAGGTTGATCGGCGTCTTGTGTGATTCAAGATGGAGGTGGGAGATATGTTCAAACTCACGGCGGAAAATTACGCATATTGGAAGCCCATGATGGAGGACCACTTATATTGCAAAGATTTGTATGAACCAATCACGGAGGAGACCAAGCCGGAGGAAAAGGATGACAAAGAGTGGGAGATCCTAAATAGGAAGGCGGTCGCCATGATCCGTAAGTACATAGATCGAAGTTTATTTGAGCATGTTTCTACATACACCAATGCTTTTGAGCTATGGACAAAACTTGAATCTATGATTCAAAAGAAGACACCACGTAATAAAGCCCACCTAGTAAGGCGATTGGTGAAATTGGAGTACAAGGATGGCCAAAATATGATCGAGCACTTGAATAGCTTCAAGGGGCTTGTAAATCAATTAGCAAAGACCGAGATGAAGATCGATGATGAGTTGCAAGCTTTGTTGCTCCTAAGCTCACTACCTGAAAGTTGGGACACTTTGGTGGTCACGCTTAGCAACTCGGCTCCAACAGGAAAGCTTACTATGGATGATGTAGCCGATAGCTTGATAAATGAAGAAGCACGGAGAAAAGAACGTGGCACAACAACCTATGCGGAGGCAAACGTGATCGAGAATCGTGGAAGAAATGAGTCACGTGGAAGATTTAGAAATGGTGGACGTGACAGACCACGAGGCCGGTCAAAGTCTCGTTCTCGAGTTACTTGCTACTATTGTGGCAAAGCAGGTCACAAGAAAGATGAATGTCGCAATCTCAAGAGAGACCAGAAGAATGGCACGGTCAAACCTGATCAAGTCAATCCAAAGAAGAAGGAAGAAGAAAGCACTACGGCGGTGGCATCCGTGGAGCATGGTGATATCTTTGTCATTGACGATTATGTCAATCTCGCCTACGATGAAAATTTATGGATTGGTGATTCTGGTGCTTCCTTCCACGTTACCCCACATGAAGGGCTCTACTCGTCCTACCAGCGTGGAGATTTCGGCATTGTGAAGATGGGAAATCAAGTCACAAGCAAGATTGTCGGCAAAGGCAACATCATCTTGAAGACAAACACAGGATACAAGCTCGAGTTGAAGGATGTGCGACATGTCCCAGAAATGCGGCTAAACCTTGTCTCGGCGGGGAAGCTTGACGATGCTGGAATGATAAGCCACTTTGGAGATGGAAAATGGAAGATCACTCAAGGCAATATGGTGATTGGTCGAGGAAAGAAGGATGGATCCTTATATGTCATGCAAGGACAAATCTGCAAGGGAGAGGCTAATGTTGCACATGAAACCTCGAACATGGAGTTGTGGCATAAGAGGCTTGGCCACATGAGCGAGAAGGGACTTAAAATCCTCGCACGAAAACATATCCTCCCTGACATAAAAGGTACAACACTTGACCCTTGCACTGATTGTTTAGCCGGCAAACAACATAGAGTTTCTTTCCTCAAGCCTGCTTACCCCCGTAGAAGAGAGAATATTCTTGACTTAGTGCATACTGATGTTTGCTCAATGACCGAAAGATCCCTTGGAGGTGCACAATATTTTGTAAGTTTTATTGATGACCATTCTCGAAAGGTTTGGGTGTCTTTGTTGAAAACTAAAGACCAGGTACTTGAGGCGTTCAGGGAGTTCCATGCAAGGGTGGAACGTGAGACAGGCAGTAAGTTGAAGTCTGTCAGAGCTGACAATGGTGGAGAATATCGCGGCCCATTTGAAGAGTATTGCAAGTTGTACGGGATCCGACTTGAGAAGACACCACCGAAGACACCTCAGTTGAATGGAGTTGCAGAGAGGATGAACCGCACCATTGAAGAACGAGTTAGATGCATGTTATCTCATGCAAACCTCCCTAAAGGTTTCTGGGGAGAAGCTGTGAAGACTGGTGTTGATATCATCAACTTGACCCCTTCAGTTCCCTTGGATGGAGACATACCGGAGGAAGTTTGGTCAGGGAGAAAGGCTTCATATGACCATCTAAAGGTATTTGGATGTCGAGCATTTGTTCACATTCCCAAGGATGAGCGGGCCAAGCTAGATTCAAAAACAAGAGAGTGTATCTATCTTGGCTCACCCAAGGATGAGTTCGGTTATCGGCTGTGGGATCCAGCCCAGAAAAGGATCGTGAGAAGCCGCGATGTCGTGTTCTTTGAGGACCAAACCATTAGTAATTACAAGGAATCGCGAGAAGCTCAAACCAGGCGGACCAGAGAGCCTTTGGAGTCCATGCCATCTCCCATGGTGCAAGATAACGCAAGAAGAGAATCAGTGGAGGATGTTCACGATGAAGAAGTTGAAAACCGTGATCCCAGAGAAGATACGGAGCAATCTCAAACAGGTGGTGAAGCAATGGAGGAAGCAAATGACCCAGTAGTACCCATGCTTCGGCGTTCAACTAGAGAGAGACAGCCTTCGACCAGATATTCACCAGATGAGTACGTGACACTCACTGATGAGGGGGAGCCTCAACACTATAGTGAAGCTATGGAAAGTGATCATAAAGATGATTGGGAAAGGGCTATGCAAGAAGAGATGAAGTCCTTGAACGAGAATCATACATATGATCTCGTAGAGCTACCAAAAGGGAAACGAGCTCTAAAATGCAAATGGGTGTTTAAGCTCAAGACCGAAGAAAACAATCTCAAACCCAGGTATAAGGCTCGAATCGTTGTTAAAGGTTGCAACCAGAAGAAAGGTATAGATTTTGATGAGATTTTCTCTCCCGTGGTAAAGATGTCATCAATCCGAGTTGTGTTGGGTCTCGCTGCTAGCTTAGATTTGGAGGTTGAGCAACTCGATGTTAAGACAGCTTTCTTACATGGAGACCTTGAGGAGGAGATTTACATGGAGCAACCCGAAGGATTCAAAGAGCCGGGAAAAGAGCATTTAGTGTGCCGTCTCAAAAGAAGTCTCTATGGTTTGAAGCAAGCACCCCGTCAATGGTATAAGAAGTTTGAATCCTTCATGAATCATCATAGATTCAAGAAGACACACACTGATCATTGTGTCTTCATGAAGAGGTACGATCGAGATGACTTTCTCATACTCATGCTTTATGTTGATGATATGCTGATTGTCGGGCAGGATAAAAGAAAAATAGCTGCTCTTAAGAAAGCATTGAGTAATTCTTTCGCGATGAAAGATTTGGGGCCGGCGAAGCAGATTCTTGGGATGCGGATCACGCGGGATCGATCTGAAAAGCTATTTTGGCTATCTCAAGAGAGATATATTGAGAAGATTCTTGAGAGATTTAATATGCATCAAGCCAAACCTGTTAGCGTACCACTTGCCGGACATTTCAAGTTCGATAAGAAGAAAAATCCAAGAAGGGATGAAGAAATGAGAGGTGTTCCATATTCTTCAGCTGTTGGTAGCCTCATGTACGCTATGATATGTACCCGGCCGGATATTGCACATGCAGTTGGAGTTGTGAGCAGGCACTTGTCAAATCCTGGGAAGGAGCATTGGGCTGCTGTGAAATGGATACTTCGATATCTCAGAGGAACAACCAAAAGGTGTTTGCGCTTTGAAACAACCAAACCTGTGTTGGAGGGATACACAGATGCTGATATGGCCGGAGACTTGGAATCTCGAAAATCAACGTCGGGATATCTGACTACTTTTGCAGGGGGAGCTGTATCTTGGCAGTCAAAACTTCAAAAATGTGTTGCCCTTTCTACGACGGAGGCTGAGTACATTGCTGCCACCGAGGCTTGTAAGGAGATGCTGTGGATGAAGAATTTTCTACTTGAATTGGGGCTAAAGCAAGAGAAGTACGTCCTCTTTTGTGACAATCAGAGTGCCATCCACTTAGCCAAGAATTCAGCCTACCACTCCCGAACGAAACATATTGATGTTCGCTATCATTGGATTCGAGACGTATTGGAAGAAAAGCGACTACAACTTGAAAAAGTTCACACCAATGATAATTGGGCCGATATGATGACTAAAGCACTACCAAGTAAGAAATTCGATGATTGCTGCAAAGGCGCTGGTGTGGAAATCCCTTCCAATTAGGTCGGAAGGGGGAGATTTGTTGGGTATTCCTCCCTAATTCTAGAATTTTCCTTTGGTAAATTGGAAGAAGATTCTAGTATGATGGGGGATGTATCTAGACCATGAAGCATTTTCTAGAGATACCTCCTAGAAGCCTCCAAGCATTACTTTGTGGTAGTTGGAGAGATGGAGAAGAGAATTCTAGAGCTTGAGTGCTCATCTATAAATAGGGTGCTCTTGGAGAGGACTTGATCATCAAACCAAATATCATTTCCTTTCCCTTCTAGATATCCTCCAAGAGAGAGTAGTAGAGAGAAGTCTTCATCCTCTCTAGTTGATAGATATCCACCATAGTGTGAGAAAACCTTTGTAATCCATCCACATTTTTGGGTGAGACTTTGTAACCCCACTTTAATCATATAGTGGAAGAGTTGGACTACCTAGTCCCGCGGTTTTTCCCATTTTTGGGTTTTCCGCGTAACCAAATTTTGGTGTCTTACTTATTTTTATACTATTTTTCTCATTCATCATTCTAATCACACAAAGAGGGAAACTGTTTTTGCCAACACATATTTATGTACACATATATACACACATATATATATACATATATGAAGGAACCGAGTGAATATTAGAGTTCGCCATCGAATGCTGAAAAATCACAAAGTTCTATTTTATACCACCTCACTGATGACTCATTTATTAGTTCAGATTTGGACTTTCAGTCCTGCTGGGAAAACATTATTGACATGCTAGAATCAATATTTACACATAATAGCACTAGGTCACAACAACTCACTGAGCCACCAAGAGATGAAGCCCAAACTCTACTAATTAATCAAAGTTTGGAAGTTGTATGGACATTTATGGTGTATAGCAGCCGTGCAGTGCAGCAATCACATACACCCTGCATCCCGCTACAAGTGATACAACTTTCTTTAAAACTATTTATAGATGCTTTTAAGAATTCAATATCTTAAATCAGGCATAATTGAAAATTATAAGAATAGACATTCTAAAAATATACAATACGATTAATGTCACACGAAAATTTTCACATGTATAAATTTATGATTTTTTCAATCTAAACAGTATCAATTTTATTGATGAATAATGAAGTATCAAATCATTCTATGCTTTTGCAGGATAGAATGGGTAAATTAAAGCAAAATAAGTACTCCCTCCGTCCCAAGGAAACATGCAGAAAGAGAAACGTCTCATTATAATTTCACTGACATGATAGGTCTATAATACCCCTGTTTTTCTCTGTCTTCTTCAACCTCAAGATCTGCACACTCTCCGGTGCCTCATCCTCAAGAAATAGCCAGATTTCCACAGCCTCCATCTCTGTTTCTGCTGCACCTCCTCTTCCCATAGCCTCCACCTCTGTTTCCGCCACACCTCTACCTTCTTCTTCCACAGTCTCCACCCCTATTTCTGCATGCCTCCACCTTTTTCTCACCACAGCTTCCACCTCCATTTCGGTGACCCTCAAACACCACCACCCATCTCTTCCCTCAACCTAATAAAATTTATAAAATTGGATCTTATGTCAGATTCGAGTCGCATACCCAGACCATGTGTCAAAATTTTAAAAGTGGGTTACGTGCACATTAACAAGTGTCATTGGAAGGTATTGCACTTTTTACATGACCTCCTAACAATGGATTGAAGAACTTCATCAAGGATTGCGTTAAGGTAGAAAATTGGAAGAATTGTATGGGACCTAGAGTGGGGAATTCGCACGTGTTAGATTTAGTGCATGAATACATTTTGGTAACTTATTCTTGTATTTTATTTTCCATTTTTAGGATATTTTCTTAGGAAGGAAATTCCAACCAATGACTTTTGCACTAATATTTTAGGACATCTAGGAGCTTATTACACTTTTGCAGTATTTAAAATATTTCTAGAAAGTGAACAAATGCAGTCATGATGGATTAGTTTGATGCAACCAAAGAATTCGGGAATAAATCCCCTAAAGAACAGTGATTGTCAACAACGGTTATTGAAAAATGTGAGGGAGTTTGATTTTGGAACAAAAGGCTCACTAATCATCGTAAATCGTTCAACCTCTTGTACTGCTGCAAATCACCATATCAGAAGAGTCGGTTCGGATGAAGAATTTTAGCACCCTGATTGTCCTGCCTGTTCATGCAAAATAGAAATTGCTTCATTTTGTGCTTATGCCAATCTTCCCAAGTAACAACCAGTTTGTAATGTTGTAATAGTATAGGCATTTTGGAAACGATTATGTAAATGCAGTTTTTTCTCATTATATTATTGTTTACATTATTGAATTTGGATGCAAAAATGATGATATGTTTGTGGGTGCAATATATCCTGTAAGGGTTTCGATACCAGAAGTATAACATTCAATCTAGTCTGGTCATACCCGATGAATATTCAAATTTCGTATTTTAGATTGCCGCATATAATATCCAAATAAAATAACTATAATGACGTTGCCAGCCTATCTCGAAACAAAAAAATAATTGCTGGCCTTGGAAGTGACTGAGACTTTAGGTCAAATCTTACCCAGTATGATTTCAGCCATCGAAATCAAAATTCAACGAAAAAGTGGCTGAAAATATTCCATATAATTGAGAAATTATGGCCCCCAAAAATCATTACACTAGCTCGGGATTAGTTCAGATATAGGAAATATAATAGGTTCTTTTTTTATTCAAAAATTAATTATACTTGACCTACTGACCAAGCATAACTTCGATATTGGAGCCAGTAATGTAACTTGAATCGATGAATGACGGAGGATCAATGTGCAGCCCCCCAAAAACAATTCCAGATCGCACTACCACAGAGACCCTCCTCTAGCACCGGTTTTTTAGCACCCGTTTTTAAAATCGATGCAAAAGATGTAATAGAACCGGGTTTTTAAAAAAAATTTAACACCGTTTAAAAAAAATCAGTGTTAAATTTTAAATTTTAACACCGGTTTTTTAGAAAATGGTGCTAAAATTTTTTAAAATAGCACCGATTTTGGAAAAAATATCACCGATTTTTAAAAATCGTGATAAAATTTTTCAAAATTCATTTTTCCTACCGAAGAAATAGCAAAAAATTTTAAAATAGTACTGGTTTAAAAAAATTAAAATTCTATCTTCCCGCAAAAAAATAGCAAAGAAAATCAAAATAACACCGATTTTGGAAAAAATAGCATTGCCAAAAAATGGACAAGAAATTAAAATAGCACTGATTTTGGAAAAAATAGCATCGATTTTGGGAAAAAATAGCACTGATTTTTAAAAACTAGTGCTAAAAAGTTTAAAAATTCATTTCTCCCGCCAAACAAATCGCAAAAAATTGTAAAATTCAATCTTCCCACAAAAAATTTAATAACATTCGTCGAAAGTTTTTAAAGTTCAATCTATCCGCCAAAGAATTCAAAAAATTTGCCAAAATATTTTTTCAAAAAATCGCCAAATATTTTTCAAATTAACTTGCCAGAAACTTCATGGGTTGGGAGCTACTGCGTGCAACCGCTTTAAACTAATATTTTTTAACTTCCAAAATCGCTCACTTATTTCGTTGACTTTAACTAATAACTAAATTAAGTTAAATTAATCAACGATCAACCTTTACTGGCCTAATATATATAAATAAGAATAAAATTTGTTTACATTAACTAATTAACGTTGAACCCTTAATTGATTTAGTATATATAAATACAACTTTAACTAGTCAACGGTTAATCCTTATTTGACTTTCAATATATAAACACTAATAACTAGACTGACTTTGACTAATCAACGGTCAAACTATATTTGACTTTCAATATATAAACACTAATAACTAAGTTAACTTCAACTAATAAATGTTCAACCCTTACTTTACTTTCTATATGTGAACACTAATAACTAGGTTGACTTTGACTAATTAACGGTAAAACTTTACTTGACTTTCAATTAAACACTAATAACTGAGATGAATTTATCTAATTAACGGTCAAATTGTACTTAACTTTCTATATGTAAACACTAGTGACTAAGCTGACTTTAACTAATCAACGGTCAAACTTAACTCGACTATCAATATATAAACACTAATAACTAGGTTGACTTTGACTAATCAACGATCTAACCTTACTTGACTTTCTATATATAAATACTAGTGGCTAAGTTGACTTTAACTAATCAATGGTCAAACTTTACTTGATTCTCTCTATAGTGACTAAGTTGACTTTAACTAATATACGATCAAACTTTACTTATATTTCTATATGTAAACACTACTAACTAAGTTGACTTTAACTAATCAACGATGAACCCTTACTTGACTTTCAATATATAAACACTAATAACGAAGTTGACTTTAACTAATTAACGGTCAAACTTTATTTGAATTAGTATATAATAAATACTAATGAAAATGTTTGATTTTAACTAATCAATAGTTAAACTTTACTTGACCCTATCTATATAGAAACACCTGTGACTAAGCTGATTTTAACTAATCAACTATCAAACTTCACTCGACTTTCAATATAAAAACACTAATAACTAGGTGGACTTTGTCTAATCAATGGTCAAATATTTTTTTGACTTTCAATATATAAACAATAATAACAAAGTTGACTTTAACTAATTAATGGTCAAACTTTATTTGAATTAGTATATAATAAATACTAATAAAAATGTTTGACTTTGTCTAATCAGTGGTCAATCCTTACCTGACTTTCTATATATAAATACTAGTGATTAAATTGACTTTAACTAATCAACAGTCAAGCTTTACTTAAATTTTTATATGTAAACACTAGTAACGAAGTTGATTTTAACTAATAAACGATGAACCCTTACTTGATTTTGAATATATAAACACTGATAACAAAGTTGACTTTAACTAATTAACGGTTAAAATTTATTTGAATTAGTATATAATAAATACTAATAAAAATCTTTGACTTTGACTGATCAATGGTCAAACCTTACTCGGCTTTCTATATATAAATACTAGTGACAAAGTGGACTTTAACTAATCAACGATCAAACTTATATTGAATTTCTATATGTAAACACTAGTAATTAAGTTGACTTTGACTAATCAACAATGAACCCTTACTTGACTTTCAATATATAAACACTAATAACAAAGTTGACTTTAACTAATTAACGGTCAAACTTTATTTGAATTAGTATATAATAAATACTAACAAAAATGTTTGACTTTGTCAAATAAAGGATCAACCTTTACTTGACTTTCAATATATAAACACTAATAACTAAGTTGACTTTAACTAATTAATGGTCAAACTTTATTTGATTTTAGCTAACGAAAACTTTACTGGGCTCAAACCCATAATTTTGGCCCAAACCCCGTGTCCTATTTTCATATACTCAGCCCTCATTCTCCCTTGCCCCAATTTGATTCGATCAAACCCACCGTCCCTCCTCCTCCTCTAGTTTTCTTCACCGATCAGTCACGACCCACGCATCATCTGAAAGTTGGAGAAAGTGGAGATTGCGCCGGTGCCGGCGCCAGTAAGGGAGGCGATCTCGTGGCATCTCGTATTCCCGCTTAAAGCCCTGTCCCTTTTCCTTTGATGCACAAAACCCATGGCATTTATGCAAAGAATAGGTATATTGTCATTCTAGATGATAGTAGAATCACACCTATGTGGTTCTGGTACTTTTAAGTTCATTCCCAGCTTTACTTGAGGTACTTTTGGTAGGGGATAGTATGTTGTAGAGGAAAATGTTAAAACCATGAGATGTAATGGTGATACACTTTATCTTCCTGGCAATCCTTTAATTTTCTAACAATTTGATTCATGAGCAATAATGGTACTTTGCTTACCCTTCTAGAAATCCATCTTAGATTTTTTTGATTATTTTGACACTGTAGGAAAAGTTGTTGATGGAAGGGAGATAACGGTTCAGTTTTCCAAGTATGGTCCAAATGCAGTGAGTGTTGCATTTTTTACATTGTGAACTTAGTATTCTGGTTACTGGCAGGAGTTTCGGTTGTGGTGAACTCTTTCTCTGGTGCGCTATCTTTCATGGTGCTCTTATGTGATTATGTCTCTGTTGTTTGGAATAAGAGGGAAAATGAAGAGTTAGGATTTTACCTGTGTCTATTTTTAGTTTCATTACAAGCGAATTGCATCCAATTGGAGCTTCTTCTCTGTTTTTTACGCATGTAGTCTAATGAAGAATGTGAGTGCTTGATCGAGCTTACGAAGCCTAAAATGTTGGAGTCAACTGTGTTGATATTGATGCTGGCTAAACTAAAGATAGTAGGTTAATATTCTGAATTCTTTTAGTCATTTTGTATGTAGAGTCATTTTGTGATTTTCTCATATATGTAGAGTCTTAATCACTGATTGTTGGTTTGCTACTGTGCCGGATGAGGGTGTCGTGTCGGTGGTGGTGAGATTGATTCCTCTCCAAGGCCTCCGCCGCAATGTTTAGTCCCATAGATTATTAATTTTGTATCATAACCTTTTTTTTGTTTGATTTCTATATTATCAATTTTTTGAAGTTAATTTTATTATTAAATTAATTCCTAACTAAAATTTTAATTTTGAGTCATTTTCGCTGCCGCTTTCAGAGGAAGGGATTTTTTTTGTCATTGTAAATATTTTAGAACCAGTGCTAACAAAAAAATTGGTTAAAAAATGGTGCTAACGAAAAAACTGGTGCTAAAAGTAGGGGTTTAGCACCGGTTTTTTTTCAACCGGGTAAACCGTTTCATCGGTTACTTAGGCACCAGTTTTTTTTTACAAAAAAAACAGTGCTAGAACAAAAAAAAACCGGTGCTAAAAGGGGGTTCCTGTGATAGTGTCGATACATGATGGAGGACCACCAATTCGATTACATGGATTCATCATGACAGGAGAACATTCAATATATTTTTGATGGTAATTTCTCAACTCTTTTGTTTTTGGATCTGAAGAAGCCATTCTTTCTGGTATGATGTTTATGAACAAATATCAATTAAATGTAGTTAACTATGTTAATAGAGCTTCAATTTTCCCTAATCTACTTTTCCAACGCAGTTCATTGTTACACCTTATCTGAAAATTTTGGATTTTGTGGTAAATCCTAGAGCGTCGTTCTTGCTGGTGTTTGTTGTTAAAAATAGTAATGTACTTTGCTTGGGTTTGTGTAGGTGGAATTCATTCCATACAAGGGTGCAAGTACAAAGAAAACCAAATAGGGAATACCAGATAGATCGAAACCAAGCTGTCATTGGGCACGACGACATTGTGAGAAGAAGAAATGGAATCTGAGGTAATTTTTTATTCAGGGATATGTAGAACGCCCATCTATATGCAAACCAGTAATGTTTAGTAACTTTAAGAATCCCCTAATTTGTTGTATGTTTTAGGTATTCTTGGAAACCTAGTGTACAAGGTGATGGCAACACCAGTTGGTCGCTCTAATCCCACTTTGGAGTTTAGGGGAAAATGATTAAATTCCCACAATAGGTTGGAAGATTACTATCTCGCAATGGCCCTTACAATATACTTCGATACCATTTTATCCTGTTAATTTACAATAATCATGTTATGTAGTTGAATCTGTATTCAACACTAAGAATTTTATTATAAATTCATGTCACTAGTGGTTCCTATGGATATTTTGCTTCATTTTGTTTTGTTGTAATCCACAAGTTGTTATGCAAATGATTGTAGTTTTGATAAAAATGTGTACTTGTTGCCACGTCATCATGGACAACTTCTAATTCTTAAAATTGGAAAATGAATACAATTTTTGACAGAAGAACCAAAATCGTAACCATCATCGAATCGACAAGAAAATGTTTAAAAACAAAAATTGACCTAAGTTCAGATATCGTAACTATTACTTCTCGAACCACACCAACTAATTGATTACCTCACCAACAATTGGAGTAGGACAATTGGACGGTGTTAAAAATGGGATATTTATTGGACGGTGTTAAAAATGGGATATTTATTAGACACTAGTGGAAAACTCTCTATTAAAGATATCAAATAAAGGCGGTGCATTTGATTTTTTGAGGAACTGCCTTTAATTAGGTTTTGATTAAGGTTTTGAACTCAGAACTAGTATCCTAAGCCCTGGTTTGCAATTTAAAGGGGGTTCAAAAATGATTAAGATGGACATCAATTACAGGTGGTTCGCCTTTGATTAGGGTCTGAATAAGGTTCCAAACTCGGTAAAAGATCCCCTTCATTTTTTAAGGCAATTCAAAATTAATTGAAGATGGTTCTTGAAAAACCGCCTTTAATGACATCAAGTAAAGGGGATTTTTTTTAACCAACTTTAATGAGCTGATTTTATTAGGATTGTTGGTCCACTATGTAAGAATTTTTTAGGGTTTTCATCACCCTTAATAATTTTCTCCAGATCTAGAAATCAAACATACACCTCCTTCTTCTCCAAAGCAAACATACCCAAAGCAAACATACGCCTCCTTCAGCCACCTGCTCCTCCATCATTGAACTCCCCTTCTACCGTACTCTTTAACCCCGCCTCCTCCACCTATCCTTAATCTCTCCCCACCACCTCCGTTGTCTCCTAAATCTCGTCACTGTGAAGATCTCGCTGTTCGCCGCTGCGTCATGAAGCTACACCTCTGTCGCCTCCTCTCATCAACCCTTTGTCTATACTATTTTAGTCATTTTAATTTGATCCTATATCTTTCCATTTTTTTAATGAAATGACCTTAATCAATGAGACGAACTAGGTTTTCAACACACAAAATTGGATTAGAATAATATACTGAGTATATTAATCAAACTAAAATACGATTTTGAGAGCTAAAATACTTGAGAATAACAAATTAAAGGGCCAAAAGATATCTACTTTATACACAACGAATAATACTTCAAAAAGCATCCATTTATTAGTCCATTTATTCAATAAAAACAATAAGAGCTAAGAATATTTCATAGAGCTCCAAACCATACAGATCTACTTCTGAAACCAAACAAGACCATCGTCAGGAAAGAAGTGACACACGGGTGATTTTCCTGGTTGAGTGTTGAGCACAAAAAAAGCAATATGATTTCGGTCCCAATTTGAGGTATCCATGTGACACATTCCAAGAGCTTCAAACCTCCATCCATTGTCACCAACCAAAGGAATCCTAAACAATCTGGTTGAATGATGAAGGTGGCAGTAATAAACTGCATATGCGTAAGGCACAAGATGGCACCCCATAGCCTTAGGGGTTGAAATCTCTTGAGGATTTTCCGATATGGTGTAGTTTTGCAGCATAGAAGTGTATGTAGGATCCTTGGAGAGATCCATTTTGGTGGCTATAACTTTGATATCAGTATCTAGCCCAAAAACTGCATGTGCTGAATCAATCAGGGAATCCATGGAAGTAGCACAGAACTTTGTTTCTCCTCTCAAGGGTTCAGCTTCACAACTTCCAATTGTTCTTTCCATGGTTTTTGCCTGCAATGACCCCTCCTGGATGGAGAATTTCTTGAGAAGATTGGGAAGCTCGGGGGACGAAAACGGGATCAAATCGGATTCTTCTTTAGAGAGAAGGGGTGGAAGCTTTGAAGGCTCTTTCATGGGGAAATAAATGGGTATCTTTTGCCCTAGTTTAAGGTCTGCAACTTTGAAGAACTGTTGTAAATCAGGGTCATTTCGGTTTCTGTGAGAACCCGTGGGTACATTATGTAGGTGCACATTATCTAGGTGCACATTATCGAGGTGCACATTATCTAGGTGCACATTATCGAGGTGCACATTAATATTATCGAGGTGCACATTTATTGGGATTCCATTTTCTTGAAGAATCCTTGAACTTGTTGCCAATGGACTCTGTAAGAACATGATATATCTGTATTAGAGATACTCAATCCATATTTTTTTTGTAAAGTAAGAACTCGATTAATTTAAATACTTTTCATTTATAACTCAGATATGGTGTAAAATTTAAGATGATCGAGAAGAGATACCTGAAGCATAAGAATAGCATAAAACAGAAAAATGATGGAGCCAACTTCAGCAAAAGAAGCCATCAGCGGTGCTTGTTTGATTGTTAGGATGATGACAAGTGATTCATTGAGTACGGATCAGAGGGGGGTCTTTATACATACAACTTTTGTAATGAACCTACATAAAATCTTTTTTCTTCATAAAAGCAATTATTGAAAATCAAAAGATAATGAAATGACTCGATGCTTTAATTAATATTGGACCTCTATCTTTCAGAATTTATTATTTATAATTACGTTTTTGATGTCTGACGGGATAAAATCTTGTTAAATCTTTTTTTGTCATAAAAGCAATTATTGAAAATCAAAAGATAAAGAAATGACTCAATGCTTTAATTAATATTTGACCTCTATGTTTCAGAATTTATTATTCATAATTAATATTTTGATGTCAGACGGGATAGAATCTTATTAAATCATCAAATGGGAGTGCAAAACTACATTCTAATTATATAACTTAAAACTATTAGTTATCTAAATACGTTTTTAGTGCATCTAATTTATTTTTGTACTGATCTCTTAAAAATAATAAATTTGTATCCCAAAAGTAATCAGATTGTTCAATCGAATTCTCGAATTAGATTATATATAATAAAGAGTGGGTCTCCTGACAGGCGGCATGTTCATAAGTTTATGGACAGACCACTTATTTTTTATCTTATACACTGCATTTCTTAAATTACGTACAAAATTTAAAAATTTAAAAAATATTTTTTTATATCATATATTTTTGTATTTTCACCTTTAAATACATATTATTACTTGTTTTAACTTATAAAATACAATATTTAAATTTTATAAAAAATTACAACATTTAATGCAAATGTCCCTGAGGACTGTCCATAATCTTATGGAAAAATCGCCTTTCCTGACACTTTCCCTATAATAAATATTCAGTTACTTCTAATATATTAATTTTTGACTAGTCTAAAAAAATTAATAATACATTGAAGTAGACAAATACGTAACCATAAATGTTAGTTATTGATACACTAAAAGTAAAATAAGAAACTAACAAAGATACTCTCCTATCCCTCTATAAGTATCTTGTTTTACTATTCAGTAATAAAGTTTATACTTTTTAGATTATAAAAATTCATAAATATATAAATGTAAAAATTATCGTATGAGATCTTGCTATATCTATTGTATTGCATATTTTTAAAATATCTATTTTTATAATATTTTATTTTGCATAATTTAAGTTATTGAACTTATAAAATCAGGTATAAACAGTTAAAAGAGAACTGATAAGATCCATATATATATATATATATATATATATATATATGAAGGGACCGAGTGAATATTCACTACTGGGAGGACACCCCCATAGTCACTGTAAAAAACCCCTCATTGGTACCGGAATTTTCTCTGCTAGGATATTGATTCCTAAGTAATTCGGTACAAAAGGTAGAGTTAATAGCACCAGTAAGTCATACCGGTTCTAAACTGGAGAACTAGTATGTTATGTATCAGTGCTGAAAATTTTCTATACCGGTGCTCAAATCAGCATGCTAGTTACAGTTTTTTAGCACCGATAAGAAGGATATGTACCAATGCTTATTTGATGGCATTGGTTTGGTAGTGTTCCGGTACATTAATATTTGGGTTGGAGATGGAAAATTAGCACCGGAAAATGATTTTTTGGCACCAGCATAAAAAGATGTTGGGGGGGGGGGGTCATTTTTTAGCACCGGTATTAGTTCGATACCGGTGCAAATTGTTTTTCAACATAGTTTTTAGAATAGGTACTTATAACAATAGCACCAGTAGGAGTGTGTTGATTTTGGCACCGGTTCCCTAGGATGGTATTAATTTATAGCACCAGTTTTGATTTCAATTTGCAACCAGAGCTAATTTTGAGAAAACATTACATGGGAAATTTTTGAAATTGTTGTGCCATCCCGGATCAACCACAAGGAAAAAAATGATTATAAATAATCCCATTGAAATGTTGGAAAAATTACTAGTCAATAGGGGTGGGCAAAAAAACCGAAAACCGAAAACCGAACCGAAAACCGAATTATCCGAATCCGAATAACCCGAACCGAATTTTAAAATTCGGTTTTTGGATAACCGAATTGGATAACCGAATTTCAAATACGGTTTTCGGTTTGGTTTTGGATATTGGAACTCAAACCGAAAACCGACCCGAAATCCGAATTGTAAATAAATAAATAAATAAAATATATATATATATATATATATATTAATATAAGGCTAATAAATTAAATAAACTTGGGCCAGAATAAATGTATTTGCCTAAGCCCAAATAAACTTGGACCACTAGGGTTCACAATCCTACCACTATATAAAGTTATAAACTGAGCAACGCTCACAATTCTTGATTCTTCAGCAGCTGCCTGATTCATTTGCTCCGGAGATAGGGTTCACGCTTCCGCCTCCTTCACGCCTCCACCTCCTTCATGCCTCCGCCTCCTCCTCCTTCACGCCTCCGCCTCCTTCACGTCGCTGCACCTGCAACCAACGCCGTCTGATCTCCCATCATGGCAGAAATAGTGAGTATCCCGCCGTCATTGCAGTTGAAGGTATTGATTTTTCTATACCTGCGTTTGTATTTTGGTGGATCATGCTGTTTGTTTACTGAGATTTGTTATTTTCCACAGATTAGAACCTAGTTTAGGGGTTATTTAGCTCGGCGCCTTAGGGCCAGCTGAATCACGTCTCGAGAATGATAATCCTTCTACATCTGGTACGCTGCTGGATATCATGATAAATGTGCTGATTCTTTTAGCTAATGAAATCTCGTTCTCATTGTATGGAGGTTTATGTAGTATCAATAAAATGTGAATGGTAAAGTGATAGATTTTGACTTGTGTGTTTTTGGGGGAGTTTTCCAGAGATAGTTGCTTGATCTCAAGAAGTAACTTGGTAATCCTTTGCGTAATTGCTCCTTGTTGAATAACTAGGAGACAATGGTAAAACCGTAAAAGTGTTTTTGGTATGTCAACAAGAAAAGTTTAGTTTCTTCGAGTTTACTTCTATTGTATGAAATCCCTTGTTTGCGATGTAAAAGATTATAGCCAAAAAACTGAAGCATCAATGGTGGAAGGAGGTGTATACGCCTTGGCTAATGTCACTGTTTGTTTCTATCTGTTTGATATATGGTCAGCTTTGTTAGATAACAGAAATGAAGTTGATGCAATCATGAATCGAAGTGAGCAAAGACTGCCTCTCCCTGGTGAGCCGACTTGTGTTGTTTGTGGCAAATACGGAGAATATATATGTGATGAGGTGGGTATCATCCGTACTATTGTGTTATGTTTGGTCTGTTGTATCAAATAGTATACATGAAGTTATTTGTATATTCTTTTCGCAGACTGATGACGTTTGCAGCATTGACTGTAAAAATGAACTTCTGCAGAATCTTCAAGCAGAGAAGGTGTTCTTCTCTCTTTTCATTATCCGACGTTAAAATTATCACACTATGCATTCTCTTCACTCTGTTCCTGCTTTTACCAGGGTAATGAAAGCATCAGAAATATTACTATCCCAATCTCTCAGAAAAGTGGCTTAGAAGTGATTGAATCTAATCAAAATGCTTGGAATTTCAACAATGCTGATTGGCCAAATAATTTTCCTAGTCTCTCTACTTACAAATGGTATACTATTTCTTTTTTTATATGCTTGGTCTGTATTCATAGGTTAAAATTTTTTAAGCCAGTTTTCATGTTTGCCTTGTAGCTGGAAATGACAGAGACCATCTTGCCGAGGATTGTTTATTTATAACATCTCAATGTGAATCCTTGTTATCTGATAAAGCTAGTAACCAAGGTACTCTTTCATATTCATATTATAGAAAAATTTGCAGTTTGAAGCTTCAGGTTACTAAAAAGTGAAAACAAATCGTTCATCTCACGGTAAATCATTCAATGAACAGGTGTCATCTGTCCAAAACAAATCCTATCCTATAGCCAAGGATCTTTCTCAGTTGTACAAGAGGTTTGACTGATTTCTACATCCTTACAATCAAATTTTATAGTAATACTGTCTTTATATTTGTTATAATGTTATATCATCCCCTCCTTTGCAGCAAAGCACGGAGACTTCTCTAAGACTCTTAAGTAATTCTAGTACTTAAAACAGAAAATAAATGCCATTATGTTGCTTCTGCTACATGATCTACATATTTAGTTCTGGCTATTGTGTTGAGTTAGTGTTTCTCCACACAAGTTATGAAATTAGTTTCGAAGTTTCAATTGCTAAATGCAAGTTGTTTTGACAGGATTCTTTACACATCAACTGATGAATATAGCAAACATCCAAAATTGTAATTTGCAAGTTTTAAGGAATATGTTTGCTTATATCGACTTTTCTCTGATCACAATGAACAGGTGATATCAGATTGGCAAGAACTTTTTGACTGCAAAATGTAGTGATTGCCGTGGGTTAACCGTGGGCTGCTGAGATCAGAGACAGTGCAAGTCGGCAAAGGCTGTGGCTTGGCACTTATAAAACGCCGGAAGGCGCTGCGCTGGCTTATGATCAGGCAGCTATCAAACTGCACGGACACAGGGCAGTCACAAACTTACTTCCGCCACCTCCAACACCTGCAGTGGCTGATGACTCCTTAAGCTGCAAGAATGCTGTCCCACAACCTAGTGCAGGTAGTGCATCCTGAACCATGCTCCTCTGCTTATGCTTTAAGTGTTTATTCTGTTTGAAATGGATATTTTGTGAATTTGACTGTGATTCTTCATTTTTGAGACTGATTAAATGTTCGCACAAGTCGTGCACAGATTTTGCACCTTAAGATTTGGGAATGTTGGTGTCTGATCCTATAGGTTAGATAAGATGCAGAAGATTAGACAGCTAAATGTATAGTCTTGATTCTTTGTTTCCCTTAATTTGAAGCAATAGGAAAATTAGTTTTAAAGCTTATAATTAGTGTGCATGGTGTGTGCATTGTGCGCACAGAACCTGGTGAGTAATTGTTAACATGCTTTGAGAAATGTCACCTTATGTAAGTTCATTTTCAGTCGGTTTGTGATCTTTCCAGATTGCTTTTTGTAAAGTCAACCTGTTCTTGTAACAACGTTGGCTGCATGCCTCAAATGTTCTAACACCTTCTGTGATTGGTACGCAGAATAAAAAGTCGTGCTATTGAATTATATTTACTTCATTTGAGTCTTGGTCTTTATTTGATTTCTATGCTTCTCTGGAGATTGAATACTATGTAAATTTTCTAAATTTCCTTTTATCTGTAATTCTTAAAATTGCTCGTCTTATTTTCAGCAGGTCATTTGAGTACATTGTTTATGTAATCTTAAAGGCTACTGAACTGTACATCGTTTTCATGTTAGTTGATGTTTTAATCTTTCGGTTCTTTGCATTTTCAGGGTAAACTGAAAGTGTTTCAAGTCTTGAAGAAATGTGAAACTTTTGAAGATAAATATTAAAAGAAATTATTGGTCCTTGATATTAAGTGTAATCCATGGTTGAATTTGTATTATATTTGTGGGATTTTAATTCTGAAGAACTGATTTTGGTGATGTAAAATTTAAATTACATATTCAATATTTTTCTTAAATTTTGAATTAAGTAATGTATTTTAAATATTTTTTTAAAAGTGTTCTGTCCAATTCGGTTTATTCGGATTAGATCCGAATTCAAACCGAAACCGAATTCCAAATTCGGTTCGGATTATTCGGATTATTCGGGTTGTTCGGGTCGGTTTCGGTTTTGGCATTTTTAGAAAAAAAACCGAATAACCCGAACCGAATAAACCGAAACCCGAATAAATCGAACCGACGCCCACCCCTACTAGTCAACTAATGATGTAAATACAAATGAAAAAAATTGTACAAGAAAAGTAATAATGAAATGTCAATGTCAGTATACAACCATGCTATATAAATCCATAACCCACAAAATTCCCATCACCCATCCACACATACCAATCAACGAATTCGTTCAAATCTTCCTTGGAATTCTTTGCATAATTATTAACCCATGACTCGCACCATTTGGCCGCTGGGAGGTCGTCACCGTACCTCTCAAAGTTAATACTTCTAAGCCCTAAATGCTTCCTATCTACAATTAAGTAGATAATGGCAAGTCGGGGTCGTCCACGAGAAGGGGGATCTTTTTAAGGGTTTTAAACATATAAAGGAGAAAACACACTAAGCACATACATACATATATATATATATATAAAAGCATGTAAACAAGGGGGGGGTTTTGGTTGGTTTGATCCTAAGTTAACAAATTAAAGTACACCAACTAGCAACGCAATAGAACAATGCTAATCATGCAATACAACTAAAAGTAAGATGAAAATAACAATTTACGGAACCTTGGGTGCAATTGACTTCCACTTCCAAACCTGTTATCCATCATTGAACATGAAACTTATTTACTACTTTCACTACTTGTTGTGAAGGCTAAACTTCTATCCTTCTTAGATGGTAGTTTGCAAGAGTGAATTCGACATCTCTTGTCAAACCTCACCAATGACTCCCGTAGTCGAAACACGACTCAAGGTATCCCATTGATGGCATGTAGCATGAAGAATCAACAAGCTCGACAACACTTATAAACACTACACCGCGTCTAAGCATTTAACCGATTTATGCATTTACACGATTTATGCATTTACACAAGATTGGTCAAGAACGATCGACATTTATAGACTTCTCTCGTTTGCTACAAATGACAAACATGACAAAGAGTTCAACATTATCATATCCACCTAGCAATCATCAATCCATCAACACAATCAAAAGCTCTAAATCATGCGCATACATTCCTAACAAGAAAAGGGGGGAATCAACCCACTTCCCCCAAACCCTAGCAAGCAATTCATACAAGTATTTCATATACTCAAGCTTTTAACAACATTAATGATATCAACAAACACATTCAATGCTCCATAAATGAATAATAGTAAGAGCAATAAATAAGCTACAAATAGTTCTTAGGACATGGGTTTGGAAGCCTTAGTCAATTGCTCCCAAGGGATAGATTAGCTACAAGAGTTCATGCTAATCAATGCTAAACAACTAATCATAAAAAAAAGAGAATTCAAGGATGAAAAATGGAAGAAAAGAGTTTGAAACAGTACTATAATCGCAGCTGGAAGAGAGTATGAATGAGAGGAAAGAGAATGGTATTTATAGTACAAAGAAGATAAGGTGAAATTATGGCCACCCGTCGGTCACGACTCGCAACGGTCATCGCGACGAGGCCATCGCAACTCGCGACGGGTGCCAGAATTTTGCATTGTGTCTTTTTCTTCTTCTTGTGGCATGCAGTCATCTTCATAGTCATCTCTCTCAATCTTCCAAGTCTTCAACGGCTCCAAAAATGGTTTTCAATGGCCTCCGGTCTTCATGTCTTCGAAGCGAGTCTTCAAAAGTGTAGTCTTCAATGGCCTCCAGTCTTCATTGCCTCCGTGTTCTTCCCTTGTCACACAAAATCCACTTAGAAGAGGTAAAAGAGCATAAAGTTGCTCTTACCCCTCCAAAGAGAATTTCAAGGTAAAAAACAAGCTCTCGTTAAATAAAAGAGCACAAAAGTGACCTTAAATAGTACTAAATTATACATATAAATGGACACATCAAGCCTCCCCACACATGAACCTTACTCGCCCTCGAGTAAGAAAAGATCCAAGCATACGAAGGAAATGATATTTCCACATCCTAACTACTAATCCCCCAAATCAATACTTCAGAAAACTCTCAATATCACACATCCCAATGTTAAAGTCAAATGAGAAGTTTCCCACAACCCCTGTTCCTAAATCTGCCCAAACCATATCATCCCATCAATTCATCAACTTCCCTAAGACATCTCCAAATCCCGAATTGATAATCCCAAATCCAATGATAAAAGATGAAGCCAAAAGTGTATACAAGATTCAAAACACATGCTCCACTTTATATCAATATATCAACCTAAAAACGAAGCATCTTAATGATCAAGAATTTTATAACTTACTCCATATTTTCCCACTAAAGTTTTCATTCCCAAAAGGTCCTCAAGATGTGAAGCTACCCGATCCATCCGTGTGGTCACCGCAACCTTATGACTCCATCGCCAGCAAATGAGTAAACACTTATTGTTTTTTTTTTCAATTTCTCCCGCTTTCTCTCATTTTGCCTAGGAGCCCTTTCGGGTTTTCATCCTAGCCATACATCATGTTTCTTTGGCTCACATCTCACCTTTTTTCCGCACATTTAGCCTCTCATTTTTTCCTAGGCCTCCCTTTCGGGTTTTTGACCTATCCGGGCCCCAATGTTGCCTAAGTTTCCCTCTCGAGTTTTCAACTCAGCGGGATTCTCTTCTTTTTTTTCTTTTTTTCCCTTTTTTGTTCTCTTTTTTTTCAATTATTTTTCACGTGTCTCCAATCCAAAAAGTAGCAAATTTCTTTCCAAATGTGAAGGTTAAGAAAAGTATTAAAATCAACATTATCCAAGTACATCAAAAGCAAAACAATATCCAAAACAAAAAGCAAAAGTATCTCCAACCCTAATCGCCTAACAATAGTAGATACCCCTCATCATACTTAGAACACTACATTGCCCTCAATGTAGACTAGGGGAAAACCGTACAAAGCGAAGTATGGAAAGGGGTGAAGTGTGATGCTCACTCAATCAATGCTGTGATGAGGACGGGCCACCACCGGAGTAGCGCTGCTGGTACTGTGCTAGCCACTTCATGCTCCTCTGTCTCCGTGCCCTCCACCTCTCTACTCTCGGATCAGGGCCTGATGCACCACCCGACTGGGACTGCAACTCATGAATGCGAGCTGACAGGTGGTCAATCTCCTCATCCATATCGATCAATGCCTGGGAGACAAACAAGTTGTGCTCCAAAATCATGCTGTCCCAGCGGTGGAAACCATCGTGCATGGTTGCATCATCCGCTCATAGAAATCTGGCGGAGGCTGGGAGTAGTGAGGTGTAGCATCATCCTCCTGCATAGGATCCGTCTAGGGTGGAGGCTGTGGAGAGTAGTACTGCTGCTGCTGCTGCTGCTGCTCCGAGGAATGTAGGGTGCTATCATCACGCTGGAGAGGGGCTGGCCCGAGGTCGCGGAGCTCATGCTGGAACTCAGCTGTACATGAGGAGTCCGGGAAGATCGCCAAATTTCCCAGCGGTGTGTCGAACTCCAGCTTCGTCTTGCTCTACTGAGGAAGTTCCATGAATGTGACCTTCCTCACACCGTATAACAAATGGAAGAGGCCAGTGGTCCGGGTGACACTGAGCATCTCAAATCGAACAAGCCGCTCAACGGTGATCAAATAAGACGTCCGCCTCCCCAAACATGGAAAGTTGGCCGGAGGGACTAATCCCAAGTACTCTGCCAGAAGGCCTATCATCCCTCTGACCATGATCTTCCCCTTGGCCTTTCCTGCCGCTTCCACAATCCTCTTCATCCACAGCTCTGCCCACAGCCCATATCCTGGCCCCTCGCTCGTTAAGTGCCATGGGAAGTGAATGTCATTGTCTGGCACATTCATCGGCTCCGCGGAGCAAAAGACTGTCCCAGCCAAGATTCGGTGCACATAGCGGAGTGCAGGGTGAATGATGGCGCCACTCTTGTCATGGGAGTTCTTCGGCCTCATATTGATGACATTCCAGAACTGCATGTCATCCTTAATTGACCGCTCTTGGGCCTGTAGTTCCAGTCTGTTCCGTATCTCAGCGGTGTCAAAACCAAAGGCCTCCTCAACCTGTTAGACGGTCAGTTGCCAAGATAGGTCATCTAGGTGAAAGGCAATGTACCTCTCACAGGGTTGATCACCTCTCATGCTGCTAATACGGACAGTGGACAAGAACTCCAACGTATACCTCCGGTAAGAGGGTGTGCTCTTACTTATAAATCTCTCCATTCCCCCTTTGGTGAGGAGGTATCTGACAGGCTACACGAGGCCGAGGACATCCAACGTGGGCACATCAAAAAAACTGGTTTCTTTAAGCAGGCGCCTCTCTAGGGCCTCCCATCTGTCCGCATAGGACCCGGTGATCCGGGTCAAGCCCATGTACCTATCCGGAGGGGAAAGTATAGGGCCCGATTCCTGAGTCGGTGATGGAGGTGCGGGTGGAGCGGCAGTGCGCTCGTCTTGCGGGGGAGCCCTAGATCTCCTCTTGGGGGCCATATCTATCAATCACAACAAACAGGTCAAACGCAAAGGAATATATGTGTATATGCAATATGGAAAATCTATAACCAATCTTAAACTAGTTCGTCATCACAGGCCGGATCAAAATTAACTCAACTAGTTCAAGTTCTAATTGCAACTGCATATACAATCTACATTATGTCCAACAAGCCCATACCATCAAATCCATGAAGTTCTCTCATAGTCTAAATCAATATGCTATATTTCAAAATCACAGTTATGCTCAACTAATTTAGCCATCATTAGTACAGTGATAATGTCAACCTCTACGTTCCATGGCCAAACTACTCTAAACAAAATAGCATTCCAAAGCACACTAACACTCTATTCCAATAACAACTATGTTTACTCAAGGGCTAACATGCTTCAAATACAATATGAGTCACCATCTACTCTCCAGCCAAAACAACACGAATGCACACATTCCAAAACCAAGCGGGTATAATATAGTCAAAACTGCACTAAGAAAATATACTGTACAAACTGCAATTACAAAATATGCACACAATACCCATCAAATAAAAGTGGAAGCACAACATATTCACCACAATCAACCGAGATCAATGATTTAAATTCCAAACACCATACCACACAATCTACACAATATCCAATAAGTAGCATATACATTTGTAATCACAATTAGGGCCCAATAGAGTGAAGAAGTGTACCAATAATACGCTTAGGAAGAAGAAAAATGGGAGCCCACAATCAATTCGGGTTTGAATTGCCTAAAGCTTCAAAATCCCCAAAATCTAGGGTTTGGGTTCTTCACAATGGTGATGGTGATTTGAGGTGTGGAGAGTGTGGAGGTTTGATAGGTGGTGGCAGTGCGGCGCGATGGCGAGGCGCAGCGGCGAGGCGCGGTGGCGAGGCGCGGCGGCGAGGTGCGGCGGCGGTGCGGCGGTGTGGGTAGAGAGGGATGGAAGACGGATGGGTGGATTGGAAGAGGAAGATAAAGACGAAGGGGCTGAGATAATGGGGAGAAAAACTGTTCAGCCCGCCCCTTAAATCTGATTTTGCACGACCGTCGCGACTCGTGATTGAGCGTCGCGAGGTCATCGCGACTCGGGACGTGTCCATCGCGACTCGCGACGTGTCCATCGCGACTCGCGACGTGTCCATCGCGACTCGCGAAAAGTGGGATCCGAGGCTATTTTTTTGTTCAAAACTTCTGAGCTTGTCGGGACTCGCGACGTGTCCATCGCGACTCGCGATGAGGCCTCGCGATGTCATCGCAACTCATGGAAATTTGGATCCAAGGGTTGATTTTTACCCAAAATTTTCTGAGCCCATCGTGACTCGCGACATGTTCATCGCGACGAGGTGACTCGAGGAAAGTGGGAGCTGAAACCCCAAAATTTGACAAAACTTTTCTGAGCCCATCGCGACTCGCGACGTGTTCATCGCGACTCATGACGAGGCCTCGCGATGTCGTCGTGACTCGCGGAAAGTGGGAGCTGAAACCCCAAAATTTGACAAAAATTTTATGAGCCCGTCATGACTCGCGACGTGTTCATCACGACTTGCGACGGGCCACTAACCTGGCACTTGGAAAAATTTTCAGCTTCTTTCTCTTATCCAAGTTCTTCCTTCTCGAATTCAAGTATTTCCCCCTTCCAAAATCAAATGCCTTGGCTTCAAAATTGCTACAAAATCATGGAGAAAACAACCCGTGAAAAGCATAAGGCAAAACAATAAAGCTTAAGGATAAAAGCTCAAAACTAAACAACATCAACAGAAAGTCACGAGTGACAATCCGGATGATCAAAATCAAGTTTATTTAACGTCGTCGGCATGACTCACTTCCCTCCTTGGAGCTTACTCACAAACCGGATCGAGGAGATCAACATCCTCTCCTTTTTCCGGTACAAAAGTCTCGTGGTAAGGTTTCAAACGTTGTCCATTAACCTTGAAGGTATTGGACTTAGCTCGATCTAGAATCTCCACCGCACCATGCGGGAATACCTTAACCACCTCAAAATGACCGATCCATCGGGACCTTAACTTACCTGGGAATAGGCGAAGGCGAGATTGAAATAGGAGGACCTTTTGACCAACGTCAAAATCCTTCCTGATGATCATCTTGTCGTGTCACGCCTTTGTCTTCTCTTTTTAAATCTTGGCATTCTCATAGGACTCCCTCTGGATCTCATCCAGTTCATCTAATTGTAACTTCCTATGCAAACCGGCTTCATCTACATCAAGATTAAACTCTTTGACCGCCTAGTAAGCCTTGTGCTGAATTTCCACCGGTAGATGACAGGGCTTACCAAACACTAACCGGTATGGGGACATACCGATTGGTGTCTTGTAAGCTATCCTATATGGCCACAGGGCATCATTCAATCGAGAACTCCAATCCTTCCGGTTAGGGTTAACCATTTTTTGAAGGGTGGACTTGATTTCCCGATTGGAAACTTTGGCTTGCCCGTTGGTTTATGGGTGATAGGCGGTAGATGTTTTGTGAGTGACGCCATACTTCTTCAAGAGTGCCGCTATGGTCCGATTGCAAAAATGGGTGCCACGGTCACTAATCAAGGCTCGGGGTACCCCAAACCTAGAAAAGGTGTTATCTTTCAAGAATTATGTAACCATTTTAGAATCGTCAGTCCTGGTGGGTTTTGCTTCAACCCACTTCGACACATAATCAACAGTAAGAAGAATGTACGTAAAGCCATAAGAACTAGGGAAAGGCCCCATAAAGTCAATACCCCAAACATCAAAGATTTCACAATACAAAATAGGTCTTTGGGGCATTTCATGCCTAGTGGAGATATTTCCTACTCTCTGACATTCATCACAAGATTTGCAAAAGGTGTATGCATGCTTATTTAACGTAGGCCAATAAAACCCACTCTCTAAAACTTTCCTAGCGGTTCTCTTTGCTCCAAAATGACCGCCACATGCATGAGAATGACAAAATTAAAGAATTTAGTGTACTTCACTATCAGGGATACATCTCCTAACAACTTGATCTGCACAATGTCTCCACAAAAAGGGATCATCCCACACATAATACTTAGCATCACTCTTTAATTTATCCTTTTGGGCCTTAGAAAAATGAGGAGGGAACTTACCGACAACAAGAAAATTTACAATGTCGGCATACCACGGTTGGAGATCCCTAATGGTGAACAATTGTTCATCAGGGAATTCCTCCCATAGTTGCTCCTTCATTGCGGGGCTTACCTTAATGTCTTCCCCCGGAGTCAACCGGCTCAAATGATCGGCCATAAGGTTTTCCGCACCCTTCTTGTCCCACACCTCCAACTCAAATTCGCTCAAAAGCAGGATCCACCTAATCAATCTTGGCTTGGCCTCTTTCTTCGTCATTAAATGACGAAGCACTGCATGGTCAGTGTACACAATAACTTTTGTACCAAGCAAGTTAGATCGAAATTTTTCTAAAGAGAATACCACTGCTAGAAACTCCTTTTCAGTGGTGGAGTAGTTCATTTGGGCTTCATTTAGGGACATTTATGCATAGTAGATGGCGTGAGGCGCTCTCCCCACCCTTTGACCAAGAACAGCTCCAACGGCGTAGTCACTCGCATCGCACATTATCTCAAAAGGCAACGACCAATCCGGGGGTTGTATGATAGGGGCCGAGACTAACCTTCCCTTCAATGTATCGAAGGTCTCTTTACACCCCTCATCCATCACAAATTCCACCTCCTTTTGCAACAATTTGCATAGAGGAGATGCTATCTTTGAGAAGTCCTTGATGAACCGGCGATAGAATCCTGCATAGCCAAGAAAAGAGCGCACTTCGCGCACATTAGTAGGATAAGGCAAAGTTTGAATCGTTTCTATCTTTTCCTTGTCAACCTCAATACCCTTAGAGGAGAAAACATGGCCTAAGACAATACCTCTCTTTACCATAAAGTGACATTTCTCATAATTTAGCAACAGCTTAGTTTCAATGCAACGTTTAAGAACTTGCACTAAATTTGCTAAACAATTATCAAAGGAATTACCATGAATGGTGAAATCATCCATAAAATCCTCGACAAAATTTTCAACAAATTCTGAGAAAATGCTTACCATACACCTTTGGAACGTTGCGGGGGCGTTACATAACCCGAAAGGCATGCGTCGGTAAGCAAACGTACCAAAGGGGCACGTGAAGGTGATCTTCTCTTGGTCTTCCGGGGTGATAGACACTTGAAAATACCCTGAGTACCCATCCAAAAAGCAATAGAAGGGGTGGCTTGCTAACCTCTCAAGCATCTGATCGATGAATGGCAACGGGAAGTGATCCTTCCGGGTTTCTGTATTCAATCTCCGGCAGTCAATGCAAACTCGCCACCCATTTTGAACTTGGATGGGCACCATTTCACCCTTCTTATTTTCGACAACCATCATCCCACTCTTCTTGGGTACCACCTGAGTTGGGCTCACCCATTTGCTATCCGAGATTGGATATATCATGCCCGCTTGAAGCAACTTGAGGATTTCCACCTTCACCACATCCATCATAGGCGGGTTCAAACGGCGTTGGGGTTGTTGGACGGGTCTCGCATCTTCTTCCAACATGATTCTGTGCATACAAGTGGATGGACTTATACCTTTGATGTCGGCAATAGTCCATCCAATTGCTTCCTTGTTCTCCCACAACACCACCATCAACTTTTCTTCTTGCTCCTTGGTGAGCTTGCTCGAAATGATAACCGGAAGCGTCTCTCCTTCCCCAAGAAATGCATACTTGAGGTCATTTAGCAAAGGTTTAAGGACAAGCACCAGGGCTTTCACAAGTGAGGGGAGGAATTCCGGTTCCTCTAAAAGTAGAGGAGGAGGTTTTGAGACACTTGGTCTCATTTCTTCAAGCAGGTTCAAATCCTCAAAGCTTTTCTTCAAGTTAGTGCTCATAGAGTATACATTGTGGGCATCATTAACAATACATTGTAAAGCAACTAACAAAGAATCTTCACCACTTAGTTTGAAAACATCTTGCACAACTTCTTCAACAACATCTAGGGCATGGCAAGTATGTTCTTCACTAGGATACTTCATAGAGTCATTTATGTTAAACTCTACTTTTATTCCATCAAACTCCATGGTGAGGGTACCCTTATGCACATCAATCATTGTCCTAGACATTTTCAAAAATGGCCTCATCAACAAAATTGGCGCGGCATATTTATCATGCTCTATGTCAAGGACATAATAATCCGCGGGGAAAACTAAGGAATCCACCTTAACTAACACATCCTCGACAATACCCTTGGGGTATGCACTAGAACGATAGGCTAATTGGATTACCACCCCAATTTTGTGCAATGTACCCAAGTTGAGAATTTCATACAAAGAGTAAGGAATCACATTTATGGATGCACCTAAATCAAGCATAGCTTTTTCAAAATGTGTATTTTCGATTATGCACGGGATCGTGAACATGCCGGGATCACTACATTTAGGAGGTAGCTCTTTTTGACACAAGGCGGAAACATGCTCACTTTTTCCATTTTTCAACTTATTCTTAGCCCTTTGTTTTCTATTCACAACACACAATTCCTTAAGAAATTTAGCATATCTAGGAATTTGTTCAATGGCATTCAAGACTGGAATGTTTACCTCACATCTACGAAAGACTTCGTAGATGTCCTTGTTGTCCTCCTTCCTCCTTTTGTCTTTCAAGGCTTCCGGAAACGGGGATTCTGGCACATATGGAGGGATCTCCACCGTCTTTGCTCTTTTGTGTGGAGGAGATGAAGGTTCCAGGATGGAGGTTGACTTCGGTCTCGATGGCAATGTCTCCAACTCGATCTCTTCTTCATTGCCCTTGTTGGCTAACTCTTTGGTATTCTTCTCACGAGCTTCTTCCTTCTCAACTTTTTTTTCAAACACATCAATCCTCTTGGGCTCCTCTTCAACAACTTCATAACCCAGTGGAGTGCCGACCTCTCTACCACTTCTCAAAGCGATAGCACTTGCATTTTGCCTAGGATTGATTTCCGGTTGGGAGGGTAGTTTACCCTTTTCCCGAGCTTCCATCTGGTTCACCATTTGGGATATTTGGCTCACTTGGGTTTCCAAGTTCTTGATGCTTGCTTTAGCCTCATATTGGAATTTTTTTCTTTTTTCCGCGCTCATGCCCAACCGGTGAATGGCATGCAACACTTCATCCTTGGATAGCCCCGAGCCCTCCCCTTGGTCTCAGGGTTTGTCTTGGAACCTTTGGAATTGTTGTTGAGGTAGCCTATATTGTTGTTCAGGGGGCCGGTATGGTTGAGAGTTGTGGCTTTCTTGAGGGTTCCCATACTGGAGGTTTGGGTTATCACAATTCCCCGAATTGTATGACCAGTTTTGGTACCCTGGATACCCTTGGTAGCCTTGGTTGCCTTGATATCCTTGATTCCCGTGATACCCCATGGCACTCACTTCTTCAACATAGTCCTCTTGCAAAGTGGGGCAAGTGTAAGTAGAGTGCACCATGTAGCAAATTTCACATGATTTAACATGTGGCGCATTTCCTCCGGGCGTTGTCATCAAAGTTTTCACCATGGATGTGAGGGCTGAAACTTAATCCTCTAGCTTCCCACTATTGGAAAGGTCACTCGCGGGCATCGGGTTTTTCCTTCTAAAATCGGCCCTTGAGCTAAAGTTTCTTGACTCTTCTGCTAGCTCTTCATACAATTGCATAGCCTCAGAGGAAGTTTTGTTTCCGAGGGTGCCACCACAAGAACTTCTAACCAACCTTTGGTCCTCATCAAGAAGGCCATTATAGAAGTAATACACCAAATCTCCCTCCGAATAACCATGGTAGGGGCAACTTGCAAGAAGCCTCTTGAACCTCTCCCAATAGTCGAAAAGAGACTCTTCATGCCACTGAAGGATGCTGCTTATGTCCTTCTTCAAGGCGGCGGACCTAGAGGCCGGGAAGTACTTGGTTAGAAACTTTTTTTTCATATCAAGCCAACTCTTGATGCTCTTAGGCGGTAGGTAGTGGAGCCAATCTCTTGCACCATCCCTCAGTGTGAAAGGGAATGCCTTCAATTTATAAAAATCTTCATCCACTCCATGGGGGACTGTGCCACCACACAAGAAGTGAAACTCGGTGAGGTGCTTGTTAGCATTCTCCCCTTGCCTACCAAGGAAGGCGGGTAACATGTTGATGAACCCGGTCTTTAGCTCAAAATGCCCATTTGGTCCAACCATGGGGTACTCGATACACATCGATTGTTGATCGAGGTTGGGAGCCATGACGTCTCTCAACAAGGGTTGCCCCGAGGGGATCTCTCTTTGGGGGAAAGGAGGATGGTGAGGATCCCCTCTCGGATGCTCATCTTTGTGCTCGATTTGATGTTCCATTGATGAAGATGTATGCACAAAATGGTCACTAGGAGGGGTGTTATTCACACTTTCCAAAGAAAGCCTACTAGCCCGTCTCAAATTCAACTCCAACTCGGGGTCGTAGTGTAAGGGTTCTTGCGAAGAGGATCGCGTGCGAACCATACACTAAGAACTCGAACAATACGTCTCCAAGCCAAGCAAAAATGGCAAATAAACTAAGAAATCAAAATAAAACCAAACTAACAAATATTTACAAATAGCACATAATCACGCATAATATGCCTAAACACTTAAAAATAAACGCCTCTTCCCCGGCAGCGGTGCCAAAATTTAGGAAGTCGTCGTCGTACCTCTCAAAGTTAATACTTCTAAGCCCTAAATGCTTCCTATCTACAATTAAGTAGATAATGGCAAGTCGGGGTCGTCCACGAGAAGAGGGATCTTTTTAAGGGTTTTAAACATATAAAGGAGAAAACATACTAAGCACATACATACATATATATATATATATATATATAAAAGCATGTAAACAAGGGGGGTTTTGGTTGGTTTGATCCTAAGTTAACAAATTAAAGTACAACAACTAGCAACGCAATAGAACAATGCTAATCATGCAATACATCTAAAAGTAAGATGAAAATAACAATTTACGGAACCTTGGGTGCAATTGACTTCCACTTCCAAACCTGTTATCCATCATTGAACATGAAACTTATTTACTACTTTCACTACTTGTTGTGAAGGCTAAACTTCTATCCTTCTTAGATGGTAGTTTGCAAGAGTGAATTCGACATCTCTTGTCAAACCTCACCAATGACTCCCGTAGTCGAAACATGACTCAAGGTATCCCATTGATGGTATGTAGCACAAAGAATCAACAAGCTCGGCAACACTTATAAACACTACACCGCGTCTAAGCATTTAACCGATTTTATGCATTTACACAAGATTGGTCAAGAACAATCGACATTCATAGACTTCTCTCATTTACTACAAACGACAAACATGACAAAGAGTTCAACATTATCATATCCACCTAGCAATCATCAATCCATCAACACAATCAAAAGCTCTAAATCATACGCATACATTCCTAACAAGAAAATGGGGGAATCAACCCACTTCCCCCAAACCCTAGCAAGCAATTCATACAAGTATTTCATGTACTCAAGCTTTCAACAACATTAATGATATCAACAAACACATTCAATGCTCCATAAATGCATAATAGTAAGAGCAATAAATAAACTACAAATAGTTCTTAGGACATGGGTTTGGAAGCCTTAGTCAATTTCTCCCAAGGGATAGATTAGCTATAAGAGTTCATGCTAATAAATGCTAAACAACTAATCATAAAAACAAGAGAATTCAAGGATGAAAAATGGAAGAAAAGGGTTTGAAACAGTACTATAATTGCAGCTGGAAGAGAGTATGAATGAGAGGAAAGAGAATGGTATTTATAGTACAAAGAAGATAAGGTGAAATTATGGCCACCCGTCGGTCGCGACTCACGACGGTCATCGCGATGAGGCCATCGCAACTCGCGACGGGTGCCAGAATTTTGCATTGTGTCTTTTTCTTCTTCTTGTGGCATGCAGTCATCTTCATAGTCATCCCTCTCAATCTTCCAAGTCTTCAACGGCTCCAAAAATGGTCTTCAATGGCCTCCGGTCTTCATGTCTTCGAAGCGAGTCTTCAAAAGTCTTCGAAAGTGTAGTCTTCAATGGCCTCCGGTCTTCATTGCCTCCATGTTCTTCCCTTGTCACACAAAATCCACTTAGAAGAGGTAAAAGAGCATAAAGTTGCTCTTACCCCTCCTAAGAGAATTTCAAGGTAAAACACAAGCTCTCGATAATAAAAGAGCACAAAAGTGAACTTAAATAGTACTAAATTATGCATATAAAATGGACACATCAGCCGCCACCTCCTGAAGTGTGTAGGCATTGTATTGGCCTTAGTTCACTAGAAAAATATGCGTTTCGATCAGATTAAATGTTACTTTATATGAAGGGTTTACTACAATGGAAGCCAGGCACATATTATGTTATTTGTATTGGAGTTTCGATACTTAAGTTGATAGGATTGTTGGAAGTTGAGTCGAGGGCGAGCTCCTCAAGGAATCGCATGACATAGTAGCCACATTCCCAACTACTTTCTTGTTGTCGATGCTAAGATAGAATAAAAGAAACGTTAATGAATAATTAGTGTACGCAAAGAAGAAAAAGTCTGAAGTATGTTTAACTATTTATGCTGAAACAGATATCGATTTAACTATTTATGTTTAACTATTTAAAAGACATATATCAATTTAACTTATATCGTAATATTTTTTATCTCCCGAGGTATTCCACCAAATAAATGGCGGTGTTTGAGTTCTTCATCGAGTCCCATATGAGGGCAATCCGAGAATTTATGTCTTGCTCCTGACACAAGTTGTTGTTTCTTCCAGTGTTGGCGACACAAAACTGGATTATGCCACTGTTCGTGGCCTCCATTTTACTCCACAAGTGCCTGAAAGAACACATGTCATTTTATGTCACGAATATGTTAACAAATAATATACATGAATTGAATCATTTGGAATTTATCCCATCCACAAATCTAGCTGTGCATTCGAGATCTATGTCATTCCATGAAAATTCCCGAGTTTGCCTCCAAACTCCAACAGTTGCTGGATGAAAATGTCATTTTTACATGGTTTGGAAAATGTGGGTACAAGCAACTGGCTGTAATATACAACCTTCCCCGTAGAATTCATTTCCGTTGCCTTCGCATTGCACAGGTTGATGAACTCCCTCGTAATTGGATGGTCTCTTAAGGCGCATGTGTTTTTAATCTGCATGTAGTTAGTAAAAAACACGTGTTATGCGATAAGTAAACTTTCCAAATATATGTGGATGATTTAGTCATGAGCTATAATAGCATTATCAATTTTAGGGGTGAGATCAGTGTTGTGTCCCCCCCCCCTCCCAGAACTGTAACTTGTGTTTGAATCAGAAGGTTGCGTGGACAAAGTAGGTAGATTTTGATTTAAAAAATATACATTCAAATAGTTAGAATATGTTAATAATAAAATATGTATTAGGAATAGTTTATTTGATATACCTCGGCATCGGGGACCTCAAGGAAATCACATTCTTTTTCCGCACTGTCATTGACAGGCACGTCCTTTTTTTCTTCAGCAGGGTGTCTAAATCCTGGTTGATCAATAACTTTGGCCAGTCAACGACATGTCTAAGAGCCTTTTCGACATCGACGAATGTGTGGTTGGTGGACAGCAAGCCTACTTTGGCATGGAAAACTAGCTGAATCACCCAGACCCGAGCGATTCCACTTGCAAAAGAATGGGCGTGGCGATTTCTTTAGAGAAATCCCTTTGTTACCAGGGCCTTTGACCCGTCTAGTTGATTCACGAACAAATTTACTCTCTCCCCATGCTGTCATTAATCGTAGAAACATACATTAATAAATAATATGTAATAAACAAAGTATTTGATGAAATAAATAATTAATAATGGTAATCCATTTTTTACCTGTTCATCGTCCTCCTTTTCGCTTAGATGAACATCAGATTTTGTCTAGGTCACGCTTACTTTGGGCAATGTCTTTTCATATGAAGGACTTGGGATCATCCAAGCGCACTGGTATTTGGACCTCTCCAGCTGATGTGATCCCCTTGACTAGCTGGGAGAGGTATGACACCACTGTCTTCACCACTGGTTGGTCTGCTGTTTTCTGCTTTTGGATTGCTGGAGCGGGGGACGAGCTGCTACCATATTTTCTTTTGTTGTGGGATAGATGGGGTATGATAACCTCTTTAGGGAGGTTTGTTTAAGTACCCCTATACCTCCCTTGGTGATCCTGCTTGCCGGTTGCCTTTATCAGTATGTCCTCTTCCGGTTGAAGAATTAATGTGCCCCTAGCACCCTCCTCATTCATTTTGATCTGCGGCATAGCGTAAAGAACAAACATGAAACTCAATTTGTAAAAATATTAAGAACATTCAAAGAGGAATCACAAAATATTGGAAGGATCAATTTATATGGAAAAACATACAATATTTTCTGCATCGGCTATATCGACAGGATTTGTGTATATGGTTTTGTCTGCAAGATTGATGGACTCGAGCTAGACTAGGGACCTATCCACGTTGCACTAATTTCCCTCAAGCTCTGCCTCGATCTTCTTCTCTGTTAAGCCCTGCACAACTAGTTTCACTCCCTCCTCTTCTTTCATTTTTTGGATAATTTTTTCCCGCGTGGCCCGGTGTCAACTCTGTCTAGTCCGATGTGTGTAAGACTTTTCCTTTTAGTGCTCACTATTAGTCACACTTATTTTATATCCAAAGGAAACAAACTAAAGTTAGAATAATGTAATTGATAGAAGTAGATTGAAATGAAAATGTGTCGTGAATACACGAATGTTGACATAAAGTTTACCTTAAATTCTTGTGTTTTCATCATAATTAACTTGTGCCACACCTCTTTGTCCATCTATTTTTACTTGTCCCATGGTTCGTATGGTAACTTATGCGTTTCGTCTACGACTTGAAGAATGAATTTTTTCGCAACTTTTGATTTCCAGTTGAAGTGGGCATTGCCTGCTGCAACGTACACATCATGTTTCAGTTTTGCAAATTTTTTAGGGGTCAATTTCTGCTCAAACTTAAAGCTATCCTGCATTGGAAAAAAAGATAAAAACATATGTTAGCTTTTAGTCATCAATAATAAATGGGAATTTATCTGAGATAATAAGGTAAACTTATGCACTTAAACATATATGAGTTGTGAAAGTTTCTCACCAAAACGTCTTTCCAAGCCTCTTCCTTGGTTTCATCAGGGATGTTATTCCAATCCTTATGTGTCCTGAACTTGATTCACCACTGGAATGCATAGTTTATGTATGCAGTCCACGCGGTCCCGTGTCAAAAAGGATGAACCATGTCGGAAAGGTTGAACCTTACTAGCAATGGATTATTCTCCTTGGCCAGCATTACCGACTGACGTGTGGTTGTACTTTGCTTCTTTCACAACTATTTAATTTCAAACCTATCAAAGGTTTTTCCATTCTTCCCCCCCCCCCCCCCCCCCGCCTTGGAAATCATATGTCCTGTCGTCATAGAGGTGCCACTAATAAACCGCATATGCGTAAGGCACAAGATGGAACCCCATTGCCTTAGGGGTTGAAATCTCTTGAGGATTTTTCGATATGGTGTAGTTTTGCAGCATAGAAGTGTATGTAGGATCCTTGGAGAGATCCATTTTGGTGGCTATAACTTTGATATCAATATCTGGCCCGAAAACTGCATGTGCTGAATCAATCAGGGAATCCATAGAAGTAGCACATAATTTGGTTTCTCCTCTCAAGGGTTCAGCTTCACAGCTTCCAATTGTTCTTTCCATGGTTTTTCCTGCAATGACCTCTCCTGGATGGAGAATTGCTTTAAATTATAGGGAAGCTTCGGGAACGAAAATGGGATCGAATCGGATTCTTCTTTAGAGTGAAGGGGTGGAAGCTTTGAAGGCTCCTTCATGGGGAAATAAATGGGTATCTTTTGCCCTAGTTGAGATCTGCAACTTTGAAGAGATGTTGTAAATCAGGGTCATTTCGGTTTCTGTGAGAACCCGGGGGTACATTATCGAGGTGCTCATTAATATTATTGAGGTGCACATTTATTGGGATTCCATTTTCTTGAAGAATCCTTGAACTTGTTGCCAATGGACTCTATGAGAACATAATATATTTGCATTAGAGATTCTCAATCCATATCTTTTATAAAGTAGGAACTCGGTTAATTTTGAATACTCTTAATGTATAACTCAGATCTGATGTAAAATTTAAGATGATCGAGAAGAGATACTTGAAGTATAAGAATAGCATAAAACAGAAAAATGATGGAGCCAACTCCGGCAAAAGAAGCCATCATCGGTGCTTGTTTGATTGTTAGGATGATGACAAGTGATTCATTGAGTAGCTAGGGATCAAAGGGAGGTCTTTATACATGTACCTCTGTAAATAACTTATTTTAAAAAAAAATTCATAAAAGCACTTAATCAAAATTAGAAGATAAAGAAATGACTCAATGCATTAATTAATATTGTACCTTAATTTTGTACGCATCCTCTGCGGAATTTATTTTTCATAATTTATTTTTTGATGGCAGACTAGATAAAATCCTAATAAATCATCAAATGGGTATCCAAAACTACATTCTAATTATATAAAACTTTCAGTTATCTAAATACATTTTTAGAACTTGTAATTAATTTTTATACTGATCTCTTAAAAATAATAAATTTGTAACCCAAAATAAATCATATTTTACAATCGAATTCTCCAATTAGATTATATATAATATATATTCAGTTACTTCTCGTTAATTAATTTTTGGCAAAGTCTTGGGAAAGACGGTCTTTCCATAAGCTTATGGAAAGACGGGGTTTGATTAGAATAATAAAAGGTAAAAGGTCTTAGTTGCAATATTAAAGTTTTAGCATGAAACATGTAGTAGTTATAAAATTTATAACCCGGTTCATGCAACCCAAAAATTTTATCTTAATTTCTTCTAATTTACACTTTAAACCTTGGTTTTTCAATAACTTATGGAAAGACCGTCTTTCAAGAGACGGACTCTTAATTTTTTACTAGTCAGAAAAAATTAATATTACATTGAAGTAGACAAATAAGTAACCATAAATGTTAGTTTGTGATATACCAAAATTAAAATGGTAAACTAACAAAGTCAATCTCCTATCCCTCTATATAAGTATCATATTTTATTATTCATCAATAAAGTTTATATTGTTTAAATTATAAAAAATCATTTTTTAAAGTTAATTGGGTATAGGGTTCCCGGCCCTTTTCTATTAAAGATCAAATGTTGCTTGAAGGCTTACATGATACAGTGCACGTAGGCTTACATCAGAACACTTGAAGATCACTAGGATATTTTACACAGGGTCACAAAAAATAAAATATTAAAATCTAAACCTTGTGGAAAATTGGAATGCAAAACAACTAGACTATACACATAATCCTAGTCGCTATTACAATAGTGAGGAAAAGTCGATGTGACAATGATAAGGGCACATGTAAGGTAAATGGTTTCCACCATGTCACCATAGTGCAGCCACAATAAATCGACCCAAGGCTACCATAAAAAACAAACAAAAGTGAAGTATTGCAAGATACACATCCAAAATGAGCCAACAACCCTTTTTATCAAACACTTATGGCAATCAAAATGAAATACATGAAGTCCCCAACTAAAGATCAAGTCCGCCTCCATCACCCCCTAATGTAGGAGACTAAGACCCGTCATTTTAGTTGCCAAACATATCCTCCATCAGTGTAGTAAAATCACTTATAATGCGTAGAATTTTTTCTAACATGACTCCAAAAGATATTAGGGACCAACCTAAAGATGTCCTAAATCTCCTTTTGAACCAAAGTCTACAAATCTGATATGTTTCCATAGAGAAAACAGTATCGCCAAAAGTTTGTATAATAAAAATTTAGCTTGGACTTCTCCTCACTGTCTCCTATGGATATCAAATCTGAAATCAATGATATTTTCACGACTTAGGCTACCAAAAATTTATACATTGACAGAAAAAATTCTTTCCAACACTTTATGTAAAAAAACCCAATTAAACAGCTGATTCTAAAATCAGAAAAAGATGAAAACATGAAATAAAATAAATAAAATGCTGAAATAAATTAAAAGCCTCCCACTAGAAAAGAGAAAAATAAAATGTTGAAAAATAAATTAAAACGGAGAATAACCCCCACAGACTTTGCCATCTCCGACATATAACCAGGCATTCAGCTGACCTAAATGGTCCTTCAGACTGAGTTGACTCACCATTGACTCCCAGTTGAGACCGAGTAGACTCACAGTTGACTCAGTTCTAAATTGGGTTCCCCATACCTGAGTCGAGGCCAAGTTAGCCACTACCGGATCTTAGTTGGCGGAATCACATCTGAGTAGACTCGATAAGGCTCGACGTTGGAAACCTCGGATCCGGAAGCTTCTATGAGTTAAGACCGCCGGCGCCACTTGAAAGCACCGATTTGGAGCAACTAGCCTGAAAGACCTCCGTCCCGTGGAGTGTCGTTTGCAAAAGAACCACAAGAGCAATCTCCGTCACTGCGTCCCTAGGAGTATCGCCGTTGCATCCCTGAGAGCATCACCGGAGCACCGCCGTCGCGTCCCTAGGAGCACCGCTGTCGAGAAGTTGTATGGACATAGGAAGTTGTATGGACATTTATGGTGTATAGCAGTCATGCAGTGCAGCAATCACATACGCCCTGCATCCCGCTACAAGTGATACAACTTTCTTTAAAACTATTTATAGATGATTTTAAGAATTCAATATCTTAAATTAGGCATAAAATTGGAAATTATAAAAATAGACATTCTAAAAATATCCAATACGATGAATGTCACACAAAAATTTTCACATGTGTATGTTTATTATTTTTTTCAATCTAAACAGTATCAACTTTATTGATGAAAAATGAAGTATCAAATCATGCTATGTGTTTGCGAGATAGAATGAGTAAATTAAGGAAAAATAAGTACTCCCTCCATCCCAGGGAAACATGCAGAAAGAGAAACGTCTCATTATATATTCATTGATGTGAAATGTCTATAATGCCCCCTGCTTTTCTCTGTCTTCTTCAACCTTAAGATCTGCCACATCCTCCACCTCTGTTTCCGTCGTACCTCCTCTTCCCACAGCCTCCACCTCCATTTCCGCCACACCTCTGTCTTCTTCTTCCACAGTCTCCACCCCTGTTTCTGTGCGCCTCCACCTTTTTCTTCTCACAGCTTCCACCTCCATTTCGTTGACCCTCAAACATCACCACCCATCTCCTCCCTCAACCTAATACAATTTTATAAAATTGGATTTTCTGTCAGATTCGAGTCGCATATCCGCAACAAGTGTCAAAATTTTAAAAAGTTGGTTACGTCCACATAAACAAGTGTCATTGGAAGGTATTGCACTTTTTACATTACCTCCTAACAATAGATTGAAGAACTTCATCAAGGATTGCGTTAAGGTAGAAAATTGGAAGAATTGTACGGGACCGAGAGTGGTGAATTCGCATGTGTTAGATTTAGTGCATGAATACATTTTGGTAATTATTCTTGTATTTTATTTTTCATTTTTAGGTGTTTTCTGAGGAAGGAAATTCCAACCAATGACTTTTGCACTAATATTTTAGGACATTTACGAGCTTATTACACTTTTGTTGTATTTAAAATATTTCTAGAAAGTGAACAGATGCAATCATGATGGATTAGTTTGATGCAACCAAAGAATTCAAAAATAAATCCCCTAAAGAACAGTGATTGTCAACAACGGTTATTGAAAAATGTCAGGGAGTTTGGTTTTGGAACAAATTGCTCACTAATCATCATAAATCGTTCAACCTCTTGTACTGCTGCAAATCACCATATCAGAAGAGTCGGTTCGGATGAAGAATTTTAGCACCCTGATTGTCATGCCTGTTAATGCAAAATAGAAAATGCTCCATTTTGTGATTATGCCAATCTTCCCAAGTAACAACCAGTTTGTAATGTTGTAATAGTATAGGCATTTTGGAGACGATTATGTAAATGCAGTTTTTTCTCATTATATTATTGTTTACATTATTAAATTTGGATGAAAAAACGATGATATGTGTGAGGGTACAATATATCCTGTAAGGGTTTCAATATCAGAAGTATAACATTCAATCTAGTCTGGTCATGCCCGATGAATATTCCAATTTCGTATTTTTAGATTGCCTCATATAATATCAAAATAAAATAAATATAATCACGTTGCCAGCCTATCTCGAAACAAAAAAATAATTGCCGGCCCTGGAAGTGACTGAGACTTTAGGTCAAATCTTACCCAGTATGATTTTAGCCATCGAAATCAAAATTCAACGAAAAATTGGCTGGCAATATTCCATATAATTGTGAAAATATTTCCCCCAAAAATCATTACACTAGCTCGGGATTAGTTCAAATATAGAAAATATAATAGGTTCTTTTGTTAATCAATAATTTATTATACTTGACCTACAGACCAAGCATAACTTCGATATTGGAGCCAATAATGTAACTTGAATCGATGAATGATGGAGCATCAACGTGTAGCCCCCCAAAAACAATTCCAGATCGCACTACCACAGAGACCCTCATCTAGCACTGTTTTTTTAGCACTGATTTTCAAAATCGATGCCAAAAATGTAATAGGACTGGGCTTTTTATTTTAACACCAATATTTAAAATCGTTTTTAATTTAACACCTATTTTAAAAATTTTAACACCGATTTTTAAAAAATCGGTGTTAAAATTTTAATTTTAACACCAATTTTTAAAAAATGGTGCTAAATTTTTAATTTTAACACCAATTTTTAAAAAATGGTGCTAAATTTTTTAAAAATAGCACCGGTTTTGAAAAAAATATCACCAGTTTTTAAAAATCGGTGCTAAAATTTTTCAAAATTGATTTTCCACCAAAAAATAGCAAAACAATTCAAAATAGCACCGGTTTAAAAAAAATATTGCTAATTTTTTAAAAATTCTATCTTCCCGCCAAAAAATTAGAAAAAAAAATTAAATAGCACCGGTTTTGAAAAAAAAAATAGCCCCGCCAAAAAATTGAGAAAAATTCAAAATAGCACCGATTTTGGAAAAATAGCACCAATTTTGGGGAAAATAGCACTGATTTTTAAAAACCGGTGCTAAAAAGTTTAAAAATTCATTTTTCCCGTCAAACAAATCGCAAAAAATTTGTAAAATTCAATCTTCCCACAAAAAATTTAAATAAATTTGTCAAAAAGTTTAAAATTTTAAATCTTTCCACCAAAGAATTCAAAAAATTTACGATAAAAGTTTAAATAAAAATTCGCCAAAAATTTTAAATTAACTTTCTAGAAACATCATGGGCTGGGAGCTGCTGCGTGCAACCGCTCTAAACTAATTTTTTTTAACTTCCAAAATCGTTCACTTCTTCTTGTTGAGTTTAACTAATAACTAAATTAGGTTAAATTAATCAACGATCAACCTTTACTGACCTAATATATATAAATAAGAATAATGTTTTTTACATTAACTAATTAACGTTCAACCCTTAATTGATTTAGTATATATAAATACAAGTTTAACTAGTCAACGGTTAATACTTATTTGACTTTCAATATATAAACACTAATAACTAGGCTGACTTTGACTAATCAAAGGTCAAATTGTACTTGACTTCCAATATATAAACACTAATAACTAAGTTGACTTCAACTAATAAACGTTCAACCCTTACTTTACTTTCTATATGTGAACACTAATAACTAGGTTGACTTTGACTAATCAACAGTCGAACTTTACTTGACTTTCAATTAAACACTAATAACTAAGATGACCTTAGCTAATTAACGGTTAAATTGTACTTAACTTTCTATACGTAAACACTAGCGACTAAGTTGACTTTAACTAATCAACGGTCAAACTTTACTCGACTATCAATATATAAACACTAATAACTAGGTTGACTTTGACTAATCAACGGTCTAACCTTACTTGACTTTCTATATATAAATACTAGTGACTAAGTTGACTTTCACTAATCAATGGTCAAACTTTACTTGACTCTCTCTAAAGTGACTAAGTTGACTTTAATTAATCAACGATCAAACTTTACTTATATTTCTATATGTAAACACTAGTAACTAAGTTGACTTTAACTAATCAACGATGAACCCTTACTTGACTTTCAATATATAAACACTAATAACGAAGTTGACTTTAACTAATTAACGGTCAAACTTTATTTGAATTAGCATATAATAAAAACTAATAAAAATGTTTGACTTTGACTAATCAACGGTCAAACTTTACTTGACCCTGTCTATATAGAAACACTAGTGACTAAGCTGACTTTAACTAATCAACGGTCAAACTTCAATCGACTTTCAATATATAAACACTAATAACTAGGTTGACTTTATCTAATCAATGGTCAAATATTTTTTTTGACTTTCAATATATAAACAATAATAATAAAGTTGACTTTAACTAATCAATGGTCAAACTTTATTTGAATTAGTATATAATAAATACTAATAAAAACGTTTGACTTTGTCTAATCAATGGTCAATCCTTACTTGACTTTCTATATATAAACACTAGTGATTATATTGACTTTAACTAATCAATGGTCAAACTTTACTTGAATTTTTATATGTAAACACTAGTAACTAAGTTGAATTTAACTAATCAACGATGAACCCTTACTTGATTTTCAATATATAAACATTGATAACAAAGTTGACTTTAACTAATTAACGGCAAAAATTTATTTGAATTAGTATATAATAAATACTAATAAAAATCTTTGACTTAGACTTATCAATGGTCAAACCTTACTTGATTTTCAATATATAAACACTAATAAACGATCAAACTTTAACTTGAATTTCTATATGTAAACACTAGTAACTAAGTTGACTTTGAGTAATCAACAATGAACCCTTACTTGACTTTCAATATATAAATACTAATAATAAAGTTGACTTTAACTAATTAACGGTCAAACTTTATTTGAATTAATATATAATAAATACTAACAAAAATGTTTGACTTTGTCAAATCAAGGGTCAACTTTTACTTGACTTTCAATATATAAACACTAATAACTAAGTTGACTTTAACTAATTAACGGTCAAACTTTATTTGATTTTAGCTAACGAAAATTTTAATGGGCTCAAACCCATAATTTTGGCCTAAACCCCATGTCCTATTTTCATATACTCAGCCTTCATTCTCCCTTGCCCCAATTTCATTCGATCGAACCCACCGTCCCTCCGCCTCTTCTGGTTTTCTCCGCCGATCAGTCACCGGCCACGCATCATCTGAAAGTTGAAGGAAGGGGAGATGGCATCAGTGTCGGCGCCAGTGAGGGAGGTAATCTCGCAGCATCTCATCTTCCCACTCAAAGCCATGTCAATTTTCCTTCGATGCACAGAACCCATGGTTCGCTATATATCTCCACCGATCGTTGCCACTGCTCGTAGGTCTCCTCGGTATCAACGTTATCCCCCTGTGTGAGACGAACGCCATCGGCCGATCGCTGGCGATGGAGATTCGGTGGTGCCGACTACCCGTAAAATAGGGCTTCACCACAAATGGTAAGAACTCAGCATTTTCCCTCGATCCTGTATCATTTTTGCTCTCTGATTGCGTGTATTTAGTTTCTCTTATTCCCTCTTTAAGATTTAGGGGTAAAATCTGGTTTGGGGGGTAATTTTCATTGGGTTTTATACTTTTTAGAATTTTGCTCGTTTTCTTGTGATTTCTGGGATGTTGGAGATGCTAAGCTATTTTTTGTTTGCCTGTGTAAAGGTTTAGTGGCGTTACGTAGTTGTCGACTGTAAAATTCTAAAATGAGAGTGCTAGGGTTTTCTTATGCTTGCTTTCCAAGTGTTTGATGTTTTTTCTGATAGAGAAAAAATGCTTGAATTGCAGGGGAAGAAGAAGATGATGAATGTGTGGACGTTGAACCAGAAACATTGTGGTGGGGGATTGGAAACCAGCTTCATTACAGAGTCAGTACCGAAGGTTGAGCACTTTTACCCTTCATTTGTAGTTTCATTATACTGTATAATGTATATGGTTCTCGTCTTGGATATAACTGATGTATGAAATGATGCTCCAAATTTTCCCCTTAATCATAATTCTATAAAATGATGTATTACTATGTTGAAATGATGTTTGCTGGAAACCATTTTGAGTTTCTTGGTTTTTTTTCATGAATTTTGAGAGAGTTTACTTCTCACCTCTTTAAACTTTTTAAGCTAACTGGTTTTTACTACTGTACTTTTTCCGGTAGTAGTGATAGACTTGTACGATCTTTTCAGTAGTAGTGTAGTAGTAAAAATAAGCTAACTGATTTTTACATCTTTTGGTCCCCTAACATATATTCTCTTCTGATTTTTACTACTGTTTCTTTGTGACTATTGATGAATTATAGTATATAGATAGTTTCAAATTGTTACTGAAAATTGGCTTATGTTATTTTTTGGCATTTATGCAAAGAATAGGTATATTGTCATTTTAGATGATAGTAGAATCGCACCTATGTGGTTCTGGTAATTTTAAGTTCATTCCTAGCTTTACTTGAGGTACTTCCTATAGGGGATATTATGTTGTAGAGGAAAATGTTAAAACCATGAGATGTAATGGTGATAGACTCTATGTTCCTGGCAATCCTTTCATTTTCTGAAAATTTGATGCATGAGCAATAATGGTACTTTACTTACCCTCCTAGAAATCCATCTTAGATTGTTTTGATTATTTTGACACTATAGGAAGAGTTGTTAATGGAAGGGAGATAATGGTTCAGTTTTCCAAGTATGGTCCAAATGCAGCGAGTGTTGCATTTTTTACAATATGGACTTAGTATTCTGGTTACTGGCAGGAGTTTCGGTTGTGGTGAACTCTTTCTCTGGTGCGCTATCTTTCGTGGTGCTCTTATGTGATTATGTCTTTGTTATTTGGAATAAGAGGGAAAATGAAGAGTTAGGAAATTACCTGTGTCTATTTTTAGTTTCATTACATGCGAATTGCATCCAATTGGAGCTTCTTCTTTGTTGTTTACGCATGTAGTCTAATGAAGAATGTGAGTACTTGATCGATCTTGCAAAGCCTAAAATGGTGAAGTCAACTATGGTCGATAGTGATGCTGGATAAACTAAAGAGAGTAGGTTAATACTCTGAATTCTTTTAGTCATTTTGTATGTAGAGTCTTTTTGTGATTTTCTCATGTATGTAGAGTCTTAATCGCATACTGTTGGTTTGCTACTGTGCCGGGTGAGGGTTCTGTGTCGGTGGTGGTGAGATTAATTCCTCTCTAAGGCCTCCGCCACAATGTTTAGTCCCATAGATTATTAATTTTTTATCATAACCTTTTTTTGGTTTTATTTATATATTATCAATTTTTTGAAGTTAATTTTATTATTAAATTAATGCCTTACTAAATTTTTAATTATGAGTCATTTTTGCTGCCGCTTTTAGAGGAAGTGATTTTTTATGTCATTGTAAATATTTTAGAACCATAGCTAACAAAAAAAAGTGTGCTAAAATTAGTACCGGTTGAAAAAATGGTGCTAACGAAAAAACCGGTGCTAAAAGTAGGGGTTTAGCACCGGTGTTTTTCCAACTGGTGAAACCGTTTCATCGGTTACTTAGGCACCAGTTTTTTTTAACAAAAAAGCCAGTTCTAGAACAAAAAAACTGGTGCTAAAAGGGGGTTCCAGTGATAGTGTCGATACATGATGGAGGACCACCAATTCGATTACATGGATTCATCATGACGGGAGGACATTCAATATATTTTCGATGGTAATTTCTCAACTCTTTTGGATTTGGATCTGAAGAAACCATTCTTTCTAGTATGTTGTTTATGAACACTATTAATTAAATATAGTTAATTATGTTAATAGAGCTTCTATTGTCCCTAATCTACTTTTCCAATGCAGTTCATTGTTACACCTTATCTGAAAATTTTGGATTTTGTGGTAAATCCTAGACCGTCGTTCTTGCTGGTGTTTGTTGTTAAAAATAGTAACGTACTTTGCTTGTGTAGGTGGAATTAATTCTATACAAGGGAGAAATTACAATGAAAACCAAATAGGGAATACCAGATAGATCGAAACCAAGCTGTCATTGGGCTCGACGACCCTATGAGAAGAAGAAATGGAATCTTAGGTAATTTTTCATTCGGGGATATGTATAACGCCCATCTATATGCAAACCAGTAATTTTTAGTAACATTAAGAATCCCCTAATTTGTTGTCTGTTTTAGGTATTCTTGGAAACCTAGTGTACAAGGTGATAACAGCACCAGTTGGTCACTCTAATCCCACTTTGGAGTTTAGGGAAAAATGATTAAATTCTCCACAATAGGTTGGAAGATTACTATCTCGCAATGGCCCTTACAATATACTTCTATACCATTTGCTTCTATTAATTTACAATAATCATGTTGTGTAGTTGAATCTGTATTCAACGCTAAGAATTTTATTATAAGTTCATGTCACTAGTGGTTCCTATGTATATTTTGCTTCATTTTGTTTGGTTGTAATGCACAAGTTATGCAAATGATTGTAGTTTTGATAAAAATGTGTACTTGTAGCCATGTCATCATGGAAAACTTCTAATTCTTAAAATTGGAAAATGAATACAATTTTCGACAAAAGAACCAAAATCGTAACCATCATCGAATCGACAAGAAAATGTTTAAAACTAAAATTGATCTAAGTTCATATATCGTAACTACTACTTCTAGAACCACACCAACTAATTGATTACCTTACTAACAATTGGAGTAGGACAATTGGACGGTGTTAAAAATGGGATATTTTTAGACACTAGTAGAAAACCCTCTATTAAAGACAACAATTAAAGGTGGTTCATTTGATTTGTTGAGGAACCGACTTTAATTAGGTTTCAAATAAGGTTTAGAACTCAAAACTAGTCTCCTAAGCCCTGGTTTGCAATTTAAAGGGGGTTCAAAATTGATTAAGATGGACATCAATTAAAGGCGGTTCGCCTTTGATTAGGGTATGAATAAGGTTTCAAACTCGGTAAAAGATCCCCTTCATTTTTTAAGGCAATTAAAAATTGATTAAAGGTGGTTCTTGAAAAACCGCCTTTAATGAACATCAAGTAAAGGTGATTTTTTTTGTAGAACCAACTTTAATGAGATGATTTTATTAGGATTATTGGCCTGCTATGTAAGAAGTTTTTAGGGTTTTCATCACCCTTACTAATTTTCTCCAGATCTAGAAATCAAACATACGCCTCCTTCTTCTCTAAAGCAAACATACTCCTCCTTCAGCCACCTACTCCTCCATCATTGAACTCCCCCTCTACTGTAATCTCTTTAACCCCGCCTCCTCCACCATAACCTCCTTAATCCCGCCTCCTCCACCTATCCTTAAGCTCTCACCACCACCTCCGTTGTCTCCTAAATCCCGTCACTGGGAAGCTCTCACCATTCGCCACTGCCTCATGAAGCTACACCTCTGTCGCCTCCTCTCATCAACCATGTGTCTATACTATTTTAGTCATTTTAATTCGATCCTATATCTTTCCATTTTTTTAATGAAATGACCTTAATCAATGAGACGAACTCTTAGGTTTTCAACACAAAAAATCAGATTAGGATAATATATTGAGTATATTAATCAAACTAAAATACGATTTTGAGAGCTAAAATACTTGAGAAATAACAAATTAAAGGGCCAAAAGATATCTACTATATACACAACGAATAATACTTCAAAAGCATCCATTAGTCCATTTATTCAATAAAAACAATAAGAGCTAAGAATATTTCGCAGAGCTCCAAACCATATAGATCTACTTCTGAAACCAAACAAGACCATCGTCAGGAAAGAAGTGACACACGGGTGATTTTCCTGGTTGAGTGTTGAGCACAAAAAAAACAATATGATTTCGGTCCCAATTTGAGGTATCCATGTGACACATTCCAAGAGCTTCAAACCTCCATCCATTGTCACCAACCAAAGGAATCCTAAACAATCTGGTTGAATGATGAAGGTGGCAGTAATAAACTGCATATGCGTAAGGCACAAGATGGCACCCCATAGCCTTAGGGGTTGAAATCTCTTGAGGATTTTCCGATATGGTGTAGTTTTGCAGCATAGAAGTGTATGTAGGATCCTTGGAGAGATCCATTTTGGTGGCTATAACTTTGATATCAGTATCTAGCCCGAAAACTGCATGTGCTGAATCAATCAGGGAATCCATGGAAGTAGCACAGAACTTTGTTTCTCCTCTCAAGGGTTCAGCTTCACAACTTCCAATTGTTCTTTCCATGGTTTTTGCCTGCAATGACCCCTCCTAGATGGAGAATTGCTTGAGAATATTGGGAAGCTCGGGGGACGAAAACGGGATCAAATCAGATTCTTCTTTAGAGAGAAGGGGTGGAAGCTTTGAAGGCTCCTTCATGGGGAAATAAATGGGTATCTTTTGCCCTAGTTTGAGGTCTGCAACTTTGAAGAATTGTTGTAAATCAGGGTCATTTCGGTTTCTGTGAGAACCCGTGGGTACATTATCTAGGTGCACATTATCGAGGTGCACATTAATATTATCGAGGTGCACATTTATTGGGATTCCATTTTCTTGAAGAATCCTTGAACTTGTTTCCAATGGACTCTGTAAGAACATGATATATCTGCATTAGAGATACTCAATCCATATTTTTTTGTAAAGTAAGAACTCGATTAATTTAAATACTTTTCATATATAACTCAGATATGGTGTAAAATTTAAGATGATCGAGAAGAGATACCTGAAGCATAAGAATAGCATAAAAAAGAAAAATGATGGTGCCAACTTCAGCAAAAGAAGCCATCAGCGGTGCTTGTTTGATTGTTAGGATGATGACAAGTGATTCATTGAGTACGGATCAGAGGGGGGTCTTTATACATACTCCCTCCGTTTTTTTAACATTGGCACATCACTTTTGGGGTTAGAATTTAGGAGATGCTAAATGAGTGGATGAAATTGAATTGAAAGAAGAGAAAGTAAAATGAGTGGATGTAATAACGTTAAACTTGCCATAAATAGAATGTGCCAATTAAAAAAACACCCATTTTTAGTAAGTGTGCCAATGTTAAAAAAACGGAGGGAGTACAACTTTTGTAATGAACCTACATAAAATCTTTTTTCTTCATAAAAGCAATTATTGAAAATCAAAAGATAATGAAATGACTCAATGCTTTAATTAATATTGGACCTCTATTTTTCAGAATTTATTATTTATAATTACTTTTTTTATGTCAGACGGGATAAAATCTTATTAAATCTTTTTTGTCATAAAAGCAATTATTGAAAATCAAAAGATAAAGAAATGACTCAATGCTTTAATTAATATTTGACCTCTATTTTTCAGAATTTATTATTCATAATTAATTTTTTGATGTCAGACGGGATAGAATCTTATTAAATCATCAAATGGGAGTGCAAAACTACATTCTAATTATATAACTTAAAACTATTAGTTATCTAAATACGTTTTTAGTGCATCTAATTTATTTTTGTACTGATCTCTTAAAAATAATAAATTTGTATCCCAAAAGTAATCAGATTGTTCAATCGAATTCTCGAATTAGATTATATATAATAAATATTCAGTTACTTCTAATATATTAATTTTTGACTAGTCTAAAAAAATTAATATTACATTGAAGTAGACAAATAAGTAACCATAAATGTTAGTTATTGATACACTACAAGTAAAATAAGAAACTAACAAAGATACTCTCCTATCCCTCTATAAGTATCTTGTTTTACTATTCAGTAATAAAGTTTATACTTTTTAGATTATAAAAATTTAAAAATATATATATGTAAAAATTATCGTATGAGATCTTGCCATATCTATCGTATTGCATATTTTTAAAATATCTATTTTTATAATATTTTATTTTGCATAATTTAAGTTATTGAACTTATAAAATCATGCATAAGCAGTTAAAAGAGAACTGATAAGACCCATATATATATATATGAAGGGACCGAATGAATATTCACTACTGGGAGGACACTCCCATAGTCACCGGTAAAAACCCCTCATTGGTACCGGAATTTTCCCTGCTAGGATACCGATTCCTAAGTAATTCGGTCCAAAAAGTAGAGTTAATAGCACCAGTAAGTCATACTGGTTCTAAAATGGAGAACTAGTATGTTATGTATCAGTGCTGGAAAATTTCTTTACCGGTGCTCAAACCAGCATGCTAGTTACAGTTTTTGAGCACCGATAAGAAGGATATGTACCGGTGCTTATTTGATGGCATTGGTTTGGCAGTGTTCCGGTGCATTAAAATTTGGGTTGAACATGGAAAAATAGCACCGGAAAATGATTTTTCAGCACCAGCATAAAAAGATGTGGGGGGTCATTTTTTAGCACCAGTATTAGTTCGATACCAGTGCAAATTGTTTTTCAACATAGTTTTTGGAATAGGTACTTATAACAATAGCACCAGTAGGAGTGTGTTGATTTTGGCGCCAGTTCCCTAGGATGGTATTAATTTATAGCACCAGCTTTGATTTCAATTTGCAACCGGTGCTAATTTTGGGGAAAAATTACATGGGAAATTTTTGAAATTGTTGTGCCATCCCGGATCAACCACGAGGAAAAAAGGATTATAAATAATCCCATTGAAATGTCAGAAAAATTACTAGTCAACTAATGATGTAAATACGAATGAAAACATTGTACAAGAAAAGTAATAATGAAACGTCAATGTCAGTATACAACCATGCTATATAAATCCATAACCCACAAAATTCCCATCACCCATCCACACATACCAATCAACGAATTCGTTCAAATCTTCCTTGGAATTCTTTGCATAATTATTAACCCATGCCTTGCACCATTTGGCCGCCACCTCCTGAAGTGTGTAGGCATTGTATTGGCCTTAGTTCACTAGAAAAATATGTTTTTCGATCAGATTAATGTTACTTCATATGAAGGGTTTACTACAACGGAAGCCAGACACATATTATGTTATTTGTATTGGAGTTTCGATACTTAAGTTGATAGGATTGTTGGAAGTTGAGTCGAGGGCGAGCTCCTCAAGGAATCGCATGACATAGTAGCCGCATTCCCAGCTACTTTCTTGTTGTCGATGCTAAGATAGAATAAAAGAAAAGTTAATGAATAATTAGTGTACGCAAAGAAGAAAAAGTCTGAAGTATGTTTAACTATTTATGTTGAAACAGATATTGATTTAACTCTTTATGTTTAACTATTTAAAAAATAGATATCAATTTAACTTATATCGTAATATTTCTGATCCCCCGAGGTATGCCACCAAATAAATGGCGGTGTTTGAGTTCTTCATCGAGTCCCATATGAGGGCAACCGAGCATTTATGTCTTGCTCCTGACACAAGTTGTTCTTTCTTCCAGTGTTGGTGACACAAAATTAAATTATGCCACTGTTCATGGCCTCCGTTTTACTCCACAAGTGCCTAAAAGAGCACATGTCATTTTATGTCACGAATATGTTAACAAATAATAAACATGAATTGAATCATTTGGAATTTATCCCATCCACAATCTAGTTGTGCATTCGAGATCTATGTCATGCCATGGAAATTCCCGAGCTTGCCTCCAAACTCCAACAGTTGCTGGATACAAATGTCAGTTTTGCATGGTTTGGCAACTGTGGGTACAAGAAACTGGCTGTAATATACAACCTTCCTCGTAGAATTCATTTCTGTTACCTTTGCATTGCACAGGTTGATGAACTCCCTCATAATTGGATGGTCCCTTAAGGTGCATGTGTTTTTAATCTGCATGTAGTTAGTAAAAAAATGTGTTATGCGATAAGTAAATTTTCCAAATATATGTGGATGATTTAGTCATGAGCTATAATAGCATTACCAATTTCAGGGGTGAGATCGGTGTCGTGTCCTTTTCCTCCCCGGCCTGTAACTTGTGTTCGAATCAGAAGGTTGTGTGGACAAAGTAGGTAGATTTTGATTTAAAAAATATACATTCAAATAGTTAGAATATGTCAATAATAAAATATGTATTAGGAATAGTTTATTTGATATACCTCGTCATCGGGGACCTCAAGGAAATTACATTCTTTTTCCTCACTGTCATTGACAGGCAGTCCTTCTTTTCTTCACCAAGGTGTCTAAATCCTGGTTGATCAATAACTTTGGCTAGTCAACGACATGTCCGAGAGCCTTTTCGACATCGACGAATGTGTGGTTGGTTGACAGCAAGCCTACTTTGGCATGGAAAACTAAGTCAATCACCCAGACCCAAGCGATTCCACTTGCAAAAGAATGGGTGTGGCACTTTCTTTGGAGAAATCCCTTTGTTACCAGGGCCCTTGACCCGTCTAATTGCTTCACGAACAAATTTACCCTCTCCTCATTCTTTCATTAGTCTTAGAACTTTGTTCATAAGAATATATATATGAGCTATAATATGTAATAAACAATGTATTTAATGAAAGAAATAATTAATAATGGTAATCCATTTTTTTACCTGCTCATCGTCCTCCTTATCGCTTAGAGGACCATAAGATTTTTTCTGGGTCGCACTTACTTTGGGCAATGCCTTTTCCATGACGGACTTAGGACCATCCAAGCTCATTGGTATTTGGACCTCTCCAGCTGATGTGATCCCCTTGACTAGCTGGGAAAGGTATGACACCACTGCCTTCACCAATGGTTGGTCTGCTGTTTTCTGCTTTTGGATTGCTGGAGCGGGGATGAGCTACTACCATATTTTTTTCTGCTGTAGGACAGATGGGGAATGATAACCTCTTTAGGGAGGTTTGTTTAAACACATATGAGTTGTGAAATTTTTTCACCAAAACGTCTTTCCACATCTCTTCCTTGGTGTCATCGGGGATGTTATTCCAATGCTTGTGTGTCCTGAACTTGATTCGCCACTGGAATGCTTAGTGTATGTATGCAGTCAACACAGTCCAATTCTTCGTGCAAACCATGTCATGAAGCTTGAACCTTACTGGCAATGGATTATTCTCCTTGGCCAGCATTACCGACTGGCATGTGGTTGTACCATGCTTCTTGGACCACTATTTAATTTCAAACCTATCAAAGGTTTTTCCATGCTTCCCCCTCCCCCCACCTTGGAAATCATTTGTTCTGTCATCATTCAAGGTCTCCTATTATGCGGATGGAGACTCTTCGTCATTAGTGGAGGATGGAGGCTCTTCATTGGCTGGATGCTCTTCAACTGTTGCACCGGTGCCTCGTTTGTAATATAAGTGGAACAGTGGCTTGAGTGTCGTCCTCGAACGGTGTGGTTGTGTCTTTTTCGTCCAAAACTTTACAACTACTGCCTGACCCCTCTTTCTCTTCCCCTTTATAACCATTTTCTTACCCTTGGGAGGCATCTAAAAACCATATCCCAATGAAAAACACATTCCAATGCAACGACATTATAAAACTACTTCACTTCATGACAGTGGAAACTCACCTTGAATGAGAAGGCCGTAAGATTTGACTGGAGGATCGGTGGTGGTGCGGTGGACAAACCAGCAGTAGTGTAGTGGACAATAGGTGGAGGACCATTGGTTTTGCGGTGGACAATAGGCGGACGATCGGAAATGGTGTGGTGGACACCAGACAAAGGACCGGCGGTGGTGCGGTGCACACCAGACTAAGGACTGGCGGTTATGCGATGGACAACAGGTAGAGGACCAGTGCTTTAAAAAGACTTTGGTCGGAAAAATGAACGGCAGTTGTGCATTTAGACAACATGCCCAAAATTGTGTCGGGTCCAAGACTTAGGCAATGGTAGAGGGACTGATTAGCGGGGGGTCGGAGAATTAGGGTGGAGATGTGGAAGATGGCCGTATAATTAGAGTGGCAGGGGTGGAGGAGATGGTTGTGGAGGAGGTGATTAGAGCGTCGGAGTGGATGAGGTGGTTGGAGCGTCTGTGGAGGAGGTGGTTGTGGTAGTGGAAGCGTCCACTGAGGTTTATATATGGTATCTGATAGCACGGGTACATCAATAATACCGGTGCCTATAATAGGTCAAAGCAGTTGCTAGGAACTACTTTAAATGTATTTTTTTATTTTTCAACTTTGGGCAGAGCACAATGTGCTAAAAAACATTCTAAGTATTGAGAACTAGTAAACAAAATCGGTGTTATTTTGTACATAAAGCAGATGTACACAACTGCTTTAGCTGTATTTTTTATTTTTTGAATTAGACAGAGAGAGATTTGAAAATATAATTTTCTAAGTGTTGAGCATCGATAACACTTACCGGTGCTTAGCTCAACATAAAGCAGTTGCGCGAAGCTGCTTTGACAAGTATTTTAATTTGTACAGTTGGACAGAGAGGAAATGATCTATACTTTTTCAAAGTGTTGAGCACCGGTATACCACACCGGTTCCTTTTTTTTTAATGAAAACACCCGAGGGTGGGGGATTATATATTAAGGTTCCCCAAGCCTTAGTCAAAGATCAATAGGATATACATGAAGTGTAGCTTGTTCCATAGCTAGCGTTGAAGCAACATAGTTGCCTCCAAAGGTCCTACCATACTATATCTAGGATGTGTAACAATTATCCAAAAAGTAGAGTATAGTTATTGAAGTTGCAATCCAAATGAAAGAATCTCTACCCCTTGTGTTAATTCTTTCCTTTGGCCAGGCAACTTCAATCCCAAAATTTTAAATCTTAATCTAAAGAGTTCCCAACCAAACAGTTAGATTAATGAGTGAACAGACTAGCAGCTGAAGTATACTTGTTATCAGCTTCAGATTTAGTACTTTGCAAAAAATTGAGCTTCAGGTCTGTACCACCGCCAGAGCATAAAGAGCTGAGGAGTACAGTCCTGAAGGTGGTGAAGTACCGGGCAGTATCAAAGCTGGTGAAACTGAGCACCACCAGGCAACAAAACCACACCGGTTCCTAAACATAGTTGTACTAATTCTTCAAAAATTCAATTTTCCTACCCGTGGGGCTTGAAATTTTCAAATTATTTTCATTTCCCACAAAATTTGTAGCACCGGTAAGATAAGTAACGTACCGGTTCTAACATATCTTACAACTTTGATTTATTAGTTTTATTACCCCACACTTTTATGGATTATTTGGTTTACAAAATTGACCAAATAAATGTTTAATTCACAGTTTTAAACCGTGTGTGTGATGGTGCACACATTAATTTCTCATTTGAGCGATAGGGGATTAGATACTATACTAAAATTACATCAGCGCCCAATGAGTTTCTAAAACGTTTATGACCATGTATGGCTACTTGATGGGTATTAATTAGGTATCTGATATGCCTGGGAACATGAAGAGAAAATTAATTTTCACCGATTGTAGTCCCGAGGGTGATTTTTTTTTGCAAAAAGGCCCTCCAACTAAACACTCCAATTACACTAACTTACCCACGCATAACACCCATGATATCTCATTTCATTGGATAAAACTGAAGAATTTAAATAATTATGCAGTTGCTGGCACATGAGCTAAAACGCTTGTGTATGTTGTAGAGTTAGCAAGAGATGCTTACGTAGTGTTAACTTTGAGATTTCGGTGACTTTCATGGAGACTTATTATGACTCTATGACTGATATTAATTTAGATTTTTGGTTGTAGAACACATTATGGAGGTTAATTGTACAATAATATTCGAGAGGGTTTCAATTTGGAGTTACGAGTAAACTTTTTGTTTTTTGCATTTTAGTCCCTCCAAGAATGTTGGAATTATCAAAATAAAAAATTGGCAATCAAGAAATGAAATTCAATGTCTAGGAAATGTACTTTTGTTAACTGGAGTTGTCAGGGTGAAAGGAAGGTTGTCCTTTGTGAGATTTGAACTTAAACTTCATAGTTTTTTAAAATTATGAAATGACCCTAGCTGTTGTTTAAGGTGTTCCCACAAATCCAATGCACGTAAATCTTCGTATTCACAATTTTATCAGGTAGTTTCTTATACACACATTTTTAGATTATTTTCTACGATGCAAAAAGATGGCGTTGTAGTACATTTCGTGGTAATATGGTGCTCAAAATGTCCATATCGGTACCTATGATTCTGGGTACCGGTGCTAAATACTAAAAAGGCAGCTGTGTAGGGCTGCTATAATTTTTATAATTTCATTTCTAAGAACTGTATGAATATTGAATGGCAAAAATATTCAAAAATAGAAACCATTATTATCTAAAAATATAAACAGCAATGTTAGGACAACATCAGGATTAATTGGCAAGTTATGACCTTTCAAATTAGGACATTTCATGAATAATTATGGGAGAATGGTTCCACTTCATCGTTGCTAGCTTCATTGTCCTCATCATGTGATAAGAAAGGACTGATTTCCTTCACTGCTTCAGGAAACTGGTAGCTGATCACTTTACCCATGTGGTCACACCATCTCCTCTAAAATTGGCAATCCATCCGCAGAGTTTCAATTCCACTCTCAAGTGCGGTGACCCTAGACTCAATCAACGTCGCAGAGGTAGCATAAACATTCTATCAGAATTATTCAACATCAATTTGCATCATCGGATGACCCCATGTGTCGTTGTCATAGTCAGGTACACCTGCAAAAGCACAAAGTGAAGAAATCAGATGGAAAAAACCATAAGATCTAGACTTCTTCTTGCCCTCAGTCAGCGCCTGATGATTTCCTTCCCAGATATTCCAATAAAATTTTTTAATGCCATACAACTTGATTATCCTCATCTTGTACACTTCAGTGTTCACTGTGACAGGGTCGATACAGGAGGCCACAAAGTGATACCACACGTTCATATCTGGAGTTAATGATTTCTTTGGAATTTTTGTCCACCAAGGATACACAGGAGCTCAACATTGGTACCTTCTGTTGTGATGCACTGAACCAATCTTCTTGATACTTCATCATGCATATCATTACCCTCATTGATTAATGCAAACATATCATCCTCATCATCTTCGATATTGGGCAATGCATACAGTTCATTAATGGCTTGAGGGGTGAGAGGGACATATTTTCCATGACATAAAACTTTTTCCATGTTCAATCCACTCCTCAAATTTGCATAGAACTCAGCAACAATGGTCAATTTGAATGTGGGAGGAGTAGCACAAAGCTTTTCCCATCTCCATTGATGAATATTTTCTTGAAAGGGTAGATTTGTTTAAATTCCACATTTCGGATAATGCTTCCTCCTTCTGTAACTCTGGGCCAGAAACCTTGCCTCCTCAGACACAAAGCTCTCCTCCACCACCCTCAAGTACAAACCTTGTGAAGGTAAAGAGCACCCTTCTTTCCTAGTCCTCTTTGTTTGGGTTGGTGGCCATCCTATACATTGACATAGAGGTATTTTATCAAACACCTTATTTGCATTGACAATTTACTAAAAGGTCAACCATATTCGAATTACATCGTAGTACATTTGTACTTAAACAACAAGGATAATAGCACATTGATTATAAACCATTGATAATTGCCAAAAACAAAAGTGTACATATAAAATTCTAGAATCACCATTGCGAGGGAATTTCCACAATTTTGATATGAACTAGAGGAAAAACAAGGTTTTAAAACCACTGCAATGTTTAAGGAGTGAACGAATAGTACCTTTTTGAAGCACATTCATTGTTTTGAAGGATCTAGAGTTTGCTCTTAGTAGATGTGAAGAGGAGGTTATGGATGTTTAATAAAATCATGTATGGTTAGTTTGGTTTAAGTATCAGTGACTCTTTTTTACCACTGGTATCAAAAATCAATCACGGTGCTATATTACTAACGCAGCCCGACACAACTGCTCGCTAATCATTTTTATTATTCAGAATTGGACTAGAGAGAAACTCATAATTTTTCTGTCTAAGTATTGTGCACTGATACATTAACCGGTGCTTAACAACCTCAAATACCGGTGCAAGTTTTTAAAGGAAGCTCTACATAGCTGCTTCAACATCATTTTAATAATTTTGCGAGGACCATAGAGCAACTCATAATATTTCTGTCTAATTTTTTAGCACCATTATATTAATCGGTGTTTAAAAACCTCAAATACTAGTGCAAGTTTTTACAAGAAGCTATACGCAACTGCTTCAACATCATTTTACTTATTCAGGGATGGGCTAGAGAAAAACTCATAATATTTTTGTCTAAGTGTTAAGCATCGGTACATTAACCGGTGCTTAAAAACCTCAAATACCGGTGCTTAAACTCTGTTTTTCAAATACTCTGCCCCAAAATAGAGCAAGTGCCCTACTTTATAGCATCGGTATTCATTGTATTTACCGGTGCTATGAATAATCATAGAATTAATTTCTTGTTAAAAATTCAGTAATAAGCTACAATTTTCAAACATAAGTAAAGAATTTTGCCACAAATACTCTCTGGGCCAAACAAAACAGTTAAAAAAGGAACCCAAAAGTGATCGATAAAACAAACGGACCACCTTATATTTTTCCCTTTCAAAACAACATCACCACTCACAATATTTCCATTCTCGTCCACCCACAGTCCATCCCCATGTGATTGCCTAATTACGGATATTCCACCAATGTTCTCCAAACTAGGGAATGCAGACAAAAACTCTACAATGTCGGATTTGGCATGAATTTCAATTTCATCTTCAAAAAGGTATTTCTTGTCGTGGAGTACAACATGCCACTTCTCATTGCTTGGGTCTTTGATATAAAACACCTGGCAAGCTTGAGCTGCTAGGATGAACTTGTCATTCTTGTAGCCCACACGATTCAAGTCCACAAGCGTAAAACCCATGGGCGTCTCGGTACGTACCCCAAAACCATTTTAAACCCATCGGCACTTGAACACTACCACTTTAAACTCAGCATAATCCAACTCCCAAATCTCCCTGATGACCCCTATAAAATTCCATGACAGCAACGATTGGTTTTTTGTCTCTCTTTCTTGACTCTCACATGAATTCAGATTCCAAAAGAACCCCACTATTATAAGTTGTGTTCTTTCTGTCCTTGGACACAGTTGAAATTTTTTATCCATTGATATCATAGCCCTGGTGTCTTTTAACCGTGCAACCCGGTGTCCTTGCAAACACACGAAGTTTAGACGGCATCCCATCCACATTACAACAATTATAAAACCAATTAGCAAACATTGCAGAATGCTCAAGTTGTTTTGATGGCCATTCGAGATACATCTCTTCCAACATTGACATGTGCTCATCAACATACATATCAGTCTCACTACTATTACGCAAAATATAAAGATGAACTTTCCTCACTTCAGCATTTAATGGTGTGTATAGGGTACCTTTCGAGTGTGGGTTCACATTCTTCCGGCCACTGTGGACATGCTAGGGAACTCCTACTGCTATTTTCCCCGGAAAATTTGAAGTGCAATACTCAATGATCTCTTTCGTGACATACCTCTGGATAATGCTAGCATTGAGTCGGCATTGATTATGTAGATAACCCTTGAAGGCCCTCATGTGCCGCCCAAATGAGTACATCCAATGCATTCCAATGGGACCACATATTCTAATTTCCCTGAAAATGTGGACTACAAGAAAGACCATAATGTCAAAGAATGCCGGTGGAAAATACTTCTCAAACAAAAAAAGCACAAGTATTCCTCGTGCTCTAACTCATCAAGCTATTTTCTGCTAATATTCTTACGGAAAATGGAGTTGAAAAAGAAACACATGCGCATGATGCAGAATTTCACCTCTTCCTCCAGGACACCATAGATAGCCACAAGCAAGATTTGTTGCATTAACACGTGACAATCATGGGATTTCAATGCATTAAGACGCAATTCATCATTCAAAAATTGACTTACATTGGAACAGTAGCAAGATGGTACCTTGATTCCACCAATGTACTCACTGGCCGACCTCCTCTCACTGATAGAAAAATTGTAAGGGCCTGGTGGTAGGTACGTACGTTCGTTTACCTTTCACCTCTAGACTCTTATACCGAGTTCAACCGAGTTGTTCCTTGCATTCAAGTAGTCGTTTGTCTTACCATGAAGTTTTAGTAGAGTACCAATTAAATTCTCTCACACATTCTTCTCTATATGCATCACATCCAAACAATGGCAAACCTCCAGAGTCTCCCAATATGACTAATCAAATAATATCGATCTTTTCTTCCAAGGTTCCTCATTTAAGGCAACCACTTTTGATATATTTTTTCCTAGAACAACATTGAGCTCTTCACCTTGCTGTGGATGACAAACCCACTCAATAATCTTGGAACCTTCCTCCTCCCCCCCCCCCCAACAAAAATGAATGTCGTTATCTCATAACTTGTGCTTTGCTGGGACGAATTTCCTATAACCAAGATACACAGTCTTCCGACCATTTTTCAGCTGCATAAAATCACTTGCTTTCTCACAGATGGGACATGCCTTGTAACCCTTAACATCATAACCCGAAAGATTACCACATGCCAGAAAATCATTAATTGTGCAAAACATCATGACCTTCAAATTGAACTTTTTCCCATGATAACCATCAAAAACATCAACACTGTTTGACCAACAACTTCAAATCTTCACTGAGTTAGGCTAGATAAGTATCGATGTCATTTCCGGGTTGTCTCGAACTGGAAATCATTAATGGAATCAAAACATATTTCCTCTTCGTGCATAGAAAGGAGGTAGATTGTAGATACAATGCATAACAGGCCATGAGCTATCTTTCGATTACATATTACCAAAGGGATCCATACCATAAGTACATAAAGTCATTCTCAAATTCCTGGGTTCATCAGCAAACTTAGGATACCTGCTGTCAAAATTCTTCCACTGATCCCCATCTGTTGGGTGGCTAATGATATCACTATCAACAAAATCCCTATCCTTGTAGATGTCATATTTTTCGCATACACATCGTTCTTGAACTACCACTTCAGCTTGAAGACAATAGGAAGGTACCACAGGAAGGTATCACATGCATCTTTTTCATTTCATTTTATTTTCTTACATCCACGGCTTCTAACCTAATATTTAGAATGGGTAGAGGAGAACTTGTCTGCGTGGGTGTGTGAACATGGGATTTGAGGTCATTCTGATCTACTTACCATCACACCAGTCTTAGTTGACTTCGTAAAGTTGTCCGAGAGGTTACATGTAGAGATAGATAAATAGTAGCAAGCTAGGGTCACAAGAAACCCTAGTATCATGGATAAGGTACCTACGACCCTTAGGCCTAATTGATAGGACCCGAGAGAAGTAGTGCATTTGTGGTGGAAGCCTGTGACGTAATCGAAGGGGGAGAAACAGACCTAAAACAACAGTGTGACCTTGTTGTACTCCCTAATTACGATGGTAGCATTGATGAAGGGTTGCGAGAGTAGCCGCCATGATAGGGACGGGGAAGTGTATGCCTGATGTGTGTAAATTATGTTGTTTATTTTATTGGGATTTACTGTGATTTTGCAGGATTAATGTATACTTTAGGTGTTTGATTTCTCACATATCACGGTTTTTGGGTTTAAGAGGAATTAGGAGAAAGTTGGTAAGAAAGATGACAATTATGGCAAAGGAGACAATCAAAATAGAGAAAGTCTCAGGAAAGACGGCTTTTCCATAAGCTTATGGACAGTCCTCAGGGGCATTTGCCTTAAATGTTGTAATATTATATAAAATTTAAATATTGCATTTTATAAATTAAAACAAGTAATAATATGTATTTGAAGGTGAAAATATAAAAATATATGATATAAAAAAATATTTTCAAAAATTTTAAATTTTGTATGTAATTTAAGAAATGCAGTGTATAAGGTAAAAAATAAGTGGCATGTTCATAAGGTTATGGATAAGCCGCCTGTCAGGAGACCCACTCATCAAGAGTAGGTCTCTTGACAGGCAGTCTGTCCATAAGCTTATGGACAGGCCACTTATTTCTTACCTTATACATTGCATGTCTTAAATTACATACAAAATTTAAAAATTTTGAAATTATTTTTTTATATCATATATTTTTATATTTTCACCTTCAAATACATATTATTACTTGTTTTAACTTATAAAATGCAATATTTAAATTTTATAAAAAATTACAAAATTTAAAGCAAATGCCCCTGAGAACTGTCCATAAGCTTATGGAAAAGCCGCCTTTCCTGAGACTTTCTCTTCTTGAAAATATTTGAAAATATTTAATTAGATCATCCATTTCCTGAGACTTTCTCTTCTTGAAAATATTTAAAGATATTTAATTAGATCATATCTCTTCAAATCAGAGTCTAAAATTGGAAAGGCTTATATTTTGACTTGGAGATTAAATCTCGGTCGAGGACTTATATCTAGAATTTAAAATTGGAAAGACTTATATTTTGACTTGGAGATTAAGTCTCGGTCGAGGACTTATATCTAGAATTTAAAATTGGAAAGGCTTATATTTTGACTTGGAGATTAAGTCTCGGTCGAGGACTTATATCTAGACAGGGACTTTGTTCTGGGAAGGGAAGAGATATTTGGATACAAATATGTTTTAGTGGGAGTCTTAGTTTTCGTCTTCCAGACATATTACGCGCAGACCTTAAATTAGTTACGAAGACATTAGTTACTTTTTTGTTTTCAATTTTGTTTTCGCAGCAGCATGCTTCGGGGAATTCTGTGGTGAATAATTACTGGTATAATTTCCAGTGCGCAGATTTGGATATAAAGTCACAGTTTGGTAGTTTAGGTTTAGTATTTATGTTTTATTTTTATATTTTATATTTGATTAGTTTAATTATAATAAGTAGCTAATTCATAGACCGACAGATAATAACAAATATTAGTTTTAAATTGTGAGGCCTTATTGCATCATATTTGATTCTTGCATGTTCTTAATTGTTCTTGGTTAAATTTTATTTCTAAGATATTTTACCCTGATCAACTTGAATGTTTTTAGGATATTGCTATCTAATTTCCTCTGATACGTAATTGTTGGATGGGATTAGTAAGTAAAACAGTCTTATGAAAAATAGCTAACTAGCTAAGACTGTAATAGAAAGATGGGGAATAATTGAGTGTGTATTGCTATTTACTTTACTTTGGTATATGCTATATCGGGTTCTTTTAATACATAATGAAATCAAAATGTGTTCTGGTTTAGCGAAACCAAATAATTTCTGGGCTGGTAAGGGAAATAGTTATTAATCATAATTGCTCGTCTGTCGATAAAGTAAGAAAGAATTTGGGGGTTAAGCGTACCTACTTTTTTATAGCCGATAGATGTGTAGGAATTGATTCATTATTGCGCCTATTATAGATAATAACTAGTATGAGTTATTCTTAGCCGATATCATTTATCCATTTATTTATTTCTCCTTTTTATAGTCAGTATTTGCATTTTAGGGTTGTAAATCATTCTTGAAATTAAGGTGTGGTGCCATCACCAAAAGGTTTTCTAAATTAGTAGGAAAATAATTATTAATCATTGCTTCTGTTTCTCGTGGGAAAAACCATGCTTACCGTTGTACTAATTAGTATTAATCTGAGTTTGTAGGTTATTTGGCAAGTCAAGCGATGCTCACCAAATTGGCAACGCTGTCGGGGAGCAGTAAGTCAATTATTTTTAATTTTCCCTACTAATCTCTGTGTTAGTGTGTTTGGTTTATGAGAAGATCTTCCTGGCCGAATTTAATATTCGACCCAGAAGTTGAGAAGACAGCCAAGCAGAACAGAAAGCGAACAAAGGCGCGGAAAGTAGTTTCTGTGGAAACTCTTCAGTTTGGCAAACCCAATCCATCACGGTTTCAGTAACCACCTCTAATTTGGGAACTGATATCAAGATGGACAGAGCTGGCCAAAATCAGAATCCTGGGCAGAACCTAAACAATCCATACAAGTTTGAACTTAGTGGTTATAGTGAATATGATTCCCCCACTCCTATTCAACTGCCAGAGACCCAAAATTTGATTAAGATCAAGCTGGTGTTCCTGAACGTACTTCCGAAGTTCCACCGGAGAAGCACCAAAGACCCTTAATATTTTCTGAGTGAATTTGTGAAAATTTGTAAGGTGCTGTAGAGGCCATCCACCATGATGAAAGATCAATTCAATTTGGTGGCATTCCTATTCAATTTGACAGGAGCAGTCAATCAGTGGTTTTCAAGCCGGCCACCCAACTCCATTTCGACGTGGGAAGAATTAAAGAAAGTATTCTTGGAGTATTATTTCCCAGTCACAAGAACATATGCTATTAAGAAGGATATCACAAGTATCAAGTAGGAGTATGACAAACCATTGAGTGTTTATTGGCTGAGGTTCAGGAAGTTGGTGGATAGTTGCCCTAATCACCGAATGGCAAAAGGCCAGCAACAAGGACTTGGTGAACTCTTCCAGTAGTGGTGGATTTTCTCATCTTCGAGTGAATGAGGCCAGAGAAATAATCAAGAGGTTGGTGGATTCCAAGAAGGAGTATGATTAGCAGAATATCCGAATCTTGAAGAAAGTGTATCTAGTCCCAAACATGACGAATTTAAGGAGAGGATGGAAAGGATAGAGAGGAATATATCTAAGGTTATTGATAAGGTTGCGTCTGTATAAGAAGAGCCTTGTGATACATGTGGAGCAGTCAACCATACGACGTTGAAATGCAGTCTTACTATGGGAAAGATACATGTTCAAGCAAATGCTATGGGAAATTACAATGAGAGGTAGCAAAAGGGTGGTCTATATCCCTAAAATTTCAATCCACAATATATGGATCACCCAAACTTCCATTGGAGAGAACAAGGTCCCCCCAGCAGCCTCGGCATCACCAATGGCCCTATGTTCCACCAATGCAACGAGAAGCCCTGGCTTTTCCTCAGCCCCTGCAAGGTAGTCCAGAGAAATATTTTAATGAGAAGATGGATATGATAATTGTAATGATGGTGGAGCATTCCAAGAAGACCGAATCAGCCTTAGAGGAGCATGCACGACAAATTTCCCTCATGTCAAATTCTCTAAACAAACTCAGAAAGAAAAAATCAGGGTTACCTTCTCAAGTTTAGTTGAATCCACATGAGACGGTAAATATGGTCACACTCAGAAGTGGGAAGGTGGTTGATGCATTGACATTAAAATCCACGGACAAAGAAGAAAAGGATTAAACTGATGGAGGGTCCAGTTTGCCTAAACCGAACCCTACGACAGAAATTCAGAATCAAGAAATGGAGGAAAAAGATTATGAAACCACCGTACAATCTGAAAATACTGAGCATCCTGAGACCAGAGTTAAAGGTAAATCCAAGGTACCAGTTGAGGTAAGTAAGAGGTTGAGTTTACACGATCCTTCAACAAAAAAATTTCCTCCCTTCCCTCAAATATTAGAAACGAAAAAGGAAGAGCCTATGGATTTTGTATCAATTTTTGGGAAAATGGAGATTAATATTCTATTCTTGCAAGTCATAAAATCACCACCAATAAGCAAGTTCATGAAAGATTTTATTGCAGAAAAGCCAAAGGATTCAAGCAAAATCATGATAAGTGAATCTGTGTCAGCTGTGATCCAAAAGAAAATGCCTCAAAAGTGAAAGGATCCAGGGTATGTTTTCCTTATATTGTTACATAGGAAATATGATGATTGATGCTGCCATGTGTGATTTAGGAGCTTTGATTAATGTTATGCCATTATATGTGTATCAAAATTTAAATGGAGTTGAAATGGTAGATACTAAAGCCGTAATTTAATTGGCAGATAAATCTTGTGTATTTCCTGAAGGGTTGTTGGAAAATGTGCTTGTGCGAGTCAATAATTTTGTCTACCCTGCAGATTTTTATATAGTGAAAATGAATCATACTAATGATAAGGGAACACAAGGGGTATTTTTGGGTAGTCCATTCTTGAAAACAACAAACACCATTATTAATGTTGGTGATGGAACTGTTTCTCTTGATTATTTTGGGGATAAGTACACATTGAACATTGTTAAATCCATGAAGAAATCTATAAATGCTGAGAATGTGTTTTCCATTGATCAAACTGATCCTCTTGTCCAAGATTCTCTTGAGACTAAAATTCTGCAGGATAAGATGAAAATTTCAATTCCTACAAGTTCATACGAGGTAGATGTTCAAGACTTGAGCTATCAGGAGAGTCGCAAATTGATGGGTTCAGTGTACTCTTAGAAAGTGGTTCCTGGAACTAAAATGAAGCACAAAGTGCTTAGCCTAAATCAGTCTGAATTGGATCCTCAAAAAATTCTAAAGTGCGTATAGGGTCCAGTTTGGACAAACCAAACTCGTCCGCCAGACTAGTCTCATTGGATGTGAAAGACTCAAATTAGGAGTTGAAGTCGTTACCACCCGATCTGAAGTATGGTTATCGCAAGGGTGATGATACTCTTCCAGTGAATACGGAGATGCTCAAGTGTGAGAAAGAAATTCCTCTACACACCACCCAGCTCAAATGATAGCATATGAAAGTCTGGCCCAAGACTATAAACGATGGCGCTACTGGGTGGCAGCAAAATTGTTTCTTTTTCTTTATTTTATTTTTTTACATATATGTAAAAAAATAGAAAATCACGAAAATAATTTTAAAAAATTGGAAAGCCCGAAAAAAATAAAATTGTGTGCATTTTTATTCTAATTTTGTTTTTCGATTTTCTTGTAGGAGGAAGCAAAGATGATCAATTCAAAAGAGTGTTGATGGGCTGAATTCAAATAGTAGTGGACGATATAAGGGAGTGATATGGGCTGAAATAAAGGCCCAATTTTTCCTAGGGTTGAATGAGAGTGTTTGGGGTGGAATTGAAAACCCTAATCAAAATGAGGGTCTTGAGGGAAATTACATAAAAATTGTCAGCCTTGCCATCCCCAGGACTACAATTGGCCGCACCACCTTTTCCTCAAACCCCACATGATGTGTCCATTTTATGTGCATAATTTAGTACTTTTTGGGATCACTTTTGTGCTCTTTTGTTATCAAGAGCTTGTGTTTTACCTTTAAATTCTCGTAGGAGAGGTAAGAGTGACTTTACGCCTTTTACTTCTTCTAAGTGGATTTTGTGTGACAAAGGAAGAACATGGAGACTTGAAGACCAGAGACCATTGAATATCACCTTTTGAAGACTTTGAAGACTTGCTTCAAAGATTTGAAAACTTGAAGAATGAGAGGAATTATAGTGAATAAAAATGCTTGCTTCAAGAAGAAGAAAAAAAGACATGATTCTAATCTGCCACTCGCAACAAACCCATCGCGAGTTGAGACACACGGGTAGCCAGAACACAACCTTACCTTTTTTGTACTATAAATAGCATTCTCTTTCCTCTCTTTCGTAACTTCTTCTTCCACCCGAATTTGGTATTATTCTAACCCTAGTTTTCCATAATTTTCATCTTTGATTTCTCTTGTTTTATGTTTGGTTTGTTTGCATTAATTTGTATGAACTCTAGTAGCTAAGCTTCCAAGCCCATGTCTTAAGAACAATTTGTAGCCTATTTAGTACTCTTGCTATTATGCATGTATGGAGCATTAAATGTGTTTGTTAATGTCATTAATGTTCTTGAAAGCTTAGGTATATGAAATACTTGTATGATATGCTTGTTAGGTTTGGGGAAATGGATTGATTTCCCCTTTTCTTGATAGGAAATCCAAGAGTATGATTTAGAGTTTCACAATGATATTGATGTGTTGATAATTGTTAGATGAATGTGATGATGTTGAACTCGTTGTTATTTTTGTTTTAGGTAGCAAATGAGATAAGTCTATGAATGTCAATCGTTCTTGACTAATCTTGTGTAAATACATGAATTGGTTAAATGCTTAGACACGGTATAGTGTTTATAAGTGTTATCAAGCTTGTTGATTCTTCGTACTCAATGCCATCAATGGGATACTTTTAGTCATATTTCGACTAAGGGAGTGATTGGTGAGTTCTGACAAGAGATGTCGAATTCACTCTTGCAAACTACTATTTAAGAAGGATACAAGCTTAGTCTTCATGACAAGTAATGAAAGTAATAAATAGGTTGCATGTTCAATGATGGATAACAGGTTTGGAAGTGGAAGTCAATTGTGCTCAAGGTTCCGTTAATTGCTATTTGATCACCTTTTAGTTGTTGTTGTATGCTTTGCATATTTAACTTGCTTGATTAGTTAATTTGTTTTTCAATTCATAATTTAGGACTAAAACCAACAAAACCCCCTCCCCCCCTCCATTTACATGCTTTAATATATATCTATATATGCTTATATCTAGTATGTTTTCTCCTATATGTGTTTAAACACTTAGAAAGATCTGTATTCTTGTGAATGACCCCAACTTTCCATTATCTACTTAATTGTAGATAGGATGCATAAGGGCTTAAAAATATAACTTTGAGAGGTACGGCGACGACCTCCCAAATTTTGGCACCGCTGCCGGGGAAGAGGGCGTTTATTTTATGTGTTTGGGCATATTATGTGTGATTATGTACTAGTTGTAAATATTTGTTAGTTTTTTTTATTTCTTAGCTAACTTGCCATGTTCACTTAGCATAGAGACGTATTGTTCAAGTTCTTGGTGTATGGTTCGTACACTATCCTCTTCACAAGAACCCCTACACTACGACCCCGAGTTCGAGTTGAATTTGAGATGAGCTAGGAGGCTTTTTTTGGAAAGTGTGATAACACCCCTCATAGTGACCATTTTGTGGATACTTCTAGTTCTATGGAGCATCAACACGAGCAAGAATATGAGCATTGTGGAGGAGGGCCTCAACATCCTCCTCCCTAAGGAAGAGCACCTCCTCTCTAAGGAAGGGAGATTCCTTTGGGACAAGCCTTGTTAATGGAAATTATGGCTCCCAACCTTGACCAACAACCGATGTGCATTGAGTATCCATTGGTTGGACGGAATGGGCACTTTGAGCTAAAGACTGGGTTCATAAACATGCTACTTATCTTCCTTAGTAGGAAAAGGGAGAATGCAAACAAGTATCTCATCGAGTTCCATTTTTTGTGTGGTGGTATGATTTCCCATGAAGTAGGTGAAGAATTTTACAAGTTCAAGGAATTCCCATTCACATTGAGGGATGGTGCAAGAGATTGGCTCCATTACCTACCACCTAAGAGCATCAAAAGTTGGCTTGACATGAAGATGAAATTTCTGGCCAAGTACTTCCCGGCCTTGAAGTCCGCTGCTTTCAAGAAGGATATAAGCAACATCCTCCAATGGCATGAAGAATAACTCTTCGACTATTGGGAGAGGTTTAAGAAGCTTCTCGCGAATTGTCCGTACCACGACTATTCATAGGGAGATTTGGTCTACTATTTCTACAATGGTCTTCTTGATGAGGACCAAACATTGGTGAGGAGTTCTTGTGTGGTACCCTTGGGAACAAGACTTCATTGGAGGCTATGCAATTATACGAGGAGCTAGCGGAGGAGTCAAGGAACTTTAGCTCAAGGGCCGATTTGAGAAGGAGAAATCCAATGCCCACAAGTGATCCTTCCTGTAGTGGAAAGCTTGAGGACCAAGTGTCGGCCTTTGCTTCTATGGTGAAATCCTTGACCAAGCCCGGAAATGTGCCACATATTAAATTGTGTGAAATTTTTTACTCGGCACATCCTACAGACACTTGCCCGACTTTGCTAGATGGCTATGTCGAGGAGGTGAGTGTCATAGGGTATCAAGGTAACCAAGGCTACCAAGGAAACCAAAACTACCAACGTGCGCAAGGATATCAAAGAAATGAAAGGTACCAAGGTGCCAAGGCTACCAAAACCAGCCGTACTTTTGGGTAATCGTAATAACCCTAACCTCCAGTATGGAAACTATCAAGAAAGCCAAAACCCTTAGCCATATCGGCCTCCTCAACAACAATTGAGGCCACTTCAACAACAATTTCAAAGGCTCCAAGACAAGCCCCAAGACCAGGGGGAGAGCTCGAGGTTAACAAAAGATGAGGTGATGTAAGTCATTCACCAGTTGAGCATGTGCACAGAAAACGGCTAAAAATTGCAAGATGAAGCCAAGGCGAGCATCAAGAACTTGGAAACTTAAGTGAGCCAAATATCTCAAGTGGTAAATCGGATGGAGGCCCGGGAAAATGGCAAACTTCCTCCCAACCGAAGATCAACCCTCTACAAAATGTGAGTGCAATCTCATTGAGAAGTGGAAGGGAAGTGAAGGAGCCCCAAGAAAGGGTTGTTGTTGAGCAGATGGTTGACAAAGAAGAAGATCGTGAAAAAAAAAGGCTAAGGAGTTGGCCAAAGTGAGCAAAGAAGAGGAAATTGAGGTGGAGACATTTGTGCCAAGACCGAGATCAAATCCTGAAACCTCATCCCCACCACAAAAGAAGTCAAGAGGGGTGGAGATCCCTATCTATGTGCTGGAACCACCGTTTCTAGAGGCATTAAAGGATAGGAGGACACCAAGGACATCTACGGAGTCTTTCGTAGATGCGAGGTAAACATTCCACTCTTAAATGCTCTAAATCAAGTTCCTAGGTATGCTAAATTTGTTAAGGAATTGTGTACCATAAATAGGAAACAAACCTTGAAAGATAAGAAGAAAAGTGTGAAGAGTGAATGTGTCTTCGTCGTGTTTGATGATGAAATGCCCCCTAAATTTGATGATCCGGGAATGTTTACAATCCCTCGTGAGATAGTAGGCAAATGTGTTAACAAGGCTATGTTATACTTAGGTGTTTCAATCAACGTGATCCCATATTCCTTGTATGAAAAACTAAATCTAGGCACTTTGCACAAAATCGGGGTTGTTATCCAACTAGCCGATCACTCTAGTACATACACGAAAGGTATTTTTTTAAGGATGTGTTGGTGAAAGTGGAATCTTTGACATTTCCCGCAGACTTTTATGTTCTTTAAATGGAAGGTGACAATAGTACTAAACCCATTCTAGGAAGGAAATTTCTAAAGACTTCAAGGACCATAATTGATGTGCATAAAGGAACATTGACCATGGAATTTAATGGGTGGAAGATGGAATTTGATACTAATAATTCTATTGATCATCCTAGTAGATACCATCCTTGTCAAGCTATTCATGTTATTTATGATAAAGAGCAAGATGTAGCTGAGCCCAGAGATGGTAGTTCCTTAAATGTTTCCATAGATGATATTTTGAGTGAGCAAAGCCTAGCTCGAAGTTGAATCAGTTTGCTCTTTCGACTGTGATTGCTCTCTCGATCCAGCATTCCAGCGCCCCGATTCCCGTATGCAATACAGAAAGCGAGTTTATCCTTCTATTTCTATTATATGATATATCTCATGTCTTAGGGAGACAAGTCGTTTGATTTCAAATTTTCTTAGTACTAACTTGAAGGAAAACAACAATGGTGAATACACTCAGAAGAAAGAAACATCTAACACTTTTTTGTGTGTCTGCGGGTAAGCCAGTAAGGATGTTTTTCCCTCCTTCACTTGAGAAGACTTTGGTGGAAGATTGCAAACCACCACCGAAAGCACTTAATTGTTCATCCCTTAGAGAAGGATAGAAACCCCTGAATGCTCACGTGCTTGAGATCACCATGGAACAAAAGGATGAGTTATTGGAGATGTTAAGGGAACATAGAGAAACCCTAAGTTATTTGAAGAAGGTTTTGTTGGGGGATGATGTGAATCCCGATTGTTTTGACTCGGATTGGGGAAATGGGACCAATCATCTCGGTTCATTTTGTGAGGAAGCTCCAAATAAGGGGAGTGAGTCGTGCCGACGACGTTAAATATACTTGGTTTTGATCATCCAGATTGTCATTCGTGACTTTCCATTGATGTTGTTTGGTCTTGAGTTTTTGTCGTTAGTTTCACTATTTTGCTTTGTAATTTTCACAAGTTTTTCCATGATTTTGTAGAAATTTAAACCCTAGGCTTAGGATGGATGAAGAGAGAAATACAAGGAGTCAAGAAGGAAAAGCTTCGGAAAGGAATGAGAACCAGGTGGATTACCCGTCGCGACCACCTCGTTGCGAGTCGCGATGGGATCCAAGAATTTTTGCAAAATTTTGAGTCCTCAGGATCCAATTTTCACGAGCCACGATAGCCACATTGTGACAGACCATCGCAATCATGACTAAATCAGAAAGATTTTTGCTACAAAATGAACTCCCAGGTTCACTTTTTGTGACTTGCGACAGTCCTATCGCGAGTCGCAACATAATAGTCGTGAGTCGCAACACCAGCTTTGACCGGATGGTCCTTTTAACCTACCCTTTTCTATTCGCGATGAACACGTTGCAAGTCGCGATGGGCGTACAACCCTGTTTTAAAAAATGGGCAGAACCCCTTCAAATCATCATCTCCACCTTCTTCCCTTCATATCCACTTCCGTTCCACCAAATTTCCACAACTCTCTGGCCACCAGTCACCGGCGCTCCACCCTAAAATCAACCTTACACCACTCCCCAATCCATCTTACCAATCTCTACCCATAAACCGGCCTAGTTTGTTGAAGAACACAAAACCCTAGAATTTGGGGGTTTTGGGTTTTGTGATTTTTAGAAATCCAGATTTAAATTGGTTGTGGGCTTAGTTCCTTCTTCATCCTAAGCATCTAAGTGTTACATTACCTCACATTCTTGAGCTTCAATTTTGGTTATGTTGTATAATCTATTTTATGGGTCATTTTGTGGATTATGTGTGATGCCTTAGGGCTTTATATTTTTGGAACATTTTAGATTCTTGTGAATATATCATGCTTATGATTTGGTTTGATGGAGATCGTGTGAATATGTTGTGCTTATGATTTGGTTGGATGTGGGATAGCATTATGCTCATTTTGATTATGTTAATTTGCTCATGTTGGTATTGTGCTTGCATTGTGTTTACATTATTGCTTTGGTTGAGAATTTGGTTGTGGCTTGTACTAGAAATTAGGCACATTGGCTTGATTAAACATAGTTGATATTTGGATGCAATTTTATTATGCTTAAGGTGGTTTGGCCATAGCACTTGAATGTTAACATTATGAACGTACTAATGGTAGCTAAACTAGTTAGGCATGACTGTGATTATAGGATATAACATATTGGATGTTTATCTATGTGAGAACCTAATAGACTTCAAACTATGGGCACGTTGAATGTGACATGGATTGTATATGGAATTGTGGTTAGGACTTGAACTAGTTGGCTTGGATTTTATTTGGTTTGTGATGTTTGCAAAACTGTTTAAAATTGAGTATAATTTTGTGATATTGCATGTATGTATATTCCTGTGCATTTGACTTGTTTTATGTGGTTGTCAGATATGGCCCCTACCAAAAGACCTAGGGCTCCTCCACGAGATGGGCGCACTGCCGCTCCACCTCTACCTCTGCCAGCAGCTCCAGAGTCGAGCCATGTACCTCCCCATCCCAATAAGTACATGAGTTTGACTCGGATCACTGGGCCCTATGGGGAGAGGTGGGAAGCCTTGGTCAACCACTAGGTCAAGGAGACAAGTTTTGTTGATGTGCCTACACTGGACGCTCTTAGGCTCACCCTGCCAATCTGATGCCTCCTCGATAAAGGGGGGTTGGAGGGTTTCATGGGCAAGAGTGTCCCCTCCTACCGGAGATACACACTGGAATTCCTATCCAAGATTAGTATATGCAGCATGAGGAATGATCAACAATGCGAGAGGTAAATCACTTTCCACCTAGATGATATACCCTGAGAGATGACCATCTCGCAGGTTGAGAGAGCCTTTGGATGGGACACGACTAATATCCAAGCGAGGGTGGACCTACAAGCCCAGGAGCGATCGATTGAGGATGACATGCAATTCTGGAGCATCATCAACATGAGGGTGAAGTACTCCCATGACAAGAGAAGTGTTATCATCCATCCCGCACTGCGTTATGTACACGGAATTTTGGTCAGCACGGTGCTTTGCTCGACAAAGCCGGAAAATGTTCCGGACAGCGACATTCACTTCTTATGGCACTTGACGAGTGAGGGGTTGGGATACGGGTTATGGTCCGAGCTATGGATGAAAAGGGTTGTAGAGGTGGCTAGGAAGACAAAGAGGAAGATTTTGGTTGGAGGCATGATCGGCCTCTTAGTGGAATACCTAGGATTGATCCCACTAGCTGATTTTCCACACTTGGGGAGGCGCACTTCCTATCTCATCACTGCAGAGCGGTTGGTGCAATTTGAGATTCTTAGCACCATGCGTACCATGGGGATGTTTCATTGGTTATATGTTGCTAGGAAGGTCACCTTCATGGCACTTCCGTGCAGCCCAACAAGACAAAGTTGTAGTTTTATACACCCTTGGCGGACTTGGCAATTCCACCCAACTCCTCGTACAGAGAGGAATTTTAGCGAGAGCTCAACGACCTTGGTTCAGCCCCTGTCTAGCGTGATGATAGTAGCTTTCCTTTCACTGAGTGACACCAGCAGCACTCTTCATAGCCTCCACCAGAGACCGAGCCGATGCAGGAGGATTATGTGCCACCTCACTACTCCCAGTCTCTGCTCGATTTCTATGAGCATAAGATATAGAGAATGCAGGATAGATTCCACCGCCAGGACAACATGATATTGGAGCTCAATGTTTTTGTCTCCCAGAGCTTGATCAACATGGATAAGGAGATTGACCATCTGTCAGCTCGCATCAATGAGATGCAGTCCTAGGCAGTGGTGCCTGAGGCCCTGATCCTGGAGCAGAGATGCATAGAGCTAGGAGGCAGAAGAACATGGATTGGCTGGCTCATTTTCATTATTTTGGTGGTGGTCTTTCTTCCTCACAGCAGTGATTATGAGCATTATATTCTTACCCTTTCCATACTTCACTTTGTACACTTTTGCCATATTTTCTCTACATTGAGGGCAATGTAGCATTTTAAGTGTGGGGAGGGGTACTTACTGATTTCACTGCTTGGTTTGGGGACGTTTTTCTAGACTCGCTATGTTTAGGATATTTTTTTGCTTTGTTTTAGGATATTTTTCCCTTTTTTGGGGGTATGCTTTCCTTTTGATGTACTTGGATGATCTTATCTTTGATATTATTCTTAGCCTTAACCTTTGGAGAGCACTTTGCTACTTTTTTATTGGAAAAATATGGAAATTTTGAAATTTTTGGAAAAAAAATAATAATTCCGCTAAGCTGAAAAATCGAGAGGGCATCTTTGGCAACATTGGGGACACAGATAGGTCAAAAACACAAAAGGGTGACCTTGGTAAAAATGAGAGGCAAAATGTGCAGAAAAAGGTGAGATGTGAGCTGAAGAAATATGATGTGTGGCTAGGATGAAAACCTAAAAGGGCTCCTAGGCAAAATGAGGGAAAGAGAAAAAAAATGTTATGTGTTCACGCATTTTCCAACGTTAGAGTGATAAGGTTGCGGTAGCCATATGGATGGATTGGGTAGCTTGACATCTTGAGACCTCTTGGGATTGGGAAATTTAGCGGGTAAAACGAAGTAAGTTATGAAACTCTTGATTGTTGATATACTTCGTTTTTAGGATGATATATTGGTATAAAGTGAAGTGTGTGTTTGAACTTTATGCATGCTCTTAGCTTCACCTTGTACCATTGGATTTGGGATTGTCAATTCAAGATTGGGAGATGTTTTAGAGATATCAATGAATTGATAGGTTGATATGTTTTAGGTAGACTTAGGAATGGGGGTTGTGGGAAACTTCTCATTTGATCTTAACATTGGGATGTGTGATATTGAGAGTTTTGTGAGGTATTGACTTAGGAGAACAGTAGTTAGGATGTAGATACGTCAATTCCTTCGTGTGCTTGGATCTTTTCTTACTCGAGGCGAGTAAGGTTTAAGTGCGGAGAGGTTTGATGTGCCCATTTGATGCGCATAATTTAGTACTTTTGGGATCACTTTTGTGCTCTTTTGTTATCAAGAGCTTGTGTTTTACCTTGAAATTCTCTTAGGAGAGGTAAGAGCGACTTTACGCTATTTTACCTATTCCAAGTGGATTTTTCGTGACAAAGGAAGAACATGGAGACTTGAAGACCGGAGGCCGTTGAATATCACCTTTTGAAGACTTTGAAAACTTGCTTCAAAGATTTGAATACTTTGAAGACTTGCTTCAAAGATTTGAGGACTTGAAGAATGAGAGGAATTATAGTGAAGAAGAGTGCTTGCTTCAAGAAGAAGAAGAAAAAGGCATGATTCTGGAAAAACAAACATGAACCCATTGCAAGTTGCAACGCACGGGTGGCCAAAACACAACCTTATCCTTTTTGTACTATAAATAGCATTCTCTTTCCTCTCTTAATAACTTCTTCTTCACAACCATAGAGACCCTCCTCTAGCACCGGTTTTTTACCACCGGTTTTCAAAACCGGTGCTAAAAGTCTATTAGCACCGGTTTTTAAATTTTTAACACCGGTTTTAAAAACCGGTTTTAATTTAACACCGGTTTTTTTTAAACCGGTGCTAAATTTTACAATAGCACCGGTTTTGGAAACAATTAGCACCGGTTTTTAAAAACCGGTGCTAAATATTTGTAAAATTCTATCTTCCCGCCAACAAATTCAAAATAGCACCGATTTTAGTAAAAAATAACACGGTTTCAAAAATCGGTGCTAAAAATTAAGGAATAGCACCGGTTTTTGCAAAGAAAACCGGTGCTAAAACAAAAAACTTAGCACCGGTTTTTTGTAAAATTTAGCACCGGTTTAAAAAACTGGTGCTGAAATTTTAAAAAATAGCACTGATTTTTTAAAAATAGCACCGGTTTTTTAAAAATAGCACCAGTTTTTTAAAAATAGCACCGGTTTTTAAAAACCGGTGCTAAAAATTTTCTATACTCATTTTCCCTCCAAAGAAATAGCCCAAAATTTTAAAATAGCACCGGTTTTGAAAAAATTAGCTCCGGTTTTGGAAGAAAATAGCACCGGTTTAAAATTTTCCCGCCAAAGAAATTTCCCGCTAAAGAAATTGCAATTTTTTTAAATAGCATTGGTTTTGGAAGAAAATAGCACCAGTTTAAACCGGTGCTAAAAGTTTTTAAATTTTTCCCTCCAAAAATATTTCTCCCCCCAAAGAAATCGCCAAAAACTTCTAAATATTTTTTAAAATTTTTTAAATTTCATTATTTCCGCCAAAGAATTCAAAAAACTCGCTAAAAATTTCAAATAACCTTCCCAAAAATTTCAAAAGCGGGGAGCAGCTGCGCAGCCGCTCTAAGCTATATTTTTTTAACTTTTAAAATCGTTCACTTCTTTTGTTGACTTTAACTAATGACTAAGTTAAGTTAAATTAATCAACGATCAACCTTCACTGACCTCATATATACAAATAAGAATAAAATTTGTTTACATTAACTAATTAACGTTCAACCCTTAATTGATTTAGTATACATAAATACAACTTTAACAAGTTAACGGTGAAACTTTACTTTACTTTCAATATATAAACACTGATAACTAGGTCGACTTTGACTAATCAACGATCAACCTATACTTGACTTTCAAAATATAATCATTTAAAATAAAGTTGACTTTAACTAATTAACGGTCAAACTTTATTTGAATTAGTATATGATAAATACTAATAAAAAATGTTTGACTGTCTAATCAACAGTCAAAGCTTAGTTGACTTTCTATATATAAATACTAATCAACGGTCAAACTTTACTCGACTTTCAATATATAAACACTAATAACTAGGTTGACTTTGTCTAATCAACGGTCAAACTTTACTTGGCCTTCAATAAATAAACACTAATAACAAAGTTGACTTTAACTAATCAACGGTCAAACTTTATTTGAATTAGTATTTAATAAATACTAATAACTAGGTTGACTTTGTCTAATCAATGGTTAAACCTTACTTGACTTTCAATAGATAAACACTAATAACAAAACTGACTTTAACTAATCAACGGTCAAATTTTACTCGACTTTCAATATATAAACACTAATAACTAGGTTGAGTTTTTCTAATCAACGGTCAAACTTTACCCGAATCCCTCTCTCTATATAGAAATACTAGTGACTAAACTGACTTTAACTAATCAACAGTCAAACTTTACTCTAATTTCAATTTATAAACACTAATAACTAGGCCGACTTTGTCTAAACAACAGTCAAACTATACTTGACTTTCAATATATAAACACTAATAACAAAGTTGACTTTAACTAATCAACGGCCAAACTTTATTTGAATTAGTATATAATAAATACTAATAACTAGGTTGACTTTGTCTAATCAACAGTCAAACCTTACTTGACTTTCAATACATAAACACTAATAACAAAGTTGACTTTAACTAACCAACGGTCAAACTTTATTTAAATTAGTATATGATAAATACTAATAAAAATGTTTGACTTTGTCTAATCAACAGTCAAACCTTAGTTAAATTTCTATATATAAATACTAACCAACGGTCAAACTTTACTCGACTTTCCATATATAAACACTAATAACTAGGTTGACTTTGTATAATCAACGGTCAAACTTTACATGACTTTCAATATATAAACACTAATAACAAAGTTGACTTTAACTAATCAACGGTCAAACTTTATTTGAATTAGTATATGATAAATACTAATAAAAAATGTTTGACTTTGTCTAATCAACAGTCAAACCTTAGTTAACTTTCTATATATAAATACTAATCAACGGTTAAACTTTACTCGAATTTCAATATATAAACACTAATAAAAAAGTTGACTTCAACTAATCAACGGTCAAACTTTATTTGAATTAGTATATAATAAATACTAATAACTAGGCCGACTTTGTCTAAACAACAGTCATACTATACTTGACTTTCAATATATAAACACTAATAACAAAGTTGGCTTTAACTAATCAACGTTCAAACATTATTTGAATTAGTATATAATAAATACTAATAAAAAAACTTTGACTTTGTCTAATCAACAGTCAAACCTTAGTTAACTTTCTATATATAAATACTAATCAATGGTCAAACTTTACTCGACTTTCCATATATAAACACCAATAAGTAGGTTGACTTTGTCTAATCAACGGTCAAACTTTACGTGACTTTCAATATATAAACACTAATAAAAAAGTTGACTTTAACTAATCAACTGTCAAACTTTATTTGAATTAGTATATAATAAATACTAATAACTAGGTTGACTTTGTCTAATCAACGGTCAAACCTTACTTGACTTTCAATATATAAACACTAATAACAAAGCTGACTTTAACTAATCAACGGTCAAACTTTGCTCAACTTTCAATATATAAACACTAACAACTAGGTTGACTTTGTCTAATCAACGGTCAAACTTTACTTGACTCTCTCTCTATATGGAAATACTATGTTGACTTTAACTAATCAATGGCCAAACCTTAATTAACTTTTGATATATAAATGCTAATAAGTAATTTAACTTTAACTATTAACTAAGTTGCCTTTATAGTAATATAATAAGAGTAGGTCTCTTGACAGGCGGCCTGTCCATAAGCTTAAGAACGGGCCACTTATTTCTTACCTTATATACTGTATTTGTTAAATTACACACAAAATTTAAAATTTTGAAAATATTTTTTAAATCATTTTTTTCACCTTTAAATACATTTTATTACTTATTTTAACTTATAAAATGTAATATTTAAATTTTATAAAAAATTACAACATTTAAGTTAAATGCCCCTGTGGACTGTCCATAAGCTTATGGAAAGGCCGTCTTTCCTGAATTTTTCCCATATAATAATTATTGAAAATTCTGCAATAAAAAATGAAATTTAAATTTATTTATTTTTGATAAATCTAGTCCATTAGTGTACTTAGATACATTGAATCTCAGCCTTTAAAATCGCATCATATATAAGGAAAAACTGTTATCTCCTTCGCTGAAACCCTCCTCACTTCCCTTCCTCAACGGCGGAACTACACCTTCTTCGTTGATGGCTCACTCCCTCCACTCCACACCACCGCGAAGCCCCCGCTGTCGCGAAGCCCCCGCTGTCGCGAAGCCCCCGCTGTCGAGAAGCCCCCAACCGCGAAGCCCCTCCACCACCGCAAAGTGCCCCATCCGTCGAGAAGCTCCTTTCACCAAGAAGTTCTCCACCGCCGAGAAACCCTTCTGCGCTTCTACGAATCTGTCCCGTTGAAGTTGATGCCCTCCGCCTCTAAGGATCTGTCCGGCACCAGATCCGTTATCCTACAGCTATGCTTCCCCATCTCCAGGCCGCCACACTCCTTCCATTGTTCATCGCTCCTCCACCGTTCTCCGATCATCCCTCCTCTACCGTTCACCGTGAGTCATCCCTTAAGAGGGCTTGGGATGGATTCTCAAGTGTTGGTTCTCTTGGCCTTTTGCTTATAGGTGGCTTAAGTACTTCCATTGGTGAGTCATGTTTCTTAAATCAACTCTTTGAATTGGTTTTGTATTTTTTAAGCCATTTGATTGATCATTTCTGGTTATACATGAACATGGGTTTTTCCTTGATTATGTGTGTAAAGTATGGAGCATTTTGGTGCTTCTGTTTAATTGGAATGGCAACGTGTGAAACAAGGAGTATGTATAACATGTGTTCTGGGTTTTGAGTATTGGTGTTGCTTAGACATGTTTACATTTCTATTAGGTATGTAGAAAATGATATGATGAACTAGGCTGCTTGATATTCAGCATGCCTTTTGTGAATTGTGGATACTAGTCTAAAATGGCTCCTATCTCTGGTTCTAGTATTGTTTCCTTCAGTTTTTCCGAAGCACCGGCGTGACCTTGTACTCGGTTACACCATAATCCTAATGTCTTTACATTCCTAAGGGTTTTTGAGTTGTATGGTAGTTTTTGAAGAGGAGTGTTTTTGGTGGTTTAAATTTCAAAAAAGAGTATTGGTTCGCCCATGACATATCATAAATTAGGCTATTTTATTTTGTTACTATATTGGAAGTTGGACTTCTTTTTCTAGACGACTTATTGTAAGAACAAACGCCCACTAAGTGTTACTGTGTTTGCAAACACCTCAGACTCGGTTGAGTTTTGAAGGTGACTTGTCATTCTATAGATGATACATTACAATTTTGTTGCACATTAGTGGTTGCTGATACTCATCTTCTATATACTGCTTAGGTGCGTTGCTTTTGGTTCTTAATCAAGTTCTGGACATGAAGATGTTGGGCCTTCTACAGGTGATGCTTCTGCTTATACTGTTTAGTTTAAGTGTCTCAATTGGCTATGAATGTACTAATTTACTGTGGACACATTAAAATATCCCGGTTGCTAGATCTGTGACACCTACTTCTTCAAAGCATAATGTATTTCTAACTTTCCATTTGTGTACGCCCATCTTACATATCTTACATACTATAAACCTTCAAGGTTTTGAGTTTCCAAAAGGCTAATAGTGACGAATTCTATAAACACACACCCAATAAAGTTGCAATCTTCATGCCAGAGGTATTTATTCATTGCAGCTTTGTTTTGTTTTTGGCATTTCCAGAGTTGTTGGATTACTGATGCTTCTTTGCATTTCTATAGGACTCAACAATGCATATAGGAAACACACAGAGACTTGGTAGCAAGAAAACATTGTTGCGGACTCCTGATTGTGTCACTGCTAAACTGTATGAACTTTGTCGTATCATGTGAAATGCATGGTTGTTGGCCCATTTGTTATGAATGCTACAAGTTAAATGATGGTTTTTGAGGGAAAAGCAAACATATTTTGAGTCCCACTCAAATGAAGTTTCTGTTGATGCTTGATGATATGTTTCACTTTGGCAATTTTATGTTGTATTTTACTTTAAACATTTTTTTGCTCTGTAGCATATGATTTATGTGAGTAATATTGTTACAGTCATTTCATTAATGTTATGAATCAGCATAGGAAGAATATGATAGATATGTGTTTATCTTGGTGGATTATTTTATGTTTTACTTTACTGAATGTTGATGTGTGACTGAATCAAATTGAGTTATGTAGCCTCGTTAAGTACTCAAGGTTGATATACTGATATGAATGACTTTATTCTGGTATAAGCTTATGGCATGGTTTCCAGTGATCTATTGAATAAGCTTCTGGCATGGTGAGATTGATTCCTCTCCAAGGTCTCCGCCGCAATGTTTAGTCACATAGATTATTAGTTTTGTATCATAATTTTTTTTGGTTTTATTTCTATATTATCAATTTTGTGAAGTTAAATTTATTATTAAATTGATGTCCTATTAAATTGTTAGTTTCTTCCTCTGAAAGCTACAGCGTGCTCCCGCTTCCTTTGTTTCAGGTCTTCTCTTCTTCTGAAAGCTGCAGTGCGCTGCCGCTTTCAGAAGAAGGGATTTTTTTTATTCGTCATAAATATTTTAGCACCGGTTTTTGAACTAGTGCTAACGAAAAAGCCGGTGCTAAAATTAGCACCGGTTTAAAATCCAGTGCTAACTAAAAAACCGGTGCTAAAAGTTGGGATTTAGCACCGGTTTTTTTCCAACCTGTGCTAAAGTACCATCGCTTACTTAGGCACCGGTTTTGTTTTTGCGAATAAACCGGTGCTAGAACATAAAAAAATTGGTGCTAAAGGGTCTTTCTTGTGATAGTGCTTCCACCCAAATTTGGTACTATTCTAACCATATTTTTCCACCATTTTCATCTTTGATTTCTCTTGTTTTATATTTGGTTTGTTAACATTAATTAGTATGAACTCTAGTAGCTAAATCTAGTTCTTGGGAACAATTGACCAAGGCTTCCAATGTCTTAAGAACAATTTGTAGCCTATGTAATACTCTTTATATTATGCATTTATGGAGCATTGAATGTGTTTGTTAATGTCATTGTTGTTCTTCAAAGCTTGAGTATATGAAATACTTGTATGATATACTTGTTAGGGTTTGGGGAAATTGGTTGATTTACCTTTTTCTTGATAGGAAATCCAAGAGCATGATGTAGAGCTTCACAATGATGTTAATGTGTTGATAATCTCTAGATGAATGTGATGATGTTGAACTCGATGTCATGTTTGTTTTAGGTAGCAAATGAGACAAGTCTATGAATATCGATCGTTCTTGACTAATCTTGTGTAAATGCATAAATTGGTTAAATGCTTAGACACGGTGTAGTGTTTATAAGTGTTTCCAAGCTTGTTGATTCTTTGTACTCAATGGCATAAATGGGATACTTTTAGTCGTGTTTCGACTAAGGGAATCATTGGTGAGTTTTGACAAGAGATATTGAATTCACTCTTGCAAACTACTAACTAAGAAGGATAAAAGTTTAGTCTTCACAACAATTAGTGAAAGTAGTAAATAGGTTGCATGTTCAATAATGGATAACAGGCTTGGAAGTGGAAATCAATTGGGCCCAAGGTTCCGTTAATTGTTGGTTTAATCACCTTTTAGTTGTTGTTGCATGATTTGCATATTTAACTTTATTGATTAGTTAACTTGTTTTTCAATTAATAATTTAGGACGAAAACAAACCAAACCCCTACCCCCCCCCCCCCCCCGATTTACATGGTTATATATATATATATCTGTGTCTGTGTGTGCTTGTATCTAGTATTATTTCTCCTATATATGTTTAATCACTTGGAAACATCCCTCTTCTCATGGACGGCCCAGACTTTCCATCATCTACTTAATTGTAGATAAGAAGAATAAGGGCTTAAAAATATTACTTTGAGAGGTACGGCGACGACCTGCCAAATTTTGGCGTCGCTACAGGGGAAGAGGCATTTATTTTAAGTGTTTGGGCATATTATGTGTGATTATGTGCTAGTTGTAAATATTTGTTAGTTTTCTTCTGGTTTGATTTCTTAGTTGACTTGTCATTTTCACTTGATTTGGAGACGTATTGTTCGAGTTCTTGGTGTATGGTTCATACTCAATCCTCCTCATAAGAACCCCTACATTACGACCCCGAGTTAAAGTTGAATTTGAAATGTGCTAGGAGTTTTTATTTGAAAAGTTTGAATAACACCCCTCCTAGCGATCATTTTCTGGATACTTCTACTTTCATGGAGCATCAAAACGAACAAGAAGATGAGCATCTGGGAGGGCCTCAACATCCTCCTCTCCAAGGAAGAGCACCTCCTCTCCAAGGAAGGGATATTTCTTTGGGGCAAGCCTTGTTTAGGGACATTATGGCTCATAACCTTGACCAACAACCGATGTGCATTGAGTATCCCTTGGTTGGACCGAAAAGGCACTTCGAGCTAAAGGCCAGGTTCATAATACCCACAGTTGCAAACCCACCCAGAATGTCCCACCTCCGCCAAAAATGGCCAGAGCAACTCACCGGTGGTCTTGAGCTCAACTGGATTCAGTGGAGACATTCCCTACAGTTTTTCCACAGCCAACATCTACATCTCTGATGCCGAGATGCCAAATATGAAACAACTAGAGAAGCACACACCTCCACGCGCAGCTCTGCCAAAGCCACGCACCGCCTTTCTGCCGGATGCCACTAATGATTCCACGGCCTACGTGGCAATGAGCATACCCCTCTAAATAAGTTCCCTATTCCCTATTCCTTTTCTTTTTGTATATGTATTTTTTTAGTTCTTTTAGTTCTTGTTTTTGCTTATTATTGTGTCATCTATACATTTCTACTGAGCTTTCTTGAGGGCAAGCAAGATTTAAGTGTGAGGAGGTTTATGTGTTATGTGTTAGTGTCATTGTTTTCAAAATAAATAAAATATACAAAAATATTTTGATTTTTTTAGTCGAGTCAAATTCAACATACTATTCTGGATGTTATTGTTCTTTGATGGACTGAACTTGCTAGTGATAAACCTCTTGTGTGATATGTTTGGCTACTTGATACACCTCTAAAATTACTTGGTAAATGAGTCTAATATGATTGATTTAAATTGGCCAATATGATACTTGGGATGATGAAAAAAGACAAGTAATTGAACATTTTAGCCCAGTAAACGTGAGGTTTGAGCTACAGTAGAGCAGTCTCTTCATCAACATTTTTTCTGGGAGTCATAGCCCTACTTGAATTTTTTGGTGTGAAAATGATGAAAGGCATTAGGATTTAACCCCACAACTTATATTGTCTACCATACATCATCCTTGGTAAACCCTTTGAAGCCTTGGCATTTTTCTTTGCTTGAGCCACAGAAAAATGAAGCCAAAGCCTATTTGTATCCTTTTTTTGTCCCATATATATGCATGTTTGTGATTATGATAGATTTCTTAGATTATTTGTTGATGATGTGCTTTAAGAAATATCAATGAGTACCTTGACTTTGATGTGTGAAGTGACCATGTGGTAGTAAATTCAAAAGTGCAGTAGAATGATAATAAAAATGGTGATTTGGTGCTGGAAATTCAAATTAAATAAAAGAGGGTTGACGTGCCCAGAAAAAAGAAGAAAAAAATGATGAAAAAAAATCAGAAAAAATGGAAAGGAAAAAAAAATTCCAGCACAAACACTTAGTGTTTACAGTCAGTTTTAAGCAGATTTTTCCACTTTTATGGTGGTTGGAAATTTTTTCTTTGATTGAAGAAGTTTTGGGTTGAAATGAGCATGCATGTATATTTATATTTTAGCTTTGAACCCTTAGGACCTTACCTCATTTTTATTCCTCATAGCCCTGTTACAACCTTGAATAAAGACCTTTCTGATTTACATTGAAGGATTCGAGTATTGCCATGTGAAATTCATATATTTGAGTGACTTTCACTTATATCTAGAGCGAATGTGTGTAGCGTGAGAAATGTTTGATGCTTTTCTGATTTTGACTAGGTTGGGGGCTGGTTTGCATTGAGTTGAGAATGATTTACTAATGTCATTTGAAGGATGTGATAGTGTCAAGTATGTTATACATGAGCCTTAGTTATTAGTAAGGTAAAGTTTGTCTATGGATCAAGAAATCAATGATTGGTATGCTGAGTTTGATTGTTTGTTGGGTGTGTAGTTAGTGTCTTTTGGTTATTTTTCTTTTGAGTCATTTTCTTAGAGTCAGTTGGGGATACTTGGGACTTTGTGTAAACAACATGACTTGATTCTCATTTCATACTTGAGGGCAAGCATGACTCAAGTGTGAGGATATTTAATGTGTGTGAATTATGTTGTTTATTTTATTTTTTATTTTTAATTGAAAACACCCGTGAGGTGGGGGAGTTATGTATTGGGTTCCCCATGCCCTATAACAAAAACCAGATTATACATGAGTTGTCTAGATAGTTAGACTTAAGAGAAGAGAGTAGCCTCCGTTAACCTAGTAACAACTATACAGTGATATGTAATGATGAAGTAACGATCCGTAGGAGCGAATCTCCACCCCAAGTGTTAATTCACTCCCACGGCCAGGTTACTTACATCTGTTTTAGTAACAATCAAAATCCCACTGTCAGCTAGTAGGGGAATAGTAACAAAAATAGCAACTAAACTCCAAAGGTGGAGAGACATCAGCAGAGCAGTAGTACAGCAGAGCAGCAGAGCATCCAAAGGTGCCATATCTCTTTGTTCAGTAGATCAGTAGTACAGCAGCGCAGCAGAGCATCCAGAGGTGGCATGTTACTCTTTTTCATCAGCAGAGCAGAAGTACAGCAGCGCATCAGAGCATCTAAATGCATAGCAGCAGTGTAGCAGAGCAGTAGAGGTCGTTCATGATCTGTTAAGCCGAGAAAACCTGCCAAAAACACAAACAAAAACTCAGCAGTATCCATTCTAGAAACTGAGTTCAGTGAATACGAACAGATGGGACAGATTGTTGATCCAATGTAATAAGCCCTTTGATGTGTCTCGGAATGTTAGTCATTGAAATTATAGGACCAGAGTGAAAATGACATTTAGCCAGGGCATCAGCCACTAGGTTAGCCTCCCTGAGGACATGGATCAATTTAGCCCCTCCAAGAGCAGCTTTCACCTTATAGACTTTATCAAAGAGTTCCCACTTAGCTGAGTAGGGGTCATTTAACATAGAGACCGCAAGTTTAGAATCAGATTCTATTATAAATGTTTGGTCCAGATGAGAGAAAATCTGACAAACAAGTATAATGGCATCAATTTCAGCTAACAGTGGAGTCCTAGCTGTGGAGGAAGAGGTGCAGATGTATGTAGGATTGCCTAGAGAATCTCTAGCAATCAGACCTATCGAAGCTAAGTTTGGGGTCCAAGAGGCATCAACATTGATTTTGGAGAATCCTAAGTTAGGTCTAGTCCAAAAGATCTTTTCTAAATTAGGCTTAGGGGGAGGTCTGAATTTAGGAGATAGATGTGTAAGTCCAGGTGGAATAGGATTCGAATTGATTAATTTTGGGGGACACAGTTGGAGTGAGAGAAGGATCTGATCTTGAATCTCTCTGCAAATGGAAGATAAAGAAAAAGGCTTATTGTCCATGAGGAAACCATTCATGGCTTTCCAAAGTCCCCAGCAGATGAGTGAAGGCAATAATTTACAATATATGCTGTCAAACTTAGGTAAATCATCAGTATCCCAGAAAAGGGCAAACCTCTGGGGAATGGTATGGCAAAAATTCAGGTTAAAATGGATCATAGATGCAAAGTTTGTCCATACTGCATGTGCTAAATGGCAGTTAATAAAGAAGTGCTGTATCGAATCTGAGTGTTCACATACAGGGCATTTTGATGCCAAACTAAAACCACAGGTTATAAGCACCTCATCAAAAGGTAGAAAGGCATGCAATAATTTCCAAATAAAAATAGTTACCTTTTTTTGGTGAGGGATTTTCCAGAGAACAAAACTAGCTAAAGAAGTACCTGATTCAGCTGTCAAGGCTTTGTAACAAGATTTAAAATTGAAATTACCTGAACTTTCAGGTTTCCAAATCATTCTATCTTGTCTTTCCTCCAGGATTTGAGCCCCCTGCAAAAAAATAAAGGTATCATGCTCCAAGAAGGGGGAAATCTGGGCTAAAATTTGGGACTTATTATTAACAAAGTCAGCCACTGAAATATCCATCATATTTGATGTGATATTATCAGGAATGCAGTTTATTAGGGGGCCACTGGGGCACCAGTTAGCCTCTAAAAAGCTACAGCTCCCTTTGCCATGTATGATCAGTGAATTAGCTTCTGCAAAAGAGTTTACCAAACAAATCCTCTTCCATGTGCCAGATCTTCTGTATGAGGGTGGCAATGCCCAAATAAATTTAGACCATAAAGAAGAGCCATTTTGACATTTCCACCAGAGTTTAACAGAACTAGCCTTGACTATAGCCTTGATAGATCTAAATCCTAATCCATTAAATTTGGTTGGCTTAGCAATATCAACCCATTTTTTCCACACTCTCCTGTTTTTGTCCTGAGTTTTTCCCCAAAAAAATTGTGCTAGTCTTTTTTCAATAGCTTTAATTATACCTTTAGGGGGATTAGTAACTGACCAAATGTGTTGAGGAATTGAGTAAAGACAAGACCTTATCAAGACCATTTTACCTCCACTACTAAGCCATTTGTTTTTCCAATTTTGCAGCTTTTGGTCAATATTAGCTAATAGAGGATGATAATATCTCATTAAAGTTCTCCCTCTAAAAACTGGACAGCCTAAGTATTTAAAAGGAAAAGTTCCCTTTTTCATTCTTAGCACAGTTCTGACTTGATTTTGCTTAGCTAAAGTTGCTGTTTTACTTAGGTAAAACTCAGATTTCTCAAAATTGAATTTCTGGCCAGATGTATTCTCAAATATCTCAAGGAAAGCTTTGATTTTGATTAGATTCGACCTTGAGGCTTGCATAAGAATCATAGTGTCATCTGCATACATGAGGTGGGAAATCACAGGAATAGAAGCAGATGTTTGAAAGCTAGCCATTTTGTTATTGTTGAAAATGAAAGCTAAACTCCTGGAGAAAGCTTCAGAAAATAGATTAAAGAGGAAAGGAGATAGTGGATCACCTTGTTTTATACCCCGGGAAGCCTGAAAGAAACCTACGAGATTGCCATTTACCAAAACAGAAAAATATGCTTGTGACAAGTTATTCATTACAGCCTCTAAAAACTTTCCATTAAAACCAAATTTAAGCAAAATATTTCTGAGAAAGTTCCAATTAATCCTGTCAAAAGCTTTTTTCAGATCTAATTTCAACATACAATTAGGAGTTCTGTATTTCTTATCAAGAAATCTAATTATTTCCTGCAAGTATAAGACATTATCAGATATATCCCTATGTTTCATAAAAGATGTTTGGTTCGGGGAGATCAAGACTTCCATAAAAGGTTTTAGCCTTTCCATTAATATCTTGGAAAAAATTTTATTAATCACATTGGAGAGGCTAATCGGCCTAAAGTCTTCAAAAGAACAAGGGGTAGGTTTTTTTGGGATCATAGTAATCCATGTGCTAGAGATACCCCTTGGAATTGTTGTACCAGCAATAAAATCATTCACAGCACAGATTAGGTCAAATTTGATAATAGGCCAGCATTTAGAGAAAAATTTAGGGGAAAAACCATCAGGGCCAGGGCTGCTCCTCTTATTTAAACCTGTTATAACCTTTTCTAATTCAGATTCAGTGACAGGGCTAGCAAGTAATTGGTTATCCCCTTCCTGGATAATATTTGGGATCTGACTTAGGAAATGGGGGTAATAGGTCTCATCAAATTGTTGAGCAGGTTCAGAAAGTAGCTCAGAAAAATATTGGACTGCTGAATTTTGAATTTCTGTTTGAGAATCAATCCACTGCCCTCTTTCATTTTTTATCTTTGTGATCTGCAGTTTGCAATTTCTCTCTTGAACAGTCTTATGAAAGAAATTGGTATTATTATCACCAAGTTTTTGCCACTTAAGCCTAGCTTTCTGCTTCCAAAATTTTTCTTTTTCTTTTAGGCTCCTTAGAAGCAGGGCATTTTTCTCATTTAACTTAACCCTTTCAGCAGTAATGGGATTACTGTCAAAGATTATTTCCTGTAACCTCAGGGCTTCTTCGGCTTGTTTAACATTCTGATCAATATTACCAAATGTAACTCTGTTCCATCTCTTAAGAGTTTTCTTAAGTCTAATCAGTTTTAAATAGAATCGCATCATACCTGATTCAGCTAAGGGCAAATTCCAGCAGTCTTTAATTAGATCAGTAAATTCTATCCTCTGAAACCATGCATCAATAAATCTAAATGGTCTAGGAGAGACAGTAACCTGAGAGGATATGTGGAGAAGAAGTGGTGAATGGTCTGAGGTCTGCCTATTCAGTATTTGGATAGAGGAAGAAGAGAATTTAGTTAACCAGGACATGGTACTCAGACCTCTGTCTAATCTCTTAGATGTAGGATTTCTAAGTCTAGCATTACACCAAGTAAAGAGATTACCAACTGTTGGGATTTCCTGAATACCATTCGAGTTAATCCAACCATTAAAATCTCTAATACTCCCCAAAGCTGGGGAGCTAGGACCCCTATATTCAGACAAAGAAGTAATAGAATTGAAATCTCCAATAAAAATTGTGTCTCTCTTAGAAAGAGGTTGTAAATCTGTCCACAGTCTTTTTCTACCCTCCCTATTCCTGAGACCATATATAAACACTGCCTCCATATTCCAATTAAACATTTGATGCAGAAATGAGACATGCAGGAATTGTTCATGATGTGAGATCAGAGAGATAGATAAGGAATTAGTCCACATTAACCATATTTTTCCATTCTGTAATGTTAAATTTTGATCAAAAGGGAGTCTCTGCATATAAACCTGACAAAGACTATTATCATGCATTGGCTCAATAATACAAAGAAGCTGAGTTTTCTTAATTTTACACAGATTAGAGAGCCTAAGCATTGATGTATTCATCCCTCTGAGATTCCACACTAAAATATTTATATGAGGCTTAACTATCATAATTCAACAGATTTGTTACTTCTTGTTGCTGATCTGAGCATCATCTTATTTAATTGGCTAAGATAGGTAGCCTTCTTTGGTTTTACCTTACCTTGTTGCTTACCTGTAGAGGCCGAAGAGTTCAGATTTAGGTCTTGATTGGCAGGTTCAGATACAGTGGAGTGCTCAGCCTCCAGATTAAGTCTGAGATTGTTGGAACAATCTACAAGGTCCTGTAAAACAGAAAATCTATTCCCCAAAATACTGGGCTGGGAGAGAGATTCATTACAGTGTGGACTAATCATAGGGATAGAAAAATTCCCAACCTGTATATCATCTTTAGCATATAATTGTATCTTTGGTTTGGATAAAGCAGTGGCATGTAACAGTCTAGAGATGGAGTTATCTGGACTTGACTGAATATGCAAATTAGTGGGAGAAGAAGTACCAGAGATAAATTTTGACTGGGAAGGAGAGCTGTGTAATGGATCTAGATGGGTTCTATTGGAAGTTTCTACCAGGTTAACCATTAGGGGGGGTGGAGTTTCCTCAATTGGTTCAGTAATCAGAGGAGCCTTTTCAAATTTTTTCCCTGTAGGATGCCACTGTGGTTGAGGAAGGATTGGGTCCAGATTAATATCATGAGCTAATTCATCATTAGGTGAAATCTTAGCTTTACAATGAGACTGGGAGTGACCTAGTTTTAGGCAGTGATCACAATAAAGTGGCACATCTTCATATTCAACCTTATATTTTCTGTTGTTGCTTACAGAACCCAACCTAATAAACTGATTTAGGGGTTTCAATAGGTCTATTTCGACACAGAATTTTATAGCTGAAGGCCTAGTTAGCGAGTCAGTAGCTAGATCATTTTTTATAAAGCTGCCAATACTGTTCCCGATAGCTTCAATCGACGCAGTGTTATAGTAATACAAAGGAACCTCTCGAATTGTACACCAAATAGGGACTATTGGGGATTCAATATGGGTAGAGAAATCAGGTGTCCATTTTAAGATCTTTAGAGAGATTCCATTGAAATTCCACACACATTTCATCCAACATCTCTGGTAGTCATTAACCAATTCGAACCTAATTAGGACATGTTTGAAATCGAGAGAACCGAGTTGATACTTACCTTCGAACCCAATCGTTTTGAAAGCCTGCTCGAGAAGTTCCATCGATATCCTCCCTTTCGTGAACTTTCCAACCAATGCATTAGCGTAGTGAGCGGAAAGGGTGGCAATCTGGTCCTCCGAATACAGGCATGATGGGTCACCCAAATGATTAGTCTTAGGGATAATTTCAGGGTTATTGGGGAGGGATTTGGAAAGTGGCGAGGATTTGTTTTGTAGAACATAAGCAAAGGATTTAGGGGGATCTCCTTCAGCAGTAGTTGCGGCCATATTGGCCGGCAACAAAGGCAGATCGCCTTGTGCCAGAGGATGGCCAATTCCGGCAGAAAGCCGTTATCGGCGGTGGCAGATGAAGCAGATGAAGCAGAAAGCCGTTATGAAGCACAGTACTAAATTAAGAGAGAAGGGAGAGCAATGAGAGAGAAGTCGTTGTATTTGTTTATTTTATTAGGATTTACTATGATTTTACGGGAATAATGTGCATTTTAGGTGTTTAATTTGTCACATATCACAGTTTTTGGGCTTAAGAGAAATTAGGAGGGTGTTGGTGAGAAAGATGGCAATTATGGCAAAGGAAACAGTCAAAATTAATGTGTAGAAAGAGCAATTAACCATGGCAGCATATTTGCATAATAACCTTGGAGATATTTGAAGAGATTTAATTAGATTTTATCTCTTCAAATCATAATTTAAAATTGGAAAGGCTTGCATTTTGACTTGGAGATTATGTCTCGGTCAAGGGCTTATATCTAGACAGGGACTTTGTTCTGCGAAGGGGAGAGTTATTCGGATACAGATCAGTTTTAGTGGGAGTCTTAGTTTTCGTTTTGCAGAGACATTACACGCAGACATTAAATTAGTTACAAAGACATTAGTTTTTTCTTTTTAGCTTTGTTTTCGCAAGAGCATGCTTCGGGGAATTCTATGGTGAATAATTATTGGTTTGATTTCCGGTGCGCAGATTTGGATACAAAGTCACGGTTTGGTAGATTAGGCTTAGTATTTATTTTTTATTTTTATATTAAATATTTAATTGGTTAAATTATAAGAGTGCGTCTCTTGAAAGACGGTCTTTCCATAAGTCATGGAAAGACCAAAGTTTAAAGTGTAAATTAGAAGAAATTAAGATAAAATTTTCGGGCTGCATGAACCGGGTTATAAATTTCATAACTACTACATGTTGCATACTAGATTTTTAATGTTGCAACTAAGACCTTTTACCTTTTATTATTCGAATTAAATCCCGTCTTTCCATAAGCCTATGGAAAGACCGTCTTTCCCAAGACTTTGCCAAATTATAATGAGTAGCTAATTCATATATCAGAAGAATATAACAAATATTAGTTTTAAATTGGGAAGCCTAATTGCATCATAACTGATTCTTGCATGTTCTTGGTTGAATTTTATTTCAAAGATGTTTAAACCTGGTCAACTTGAATTTTTTTAGGATATTGCTATCTAATTCCTGCCAATACGTAATTGTTGGATGAGATTAGTAAATAGCACATCAGACTGTAATAGTAAGATAGGGAATAATTGAGTGTGCATTGCTATTTGCTTTTACTTTGGTATATGCTATATCGGGTTCTGTCAATACTTAAAGCTATCAAAATGTGTTCTAGTTCAACGAATACTTTCTGGGACCATTTTGGTAAGGGAAACGGTTAATTAATCATAATTGGTCATTTATCGATAAAGTAAGAAAGAATTGGGGAGTTAAGCGTACCTACTTCCCTATAACCAATAGATGTGTAGGAATTGCTTTATTATTGCACCTATGATCGATAATAACTAGAATGAGTTATTCTTAGCCGATATAATTTATCCATATATTTATTTCTCATTTTTAGAGTCAGTATTTGCATTTTAGGGTTTGAAATCATTCTTGAAATATGTTGTGGCATCACCAAAAGGTTTTCTAAATCAGTAGGAAGATAATTATTAACTATTGCTTTTGCTTCTCGTGGGATCGACCCTGCTTACCGTTGTGCTAATTGGTATTCATCTGAGTTTGTAGGTTATTTGGCAAGTCAAACGACGCTCACCAATGCCATTGGCCACACCACGTATTATGGACACTCTATTTGGTTTGCCTAGATCTATATGTGAATAAATCGAGGATAGAACCATTAGATTAACCAAGTTACTCAATGATTTCCCCAAGTTCTTAGCTTAATATTGTATTTGTGTTTTTACTCTCATACTTAGTAGTTGTTCATTTGATAAACCAACCCCCCCCCCCCGATTTGCATGTTTTCTTACTAGTTATTCCTTTCACTCGCTCGGATTGACGACCCGTACGAAGTTGTATTTGAGTTGATATATTAGACCTAGCATCTATGTGGACAAACCTAGGACTTACCGCTAACTACACTCTAGGTAGCGTAGCAGAGAGAACGGGGTGTAGAACTATAAATTTCTATCTTCTGACCACACTGCCTCCGCCTGAGTTAATTCTAAGCTAAGGTTTTAACTACCCCGGGGGGAGGTAGGTCAGAATTTTGGCAGCACTGCCGGAGATGCTATTAGTCTAGGTATCAATTAAGGCATAATGTGTTAGTAGAGTAGTTAGTATTGCTTTAATATTTTTCTTTTTTTTTGTTCTTTTTCTGAAGTAGGTATTGCTTGATTTCTTGGTTCAAACCGATAGCATGTTTACTTTGTTTGTGTTTAATTGAAAAAACAAAAAAAAATGGGAAAACACTCAACAAAAGATAATTTGTAGGGTGTGTCATTATGACCATCCTACGGACTGTTGCCCAAGGTTGAGTCACTTTAGGAGAAGAGAGGCTCAACGTGTGAGATTTTGTAGGATATGTCACTGCGACCACCCTTCGTCTTACTCTTTGATGAGAAAAAATGAGAGAGAGGTAAGAGTTGTTGGTTCTCAAGGCCGATGGGATCAAGATTGTTACTCATACCACGACTCTCCAAATTTGAGGTTTAGTGGTAACTCAAATTTGTGGTATAGAGATGCATGGGGAAACCAACACTTTGGGTTAGATAGTTGGATTTCACCAACTTACCCCATGCCCCAAAACCAATCCCTAGGATTGTTACTAAACTGGATTGTGTAGAAATTTTACAAGCTATAGCCAATGTGACCAAGAGTAGTGATTTACTCCAATCACAAATGCTTAGTGAGATTAACGATTTGGGAACTCAACTATTCTCAAGTAATGAGAAAATTGAAGGGGAATTCCTTGATTTGATGAAAAGGGAAAGCCAACTAGAAACCCAATATTTCGAAAATGAACCATCCCTAATTGAATGTGAAATTTTGATAGATGAATCTAAAGGGGATGGGGAATTTTTTATTGAGAGTGAAGATGTCGAGAAAGGGGTTATTGTACTTAATTTTCCGTATTACCTATTTTCACCCCTACCTCCACCTATAGAACAACACATTTTCGAAACCCTTAGAGAAAATCATAGGGAAGCCAATTGAATATGCTAAGCTTACAAAACACCTATTTCCCCGAAGGTTGACTCCCCATCTACTTTATCTTCCTCTTAGTAGATTCTTACCCCCACATCTTGATTTTTGGCTGTCCAAGGTGATGGGGTACAACCCGCACCTTATGGATAACATTAGGTTCATGCCAACCTTAAAAATACAGAGCTTCTCGGGAGGCAATCTGAGCTTAAAACAATTTAGATTAGTTTTGCATTTTTGGTTTGTTTTTCTATTTGTAGCTTCTTTTTGTTTTTGGGACACTATTACACTTAGTGTGCATGTTTGCTTTGAAGGAAGCATATGGTTCTTGGAGGAAGGTGAGCAACCGGGGAGTCCAACTCATGGACCATGTAGACGTACATGGTTAATGACACTCAAAATGGTGAACAAGGAGGAGAACCAAACCCCAAATTCATGGGGCATGTAGACGTGCATGACCCATGAAACTTACATACTTTCCTACACCTCAATCACCATTTCTTCCCTACCACCACCCAACCACCACCAATGTACCACCCAAAACCTACCTACCCTCAAAACCCTTGAGACACACACATCCAGACCTAAGAGGTAACTTTCCATTGTGATTCAATTCCTTATTCGATTTTGATGCATGATAGTGGTTAGATTGAACTTTCTTGATTAGAGGTTAGGGTAGTATGTTGGGGTGATGGTAGTTTGACTTTACATTCCATGATTGTGCCATCAAGGGTAAACTTTAGTGTTCATATTTCATCATAAGAGCTTTCCTATTTCGTTCCCTTGGCATATGTTCTTTGATTTTGTGTATACATTGAGGATAATGCAAGCTTTAAGGGTAGGAAAGGGGATTAGATAGCACTTATGTGTTTTTTAGCTGTTTCCATGTAGCTAATAGGTCTTCTAAGATCACTTTGATAAATTTGAAAAATGATAAAAGATTTTAAAAACCCGGACAAGTTGAAAACCCGAAAGGGCAACTTGGGTAACATTGGGAAAAGCCCGGATAGGTCGAAAGACCTAGGTAAAAGTGAGAGGCTAGACCCGGCTTGGCTTACGAGCCTAGGAAAAAATGAGAGGTCGTGTGGAAAAAGGTGAGAAGTGAGTACCGTTTGTGTGTTAAAGCTAGGATGAAAACCTGAAAGGGCTCTTAGGCAAAATGAGAGAAATTGAGAGAAAATAAAAAACTAGGTTGAATGCATGCTTTCGCGGTGGATTGTTTTTTAAGACGACTCTTTGATTTTTTTTTTGGAATCATTTTGGAAAAAGTAAGCTATCTTGACACTTATCTTTTTGGCACCTCTCACTGTGAAACTCTGTTGTGAACCTCTCTGACTCCTCCATCATAGAAGCTCACCTCTGTCGCATCGCTCCACTGCTTAAGCCCATCGCCTTTCACCTCCGCCATGTCCCTCCGCCACTTAAGCCCACTGTTGCTCACCTCCATTGTGTTGAAGCTTGCCTCCACCGCATCGTTTGTTGTTGCTGTGTTTATGTGCTACCTTTTAACCTATGTTATTTTTCTTTGCTATAGCTTGTTGTTTTACTTTGTCATTCGGAAGCTCGCCTATATATATTCACTTTGTTGCCAGAAACCTCAAGTTTCTGGAAGCTTTTTTTTTGGAACCTTAGATATAGCTTCTAAATTTGGAACCTATTTCAAACCCTAATTAAAACAAATTAAAGGGGCAAAAGATACCATATCTACAATACACAATGAAGAATACTTCAAAATGCATCCATTTCTTAGTCAATTATTCAATACTAGCAATTAGAGCTATGAATATTTCAAACAGCTCTAAACCATATAGATTTACTGCTGGTTAAATTATGGGCAAAATACTGATATGACCCTATGTTTTGGAGGTTTGAGCTAATATGACCCTGTGAAGTTGAAAAGTGCTATTGTAGCCATGTGGTTTGCATTGGAAATGCTATTGTAGGCCTGTGTTTTGCATCAGAAGTGCCAATATAACCTTTTGGCACTATTCCAACATTGACTTGCCATTTTTCGGCATTGAACATAACTGAAAAGACTAAAATAACACCAGTCTTAAAACATAAAATGTAAAGACAAAATTACCCCTAGTCCTTCCTCTTCTCTATAACACAGCGGCTCTGCCACTTCCGCCACTGCTGCTCTGCCACCTCTGTCACTGGAGTTTTCCGGAATCTTCCAAAATTCCTCCTCCACACCTCACTACCTCCAGCACCATCTCCGCCTCCGCAGCTCCACCATTTCCGCCACCGCCGCTCGACCACTGGCACCACTGGAGTTCACCGGAAACTGTCAAAATTCCTCTTCCACACCTCACCACCTCCAGCACCATCTCATCTTTGCCTCCGCCGCTCCGCCACCTCTACCACTGGTGTTTGCCAGAATCCGCCGAAATTCCTCCTCCACACCTTACTACCTCCAGCACCATCTCCACCTCTGCCGCTCCACCACCTCCAGCACCATCTCCACCTCCACCGCTCCACCACCTCCACCGTCGCCGCTCTACCACCGCCGTCACTGGAGTTCACCAGAATCTGCCAAAATTCCTCCTCCACATCTTACCACCTCTAGCACCATCACATCTTCGTCTCCGCCGCTCCACCACCTCCGTCGTCGCCGCTCCACCACTTCGCCACTGGAGTTTGCCGGAATCAGCCAAAATTCCTCCTCCACACCTTACCACCTCCAGCACCATCTCCGCCTCCGCCTCCGCCTCCGCCACTCCACCACCACCTCCGCCTCCGCCACTCCACCACCGCCTCCGCCGCCACCACTTCGCCACTGGAGTTTGCCAAAATTTTCCAAAATTCCTCCTCTATGCCTCACCACCTCCAACACCATCAGTCCACTAAACAATTACAGCCTATCAAATAAACAAAGAAACCCTCTGGTATCCTTCTACTGTGAAACAAAAACTACAATCTCAAAAACCAATCAACATCCAAAAAACTCAGCTCATATATGCAAAAAAACTCAACTCTTTGAAATTTAAAGTTCGAGGACGAGTAGGTAGATCTGAGTGATCAAAATGAAGTCTGCCACCACTGCCGCCCCGTCCCGCCACTATCGCCACCAGTGACGTTGCCTTACCTCGCCGCCTCACCACCTTTGCATCCCTTACACCACCACATCACAGTGTCAGCGCCTCACTAAAACCCTAGCCTACCTAACCCACCCCCACTGATCATAAGAACAAGGCCTTGAAGAGCGGAAAGAAATTCAACTTAGTATTACCTGGATATTTAAAATTAGGTAAGGTTATCAAAAGATTAATGTGATCATTCCATGACAAAATTGGAAGGCATTTAAATCTTGAGCACATGAATCATTCGTGCAACATGAAATAATAGCATGAAAGGTTTTTAACACTATATATAATATTAACTGAGAGAGTGTTGTATTATTGTAGATATGGCTAGAAAAATGATAAAATAAAATGACCTTTTCAAAAATAATAGTTAGGCATTACATTCTTTCAAATAGGCATCGTGCATGCAACACTAAACTCATTGCGTGTATGACACGTGCACACATAAAATTTAAAACAATACTTTTTTAGAGATATTTTTGTAATACTATAAAATTGAGAATTTCAAATATAAAAGTGAAAAAACATATGACAAACTTATCACTAACCTTTTTCATATAACACTAGAACCAGAGATATTCCGAATTCGGACCACGGGCTCAGGGAAGGGACGAAGAAAACTCCAGCGGAGATACCAACCCAATTTTCTTTACAGATTTTAGGGGTTTATATCTACAAATCTGGAGGTTTTAACTAAATAGTGGCACTAAGGACTAAAGGGTTGATGTCCACTCGCCAACATTGACGTCACTAAGAAGATACACTAGCAGGATTGATCATGAGACCAAGGACTTGAAGAGAAGAAAAAATTCAACTCATTTTTTTGGATCATTTAAAATGAGGTAAGGTAATCATAAAATTAACCGATCGTTCCAAAAAAATATTGCAAGCCATTTTAATCTTGGGCACAGGAATCATTCGAGCAACATGAATTAATAGTTTGCAAGGTTTTTAACACTAAATGTCATATTAACTGAGAGAGTGTTGTATTATTAAATACATGGCTGGATAAATGAAATATTAACATGACCGTTGTAAAAATAATATGGCTATGCATTACATTCTTTTAAATAGGCAGCGTGCACAGAACAACAAACTCATGGGGTGCATGACAAGTGCACACATAATACCTTTGCAGAGATATTTTTGTAATAATATAAAATTGAGAATTTCAAATTTAAAAGTGAGAAAACATATGACAAAGATTTAACTAACCTTCTTCACCGAACATCAGCACCAGAAAGCTTCCAAATTTGGACCATGTGCTCAGGGAAGGGACGAAGATAACTCCAGCGGAGATACCAACCCAATTTTCTTTAGAAATTTTAGGGGTTTATATCTACAGATTTGGAGGTTTTCACTAAATAGTGGCTCTAAGGACTAAAGGGTTAGTGTCCACTCGCCAACATTGACGTCACTAAGAAGATACACTAGCAAAATTGATCACGAGACCAAGGTGTTGAAGAGCAGAAAAAAATTCAACTCATTTTTTTGGATCATTTAAAATGAGGTAAGGTAATCATAAAATTAACCGAATCGTTCCAAACAAATCTGCAAGGCATTTTGATCTTGGGCACAGGAATAATTCGAGCAACATGATTTAATAGTTTGCAAAGTTTTTAACAATAAATGTAATATTAACTGAGAGAGTGTGGTATTATTAAATACATGGCTAGATAAATGAAATATTAAGATGACCATTGTAAAAAAAATGGCTATGCATTACATTCTTTTAAATAGGCAGCGTGCAGGCAACAATAAACTCATGGGGTGCATGACAAGTGCACATACCATTTCAGGGATATTTTTGTAATAATATAAAATTGAGAATTTCAAATTTAAAAGTGAGAAAACATATGACAAACATATAACTAGCCTTCTTCACCGAACATTAGAACCATAAAGCTTCCATATTTGGACCATGTGCTCAGTGAAGGGACGAAGATACCTCCAGCGGAGATACCAACCAAATTTTGTTTAAAGATTTAAAGGGTTTATATTAATAGATCTGGAGGTTTTCACTTAGTAGTGGCTCTAAGTACCGAAGGATCAATGTCCACACACCAACATTGACATCATAAGAAGATACACTGGCGGGATAAATCACGAGACCAAAGTCTTGAAGAGCAGGAATAAAATTCAATTCAGTATTTTTTGGATAATTTAAAATGAGGTAAGGTTATCATAAGATTAATGATCGTTCAAAAAAAACTGTAAGGCATTTAGATCTTAAGAACTGGAATCATTTTTGCAACATGAAATAATAGTGTGCAAGGTTTTCAACACTAAATATAATTTTAACTGAGGGAGTCTTTAATTATTAAATACATGGCTAGATTAATGAAATATTAACATGACCAGTTATAAAAATATGGTTAGGCATTACATTCTTTGAAATAGGCATCGTGCACTCAACACTAAACTCCTGGTGTGCATGACACGTGCACACATAAAATTTGAAATAATACCTTTTCGGAGCTATACTATAAACTTGAGAATTTAAAATATAAAAGTGAGAAAACATATGAAAAATATATCACTAACCTTATTCATATAACACTAGCACAAGAGAGCTTTCAAATTCATACCACGGGCTCGGGGAAGGGACAAAGATACCTCCAACGGAGATACCAACCCAATTTTCTTTAGAGATTTTAGGGGTTTATATCTACAGATCTATAGGTTTTCACTCAATAGTTGCTCTAAGGACTAAAGGGTCGATGTCCATGCACCAACATTGATGACACTAAGAAGATACACTGGCACGATTGATCATAAGACCAAGGTCTTGAAGAGCGGAATGAAATTCAACTCAATATTTGCTGGATAATTTAAAATGAGGTAAGGTTATCATAAGATTAACATGATTGTTCCGTGAAACAATTGGAAGGCATTTAAATCTTGAGCACATGAATCATTCGTGCAACATGAAATTATAGCATGAAAGGTTTTTAACACTAAATATAATATTAACTGAGAGAACATTGTATTATTGCAGATATGGCAAGAAAAATGAAATAATAAAATGACTTTTCAAAAAATATGGTTAGGCATTACATTTTTTCAAATAGACATCGTGCACGACACAATAAACTCATTGTGTGCATGACACGTGCACACATAAAATTTAAAATAATACCTTTTTAGAGTTATTTTTGTAATACTATAAACTTGAGAATTTTAAATATAAAAGTGAGAAAACATATAGCAAACATATCACTAGACCTGGCAAAATATAACCAAACCCAAAAACCCGGTAATAAATAACCGAACCGAATCGAACCGACATCCAAATAGTGAGACCCAATCAATAACCGGAAATCGAAATCACACGATTGAACCGTATCCGAACTTAAATTGTCAGACCTGATGGGACCCAAACTCGAATAACACCTGAACCCGAATCGAACCTGAACCAAAACCCGAAAAGAACCCGTACTTGGACCGAACCTGAATCTGAACCCGAAAAGGACCCGTACATGAAAGAAACCTAATCATACCCAACTACTACTCAATTCGAAATGAACCAAATTGATGTTAATCCAAATTTGAAGACATCTGGATTAATGTTAACTCAAACCGAACAAGACCCGAATATGATTGAATAGTGTGTTACAATTGTTACTGTCTAAAATTTTGACTTGATCATATTTAGTTGAAAATAACATTACGATTATAAACAGTGTTGATATGTTATTTAATATTAAAATATCACTTAATAAATTAAATTTATAAATTTAAAATGTGTATTAATAGCATAGTTAGATGAAATTATTTTAAGAGTATATTATGTATTAAATAAAAGAACACTGTCAATTATTAATTTAAAATTATTTTATAAGCTAAAATTAATATTGATTAGTTATTTTATTTATTATTAGAAAAAATTTCATACAATATTAACTTTTCGTTATTATTATTTTCTTTCAGAAAATTTATTTTCATTAAATTTTGCAAAAAAAATTAAATCAATATTTTCAATCATTCAATTCTTTTGTAAGAATATAAAATTACATCTAAAATAATATTGCATTTACGATCTATTTTTCTCTAATGCTTAAATTTAAAATATGCTTAATTAGTATAATTACTCCTCCATAGCATATCAAAAACATAAGTATCATGCCATACGATAATATATTGTTCATATATCTATTCAAATATATGGTTAAAGTTTGACAACTTTGAGTGAAAAAAGATTATGTGCATATTTGAATGAGATGGAGGGAGTAGTAGAAATATGCAAACTCTGCATTCTGAATTTGAATGAATGATAGTGCACAAAGTTGGCCAAGACTGTTTATGAGACTCATAATTTATAATTAGTAAATAGGGGATATTTAATTTCTATATAAAGTCGGCCAAGACTGTTTATGTAAAGTTAAATAGTTCTAAAGGGATTTATTGGTAATATACTAATATTTCACCTAATTAAGAAAAGAGTGCGTCTCTTGAAAGACGGTCTTTCCATAAGTCATGGAAAGACCAAGATTTAAAGTGTAAATAAGATAAAATTAAGATAAAATTTTTAGGTTGCATGAACCGGGTTATAAATTTTATAACTACTACATGTTGCATACTAAAATTTTAATGTTGCAACTAAGACCTTTTATCTTTTATTATTCGAATTAAACCCCGTCTTTCCATAAGCCTATGGAAAGACCGTTTTTCCCAAGACTTTGCCTTAATAAAAAATGAGCATGTCTTTCTATGAATATTTTCTTATCTTAATTTAATATGCTAATATTTTAAAATGTATCGCAAGCAATCATGAATTGTAAGTTTTTTTTATATAAAATTTAAATACTGTATAAGTTTATGGACAGTTCACGGTGATTTTTACTTTAAATGTTGTAAGTTTTTTTTATAAAATTTAAATATTGTATTTTTAAAGTTAAAACAAGTAATAATATGTATTTGAATGTGAATGTATAAGGTAAAAAATTAATGTTCTATCTATAAACTTATGGACAGACCGCCTGTCAGGAGAACTACTATATATATATATATTATAACTTGCAAGTTAACAAAGTCTTGGGAAAGACGGTCTTTCCATATGCTTATGGAAAGACGGGGTTTAATTAGAATAATAAAAGGTAAAAGGTCTTAGTTGCAATATTAAAATTTTAGTATGCAACATGTAATAGTTATAAAATTTACAACCCGGTTCATGCGACGTGAAAATTTTATCTTCATTTCTTCTAATTTACACTTTAAATCTTGGTCTTTCCATGACTTATGGAAAGACCGTCTTTCAAGAGACGGACTCTAGGAGTTTTGTGAGTTATGATCGACAACATAAAATAGAAAAAAAAAATTAAATACAAACTATTTTATTTTGTTCTTACATACTAATGTAATCTTTATGCGATAACATATACAGATCAATGTTTGCAATATGCATAAATGTCATATTCTTTACAAAAGAAAAAAAAAATTCATTTCAAAAAATTAAAAGTATACAATAAAAAAGTGACTAGTAAAATTATATATATATATATATATTAGATTAGTTCAGCTAAAGTATTTTTACAAAATTAATATATTAAAATTGTATGTTCATTATAATGACAATTTACTATATTTATTTGAACAAGACCTGAATTGAATATATTGGAATCCAACCAAACCCGACCCGAAAGAGAATGTACCCAAAAAGTACCAAAACTAAACAGACTCAAACCAAACCGATCCGAACCTGATTTAAAAAATGTAAAACTGAATTGTACCTGAAACCGAAACAACCTGAACCAAATTTGATCCGAACCCGATTCAAAAAAATTATACCCGAATTGTATTGAAATTGAAACAACTAGAACCAAACCCGACCCGTTCGGATATTTTTCAAAACTACCGAAAGACATCCGAACCTGAACACACCCAATCAAGACCCGATACCCAAAGATAAAACAATCTACCGAATCATACCCAAACCGATTGGGTCTCACTCGTATCCGACCGAAGAGACCCGTTTCCCAGGTCTATATATCACTAACCTTCTTCATATAACACTAGCACCAGAGAGCTTCCAAATTCCGACCACGGGCTCAAGGAATGGACGAAGTTACCTCCAGCAGAGATACCAACCCAATTATCTTCAGAGATTTCAAGGGTTTATATCTACAGATCTGCAGGTTTTCACTAAATAGTGGCTCTAAGGACTAAAGGGTCGATGTCCATGCGCCAACATTGGCATCACTAAGAAGATACACTAGCAGGATTGATCACGAGACCAAGGTCTTGAAGAGCAGAAAGAAATTCAACTCTTTTTTTTTGGATACTTTAAAAATGATGTAAGGCTATCATAAGATGAACACAATGTTTCCAAAAGAAATTGCAAGGCATTTAAATCTTGGGCACAAGAACTATTCGTGCAATATGAAATAATAGTGTGCAAGGTTATTAGTTGAGAGAGTGTTGTATTATTAAAGACATGTCTAGATAAATGAAATATTAACATGACCATTTCAAAAAAATATGGCTAAGCATTACATTCTTTCAAATAGGCAGCGTGCATGAAACAATAAACTTATGGCGTGCATGACACATGCACACATAAAATTTAAATAATATCTTTTTAGAGCTATTTTTTTAATACTATATAATTGAGAATTTCAAATTTAAAAGTGAGAAAACATATGAAAAACATATCACTAACCTTCTTCATATAACACTAGCACCTGAGAGCTTCCAAATTTAGACCACAGGCTCAGGGAAGAGATGAAGATACCTCCAGTAGAGATACCAACCCAATTTTCTTCAGATATTTCAGGAGTTTATATCTACAGATCTGGAGGTTTTCATATCTACTATAGGGTCGATTGTCTGTGAGCTAACTTCGATGTCCACACGCCAACATTAGCATCATGAAGAAGATACACTGGCAGGATTGATCATGAGACCAAAGTCTTAAAAGCATAAAGAAATTCAACTCAGTATTTGTTGGATATTTTAAAATGAGGTAAGTTTATCATAGTATGAACATGACCGTTCCAAAAAATATTTGCAAGCCATTTAAATCTTGTGCACATGAATCATTTGTGCCCCAATCTGAACTTTACGCCGCGCCGACTCCCCTTTCTAACATGAACTAATAGTGTCCAAGGTTTTTAACACTAATTATAATATTAACTGAGAGAGTGTTGTATTATTAAAGATATGGCTAGATAAATGAAATATTAACATAACTATTCCATAAAATATGGTTAGGCATTACGTTCTTTCAAATAGGAATCGTGCACGCAACATTAAACTCATAACGTGCATGACATGTGCACACATAAAAAAATACCTATTGAATGCTATTTTTGTAATACTATAAAATTGAGAATTTCAAATATAAAAGTGAGAAAACATATGGAAAACATATAACTAACCTTCTTCATATAACAATAGCACCGGAGAGCTTCCAAATTTGGACCACGGGCTTAGGGAAGAGACGGGATAACCTCTAGCGAAGATACCAACACAATTTTCTTTAGAGATTTCAGGGGTTTATATCTAAAGATCTATAGGTTTTTACTAAAGAGTGACTTTAAGGACTAAATGGTCGATGTCCACTCTCCAACACTAATGTCCACGTGTCAACAATTGGTGTCATTAAGAAGATACACTGGCACGATTGATCATGAGACCAAGGTCTTGAAGAGAGAAAATAAACTCAACTCGGTATTTGCTGGATAGTTTAAAATTAAGTAAGGTTACCATAAGATTAACATGATTGTTCCATGAAAATATTGTAAGGCATTTAAATCTAATGCACATGAATCATTCGTGCAACATGAAATAATAGTGTGCAAGGTTTTGAACACTAAATATAATATTAACTGAGAGAGTGTTGCATTATTAAAAACCTGGCTAGATAAATGAAATATTAACATGAGTGGTCTAAAAAATAAGGATTGGCATTATATTCTTTCAAATAGGCATCGTGCACCTAACACTAACGTCATGGCGTTGATGACACGTGCACTCATAAAATTTAAAATAATACCTTTTTAAAGATATTTTTGTAATACTATAAAATTGAGAAATTCAAATATAAAAGTGAGAAAACAAATGACAAACAAATCACTAACCTTCTTCATAGAACACTAACACCAGAGAGCTTCCAAATTTGAACCACTAGCTCAGGGAAGGGACAGAGATACCTCTAGCAGAGATACCTCTAGCAGAGATACAAACCCAATCATCTAAAGAGATTTCAGGGGGGTTATATCTGCAAATCTGGTGTTTTTCACTCAAGAGTGGTTCTAAGGACTAAGAGGTCGATGTTCGTGTGCTAGCATCGATGTCCACTCGGCCACATTGACATCATTAAGAAGAAACACTGGAAGGATTGATCATGAGACCAAGGTTTTAAAGAGCAGAAAGAAATTCAACTCAACATTGTTGGATAATTTGAAATGAGGTAAGGTCATCATAATATTAACATAATCGTTCCAAAAAAAATTGCAAGCCATTTAAAGCTTGAGCACGGGAATCATTCGTGCAACACGAAATAATAGCGTGCAAGGTTTTTGACACTAAATATAATATTAACTGAAAGTGAGTTGTATTATTAAAGACATGGCTAAAATAAAATATGAACATGAACATTAAAAAAATATGGTTAGGCATTACATTCTTTCAAATAGGCATCGTGCACGGAACACTAAACTCATGGCGTGCATGACATGTACACACGTAAAATTTTAAATAATACCTTTTTAGAGTTATTTTCGTAATACTATAAACTTGATATTTTCAAATATAAAAGTGAGAAAACATATAACTAAGCTTCTTCATATAGTACTAACACTAGAGAGCTTCCAAATTCGAACCACGGGCTCAGGAAAGGGATGGAGATACCTCCAGCGGAGATACCAACCCAATTTTTCTTTAGATATTTTAGGGGCTTATATCCACGGGTCTGGAGGTTTTTGCTCAAGAGTGGCTCTAAGGACTAAGATGTTGATGTCCACAAGCAAATATCGACGTCAATGAGAAGATACGCTAGCGGGATTGATCATGAGACCAAGATTTTGAAGAGCAGTAAGAAATTCAACACAGTATTTGTTTGATAATTTAAAATGAGGTAAGGTTATAATAATATTTACATGATCGTTCCAATAAAAATTGTATGCCATTAATCTTGAGCACGGGAATCATTCGTGCAACATGAAATAATAGTGTGCAAGGTTTAAACACTAAATCTAATATTAATTTAGAGAGTGTTGTATTATTGAAGTCAATGATAGATAAAAGAAATATTAACATGACCATTCCCAAAAATATGGTTAGGAATTCAATTCTTTCAAATAGGCATTGTACATGCAACACTAAACTTATGGCGTGCATGACACTTGGACACATAAAATTCAAAATAATACATTTTTAGAGCTATTTTTGTAATACTATAAAATTGTGAATTTCAAATATAAAAAAGAGAAAACATATGACAAACATATCACTAACCTTATTCATATAACACTAGCACCAGAGGCCTTCCGAATTCGGACCATGGGCTCAGGTAATGAGACGGAGATACCTCCAGTGGAGATACGTACCAACCTAAATTTTCTTCAGTGTTTGAAGAGGTTTATATCCACAGATCTGGAGGTTTTCGCTCAAGAGTAGCTCTATCGATTAAGATTTTGACTTCCACTCACCAACATTGATGTCAATGAGAAGATATATACTATCGGGATTGATCACGAGACCAAAATTTTTAAGAGCAGAAAGAAATTCAACTCAGTAATTGTTGGATAATATAAAATGAGGTAAGGTTATCATAAGATTAACATGATTGTTCCAAAAAAAAATTCAAGGCATTAATTTAAATCTTTAGCACATGAATCGGTTGTGCGACTTGAAATAATAGTGTGCATAAGACGTGTATATATTCAAAAGGAATATAGTATTTCAGAGTTATTTTTGTTAAGCTAGGGGGGATAAACTTCAACATTTATTAAGAAATTAGAATATTACTTGTAATTGTATTTATATTCTATTACATGTTCCTATCTTGTATAGGTATTCTGTACCACTATATAATATATCCTGAAATCATGAATACAGACACGCATTTATTACCCTTATTTTCTACATGGTATCAAAGCCTAAAATCCTGAAACCTTAAAAGAAAATTCTGCTACCTTTTCTCGAGCTCCAGCCACCGAGCCGACAACCGTGCGTTCTCCCACGTGCCACCGTTGTCGCCGTTTGAAGCTCGTTGTTTGCCTCCACATCGCCGACCACCGCCGCCGATTACTAGATGTCATCATCGACGATCTGTCCACTGCCCTTACTGATATGCATGTGCTGGTACTGACCTGCACGCGTCGTTTCACCAATCTCCACACACCACTTCCTGTTCAACGTGCCAGTGTGTCTTGCCGATCCAATCCGCTGCTGGTTATTGTACTCACTGCTGATCTGTACCTAATTTTGCACCATGTCTGCCTCCAGAAGTAATCCTAAAGAACATGCCCGTATTGATGCCGCACCTGAGGTTCTGAAGCTTCAGGATATAAGTGGTTATGATGTGATTGTGACTTTACTGAAGCAGTTACAGTTGCAGTTGCAATCTAGCCCTCGGACTACTGTACCTATTGGTTGTCTGTCGACTGATACTTTATTGGCTCTGGCTATGGTCCAAGTCTGCAAATTATACTGAACATGCTGAAAGGTCAAGAAAATTACATTGAATGGTCTAATGCAATGTGCCGCGCATTCCTTGCTAAGAACAAGATTGGGTTCATTGATGGATCCATTACCAAACCCTAGGGTGGTCATCCAGATGATGCTGATTGGCCTGGGGTTAATTCTACTCTTGTCAGGTGCATCTTGCAAACCTTGGATCCGCTGTTGAGATCTTCTACAAGCTCATTTTCCACAATTATGGAACTGTGGGATGACCTGAAGGCACAATTTATTCTTGGAAATGGTATAAAGGTTTTGAAAATGCAAGAGGCTATTCAGAGTTGCAGGCAGAATGGTCAGCCTATCGACATTTACTTTGGCAAACTGAAGAAGTTGTTTTCAGACTACCACTGCATGCGACCTCCTCTAGTTTGTGACTGTGAAGAGAGCAAGGCACTGTGCCATTGTAATATTTCTATTAGAGTCTTCCGAGAGAGAGAGAATGATTTGATCTATTAATTCATCTCTGGTCTCGACGAAGGCTTTCATACCTTGCAATCACATATCATAAGCATTAATATGATGCCACATGTCATGAAAGTGTATTTCTTTGTTGCCCCGGAGGAGAATCATCGAGCTGTCATTTGAGCTCGCGAGCGTTCTTCTAACTCCATGGCATATGTTGCACAATGCCCACCACCTACAAGTTCTTCGCCAGTTGTTCTTTGTGCATCTGACCGCAAGAATCTTGTTTGTACACATTGTCATCGCAAGGGTCGTGGTAAAGATTCCTGTTTCCAGATCATTGGTGTACCAGAATGGTTCAAAGAGTTGAAGGAGAAAGCCAACGCCGCCACGAGGACAACTCCAGCCTCTTGGCCGACCGCCACCACTGTGAATAGAGGATCTGCCATGAATCTTCCACTCCCACCATCGTTTTCCAGCACTGCCATGTCGCCGCCTGGCCTAGCGATGGTGGCTTCCTCTGGCTGTGTCCCTAATCGGTCTGATTTTGGCCCTACTATATCTGATGACCATTGGAGCATGACCATGCATTTATTTAATCAGTTCAATTCTCTTATTGACAATGGGCAGGTAAGTCTACTTTGCTATGGATACTTGATTCGGGTGCCTCATATCACATGACTGGTGACAAGGGTTCTCTTACTAATATTACTACTCCTATTGACACTGTAAATGTTGTTCTGCCTGATGTCTCTGTGTCATTTACTACCCAATATGGTTCTATTTTCTTTGGTGTTTCCACTCTTACTCATGTGCTATATATACCTACTTTGTGGTGCAACGTATTATCATGCTCTAAATTGTCATCTGCCTTAAAATGTCTAGCTTTGTTTTCTGAAAACCATGGAATTTTACAGAAAATCAGTACGAGGAAAGTGATTGGCATGGGCGAATAGAAGGGGTGGTGTTTTAGCTTCGTCTGCTGGATACTCGTGATCATCCTCCTATCCCGCAGTCTCTTCCAACAATTGCTTTTGTGTCTTCTTCTGATTTATGGCATCAGCGTCTTGGACATCCTTCCTCTAAGGTGTTGTCTTATGTTTCTTCTGTTTATTTTAGCACTGATAAGACTTATGTTCCTTGCTCTATATGTTATAGAGAAAAAAATACTAGACATAGTTTTCCATTAAGTTCTACAAATACTACTGCACTATTTAAACTAATACATTGTGATGTTTGGGGTCCTTATAGAACACTATCTTCTGGTGGTGCATTTATTTTTTAACTATAGTTAATGATTATTCCTGAGCTATTTGGGTTTATTTATTAGTGGCTAAGTCAGAAATAGCTTCTAGATTTTTGGAATTCTGTGCCTTGGTGAAGCACTAGTGGGGCCAAACCATACTATGTGTTCGGGTTGATAACAGGACTAAAATTTTCCTTTGAGATCTCACTTTGCTGTATCTGGGGTCATTTTTGAGACACGTATAGTTAATACACCACAGAAGAATGTCGAGTTGAAAGAAAGTATCGCCATTTACTCAATGTGGCACGTGCTTTACAATTTCAAGCTAGCCTTCCAATTAATTTTTGGGGAGAATGTGTTCTAACTGCTGCTTATCTGATTAATCGGACACTAACGAAGCATCTCAATGGTCGTACTCCTTTTGAGTTGCTCTATGGGAAAGCTCCAAATTACTCATCCTTAAGAGTTTTTGGATGCTTATATTTTGCTGCTCATGTTCCCAGATATCGTGACAAGTTTGCACGAAGAAGTTAGCATTGTTTGTTTATTGGTTACCCTGCCGGAAAGAAAGGTTATCTCCTTTTTGACCTAGAATCCTGTGTAATCTTTACCAGTCGGGATGACGATTTTTTTGAAGACCATTTCCCGTATTCCGCAACTCCAACATCAACCTCATCAGAAGACCCCGGTGGTGCCACCACCTCACCGCTGGTCTCCTCATCGTTGCTGCCAGAGTCGCATGACCCCTTACCTCCAGCCGCCACCGGCCACTCGTCATCGGCCCCTGCCAGTTCTCCGATGCCAATCGTCATCAATCCTCCACCCCCAGCTGTTACTGGTCCCCTATCGTCTGTCGCTACCGGTCCTCCACTGTCGACTCATCTACACCGACCATTACTGGCACCGACCCACCGGTGCTCACTGGCCCATCCCCAACTGATGAGGTTCTGTCGCTGAATCCCAACCAGATTTTTCATTGCCAGCGATGCCACCACCTCACGCGCTGCTGGCGACGGAGTCCTACGCCCCTCACACGCCGCCTGCCCAGTTTCCACCTATTAGATAGAGTATTCGTGTTTGCTGACCTCCTCCTTATTTGGAAGATTATGATTGTGATGATTATACATGTGTTCTTACTACTGAGACCCCCCTCCTACTGCTACATTCACTCATGCGCCATCACTATCCATAGGTGTTCTCTATCATCTTACTGATTATGTAAATTGTGATAATTTTTCTAGTTTGCATTCTAGATTTTTGGGTGCAGTAACATCTAGTGCAGACTCTACCACATATTCTGAGGCATCACAACATGCTCATTGGCGAGATGTTATAACTGAAGAGCTTACTGCACTTGAGCACAATCAGACTTGGACTTTGGCCTCTGCCCCTGGATAAGAAGGTGATTGGTTGCAAATTGGTTTACCAGAAAAAGTTTAACTCCGATGGTACTATTGAACATCATAAGGTGCGCCTAGTGGTTCTCGGGAATCACCAAGTTGAAGGGATTAATTATACTGAGACATTTGCTCTGGTTGCGAAGATGAGTTCTTTTCACCTATTCTTATCGATTGCGGTCATTTGTGGTTGGGAACTGTATCAGATGGATGTCCATAATGCTTTCCGACATGCTGATTTGCATGAAGAGATTTTTATGCGACCCCCGCCAGTCTATGTCAGGCCCCATGGTCAGGTATGTCACCTTCAAAAATCTCTTTATGATCTTCGCTAGACTCCTTGAAATTGGTTTGCCAAATCGGCTTAGGCTTTACGAGCATTTGGTTTTATTCAGAGTAAGGTAGATTACTCTTTGTTTGTCTTTTCTCGTGGATCGGTTTCTTTGCATGCTCTGGTTTATGTGGATGATTTGGTCATTGATGGTAGTTCTTCTGCGCTAATCTCTGAGTTCAAGGAATACTTGAGTTCTTGTTTCCATATGAAATATATTGATTTACTTAAGAATTTCTTGGGCATAAAGATTGCTAGAAAACTGGGGAGGATGTTTGTTTCGTAAAGGAAATATGCCTTGGACATTTTATCCATAACAGGTTTATCTGCTTCTAAACCGACTGACTTTTCGATGGAGGAACAACATTATCTGGCACGTGTTGAGGGTCCAGCTTACCATGATCCCAAGCGGTACAAGCGTCTGGTTGGGCGCCTGATATACCTGACTATCATATGTCCTGAGCTTAGTTATTCGGTTCATACACTTGCACAATTGATGAAGTATCCTTGTGTTCCTCATTGGCAAGTTGCAGTTTGTGTGTTTCACTACCTGAAGAGTCATCCTAGTTAAGGTTTATTTCTCTCTTCCAGTAGTGCGTTACAGTTGACTGCTTACTGTGATTTAGATTAGGTTGCATGCCCAATTACCCGACGCTCCCTAGCCGGATGTGATGATTGGTGATTCTTCGGTTTCTTGGAAGACCAAGAAGCAACCTACGGTTTCTCGGTCCCCCGCTGAAGCGGAGTAACGTGTTGTGGTTGTTACATGTTGGAGCTGTTATGGCTTAAGTCTTTATCGAAAGACTTAGGGGTTATGCACACTTCTCCTATGCGACTATTTTGTAACAGTCAATTTGCTCTTCATATTGCGGCAAATCCAGTATTCCATGAATGCACAAAGCACATTGAAGTTGATTGTCATTTTTTTCAGGATCTTGTTCAATCTGGCACTATTGTTACTGAGCATATCTGCACGTCAGACCAACCTGCGACTTGTTCACTAAGGCTCTTGGACGTAACCAGTTTAATTCCCTGCTTGGCAAGTTGGACATTTCTGATCCTCATGCTCAAACTAGAGGAGTAGTATTAAGAAATTAGAATATTACCGGTAATTGTAATTATATTCTATTGCCTTTTCCTAGCTTGTATAGGTATTTTGTACCACTATATAATGTATGATGAGATCATGAATATAGACACACATTTATTACCCTTATTTTCTAAAACATTAGAAGTGAGCAACTGGACTTCGGAGAAATATTTAAAATGATGGTTTTGGATGAAATTTTTCTAAGAGCAGGTCTTCTTACATGCGGCATGTCTATAAGGTTATGAACAGTTCACTTATTTCTTACCTTATACACTGCATTTGTTAAATTACATACTAAATTTAGAAAATATTATTTTATATTTTATATTTTCACATTCAAATACATATTATTACTTGTTTTAACTTAAAAAATAATATTATTTAATTTTTAAAAAAATTACAACTAAAAGCTCTTGTGGACTATTTGTAAGGTTAAGAAAATGTCGCATTTCCTGAGACTTTCTCATTTTCTAATTTGGAGAAATCATTATTGTAGATTTTGAACCGTATAGTGCCGCATGAACCATAGAGTGTTTTGGGAAAAATAAGTGTATTGGAGATTAGTAAGGGAAAATTAGGATCAAGCCAAGAAAATGGGGTTGATTCTAAGGACCATGAGCAATAATCGAAGGTAATTTTTTTTGAGATATAAACGGAATGTGGCTGTGAAGAAAAAAGTGGAAAAGGTGCGGAAATGGTAAATTAGTTTTTCTTAAAACGGGAAAGTCGTGTAGATCAGTGAAAACAAATCTAGATAAAAGGAAGTAAATATGAGGTGTCAGGAAAGCGGGATTGATCATAGGTTCAAGGTTTTAACACCAAATATAACATTAACTGAGAGAGTGTTGTATGATCAAAGACGTGGCTAGTTAAATGAAATATTAATATGACCATTCCAAAAAATATGTTTAGGCATTAAATTATTTCAAATAGGTACCGTGCATGCAACACTAAACTCATGACATATGCATGACACATGCACACATAAAATTTAAAATAATACCTTTTTAAGAGCTATTTATGTAATATAGTAAAATTGAGAATTTCATATATAAAAGTGAGAAAACATATGACAAACATATCACTAACCTTCTTCATATAACACTAACACTAGAAAGCTTCCAAGTTCCAACTGCGAGCTCATGGAAGGGATGAAAATACCACCACCGGAGATACCAACCCAAATTTTCTTCAGAGATACCGGGGGTTATAAACACAGATATGAAAGTTTTCGCTCAATAAGGCTCTAATGACTAAGGAGTCGATGTCCATGTGCCAACATCAACGTAAATGAGAAGTTATATTGGCGAGATTTATCATAAGACCAAGGTTTTTAAGAGCAGAAAGAATTTCAACTCAGTAATTGTTGGATAATTTGAAACAGAGTTTTTAAATCTTAAGCACAGGTCTCGTTCGTGGAACAAGAAATAATAGATTTTAAAACACGTGCATAAATTACATTTTAATGGAAAACAGTATTTCAGAGCTATTTTTTGTGAAGTTGGGGAGGATAAACTTCAACATTAGAAGTGAGCAATTGAACTTTTGATATGAATCTTCTTGCGAAGACTCACGATTTGCGGAATTATATCTTTGATCTAGTGAAGGGATCTGCAAACCCGCACTATCTCGCACGAAATTCAGGAGTCTAGCCCTCGGGGTACGCCTAACTTCGACTTGCTCTCTAACTAGCCCTCAGGATCAGATTGCAAGGTTTATTGATACTTAACTAGCCCTCGGGGTTAAGCAACAATGGAATAGCTCGCAAATGAACCCAAAAGGTTGTATATTTTATTGATGAAAGGTTCTTAAATTCATCCATAAGGTCTCCCCTTTTATAGGGTTACAATCTTGCCTCAAACCCTAATCACAAATGGAAACGGAATCGACTTATGGCAGCTTTAAGAAGCTAAAACCATATCTAACTAAAATACCTAAAATAAATGGTAATCTAAGGTAATCAGGTTGAATTCTTCAAGAAGTAACCTTGAAGAATATTACCTTATCTAATCTTACCAAATATAATTCTAATCAGAATAAAACTGAATATACTAAACCTTAATGGACTGTATTTTTGAAATTCAGCTCTTCAAAGCCCACATGGCCGAGCTATCAGTCCAATAAACCCAAAATGACATTATTTTACAGTGATCACACTACCTCATTAAAAACCCAGTGGGAAAAAAGAGTATAGTGTTCTTCATGATGTCTTCAGTTTTTCGACAATCTTGAATAATGAATCCAAGATGTCGATGGTGACTCCTTCTTCAATTCTTCATCATAAAGGCGATCAATCAAAGCATTTAAAGCAGCATCTCTAATCTTAGTCCTTGACCTAGTCATAGGTCCTGCCATATCACTTTGAGGATCTCGAACATATCCTTTAAATGTTTGATCAAGTCGTGGAATGTCTTCATTTATGGTGGTAGTCGTCTTGGCATCTCCATCATTCCCTCCGTGGTCGAAAGGTTTCGCCCTCGAAACTGAATCGTCTTCAAATGTAAATGGAGATAAATCAGCAACATTGAAGGTCGCACTAACACCATAATGATCTGGTAACTCAATCTTGTAAGCATTGTCGTTCACACGAGCCAACACTCTAAAAGAACCATCTCCACGTGGACTCAACTTAGATTTCCGAGCATTTGGAAACCTCTCTTTCCGCAGATGAACCCAAACATAATCTCCTACGTTAAACCTCATCAACTTGCGGCTTTGATTAGCTTTATCAGCATTCTGTGCATTTAAGCATTTGATATTCGTATCAACTTTGGAGGAAGAGAAAAAAATAATTGAGTTGGGTTTTAACCTTGTATGGCTTGATAAATTTTATAGTGTTTGAGGGGAAACATTATGAGTCTCAGAGATTATGGAGGGAAAATTAGGGATCAAGCAGAGAAAATGGGTTTGATTCTATGGAACATGAATCGGGTTTGATGGACATGGATCAGGGGAAAAGATCTTGATCTAAGGGAGGAAAATAATGGAATTGGGAGAGCATGATTGATCGAAAGCACAAAGTTCCATAGAGGAAGGGTTTGTGTAAGTCATTGGATGTTAGATTCTGTAAAATTTAATTGAGTAAAGAATATTAAAAGATTTTTAAAAAGATGTAAGACTTTGAACTTGTAAACACTGGCCCTATTCGAACGACCTTAAAATGAAAATGTGCATGACATGTGCGTTTTACAAAGTAATCATTAATGAGAATTTATATTTAATACTTTAAAATGGCTAAATAAAAAAATATAAATAGATTGGTATACACTAAAAAAAATAATGATGAAAATTAATATATTGTCCCTAGCGCCATTCACTTCCGATACCACCTACCTTTTTCTTATATATATATACATAAAGTGGGATTGATCTTTAGTACAAGGTTTTGAAGAATGAAAATAATTTTATCCCAGAGAATTTTGTCTCGTTGAAGATGTTATTAGGTTAAGGGAAAATATTATTAGGCATTACATTCTGCCAGATAGGCACCTTGCATGCGGATGTAAAATCATGGCATGCATCATGCGTGCACAAGTAACATTTAAAAGAAAACCTTATTTGGAGCTAATTTTTGTAAAACTAGTAAAGTGGTAATTTCAAATTTAAAAGAGAACACGTGAACTTAAAGAAGGAGCAATGTGATGGTATTATATTAATTGTTTCGTTTACGCAAAAAAAAAATTGATTAGGGTTCTTAACCTTGTAAAGCTTGATAAATTCACCCTTTTCATTACCAAAATTGCATATTTACATCGTCTCTCCTATTCTATTCTTCTTCTACCATAAACTTTACACATTTTCCCCTCAACTTTGGCTTCATCCACGCTCTATACACTATGCAATCTATTATCACACTTTTCCAATCCGTTCCATGTTGACATGTGTTAAAGCTTGTCTCATTCATTCCTTCATCGCCACAGCTCATAAACTGTCTCTGTAAAAGCTAACTTCAAATTTTCAGAATTTGCTCCTTTCCTGCTGTAGGTTTCCATCATCCAACAGCTTTCCTCCTTCCATCCTTTTGGCTCCCTTTCCACCTGCATCCATTTGAGCACATCCTTCCAAACAACCTTGAATTTATTGCACTCCAGATCATCACAAAAAAGGCACTTACCATCAGTTGTGATGCCAAACTTTGACATCTGATCTTTGGCTAACAGCCTGCCATGACATGCCTTCCATAGAGTAAATTTGGCTCTCAGCCTGGCATCATTATCAAACAGCAGCTTCCTCCATGGCACATCCTTCTTCATTCCCCTGATTTCCTTGTATACTGTACTGACCTTATACTTTGTTTTGGTCAGTTGAGTTCTCCACTGCTTCAGTGAACCTGCTTTCTCCCTGCATTTCATAACTCTTTTTATCATCCAAGAGCGGTTACTGGGTAGAATAGCCTCCATAGCATCTTTCTCCTTGATATAATAGTTATGAATTCATTTGATCCAAAGACTACCAGTTTTCCTGCAAATATTCCACAAGGTTTTAATCATCACAGCCTCACTCCAGTCCATCAGGGCTATCACATTCAGTCCACCTTCCCTTTTTGGTGAGAAAATTTTCTCCCAAACTACAGGAGCTTTTTTGGCGATCTCCTCTCCACCACTCCATAAGTATGACCTGCAGATTGCCTCCAAGTGTTTTAAAACAGTTTTTGGCAGAGGGAAGCACTGTATCCAGTAGTTTTCCACTGCAAAAAGGACACTTTTTATCAATTGTAGCCTTCCTGCATAGCTAAGTAGCTTAGCACTCCAGTGCCTGATTCTATCTGTAATTTTCTCTATAAGAGATTGGCAGGCTTGTATTGTCACTCTTCTGCTTGTTAAAGGAACCCCCAAGTATTTGAAGGGCAGTTCACCTCTTTCAAATCCAGTGATATTTGTGATCATTCTCCTTTCATCTTTTTCTACCCCTCCAAAGAAAACTATGCATTTTGCCTTGTTTACCTTCAGCCCAGTAGCCTTTGAAAATTTCAAGAAAGCCTTTATTTCTGGCTATACAGATCTGCTATTTCCCTTGGATAGTAGCAGAAGATCATCAGCAAAACACAGGTTCACTATTTTAAGTTTATCACATCTGTCATGGTAAACAAATCCCTCTTTTCCATCCAACTCCTGCATACATCTATACAGGTATTCCATAACCAGTACAAACAGAAGTGGAGATAGGGGGTCTCCCTGTCTTAGTCCTGTCTTGGCCTGAATAGGGCCTGTTAGGTTGCCATTCACCATATGCAGGTATGATACACTTTTTACACATGTCATAGTCCAGTTGGTAAACTTACTTTGAAATCCCAGCTCCTGCATAATGCCTTCCAAAGCTACCCATTCCACAGTATCAAATGCTTTTTGCAGGTCCATTTGGATTAGGCATCTCTGTCCTCCATTTTTCCTTCTATATCCCCTGATTAACTCATAAGCTAGCATAATGTGCTCATGAATGTTCCTGCCTGGTATGAATGCAGCCTTGCTTTCACGTATGATTCCTGCTATTGCTGAAGTTATCCTGGTGGTTAAGATCTTAGAGATGATCTTGTATAAAGTTGAGTAGCAAGAGATAGGTCTCAGGTTCTTCACTCTCTTTACCCCCACTGAATTTTGGGATTAGGGTCACCAGGGTCCTGTTAACAGCCCTGTACAGCCTACCTTGTCAAAGAAGTCCTGGATAGCTTCCATCATCTCAGCTCCTATAGTTTCCAGTTTACCTTGAAAAACAATGCACTGTATCCATCTATGCCGGGGCTTTTTGGTCCCTGATATCATGTAGAGCTTGCAACACTTCCTTCTCAGTCACTTTTCCTATTAGTCTTCTCCTGTCATCAGCATTCAAAGTTTTTCCTTTCCTGACTATATTCCTGTCAATAGCCTCCAATCTGGGTGCAATTTGTCCCACCAACTCCTCATAGAATTTTGTGATTTCTAATTCAACTCCATACTAGTCCTCTACCACCCCTCCATTCTCTTTTTCAATCTTTGAAATTCTAGTCTTCAGATTTCGTGGAAATAGGAATTATTTCCATCCCCTAATCTAAGCCAATCTATTTTGGCCTTCTTCATTGCTACCTTCTCATCTATGTTGTTCCATTTCAACACTTCCTCGGTACAGTTTACCACCTTTTGTATCCTCTCGTTATTCATCCTTTGTAGGATCAATTCATTATGTGCTTCCCTAAGTTCCCTCCTGGTGTCCTAAAATTTTTTAGTGATTCCTATGATCCTCCTTATGCTGAGTTAGCACATTTTGTAATTTGAGCAGTTTTTGCCACAGCACATACATTGGTCTCCCCTCAAAATCCTGCTCCCAATGTGCTTTGATTGCCTGTATAACTTCCTGTTTATCAAGTAGACAGTTTAGAAGCTTAAAATTTCTCCTTCTACTTTGCCTCTGTTCCTGTGTTTTGATTCTGATCAGTGCATGATCAGACACCCCCGGATCCAGGACTTCAACTGTCACATTTGGGTATTTCTGATGCCACTGGATATTTGCAAGGACCCTATATATTCGAGAGTAAATAACACCATCTACATGTCTGTTAGACCATGTAAAGTAATCCCCAGCTGTATCACATTCGGAAAGCCCAGTTCTGTGCATCATTTCCTCCAGGTCCATGAATTCACTCAGTTGTACATCACTTCCTCCAATTCGGCCATTAACTGATAACACATTATTAAAGTCCCCCATGATGATCCATGGTTCACCACTGTTCTGTACACTGATCATTTCTATCTCCTTCCATAACTTTTTCCTCTTTTTCAGTTGATTGGCAGCATAGACTGTTGTAAGCCAAAACTAGAGCTGTCTATGTGGATCATATACTTCAGTGTGTATCATTTGGTCTGAGCTACTTTTCTGCTTAACTTCCACCCTACTTTTATCCTAAATCAGCCAAATCCTACCATTGACATGCTTATCATAATTATCCATATAGCACCATTTAGTCCCCATCTTTCTCCTAACTTTTTCTACTTTTTCACTTTTTACCCTTGTTTCAATCAAAGCAGCAATTGTAATATCCATTCCAAAGAGACGGGAGCCAATCTCTCTAATCTTTGCCACATTATTAAGCCCCCTTATGTTCCATGATACTATCATGGGACATGATCATAAGGATCTCCAGGATCTTTCCAAACCCTGAGATCCTCATAACCCGTTCCCAGATTTCTGTTGCAACTTCCTTCAATCTGACTTATAAGTTCCACAATTCTCTTCCCCTTGTTGCTTGATTTCACTATGCTCCATGGCCTTTCATCAGCATCCTCATGTGCCTTCTTAGGTTTCTCATTTCCCTGTTCAACAACTTCTTCCTCCTTACCTTGTCTCAGCTCCTCCCTTCCATATTTCTCTTTTTCAGTTCCTTCTTTCTTAACCTGCTATTTCTGTATCACCCTGGCTCTATACACCATTTCCTTACATTGGTGTCCTCCAACCTAGCATTTACTGCAAAAAACTGGTCTCTATTCCAGCTTAATTTCTGGTTTATCAGATTACCAGTTACATCCTTAATGGCTATGGTTTCAGGTACCTTTAGGGATATATCAACTTCAATCAATAGCCTAGCATAAGAGACTCTTAGCTTATGTGTTGATCAGTAAAGAGTGGATTTTCTAATGCACTCCCTATTTCCCCAAGACTTCCAGCTCCCCACAAGTGCAAAGGCAGACTAGGAAATTTAACCCAAATTGGCAGTGTATTAACCATATCATCCTTCATAAAAAAATTAGCTTTCCATATATGCAGAAACATTGGCATATTGTGAATGGTGTAAGGCCCCTTCCTCAAAATCTCATCTCTATCCTCCACAGAATGAAATCTCATTATAAAATACCCTTCATCATTGTAAAATAGCTCAGGTAAAGCAACATTATTCCAAAATTGCATCATGTATCTTTTGATAGCTGACATAGTTAATTCCCCTCCCACAACATACATGATCAAGGTTGATTCCCAGTATATCAAATCAGACTGAACATCTTCTATCCTAATTTCGATTTGTACTTCTCCATTAACTACAACAGGGGCAGTGTATTCCATCTTCATACCATTTTATCCAACACAGTTACCACTTATCACATCTACCCAGAGTCTATCCCATTTAGCAGTCTCATTCATAATCACTTCCTCGGAAATTGAGGATTTAGGTTTTACCTCATCTCGATTCTCCTCTGTTTTCATCTGCCCAATTCGCGTTCGATTACCCTTTGCTTCTCCATTTCTTCCTCTCCCAGACTGACATTATCTGCGCAAACCTCCTGCACAACACTGCTCCACTTCACCGTCGATGAGATCGCTATCTTTCTCGGCCTACCACGCCCACGCTTCATTTTTTCAGTGATTTACACGTTCAGTGTGTGTAGATCGCCCTCACAGTCTTTCTCCATTGTCGTTCAGTACTATATTTAATATTTAAACCATTTCCAAAAAGCTTGATAAATTCTATTGTATTTGAGAGGAAACATTATGAGTCTTGGAGATTATGGAGGGAAATTAGGGATCAAGCAGAGAAAATGAGCTTGATTCTAAAGAACATGCACCAGGTGTTAAGGACAGAGGTCAAGGGAAAAGATCTTGATCTGAGGGAGGAAAAACTAGGAAGTTGGGAGAGCATGATTGATCGCAAGCACCAAGTTGCGAAGAGGAAGGGTTTGTGTAAGTCATTGGATGTTGAATTTGTAAAATTTCATGGAGTTATAAAATATTAAAAGATCGTTAATAAGATTTAAGACTTTGAATTTCTAAACATAGGCCTTGTTTGTGCGACCTTAAATTGACAACGTGCATAATATGTTCATTTTACAAAGTAATTATTAATGAGAGTTTATGTTTAATACTTCAAAATGGCTAAATATAACCAATATAAATAGACCAATACACCCTAAATAATTAATTTTGAGTCTCAAGGTTGATTAACTTCTGATATCACCAACCCTCTTCTTATGTATAATTTTTACATTTAACAATTAGTCGGGAAAGCAGGATTGGTCATTAGTACAAGGTTTTGAAGAATGAAAATAATTCTATCCCAGAGAATTTTATCTCATTGAAGACATTGTTAGGTTAAGGAAAAATATTATTAAGCATTAAAATCTGCGAGATAGGCACCTTGCATGCAATACTAAACTCATGTCGTGCATGACACATGCACAAGTAACATTAAAAAAACCTTATTTTGAGCTATTTTTGTAATAGTAGTTAATTTAGAATTTCAAGTTTAAAAGAGAGCATGATAACTTAAAGAAGGAGCAATGTGATGGTAGTGCATTAACAATTTCGTTTGCGCAAAAATCATTGATTGGGGTTTTAAATCTCATATGGTTTGATAAATTTTATAGTGTTTGAGAGGAAAGATTATGAGTCTTGGTGATTATGGAGGGAAAATTAGGGATTAAGCAGAGAAAATGTGCTTAATTCTAAGGAATTTGAACCAAGTGTGAAGGACAGAGATCAGTGGAAAAGATTTTGATATGAGGGAGGAAAAATTAGGGAGTTGGAAGAGCGTGATTGAACGTAAGCACAAAGTTACAGGGAGAAAGGTTTTGTGTAAGTCACTGAATGTTGGATTCCATGAAATTTAATAGACTTATATAATATTAAAATATCGTTAAAAAGATGTAAGACTTTGAATTCTTTAGCATATACCCTATGCGTGCGACCTTAAATTGACAATGTGCATGACATGTGTGTTTTACAAAGTAATAATTATTGAGAGATTATATAAAATACTTTTAAATGGCTAAATATAACAAGTAAAAATAGACTGTTATACCCTAAAAAATTAATGATGAAAATTACTATCTAGTTTCAAGGGCCATTCACTTTCAATATTGGGATTATGTGAGAACACCTATCTTTGGTGGGAAGAAGCAATTATGTGTAAGAGAAATTTTTATGTTTGTGGCTACAGTAGCCACAAACAGCACAGAATATGGAGGACGCATTTACATAATGCGTCCTCTCCGGTTGCAATTTTTAATTTTTTACTTTTGTTTCTTAATTTCAGCGGTCGACGAGGGGGAGCTTTACACGTGGCGAGGACGCATTTACGTAATGCGTCCTCTGTTTTTATTTTATTTTTTTTAAATCCCAGTCAAAGAACTCAGGCAGGCGAAGGGGGAGTTTCCACGTGGCGAGGATGCATTTACATAATGCGTCCTCTGTTTTTCTTTTTTTTTAATCCCGGTCAAAGAACTCAGGCGGGTGAAGGGGGAGTTGCCACATGGCGAGGACGCATTTACATAATGCGTCCTCAGTTTTGAAGTTTTTTTTAAAATCCCGGTCAAAGAACTCAAGCGGGTGAAGGGGGAGTTGCCACGTGGCGAGGACGCATTTACATAATGCGTCCTCCAATCTGCTTAAGTGCCACAGTTTTCCTTCACTTCCGCCATTGTTCATTTTCTTCCTCCACCATTTTTCAACTTTCTCCTTCTGTTAGCCCCCATTCCGCCAGTGTTCTGCCAACCCGAGAATTCCCCTCCACTCTTCTCCGCCATTGCGCCACTTGTTAATCGGCATTCCGCTATTTTCATCCACAATTCGATTTGTTTACAAGATCCGGTATGGTTCCCTGTTTTCCATTTTTCTCAGGTTTTTTTTTGGAATTTTTTTATTTCTGTTAAATTTGTAATGGAATTTTGGTTGTAGAGATCGAATTCGGACTCAATTTTACACCGTTGACCGCCATTGACCCACCGTTGACCACCGTTGACCACCGTTGACTGCCACTTGTCACTTTCTCCGTGAGTCTCAGACTCCCACCCACTCTTTTTTTCATTTTCTTGTAGTTAATTGAACCCTAAATAATTTTACGAATGTGTTCAATGATTATGTGTGAGTTGCCGTAGAAAGTTTGTTGTTGCTTTTTTGGTTAAATTATAATCTGTGGAGAACCCAAAGTAGTTTAGCTAATTTGATTGTGTTGTATGATTGTGTTGTATGATTGTGTGTACTTTTAATGATTAAGTTTGGTCTGTTGCGTTTAATGATGATGTGTGACTAAATGAAGTAATTATGTGAATTGTTTAATGATTAATGTATTAAGTTTGCACCAATAGTAATGACATTTGAGGATACTGTGAAGAAGAATGTCGAATGAGAAGGGAATGAAAGTGATGTCTTTGTATAATCGTGTACTGGTTAATGTATTATGTCTGTATTAATAGTGTTGTTAAAGTGGCCGAGTGGAGTACATGTACATACTTGAGGATACAATGAAAAGGAATGTCGAATGAATATGAATTAAAAGTTATGTATTTGTGTATTGCAGTTGTACGATGTTTTTGACGGTGTATATGTATAGAGGGGGTCAGATTAAGTTTGATTTGACTGTCGGTGAAGTTCCATGATGAACAGGGAACACAGGGTCGTGGAGAGCAGGTCACGCACATGGTATGCGAAATGCAAGGACATTGTCGAAGGAACTGGGAATTGTCTTTGGGTTTGCAGAGCTTCAAAAAAGGCTTCGCATGGTATGTGGGAGATCACCAGATCGGCTAGTAGTCATGGGTGTGTTGGGGCTGGTCGATCTACGGGTAACGTGAATCTGACGTCGGTGATGATCGCCCATTCAATCCGTCACCACATTGATGTAAACCCTTCATACACAGTGAAAGATGTACAAGCTCAAGTGAATGACGAGTTCAATGTCACCATTTCCTACAAGAAGGCGTGGTATGCTCGACAGAAGGTAATTGACATGGTATTTGGAACGTGGGAGGATTCTTTTGAACAGCTCCCAACTTTTATGGATGAGCTTGTCAGGGCTAATCCGAGCACCGTTGTTGATTGGGTTGACGTACGTGACAGAATACACGGTCCCGGGTGTAGGAAATTTAAATTTGTGTTTTGGGCATTTGGTCAGGCAATTGCAGCCTTTCGCCATTGAAGGCCAATCATTAGCGTGGACGGCACTCATTTGAGAGGTGTAGATAAGTCCACAATGCTGGTCGTCGTGACCCACGATGCAAATGATTACATCCTCCCTATCGCTTATGCAATTATTGACGAGGAAACGAATGAAAGCTGGAACTGGTTCATGGGGAGACTGCATCTTCACGTTGTTGGTGGTGATAGCAGACCAATCTGTATCATATCAGATAGGCATGCTGGACTTATAAATGCGATGACACATATGGAGGAGTGGATGGAGCTAGCCGGATACCATCGGATTTGCCTGCGGCATTTTCAGTCCAACTTCCTATCACATGATCGCGGGAAGTTCAAGAATGCGCTTATGAAGACTCTGGTGTAGCAGCTTGGTAGTGCCAGGCGAGAGAGCCAGTGGAGGGAGTACAAGGAGGAGCTGGAGAGTATAGATCCATCTGCTTGGGCTTGGCTGGAACGGCAAGATAGGAGTAGGTGGTGTCTTGCTTTCGATGATGGTGATCGACGTTGGGGAATTTTGTCGACGAATTTGTCAGAGAGCTTCAACAACTGTTTACGGAGCGCACGCCATCTCCTGATAACAGCGTGTGTCAAAGTGACGTTTGAGCGAACGGTTGAAATGTTTGCACAAAGGCTTACGGACGCCACGAATTGGAGGCACTTTGTCACTTAATTAAAGTTTTGTATGTGTTTGTACGCCAGTTTGAGGATTCTAATATATTGCCCGTCTATCCAGGTCCGTGTTTCCTAAGAGAAACTGGAAAAAGTTTCAGAAGGAGGATACATAGGCACGGGGACATATCGTAACCTTGTTTGGCCATGCGTCGCAGACTTATAGGGTTGTGGCGAGGAACATCGATGGGAGCATTAGTGAACGACATTACACGGTCAAATACCGAAGAAGAGAGTGCACTTGTCGCGAATGGAAAATATTCCGTTTCCCTTGTTCCCATGCCTTGGCCATTTGTCGACATAGATGTGACGATCCTGCTAGTCTATGTGACTGGGTGTATCACATGACCACATATGTGCATCAATACAGTCAGGGTTTCATGCCTGTGCGAGATCCATCACTTTGGCAGCGTGCCCGTTGGAGGTTGATTCCTGATGCAGAAAAGTTTCGCAACAGGATGCGTGGACAGTTTGCGGAGAGGAGGATAAGGAATAAGATGGATGACAGGGTGCCGGGTGAATCCAGGAGCGTGCGTAGGCGTGGCCGTGCTTAGTATCGTGGTGTCATATGGTGTCTGTAATATTACCTCTGTAGTATGGTACTTGTAGTATTACTTTTTGAACGTGGAATATTTATCTCATGATGTAGTATAGCTTTTATTTGTCTGATATGTTTGTCAGGGTATTCATTTGAGGGATTAATGTTGACATGTTATAATTGTAAACAGTGACAAACAATGTGTCATTATCATCCAGTACCCATGGAGGATGATTTGTTGTACCTTCGTGAGGAGCATCGTGCATGTGCATTGTACATCGGTGGGAGAGGGCGTGCTTAGTGTGTTGTTCGTAGTGTGTTGTGGTATTACTTGTATTACTTGATATATGTAGCACATTATGTAGTATTACTTTTATTTGGAGAATATGTGTCACATTATGCAATATTACTTATATTTGTGGAATATGTGTCACATTATGTAGTATTACTTTTATCTGTGCTTCAAAAAATAATATCTAACTTGGCCTGGTATTTGTTAGCAGGGACAAACAATGTATCATCCAGGACCCATTGAGGAGGATTTGTTGTACCTCCATCAGGAGCACCGTGCCCGTGCCCTGTACAACGGACATTTAGAGGACGAGGCACTGTAGGTGCGGCGATGCGATGGGGCATACTGGACCGATCGATTGCCAGTACAAGTTATGAGGTATATGCGTGAAGCGGGATTTCAGGACTCCTGGATTCTGCACTAATACAAATTGACCATTCCCTCATCACTGCCCTAGTGGAGCGTTGGCATCCGGAAACGCACACATTTCACCTACCGATGGGGGAGGCTACAGTCACTTTGCAGGATATAGGGATCCTGTGGGGTCTACCAATCGATGGCATCCCAGTCACAGGTGTAGACACTGTTAGGCGTACAGAGGACTGGCAGCTTATTTGCACAGACTACCTGGGTGCTACACCAGACCCCAGTTCTATTAGGGGGGGTCACATTAGGGCCAGGTGGTTGAGAATGCTATTGTACAGTCCGTTCCCCACTGATCCCACTGATGTACAATGTCAACAGCGGGCTAGGGTTTTCCTTCTACTGCTTCTTGGGGGAATGCTCATGTCTAACACGTCCGGACACCTCATCCCGTTGCTCTACTTATCTGTACTGATGGATCTAGGTGCAGCACATCAGTACTGTTGGGGGAGTGCCATTCTTGCATTCTTGTACCGGTCCTTATGTGACGCGGCAATCCCATAAGCTAAATCCATATCTGGGCCACTTGTCTTGCTACAGGTAAAATTGTTGGTCAATGTAGTCATTTGTACATAATGTGCTTAATATTACTTTATGTTACATTCTATTACATTCTATTACATTTATTGGCAGCTGTGGGCATGGGAACGCATACCATCCATCCGACTTGCCGGTGCACTACAGGTGACAGTGACGATGAGTGCTCTTGGCTCCCGGTACATGTCGAATTCCCCATTATGCAGTCTTTTTAAAACACATGCAATTCCATATTCTGGCTAATATAATTCACTCGGTTCCTCATAGGTGGAGGGCCCGTTACGATTTATCACAATCACCAATGCACGTTTTGAAAGTGTACCGTGATCCGCTCACATCTCTTAATCACAATCAGGTATAGGCCAAATTGGATTTTATTTTTTGGACTTCGTGGGAAAAATGGTTTTAGTTACCTAACCGCAACACATACATGTTGTCTCAGTTTATTTGGCATCCATATACGGAGGATGTCATGGAACAACTCCCGTGGTACTGTACAGATGGTAGAAACAATTGGCTACTTTCCGTTGACCTCATCTGCTGGCATGCCGTAGAGTATCATCATGCACATCGTGTTCTCAGGCAGTTCGGCCTAATACAGCCAATACCCACCCAGTTAGTCAGTAGGGATGAGTACAACCTACTTTATACTAGAGACCGTCATGGAAGGTCTGGCATGGATTGGAGTGTCGAACTAAGAAGATATCTCGATACCCACCCAGTTAGTCAGTAGGGATGAGTACAACCTACTTCATACTAGAGACCGTCGAGGAAGGTCTGGCATGGATTGGAGTGTCGAACTAAGAAGATATCTCGATGCTTGGGAACATCGATCCGATCAACAAGTACACACACTAGAGAGTGCAGATCCATACTTACCCAGCCGTGAATACTTGGAGTGGTACTTTCGCAAGACGGTGTTCATGATTGATCAGCTAGGACGGCCTCTAACAGCTACAGAGGGTTTCCATGGAGACGGTGCAACTGCGGAGTACTTAGTATTTCCAAAATTTCTAATATTGTTAAGAAAGAATACTTCAGAGCTCCTCAAAATTATATATCTAACATATTCATCTCGATTCTGTAGTTGCAGGCAATGACCTAGTTGCATAGCATGTCGGACATTAATTTGGATGGTTGTCCCCCACATTTTGCGGACGTTATCAAGGGAATGCATCGTGTTATCACACGTAGTCTACAACATGCGCATCAGCCCTCTAGACTGCAGCATTATCAGCCGTTTGTGCACTGTAAGGAATCTCCCCCTGGTGTGAGATATACTGACCTTAGAAGCCATCGTCAGGCCCCACCTGGTCGACAAGGAGGTCGGAGGCCTCGTGTTAGGGGGCATACAGAACACATTGGTTCATCACAAGCTGGACCCTCACATGCGAGTCCACCCATCGGCGGACCATCAGCCGGGGAACCCTCACAGTACAACATGAATGCATCAGATTACAGTGCATATGTCACTCCAACATCCAGTCATCCATACATGTTGCCTACCACTCCATTACATACAGGTAGTGTTCCACATGCCTATTGTGATTCGAATGAGGAAGCAGGATACGAAATGGAGGAGGACATACCAGGGGGAGCTCCACGTGAGGAAGTACATGTACCTACACAGATGGCTGTACCACGACGGATATCCAGGACCATACGTCCTCCCCCGTGTGGAACGGGTGGAAAGCTATGCAGAGGTCATCATTAGGACAGTACATGCTATTCAACACTAATTTGCATTACATTTCACATGTATTGTTCGGCACTGTACATTTATGCTAATTTGTATCCATTCTAACTATGCAATACTTCATTCCTACACCTATATTTAAGACTAATTAAAAAAATGCAAATCACATGACCCTAAATAATTGTTTGACTATTATCCAAATTATCATCAAACAAACACAAGTCTACTTATGCGCAATCTTGACCGAAAATAGGTGGATGAGAAATAATAAGTTATACATTGCAGCATTCAATGATAATTTATTACTTAAATTCACGACTCATTTTGAAGAATACACTTTTGTTGAACTCATGGCATGATTTTATAATAAGTTTTTTCCCCAATTAATAAAATTTTCCAAACGCTTAATTTACCAAATTTACCAAAAAATAATAAACATTATTTAATTTACAAATTAAATTTCCACCGAAATTAATTACAAATCTCATTTCCAACATTTTCAAAAAATATATGTTAAAACAAAACGCATTCCTGGAAATGCATCTTCTGAATATTACGAAATTAATCAGGCAGCTTCTGAGGACTCGTTTAAAAAATGAGTCCTCTAAGAGATAATCCAAAAAAAAGGTAGCCTCTGATGACTCGTTCCAAAACCGAGTCCTCTCAATAATTTCCCTATAAATAAAATTAGGCAGCTTTTGAGGAGTTGTTTCAAAACAGAGTCCTCTAAATAATTTACAGAAAAAAATAAAATTTCTTCGGCTGTGAGCACTCATTTTTGCTAAATTGTTTCCCGACAAATAAAATTAGGCAGCTTTTGAGGACTCGTTTCAAAAACGAGTCCTCCACATAATTTCCCAAAAAACTAAATAATGCCAAATTTGAGGACTCTTTTAAAAAACGAGTCCTCTAAATAATTTTGAAAAAAAACAATATAATGCCAGATTTGAGGACTCGTTTCAAAAACGAGTCCTCTACATAATTTTCAGAAAAAATAATGTAAGGCCAGCTTTGAGGACTCGTTTCAAAAACAAGTCCTCTAAATCATTTCCGGGAAAAAAAAATTATGCCAGCTTTGAGGACTCGTTTCCAAAATGAGTCCTCTAAATTATTTTCCAAAAAAAAATGCCACCTAAAGGACGCATTCCCGCAAGCACACCAGCGTCCATTTTTCAAATTTCTTGCACAATCAAATCAACAACTCGAGAATAGATATGCACCATTCAATCATTTAATACTATAGCTCCAAATGATTCACGTATTGTGGAAATTAAACACAGGTTATTATGCGAGTGAGGCCCACCCCCATCCGCGTCTCTTCAATGACGTCACTGTGGAGACCTCTCGCAACCTCTAGTTCCATCTTTCACTTGAATGCCAACATGGGTCCATAAGATGATGGTTGCCGCCTGAGCGCAATGAACGAACGCACCATGAATTGAGTACCGATGAGCCTTAAAAATCAAAGCGCAGAGAAATGGACTCTGTCAGATAAAAGTGAGAACAGAGCCGCGCAAACGGAGAAGAAAAAGGGGATAAATTGGAAGGTCTTCCAGTGAAGACCATCCCATACACTCAGTATAAGGAATTGGAGGATTACAAACTGCAGGGCTACAACACAGATTTGATGCATTGGAGCCTGAACCACTCAAAGCTATATAGAGTTACGACATGGTTGCCGTTGGACCCTTAACACCATCGATTTTCTTGGATGCAGCTGATACTTCCTTTGGGAGCGATTTGTTCCTGAAGTCAAAAGATTACAAAGAATGGTTGGATTCGAAAGATGTCGTTCCGGTAATATACGTATCATTTGGTAGTATTTTGACACTGCCAAAACAACAAATGGGGGAGATTGGAAGTGGCCTATTGAATACAGGGCGGCCTTTTATGTGGTGATACAAGCAAAGGAAAATGGACAAGAAGAGACGTAAGAATATAAATTGAGTTGGAGCAAAAAGGAATAATAGTTGCGTGGTGTTCACAGTTTTAGGTCCTTACACATTCTTCTTTAGGATGTTTTGCGACTCATTGTGGGTGGAATTCGGAGTTGGAGAGCATAGTTTTGGGTGTTCCAGTAATGTCATTACAAACAGCTTCAACCTAGGCACAGCAATATTGCCTCCGTCGACGCTCCAACAAAGGCCAGTGGTCGTGTTTCTCAGGCGGCGCAGATGCCTTGGAGAAAGTTGATATAAAAGACGTTTCGTGTGTGCCTTGAAGGGGCTTGAAGTATAGCATATATGTGTTTAAACTATGACTTATAGGTTTGAAGTATAGCATATATATTTCACCCCTTTGATCTTCAATTCGGTGCCCCAAATTGGAGAAATTTCTATTTCTGTTGCAACAGTGTTGCACAGTGGACGCAAATACGGAGGACGCATTTACAAAATGCGTCCTCTCCCTTTTTTTTTTTTATTTTTTGTTTCTCCAGTTTTGTGGTGCATGTGGGCAGTTGACGTGGCGGAGAGGACGCATTTAGCAAATGCGTCCTCTCGTCAGGGGAGCAGCACGGCGTCAGTGGCCAGTGCGGCAGTGTGCAGTGTGTCAGGCCGGGTCACGGACGAGGCCGCATTTGCTAAATGCGGCCTCTCGGTCAATGAAGACCGAACACTCCTCTCTCCTTCCTCTTCCGCCTATTTATCCCACTCTCCTCTCCTCTTTTTTTCTTACCGTTTCCTCTTCCCTTGTTTGTTTTTGCTGAAAGCTTTGTCCCCATTTCTCCCATTTACTTGGCCGAAAATTTTCTCCATTTCTCCCATCTTCCTTTCCGTCGTTGCGCCGGTTGTTCTACGCCTTTCCGCCTGTTCACGTTATCGGTAATGTGTTTTTATGTTTTGAAAAATCCTACATTTTGCTCTTGTTTTATTTTGTCAAGATTTTGTATGAGTAAAATTTGCAACGGATTTGTGGTTGTAGATATCTGAAACGGCGTGAAGTTCGTGGCGTTGACCGTCGTTGACCCGCCGTTGACCTCCGTTGACTTCCACGTTTGTCACCTTGTTTGTGAGTGTTAGACTTCCACCCCCCTCTTTTTTCATTTTGTTGATGTTAATTGAACCCTAAATAAGGTTACGAATGTGTTCCACGAATGTGTTCCACGAAGAAAGTTTCTGATATTTTTGTTATAAGTTGCGGAAATATTGTAGTTAATTCGGATGTGTTGTATGATTGTGTGTGGTTTTAGCGATTAAGTTTGGTCCGATGCTGTTATAGCGTTTAATGCTCATGCGTGATGAAATGAAGTGACGAAGTGAATTGTTGACTGATAAATGTATTTAGTTTGTAGCAATAATAATGAGTTTTGAAAAAATCCTACATGTTGCTCTTGTTTTATTTTGTCAAGATTTTGTATGAGTAAAATTTGCAACGGATTTGTGGTTGTAGATATCTGAAACGGCGTGAAGTTCGTGGCGTTGACCGGACTTGACCCGTCGTTGACCCGCCGTTGACCTCCGTTGACTTCCACGTTTGTCACCTTGTTTGTGAGTGTTAGACTTCCACCCCCCTCTTTTTTCATTTTGTTGATGTTAATTGAACCCTAAATAAGGTTACGAATGTGTTCCACGAATGTGTTCCACGAAGAAAGTTTCCGATATTTTTGTTATAAGTTGTGGAAATATTGTAGTTAATTCGGATGTGTTGTATGATTGTGTGTGGTTTTAGCGATTAAGTTTGGTCCGATGCTGTTATAGCGTTTAATGCTCATGCGTGATGAAATGAAGTGACGAAGTGAATTGTTGACTGATAAATGTATTTAGTTTGTAGCAATAATAATGAGTTTTGAAAAAATCCTACATGTTGCTCTTGTTTTATTTTGTCAAGATTTTGTATGAGTAAAATTTGCAACGGATTTGTGGTTGTAGATATCTGAAACGGCGTGAAGTTCGTGGCGTTGACCGGACTTGACCCGTCGTTGACCCGCCGTTGACCTCCGTTGACTTCCACGTTTGTCACCTTGTTTGTGAGTGTTAGACTTCCACCCCCCTCTTTTTTCATTTTGTTGATGTTAATTGAACCCTAAATAAGGTTACGAATGTGTTCCACGAAGAAAGTTTCTGATATTTTTGTTATAAGTTGCGGAAATATTGTAGTTAATTCGGATGTGTTGTATGATTGTGTGTGGTTTTAGCGATTAAGTTTGGTCCGATGCTGTTATAGCGTTTAATGCTCATGCGTGATGAAATGAAGTGACGAAGTGAATTGTTGACTGATAAATGTATTTAGTTTGTAGCAATAATAATGAGTTTTGAAAAAATCCTACGGGAAGGAATGTCGGGTGAGAATAAAATAGAAGTGATGTCTTTGCATAATCGTTTACTTGTTAATGTATTATGTCTGTGTTAATAGTGCTGTTGATGTGGTCTAGTGGAGTGCATGTACGTGTTTGAGGGTGCAATGAAATGAATGTAGAATGAAAATGAACTGAAAGTTATGTATTCGTGTATTGCAGTCGTGCGATGTTTTTGACTGTGTATATGTATAGAGGCGGTCAGATCAAGTTCGATTTGACCGTGGGTGTGTATTATGATCCTCCAATACCGGAGCGAGTTCTGACTCTCGAGAGGAGGTTGAACCACTCAGAATTAGTTGATGTAATTGTCACGAGGCTTGGCATTGCGAGTGAGGGGTATATGTTGAAAATATATTACCGATGTCCTGAACTGATTGGTTCGGCTGTATACTATCGGTGTTATAATTTGGAAGATGATGACTCAACGACGTTCTTCTTCAACATTGTTGATCGATTGTCGTTGTCGTCCGCGGATTTTTACGTTGTTATGGAACAGTTGGCAAGCACTAATGATTGGCCACGGCCAATGACGTTCATGTCGTTGTTGAGCAACTTCCAGAACTTGGCTGATGCACCATGCGTACCGCCACACGTTCGTAGCCGGGGTTTAGAAATTGGTGAGTCCAGCCAACCTTCTGCTTCTGGGTATGCTCCCGTGGATTGTGCTCAGCCGTCCACAAGTGGTGGTATGTATGGTATGGCCCGTGACGAGCAGAATGTCTTGGATGATGATTATGTGGGACACGTTCGTGACCTTGTTGGTAGGGATGACGGTGGCGAAGACGATGATGTCGAGGGTGAACTTGATGGTGGAAGTGAGGATGATTGTTCCTTATCAACTGATTCGAATCCTGGGGACGATGAAGAACAGGTGGTGTGCACGAACAATGTACCCCCGGCGTTTCATATTCTGGCGAATCCAGATACACAGGCCTACTATAGGGATTATGGTGGCCCGGATGAGGATAGCTATGACCCAACTCATTTTGGGTCCGGAGTTTCTACCTACGATCGAGAGACGGGTGTAGTGGATGTGCGTATGCGATTCCAGACGAAGGCCCAATTGGTTGAAGCTATCTCTAGGTGGAGTTCCATGATGAACAGGGAACACAGGGTTGTGGAGAGCACATCACGCACATGGTATGCGAAATGCAAGGACGTTGTCCAAGGAACTGGGAATTGTGTTTGGGTTGCCAGAGCTTCCAAGAAGGCGTCACATGGCATGTGGGAGATCACCAAATGGGTAACTAGCCATGGGTGTGTTGGTGCTGGTCGATCTACGGGTAACGTGAATCTGACGTCGGTGATGATCGCCCGTTCAATCCGCCACCACATTGATGTAAACCCTTCTTACACAGTCAAAGATGTGCAAGCTCAAGTGAAGGAGGAGTTCAATGTAACCATTTCCTACAAGAAGGCGTGGTATGCACGACAGAAGGCAATTGACATGGTGTTCGGGACTTGGGAGGATTCTTTCGAACAGCTCCCAACGTTTATGGATGAGCTAGTCAGGGCCAATCCGAGCACCGTTGTAGACTGGGCTGACGTACCTGATAGAATACACGGCCACGGGTCGAGGAAATTTAAATTTGTGTTCTGGGCATTTGGTCCGGCAATTGAAGCCTTCCGCCACTGCAGGAATGTCATAAGCGTGGATGGCACTCATTTGAGAGGGGCATATAAGTCCATAATGCTGGTCGCCGTGGCGCACGATGCAAATGATTACATCCTCCCCATCGCTTACGCTATTGTTGACGAAGAAACGAATGAGAGCTGGAACTGGTTCATGGGGAGACTGCGTCTTCACGTCGTTGGTGGTGCTAACACGCCAATCTGTGTCATATCCGATAGGCATGCTGGACTCATAAATGCGATGACACATATGGAGGAGTGGATGGAACCGGCTGGATACCATCGAATTTGCCTGCGGCATTTTCAATCCAACTTCCTATCATATGATAACGGGAAGTTCAAGAATGCGCTTTTGAAGACTCTGGTGTGGCAGCTTGGTTCTGCTAGGCGAGAGAGCAAGTGGAGGGGGTACAAGGAGGAGCTAGAGAGTACAGATCCATCTGCTTGGGCTTGGCTGGAACGGCTAGATAGGAGTAAGTGGTGTCTTGCATTCGATGTGGGTGATCGACGTTGGGGAATTCTGACAACGAATTTGTCTGAGAGTTACAACAACTGTTTGCGCCGCGCACGCCATCTGCCGATCACAGCTTGTGTCAAAGCGACGTTGGAGCGAACAGTTGAAATGTTTGCCCAGAGGGTTATGGACGCCACGAATTGGAGGTAATTTGTCACTTACGTATCCCTTTTATGAGTGTCTGCAAAACAGTTAATGTATTCTAAAATGTTGCCCGTTTGTCTAGGTCCGTGTTTCCCAGCAGGATCTGGAAAAAGTTTCAGAAGCAGGAGCGGTTGGCGCAGGGACATATCGTGACCGTGTTCGGTCATGCATCACAGACTTATAGGGTTGTGGTTAGGAACATCGATGGGGGCATCAGTGAACGGCAGTACACGGTCAAATACCGAAGAAGAGAGTGTACTTGTCGTGAGTGGCAGATTTTCCGTTTCCCTTGTTCCCATGCCTTGGCCGTCTGTCGGCATAGGCGTGACGATCCGGCTACTCTATGTGACAGGGTGTATCTCACGACCACATATGTGCAACAATATAGTCAGGGTTTCATGCCTGTAAGAGATCCATCGCTCTGGCAACGTGCCGAATGGAGGTTGGTTCCTGATGGGGAGAAGTTCCGCAGTAGGCGTCGTGGACAGTTTGCGGAGAGAAGGATAAGGAATCAGATGGACGAGCGGGTGCCGGTTGAATCCAGGGGCCGCCGTAGGCGTGGCCGTAATTAGTGTCATGTTGTCGTGTAGTGTCTGTAATGGTACCTCGGTCATATGTTACTTGCACATGTACTTTCGTCCATCGGAATATTATAGCTTGTTACTTGTGATGTTATTGCTTTTATTTGCCAAATATGTTTGCCACTCTAATCGGTTCAGTAACTAATTTTCATATGTCGTAATTGTGTAGTCCATCGGAATATTATAGCTTGTTACTTGTGATGTTATTGCTTTTATTTGCCAAATATGTTTGCCACTCTAATCGCTTCAGTAACTAATTTTCATATGTCGTAATTGTGTAGTCCATCGGAATATTATAGCTTGTTACTTGTGATGTTATTGCTTTTATTTGCCAAATATGTTTGCCACTCTAATCGCTTCAGTAACTAATTTCCATATGTCGTAATTGTGTACAGGGGCAACACGATGGACCATTGCCACCCAGGACCCATGGAGGATGATTTGTTGTACCTTCACGAGGAGCATCGTGCCCGGGCAGTGTACAACAGACAGTTACAAGATGAGGCAATGCAGGTCCGGCGCTGTGATGGGGCATGCTGGACCGCAGATGTGCCTGACCCAGTTCTGAGCTACGTGCGTGGCGTAGGATTCCAGGGACTCCTTGATTCTGCGTCGATACGGATTGACCATTCACTAATCACTGCCCTAGTGGAGCGGTGGCGGCCCGAGACGCACACATTTCACCTCCCGGTGGGGGAGGCTACGGTCACGCTGCAGGATGTGGGGATGCTATGGGGTCTTCCGATCGATGGGATCCCAGTCACAGGGATCGATACCCGTAGGCGTACTGAGGAATGGATGGTAGTTTGCACGGACTACCTAGGTGCTACACCTGACCCCGGAGTTATCTGAGGGGGTCGCATTAGGGCGAGCTGGTTGGGAGATTTGTTGGGCAGTCCGTTCCCTACTCACCCTACTGAGGTCCAGTGTCAACAGCGGGCGAGAGTTTTCATTCTGCTGCTGGTTGGGGGAATGCTCATGTCAGACACATCGGGTAGTCTAATTCCACTGCTCTACCTGTCGATACTGATGGACCTAGGTGCAGCGCGTCACTACAGTTGGGGGAGTGCCATTCTTGCACACTTGTACCGGTGCTTATGTGACGCTGCAATCCCACAAGTAAAATCCATTTCTGGCCCCCTTGTCCTGCTACAGGTAAAGTAATTTGTCACTCCACTCATTCGTACATAATGTCCTCTCTGTTACTTTGTATTACATGTAATTTAATTTGTGGAACAGTTGTGGGCATGGGAGCGCATCCCATCCATCCGACCCGCAGGAGCTCTACCCATATCAGCGCCGATGAATGCTGTTGGGTCCCGGTAGGTGCCGAATAACACTAGCAGTCAGTTTTTGAAACTGTGGTCAATTCCATATATTTGCTAATATAGTTCACTCATCACCGCCCGTAGGTGGAGAGCCCCTCACGATTTATCACACTCACCGATGCATGTTTTGAAAGTGTATCGCGATCAGATCACATCTCTCACTCAGAATCAGGTATGGGCCATCTTGGATTACAATCTCCTGATTTCGTGCGAAAAATGGTATTCCAGACCTAACGGGACCACTATGATGTTCTTTCAGTTTATCTGGGAGCCATACACGCCGGACATCGTGGCCCAACTCCCGTGGTACTGTACTGCTAGTAGTAACAACTGGCTGCTGTGCGTCGACCTCATCTGCTGGCATGTAGTGGAGTTCCACCACGCACATCGGGTTCTCAGGCAGTTCGGCCTGATCCAGCCAATACCCACCCAGCTGGTCAGTAGGGAAGAGTATAAACTGCTTCATGATATAGACCGTCGCGGCAGGTCTGGCACTGATTGGCGTGCCGAACTAAGAAGATTTCTCGTTGAGTGGGAGCAACGATCTGGTCGACAAGTACACCCACTTGGGTATGCAGATCCATATTGTCCCAGCCGTGAATACATGGAGTGGTACTTCCGCAAGACGGTGAGCATGATTGATCAGCCAGGACGGCCTACCACGGCTACAGAGGGTTTCCATGGAGACAGTGCAACTGCAGAGTACTTGGTATTTCCTACAATCATAACATTCTCAAGAAATAATGCTACGGCTTTCCCCTATATTGCATAACTAACATATTTATCTCGATTCTATAGTTGCAGATAGTCACTGAGGTGTACAACATGTCGAACATTCCGTTGGATGGATGTCCCCCACCATTCGCGGCCGCTCTCCGCGGAATCCATGAAGTTGTCACACGGGGTCTACAACACGCGCATCAGGCCTCCAGACTACAGTACTATCAGCCGCTTGTGCACCGTGCAGATCCTCCCCCTGGTGTCAGATATGCAGACCTCAGAAGCGACCGCCAGGCTCCACCAGCTCGACAGGGAGGTCGGAGGCGGCGTCCTAAGGGCCGGGAGGAACACGTTGGTCCATCACAAGCTGGCCCATCACATGCGAGTCCACCGATTGCCGGCCCATCGCACGGTGAACCTTCACATTACGGTATGACCCCATCGGAACACACTGCATATGTCACTCCAACATCGAGTCATCAATTCATGTCACCTGATGCTCCATCACATACGGGTAGTGTTCCACATGCCTATCGTGAGGATACGGGAGACGAAATGGAGGACGAAATACCAGAGGGAGTTCCACTTCAGGAAGTGCATGTGCCTACACAGATGGCTGTTCCTCGACGGACATCTAGGACCGTACGCCCTCCACCGTGTGGAACGGGCGGAAAGCTTTGCAGGGATCGTCATCGTCACTAGGACAGAGCATGCCACTAAACACTGATTTGCATTACATTTCGCACGTACTGTTCGGCTATTGTACATTTATGCTAATTCATACTCATTCTAACTATGCAATACTTCATTCCGGCACCCTTATTCAGGACTAGTTACCAAACAGCAACTCACGCTGTCCTAATTTATCGTTCGACTAGTTCACAACATACAATCAGACAAACACGAGAATAACCATTTCGCCCAATCATTAAAATTCTCCGGCCGATGCCGACACCCGGTCTACCGAACAATTAATTTTCCAAATGCGTCTTCCATTATTTAAAGCTACAAAAAATACTATTACATTACCGATTTTTTTTATACTACCTTTAAAATGCGTGGCTTCTATATATATTAGAGTTTATATATATCTTTATTTATATTTATATTTATATTTATATTTATTTTTATATTTATATGTATGTATCTTTTTATATTTCCATATATTTTTTATATTTATATATATATGTATATCTTCATTTATATTTATATTTATGTTTATATATATATATATATATCTTTATTTATATTTATGTATGTGTCTTTATTTATATTTATATATGTGTATATATTTATATTTATATTTACGTATATATTTGTACACATTGATGTGTGTGTACATCCACACATTGACGTGTGTGTACATCCACACATTTGCGTGTGTGTACATCCACACATTTACGTGTGTGCATATTTATATATCTTTATTTATATTTATATTTATATTTATTTTTATATTTATATGTATGTATATTTTTATATTTCCATATATTTTTTATATTTATATATATATGTATATCTTCATTTATATTTATATTTATGTTTATATATATATATATATCTTTATTTATATTTATGTATGTGTCTTTATTTATATTTATATATGTGTATATATTTATATTTATATTTACGTATATATTTGTACACATTGACGTGTGTGTACATCCACACATTGACGTGTGTGTACATCCACACATTTGCGTGTGTGTACATCCACACATTTACGTGTGTGCATATTTATATATCTTTATTTATATTTATATTTATATTTATTTTTACATTTATATGTACGTATATTTTCATATTTACATATATTTTTTATATTTATATATATATATGTATATCTTCATTTATATTTATATTTATGTTTATATATATATATATATATATATATATCTTTATTTATATTTATGTATGTGTCTTTATTTATATTTATATATGTGTACATATTTATATTTACATTTACGTATATATTTGTACACATTGACGTGTGTGTACATCCACACATTTGCGTGTGTACATCCACACATTTACGTGTGTGCATATTTATATATCTTTATTTATATTTATATTTATATTTATTTTTACATTTATATGTACGTATATTTTCATATTTACATATATTTTTTATATTTATATATATATGTATATCTTCATTTATATTTATATTTATGTTTATATATATATATATATATCTTTATTTATATTTATGTATGTGTCTTTATTTATATTTATATATGTGTACATATTTATATTTACATTTACGTATATATTTGTACACATTGACGTGTGTGTACATCCACACATTTGCGTGTGTACATCCACACATTTACGTGTGTGCATATTTATATATCTTTATTTATATTTATATTTATATTTATTTTTACATTTATATGTACGTATATTTTTATATTTACATATATTTTTTATATTTATATACATTTATATATATATATATATATGTATATCTTCATTTATGTTTATATATATGTTTATATTTATGTATGTGTCTTTATTTATATTTATATATGTGTATATATTTATATTTATATTTACGTATATATTTGTACACATTGACGTGTGTGTACATCCACACATTTACGTGTGTGTACATCCACACATTAACGTGTGTGTACATCCACACATTTACGTGTGTGCATATTTATATATCTTTATTTATTTTCATTTTTATTTTTATTTTTATATTTATCTGTACGTATATTTATCTTTATTTAATTTTATTTTTATACTTAACTTGCCAGAAAAAATGGAAAAACATTAGTTTCCAAGAGGACGCATTTTGTAAATGCGTCCTCTATTTATTCCACCGAAAAAAAAAATTATTTTCCAAGAGGACGCATTTTGTAAATGCGTCCTTTATTTATTCCACCGAAAAAAAAATTTATTTTCCAAGAGGACGCATTTTGTAAATGCGTCCTCTAATCATTGCGCCGAAAAAAAAATTCCAGCAGCTCAAAACCAAAAAAATAAACATTTTCGAGAGGACGCATTTACAAAATGCGTCCTCTATATTATTGTCCAGCCTCAGAACCCACCGTATTTGATGCCAACTTTCAAATTTTTGCTATACTAAAATCAAGAACTCCCCAAATTGAGCTGTGGACCACAGTTTGTTTGTTTTGAATAACGAGTTTGTGCTCACAGTGATTTATTCACTGTTCTACATCGCCCTGGACAAGAAAGATGGCTCCTTTGCTGCTTTGATGTGTTTTGGATGCTGGGTTTTTAGTAACTCTGTTTCTTATCGGCTGGGGTACTGTGTGGCTATGAAGGTTGCTTTGGCAGCTCAATTATTTTGCTGGACTGGACAGTTCATTTGCCATGGTATTTTTGAGAAATGAAGGCCCGCCCTATTAGATAACCTCGTTCAAGCCTTTCTCATGGCACCTGGCCTTCTTCGTGCTGCTGGGTTCCATGCTAGCGTGAGCACGAAGGTCGCGGCGCAGCGCAGAGAATGAACCATGGCAAGACAAAAAAAACAGAAAAATGTAAACTTAATTCACAGATTGAACCATATTATCAAGTAAATGATTCCATTGTATACCTCATATAACATTGAAAAGAACCACAAAAAAACAGGGCGTGTCTCAATTATACATGAAGAAGCCTGTGTTTTGAATTGTTTTATTTTAGGGCAAAATATTGATATGACCATATGTTTTGAAGGTTTGTGCTAATATAACCCTGTGAAGTTGAAAAGTGCTATTGTAGCCCTGTGTTTTGCATCAAAAGTGCGATATAAACTTTTGGCACCATTCCAGCGTTGACTTAGTAATTTCTGGCATTGACCAAAATTAAAAAGACTAAACTACGCCTAACATTCAAATTACAAAGAGATAGACTAAAATACCCTAGGGTTCTTCTTCTTCCTCTTCTTCTCCAGTAGCACCACCACCACCACCATCACCATTGTTACCGCCATCACCACCGAGTTGCCACCACCACCACCACCACCGCCGTTCCACCACCACTGCCGCTCCAACACCACCATCACCACCGCTCTGCCGCCACCACCGCCATAAACACAAAAAATCACAAATCATCGATCAACATCGCCCACCGATCAACAAAGAATCACAAATCAAAACTCAAACAAACATAGAAAATCGGACAAAGAAACACAAATTGAAAAACTCAAAAACACAAATTGAAAAACTAAACATCGGACGAAGACTCCACCATCGCTCCACCACTACCACCACCACCAATCGACAGAAACCCTAGCCCCACAACTTTTCCCCAACCACCGACTAAACCCTAGCCCCACCGTAATGGCAAATGAGCCCATCTCGCCGTTGCACAACACTCGTCCTCACCGGGCAACGAGCACCGACGACCACCCCCCACCAAAACCCCGTAGCAAAAAGATCTGAGTCAAGCCCAAGCCCTACCAAAGGAATCGAGGACGGAGAAGAAAAGAGAAGAAAAAAATGAAAATCGAGGAAGGAGAAGAAAAAAAGGAATTTTTGTGGTAATAGACAATGAGTGCATAATTGTCCTTTTACATTTTTTATTTTTATTTTTTAAACAGGGGTATAATAATCATTTCATGTATTTACAGCCAAATTCTGGCCTCCAAGGTTATATTAGCACATTCAAGCAAAGCACATGGTTACAATAGCACTTTCCAACTTTACAGGGTTATATTAGCACAAACCCTCAAAACATAGGGTTATATGAGCACTTAATCTTTTATGAATTTTTTTTTACAATTTTAAAAAAGAAAAAAAACTATGACTTATAGTTGTTTCGATCATAACTTGTACGTGTTTTAACTTATAGGAGCTTGAAGTATTACTTATAAGTATAGACACTTCATAATTTACAATTCTAATAAGTATTTCAATTTATAGTTGTAAGTGTTCGTTTTATAACTATAGACACTTCAAGTAACTTCTAGGTGTTTTTTTTAAACAAACAGTCGGACTTTATATTATCATGATCAAATTTTGGTCTACACAGCCTCCACCTATTACATGACGAGCTAAATTATGAGCATTTATTACAATCGCTCTTGGGACCTTCATTATATGGATTTTAGTAAAAACCATTGCTAACATTATAATATTTCTAATTAGTCTCTGTAAAATTTCCAAATGTAAATGTGATTCAGAGCCATCTCACAGTTCGTACGTATACAAATATGTGTTCTAGGTGTTTGAAGTATTACTTGTAGGTGGTTCAAATTATAGTAGTAGATGCTTCATACTATAACTGCAGCCACCCACATCACCACAGTTTTTCTGTCGGACCAGAATCCCCCTCCAATGCCTACCCATCTTAATACAAACCTTCATCACGCTTTGACCATCCGCCGCCTTCTCCTCCATCGTCTACCGAAGCCAAATCATAATCCCCGACTCACTTTCGAATTCCTTAATTCTATAATCCATAATCTTTTCCGAACCCCACACATGCGTCGAGACAGTGCTCTTACTATGCACCGCGGAGGGCGCCGATAGCAATTACGGTGGCGTTGGGCCCTTCGGGTCTCCGTCTCCATTGTCGGCATAGGACCGGAAGTCAGGCCTGTTTAATGTGGGTACAAAGATGGAAAAAATGGGTGGCTTGGAAGAGGTGGTGAAGAGTTGCGGTAAAGGTGTGTGGGAGACAGAGCTAACTGGGGGGGAGGGTTGGGTGGGTGAAGATGGACAGAATTGGGTGGCGGGCAGGTTAGGTTTAGGGTTAGGGGCATGTTAGTAAATTATTTTATTTTGTTTTTTTAGAGGGGTAAAAATGACATTTCATCAAATTCCAACTTAAATTTGCCGGAATGAGTATTTTTGCACTTTCCCTTATTATCTATGATTGTTTCGCAATTTCAATTGTCAGAAAGTTATATTTGTACTTATGTGAATTATACAGAGTTATTATATACCACATCCGTCCCACCAGTAATAACATATTTACTTTTTCGAAGTCAAATTTGGTAAACTTTGACCATAAATGTATATATATATATAATATAGTTTAAGATATTATTGAATTCATCTTAATATATTTTTTCTAAATATTATTTTTTATGCAAAATTGATATATACAGTTAAACCTCTATAAATGAATACTCTTGGGACCAGGAAAAAATATTCGTTTAGCGAGATTATTTATTTATCGATAAATGAATATATTATTCATTTATCGATATGTACATTGTATTTGAGACTACTAATAAGATAGTATGTACTGTATGGAATATCTAAAGTATTAGAAAATGTATCTAACTTACACTACAAACTACAGTATGTATGTGGACTAAGTACAAAAATGTACATATGTACATTGTATTTGAGACTACTAATAAGATAGTATGTACTGTATGGAATATCTAGAGTTTTAGAAAATGTATCTAACCTACACTACAAACTATATACAGTTCTAAAGTCTTGGTTTAGTAAGTAATTCATTCTACAGTACCATATCTTTCTTAACATTCAATTTGATGGCTTCCAATCAAAAGCCAAAGCCATCAACAAAAACATCTTTGACTGATAAGATAAGGAGGGTCATATGTGAGCATAAGAAGGAACATCCAACACTTACGCAAAAGGATATGCAAGCATGGGTGAAGGAAAAGTTTGGTTTGGATTCTAGCCAAACCACAATATCAAATACTCTCAAAAGATCAGCAGAGTATTTATCGGAGGAGATGAAAATTAGCGATGCTAAAAGGCACAAATCAGCGAAGTACCCCGATTTGGAGAAAGTTTTGTATGAATGGTTTCTTCAAAGACAAGAGAAGGTGAATATGTTAGGAGAAATGATTCAAGGTAAAGCAAAAGAATTTTTTCAAAAAATGTATGGTGAAACAAATCAAGAGTTTAGCTTTTCAAGTGGATGGTTGGAACGTTTCAAGGCAAGATATTCAATCAAGTCCTACCGGCGGTTTGGTGAAAGCGGTTCTGTGAACATGGAGGACATTGAAAATGCTTTACCTAAAATAAGGTCTAAATTAGACCAATTTCAGTTGAAGGATATTTACAATATGGATGAAACAGGATTGTTTTATCGGTTGAAAGCTGACCATTCACTTGCCACAAAGAAGCTGACCATTCACTTGCCACAAAGCAGCTTGAAGGACGAAAGAAAGACAAGGAGAGAATTACTATTGCGGTTTGCTGTAATGGTGATGGATCCGACAAAGTCCCCCTTTGGGTTATTGGTAAGTATGCAAAGCCCAGATGCTTTAAGAATGTGAACATGAACAATATTAATTGCCAGTATCGTTTCAACAAGAAAGCTTGGATGACTGGTTTGCTTTTTCAAGAATTTTGTCATTGGTTTGACAAGAGAATGAATGGTAGAAAGGTTCTCTTGTTAGTAGACAACTGCCCAGCTCATCCAAAGGTTGTTGAAGGGTTGAGAAATGTAGAGTTATTCTTCTTGCCCCCTAACACAACATCTAAAATTCAGCCATGTGATGCTGGGATTATTCGGGCATTTAAGCTTCACTATCGACGTCATTTTTATTCTAGCATCTTGCAGAGCCTTGAAGTTGACTCATCAAATCCTGAAAAGATTAACATTCTCGATGCTATTAACTTTGCTACCTTGGCTTGGAGATTTGATGTAAAGGAAACAACAATTGTAAATTGTTTCCGACATTGCAAGATACGATCTGAAGAACTCGATGTTCCTGAAGCAGAAGCTGATAAATTAGAAGAAGATATCGAAGGATTAACATATGTCATTTCTAAGTTACACTATAGAAATGTGATGGACGTCGAACATCTTTTGAACTATCCTAAGGAGAATGATGTCGTTATGGAATTGCCTACCGACGATGAAATTATTGAGTCTGTACTGAATGATGAGAATGATCCAGAACCAGATGATAGCAGTGTCACACCAAATGTGTCATCAAAAGAAGCATATCAAGCAGTAATCACCTTACGGAATTACTTTCTACAACACGAGCAGAATACTCCTATAGTTTTGTTTGCGCTAGGAAAAATCAAGGATGAGATGAATTTTGGTGGGAAAAAAAAAGCAAAAAACTATAGACTCATTTTTTTTGTAAAAGAATGACTTATTGTATGAACATTGTTGATTGAAAAAAAATCCTTTTTAATATATATATATATATATATATCTAATGAAATGTGATGGTTATTCATTTATATTTACATAGGGTCTTTAAGGATTTCAAGAAAATTATTCATTAATGCATTTAGCGAGGTTATTCATTTAGCCCCTTAGACCAAGTTGGGACCGGAAAAAATTATTCATTTGTCGGGGTTATTCATTTATCGGGGTTATTCATTTATCAAACATTCATTTATCGAGGTTTAACTGTATACCTAAAATATTCATGGCCAAACATAATGATTAAGTAAATATGACGTGGGAGTATGCACTTTTCTCAAATATTAAAACGTATATCCAAGAACCGACAAACACAGATAATCCCCATTGTGACTCTCACCCTGTCTGATCCCCAATTGGCTAATTCCATGGCGAAAAAAGCAGTTCTGATCGGCATCAATTATCCGGGCACCAAGGCTCAGCTGAAAGGTTGCATCAACGACGTCCGTCGGATGCGCAGCAGCTTGATCGAACGGTTCGGCTTCTCCGAGGAAGATATCACTGTCCTGATCGACACGGATGAGTCGTACACGCAGCCCACGGGCCGTAACATCCGCCGGGCCCTCGCCAATCTGGTGGATTCCGCCAGTCCCGGCGACGATCTCTTCGTTCACTACAGTGGCCATGGAACCCGCCTTCCGGCGGAGACCGGCGAAGACGACGACACCGGTTACGACGAGTGCATTGTTCCCTGTGACATGAATCTTATTACTGGTACCGATCCTCTGCTTTCTCGGTCTGTTTGACGTTTTCTATTTTTATTCTGGATTACAAACTTTAGTGTTATGGTGATTTTGTTTTTTTAATCTGATACTCTGCTTCAGCATATTAAAAGAGCATGGATCTGAATTATTTAATGCTAAATGGATATGATGAAATGTTGATATGATTCTGGAATAGATTTTGGGGGCGATTGGTTAATCATGGGATTTGGAATTGAAATCGGCACAGTAGCAAACCCAGGAATCAAAGTCAAGGGATGTGAGATTCTTCAAAATTTTGGATCTATTTTGGAATTTTATCCCGACATTGTTAAAAGTCAACACCATCTATTGAAATGATTCCGATTCTCCATTTCTATACTTTTAAACCAATATGAGTATACTAGTATATACTGTGGCTATGGATTCTTGTTATTTCTTCGAACGATCTTTGAGGAGTGCAATTCTATTCATGTTTTTGCTTATATTGTGATGATACCATACAAAAATTTGCTTAGTCAACTCTTATTTGACTTTATAAAGTCAACTACAGAATTTTGTGATTATTAATATTTTTATTTATGTATGACTAAAATTTAAGAGGGGATGATGTTTTAAAATTATACATTATGAAGACTCAACATGATAATTATCAGGTATATATTTATTTGATGGTTGAAGTTGGCTTAGTTAGATTCTGAATAGTTAACTAAGTAACTTTGGCTGTGTCACAAGGAGTAGATAATTAGTGATATTGGCTGAATATATTTCTGAAATGTGTAACAGATGACGACTTCAGAGAATTGGTTGACAAAGTTCCAGATGGTTGCCGCATCACAATTGTTTCAGATTCATGCCACAGTGGAGGCCTAATTGATGAGGCCAAAGAGCAAATTGGAGAAAGCACCAAGAGAGAAACTGATGAAGGAAATGAGGATCAAAGTCCTGATAAGGGCTTTGGATTCAGAGATTTTTTGCGTGAAAAGGTTGGTGGTGCCTTGAAGTCTCGTGGCATTCATGGATTCAGAAGTCACCACAGCGGAGAAGTGGAACAGGATGAAGAAGCTGGAGAAGATGAAGATGAGCACATCAAAAGCAGATCATTGCCACTCTCCACACTTATTGAGATACTTAAGGAGAAAACAGGGAAGGATGATATTGATGTTGGTAAGCTGAGACCTACTCTATTTGATGTCTTTGGAGACGACGCGAGTCCAAAGGTGAAGAAGTTCATGAAAGTTATCCTGAATAAACTTCAGGGGCAGGGTGGTGAAGGAGAGTCCGGTGGTGGTTTTCTTGGGATGGTCGGAAATTTGGCGCAGCAGTTTTTGGCGCAGAAGCTGGAGGAGAATGACGAGGATTATGCAAAACCTGTTTCGGATACAAAGGTTGACAGTAAGCAGGATGCTTATGCTGGTTCAGCCAAAAGGCAACTGCCAGATAGTGGCATTTTAATCAGTGGCTGCCAAACAGATCAGACATCTGCTGATGCTACCCCTAAAGGTAACGCGGCGGAGTCTTACGGGGCTCTAAGCAATGCCATTCAAATCATAATTGCTCAATCTGAGGGTGCAATCACGAATCAGGAAGTTGTCTTAAAGGCCAGGGAGATATTGAAAAAGCAAGGTTACACTCAGCGACCAGGCCTTTATTGCAGTGACCATCATGTAGATGCTCCTTTTGTGTGCTGATTTCGGGTCTTGTGTCTAAGGTGAAGCCTACATGCCATGCTCCTACGGTTTTGTGTGAGTGCTATTGTTCCCCCATTTTTTTTCATTGGCATTGCAAAATTTGCCTGGTGTATTGTGTTGTGAAAACTACTTCTGTGATGTAATAATGCGTGTAGTAAAGGAATTATAATTTATACTGTCTGGGTTTGATGTGTGGTTTTCAAAAGTGTGTGTATGAATACTGGTTTGGCATTCGATCAGCTGTGCCATTGATGGGCGGAATATCTTTTTATTCCCATGCTTCTGATACAACTTTTGGTGGATGACCAATTACGTATGCATTCGGGTTTGGCTAACCTTTTGGGTTCTTGCGCATCTTAACGTTTGTTTTAGAGGGCATTGCATAGTCTCTTACTATGGCTCCTACACTGCTTGAACCATTTTTCTTATAAAACCTGCCAGAAAATATGTTAACTTATATGTTAATTCTCATTTTGCAGCGAACGCTTTTTTCCCTGCAATCGCATAGATTGTTTTTCAGGTAATTGAAACTTTGGAAGATTCCTCATAAACTAACTTATTGGGGATAACGGCAGAAAAGAATAGTGAGCCAACATATTAACGTTGGTTTTCTTTGAGATTTTTCGCTACGTGTAAGATATTGAGAAGTATTGATGCAGTCCCTTAGTGAGAAAAGTTAAAATACAACTAATATTTGGTTGGAGTTCTTTCAATTTTTGTGAAAAATGTCAAACTGTTTTTCTTTTTCAGAATTAAAATATCACTACCCAAAATTGAATGGCCAACCATTTAAAAATAAAATAAAAAGTCGTGTTTTAGATCGACTAATCATTGGACGGAGCCATTTTATAATTAGAATGAGTAATTAGGTAATTTGATAATTACTTTTATTTATAACAATGGAATACCTATCACTATCGTACAACGAAAACATTGCAGAAATCAAAAGCCACATAGATGAGCTCATAAGCTTTCCCGTTCTGGGAATATAATTTCCAAGTCTGGATGTAAATTTTGAGGGGTGTGATTTGCTACTCTTATGAATTTGAAAGTCACCATTGCTTTTAAAAAATAACATCTAACAATGCTCGGAAGCACCATAGAATAATTAGTTCCATGATAGTGAAGGAACTTCCATCCAACGCGTGGTTGATTGCACAGCGGTACCATGGACGATAGACAAAAGCCGTTGTCTATTCCCTAGTTTCAATGCCCTTAACAACTCTTCCCCGCACTAGTGGTGAACTATTGTGAAATATTTTCTTTTCAAATATTTCATATTTAAACTATGACTAACTCCTTAGGTTCTTATGTGAAACGCCAAACTATAGGTGAGGATGATAAGGATGACTAATTCACGAAGGAGATGTACAAAAAATTAGGGCAAAGGTGAAAAAACTCATTCAGATGAGAAAAAAGACGTACAAAACAAAGAAAGTCTACAAGGAAATTAGGCGTGTACAACAAGAGTCCACTCCATCGATTTCAAGGATATTAGATCCTAGTTTAGTATTGCGTTGAGTGTTATACGATGGATGATGTATTCCGAATAATGTTATTAATTGCAATAATATTTTGTTACGCTGAATATCCTTTGTTCACAGCTTTGACTGATATATAATGTTTCCATCTCATTCAATTTGTTTTGTGAAGGCTAGGTTATGACATTTTCCAAGATTGTATCAAAATTAAGAACTAACATCGATCACATTCAAGGCATTGTAACTAAAAGGTTTTCAAAATCGATTTCCATATCGTGGTTCCATCTTATATAGACTAGAATTCAAATCCAATATTCAAAATTAAACTGGCATCGTTTCCGATGTTGGAAGTAACTGTAGAAAAGCTGCCAATTCTATGGATGATTGTTCCAATTTCCGAACCTTCGTCTATAAATTTGGTCATGTTTCCTTGGGAAACTAACGATTTTCATTAAAAAGATGACGATGAAATTGGTTGAAATTGGATTATTTTCATTATAATCCCATTAAAAAGATTGACATGAAATTGGGAAACTAACGATTTTCATATCGATATTTCGGACATCCATCTCTCTCATTTGGCCCAGTCGCACGACAATTATTCGCTTTCTAAGGGATTTTCTCAAGTATTTGCGTCAAACCTCATTCTTATAACGTAAAATGTCTACTCTATTTTAGACTTTTTTAAATCTATAAAATAATTCAAAAAAAAAAAATGAAAGAACACAAACGTTATGAGGAATTAAGTTTTCCACTAAAAACCCGGAGATGGAACATTCCTATTGATCCCAATTTCAAATGTACTTTCACCGATTTCCTGAAAATAAAAGTAGTCATTTTCCTTTGGTTCATATTGATTTACAAAACTAGGCCAACCGCGGGTTATGAAGACGCCACAGTAATCACCTGACAATCGGAGAACATTTTAAAACCTAACTGGCTCCCCTTCTTCCCCTAATAAATGTCTGATCCCGAGGCAAAGCTCAGGGTTCTCTACTTGTAATGAGATGGAAACTTGAACTCCATTAAGTCAATCGTCACATTAAATACTTTCATAAAAAGAAGGCATTCTGTTTGAACCCGACATTGTAAAAACACACTTACAATGGTACAAAATTATAATAATAAATGAACTTTGATCAATCAGTATATATTGTTAATTGGCTGATCACAAAATAATTGATTAACACAAACCTGGTGGAGCAGAAAAAATGCTAGAAATTTTTTTTTTCAATCGTACAAGAATCGAGCAGAGAGTGGAGTGACAAATTCTGAGTTCCATCTCACTATTCTGATTATTTATTAAATTTGGAGAACCATTTCAATTTTCAAGAATATCTTATTCAAGTTCCAAATGCGGAACTTGATCCCGTCAAACTTCAATGCATCAAAATTTGTTTTGGTGGTAGGAGGTGGTTGCTGGTGGCGGGAGGTGGTGTTTCGGTGGTGGGGAGTGGTGGCCGAGTAAGGGGGGTTTGAAGAAGAAGAAAAGGGGTAAAATAGGGACATAATGTTTAGCTTATGGGGGGCAAGGGTGTTTTTGTCATTTCAAACTCAATCAACACCCAAATCCTTCTGTTAACGCCGGAAAAAGGCCAAAAGGTTATAACTGCATTGTTTGACATAAAGTTATGGCTATTTTGGCACTTTCACCCTAAACTTAGGGTTAGAAGTGTAAAAATTCCTAAATTGTATTTCATTAATTTTTTGTGTGAAAATTCCCCTTTTCCTTCTTCTCCAAACCCTTACTCCAATTGGACCATCATTGAAGGCTTGCACTCCGATCTCATTGATGATAAACAAACAATTAGAAAAGTATCGTAAGAAATAAGTGTCGACCATTCATCTCCCAAATGATATCATAATTGAGTCCCTCTCTCGATCACCGTGAAGGACCTTGTCCAATCCAAATGTGTTTTCAAACATTAAAGATGTATATCTCTGAAAGGCAAGTTAATCATGTAAATTCGTTGAAGTTGAGCGATTTTGCGCAATGCTTTCAGCTTTATTGAGTTGTGAAACATTGAAGATGTATATCACCCTTCCAGCCCCTGCTAGGAATTTCCTAATGCTTCCAATTTTAAAAAAAATTACTCTTTAGAATGAATAATATTACTTTCATTGAATATTATTATATTAAAATAATTAACTAGCCCTTGCCACGAAAATTTTCTAGCTCCGTCCATGCCTCGACCATTGTGTTTGCCTGCACGCCCATCTCATTGGTGATAAACAATCTATTAGAAGGGTGATATAGGAAAATTAGTTAAAATTTCATATCCAAAATGATATCATCATCGAAACCCTATCTCGATTACCCATGAACATCTTATCCGATCAAGTTGTATTTATACAATGAATATGTCTATCATCTGAATGTAAGTTAATTCTCTTGAAACATGGAAGGAGCTGAGCGATTGTGGATATTTTCCACTTTTTTGAATTGTTGTAAAAGGTTTTGGTCGAGTTTATGAGAAACGCTTATAAATAGTTCTGCAGGTAGTTTTAGAACTCAATATAGTTTATTTAATACTAACTCAAACTTAGTGATATTAAAATATGATATGGTGCAAAATAATTAGCTTGTCAATAACACATGTTATAGATAAATATATAACGAATAAGTTAAACAAAGTGACATCATAGTTTAATGAAAATAATTATTAAAATGACTCCCTAGCACTTACAGTGCACGTTGCCCTCAAACTCATAATCCCAAGCACCATATAATAGATATTGTTTGCTTTCTCTCTGTCAACCGAGGGGTATTTGAGGTATTTTGACTTCTCTTATTTTTTAAATGACGTCGTTCCTAGGAGGTTTTCTCTGTCCATCTTTGGCCACCTCTGTTCCGTCTTCTAGCCGTGATTTAACAAAAGATTTCAGCAACTACGGTGGTCGTCAATATGAGCTGCTAAAGTGTTGCCCTTATTTATTGGATGAGGAGATTGTGGAGGCGTCAAAATTGTGGTGGATTTACGGGTTTTGATTTAATGATGGAGAGGGACATCAATTGTAATCTAAGTGGGAAAGAATTCGAGGATGACGATGATGAAGAGGAGGTGGAAGGGGGTTCTTGTTCGCCGGAAATGGTACGAGGCCCTTCCTGTCCCGGTGGACTTGCTGGCATCGTGAGGTTTTGGGTAGTTGTTTCGTTACAAACCAGGCCATGAAGAATGAGGCTTTTGCCGTTGTAGCTGTATCATGTCAGTTTAATTACTGATTTCATTGTTTACATCAACTCTTACTGTGTTTGTGCATACAATTTCGTAAACTGATTCTAAATTTGTTCAAAAGAAACATAGACGAGTTCTTGTAACTTGTGCTCATTAGGAATCAGAAGAAAAACGGTTTATTGGAATGCTATTTAAATTTTTTTCTTCCAGCTAGCCTAAACTGTTGGAACATCATGCCTTAATAGTTGTTTGCTATCAGATTGATGTTTACCTTAATTCTGTCATAAAGTTTTGCAGAATTTGCTCTCGGGGTTCTGGTAGGCTTGTAATGGGGAAAATCGATGATATGATGAATGTTGGAATTTAGTTAATGCGGTGGGGAAGTTGAGACTGAATTCGTTAGAGGTGGCACATGATAGGCCGCTTCTTGGTGTTATATATATGGGGCTGGAGGATCACGTGAAGGCATCAGATCAGAATCAATTGTCTCAGAGGGTGTTCCAGAGCTGGGGAAGGAATGTTGAGTTCCTCTGGGCTAAGATTAACGCTGCTAATATGCAGATTGCACCGGGAAGGTATAATGTGGCGATTCAGACTCTGAAGGGTGTCGTGAATCTGACTCCGAAGGATAATGAGGATCGAGCTATGATATTTGTTTCCATGGCGAAAATGCTGCGTAATTAGGCGAGAAGTGTCTTGTTATGGCCACAGATATTCTTGGCAAGAAAGAAGTGACCTCACCTGTGGTGGTTGCTGATGTGTACATGGATATATCGATGCAGTATGAGACCATGAATGAGTTTGAAACTGCTATCTCGTTGTTGAAGAAAGCGCAGAGAATGCTCAAGAGGATTGCAGAGGAGCGGGCTGAGCAGCACTCTGTGGGAAGTGTTTCTGCATGAATTGGATGGTTGTTACTTCTTACGGGGAAGGTTGGACAAGCTCTCCCATACTTGGAGGACGCAGCTGAAATGTTGAAAGAGATTTTTAGGGCCAAGCATTATGTGGTTGGTTATGTGTAGAATAACTTAGGTGCAGCTTAGTTAGAGTTAGATGATGAACTATCTTATGCAGAATGCTACCAATGATGACAATGTGTGGAATGCGCTTTATCAATGAGTTTGAATTTTTGTGCTTTTAAATTCGTCAATGTTTAAATTGTCACCGTCGTACTCTTTCAAAAAGGCTTCCAGTTGTCATTTCGAGAATTGATCCTACCGTCTACGCTTTCGAGGAGTCATGGTTAGTTTTTACAGATTATTTTTGGATTGGATTAAATTGAGGTAATTGTTTAATTTTACAGTTTATTGTGAACATTGATTGAATTGAGGTAATTGTTTGTTTATTAGGAGATAATTCAAAGTGCAATTTGGAAAAATATGTGTATATATGTTGTTAACGTAATGTTGTGTCTATATTGATTTGAATGTTTAGATATCATTGGCGGCAGCAGTTTCGAAATGAGAATCCCGAGGCTTTCTCAAAGAAGTTTAATGATAGGTAATATGTCTATGCAATTACTGACCTTCAATTTTTTTTATTTTTTTATTTTTGTAAATCTGAGATATCTATGATTTTTAACTTGTAGAAGAAATGTTAAATTAGTTCCTTATGACAGAAAAAAGAAATGATTTTTGTTAGTAAATTACGAGTTGTTTGAGTTTGCAGGAGGAATTGTTTGGTGTGGAGTTAAGTTTTACAAAGCTGGCCGTTTTAAGAATCCAAACAAATGATTTTCCGGGTTATAGGCTTTCCAAGAAAGTGGCATGCTCCTGGTCTGCCCAAGCACAATCGTGGTGCCTGTCGGAAAAGAGTTTCTGGTTAGGCCGATTAACTTCGCCGGACCTTGCAAATCGAGGGTGACATTAAGGGTAAATGCTTCAGTGATCTCTTAACCAGTTCATATACTGAAGTTTGATGGCCGAGTTTAGCATTAAAAAATATTTCATTGTGCTCTTTGTCTAGATTTAGGGTACTATTATCGTGCCAGCTGATCTTGATTGCTGGAGTGGCTGGGACCCTAATAAATGGCTTTACTTCCATGGTGTCAAGTATTTTACAGTAGAGGGTCAAGGAACTGTTGATGGTAATGGGCATCAATGGTTGGTGCGATCTTGCAAAGTTAACAGAACAAATGTACTTTATGTTTCCTTTTCATGTTCATTTTCAACTCTTAAGGTTTCTGATGCAAGCTCTCTGATTCATGTTTTGACTGTTTCAGCCAAGCCATCATGCTCCAAAGGTTATCATTTGCATTCTTATGTTTTTGTTCTGTCATATGTTTGTTTCTAAGTTAGGCTTAGATACTAATGAACATGATTGATACAAGTGTAGGCCATGGCATTTCATAGGTGTAAGAGAGTGAAAGTGACGCAGATCATGGTTGTAAACAGCCAACAGATGCACATGGCGTTCACTATATGTAAACAGGTTTCTATATCCGATCTCAGCATCTTTGCACCGTGGAACATCCCCAACACATATGGCATTCATGTCAGCGCGTCCACAAATGTTGAGATAAAGACCAGCGTTATAAGAAGATGTTTGTTTGACAGCGCTGCATTTCTCCGATTCATGATGAACTGGCATATGTAGATGATTTTTTTAATCTTGGTTGTTTCTCCAGGCAATGATTGCATATCGATAGTCAGTAATTCTTCAATGATTCAGATTAGGGATATCACATATGGCCCTGGTATCACATGTGGTCATGGGATATCATATGTGGTCCAAATCAGGTAATGAAAAATCTTACATATCTAACTGAAATTACTCGTATATTCAGAACTTCTGAAAAATTTCTTCCTTTCTTTCTTAGTATTGGAAGCTTGTGGAAGCATCAGGCTTGGGATTAGATTCATGATGTTTATGTCAATGGAGTAAATACTTCCAACAATGAAAATGGTTTAAGGATCAAATCATGGCAGGTATCTTCCCTTCCATAAGTCGGGTTTGTTGCACATATTGGCGCTTCTGATACCTTTCTATCTCCATTGTTGACTTCTTAGGGAGGCAGTGGTTATGTAAATAACGTAACTTTTGAGAATTTAATGATAGAAATCGTCTGTAATCTAATCATCATAGATCAGTATTACTGTGACTCCTTCCATCCTTGTCTAAATCAGGTCAGACACCTTCCACAACCTCATAGTGTCGAGAGTTTTTTTCGGGGAGTTTTGATTTTTATGAAAATGAAATTGTTTTTCAATTTTTGGGAAATTTTAGGAGAAAAAAGACTCCGTGATGGAGGAACTGAACCAGGCTCAGGAAACGAGGTTTAGGAGCTTTGTAGAAGGTAATAGATTTAAGAGAATGTATCTCAAATCTTAAGGTGCCTGCAATAGTTCTAGCTTTTGCTGGCAAACCTTCAAACACCTTTTTTTTTCATTTGTATTAATATGCAATGTACCTTGTAAAACCACAAATAATGGTTACTGGGAGTGACATTTATGCTTTCCCTTTTATGGAATCAAAAGGAGATCGAATATTGCAAAATATAAACTAATAAAAAAACTCACAATAACAAACTGCTTCTCAATTTTATGGCTCAAATAAAAAAGTCGGATAAATCATCATGAACAGCTAAATAGTATAATTTCCAATGAATATTTATGTATGTTTAGCGAATGAATTGAGCAACAAATTTATAAGGATTTCCTTGAACGCATAGATCAGACAAATTTCCATATAAAACTAAAATAAATATTTCAAAAATATAATATATTAACTAAACATATATAGGATGAATATTTATTTTTCACATACACATTCCATTCATATAACTATTTTATGTCTTAAAATATTTTATTTGAACAATACTTTATTCTATAAATCACATATAAATAATACTTTCTTTCCTTATTCAACTACTTCTCTAGAGGTTATCTACACTTCAATTCATTCAATCAAAATATTCTAATTAATAAATAAACAATAATTAAGGAATAACAAGAACAATCTAATACTGTAAAATTTATATAAGGTAACTGTCAATTATGATATATATAATTAGATTTATAGCAATATGTTTTATTTAATTAGTGCATATATTGTCTCCACACCTACCATTGTCTTCACATGGTTTAGATATGTTTCCCGAGATTTATAGATCCAACTAATAGTAATCAATCAACTTACGTTTATCAAATCATACAAAAAACAATAACTCGTGAAGTAGGGAAATTGTTACGTGAGTAGAGAGGTTTGAGTGGAGAGGGTTCGAGTGGAGAGGGTTTGAGTGGTAATGGGTTTGAGTGGAGAGGGTTCGAGTGGTACTGGTCCGAGTGGTGAAGTTCTAGTGGAGAGGGTTCGAGTAGCACTGGGTTTGAGTGGAGAGGGTTCGAGTAGTACTGGATTTGAGTGGTACTGGGTTCGAGTGAAGAGGGTTTGGGTGGTACTGGGTTCGAGTAAAGAGAGTTTGAGTGGTACTGGGTTTGAGTGGAGAGGGTTCCAGTGGAGAGGGTTCGAGTAGTACTGGGTTCGAGTGGAGAGGGTCCGAGTAGTACTGGGTTCGAGTGGAGAGGGTTCGAGTGGTACTGGATTCGAGTGAGGAGGTTCGGGTGGTGAGAGTTCGAGTGGTGAGGTTCAAGTGGAGAGAGTTCGAGTTGAGATTCAAGTGGAGAGGTTCGAGTGGTACTGGGTACAAGTAGAGAGGATTTGAGTGGAGAGATTCGAGTGGAGAGGGTTTGAGTGGTACTGGGTTCGAGTAGAGAGGGTTTGAGTGGTACTGGGTTCGAGCGGAGAGGTTCGAGTGGTACTTGGTTTGAGTGGATAGGTTTGAGTCGAAGCAGATGATTGATTTTCGAGAGGTGGATAGTTTGAGTGCTGGCTAGGCGGATGGTTGATGGATCGAAGAGTGATGCCTCGAGGGGAATGGTTGATGTTTCCAGGACCTCGAGGGATAATGAATCGATGGAGAGGACTGAGTGGTACTGGGTTCGAGTAAAGAGGTTTGAGTGGTACTGGGTTCGAGTGGAGAGGGTTCAAGTGGTGAGGGGTCGAGTGGTGAGGGGTTGAGTGGTGAGGGGTCGAGTGGTGAGGGGTCGAGTGGTGAGGGTTCGAGTGGTGAGGGTCGAGTGGAGAGGTTCGAATAGAGGGTTCGAATGGAAAGGGTTCGAGTGGTACTAGTTCGAGTGATGAGGGTTCAAGTAGAGGTTAGAGTGAAGACGTGTGAGTCGATGGGTGATGCCTTGAGGGGGATGGTTGATGGTTCCAGGGCCTCGAGGGTTATTGAATCGAGTGGAGATGCCTCAAATCAACACCCCTCAAGGTGGATGGTTGATGTTCAAAGGGTGGATGGTTTGAGTGGTAGGGAGTCCTCGAGGCGAATGGTTGATGTTCGAGAGGTGGATGGTACGAGTGGTAACATGGTGGATGTTCATGAACTGATGGTTTGAGGGGTGATGGTTGGTCATAGTTTGAGTGCTAATGTGGATAGTTCGACGCTCTTAGTGGTATACTCTCTCGAGGGCTGATGTACTCTAGAGGGGTGGATGTGTGACCTCTCGAGGGGTGGTGTACCCTCAAAGGCTGGTACACCTCTCTTGAGACGTTGATGGTGTACCCTCGAGGGGTGGAAGGTGTACTCTCTCCAATGGTGGATGGTTTACCCTCTCGAGAGGTAGATGGTGTACCACTCGAACCTCTTCACTCGAACCCAGTACTACTCGAACCCTCTCCAATTGAACCCAGTACCATGCAAACCTTTCCACTCGAACCCAGTACCACTCGAACCTAGTACCACTCGAACCTCTCCACTCGAACCCAGTACCACCCGAACCCTATCAAATTCATAATGTCCTTATATAACCCTACCTGTTACGGCATCGGCGACGATGGTTCGATGGTTGTGGGTAAGGTTATAAATGTCCACCCAAATTCAGCTTTTGGTCTGATGGCATCATTGTCACTTTAAGGTGGGTCAACAGTTGGAAAAACACGGTCAACGCTGGAAAGTCTACCAAAGGATTATATTGGCACTTTCATTAATTAAGTAGTTTTTTTCTAACTTTAAAACGATTGAAGGTTATATCGGCACTTTCGCAAGTATATGAGATTATATTGGTATATAGACAACAATTCTCCAAAACAAACATATAGACAATGATTTTGACAAAAACTTGTCTGCATTTATGCCACCCAGTTCATTGTTTAGTTCACATATACACACTGTTCCTTGTTTTTCCACAAGTTCAACGTTTCTTTTTTATATTTTACTTACTTCTGTACTTACAATATATTATTTCTTGAAAGGTTATAAAAATAATATTTTTATATTATTGATTATTTAATAAATTCCAATAAAATTTATTATTTAATATTCTACCATGATTATTAACGGATCATGGTAGAATATTTTCTTTCATAAACATAAGTTTTTTCATCTGTGGAACGTCAAATCAACCAATTGATAATTGTAAACCTACACTTTATTTTGCTCGGAAATTGGAACCAACACTCTTTGTAATGTTGAGTGCATCTAGAAAAGTCCTCACATAATAGACCTTCTCAGACTTATGTGCTCTAGTTATTTAACTTGTGCATGGTCAATCACAAAAGAACTTTCTCCCATTCAAATACCCAAATATTGTTCTTCCATTCTCTAAAAGTTTCTCATTCCGACCACCTATCCGAAAATCATAATTACTAGTACAAAAAATGTTTTTCTAATTTACCCTAAATCCTTCTAAAAATGAAAACATTTATTACTCACAACTCTAACATGCAAACTACGTGAGTAAATCACACTTTTACCACACATTCAATCTATGCATGATTCATGTCAATTTGAACAAAAACATAATTGCACAATACTTTCCCTAATCTTGCACATGTGCCACCTTGAATTTTAAAAAAACACAAACACTATGAGACAAAAATGATGAAGTATCATGATTAAAGAATTTTTATTGTAACTTAATAATAATTTTAAACAACATATATTAACAGATCATGGTTGGATGTTTCGCACATAAACATAAGTTTTATCGTGTATGGGATGTCATATAGGCTAATTGATCACATTAAATATATTGCTTGGGACACCATTTGTAATTTTGAGTGCATCTATAAATGCCCTCACATAATAGACCTTCCTAGACTTGTGTGCTTTGATTGTATAACTTGTGCATCGTAAATCATGAAGAAACTTTCTCACCATTCATATACCCAAATATTGTTCTTTCATTCTAAAGAAATTTCCAATTTCGACTACTTCTCAACGGCAGCTAGTGTCGAAAATATATTTTTTAGACACTATTACTTTTAGATATCAAAGTTATTATGATCCAAGGTATTTTTCATGAATCCAAGCAAAAGGGTGGCTATAAAGATCCAACATGATCATCAACAAAACAAGGTGAAGGGATGGCTACATCGACCCATATAGTATAAGCACTTCCCACAATCTGATGCACCACAATAGCAAGCTATTTGTATAATTTCCTATCAGGACCGTCAACGCTATCAAGAGAGTATATATCCATAATCATATATGAGCTTCTTCAATATGGGTATGTTGTCTTATTTAATTAGCACAATTCTGGCAACTTGTAAAATATTGTATACCCATTTGCAACCAATGACATGTTTGTCAGCAGGGAGAGGAGATAGAACCCAGGTATTGTTCTGCTCAAGGGCACTAAGTTCATTAGACATGGCCTCTTGCCAGTGGGGATGGCGAGAAGCCTCGGAATAGTTAGCAGGGTCCGAGCTATTAGTGATTGCAGCCAAAAATGCAGTATGCAAAACCAAAAAATTATGATAAGTAAGCTAATCAGCAATAGAGTAACGAGTACCTGAGGACAGATTAGGCTGAGTAGCGAGAGAAGCAGAGGGGGGGGTTTATTTCTTGAGTAGTAGTGCAGACATAATCTTGTAATTTAACTGGAGCTAATGGATGCGAGTACTCGATAGTCGAAGAGCCGGTGGAGACTCATAACCCATGGAAGCAAGCTCCGACACCAGGATCAACTCGATCGGCGGAGCAATAAAGTCCGATTGTGGCTCAGACGTACACGGCCGCGACATCGTAGGTGCTGGAGGCGTAGAGGCCGAGGCCGGCTGAAAGGCCGGTGGAGATGTCTCGGCCGGAATTCGATGAATCACCGGCGGCTGGCCGGAGTTTGGCCGATCGATGGCGAGTTGGCCGGAATCCGATGGGTTGCCGGTAGGTCGGTCAGAATCTGTCCGGTTGCCGGTGGAGCTACTGGAATCTGGTTGGTCGCTTGTGAGTAGGCTAGAATCTAGCCGGTCGCCGGTGAGTTGACTAGAATCTGGCTGATCACCGTTGGGGCAGCTAGAATCTGGCTGGTTGCCAGCTGGCTTGCTAGAATCTGGCCGATTAATGGCATAAAGGTAGTAGGGTCCGGCGGTAGCATCTCAAGAGGCGGCGGCACGGCTTGCTCCTCGGAGGACTCGACGGGAATAAGATTTTCAGGAACCGAAGCAAATGGAAAACAATCTTCATAAAACACACCATCTCGGCTACTAAATATAGTGTGGGACTCCGAGTCATAGAGGCGTCATGCTTTCTTGGTAAGAGGATGTCCAAGAAAGACACACTTGCGACTTCTAGATGCAAACTTATCTCGCGGCTTTGGAAGTTGGGATGCAAAGCACGAACAACGAACACACGGAGATGGTTGGAACTGGGCGCGCGGCCATGAAGCATTTGATAGGGAGAATAGCCATTCAACACTAATGTAGGAGTGCGATTGATCAGGTAGGGAGCAGTAAGAATGCATTCTCCCCAGAAGTCAATAGGCAAATGGGCCTGTAACCGAAGAGCACGAGCCACGTAGAGAATATGGGCGTGCTTTCGTTCCACACAACCATTTTGGTGCGGCGTGTAGATAGTGGATGTCTCAAACCGGATTCATTTCTTATCAAAGTAACGTCCGAGAGGAAGAAATTCGGTTCCATTGTCAGTGCAAACTTTCTGAACTAACCGGGGGAACTATGTTTGAGCAAGAGCAAGAAACTCCTTCATCTTGGAAGGTAATTCAGTCTTGGATACTAATAAATAAACCCAAACAGCTCGGGAATAATCATCTAGTATAGTAAAAAAAAGAAAAGGCTCCACTAGAAGATGGTGAGCTATAAGGCCCCGAAACATCATAATGAACAAGTTTAAACAAATAACTAGCCTTAAAAGTACTTAAAGGAAAGCTAGATATAGAATGTTTTGCCCGATGACAAATAAAACAAGGAATAGTTTTATTTAAATGACTATGGTTGGAAGAAATATGTGGTATAGAAGACAACACCAAACTGGAAGGATGACCAAATCGCCGGTGCCATAATGACGGGGAAACGACGGCGGCAGTAAAGGAGGACGACGACAACAACTTTGGCGATCTCCCAAGACTGCGCAACCAATAAACCCCCATCATGCTGATCACCTGCACCAATCACTGTCCTCGTGCTAATATCCTGAATGATACATAATTTTTCAGTAAGCAAGACTAAGCATTTTAAGGCTGCAGTTAACTTAGCAAAAGACAATAGATTGCAACGCAATTCCGGAATAAATTGAACATGAGTAATAATTATATCTCCAAAATATAGGTCCCATGATGAGAAGCATTAGATATAGAGCCATCGGGAAGATTAACATCAACATGATCACCAGGTTCAATATCATGTAGACGATTCTTGTCACCGGTAATAAGATATGACGCGCTGGTATCAAGAATCCAAGGCAAAATAGACTTACCTGACGCATTGTCAGAACTAGTCAACTTAGAGAACATGTTAATAACCGAGTACCACTGCTCTTTGGACAAGGCGGGACCAAAAGTATTCTGATTAGCATCGGAGAGAACGGCTGCGGCGTTGGTGGCAGGTAGAGTCGCGGCAGCGACGACATGAGCGGCTTCGGCGAATGGCGCAACAGCTGGGGCACGAGTTCGCTGGGGCTGAGCTCTCTAGCCAGAATTTTATCGTCGTTGTTGCTCAAACCATTTTGGATAACCTTGAATTTGAAACAGGTAGCATCATCATGACCCTTGCAGTTGCAGTGAGTACAAATGAGATCTTCGATCAACGGAAGGGGCGGGCATGCTGGGACTTTGGGCGGCGGCGGCCGACTTCGGCTGTGGCTGAGGTCGACGCGCTGCATAGGCCATATTTTCCGGGGCAGACTCATGATCGTGAACAACGGTCTTGTGACGCTCCTCTCAAATAGCAAGTGAGTGAACACACGACCAATAGGAGGCAAAGGGTCAAGTGTCAAAATGTGAGATCTCAACGAATGGTATTCTTCATCCAATTCTATGAGAAATTGATGAATCATCTCCATCTCACGGGATTCAGCAACAGTATGAGCAGCAGGACAAACACATGTCTGAGCAAGCAAGTAAGTAATCAATTCATCCCACAACTTCTTACATTTAGTATAATATGGAGCAACAGTTTGACAATTCTAGCGACAAGTATAAATGGCCGCAAGAAGTTCACACATGCGCGGACCATTACCAAGGGCAAAATGCTGTTTAAGATCATCCCAAAGATCCTTAACAGACACACGATAAGTAATACCAGAACGAATGGATGGATCAAGAGTTTGAACCACCTAACCAACAAGCATAAAATTCACACTATTCCAGTCACTATAAAAAGATTCAGTAGGCAGGCTTAACAACAGAACCATCAAGAAAACTCTCCTTATGCTTTGCAGAAAAATCATTAAATAGGGAAGCACTCCATTAATTATAGTTATCACCCTTAAAGATCTCAGGAAAGATTCTTAAACCTGGATGATCTGACAGATGAACATAGTAGGGATGATTAGTAGGCAAAGCATGAGAAGAATCACCAGAGGACTGGCGAATGGCCTAAGCAGCTGTCATCGCTGCGGCTTGCACGACTGCCTGGAAGATGGCAGAATCTGAGATAGGAAAGGCAGATGGATGCGGCGGCATCGGGATGATCACCGGTGGAGGTGCGGCGACGTCAATGTCACCGGCGGGACGAGGAATGGCTCTGGCAAGTGGGCGTGGAGGCGGCAACACAGAACCCGATGGTCCAGCGGCGGCGACATCAGAAACAACAGGATTAAGGGCAACGATAATATCTTCAATTTCAACATGATCAAGAGGATCCATGATGATAGGAAAAGGAGTGACAGTCAGACGGCCTTGAACAGCGGCGGTGGCAGCGCATGAAGGCTGTCGCAGGTGGAAGATCGGCGTGTGAGGCGCGGTTATGGTGGCGGAAAAATTTTAGATTTAGGTTTTCAGGATTTTAGCTCTGATACCATGTAAAATATTGTAAAATATGAATGTGTGTATTGTTTTATTGATGGTACAAGGGTGCTACCATATACAAAAGTACAAATGGAAAAAGATTCTAACTATGGTACAAGATATACATAGAATATAACAAAATATCTCCTTAGCACCACTTTAACATCATGGTGGCTACTTAAGGTGTCGGAAATATCATAATTACAAGTACAAAAAAAAAATGTGAGCTTATCATTCATATTATATTATTACACCTTCCCTATCACATTTATTTTTATAAATTACCCTAAATTCTTCTAGCAATGAAAACGTTTATTATTCCTAGCTCTAATGTGTGAACTACGAGAGTAAATCGCACTTCCACAACACTGTTAATCTATGCATGATTCATTTCAATTTGAAAGAAAATATTACAGCACTATAAATTTCCTAAAATTTCACACATGCCATCTTAAATTAACACAAAATTAAACAGTGAGAAACAATGATGAAGTACCATGGTTAAATACTTTTCATTGTAACTAATAATTATTTTAAACATATTGCACAGACATGCCACCTTAAATTATGTAAACATTAAACACTATGAGAAAAATGATGAGGTACCCTGATTAAAGAATTTTTACTATAGCTAATAATAATTTTAAACAACAGATATTAACGGATCGTGGTTGGATATTTCTTTCATAAACATAAGTTTTTTCATCTATGCAGCGTCAAATCAGACAATTGATCATCGTAACTCTACACATTAGTTTGCTAGCGAGTTGGAACCAACCACTACTACAAACAACACCTATTACTTTGGTTTTTCAAGCCTATTTACCTCGGTTTTTTGGCCCTAAAAATCGAAGTAAATGTGGTTGAAGTAAAAAAGGTTACTTTTTACCTCGGTTAAAAATCGAGGTAAAATTTTTACCTCCGTTTTTCATAAAATAACCGAAGTAAAAAGGGAAACCTACCGAAGTGGGTGCGACATCGCACCAAATTTTTGAAACTGCAGTAAAAAAAAGTTTGGATCGACAGTAAAAATATTTGGGTGTCAATTCGCACAGAACCGCAGTAAAAAAATTGGCACGACACTTTTGCAATGTCGCAGATTCCACTTCTAGAATTAAAAAAAAACTACCGAAATCATAATCGATGTCGATTCTGCTTTCGGTAGTTCACAGCCAACAATGAGATTTCAGTAGCAAAGCACACAGAACTGAGTTCAGATTATTATACAAAGCAGATGGCTTTCTTACATACAGAAGAAAGAAATATCCACAAAGCAAAACAGAGGCATTACTACAAAACATATTATACAAAACAGAGGTATTTTTTATGCAAAAGAGATTCTGCAAACATATCATTTCAGAGCGGTGGAGCAAGGCGGAGGCGCGGTAGAGCATCAACGAAGCAAAGTCGAGCATCGTCGGTGGAGAAAACACAGAGCAAAGCTGAGCCATCTGACGGTGGTATGGAGGAAGAGGTGTCGATGGTGGTTTTTGGAGGAAGAGGCGCCGGCTTCGAAATATTGGAGGAAGAGGCACCGGCTTCGTAATATTGGGTGAAGGAGGCGCGCGACTTCAAAAATATGGAGAATGAGGCAGATTCAGCATGTAAGAAAGGAGAAGAAGGGTTTGGGATGGATTATTTATAGAGTAAGTGTTTGGGTTTAGTAATTGGGCTGAAAATAAGTCCTGGATTTATTCTAATTTGTTCATTAATTTAATTAATATTAGGTTAGATTAATTCATTAGTTTAATTAATTAATATAATCTATTATTAAAATTCATCATATCATTTTAAATTAAATATTAAATTAATATTTGTGAGATAAAATTTAAAAACAAGGAGAAATAATGAAATAAAATTTATAAATAGAGAATTTAGAAATAGAGAACAAAATTTCTTTTCGCTAACTTTGTGCCTTTATTTTTTATATGGTTAACCATTGATTAATTAAAATAAAATCATTCTACTAGTAATGGTTAACCATTGATTAGTTAAAAATCATTCTACTAAGTTCATATACAGAAAGTTAAGTAAGGGATGGCCTTTAATTAGTTAAGGTCCAACATTTTCAATAGTTTTTATCTATGGAAAGTCAAATAACGGTTGACCATTAATTAATTAAGGTCAAACCTTGGTTATTAGAGTTTATTTACGTAAAGTCAAGTAAAAGTTGACCGTTGATTAGTTAATGTCTAACCATTTCATTAGTGTTTATGTACGGAAATTAAGTCAAATATTTAAGGGTTGACCGTTACTTAGTTTTCAATATGCTTGAAATGTTGAAATGTTGGTGAAATGTTGGTTAAATGTTGAAATTAAGTCATTTTTTAGGTGAAATGTTGAAAAGCGCTAGTACATGTTCCACAGTAACTTAGAGTTGGTTACATAGAATTAAGAAAGTAAATTGAAAAAGATTACAAATATATTCTTGTGCATGTTTATTGATATACTATGTTATGTACTTGTAAAATACAACTTGGGTGTATAGGGTACCATTACATTTGAGCGGATTTCAATTTGGAGTTACAAGTGAAGTTTTTACTTTTTGCACTCAGGTCCCTTCAAGAAAGTTGGAATTGTCGAATCACGAAATTGGAAACATCAAAATTCAATTCAATAATACGTAGTTGCGATTTTGTAATTTGGGCATGTATGGGTGAACAAAAGGGGCTCGAAAGTCAATATTGATTACATCTACACAATCTTGAAAAATTATCTATGGCCCAAAATTGTGTTACCTTATAATTCATTGCTCTGAAATACATACTTTTTTTTGTTATTCTTGCATAAATATAGGAATATTAAATAGGTGACTTTTTCGGTGAAATGTTGCAAAACGCTAGTACATGTTCTAGAGTAATTTAGAGTTGGTTACACAGAATAAAAAAAGGTAAATCGGGAAAGACTACAAATATATTCGTGTGTGTGTTTATTGATAAATACTATGTTATGTACTTGCAAAATACAACTTGGTGTATAGGGTACCATCACGTTCGAGCGGATTTCAATTTGGAGTTACGAGTGAAGTTTTTACTTTTTGCCCTTAGGTCCCTCCAAGAAAGTTGGAATTATCGAATCACGAAATTGGTAACATCAAAATTCAATTGAATAATATACAGTTGCAATTTTGCAATCTGGGCATGTATGGGTGAACGGAAGTCAACATTGATTACTTCTACACAATCTTGAAAAATTACACTATTGCCCAAAATTGTGTTACCCCATTATCCATTGCTCCAAAATACATGATTTTTTAATTCTTTCATTAATATAGATATAAAAAATATATTTTTTTGGTGAAATATTGAAAGCGCTAGTACATGTTCATGAGTAACTATTACCGGTGCCTCACAACAACCAAATTTATACTACTTATTTTATCTACTACTTATTTTATATAATTATGAAAAAGTAATGTATAAAATTTTATTTGGTGAAAAAATAAAATATATTTATTGATATTAGACTTTGATCACTTATTACTAATTCTGTATCAATCATCTCTTCTCTCCCCTATTACCCTCTTCTGCTCTGCTAAACATTTTCTGCCGGTAACGGCTCTTCTGCGCCGGTAACAGCTCTATCCCCATGGCGGATTACACCTCATCGGGGAACACCAAATCGTTCCTAGCTGCCCTCCAATCGAAATCCCCACCCCTCACCACATCCCTCCCAAATAACCCAGAAATAATCCCAAAATCCGAACACCTAGGGGAACCAGCTTGTCTCTACTCTGACGATGAAATTTCCAAGCTCTCTCTCACTACGCTAACGCCCTAGTCGGAAAATTCACCAAAGGCCGGCTTACAATGGAACAAGTCGAGGCGGCTTTCAAGACGGTGGGCTTTGCTGGGAAGTACCAACTAGGCTCACTTGATTACAAGCACATTCTTATTAGATTCGACCAGGTGAATGATTACCAATGGTGCTGGATTAAGGGCTTGTGGAGTTTCAACGGAATCCAAATGAAGGTGCTCAAATGGACCCCTGATTTCTCCACACATAGAGAATCATCAATCGTCCCCATATGGTGCACAATCAGGGAAGTTCCTCTCTATTATTACAATACTTCTTCCATTGAGGCTATTGGTAATAATATAGGAAATTTCATTAAGAAGGATTTAGCTACTGAAATGTTAACTAGGCCCTCTGCTATTAAGCTATGTGTAGAAATTGATCTTCAGAAACCACTAAATAATTTCATCAGATTAGGATCGTTCTCAAATAACAGAAAATACACCATTGAATATGAAGACATCCCTCTGTATTGTACCCACTGTGCTAAGTTAGGTCACTCTCACACTCAATGTAGAGCCATTCCCCAAAATCATAACCTACCAGAGTGGCAAGCTAACAAGTTTAATAAGGCCCCAAATATGATAACAACAAACCAGTTTCCTAGTAATCCTCAATACAATGGCCAACTAAATCATCAGCTAGCCACAACAAACCCTACTTTAAACCCATCCTCCTACACACCACAGCCTATAACAGCAGCGACTGAAAATAATACTCCCCAACCAGTCCCAAACTCTCCATCTCCAAGCCTAGTCAACATCCACCTTGAAGGCCCTGAATCACCACTTACAAAATTGATAAATACCACAACTCTTAACTATTCCAAACATTGCTCACAAAAACTATGCTAAGGATGACATTCAGATTGGCTCACACAAATTGATCTTCCATAAAAAATTATCTACTAACCTTGTATTTTCTCAACAGAGAAAGATGGAAAATAGGTTCTCTTTACAGCAGGATATGGAGTCTTTCTCCCAAGCAGAAGACTATCTAGACCAAGAATTCCATACAGACCTGGAGGAGGAAGATATATCAGCCATGACAAACACAGACAATTTCCAAGCTCAACCATCACTATCACCTGCTCTACCACAATCAACAGGTAACCAAGGTAAGCTTAAACACAAAAATAATAATTACCTTAGTCAGTTGAATAAGATGATGTTAAGATTAGCTACTAAAAGGCACAAATCATGTGAACAATTATACACAACATTAAAATTAATTTTTTAGTTTGGAATCTGAGAGGCACGGAATCTTCAATGCTCAGACTGAAAAATCTAGTCAAACAGAAAAAAAATACAGCCTTATGTATCATTGAACCTATGCATGATAATAGCCAGTGCCATTCTTACATGGAAAAGCTGAATTTCTCTCATAATCTTCCTCTACACAATGGAAAAATATGGCTTATGAGGAATGACTCCCTAGTTATCTCTCTGATTTCCCACAACAACCAGTTTTTGTAGGTTAAAGTTCTTCACCCAGTCTCAAATATAGCTATGGAGGCTGTTTTTATTTATGGACTTAGAAATAGAGAAGGTAGAAAACTCTTATGGAAGTATCTTAGTCTCTTACCAAATTCCGAGACCATTTTCATAGGAGATTTTAACACAATCACCTCTATCTCAGAATATAGAGGTCCCAGCTCTCCAAAATTAGGCAGTATCAATGACTTCAATGAGTGGATTAGCACTAAAGGAATTCGGGAAATTAATACTGTAGGTAATCTATTCACTTGGACAAACTCAAGGTTAAGAAATCCCACCACCAAGAGATTAGATAGAGGACTCTGTACTATGCAATGGAGTACAAAATTCCCAGCTTCCTCTATCCAAATCCTTAATAGACAATCCTTTGACCACTGCCCCTTATACCTACAGATTTCAACCTTATCACCCTCTCATCCTAAGCCTTTTGGGTTCATAAACACATGGTTTAATATACCAGAGTTCATAAACCTAATAAGAACTAACTGGATTATCCCTCTTCCTCAGTAAGGAATGTTGGGATTATACTTAAAATTAATCAGGCTCAAAAAATAATTAAGATCTGGAATCAAGAATCTTTTGGTAACATTGACTCTAATGTACTCACAACAGAAAAAATATATAAGATTACAGGAAATTAAATATGACTCCACTCACACTGAAACGGATCTAATCAAACTTAATGAAAACAGGGCCTTGCTAATTATAGCACTAAAAGAAAAATTTTGGAAGCAAAAATCTAGAACTAACTGGATTAAACTTGGAGATGACAATACACAGTTTTTCCACAAAACTGTAGCAGAAGAAAATAGCAGGCTTCATATATCAAAAATTATAATAGGCTAGGTCAATGGCTTAACAATCACCAGGAAATCCAAGATGAAGTTGTTGCTTACTACTCAGAACTCTTATCTCAACCGAATCTCCCAGCTAACAACAAATACTACCCACATTTTCTTAGCCAAATACCCAACATTATCTCTGACCATGATAATTCTCTTTTATCTAAACCAGTTTCAGAGGAAGAACTTAGACAAGTAGTTATGAGTCTCAATAAAAACAGTAGCCCTGGTCCTGATGGCTACTCATGTAAATTCTACACTAAATGCTGGGATTTCATTAAGGAGGATCTGATATCTGCAGTCAATGACTTTCTCTTAGGCACTGACATGCCAAGAGGCATTTCTAGTACTTGGATAACCTTAATACCAAAAAAATCAACCCCAGCCTCTTTTGATGATTACAGACCAATTAGTCTTTCAAATGTAGCTAAAAAGATATGCTCTAAGGTACTCATGGAAAGGCTTAAACCTTATATGGAAAAATTGATATCACCAAATCAAACTGCTTTCATGAAAAATAGAGATATTTCTGACAATATTCTTTATCTCCGTGAAATGGTAAGATTTCTTGATAAAAATCACAGAGTTCCAAACTGTATACTTAAACTAGACCTTAGGAAAGCCTTTGATAGTAGTAACTGGAATTTCTTAAAAAGCATACTCTGTAAATTTGATTTCAATGGTAATTTTGTGAATGCTATTATGAAAAACCTCTCCCAGGCTCATTTCACAGTGCTTATGAATGGTAATCCGGTTGGCTTTTTCAGAGCTACCCAAGACATTAAAAAAGGTGACCCTCTATCTCCCTTTCTTTTTAACATATTTTCTGAAGCTTTCTCTAGAAGCCTCTCCTTTATCTTCATGAATAACAAACTGAATTATTATTAGCTCCCACCTGCCATTACACCAGCCTCACACTTAAGTTATGCTGATGATACCATAATTTTTATACAGGCATCAAAGACTAACCTAATTAGGATCAAAGCCTTTTTAGAAACCTTTGAACTTACCTCAGGCCAAAAAATTAACTATGAGAAATCTGATTTTTACATAAGTAAAAGGGCAATAGTTGGGAAGATTAATCAGATTAAGACAATTCTAGGAATGAAAAAGGGCTTTTTCCCTTTTAAATACCTAGGTTGCCCAATTTTTACAGGAAGAGCACTGAACATACATTTCCAACCTTTGCTTGAACTCATTGATAAAAGTTGATGAACTGGAAAAACAAATGGTTGAGTACCGGGGGAAAAATGGTTCTTATTCAAGCATGTATATACTCTTTTCCACAACATATATGGTCTGTCCTAAGGCCTCCCAAACAGATAATCAAATCCCTAGAAAAGAAAATGTCTAGATTTTTTTGGGGTGAGAGAGAGGGTAAATTGAACAAAGTGTGGAAAAAAAGGTCTGACCTATGGCCTCATAGGTTTCAAAAATGGATTAGGCTTTAGATCTATTCAGGCAATAATTGATGCATGCTCCTTAAAACTGTGGTGGAAGTGCCAACATGGCACCACCATGTGTTTTAAACTAATATGGGATTTACCTCAATCTCACATGAAATCACAAACTTGGAAGAGAATCTGCTCTATTAACTTGTTTGCTGAAAATAACTCTGTAGTCATTCATTGCCAAGGTCTTTGTAATTTTTAGACCTCCCATTGGTGCCCAAATGGCCCACTGATTAACCATGTCCCCCCTTTTCCCTCTTCTATCCCCTCCTCTTGTACAGTAGCACAATTCATCAATAACAAATGCTTTTTCCTGTCTCAAATTAGTCCCTATCTAGAAAATGATGCTCTGATTTTCTTGCAGGATGTTGTAATCAATGAGGAAAGGCAGGACAGACTGATTTGGAAACTAGAAGAGAACAGAGCCTTTACTTTTAGATCAGCTTACAAGGCTTTAACTCACATATCAGGTAATTTCCCAGCTACGAAAAAGATTTGGAATTTCATATTGCAGAAAAAAATTTTATCTTCACCTTGAAAATGCTTAACTCCTTTTTGCCTTTTGATGATGTATTAATCAAATGTGGTTTTAGCCTAGCCTTTAAATGTCCTACCTGCAACCAAGTTGATTCTCTTGATCATTTTTTTCAATTCATGTCAGATGGCACAAACTGTATGGAATGATACTGCTAATATTCTAGGTTATAGTAGCCATACTCTGAATAACTTAACTGAAAGAATCTTTGCCTACTAGAACAATAAAGGTCTCCCAAAAATCCATAGACTTAGTTGTAACATTCTCCCATCTTTGATCTGTTGGTCCCTGTGGAAAGCCAGAAATGCATATTTCTTTGAAAACAAAAATTTTTCTGCGGCTCAAATTTGCAAGGAAGTAAGAGATCTAGTATTCTTATCCCTTATGGCAAAACCTTGATTTTCAAATGAACCAGCTGGCATGAGGTTTTCTAGCACTTCCCCAATTCCACCTTTTAGACCTCCCCCAAAACCTTCACTTACCACCATGCATTGGGAAAGACCTAAACTAAATAGTGTTAAAGTTAATGTGGATGCTTCCTGGTCTGCTACTAACTCAACACTTGGCCTTATAGCTAGAGACAATAATGCCATCCCCTTATTAATCAAGACCTCAAACACCACTGCTAACTCCCCCCTTGAGGCTGAAATGAAAGCCATTCTCTTTGCCTGCCACTCTTTTCCCACTCCTGCTTGCAGAATTATAATTGAGTCTGACTCATTATTAGCTGTTACTATGATTAACAGTCCCAGTAGAGCAAGGTGGTCTTTGTATACCCTTCCTTTCGAAATTCACTCTCTACTAAAAGATGCCATTTTGAAACATGTTTTTAGAGAATGCAATTCTGCAGCTGATGCTATTACAAAATTAAAACCCTCTCCATCTGCAGAAACCAACTGGTGTCTACCTTATCTCCCTGCTAACATTAGAGGAATAATTAATCTAGATAGGACTCAAACTCCTTATATTAGAATACATAGACATGCTTTTGATGATGATTGATACTGCTGATGTTTCTCTCTATCTGCAATCTCAGGTACTCAACAGAAGCTGCACTTTCAATCTGCAGGATAAACTTTGGAAACATAAATGGTATTACACACAATGCATCATCTTGTTGTATAAAAAATGGCTCTACACATATATGGTTGTATTTTATGGTTTCCCCATGCTCAACCAGTCCTGCTTAACCTGCTCCACTACCAGAGGTCTGCACTCAGTACGTACTGCTCAACCATTTTGGCTACACTAACGAAGCCATCTCACATCACTCAACTGATAAACATTCTTTTTATGGAGAATCGGAGAACCAGGTCTCATCAAAATAATTAGTAGATGCCCGGCCAAAGTGAGAAAATAACACATGGGGTGGAGATTTCTAACTTTGGAAACGCATCCGATGATACAGATTTACATATGTAAACTACATGCTTTAAACTCTAGTTTAGATGTTAGCAAATTCTTTTGGAGGCAATACTGTTGCCTCGGCAGAAATGCTACTAATATTAAACCTCTGTACTATATTACTCTACACTGAAAGGATTGGGGACCCTTTTATAATATCCCTTACCCTAGGGTGTTTTAACCATAAAAAGAAGAAAAAAGATCACTTATTACTCAAACTCTACGTTTAATTTATTTCATTTGAAAAATATAAACATAAAGTTATAGTTAAAAGTATAATTATAAATCTTTTAAAAGTTTAAAAGAAATTGAGTAGTATAAAAAATTACAAAATTATATTTTAGTTTTATTTAACATTTAATTTTACTATTCAAATTACGATCATGTGTTACTCAAACTCTACATTTAATTTATTTCATTTGAAAATACAAACATAAAAGCATAGTTAAAAGTATAGATATAAAATCTCTTCAAAGTTTAAAAGAAATGGAGTTGCATAAAAAATTTAATATTATACTTTTTTTGGAACTCGGTAAAACTTCCATTTCTTTTCAAAATATGCACAAACTCCGTATTACAAATGCCCTATATCAGTCAAAATCTACCATAAGCTAAGCACATAACACTTTCAACTTTGGTTTAACCCAAGCTCTATATACTACATATTTTATAATTTTACTTACAATGTTCTTGCTTTCCTGTTTATGGAAGCACACTTCATTTCTCCTCTTCCACATCCAGTAGATAGTTTCTGCTACTGCTATCTTCAAGAGCTGGAGTTTCCTTCCCTTGCCTCGACATTTTTGCACCAGCCATGCTATCTCCTCATCCCGCATATTGGGTTCCCTCTCCATCTTTAGCCATCGCAGCAGTTCCCGCCAGATTTTCTTAGTTTCAGGGCAAGAAAAGAACAGATGTTGTAACGTTTCCTCCCTGCCGCAGAAGCTGCATTTTTGATCTGTGCCTATGTCAAACCTGGCCAATCTATCTTTTGTTGCCAATCTCTGAAAACAGCACAACCAGAGAGTAAATTTTGCTTGTGGCCGTGCATAGTTGTTGAAGAGGAGTTTTCTCCAAGCTATTTCTAGCTGCACCTGCTTCAGCTCCTCATAAACATGCCTGATGTTGAACGTTTGAAGTCCGTTTTGTTTCTGCCATGCCTCCAGATACAGTACTCTGTCCCTGCATTTTCCCAGACTCTTGATAATCCAGGAAGCATTGGCTGGGATCTTAACACTTAGTCCATCCCTTTCTTTTATGTAATGCGCGTGAAACTAGCGTATCCATAGTTTATTTTCCTTTCTATAAACATTCCATAAGGTTTTACTCTCGCTTGACATACTCCATTCTTGCAACGAGATTAAACCTAGTCCCCCATAATTTCTCCTACCACAGATTTTTTCCCAAGCCATTGGTGACTTAAGGGAAATCGTTTCTCCTCCACACCAAAGATAGGAACGGCATAGGGCCTCTATATGTTTAACTACAGCTTTCGGAAAAGGAAACACTTGCTGCCTGTAATTAACAACAGAGAATATCACACTTTTAATCAACTGTAATATACCCAAATAGCTCAATAGCTTAGCACTCCAGTGTTTAATTCGTTAGTAATTTTATCAATCAAGGGATGACACATATGGATTGTTACCTTTCTACTAGCTAAAGGGATTCCAAGATACCTGAATGGGAGTTGCCCTTCTGTGAACCCTCTCAGCTCCAGAATCTGCCCTCTCTGGTCCTATGCCATATTGCCAAAGTAAACATTGTATTTGTTCCTACTGACTCTGAGCACAGTGGACTGCTCAAATTTTTGATAAGCCCTCATCAGAACGTTGATAGAATCTGCCTCACCCTTTGATAGAAGCAGGACATCATCCGCAAAACTAATGTTGTTCAGCAGCAGTAGCTCACAGTTCGGATGGAACTTGAACCCAGCCATCTTGCTGCAATCTTGTAAGCACTGTGTCATGTACTACATTACGAGTATGAATAACAGTGGCGAAAGGGGGTCTTCCTGCCTCAGTCCCCGCATTGCCTAAAGAAACCTGGTAGTGTGTTCATTAACATTGTATCTGTATGAAACTGTTTTCACACCCACCATAGCCCATCTCACAAATTTCTTAGGTTTTCCTATCTCCTTCATAATAACCTCAAGTGCTTCCTATTCGACAGTATCAAAAGCTTTCTGTATATCCATCTGTATGACACATCTTAGGGCTCCTTCTGTTCCGTTGTAGCCTCTAAGCAAATCATAGGCCACCATGATATGGTCATGAATACTTTTCTCAGGAACAAAGGCAGCCTGGTTAATTTGCAAAACTTCTCTAATGATCTTCCTAAGCCAATTTGTCAATAGTTTAGAGATCGCCTTGTATATAGTTGAAACACAAGATATGGGCCTGTAATCCTTCACCTTGCTTGCTGCAGGACTTTTCGGAATGAGAGTCACTAAGGTGCTATTTGCAGCTCTGTAGATCCTCCCTGATTCAAAGAAGTTCCTCACTGCGCCGATGAAATCATCCTTCACCACTCCCCAGTTTACTTTGAAAAATCTCACATTAAACCCGTCACAACCCGATGCTTTCATGTCGCCTATTCCCTTCAAGGCTGCATATATTTCCTTCTCATTAACCTCTGCAATCAGCTTCTTTCTATCGTCGTTATTCAGTTCTTTGCCATTCCTGATGATTTCGAAATCAATGCCTTCTGATATGGTACTTTTCTTGCCAATTAGGTTCTCATAGAAACTGAGAATCTCTGCTTCTATTTCCTCCTGTTCAGTGGTCACACTTCCATCATCTCTTTCAATTTTTGGAATACTTGCTGCCTTGTTTTTTGGATTTCACCAAAGCATGGAAATATGAGTTGTTCCCACCACCCAAGCGTAGCCAATCTATCTTCGATATCTATTTTACTATCTTTTCATCTATTCCACTCCATATGTAAACTTATTCTCTACAGTGTAGAACCCGTAGTACTTTATCCTTATCCAGCATATCATTCATCAAGTTTTGCTGGGCTTCACTTAATTCTGCCCGGGACTGCTCTAGCTTTCTTTGCACCCCACCAACCATTTCATAACCAGCTTTAAAACTTTCTGGAGCCTCATTAACTTCATCCAAACCACGTACATAGGCCTACCATTTACTGGTTTCTCCCAGCTGTCCTTAATAGTTTCCAGAACTTCTGCCCTATCTAGCAAGTAGTTTAAAATTTTAAACTTCCTAGGTATCCTCCCTTTGTCTTCAAATAGCTTCACCCTGAGTAATGCATGGTTTGAGATCCCTGCCTCCATAATCTCTACTACAGATTCAGGGAAACTCAGAAACTATTGTGGATTCCCCATTCCTCGATCAGTTCTTGAGTGTATGATACCTCCCACCTGCCTATTCGACCATGTGTAGAAGTCTCCCATTGATTCATATTCACTCAGTCCTACTGTCATCCTCATTTGTTCAAGTTCCCAGTATTCACCAGCCTGCACATCGTTGCCTCCCATTCTTTTATTTACACTGAGAACATTTTTGAAATCCCCTAATAAAAGCCAAGGCACTGCAACCATTTTCTGAGATTTTTCTATATCTTTCCAGAGAACTTTCCTCACCTTCAATTGGTTTCCAGCATATATAGCAGTTAACCAACACAACAAAACCCCAATACTTTAGTTACTTCACACAATAGCATTTGATCAGTCACTTCCCTCTTTTGCACTCTAACTTTTGTATCATCCCATAACATCCATATTCTACCATTAGGATGGGCCTCATAATTATCTACAAACTGCGACCTATTTTAAAACATTTCCTGACTTCATTCTTGTTTTCTCCTTTAACTCTTGTTTCTACTAAAACATCAATCTTAAATTTCATACCAGAGAGACGGGAGTAATTCTCGCTCTGGTTCGCTGTGTTATTTAACCCCCTAGCATTCCATGAGATAATCATAGAACGTGATCCAAGCCCTCTAGAGAATCAGTCAAAATTCCCAGAGCTGCCTCCAATCCCATCAAACCTTGTCTGCTAAATTCTCCTTGTGTGAGAACCACGCCATCCTTTTATTCCTCCCTGTTCCTTGGTGCCACCACCTTCCAGGCATTACCTTGAACACTGCTCACTGTCTGCTGTGCAACCACCTTGGTCACTGACAGCTGTTTGCCATCAGCTTGACTCTCCTTCCCTTCAGCTGGTGATCGTTTCTTTTCCTGCCACACTTGGACTGGTTTCCTCTTTTCTCTCTCGTTGTTACACATGTGGCCTTCCTTTTGGCATTTGTCAGAGAACAATGGTCTCCCTTCAATTTCAATTGACTGTTGGATTTTGTTACCTTCAACATCCTTGATTGGTACAACCTCCCTAATCTGCTGGGAGATATCGACCCCTACCAGAATCCGTGCGTAAGATACCCGCAGCTTGCTTGTAGTACATTCATCAGTGAACATGGGCTTTCCCACCGCACTTTCAATATTCCCCAGGCTCTTGGGTCCCCAAAGATGGATTGGCAGGTTTGGTAGCTTCACCCAGACAGGCAGGGTTTGCACCATATCACTCTTCAATGAGAAATTGGGCTTACATAAATACAGGAACATGGCCATGCCATAGATCGTGTACGGTCCCCTCCTCCAAACTTCATCCCTATCCTTCTCAGATTCTAGACGGAGGATAAAGTATCCCTCGTCATTGTACAATATCTCCGGTGTGCTGATAAATGACCAGAATTTCATTACATACCTTTTCACAGCATTCATCGTCAAATTCCCACCTAGAACGTACATAATCAGAGAGTTCTTCTAGTAGTCTAATTCATCATTCACATCCTCCATTTCAATCTCACCCTCAATTTCACCCTCTATAACCGCAGGAGCTACATAATCGATCCTCATCCCATTTTTTTGAACCCTATTTCCACTGATAATGTCTACCCATAACCTCTCCTCTTTTTTCTCACTTTCAATTGAATTGCCATTATCAGTTGGGAGAATAGAGTTTACCTCTACTGTAGTTTCCACCGCCTCTTTGTTCTCCTTTGATAGCTCCTCATCCTCTTCTTCCAATTGACCGGTAGCTTCAACACATTCCTCCCGTATTGATCTACTCCACTCCGCCATCGTTGGAGCCACCTTCTTCTATGGCCTGCCCCTTCCGCACTTCATGGTTGCCGCAAAGAACCCACCTCCGGTGTGTGTTTTTCATACGCACAGACTCCTCATAATATTATACTTTTATTTTAATAAAAAAATTACATTATGAATATATATATATATATATTCAATTATTTTAAATCGTGCATTGGAAGGGTGTTTGCGAGAGGTACGTGTAACATCGGCAAGCCAGACATACGTGTGACGTTGGTCATTTCATGTCTGCGAGAGGTACTTGCAACATCGGTCACAATAATAATTGACATCAGTAAGCCAGACATACTGAAATGAATCCTCTCGCGAAGAATCTGGATTGCAGAATTAAGATCATTGACAAAATGAGGGAACTCGCAAACCCTTCAATGCCGCACAAAATTCAAGGTCTAGCCCTCGGGGTACACTCAATTTCGACTCACTCTCTAACTAGCCCTCATGATCATATTACAAGGATTATTGATACTTAACTAGCCCTCGGGGTAAAGTAACAATGGAATAGCTTGCAAGCAAAGAGTATGAACTCAAAAGATTGTATATTTGATTGATAAAAGTGGTGTTAAGGTAAAAATAATTTTGAAAACCACCCTTATTTATAGTACATAGGTATGGTCTTCAAAAATACAAACAAGAAACTGAAAAGGGTTATGACAGCTTTAAGAAGCTAAAACCATATTTAACTAGACTACCTAGAATAAATGACTATATTCTTCAAGATAAATCTTGAATGAATATTTCCTTATCTAATCTTACAAAATCTAATTCTAATCAAATCAGAACTGAATATTCTAAACCCTAAAATAAATGCATGACCAAAACATTAATTCTTCAAGGCTAACATGGCTGAATTAATGACCTTATTCTAAAATAAATAAATGATCACACTACCTCATTAAAAAACCTAGTGGAAAAAAGTATAGTATTATCTTTTAAAAACCCTAATAAATAAAAATAAATAAAGAAAACCTAATTCGTATCACATCACATACGTGTGATAGCGGTCATTCATGTCTGCGACAGTGACTTGCGATGTCGGTTGTGACATCGGTTAGCCAGACATGCATGCCACATCAGTCATTGATGTTTGCGAGAGTGACTTGCGATGTCGGTTGTGACATCGGTTAGCCAGACATGCATGCCACATCAGTCATTGATGTCTGCGAGAGTGACTTGCGATGTCGGTCCCAAACACAACCGACTTTGGTAAGCTAGACATGCATTCAACATCGGTAATCGCAGGCTTTTACCTCGATTTTAAACCAAACCAATGTAAAAAGTATAAGGTAAAAATTATTTTTAGTTCAAAATAAATAAGAACCGAGGTAAACGAACTTTTTACCTCGGTTATTTTCCTTTAGCCAAAAAACCAAAGTAAAAAAGGGTGAAGTAATAGGTTCATTTTGTTGTAGTGAACACTTTTTGTAATGTTGAGTGCATCTAGAAAAGTCCTCACATAATAGGCCTTCTCAACATTATGTTCATTTACCTTTTGCATTGTCAATCACAAAAGAAATTTCTCCCCATTCATATACCCAAATATTGATCTTCCATTCTCTAGAAGTTTCTCATTCTAGCTTCTTCTCAAAAGCAGCTAGTGTCATGAAATCATAATTATAAATACAGAAACTGAAACATGAGTTTACCATTCGTATACATTATTATACCTTTCTTATCACATGTTTTGATAATTTACCCTTAATTCTTCTAAAAAGAAAACCTTTATTACTTTTGACTCCAATGTGCAAACTATTATGATTCTACTGCATCACAGGTCACTCCCTCGTTTCTTTCCTTGCTGTTAAAAATTCTCTCGTTCCTCTCCTCCCATTTACGATAAAGACCTACCACCAGCTTCATCACATTTTCACTTTACTTCCTCCTTATCATTCCCATCAGAGCTCTTTTCAGACATCTTAAATTCCTGAAGTTCGTATCAATCCACGTCCGCATAACTACTTTTGTGTAATCACACTCACTGAACAAGTGCCTCATTGTTTCCTGTGTTTTCCCACATAATTTTCAATTGGGCTGGGTCCCTAATACATTGCATTTCTGTAGTTTATCCACCGTGGAAAGTCCTCCTTTGAATAATCTCCAAATGAAGAACACGTGTTTTGGCAGAAGAGTTCTACGCCAAACCATTTTTCCAAGCTTACAGATTCTTCACCTCCCTTCAGTTCATCAAGATACAAGGAGTGCTCACCTTCCCTTTTCTCAGAAATCGTATTATCTTCAATTTCAGTCTATTAAGATTCTTCCATTCCAAACTCTAATGCTCTTTATACTGATGCTTCTCCCATTTGTCTCCTTTCAAGTAGTATGCACATATCCATCGCACCCACAGAATGTCTTGTTATGAATTAAGATCCCATATGAGCTTGATCAGTGCAGCTTATTCTTCCCCTCTTTTTACTTCTACACAAATCAGCCCATGTAAATCTTGTGTAAATCCTTTTCCCCCCTCTTCTCTTCCCCATAGATAACATCTACAAATCTTGACTATTGTTTCATGCACGCTTTAAGGTAGACTGAATATACTCGCCCAGCATGCTGTTGTGCTCAGTAAAACTATGTTAATCAACATCATTTTCCTAGCAAAAGAAAGTGTGCCCATGGACCATGTTTGAAACTTCCCTCTTATTTTCTCAATCAACTTTTCACAATCCTGTTTGCTCCACATTTCACTCGATAGTGGTAGGCCCAAATACTGCATCGGGAACTCTCCTTTTTACACATTCAGAATTGTGGCTAACATCTACTTATCCGTCTCCTCCATTATTGTAAATACATTGAAATTCTGTTTCACCTAAAGTCTATACTTTTATGTCAAGTTGTTTAACGTTTGGTGTTAAAACACGAAATAAAATAAGCAGTGCACACACAATTTGGTTACGCAGTTCGGTGCAATTACACCTATGTCTGCGGGGCCTTGCCCAGATCAGAAACCATCCACTAGAAAGCAGTCTTTAGTACAAGAAGCTTAACTTGAATACTAATCCATTGCTAACCTATGAGTGAATGTCGTGAGATCCCCTCACTGCCGATCCTACGTCGTTGAACCCCCACGAACAACACGTCTCCCTGGATCTCCTCCTCCCGAGGAATTAAGGCTTCCTTGTTTCTGATCTTTACGAACTTGGTCGGATGAATCAACACTCCTCCAAACACCATAGGCAGATCGCTCCAACACTTCTCACGTAGAGATGAATTCTTGGTCGCTTGCTGATTGCGTTGTATCTTCTTCCTTTTATCATCTTCGCAATCCTGCCTTGTACACAACTCTTTCCTTGTCTAACTCTACCAAGAATAGACTTCTAGACTCAGGAAAGATCTAATTCTAATATGGTATTTAAATGGACAATCCTTTATCAATAGGACTTGTACCATAAATAAACTACTTAATCAATTCCTAACTATTACAAGGAATATTCGTTTACCAGAAATAGATTGCCACGAAATCACATACTAATCTTCACAATATTCTGATCTGATCGCATGATTATACTCCATAATTCGTGGCTAGAAACCTGCTGTCTAAAAAGGTTGACTGCAATGGTGTTAAAACACCACATCATAAGTTCACACAATATGCCACAACTAAGTCCAACTCCAGAGGACTTTACATACATTTTTAATTTCCTTTCACTGATGGGCAGCCCCGTAACTTTCAGGAATTCATTCAGGCACTCTTTTACTCCTTCCACCTATTTTTTGTTTGCTTCACAAAAGATTAAGATCTCATCTGCAAAGATTAGCGAATGGATTCCCACCTTGCTGCATCTTTGGTGGAATTCAATGCTTTTCTTCATCATTATTGACATCATCCGTGAAAAATACTCCATACACAGAACAAATAGCAGAGGGGGGAAGAGGATCCCTCTGCTTCACCCCTCTCTTCCCTGCAACAGACTCTGTTTTTCTACCATTAAATGTTAACAAAAAGACGAGGACATGGTGCAATTTTCTATCAATCTTATCAAAAAACTGGGAAACTTCAATTTTGTCATCCAATCTTCCAAAATCTCCAGTTTCCCAAGGCGTTCCAAAATCTCCAGTTTATGCTGTGAAACGCCTTGCTAATGTCCGCCTGAAATACACAGCTCTTTTTAATTCCTGCATTTGATATTTCTGATGAAACTCGTGTGTGAGCAATAAGTTGTGAGCTAAGTGCCTTTCTTTAACAAATGCACTTTGATTTGGACTTATAAGCTCGGGCAGAACTTCTTTTAACCTGGAGCATATTAGTTTTGTGATTTGTTTATAAACCACTAAGCAACATGCTATCAACCTGTAGTCTGCTGCTTCTTGAGAGCTTTGATTTTTAGGTATCAGTGCTATGATAGCCCCTCCCAATCCCAGTGGTACCTGCAGATCTTGCAATGTCTTGAACAGATCTTGCAAATACTGACCTGTGCAGCGAGGCTATTCTTGTATAGATAGTAAAATACTGACCTATTTCATCCCCTACTTTGTACTGTTCTCCAAAATCGACCCCAACCAACGTGGCATTAAAATCACTAATTTCACGAATTTCTCCTATACCACCAGTTAACAATTCCTTTAAGTCAAATCCGTTAACCTTGCCAAGCAAATTCTTATATTTTCGAAGGTCGACATAGTCTCTGTTTTGAACCATCCATTCTATAAATTCGAGAACAGAGCAAAAATAAATTCCATCATAAACGAAGGAATGATCAAACCTTTCCTTAGGTTGTCGACGATTTACTCCGCCCCACGTGGTCAGCCTCTGTTCTCGACCTCCACATAACTCACTCAAGTCTACATCGGAGTCGAGCTCTTCAATTCACGAATTTTCAGGCACCCGCACAGTGACAAAATCTCGGACCAATTTCTGGAATGTGGGACTCACCATTGTCAAGGGGTTTTTGAGTGGGCTACAAAATCTGAGGGTTTTGAAAAATTTCTAGTTGCTGGAGAAGCAGTCGCGCGAGCTCTGTTCTTTGGAAGATGAACAGTCGACGAGAAATTGAATTTTTGTGGGAATTCTACACTTGTCACTTTCACACACCTTTTTAGAAAACCAGAACCATCACACTTCTCTTTCTACTGGGTTCTGACAAAGTCAAGCCCATTCTCACACATCTCTGGCCCAAGTTCAGCCCTTCTGGTCTACTCCCCACGATATTCCTCGGTGTTTAAACACCACTTCACATATTTTTGGTATTTTCGATATTTCTATTTTTTTTACTATATTTAAAAGGGAAAAAAGTAAATAATACAACAGAATGGACAAATCAGGGTACCTTACATTCGACAGACACCCAAGTGCTGTCTGAGGCCTTCAAAAGTCTCACCATCCAGAGGCTTTGTAAAGATATCAGCCAGTTGTTCTGATGTCGGTACATACTGGACTGTGACTTCTCCTTCTGCAACCAAGTCCCTAATAAAATGATGTCGGATATCGATGTGCTTTGTCCTAGAGTGTTGCACAGGATTCCTGGAAATATCAATGGCGCTTTTATTATCACATAGGACTGTCAAACTCACATCATTGAACCCATAGTCTCTCATCATCTGCTTCATCCATAATAGCTGCGCACAACAACTCCCAGCAGCTAAGTATTCTGCTTCAGCCGTAGACAATGATATAGAATTCTGCTTTTTACTGTACCAGCTGACCAGATTTGATCCAGCAAAGAAGCACCCACCAGTGGCACTCTTACGATCATCAGCATTCCCGGCCCAGTCAGAGTCACTGAACCCTACCAACTGCGAATCCTTGTTCCGAGAAAACCATACTCCATACTCCACTGTTCCACTTATATACCGAATAATCCTTTTCACAGCTGACATATGTAATTCCTTTGGATTAGCTTGGTAGCGGGCACAGATACCAACACTCAAACAGATGTCTGGTCTACTTGCAGTTAAATACAACAGGCTGCCAATCATACTCCTGTACAATTTTTGGTCAACACTTTGACCCAGTTCATCTTTTGTAAGCTTGTCGGTGGTAGCCATTGGAGTGCGTACTGTCTTTGCACTTGTAAGTCCGAATCTTTTGATCAAGTTTTCAGCATATTTCTGTTGGTTGATGAAAAGACCATTCTTCTCCTGAGTAACCTGTAATCCCAGAAAATATGACAATTTGCCTACCATACTCATTTCGAACTCCTTAGTCATTAAGTCAACAAACTCCTTTACCAATACTGAAGAGGTAGATCCAAAAACAATATCATCCACATAAATCTGTGCGATCAGAATGTTTGTCCCCTTATGCAGCACGAACAGTGTACGGTCCACTCCCCCTCGACGATATCCCTTCTGAATCAGAAAGGTTGTCAGTCGCTCATACCATGCACGAGGTGCCTGCTTGAGTCCATACAATGCTTTATTCAACCGATAGACATGATTAGGAAAATGTGGGTCTTCAAACCCCTTAGGTTTCTCCACGTAAACTTCCTCCTTTACTAGGTCATTCAGGAATGCACTCTTGACATCCATCTGATAAAGAGTAAAGTCCAGAATGCAGGACACTGCCAACATCAGTCTGATCGACTCCAATCTGGCTACTGACGCAAAAGTTTCATCAAAATCAACCCCTTCTACTTGAGTGTACCCTTGAGCAACTAGTCACGCTTTATTTCTTGTGACGTTACCATCTGCATCAGATTTGTTCTTAAAAATCCACTTGGTTCCACATTCACATTAGCAGGTCGTGGGGTAAGATACCAAACATTGTTTCTCTCGAATTGCTGCAATTCTTCTTGCATTGCTGAAATCCAATACTCATCGAGCAGAGCTTCTTTGTAATTTTTTGGCTCAGTAAGAGAGATGAAACATGATAGTCCTGCCAATTCTCTGTAATTCACCCGTGGTTGATCCCTTAAGTGCATATGTCTAGCTAGATTTTGTTCAGATTCACCTGTTCCAGTTTCCGGAGTTTCAACACCAGTTGACGATGCTGGTGTTTCAACACCAGTAGGGTTCACTGGTTCGAGGATATCACTTTCACCAACAGTGTCTTCTTCTGAATCATCAACAACCACATTAATAGACTCCATGACTGTTCCAGAGCGTTGATTAAGCACTCGGTAAGCTCGACTGGTAGGAGAATAACCCAAGAATACACTGATATCACTTCTAGATTCGAATTTAGCTAAAGGCTCTCGGTCCTTCAGAGTATAGCACTTACTCCCAAAGACATGAAAATACGACACATCTGGTTTCTTCCCTTTCCAGATCTCATATGGCGTCTTCTCAGTAAACGGACGCAGATATACTCTGTTGATGGTGTAGCATGCAGTGTGTACAGCCTCAGCCCAGTATCTAGCACTAATTTTCTTCTCGGCTAACATTGCTCGTGCCATTTCCTGCAGTGTTCGATTCTTTCTTTCTACTATACCATTTTGTTGAGGAATTATGGGGGCAGAGAACTCGTGGTGTATACCAAGTGTCTCGCAGATGTCATGAAACTTAGAATTTTCAAATTCTTTTCCATGGTCACTCCTGATACGTGCAATTCTTACTTGAGTGGTTCCTTTTTCTACATGTAGCTTGTGCGCCAAGTTCTTGAAAATATCAGCAGCCTCTGACTTCTCTTTGATAAATGATACCCACGTATACCTCGAGAAGTCATCTATACAGACGAAAAATATACTTCTTTCCTGTCACACTTGGGGTATTGACTGGCCCCATCAAGTCCATATGTAGTAGCTCCAAAAGTCTTGACGTTGAAACATCATTTACGGCATGGTGTGGTATACGAGTTTGCTTTCCTTCTTTACACAATCCGCAAACTACCTCCTTGTTGTCACTGATTTCGGGAATACCTCTGACTGCATTCAGCCTGGAAATACGAGCTAAGGATTTATAATTTATGTGTCCCAATTTTCTGTGCCACAGAGTACTGATTTCCTTTTTCGAGTTGAAGCATGTGACGTCTTGGTCGAGAAAATAACAGTTATCCATTGATCTAGATCCAATGAATACTTCAGTTCCATGGTTGACTACACATTTCTCCTTGTCGAAAAACACCGTCATTTCATTGTCACATATATGGCTAATGCTCAACAGGTTAGCTTTCAGACCTTCCACCAGTAATACATCTTGGAACGCAGGAAGCCCTTTGATGGCTAACTCACCTTTGCCGATTATTCTATTGCGCTTCCCATCACCAAATCTAACATGGCCACCAAATCCAGGTTTGAATTTTTGAAGAAATTTAGGTACTCCAGTCATATGCCTTGAGCACGCACTATCGAAATACTAGGAGTTTCCTATATGTGCCCCAAAACAGATGAAACTTGAAAGACAAACATCTTGAGATTTTCGAACCCATACCTGGCTTACTGGTCGAGTGATGTGATGCGGACTTTGATTGACACGTGTGTTCAGAAATCCGGTTCTGTATCCTCCAGTGTTAAGTTGATGCCTCGTATCATATCCTGGCATGGTGTTGAAACTCCGATCTGCTGTGTTAACAGACAGTGTCCTAAGAAGCTTAAAACACCTATTCCTGACATGCTCTAGAGCTCCACAGTAACTGCGTCGTCTGATCCTCTTGGTGGAAAAATTCCTCTTGATTATTCTTGGGGCTGGTGCGCCTTGATCTGCCTTGTTTCTCCACAAATTTACTGATCCTTTATAACCAATTCCGTATTTGGTTGTCTGTCCCATTCTTAGACAGTCTTCGAGCTTAGCTTTCCCTGTATTGAGACGTCTGATAGCTTGTTCTGCTGCCTCTGCTCGTTGCGCCACTTCAGCAAATTCCTTCTTGATTTTTTCCAGTTCACCAATTGCCTTTTCTTTTTCAAGTTCTTTCACTTTAGCTTTTTCACTTAAACTCTTGTTCTCAAACTTGAGCTCTTTGTTCTCATCCACCACTTTTAACCACATCTTGTACATCTCCATACTTTCCTTGCGAATGTCATCATCACTAATGCTCCTAGCCTCTTCATCTGAGCTACCACTCTTATCTTCATTCAGCACACCGAGACCTTCCTCAAAAGTGTCTTCCAACTCCACCATTGACACACCGAATGCAACATGATTTGTATACTCCTCTCCATCCTTAACATCATCATCACTCCAGGTTGTGGCATAAGATTTTTCTTGTCTTTTAAGCGTATTGGCACACTCAGCTTGTATGTGTCCAAAACCTTCACATTCTCGGCACTGGATTTTCCTGTTCAGGTTGGGATTTGTCGATTTAAACTTTGGTGTTTCAACACCAGTTGCTTGACCAAATCTTGGAGTGGAGTTTGCGTTAAGATTTTTGCTCCCACTTGACTTATCTTGTGGTTTCCTGCCCATCTTCTTCATAAATCTGGAGAAGTTCCTGGTTATGTTTGCAATTTCATCAGAATCTTCATTATTTGTATGATCTTCTGACTTTCCAAAATTTATGCTTGAAAAAGCCATCTCTTTCTTTCCTGTTTTGGTTTGCAGCATTTCCATCTCATAAGATTCCAGAGATCCCATAAGCTCATCAAGAGTCAATGTCCCTATTCTTCCATTTTCATTAATCGATGTGACCTTCATATTGAAACGTGGAGGTAACGCCCTCAGCACCTTCCTGACAAGCTTTTGATCTTTGTACTTTTTGCCAAACTGAAACGCTTTGTTTGCAATATCTCGGACTCGTCCATTGAACTCGGAAATAGTCTCATCTTTGCGCATCTTTAGTTCTTCGAATTTTGACGTGTAATACTGCAACTTAGATTCTCTGACGGAACTTGTCCCCTCTTGATACGTTTGCAACACATCCCACGCTTCCTTCGCAGTCTCACAATTTGAAATCATCTTAAATTGATCTTCATCTACTGCCGTGAAGATGGCATTTAATGCCTTTGAGTTGGACACGTGTGCTTTGTGCTCCTCGGTAGAATATTTAGAAAATGGTTTAGCCGTCGATGAGCTTAATCCCTCAGTTTCGTCACTTGAAGGTGGAGTGTACTGATTTATGACATAGTTCCAGGCTTGATCATCTAGTGCTCCAATGAACACTTTCATACGTGCCTTCCAATAGGCATAGTTTCCTTGTTCCAGCAACGGTGGTCGCGTGACCGAAGCCCCCTCCTTTGGTGCCATGGTGAAATCAGATCTCACTCTCCCTGTATAGGGGTCAGCAAGTGTCGTGCTCTGATACCAATTGAAATTCTGTTTCACCTAAAGTCTATACTTTTATGCCAAGTTTTTTAACGTTTGGTGTTAAAACATGAAATAAAATAAGCAGTGCACACACAACTTGGTTACGCAGTTCGGTGCAATTACACCTACGTCTGCGAGGCCTTGCCCAGATCAGAAACCATCCACTAGAAAGCAGTCTTTAGTACAAGAAGCTTAACTTGAATACTAATCCATTGCTAACCTATGAGTGAATGTCGTGAGATCCCCTCACTGCCGATCCTACGTCGTTAAACCCCCACGAACAACACGTCTCCCTGGATCTCCTCCTCCCGAGGAATTAAGGCTTCCTTGTTTCTGATCTTTACGAACTTGGTCGGATGAATCAACACTCCTCCAAACACCACAGGCAGATCGCTCCAACACTTCTCACGTAGAGATGAATTCTTGGTCGCTTGCTGATTGCGTTGTATCTTCTTCCTTTTATCATCTTCGCAATCCTGCCTTGTACACAACTCTTTCCTTGTCTAACTCTACAAAGAATAGACTTCTAGACTCAGGAAAGATATAATTCTAATCTGGTATTTAAATGGACAATCCTTTATCAATGGGACTTGTACCATAAATAAACTACTTAATCAATTCCTAACTATTACAAGGAATATTCGTTTACCAGAAATAGATTGCCACGAAATCACATACTAATCTTCACAATATTCTGATCTAATCGCATGATTATACTCCATAATTCGTGGCTAGAAACCTGCTGTCTGAAAAGCTTGACCGCAATGGTGTTAAAACACCACATCATAAGTTCACACAATATGCCACAACTAAGTCCAACTCCAGAGGACTTTACATACATTTTTAATTTCCTTTCACTGATGGGCAGCCCCGTAACTTTCAGGAATTCATTCAGACACTCTTTTACTCCTTCCACCTATTTTTTGTTTGCTTCACAAAAGATTAAGATCTCATCTGCAAAGATTAGCGAATGGATTCCCACCTTGCTGCATCTTTGGTGGAATTCAATGCTTTTCTTCATCATTATTGACATCAGCTGTGAAAAATACTCCATACACAGAACAAATAGCGGAGGGGGAAGAGGATCCCTCAGCTTCACCCCTCTCTTCCCTGCAACAGACTCTGTTTTTCTACCATTAAATGTTAACAAAAAGATGAGGACATGGTGCAATTTTCTATCCATCTTATCAAAAAACTGGGAAACTTCAATTTTGTCATCCAATCTTCCAAAATCTCCAGTTTCCCAAGGCGTTCCAAAATCTCCAGTTTATGCTGTGAAACGCCTTGCTAATGTCCGCCTGAAATACACAGCTCTTTTTAATTCCTGCATTTGATATTTCTGATGAAACTCGTGTGTGAGCAATAAGTTGTGAGCTAAGTGCCTTTCTTTAACAAATGCAGAACTTCTTTTAACCTGGAGCATATTACTTTTGTGATTTGTTTATAAACCACTAAGCAACATGCTATCAACCTGTAGTCTGCTGCTTCTTGAGAGCTTTGATTTTTAGGTATCAGTGCTATGATAGCCCCTCCCAATCCCAGTGGTACCTGCAGATCTTGCAATGTCTTGAACAGATCTTGCAAATTTTCAATTTTCCTCCCTTTACACACTGCTTTCACGACCTTTTTAACATAGGTGATAAAGCCCACATCTTAAAATATTTAAAAAATTTCGTAGTTTTACCTTTTGCATCCTGTAATCTCATCAGTAAAAGAAAGTGACCAGACATAATCTCTGACTTCATTTCACAGTATAAATCCCTTAACATCACTATCCACTCCATATTTATCATACACCTGTCGATCCTGCTGTAAATTCTTTCTCCTGCGCCTCTCATTTTACTCTAAGAAAATTTACGGCCCACAGTTCTCATTTCATTAAAATTTAATTTCTCCACCATATTTTGGAACTCTTCATTTCCTTACCTTCAATTTCATTCCCTCCCTATCTGTCATAAAACTTCACGGGAGAACCGAAGTGTCCAACAACACCCCATGGTTTGTCTCTTAACCCTATTTGATTAAAATAGCTCCACATTCCCTTCATTTTTTCTATTTTGTTGTACCCATATATGACTAGAAGATTACACTCCATTTTCATTGATTTTATCTCTACAGTCATATCAATCCATTGATCCCCTTTACTGATTATATTCACTCTAAAGTAGTCATTTCTCCAGCCAATACATATTCTCCCTCTGTCCACCTCATCTCTATTTGTTATCATTTTTCATCCCAATTCTACTATGTCCCATATTTTTTTGTTGATTTTCTACTTTTACACTTGTTTCTAACAGACCCATAAGCCCAAAATGATTATGCATACATATTCTTCTTATCTGTCCATGTTTCACCATTTTATTTAAACCCCTTACATTCCAGCTTAGAATCTTACTGTCCATCAGGAGGATCAGTAAGGAGAGTATACTTCCCTTTTCCCACCATTTCTTTGTGCTCTAAATCTGTCTCCATTTAGTTATTCAAAACTTCATCCACCATCCCTTCCTTTTTTCCTATCACAGTTCTGCAATCCCAAACTCTGCCCTCCATTAATCCCCTTTTCAACTTTCTTTACTGTCTGAGACTGAATTTTCCTTCCCAGTGGCACATATAATCTCCTCCTTTTTGTTTCAGGTTTAGCTCTCTCCTTTTTCCTGCAAACCACCATGTCATGCCCTATCATTCCACACCCTGAACATTTTACTGGTTTCCATTCATATTTCAGCTCCTGATGTTTTATCACCATTCCCTCATTCAAATAAGGCACCTTATCAGGCAAAAATTCCCCTACTTTCTCTTCTAGTTGTACCCTTGCATATGAAAATCATTATTTATATAGGGTTGGTTTATCTAAACTGATTAGCTTTCCTATTGGACTAATAATCTTATAGATTATTTTTGCAACACACCATTGGTAACCCAAGCATCTGTACCAAGACAGGGACTGTTTCAGGTTCTTCTTCATCAAAATTCTTCGACCACAGTTTAATTATAACAGGTTGTTATAAAAAAAACACTACACCCTTCTCAATCATATCATCACTGAAAGATTTAGACATGAATTTGACCATGTATACACCTGAATCAAGAAGCTATATCCTAGAGATTCTGTTCCCCCAAATGCAGTAGAAATAACCTTCCGTTACCTTAAAAAAGGGATTACGGCCCAACGTTCTGCACATGATTGTTGTATTCCATTGTTTTTCACTCTCCTCCACTTCTTCACTCGTAGTCTCACCCATTAGGGTTCCTTCTACATTGGCTGGACCATAATACTTTACATCTCCCTGCTCTTTTTTGAAGAGAGCACTCCAATTCTCCTTTTCCACATCTTCTTCTTCATTGTCACCCCATTTGAGCTTCTTATCCAACATCCCCAACACCATCGGAGTGTCTGGGACTTCAATTTTGTGATTTTCTGGGGTTTGAATCGTTTCCCTCATCCCCTCCTGCATGTTTCAATCTCGATCTCAATTCCTGGTCGCGTTCTTCTTCTTTATTCACATTCAGTACCCCCTTCAACCTCTCTCTTGATTCTGTATTAATACTTCTCTGTAGGTCAATTCCCTTTTACTGCGTCTTCAATTTATTTATGTTGCTTCATCTACCCATCTTGATGAGTGGCAAGATCCTCGAGCTACCAGATCTAGCTATCCAAAAATTTTGGAATCACATACTGAGTGTGTAATTGCCCCTACAAAAACTCCCCAGTAAATCAACCAAACGGATAAAAACCACATACATTAACTAATCATGGTTGGCTATTTTCGTTCATAAACATAATTTTTTCCGTATATGGAATGTCGAATTGGCTAATTGATCATAATTACACTATACTTTGTTTTTCATAGGAGTTAGAACCAATACTCTTCGTAATATTGGGTACATCTAGAAAAGTCCCACATAATAGACCTTCCCAGGCTTGTGTGCTCGGGTTATTTAACTTGTGGCTTTAAAGGTCCAACATAATCATCAACAAACCCAGGAAAAAGGATGGCTACATCAACCTATCTAGTATAAGCGCTTCCTACAATCTAATGCACCACAACACCAGTCCATTTGTATAATTTTCTTATCAGGACCCTTAACGCTATCAAGAATGTATCCATAATCATATGTGAGATCCTTTAATTGGGGTATGTTGTCTGCTACAATTGGCATGTACTTTTCTGGGCAATTTAATATCATGATTGGTTCTTAAGATATCAAAAAAATCATAACTACAAGTACAAAATATTAAATGCGAGTTTACCATTCGTATAATATTATTACACATTTCTTTTTTTTTGGTGAGAAGATTTTTCTAATAAAACCAAAAACAAAAGAGTACAAAATTTAGACCATCTCTCTAAGTCTATTACAAAAACTCAATCTGAATCCACAACTTGAAACACAATTTAAACTACAATCTTTCCTTTTGCCTCCAGTGTCCACTTCACCTCTGTAAGAATCTGAAAGGCTATGGTTTCAGCCTTTAGTTCCATGCCTTGAAACACCCTCCTGTTCTGTTCAAGTCAAAGATTGTATAATCCCTCTACCAGTAGTAAAAACTTCATCTATTTCCTTCTTTTCATCATCTGAAATAGGAGCTTCTTCATCATTCTTAGATTACCTAATCATTGAAGATTCAGTCTGCTCAACAATTCTTTCCCTAATCTGCAATCTGTGAACAAGTGTTGAGCATCCTCTTTGTGATCACAGAAACAAAATACTTCTTGTTGATTCACAATCCCCAAGCTAATGAGCCTCTCCTTTATTGGTAATTTATCATTCAAAAAGAACCACAGGAAAAATCTGTGTTTCGGACAGACGAACCTGCTCCATATGACCTTCTCCTTGTATCTGCACTCCAGTCCTCCTTTCAGAGTATCATAAACAACAGCCAAATTAAGTTTTCCATTCCTCCTGATACAACCAGGTAACTTCTAAAAAAATTGCATATTCAGCTTCATTAAAATCCTCCATGGCCAACTTTGTCTATAAAAGAATTCACAATCCTTCAATTTCTTGCCTTTATATAGTATACATGGATCCACTTCACCCAAAGCACATATTTTTTTACTGTGTATATCCCATAGATGCTTGCAAAGTGCAGCCCTATGCCAGCTGCTTGAGTCTCTGACCCCTATGCCTCCAGTCTCTTGCTTTTGCAGATTGAATTCCAAGCAGCAGCAAAAAACCCCCTTGATCCCTTTTCTCTACCCCATAGGAAACATGAACAAATATGAGTTATCTTTTTATGAACACTTTCAGGCAGGCTAAGTACACTGCTCCAATAACCAGACAAGCTCATTAACACCCCCATTGATCAGTTTCATTTTTGCTGCATAAGAGAAGTTTCTTGTGTTCCATGACTGAATCATGTACCTGATTTTCTCTACCAAAGAATCACATTCTTCCTTTCTCCATTTGTCTGTTGAGAGGGGGAGGCCAAAGTATTTTATTGGGACATAACCTTTTACCACCTTTAAAATATCAGCCAACATACACTTCCCCGATTCCTGAGTTGTTGATTTTTGTGTGCCAAAAAAATTCAAGTTGGACGTAAATAGGGCAAGTCTAAATTCTGGACGTTGGGGGGGGAGAATGCATTACCATATAGCAACCTCCCCTGTAGCAATGTTTTTTTTATTTAATCTTTTTTGGAGGACGCTACTCCATGTAGCGTCCTCCCCTTCTTGCATTCCACGCTGCTGAATGCCATGGAGTCCCCTCCAGGTTTTTTTTTTTTCCTCTATTTTGGAGGACGCTACATGGAGTAGCGTCCTCCCCCTCCACCATTTTTTTTTGTCCTTTTCGGAGGACTCCCTCCCCTTCCACATTTTTTTTGTTGGATTTTTTTAGAGTAATTTGTCCTGTCACTTTTATGTTCCGGAAGTATTTACGATTTATTTGTTCGTTTATGAAACGAAGTAGAGAACAGTGTGGTAACTATTTTATTTTCAGCATCGGTCAGAGGACTCATTTCTGAAATCAAATAATGATTGGTATGGCAACATTTTAATTTTCACTTGTTGATTCGCATAGCACGCGTTTTGGGAACAACTCCTCAGATCCGTCGAATTGGTTTTTTGAAGGTATAAATTACCTCATAGCACGCCTTTTTTTTATATTTATATATATATAAATATCTGTTTTTATATTTATATATATATATATGTATTTATAGTTGTTCATATATATATATATATATATATATATATCTTTATTTATATTTATAGTTATATTTATATTTATATTTATATTTATGTCCTTATTTATATTTACAGAATGGTATATATTTATATTTATATATATCTTTATTTATAATTATATATATATCTTTATTTATATTTATATTTATATTTATGTATTTATATTTATATTTATACGGAAGCAGCCTAATATTGTTTGTAAGAACGGGTATAAGTTAGCATAAATGTACGGTGGGAAACAGTACGTGTGAAATGTAATGCCAATTAGCGTCGAATAGCACGTGCTGTCCTACAGATGGTCCATGCATAGCTTTCCCCCCGTTCCACACGGGCGAGGACGTATGGTCCTGGATGTCCGCCGCGGTACAACCGGCTGCGCAGGTACATGTTCTTCCTCATGTGGAGCCCCCCCCGGCATGTCCTCCTCCATGTCGTATCCCGCTTCTTCATTCGAATCACGCAAGACATATGGAATAGTACACGAATGTGATGGAGTGATGTGCGACATGTACGGATGACCGGACGTTGGAGTGACATATGCATTGTGGTCCGATGCATCCATGTCGTACTGTGAGGGTTCCGCGGATGATGGTCCGCAATGTGAGGGCCCCGGTGGACTCGCATATGAGGTCCCCGGTTGTGATGGACCAGTGTGTTCCGCCTGCCCCCTAGCACGAGGCCTGCGACCTCCCTGTCGAGCAGGTGGGGCCTGACGATGGATTCTGAGGTCAGTGTACCTCACACCAGGGGGCGGTTCCTCGCAGTGCACAAACGGTTGATTGTGTTGCAGCCTGGAGGCCTGATGCGCATGTTGTAGACTACGTGTGATAACGTGATGCATCCCCCTTATAACGTCAGCAAAATGTGGGGGGCAACCATCCAAATTAATGTCTGACATGCCATGCAACTGTGTCATTGCCTGCAACTACGGAATCGAGGTGAATATGTCAGATATATAATGTCATAAGGGGGTATGTTGTATTCTTTCTTGACAGTATTTGAAAGTTAGGACATACCAAGTACTCCGCGGTTGCACCATCTCCGTGGAAACCCTCAGTGGGTGTTACATGCCGCCCTGGTTGATCAATGAAGGACACCGTCTTGCGGAAGTACCACTCCAAATAATCACGGCTTGGTTGGTAAGGATCCGCGCTCCCCAGTGTAGGTGCTTGTCGAGTGGTCCGATGTTCCCAAGTGTCGAGATATATTCTGAGCTCGACACGCCAATCCATGCCATTCCTTCCTCGACGGTCGCCAGTATGGACTAAGTTGTACTCGTCCCTACTGATCAACTGGATGGGTATCGTTTGGATGAGGCCGAACTGCCGGAGAACACGATGTGCATGATGGAACTCGACGGCATGCCAGCAGATGAGGTAGACGCATAGCAGCCAATTGTTTCTACCATCTGTACAGTACCTCGGGAGTTGCTCCAGGACGTCCTCCGTGTATGGCTGCCAGATGAACTGAGACAACATGCATGAGTTGCAGTTTTGTTAATGAAACCATTTTTCGTGCGAAGTTCAGAAATCAAAACCCAGCTATTCCCATACCTGATTATGAGTGAGAGACGTCAGTTGGTCACGGTACACTTTAAGAACGTGCATTGGTGACTGTGAGCAATCGTAACGGGACTTCCACCTATGAGGTACCAAGTGAAATACATTAGCCATACTATGGAATACCATGTGGACTTATGAATATCGTGGATTGAGGAGTAAGACATGTACCGGGATCCAAGAGCACTGAGCGGCACTGTCACCCGTGGTGCCCTGGCAGGTCGGATGGATGGAATGCGTTCCCATGCCCACAGCTGTACGTAAATGAAATGGAACTGCCAGTAAATATGAAGTCAAGGTATGTACAAATGACTATAGTGATCAACAATTTTACCTGTAGCAAGACGAGTGGCCCAGATATGGATTTAGATTGGGGGATTGCCGCGTCACATAATGACCTGTACAAGCATGCAAGAATGGAACTACCCCAACTGTACTGGTGGACTGCACCCAGATCAGTAAGTGCAGATAAGTATAGTAACGGGATGAGGTGGGGGGACGTCGACGACATCAGCCCTCCCCCAAGAAGCAGAAGAAGGAAAACCCTGGCCCGCTGTTGGTAGTCAACATCAGTTGGAGCAGCGGGGAGAGGACTGTTCAATATCGTTCCTAACCACCGGGCCCTAATGCGACCCCCCTTGATACACTCGGTGTCTGGTGTAGCTCCCAGGTAGTCGTTGCAGATTAGCTGCCATTCCTCCCTACTCCTAACGGTGTTAACACCTGTGACTGGGATGCCATCGAGGGGTAGACCCCACAGGACCCCTACATCCTGCAGGGTGACCGTAGCCTCACCCATCGGTAGGTGGAACGTGTGCGTCTCCGGGCGCCAACGCTCCACTAGGGCGGTGATTAGGGAGTGGTCAATTTGTATTGCGGCGGAGTCAATGAGTCCCTGAAATCCCGCTGCACGTACATACCCCATGACCTGTTGGGGCAGTTCGTTGGTCCAGCAGGCCCCATCGCACCGTCGGACCTGCAGTGCCTCATCGACTAAACACCCATTGTATAGGGCACGAGCACGGTGCTCCTGATGGAGGTACAACAAGTCCTCCTCAATGGGTCCCGGATGGTACATGGTTTTTTCCTGCAATCAAGTAACAACCGTAGTTAGATGTTTTTTCTGGAAGAATAGCACAGAGAAATATAAGTAATGTGAGACATATTTCCCAAATATAAGTAATACTGCGTAATCTTTTTAACATATAATTTAATACAAGAAATACTAGATCACTCTACGGCCGACAGACTAAGCATGCCATATCCTATCGACAACAGTGCAATGCAAACCCAACGACAGTTAGAGGTACTACTACAGACGCCCTGTGACACCTAGATACTAGGCACGCCCTCGGCCACGCCTACGCACGGCCCTGCTATCGCCCGGAACCCTTTCATCCATTTGATTCCTTATCCTCCTCTCCGCAAACTGTCCACGCCTCCGCTCGCGAAACTTTTCTGCATCTGGAATCAACCTCCACCCGGCACGCTCCCAGAGGGAAGGGTCTCTCACGGGCATGAAATCATGACTGTATTGCTGGACATACGTGCTCGTGTGATACACCCTGTCACATAGACTTGCAGGATCGTCACGGCGGTGGCGACAAACGGCCAAGGCATGGGAGCAAGGAAACCGATAAATTTCCCATTCACGACAGGTGCACTCTCTTCTTCGGTATTTGACCTTGTAATGTCGTTCACTTATGCTCCCGTCGATGTTCCTCGCCACAACCCTGTAAGTCTGCGACGCATGCCCGAACACGGTGACGACATGTCCCTGTGCTAATGCGTCCTGCTTCCGGAACTTTTTCCAGATCCTACTAGGGAACACAGAACTGGATGTACGAGAAATATCTTTTTATCAGCAGACCGGCATACAGGTGAAGCTCATTTAATTCAGTTAACGAAGAAAATACCTCCAGGACGTAGCGTCGGTAAGCCTTTCTACAAACATTTGAACCGTCCGCTCGAACGTTGCTTTGACACACGCTGTTATTGGGAGATGGCGTGCGCGCCGTAAGCAGTTGTTGAAGCTCTCTGACATATTCGTCGTTAAAATTCCCCAACGCCGGTCACCGTCATCGAAGGCAAGACACCACCTACTCCTATCCTGCTGTTCCAGCCAATCCCAAGCAGATGGATCCATGCTCTCCATCTCCTCCTTGTACTCCCTCCACCTGCTCTCTCGCCTGGCACTACCGAGCTGCCACACCAGAGTCTTCATGAGCGCATTTTTGAATTTTCCACCATCGTGTGACAAGAAGTTGGACTGGAAATGCCGCAAGCAAATCCGGTGGTATCCGGCTGGCTCCATCCACTCCTCCATAGTCGTCATCGCCTTTACTAGTCCTTTATGCCTATCTGATATTACACAGATAGGTCTGCTATCATCACCAACAACGTAGCGACGCAGTCTCCCCATGAACCAGTTCCAGCTTTCGTTGGACTCCTCGTCCACAACCCCGAACGCGATGGGGAGGATGTAATCATTTGAATCGTGGGTCACGGCCACCAGCAGGGTGGACTTATATGCACCTCTCAAATGAGTCCCGTCTACGCTGATGACTGGCCTGCAGTGGCGAAAGGCTGCGATTGCCTGACCGAATGCCCAGAACACAAATTTAAATTTCCTACACCCGGCACCATGTATTCTGTCAGGTGCAGCAGCCCAATCAACAACAGTGCTCGGATTAGCCCTTGCAAGCTCATCCATAAAAGTTGGGAGCTGTTCAAACGAATCCTCCCACGTCCCAAATACCATGTCAATTGCCTTCTGTCGAGCATACCAGGCCTTCTTGTAGGAAATCGTGACGTTGAACTCATTGCTCACTTGAGCTCGCACATCATTCACGGTGTACGAAGGGTTTACATCAATGTGGTGACGGATTGAACGGGCGATCATCACCGACGTCAAATTCACGTTACCCGTAGATCGACCAGCCCCGACACACCCGTGGCTTCTAGACCATTTGGTGATCTGCCACATACCATGCGAAGTCTTTTTCGAAGCTCTGCAAACCCAAACACAATTCCCAGTCCCTTCAACGACGTCTTTGCACTTCGCATACCATGTGCGTGACCTGCTCTCCACAACCCTGTGTTCCCTGTTCATCATAGAATTCCACCGAGAAATAGCTTCGACCAACTCCGGCTTTGTCTGAAATCGCATACCCACGTCCACTGCACCAGTTTCTTGAACATAGGTAGAAATGCCGTGTTCAAAATGGGTAGGGTCATAGCTATCCTCGTCGGGGCCCCCATAATCTCTGTAATAGGCCTGCGTATCCGGATTTGCCAGAATATGGAACGACGTGGGTACGCTGTTGGTCCTCGCCAATTGCTCTTCCACGTCACCGGGATTAGAATCGGTTGATAAGGAACGATCATCCTCAGTTCCCCCCTCGAGTTCTGCTTCATCACCGTCATCTGCGCTCCCGTCATGCCGAGCGTCGTGGTCGCCAACGTCATGGTTTACAACAAACAGCCCACCACTTGTGGACGGCTGGGCACAATCCTCTTGGGCATACCTACCTGATTGGCTGGGCTCACCAAATTCAAAACCACCGCTACGAAGCGCTGGTGGTATACTGGGTACCGGTAGGGAGTTATGCATGTTGCCCAGCAATGACATGAACGTGCTCCCCCGCGCCCCGTGGCATTCGATTGGTAACTGTTCCACAACAATGTAAAAATCCACAGAAGACAATGACATTCGATCAACAATGTTGAAGAAGAATGTGGTCGACTCATCATCTTCCACAGGAACACATCGAAAGTATACCGCGGAGCCAACCAGCTCCGGACATCGGAAATATATTTTCAGGGAAGAACTCTCCCTCACAATGGCCAGTCTCGTTGCAATCACATCAACCAATTCTACGTGGTTCAACCGCCTCTCGATAGCCACAACTCGCTCCGATATTGGAGGATCATAATACACCCCCACACTCAAATCATACTTTATCTGACCCCCTCTATACATATACACCGCCAAAAACATCGCGGAACTGCAACACAACACATTACTTCAGGGGAGGACGCTCAACAAACCAGTCACTAAACAATTCACATAATCACTCCGTCAAGTCAAACAGGATTACTAAACGCAACAGACCAAACATAATCATTCTAAGCACACACACAATTACGCACATAAAAAATACAATTAACCGCAGTTGATTTATGGATTATAAATAAACCCGAAAGCCACCAAACGACAGTCCGCAGGTAATACACACATAATCTCTTCAAACCCGCTCGTACAATTATTTATGGCGCAATTAACTACTATAAAACGGATAACATGATGGGTGGGAGTGTAAGACTTACCGAGAATCTGGTCAACGATGAAACAAAGCGGTGGTCGAAGCGGTCAAGGTCGGTCAACGCGGTCAACGCCCGGGTCAACGCGGTCAAAGTCGGTCAACGCCCGGGTCAGCGCGGTCAAGGTCGGTCAACGCCCGGGTCAACGCGGTCAAGGTCGGTCAACGCCCGGGTCAACGCCGATTTGAGGGTTCCAACGTCGATTCGTCCGGGTCAACGCGCGGTCAACTCCGGGTCAACGCGCGGTCAACTCCGGGTCAACGGGGTCAACGTCGGGTCAACACGGTCAATCTCGGGATCTTGCAACTACACCAAAAATTCCATCAGAAACTCAATAGTAAACAACGAAATCCCAAACAAAAATTGACCAAAAAAACGGGGAGCATACCAGAATTTTTCAAACGCACGAACTCCGGTCGAAAAACGGCGGAATGCGGGTGATGCAATGCTGAAGAAGAATGGAGAGCAATTCAACTAAAACAAAGAAAATGAGGAATGATGAGGAAGATGAAGCAAGAGGAGAATGCTGGAAGAGGAAGGAAATGCGTGCATATAAAGAGAAAGGAGGATGATATATCATGTAGCAACCTTGCCACGTGGCGGCCATCCATTCGGCCGCCAGATTTCCCATTTATCCTGAAAAAAAAAAACAAAAATGCCATGCCACGTGGCGGCCATCCATTCGGCCGCCAGATTTTCTATTTATCCATAAATAATAAACGGAAAATAAAATGGTCAAGGACGCTATATCGTGTAGCAACCTTGCCACGTGGCGACGCACAATTCGACCGCAAATTTTGACTTTGACCGGCTAAAAAAAAATTTATTAACGTGTGTGCCACGTGGCGTCGGCAGAAACAGCCACGTGGCATCACCGGGACGTGCCACGTGGCATTTTCTATTTCTAAGCAGAAAAACACTTTCTTCCACGCCACGTGGCACCACCAGAAATTGCCACGTGGTGAGCTCGGGTGACGCCACGTGGAATTACATAAAATGGGCAGAAATTGCATTAAAAATGGAGGTTGATATACGGTATGGCTATCATGCCACGTGTCACCTCCCCATTCGTGGCTTGACAAGTTTGACCTGAATTAAAAAAAAAAAAAAAAAAAAAGGGGAGGACGCTATTCGGAAATGCGTCCTCCCCATCAAAATTCCGTTTGTGGCTACTGTAGCCACAAACAAAGAATTTTCTCCCGATTCCTCCATCTTAGAAAAGAATACCTTAGATTTCGAGTTGTTGATTTTTGTGTGCCAAAAAAATTCAAGTTGGACGTAAATAGGGCAAGTCTAAATTCTGGACGTTGGGGGGGGGAGAATGCATTACCATATAGCAACCTCCCCTGTAGCAATGTTTTTTTTATTTAATCTTTTTTGGAGGACGCTACTCCATGTAGCGTCCTCCCCTTCTTGCATTCCACGCTGCTGAATGCCATGGAGTCCCCTCCAGGTTTTTTTTTTTTCCTCTATTTTGGAGGACGCTACATGGAGTAGCGTCCTCCCCCTCCACCATTTTTTTTTGTCCTTTTCGGAGGACTCCCTCCCCTTCCACATTTTTTTTGTTGGATTTTTTTAGAGTAATTTGTCCTGTCACTTTTATGTTCCGGAAGTATTTACGATTTATTTGTTCGTTTATGAAACGAAGTAGAGAACAGTGTGGTAACTATTTTATTTTCAGCATCGGTCAGAGGACTCATTTCTGAAATCAAATAATGATTGGTATGGCAACATTTTAATTTTCACTTGTTGATTCGCATAGCACGCGTTTTGGGAACAACTCCTCAGATCCGTCGAATTGGTTTTTTGAAGGTATAAATTACCTCATAGCACGCCTTTTTTTTATATTTATATATATATAAATATCTGTTTTTATATTTATATATATATATATGTATTTATAGTTGTTCATATATATATATATATATATATATATATCTTTATTTATATTTATAGTTATATTTATATTTATATTTATATTTATGTCCTTATTTATATTTACAGAATGGTATATATTTATATTTATATATATCTTTATTTATAATTATATATATATATCTTTATTTATATTTATATTTATATTTATGTATTTATATTTATATTTATACGGAAGCAGCCTAATATTGTTTGTAAGAACGGGTATAAGTTAGCATAAATGTACGGTGGGAAACAGTACGTGTGAAATGTAATGCCAATTAGCGTCGAATAGCACGTGCTGTCCTACAGATGGTCCATGCATAGCTTTCCCCCCGTTCCACACGGGCGAGGACGTATGGTCCTGGATGTCCGCCGCGGTACAACCGGCTGCGCAGGTACATGTTCTTCCTCATGTGGAGCCCCCCCCGGCATGTCCTCCTCCATGTCGTATCCCGCTTCTTCATTCGAATCACGCAAGACATATGGAATAGTACACGAATGTGATGGAGTGATGTGCGACATGTACGGATGACCGGACGTTGGAGTGACATATGCATTGTGGTCCGATGCATCCATGTCGTACTGTGAGGGTTCCGCGGATGATGGTCCGCAATGTGAGGGCCCCGGTGGACTCGCATATGAGGTCCCCGGTTGTGATGGACCAGTATGTTCCGCCTGCCCCCTAGCACGAGGCCTGCGACCTCCCTGTCGAGCAGGTGGGGCCTGACGATGGATTCTGAGGTCAGTGTACCTCACACCAGGGGGCGGTTCCTCGCAGTGCACAAACGGTTGATTGTGTTGCAGCCTGGAGGCCTGATGCGCATGTTGTAGACTACGTGTGATAACGTGATGCATCCCCCTTATAACGTCAGCAAAATGTGGGGGGCAACCATCCAAATTAATGTCTGACATGCCATGCAACTGTGTCATTGCCTGCAACTACGGAATCGAGGTGAATATGTCAGATATATAATGTCATAAGGGGGTATGTTGTATTCTTTCTTGACAGTATTTGAAAGTTAGGACATACCAAGTACTCCGCGGTTGCACCATCTCCGTGGAAACCCTCAGTGGGTGTTACATGCCGCCCTGGTTGATCAATGAAGGACACCGTCTTGCGGAAGTACCACTCCAAATAATCACGGCTTGGTTGGTAAGGATCCGCGCTCCCCAGTGTAGGTGCTTGTCGAGTGGTCCGATGTTCCCAAGTGTCGAGATATATTCTGAGCTCGACACGCCAATCCATGCCATTCCTTCCTCGACGGTCGCCAGTATGGACTAAGTTGTACTCGTCCCTACTGATCAACTGGATGGGTATCGTTTGGATGAGGCCGAACTGCCGGAGAACACGATGTGCATGATGGAACTCGACGGCATGCCAGCAGATGAGGTAGACGCATAGCAGCCAATTGTTTCTACCATCTGTACAGTACCTCGGGAGTTGCTCCAGGACGTCCTCCGTGTATGGCTGCCAGATGAACTGAGACAACATGCATGAGTTGCAGTTTTGTTAATGAAACCATTTTTCGTGCGAAGTTCAGAAATCAAAACCCAGCTATTCCCATACCTGATTATGAGTGAGAGACGTCAGTTGGTCACGGTACACTTTAAGAACGTGCATTGGTGACTGTGAGCAATCGTAACGGGACTTCCACCTATGAGGTACCAAGTGAAATACATTAGCCATACTATGGAATACCATGTGGACTTATGAATATCGTGGATTGAGGAGTAAGACATGTACCGGGATCCAAGAGCACTGAGCGGCACTGTCACCCGTGGTGCCCTGGCAGGTCGGATGGATGGAATGCGTTCCCATGCCCACAGCTGTACGTAAATGAAATGGAACTGCCAGTAAATATGAAGTCAAGGTATGTACAAATGACTATAGTGATCAACAATTTTACCTGTAGCAAGACGAGTGGCCCAGATATGGATTTAGATTGGGGGATTGCCGCGTCACATAATGACCTGTACAAGCATGCAAGAATGGAACTACCCCAACTGTACTGGTGGACTGCACCCAGATCAGTAAGTGCAGATAAGTATAGTAACGGGATGAGGTGGGGGGACGTCGACGACATCAGCCCTCCCCCAAGAAGCAGAAGAAGGAAAACCCTGGCCCGCTGTTGGTAGTCAACATCAGTTGGAGCAGCGGGGAGAGGACTGTTCAATATCGTTCCTAACCACCGGGCCCTAATGCGACCCCCCTTGATACACTCGGTGTCTGGTGTAGCTCCCAGGTAGTCGTTGCAGATTAGCTGCCATTCCTCCCTACTCCTAACGGTGTTAACACCTGTGACTGGGATGCCATCGAGGGGTAGACCCCACAGGACCCCTACATCCTGCAGGGTGACCGTAGCCTCACCCATCGGTAGGTGGAACGTGTGCGTCTCCGGGCGCCAACGCTCCACTAGGGCGGTGATTAGGGAGTGGTCAATTTGTATTGCGGCGGAGTCAATGAGTCCCTGAAATCCCGCTGCACGTACATACCCCATGACCTGTTGGGGCAGTTCGTTGGTCCAGCAGGCCCCATCGCACCGTCGGACCTGCAGTGCCTCATCGACTAAACACCCATTGTATAGGGCACGAGCACGGTGCTCCTGATGGAGGTACAACAAGTCCTCCTCAATGGGTCCCGGATGGTACATGGTTTTTTCCTGCAATCAAGTAACAACCGTAGTTAGATGTTTTTTCTGGAAGAATAGCACAGAGAAATATAAGTAATGTGAGACATATTTCCCAAATATAAGTAATACTGCGTAATCTTTTTAACATATAATTTAATACAAGAAATACTAGATCACTCTACGGCCGACAGACTAAGCATGCCATATCCTATCGACAACAGTGCAATGCAAACCCAACGACAGTTAGAGGTACTACTACAGACGCCCTGTGACACCTAGATACTAGGCACGCCCTCGGCCACGCCTACGCACGGCCCTGCTATCGCCCGGAACCCTTTCATCCATTTGATTCCTTATCCTCCTCTCCGCAAACTGTCCACGCCTCCGCTCGCGAAACTTTTCTGCATCTGGAATCAACCTCCACCCGGCACGCTCCCAGAGGGAAGGGTCTCTCACGGGCATGAAATCATGACTGTATTGCTGGACATACGTGCTCGTGTGATACACCCTGTCACATAGACTTGCAGGATCGTCACGGCGGTGGCGACAAACGGCCAAGGCATGGGAGCAAGGAAACCGATAAATTTCCCATTCACGACAGGTGCACTCTCTTCTTCGGTATTTGACCTTGTAATGTCGTTCACTTATGCTCCCGTCGATGTTCCTCGCCACAACCCTGTAAGTCTGCGACGCATGCCCGAACACGGTGACGACATGTCCCTGTGCTAATGCGTCCTGCTTCCGGAACTTTTTCCAGATCCTACTAGGGAACACAGAACTGGATGTACGAGAAATATCTTTTTATCAGCAGACCGGCATACAGGTGAAGCTCATTTAATTCAGTTAACGAAGAAAATACCTCCAGGACGTAGCGTCGGTAAGCCTTTCTACAAACATTTGAACCGTCCGCTCGAACGTTGCTTTGACACACGCTGTTATTGGGAGATGGCGTGCGCGCCGTAAGCAGTTGTTGAAGCTCTCTGACATATTCGTCGTTAAAATTCCCCAACGCCGGTCACCGTCATCGAAGGCAAGACACCACCTACTCCTATCCTGCTGTTCCAGCCAATCCCAAGCAGATGGATCCATGCTCTCCATCTCCTCCTTGTACTCCCTCCACCTGCTCTCTCGCCTGGCACTACCGAGCTGCCACACCAGAGTCTTCATGAGCGCATTTTTGAATTTTCCACCATCGTGTGACAAGAAGTTGGACTGGAAATGCCGCAAGCAAATCCGGTGGTATCCGGCTGGCTCCATCCACTCCTCCATAGTCGTCATCGCCTTTACTAGTCCTTTATGCCTATCTGATATTACACAGATAGGTCTGCTATCATCACCAACAACGTAGCGACGCAGTCTCCCCATGAACCAGTTCCAGCTTTCGTTGGACTCCTCGTCCACAACCCCGAACGCGATGGGGAGGATGTAATCATTTGAATCGTGGGTCACGGCCACCAGCAGGGTGGACTTATATGCACCTCTCAAATGAGTCCCGTCTACGCTGATGACTGGCCTGCAGTGGCGAAAGGCTGCGATTGCCTGACCGAATGCCCAGAACACAAATTTAAATTTCCTACACCCGGCACCATGTATTCTGTCAGGTGCAGCAGCCCAATCAACAACAGTGCTCGGATTAGCCCTTGCAAGCTCATCCATAAAAGTTGGGAGCTGTTCAAACGAATCCTCCCACGTCCCAAATACCATGTCAATTGCCTTCTGTCGAGCATACCAGGCCTTCTTGTAGGAAATCGTGACGTTGAACTCATTGCTCACTTGAGCTCGCACATCATTCACGGTGTACGAAGGGTTTACATCAATGTGGTGACGGATTGAACGGGCGATCATCACCGACGTCAAATTCACGTTACCCGTAGATCGACCAGCCCCGACACACCCGTGGCTTCTAGACCATTTGGTGATCTGCCACATACCATGCGAAGTCTTTTTCGAAGCTCTGCAAACCCAAACACAATTCCCAGTCCCTTCAACGACGTCTTTGCACTTCGCATACCATGTGCGTGACCTGCTCTCCACAACCCTGTGTTCCCTGTTCATCATAGAATTCCACCGAGAAATAGCTTCGACCAACTCCGGCTTTGTCTGAAATCGCATACCCACGTCCACTGCACCAGTTTCTTGAACATAGGTAGAAATGCCGTGTTCAAAATGGGTAGGGTCATAGCTATCCTCGTCGGGGCCCCCATAATCTCTGTAATAGGCCTGCGTATCCGGGTTTGCCAGAATATGGAACGACGTGGGTACGCTGTTGGTCCTCGCCAATTGCTCTTCCACGTCACCGGGATTAGAATCGGTTGATAAGGAACGATCATCCTCAGTTCCCCCCTCGAGTTCTGCTTCATCACCGTCATCTGCGCTCCCGTCATGCCGAGCGTCGTGGTCGCCAACGTCATGGTTTACAACAAACAGCCCACCACTTGTGGACGGCTGGGCACAATCCTCTTGGGCATACCTACCTGATTGGCTGGGCTCACCAAATTCAAAACCACCGCTACGAAGCGCTGGTGGTATACTGGGTACCGGTAGGGAGTTATGCATGTTGCCCAGCAATGACATGAACGTGCTCCCCCGCGCCCCGTGGCATTCGATTGGTAACTGTTCCACAATAATGTAAAAATCCACAGAAGACAATGACATTCGATCAACAATGTTGAAGAAGAATGTGGTCGACTCATCATCTTCCACAGGAACACATCGAAAGTATACCGCGGAGCCAACCAGCTCCGGACATCGGAAATATATTTTCAGGGAAGAACTCTCCCTCACAATGGCCAGTCTCGTTGCAATCACATCAACCAATTCTACGTGGTTCAACCGCCTCTCGATAGCCACAACTCGCTCCGATATTGGAGGATCATAATACACCCCCACACTCAAATCATACTTTATCTGACCCCCTCTATACATATACACCGCCAAAAACATCGCGGAACTGCAACACAACACATTACTTCAGGGGAGGACGCTCAACAAACCAGTCACTAAACAATTCACATAATCACTCCGTCAAGTCAAACAGGATTACTAAACGCAACAGACCAAACATAATCATTCTAAGCACACACACAATTACGCACATAAAAAATACAATTAACCGCAGTTGATTTATGGATTATAAATAAACCCGAAAGCCACCAAACGACAGTCCGCAGGTAATACACACATAATCTCTTCAAACCCGCTCGTACAATTATTTATGGCGCAATTAACTACTATAAAACGGATAACATGATGGGTGGGAGTGTAAGACTTACCGAGAATCTGGTCAACGATGAAACAAAGCGGTGGTCGAAGCGGTCAAGGTCGGTCAACGCGGTCAACGCCCGGGTCAACGCGGTCAAAGTCGGTCAACGCCCGGGTCAGCGCGGTCAAGGTCGGTCAACGCCCGGGTCAACGCGGTCAAGGTCGGTCAACGCCCGGGTCAACGCCGATTTGAGGGTTCCAACGTCGATTCGTCCGGGTCAACGCGCGGTCAACTCCGGGTCAACGCGCGGTCAACTCCGGGTCAACGGGGTCAACGTCGGGTCAACACGGTCAATCTCGGGATCTTGCAACTACACCAAAAATTCCATCAGAAACTCAATAGTAAACAACGAAATCCCAAACAAAAATTGACCAAAAAAACGGGGAGCATACCAGAATTTTTCAAACGCACGAACTCCGGTCGAAAAACGGCGGAATGCGGGTGATGCAATGCTGAAGAAGAATGGAGAGCAATTCAACTAAAACAAAGAAAATGAGGAATGATGAGGAAGATGAAGCAAGAGGAGAATGCTGGAAGAGGAAGGAAATGCGTGCATATAAAGAGAAAGGAGGATGATATATCATGTAGCAACCTTGCCACGTGGCGGCCATCCATTCGGCCGCCAGATTTCCCATTTATCCTGAAAAAAAAAAACAAAAATGCCATGCCACGTGGCGGCCATCCATTCGGCCGCCAGATTTTCTATTTATCCATAAATAATAAACGGAAAATAAAATGGTCAAGGACGCTATATCGTGTAGCAACCTTGCCACGTGGCGACGCACAATTCGACCGCAAATTTTGACTTTGACCGGCTAAAAAAAAATTTATTAACGTGTGTGCCACGTGGCGTCGGCAGAAACAGCCACGTGGCATCACCGGGACGTGCCACGTGGCATTTTCTATTTCTAAGCAGAAAAACACTTTCTTCCACGCCACGTGGCACCACCAGAAATTGCCACGTGGTGAGCTCGGGTGACGCCACGTGGAATTACATAAAATGGGCAGAAATTGCATTAAAAATGGAGGTTGATATACGGTATGGCTATCATGCCACGTGTCACCTCCCCATTCGTGGCTTGACAAGTTTGACCTGAATTAAAAAAAAAAAAAAAAAAAAAGGGGAGGACGCTATTCGGAAATGCGTCCTCCCCATCAAAATTCCGTTTGTGGCTACTGTAGCCACAAACAAAGAATTTTCTCCTTAGATTTCCTGTCATTCATTGCCTGTCCTGTAGCATGTCTAAAACTTTCCATCACAATTCTGACCCCATTCATAGTTTTCACATTTGAGGCACAAAACAGTAAGAGATTATCTACAAAAAGCAGTGTGTGAACACTTACTTTCTTGCATTTTTTATGATAATTAATTTTGCCTGACTGCAATTCTCTCTTCATAAGTCTAGTAAAATACTCCATGTTGATCACAAATAACAAAGGTGAAATTGGGTCCCCTTGTTTAACTCCACATATTTCCTCAAATGAATATGTGTACCGGCTATTGTAAGATTTGAACAGCTCTGATTTCATACTGCTCATAAGAATCCAGCTTATCATCTATTCAGGAAATTTCAGTTCTTTGAACCAAGATATCCTAAATGACCAATTGATGCTATCAAAGGCTTTAATGATGTCAATTTGGCAAACACAGCTAGGTCTCATAGTTTCAGCACCAAATCTATTTTACAGTTCCTGAGCTAGCAACATATTATGTGCAATGTGTCCCCCCATGACAAATACACTTTGGTTATCACTTATCAAAATAGGAAATATTTCCCCAATTCTAGAACTTAAAACCATAGTGATAGTTTTATAAATGAAACAACAAAAGTTTATAGGTCTATAATCAGTAGGTACCTTTGGGTTTTCAGTTTTTGGGATTAAGGTGATCACTGCATTCCTGAAAATTGCAGGGATTGACCTCCATGGAAAAAGCTTTGCACTGCTCTTGTTACATCATCACATACTGTCTCCCAAGCTTCTTTGAAGAATAAGCTTGTATAGCCATCTTTGCTAGGGCTTTTAGAGCTGTTAATACCTTTCAATGCTCTCTCAATCTCTGAACTGGTCATAGGTTTTATTAATTGGCACTGTTGTTCAAGTGTTAAAACTCTGACATACTTCACTACTTCACTATCCAATTTCCTCACCTGTCCTGATTTCCCCATTTGAGCTGCAAAATGTTTTACTAAGCTTTTCCTTATTTCAACTTGATCAGTCACTACTTTTCCATCCACTTCCAATGCCATTATTCTGTTTTGATATTACCTTTTTTAGTGAGTTAAAGAAGGTTTTTGATGGTCTATCCCCCTCTAGCAACCATTGAATTTTTGCCTTTTGCTAATAGAAACTGTATTTTTCCTCTTTAATCCTTGCAGCCTCCTTCCGTTTTTTCTGCTCATCCTCCTGTAGAAACAGATTCCTAGGTCTTTTATCTAATTTTAGAACAGCTGACTCCCAAAGATTTTGTGCTATCTCTGCCTATTTACAAATATCACTGAATTCTCTCTTATTCAGAATCCTTAGTGGTTTTTCTAGCATCTTCAAGGATTTTGCCACACCATTCAAGTCCCCGATACCCTCTAACAACCATATACTCCTTACTGTTGCTTGGAAAACCTCAGATGTTGCCCACATACAAAAAAACCTGAAGGGCCTAAACTCAAGTTTCCCTTGATTACTAAATCTCACCAATAGAGGCATATGGTCTGAGAATTCAGTGATATATATTCCTGCCTCTCCTTTCTGCTTCTCCTTTCTGTAGTGCTGTTTGTATATATATATATTCCAGCCTAGGCCAATTCTTCTCCAGATCTCCTCCTCCTCCTTTTTCTTATAAAAAAATTGTTTCAAGCATTCCCAGCAAGCTGACTTGGTTTTGCAGGCTGTACCTTCTAACCCCATTATGCTTAGCCATTTTATTCAGTCCCCTTATGTTCCATGTTGCTATATTCATATATCGAGTGGTTTGTTCTTCCCACTTGACATTTCTCCACTTCTGACACTCATTCCACCCTTCTATGTTTCTTTCCTTGTACTCCCTTCAATCATTACTGCTTTTCCTTTATCAATCTAATCAACCACAACAACAGGTTTTTGTTCTTGATTCCTTCTGGCAGGTATGAATACCTGAGTGTTCATCTGCCTTTTCTCCTTTATTTTCACTTCCTCCTTTCCTTCAGTTTCTTTCCTCCTACATTCACTCTCCAGATGACCATACATCTTGCAAAAAATACACATAACCGTTTTCCATTCAAATTCAACTTTCTGCTGAACTATCCTTTCATTTATAAACAAAATCTTATCAGGTACTGTTTCCCCTATTTTCACTTCAATATGTAATCTGGCATAGGCCAGCCTTTCTTTTTCAGCAGTTACTCTGTCCAGAAACAAATTCTTGCCTAAGGAACTAACTATCTTATATATAGTCTTAGGTTTCCAATGGCCACAGGGTAGACCAGGAAGCTGTATCCAAACTGTGATAGTATCAGGTTCAATTAGTTCAATATCTTTCTCCCAATGTTTTACTACCACTGGTTTACCATCAAAGATCATCATCCCTTTCTCCACAACTTCATTACAGACAGATTCATAAATTAGTTTCCCCACAAAAAAAACCCCTCAGCAACTGCCATATTTTAACAACCTTTTTACCCCAAATTCGAAGAAAAAAGCTTTCCAGTACCTTGTATGGTGGGTTACACTCCAGATTTTTGCAGACGACAAAATTTTCCCAAAGCTTAACACCTTCTTCAACATCATCCTATGAAATCTCTCCAAGTAAAACAGTGAATTCCAAGATGCTAATTCAATAGGATCAAGTAGAGAATTTATAGGTACAATGAGGGACTATTCATATTCTAAGCTGACTATTCATAACTATGCATTATGTGCAATAATAAGCTGACTATTAAGGAGGGACTAATAAACTGACTATTAAGGAGGGACTATTCATATTCTAAGCTGACTATTCATAACTATACATTATGTGCAATAATAAGCTGACTATTTGTATTCTTCTATTGTCACACCCCCCCTCAAGCGAAGCGTCGGGTTGACCGAAACGCGAAGCTTGGATCGGAAAAACTCAAACAAGACCCGATTTAGCCCCATTGGTGAAAATATCCGCTACCTATAATGACGTGGAGACATGACCAATACGAAGCTTACCAGCAGCCACCAGTTCTCGCACAAAGTGATAGTCAACGTCGATGTGCTTAGCTCGCTTGTGAGCAACGGGGTTCTCAGCAAGAAAGATAGCACTGTTATTATCACATAAGAGCAACGGGGAACCCTGCAGTGGAAACTGTAGATCACGAAGAAGATGCGAGAGCCAAACAACTTCCGAAGCAGTGTTGGCAAGAGCACGATATTCAGATTCCGAGCTCGAGCGAGAGACCGTAGGCTGCTTCTTCGCACTCCAAGAAACTAAATTCCCACCAAGGAAGACCGCATACCCATAAGTAGAACGCCGTGTCTCCAAGCAACGGGCCCAATCAGCATCAGAATAGGCAAGGACCTCTGGGACGCCCTCATAGGAAAAGGTCAAACCACAATGCTGCGTTCCACGAACATAGCGGAGAATCCGAGTGACAGCTGCAAAATGATCATCTTGTGGGTCATGAAGAAACTGACTCACCGAATTGACCGCAAAGGACAAATCGGGACGAGTAATAGTGAGGTACTGAAGGGCACCAACGAGTTAACGGTACAGCTTGGGATTGTGAAACGGTCCACTCGTACTGCTGTGAAGCTGCGACAGCGGCAAAAATGGTGTAGATACAGGGGAAGCCTCCAACATCCCAGCACGTAGAAGAATATCTCTGGCATACTTAGCTTGTCCTAAAAACAGACCAGTAGAGGTGGGGATAACCTCCAACCGAAGAAAGTAGCTAAGAGGACCAAGATCCTTGACCGAGAACTCACGATCAGCCCGAGCAATGAACTGGCGGATGGCTACAGTGTTATTCCCGGTAAGAATAATATCATCAACATAGACCAGAAGATAAAGAGTAATGGTCCCCCTGGAAAACACAAAGAGAGAAGGATCCGACAAACTGCCAACAAAACCGAGCAGCCGAACAAAGGCACTGAATCGATCAAACCATGCCCTGGGTGCCTGCTTAAGACCATAGATAGCCTTCCGCAAACGACAAACATGAGTAGGGCGAGCAGGATCCTGATAGCCAGCAGGCTGAGCCATGTAAACAGGAGTGTCAAGAACACCATTAAGAAAGGCATTTTTGACATCCAGCTGATGAAGCGGTCACTTCCTCATAGTGGCAATGGCGAGAACAGTGCGAACAGTTACAGACTTGATCACCGGACTGAAGGTGTGATCGAAATCAAAGCCTGGGATTTGAGAATACCCCTGAGCAACCAGACGAGCCTTAAAGCGATCAATAGACCCATCCTGCCGATACTTAAGCCGGTAGACCCACTTGGAACCAACCACATTGACATCCGGCGGACAAGGCACTAAATCCCAGGTGTGCTGAAGACGAAGAGCAGCCATTTCCTCATCCATGGCAGCGACCCATCTGGAATCCCTAACAGCAGCGCGGTAAGTACGAGGCTCCTGCTGATGAAGGAGTTCAACAACCAATCCGGTGGCCACAAAGTCAGGACCAAGATCTCGAGCCACACGTGTCCCATCCTGAAGGCGAGTAATCATCCGATGAGTGCGAGGCGCAGGAGACGACGAAGACTCTTGCGCTGAAGAGACAACAGACGAGGAGCCCGAGACCGACAAGGTACCATCAGAAGAGGCCGACGAGAAACTCAAAGACACAGGAGAACGTGCGGGAGTGCTAATAGGATCGTCATCAACAAGTGTCGACGGTGCAGTCTTCGGCAACAAGTCAGGACACAGCGAGCAAGCGGAATCATTACAGCAGGAGCATCAACATGAACAGTGAAGGATGGGTCAGGGTCAGTAGGGTCCAAAAAGGAGGAGACATCCAAGGATGTAAACTGGGCTGCCGAAGATGCCGTGGAAAAGGGAAAAAGTGACTCATCAAAACGAGCATGACGAGTCATGTAAGTACGTCCTGAGGCTGGATCCAAACACCTAAACCCTTTGTAGTGCGCACTGTATCCAAGAAAAACACATGGAAGACTACGAGGGGCAAGCTTGTGAGCCGCAGTGGGGCAAACATAGGGAAACACCCTGCACCCGAAGGGATGAAAGTTGGAGTACTCGGGTGAGCGGCCAAAAAGAACCTCAAAGGGAGACACATTGTCGAGAACCGGAGTAGGTAAGCGGTTAATGGTAAAGACCGCAGTGGCAAAGGCATCATCCCAATACGAGAGGGGCATGTGAGAATGAAACATCATGGAAAGAGCCATTTCTGCGATGTGGCGGTGCTTGCGTTCAGCCCTACCATTTTGCTCCGGAGTGTAGGGACAGGAAACCTGATGATGGATGCCGTGAGTGCCAAAGTGGGATTGGAGTCTGGTATTGAGAAACTCGGTACCACCATCGCTCTGAAAGATTTTGATGCGCGAAGAAAATTGATTCTCAACAAGTGCCTCAAATCGGAAGTAGACATCAACAAAGTCAGATTTCCGTTGTAAAGGATAAAACCATGAAAACCGTGAGTAATCATCCACAAAGACAGCATAATAAGAAAATCCATTTCTAGAAGTCACTGGAGAGGGTCCCCATAAATCACAATGCACTAAGTCAAGAACATGACTAGCGCGTTTAGAGTTCTCAACAAATGACAATTTCTGCCCTTTCGCCATAGCACAAGGCGCACAAACAGTAGGTTTAGGAAGTACTGAAGTAAGAGAAACAGAACCAGTCTTATGCAACAAAGAAATAATACTAGGGGACACATGCCCCAAACGAACATGCCAGGTCTCGAAAGATGCTCTTTTAATCTTCTCACGAACAAAGGAAACAAGCGCCTCTTCACCACGATCTAGCACATAAAGACCATTCTCACTGTGCCCCCGCCCTAGTACCGCCTTGGTGACCTTGTGCTGAATCACAAAAGACTGATCATCAAAGGAAATAACAGCACCAAGATCCCGAGTAAGCTTGCTTATGGATAACAAATTTTTAGTAATAGCAGGCACAAATAAAACATCAGATAAGTGTAATGTAGAACTAAGACGAGCATCACCCACAGCAGCAATAGAGAGGGAAGCACCATTACCAACAGAGACAAGAGTGTTACCCTGATAAGGAGTGACACTGGACAGATTCGATGCGGAAGAGCTCATATGGTTGGTAGCTCCGGAGTCCACATACCAGTCCGGAATAGACGAAGAGTCTGAAGTAGCAGATGACTGAACTGGCTGAGCATGATAAGGCAGTAAATAGGCAGCGGACTGAGGAGGCGGAGACAGGAACAGCTGTGCAAGATAAGCATGAGGAGCATGAGGAGCCTGAGGAGCCGGAAGCTGTGGAGGAGCATAAGGAAGAAAATGTTGAGCAACTGAAGCCTGTGGAGGCGGAGCATACGAAGCAGCAGGTGGCAAGTACTGTGGATCACCATAAGCCGGAGGACGAGGAACGGACGAGGGACACTGACTCGATATGTGACCGAAGCCCGCACAGGTAAAGCACTGAACTTGACCACCATTAGCAGCCGATCTGGACTAGGGCTGACGACCAGAAGACCCCCAGGGACGATGACCACCACGCCAGCCGCCGGAGCGGCCAGAAAAGGCCGCGCGTGGACGCCACGCGCCGCCATCACGCGCGGCTCCACCAGGCGCGTGAGCCCACGCGGCGTCAGAAGGAGGCTGCTGCTCGGCCGCCATGAAAGCGACAGGACCTGTACTCAAACCCTGTGCAGAAATACCCCTAGTTTTCTCCAAACTAAGCAAAAACGATTCATATCCCTTTGCTTCGTCAACCACATTAAGATAAGCAGGAAGGGGTTGACGATTAGCGATAGGTGCACTAAAATCCTTATAATCATGGCCTAGAGCAGTAAGAAACCATAACAATTTTTCCTCATTCTTTGCAGGATCACCCATAGCAGACAACTTATCAATAATAGCCAGTAAAGCAAGGTGAAGATCGTGAACCGTACCCGTTTTTCGAAGGAGAGTAGCCTGTTGACGAAGGCTGAAGGCATTGACCAAACTTGCAGGCTGATAGACGGTGGCGAAGGTATCCCACATATCCTTCGCGGTTTCACACATCGAGATCTCATTCTTTGCCTCAGCGGAGAGAGAGGAATAAAGAAGACTACAGAGACGCTGATCATCAAGAACCCATGCATCATAGGCGCTCCGAGCAGCGGAGTAGGCATCCTCGGCGGCCTTAACGGTGGCGGCATCTGGCGGCGTGGAGGAGGAGGAATCCAACGTCGGCATCACCGGAAAACTGGGGAGAGGAGAGGAGCCATCTAGATGGCCAAACAAACCCTGTGAACGAAGCACAAACTGAACCTGTTGCTTCCATTGCAGATACGTAGCAGCTTCAAGCTTGATATTGAGAAGATGAATCAACGTGGTGAGGGGAAATTTATCCAAACTCTTATCATCGACCATGATCAATTAATCAAGAAAATCACAAAAAAAAAGAAAAAAAATGTCGATGAAAAAAAAAGAAGAGGAAAGCGGCAAAGAGGAGAGGAGAAGAAGGGAAAGGCTCTGATACCATAAAACAGTGAATTCCAAGATGCTAATTCAATAGGATCAGGTAGAGAATTTATAGGTACAATGAGGGACTATTCATATTCTAAGCTGACTATTCATAGCTATGCATTATGTGCAATAATAAACTGACTATTAAGGAGGGACTAATAAGCTGACTATTAAGGAGGGACTATTCATATTCTAATCTGACTATCATAACTATACATTATATGCAATAATAAGCTGACTATTTGTATTCTTCTATTGTCACACCAAGCTCCATGCCATTGATATTGATTGTCTTGTACTGCCTGATCTCCTTTTCAGACTCAAATAGCGAAGTCCACTTTTGATCCTCCTTTTCTTCTTCCTTTTCCACTCTATCACTCCATGACAACTTCTTCCTCACTGTTTGGTTCCGTCCATCTCGATTGTCTGTCTGAATCGGCGTCTGATCTTCAGTAGTAATCCTGATTGTCGCTTTGCTTCCCGCTGCCCCTGTTTCCTTCATTTCTCCTCCAAATTCATCAACGATTTCCTTACCGACCTCCTTCCTCTCATCTCTTATGGCTTTGATTGTTTTCTTCCTTCCTCTTTAATTTCCAGATCTGCCCATGGCGGCAAGAACCGATCAGGAAACAAATTGAGCTAGGCTGAAACACATAGTGAAAGTGTTTCGCACGCTGTGCTAGAGAGAGAGAACCAAAAAATCAAAATTATTAGTCATTTCTAATCACGTGTTTTTCTAATTTACCCTAAATCCTTCTAAAACTTAAAACATTTACTACTCCTAGCTCTAGTTTTCAAACCATGTGATAAAATCGCATGATACTTTCCCTGAGCTAACCTACGTTCCACCTGAAATTAACACAGAATAAAACACTACGAGAAACCAAGATAAAGTACCCCGATTGAATATTTTTATTGTAATAATAATTATTTTAAGCAACATATTATAATGGATCTTAGTTGGATATTTTCGTTCATAAACATATGATTTTTCTTGTATGGCAAATCATATCTGCGAATGGATCATTGCGGCTCTACACTTCATATTGCTTAGGAGCTGGAACAAACAATGTTAAAAATATTGAGTGCATCAAGAAAAATCCTTACATAATAGATCTTCACAGACCCGTGTGATCGGGTTGTTTAACTTGTGTTTCGTCAATCACAAATGGACTTTCTCCCCATTCGTATACCCAAATAGTTTTCTTCCATTTATTAGAAGGTTCTCATTTTAACTACTTCTCAAATGCAGCTGGTACCATTCGTATAAAATTATTATATCTTTCGTATCACATGTTTTGCTAATTTAGCCAAAATTCTTCTAAAAATGAAAAATATTTAATACTCCAAACTCTGATGTTCAAATCGTTCGAGTAAATCTTACTTTTACTACACTACTGATCTACGGTTTATTCATGTGATTTAAAAAAAAAATTATCTCACAATAATTTTCCCAATCTTCCACACATGCCACGTTAAATTAACACAAAATTAAATACTATGGAAAACAATGATGAAGTTTCCTAATTAAATCATTTTTTATTGTTACTAATAATTATTTTAAACTACATATAGTAACGGATCTTGTTTGGATAGTTTTATTCATAAACATATGATTTTTTTTAAAGTTAAAACACCCGAAAGTGGAGGATATATATTAAGGTTCCCCAATCCTTTAAAGATAAGATTCATAAACATATGATATTTCATATATGGCACGTCATGTTGGCAAATTGATCATTATAGCTCTACATTTTATTTTGCTCAGGAGTTGGAACCAACACTCCTTATAATGTTTAGTGCATCTAGAAAACACCTCGCAGAGTGTATCTTCCCAAGCATGGTTGTCTTCTTTGGTTATTTAACTAGCTAGCGCATCGTCAACCACAAAGGAAGTTTCTCTCCATTCATGTACCCAAATATTGTTCTTCCATTCTCTAGAAATTTCTCATTTCGACTACATTCAAATGTTGATGGTGTAAGAAAATCATAATTACAAGTACATTATTATGTGAAATGTGAAATGTGAGTTTACCATTCGTATTACATTATTATACCTTTCGTATTACTCATAGCTCGAATGTGGGAACCACATGATTAAGTCGCACTTTTACCACACTTATATGTGCATTATTCATGTCAATTTGAAAAAAACATTTATGGTCGCACAATTCTTTCCCCGATCTTGCACACAGAGGCCACCTAATTCACACTACAAAAACAATGAGCCTATTACATCACCTTTTTTACCTCGATTTTTAGCTTAGCTCAAAAAACGAGGTAAAAAGTTATATTACCTCAATTTTTTTTCAAAGTAAAAAATATTAGTTACCCTGGTTATAAAAAAAACTGAGGTGAAAATTAGGTTTTTTACCTCGGTCATTATTTTAACTGAAGTAAAAGGTTTAAAAATGAGGTAAATAATCTTACTGACGTTTGTGCGAAGTCGCATTCTTGTAATAAAATTGTCGCCAAAATTGCATGTTTTGACGACATCACCGACAAAGCATGAGATGTATGACCGATGTCACATAAATTTAAATATAGATCTTTTAGAAGTTATCATTGAGTAGGATTGACGAGGAGTTTTGTTAGTTTATGTTATTCAAAAACTTAAAAAGGTCTGTTTCGTTATGTTACAATTTGAAATGGTTGTTTAATTAATAGAAAGAACCACAATATGAAAACATTTTGAATGGTTGGAATGTTTGACAAAATCACGCACATATAGACAATTACATATTGTTCAACAAAAGGTAGTAAAATTATTAAAAACCTCATTCACAAAATCTCCTTACAAGTTAATTAGTATAAAATAATTCAAATATTAATAATACATGTCCAAGTACCGTTATTAGAATAGAGATTACAAGAAAATCAATCCTCTTGAATTCTGATAACCTTGAATACAATCGGCCCCCAGCTTCTATGATCTCGAAGAACAAGGTGTCCCCAATGCACAGGTTGTTACCAGAAAGAAACTCGAAAAAACCCTTCGGGGACAGGGTCTTGATCTTCCCTTGGCCCTAGTAGGTCATGCACCACTCTTTCCCGTAGCACCTTATCACAACGAGGGTCTTTGCCTTCGGAAGAAGTGGTACAGTTTCAATCAGGATTTGCTAATAAGAAATAAAAAATTCATTATGAACAAATATATGTAATTATAAACAAATAGTATTAACTGAAAATCAATTAATTTCATGATTTTAATTATTTTCAAGTTTTAGTCCTTACCAATGTTGGGCTTTTCCCAAAGTTTTGCTGCTTCAAGGTGCAATGGAAACAAGGGTTTTCTGGAGCCATTGTATGGTCTTCAATGTTGAACACAACTGGTTCAGGGCTTCTTCTTTGTGCAGAGAACTGTATAATTAATACAAATAGAAATTAATTTATATACCATGCATACTATGCACATGTATTATTATGTATTTTGTGTAAAATATTATAATACCATAAAAAAATGGGCGCTTAGTGGATCATTCACCAGCCATTAGCCCTGTTTATGAAGTGAACTATATGTTTAAGTTAAAGTATTTGTATAAGAAAAATGTGTGAAATTGGTACTGTGTCGCAGGAACACATCAGTTTAAACAAGTGGTACCGTCGACATGTGTGCCGGAGGTCACCGTTTACTCGCCTGACCAATTTCAGGGTCGAAGATAAAATGAGCTCGCATAAATAAACATTTAGTTAAGAAGAATTTCTACATGCAAATTTGCTAGGACATCGATAATATCAATATATAAATCGGTACAACTGCGACGACTTATGCAACTTGCAATATGAATATGCAACGTTGCATTCATAAATCGAATGACGTGCGACTGGACACCGAGTTCACATGCGCCGAAGACAGTAACGAGAAAAAAACATAAACCCGGAAACAAAACATGCATTAAGGAGACAAAATAACACAAAAACGTCCTAACACAAAGAAGGACATATTACTTATGTTCGCATGTACGAAAACTTCTCAGTCTAACAAATTTGAGTAAGAACAAGATAACCAAAAATACAACTCATACAAAATGCATAGATTAATTATCCAAGGTAAGGTAACAATTACAAAAACTTAGGCACTACATGAGTAAAATTTCATACCTTTGTCAAAGGAGAAGAGAAAAGGGTGGGGAGACTCTTGGTATTTGCTGGAAACCTAGAAATGAAGAGATTGAACTGATTCGGGAGGACCATTTATTTATAACCATTTTGAAATGACGTCGTTTTTGAACCTTGTGCTATCTACCTCGTTAAGTGTGAATTCGTATAGTTCTCACTGAATTTCGATAGCCTACTGGCATCATCGCGACATCGCCCAGACCAATTTCATGGCCGAGCATAAAATAAGCTCGCAAAAATAAACATTCAGTTAAGAAGAATTCCTACATACGAAGTCGCTAGGACATCGGTAATATCGATGTATAAATTGGTACAACTGTGATGGCTTATGCAACTTGCAATAAGAATATGCAACATCGCATTCATAAATCAAATGACGTGCGACTGGACATCGAGTTCACATGCGTTGAAGACAGCAACGGGAAAAAACATAAACTCGGGAACAAAACATGTATTAAGGAGGCAAAACAAAAAACGTCCTAACACAAAGAAGAACATATTACTCAGGTTCACATGTACAAAAACTTCTCAGGCTAACAAATCTGAGTAAGAACTAGATAACCAAAAATACAACTCATACAAAAAGCATAGATTAATTATCCAAGGTAAGGTAACAATTACAAAAACTTAGGCACTACATGAGTAAAATTTCATACCTTTGTCAAAGGAGAAGAGGAGAAGGGTGGAGAGACTCTTGGTATTCACGGGAAACCTGGAAATGAAGAGATTGAACTGATTTGGGGGGACCATTTATTTATAACCATTTTGAAACAACGTCATTTTTGGACCTTGCGTTATCTACCTCGTTAAGTGTGAATTCGTACAGTTCTCGCTGAATTCGATATCTTACCGACATCATCGCAACATCGCATTATTATAGATGGGCTCCAGACATAATGTATAATCGATGGGCTCTATAGATGAGCTCTATGTATTATAGATGAGCTGCATACATTGGGTATAACTCGGCCAGTGCGATGTCGCATCTCAGTTGCTCTATTCAACATTATTTCCGACTTATGCCCGACACTGGCAAGTGCGACTAAGGCACTCACCATTTTAGCCTATTAGAATTTCATATGTGCCCACATTTGACCAATAAACAAATAACTAACCTTAACAAACACTCTATAGTATATTATAAATGCTTATTGAATTTCATAATTTCCTTTGAATTTGATTAATGTCCGTTTTTATTGTAAATGATTTTACCTCCACGCACGAGTCAAGTTTTTTTTATTTTTGAACTAAGGTTCATCCACAAATGTGGGAGATGTGGAAATGCAAATTTATAGATACCCTAATATAATTCACAATGTTAAGATGTTCCGATTGAGGCATGAACTGATGAATGGAACGGGGTATTCGTCCGTTATTTGTATTAGTATTTCCATTTATACAGTTAGGGTAAGCGCTATCCGAACGATGATTTTGACCACATAGAATAAAATTAAATTCCTTACTTTAGGGTTTTTATGAAAATAAAATAAAATTGCGACCTTCAAATAGTAGAAAGCGCTGGTACGTGGTATAGAGTAAATTCTAGATGGTTAATTATAAGCAGGCAAAGGTTATTTGGTAGATGTTGACCGGGAGAAGTCTCCATGGGACCAAACCTATTATATAATCATTTTTGAAGATTATAAGTTTCACTGAGGATGGCAAATAGGTCCCTTTCGGGGCGTTTTGAATGGATTTTACCTCCACGGTTCACGATTTTACCTTCATGGGTCAAGTTTTTAATTTTTGAGCTTAGGTCCCTCCACGAATGTGATAGACTTGAAAATTTAGAGATACCCTAATCGAATTCATAATGGCATGACCAAGATGTTCCGACTGAGGCATGGCCGGATGAATAAAATGGGGTATTCGTCCGTCATTTGTATTCGTATTTCTATTAATTCCCTTATGGTAAGCATTATCGGTATGATGATTTCCACCACACTGAATCAAATGAAGCTCCTTATTCTAGGGTTTTTAAGAAAATAAAATATAATAAAATCACGTCCTTTAAATTCTAGAAAGTGTTGGTACGTGGTATGGAGTAAATTATAGATGGTTAATTATAAGCAGGAAAAAGTTATTTGGTAGATGTTGATGGGGAGAAGTAGCCATGGGATCATGCATGTTCTATAATCATTTTCGAGGATTATAAGTTTAACTGAGGATGGAAAATAGGTCCCTTTCAGGATGTTTCAAATTGATTTTACCTCCCCGGTTCATGATTTTACCTCCACGGGTCAAGTTTTTAATTTTAGAACTTAGGTCCCTCCACAAATATGGTAAATATGAAAAGGGAGATACCCTAATCTAATCCACAATGTCATGACCAAGATGTTCCAATTGAGGCATGACCTGATGAATGGAATGGGGTATTCGTCTGTCATTTGTATTAGTATTTCCATTTATGCCTTTAGGGTAAGCGTTATTGGAACGATGATTTCAACCACATAGAATCAAATGAAATTCCTTATTCTAGGGTTATGAAAATCAAATACAATAAAATTCCGTCCTTCAAATTCTAGAAAGCGATGGTACGTGGTCTAGAGTAAATTACAGATGGTTAATTATATTTACACCGGTGAACTTCTCAATATTTACACTGTAGGTCCCTCCAAGAAAGTGGTAGAAGTCCAAATACTATTGATAACATTTTTGTATTCATATTTTCACTGAAGGAGCCCCTTCTTAAGATGGAGTATTTTACAACACTTTTCAAAAAAAAAAACCAATTTGCCCACATGTGCAAAATCGCGGGTGTGTCACCAAATAAGGATCCACGACCAAACAACTACTGACGTCGGTCACAATGAAATTCCAGCGGGGACTGAAATTTCCAAGCAAAAATTTGAAGCATAATTCCACACCCCCACCAAAATTTCAAGTCATTAAAAGCAGCATCATTACCCATTTTTCATCTATAACACGCTTTCTCCAAACCCAAACTACAACGCACCATCTTCTCCATCCACACCTTTAATACAACAATTTAAGACCTCAATCAGCTTGTTTTTCCCACACATAAACAAATACCCGATGATGGGGCACCTACGGGTTCAAATTAGTTGAGGTAGTTTTCTATACATTCAATGTTAGTTTAGCAATTTAATTACCATACCTTGTACATGTTATTTTTCTCATAGATCAAAGCTTGTATATTTTCATAATGTATGATGATTGTGTTACACGTTATGTAGTGTATATTGTTTTTGTTTCCAAACATGATGCCATGTTTGTAGGGAATGACAAAAAATGCTTAGGTTAGGGCTCATTGCATACAATAACTACTTATTTGTATTAACACGATATGAATGTACGACGTCAGTATCTGTCTATCGGCCTTCGTGATGTAAATCCGAATTTAGACCGACGATGCACATGTTAATGAAAAGCATGAAATTAATTGAATGTGCGACATCGCACTTGGGTCAGCCTTAACTTAAATGTGCGACATCACACTTAGGTCGGCTTTAACTGAATATGCCAATTCTAACTTAAATTTTATTTGTTGTGTATTCAATGTAACAGGACAACGAGATTTATGGATGGACTGTAGATGGATAACTTTTCACTTCACTAGTCGCCTTGACAGTCTTTATGGTTTACAACATAGTCAATTTGGAGGTTCAATACATTTAATGTTTGACCAACCTTATGTATTATTATATATTGTAACATGTAACTGTAATACATGTTATAGCTAGGGTTTAGGGTATTTAACATGATATTGTTAATTTTCCCATATTTGTTTAAGGATATTTGATTTTTTTATGATGTTTAGACATTACTAAAGTAATCCAATATTAAATAAATTGTAATGAATCGACTAACACATGTTTTTTTCATCAATATTAAGTATTATATTATTTTACCAAAACGTCCTCTTCACAACTGATCTGCGGCATCGCACTTACTGGCACAGCTGCGGCACAAATGCAACGTCGCATATAAAAACATTTTGTAATTTATGTGTGACATCGCCGATGCAAAACGACATCGTAATGTTCACCGGTCCACATCAGCATGGCCATGTCAACGTTGTCTCCCATTCCACGATGTAGCAGATATTTAGATGCGATGTCACTGGAACAACGTCGCAGATATTCCTTTCCGGTCGTGTGTCTTGATGGTATTGCCGGCATCGTTCATCTCACATCCCAACTTCAATTGAAATGATATTGCAAATATTGTATCATGTTGTCGGTCTTAGTACTAAAATCGACGTCGCACATACAATCTGCTGACGTTGGCCCACATTTACTTTGGTTTTTTAGGGGAAAAAATCGAGGTAATATGTGCTATCTATTGTAGTTTTAATAAATAATTAAACACTATGAAAAATAATGATGAAGTAGCCGTATTAAAGAATTTTTATTATAACTAATAATATATTTAAACCACATATATTAATGGATCTTTTGGATAGTTTTGTTCATAAACATATTTGTTTTGGTAATGCGGGTCAAATTGGCCAATTATCATTTTAACTCTACACATTATTTTGCTAGGAGTTCGAACCAACAGTCATTGGAATGTTGTGTGCATCTAGAAAACTCCTCACATAATAGATCTTCTGAGGCTAGTGGCATCTAGTTATTGAACTTGTGCATCATCCATTAAAAAGGAACTTCACCCCATTCATCTACCCAAATATTGTTATTCCGTTCTCAAAAAGTATCTTATCTTATTTTGACTACTTCTCAATTGCAGATGTTGTCGGAAAATCACAATTACTAGTATGGAAATGAAATGTGTATATACCATTTGTACAACATTAGTATACTCTTCATATCACATGTTTTTCGAATTTACCCAAATGTTTTCTAACAACGAAAACATTTATTTCTCATAGCTCTAAAGTGCAGACCACGTGAGTATATATTTTGGGAAAAGTCTCAGAAAAGACGGCTTGTTATAACCTTATGGACAAGTCAGAGACTATTTTAAAAATTGGGTTCAGTTTGTAGTTAATTAAAACTTGGGTACTAATTAGAGAAAGTCTCTCCTGAACCCTTTCTTCTTCCTCATATTTAGTCTGCACTTTCTCTCATTTCATTCTTCTCCGCCTCTCTTATTTTCCCTCTCTTTCTCCTCCTGTTCTCCACTTATACTCCGCCTTGTTTTGCCGCCTCTCCTCCACTCCTTTGTCGATGTTGTTTCTAGCTTTTATTCCATCTTCCTACACATGTTTTCCAGTCATTTTTCTTGCGCCGCGTTTCCATTTTTTTTGATGATTTTTCTGGCTCAATTCTTAGAGAAAATTCCTTGAAGATCATCAAGTCCGGTCAGATCATTAGGTTTGTAGCATTTTTTATCTTCGGGTTCAATATAATTTTTTTATTATGTGAATGTTTTTAGGTATAGGTATTATTGTTTATATTTCTGCTGATTTTTGTTTTTGATTGATTTTATTTTGTATTTGCACTGGGTTATGGATCAGGTGAAAAAAATTGGCCGAGATGTTGATGCTCGGTGATTATTACTCACTTTTTGTTAGATTTTTATGATCTTGTATGTATGTTGTTCGTCTTGAATTATGAGGTGCATTACTTTGCTTATATGTTGCAACTGTTATTATCCAACGTGTACTCGTCAGTTATCATGAATTACGAGGTGCATCAGTTGTCTTGAATTCTAATCTAGTATGTATGTTGTTCATTTTGAATTACGAGGTGCATTATTTTGCTTATATGTTGCAGCTGTTATTATCCAACGTGTGCCTATTAGTTGTATTGTGACTGGCATTTTTTTTCTTCTTTGTTTTGCTGATTGTTAATTTTGAATTCCAAGATGCATTAGTTTACTTATATGTTGCACTTGTTAGTATTCATTGCGCACTTGTTAGTTGTAATGTACATGACCTTTTGTTTTCATTTGTTGTTAATTGTACATTTTGAATAATGAGTTGCATATGTTTTTTTATATGTTGCATCAGTTAGTATCTCGTGTGTACTTGTTAGTTTTGATGTGTATGGCTTCTTCTTTTTTTAAATGTTGTTGGTTGTTCATTTTGAATTCGGAACTGCATCTGTCTACTTATATATTGCATCTGTTAGAATCCAGTATGTACTTGTTAGTTTTATAACAAATGCATGTTATATCATAACTTTTAAAACAAATGCATGTTTTAATACAAATGATACATTTTTTTTATAAAAAAAACAACACCTGTTATAGTGGGAATTTGGCGGACCCCTACCTGTTTATTAATATAAAAATGAATGATACAAAAAGTGAGGGGGGCATAATAGCCTTACATCAGTTTAAAAGCTATCAAAACTCTACCATAAAACACCAACATGTATACTAACATAAGATTTTTGAAAGTCTGTCAATAAAAATGTGGGATAGATCAAGTCTATTAACTGCTAAAACCTTATTCTAATCTAAACCGCTCTGATATAGGGAATAGAATCTGTATCCAACTTTACTCGGCCTTCTATGTGAGGAGGGAGACCTGCAAGTGAAAATGCTTTTTTTACCTGTTGGAATGATGCCAGCTTGGTCAATGAGTCTGCAACCGAGTTGGCTTCTCTGAAAACGCGGGAAATGTTGTATTCAAAATTCTTCTGATCCCAGATGACTCTGACTTGGTCTGTGCTTCTCCAAGGAACTTCATATATTCTAGTGATGATCTTAACAAGCACTTGTGAATAAATCTCAATTTCCAACCTGGTGATGCTAGAATTCTGGCCAGTGTTTGACCATGTAGCATGGCTTCAAACTCAGCTTGAAGTGAAGAATAGGCATCCACAGTCCTTGCAATAGCCGAGGGTAAATTCCCGGACTAATCTCTGATAATCTAACGAATGCCTGCACAAACATTACTGAGGAATGATCCATCTATATTTATTTTAAAATATGTGGGAGGAGTCCATTTCATAATCTTTACAGGCTTTCTAACTTTTCCAGTAGAAACTACAACCAGTCTTGGATTTGCACCAGTTAGAACCCAAGTGTATTTTAGTTTTTAAGCTAGAATAATATCACTGAGTTGGAGCAAAATCTGTTTATATATGGAATTGTGGTTTGGTTTAACTCCTTCAAAATTATATTTTCTTCTAGCACACCAAATACCAAATAACAACAAATGGAATGATTCTTAGCAGTTCAATCATTTTTATGTTATTATTAGAGAGGTTTTAGAAAAAGCAAAATCTGTCCCAAAGATATTCAGGGCTGAAATGATGTAGATTGAATACAGGATGTATCTGATCCCAAATGTGCTTGACCACTAGACAACTATTGAAGTTGTGATGAATACTCTCCTCTAAATTAATACAAATGATATGCATTGTACGGCATTAGGTGCATAGTGTATGTAAAAGTTAAAAGCAACAGAACGTAACTTATGCACCACCTCATGAATTTGTTTTGCTATTTATAAAAGGAATTGATAATTCTGAACATATGCGTATTTTTATTTAGAGAAAGTCTCAGGAAAGGTGGCCTTTCCATAAGCTTATGGACTGACAAAATGGGATTTTACCTTAAATGTTGTAATTTTTTTATAAAATTTAAATATTGTATTATATAAGTTAAAACAAGTGATAATATGCATTTGAAGGTGAAAATATAAAAATATATGATATAAAAAATATTTTAAAAAATTCTTCATTTTGTAGTATGTAATTTAACAAATGCAATATGTAAGGTTAAAAAATAAGTGGCATGTCCATAAGCTTATTAACAGGCCGCATGTCCGGAGACTCACTCTTTTATTAAACAATACATATTGTAAAGTAATTAATGCATAGTTAATATGACAATTTTAAATTGTGAAATTTTAACTTAACTTATACATGATCTCCTAGAAAAGTTTCATAATTCAAATTCAGAGTTTTAAAAACAAATGCATGTTTTAATACAAACGATATGTATTGTAAAGTAACAAGTGCATATTATATGCGAAAATTTTCTGCAACATTTATTTTCTTTTTCGAATATTTGCCACATATTTTTTACATGTTCATAGCAGCAGAATTCATACATTCAGAAGTTTCAACAGCAATTTCATTTACATCAAATGCAATTCAACAACATAAACTCACTCAGATGTGAAAAATTCATGTCTTTTACACTATTGGGCCTAATTTCATCCTCTTGAAACTAAATTTCATTCGTTTAAAATTGAAATTTGTTGATGTAGATCTTGTTGCAGGGAAAATAGCTCATTGCAAACGTCGCTGAAGAGTAATCGGTCATTTGAAGAGCTCATCATGAAAAATAAGACGAATCAATCGAAGAAAGATTTGGTCACCAGGAAGTTTGCAAATCAAAGAAGAAGGAATGTTTAAGGAATTTATCAATCGAAGAAGGAAGAATGTTTGCAAATCGATCGATGAAGAAGAAGAAGGAAGGATGAATTGCTAGTGGGTTTGCAAAAGTAGAGAAGAAGGAAAAAGACATGCTGCCTCTGAGGAAGGAGAAGAGATGGGCTGGGTTTCTTTATTATAACCCGGCCCATAGTCCAGCCCAGCCCGCGAATTTTAATATTTTTTGTTAATTGCATATAAGTTTTTGGCATGTTCATAAGTTTATGCACAGACGCCTATTAGGAAACTCACTCTATATTTTGCACATTTACCACAAAATAAATCTATACATGATTAATGTCAATTTAAAGAAAAATATTATTCACAATAATTTCCCTTATCTTGCACACATGCCACTTTAAATTAAGTAAATATTTAATACTGTAAAAACACAAAGATGGATTTCCCTGATTAAATATATTTCATAGTAATTAATAATTAGGGAAAAATGCTTTGACCTTATCTTGCATACATGCCACTTTAAATTAAGTAAATATTAACACTATAAATTGTTTTGATGAATATACCTGATAAAATATATTTCATAGTAATTAATAACTAGGGTAAAATCCTTTGACCCCTCGGTGTGTGATAAGGGAAAAATAACTCCAAATTTTCAAAAGTGTTAGTATACCTACAATCGGCATTGACCCAGAAACTCATAACTCTGATGTCGGAGATCAACGTTGACCTAGAATTTTCTAGCACTGACTAATAATGAAATGACAAATATCGTCCTAGATTTATTTTTGAATTTTCACTAACCTTGTTCCCTCCTGTTCTTAAACTTCGGACAATAGGCCACCCTCCTCCACCCAAACCCAACCCAATCTCCAATACCCCTACCTCAGCCCCCTTCTCTTGCTGCACCTACATCCCCCCCCACAAAAACAGTGCAACAACACAAAATTTGTAATTCACACACAAACACAACCCAAATTATGAAATTCACACACAAACACAAACACATGCACACTTAGGCTATTCACACACAAACACAACAAAAATTATGTAAATATTGAAACAAACACTTCTACGACACAAATACATATCTCTTAGACAAAAAATTCACACAGAAAATAAGACGGAAGCCCAAGTATGATGTTTTTGTGAATTAGGAAGAACACTCGATTTCAAGAGCCTAGAAAGTTTTTTGTTTTTGTTTCTGTAATTTTGCGGCGAGTTGAGTACTATCTAGCATACCCTGACCTGGGAGGCTTTGAACGGGCTGAAACACTCCTTAGCATAAACCATCAGAGGGATACACGGCATGACAATGTCTCTTCATGTGGCGGCGACATACCTCAGGTAGGCATACATCCGTTCCCACACCAACCCTCCTACTCTTTGTACGATATAGAAATGGACTTGCCAATTTCCAATGTGCTGTCGTCGTGCCGAAGCAGGCCCATGTGCATGAGGAGCGGCGATGCCTGGAATAGCAGAAGTTGCTTCTACAAGCTGAAGAACGATGTGCTTCCACAGAAATCGTTGAAAATCTATCGTTGTCGTTGAGCTTTCGACAACCTGAAGACGTCGTTGATATAAGCTCTCCGCAATCGATTGTCGCGCCACTGCAGTGTCAATGCCGCCACTGAAACTCGTCGATGTCAACAACAATTTGAGAGACAATTAGGGATATCTACCAAAGGTAAGTTAATTCTCTAAATTTGTGGAAGGGGTCGAGCTACTCTGCAATGCTTTCCATTCTATTGAGTTGTGAAATGGTTTGGATCGAGTGGTTTTGAAGGGTTTTGAACGTAAATTAAGAGCTCAATATTTTTAATTTAAACCAAAACTCGATTGGACATAGCAATTCCAAAATATGATAGAGTACAAAATAATTAGCTTGGCAATAACACATATTATAAAAAAAAGAGATGTGGAATAAGTTAAATCAAGGACATCATAGTCTGATGCATATAATTATAAAAATGACACACTAGCACGTAATATGCACACCTACCACAAACATATACAAGTAGTTAGTTCATTTTTCTTGTAATTGTTTTTTAATATCCAGTTTAAACCTAGGCATGTTAAATTGGTTAAATGGATCAACCATTTATCCAAACCCAATTAACTCATTATTCAATGGGTCTTTATCCAACTAACTCATTTATTAATGGGTCATAATGAGTTGGATCATAAATGAGTTGGGTCATTAAATGGTAACTCATGAGATTAACTCATATAACCAAATGGGTTAAAATATATTATCCAATAAGTCATTATCCAATAAGTCATTATGTAACTAACCCAATAAGTTATCATTCAATATTTTGTTCTAATTTGGGTTACAAGCTGTCATTATTCAATGGGATTGGGTATTAAATACTCATTAGTTTTTGGGATTGGGCGGGATGAGAATAATTATGTTAATGGAAAATTTTGATCTCAATGGGTCCCATATTATGTTAACTCAATGGGAACCTAACAAATACCCAATAAATATCCAAAATTATCCAATTATATGCATGTGTAATATTTAACATAAATATTACTATAATTCACAAATTATACAAATTATAATTGACAAATTATTCGAGCTCAATCTCGTACAATATTCGAGTTCGTACAGTATTCGATCTTGTACAATATTTAAACTCAATCGCGTACAGTATTCAAGTTCGTACAAAATTTGCACTCAGTCTCGTACAGTATTTGAGTTCGTACAATATTCAAGTTCAATCTCATATAGTATTCGAGTTCATACAATATTCGAGCTCAATCTCGTACAGTATTCGAGTTCAATCTCGTTCAGTATTCGAGCTAAATCTTACAGTATTCGGGTTTGTATAGTATTGGAGCTCAATCTTGTATAGTATTCGAGTTCGTATAATATTCGAGCTCGTACAGTATTTATTGAAGACTTAAAACACTAGTCCTGGTTCATTGTACCTAGTTTATAGAAATAGTTTACTTTCCCTAATCAGTGGGATTTCTTACGTGTAAATCTTATCCTTAGAACTAGCACTTGTAGTATAAATAGATACGCACAGAGATGAATAAAATCGACCATTCACATCATATATTTTACACGGTATCAGTATAGCCTCGTTTTCACATCTCCATAAACCCTCATCATGGCTGACAACAATCAATCCGGCCAAAATGCTTCCGCCTCCTCCATCCTCTTCACCGCCTCCGGCGGCGCCTCGGCAAACTTACAATTTCCGGCCCTGGCTGTTCGCTTGGACCGCACCAACTACTTCCTTTGGCACGGCACGGTTCGTTCGGCTCTGGAAGCCTACGAACTGGAGAATTTTCTCGTCCCCGGCAATGCTCCATCTCCGTTCATCACACCGAAGGAATCCACCTCTACACCAGCTACAAAGCCAGACTTTACGTCATGGAAAAGAAAGGATCGACTTGTTCTCTTGTGGCTCCGATCAACCCTTACAGCCCCTATGCTCGGTCACGTCGCTAGGGCAACATCAACCTCTGATGTTGGATCATTCTCGAACAATTGTTTCACTCACAAACTCAGGCTCGTCAAATGCATCTCAAACAACAACTTTAGACGCTTCAAAAGGGCTCTCTGTCCATTCTTGACTATGTTGAGAAAAAGCGCGCCATCTCGGACTCATTGGCTAAATGCCTCACAGTGGTCTCCATTAATGACTTTGTGTCTTTCATCATCTACGGGCTAGGCCCTGAATATGGCGCGTTTCAAACCGCCTTAGCCATGCGCACCACTCCAGTCACGTCGAATGAACTGCTCGGCTTGCTGCTACAGGAGGAGCAGTGCCTTCTGGAGTCCTCTTCTAATGCGGCTGTGCCAACGACGTTCTACTCCAACCGCCGCGCAGCAGGCTGAGCCCCTGCCGCTGCCTCTAGGCCCACTTCGGGGATGGACGACTCCAACGCTGACCGCGGCTCCGGTTCCATCCCTCTCAAATGCGACATCTGTGAAAAGCCCAATCACAGCGGGCGGAACTGTCACAATAGGCTCAACATCGCAGCCTATCCTCCGACCAGCCGTCGTGCAGCTGAATGCCAGCATCAGTTCCAGTCCTCGGCAAAGACAGCCTACACGGCTTACAACTCCAGCGGCGACGCGTCTCCGTCGGCACTCCAGGACCCGTGGGTGGTCGACTCAGGTGCTTCACACCATGTCACTGCTGATCTAAGCAATCTGAACCTGCATTCGGACTACACTGGAGTTGACAATCTGTTCATCGAAAATGGTAAGTCCCTCCTTATTACTCATTTAGGCCACTCTACTTTAAATGCACAGCATGCTTCTAATTCCTTGTCATTAAATGAAATCCTAGTTGTCCCAAAAATATCCAAAAATTTGCTAAGTGTCTCTAAACTTTGCAAAGACAATAATGTGTTTCTTGAATTTCATCATGACCGTTGCTATGTTAAGAGTTGGCAGGGAGAGACGTTGCTAAAAGGAATAGTTGATGATGGTCTGTATCGAATCCCAACCAGTTTGTCCTCTTCCAGCCCCCCTCGCATTTTTGTTGGAGAACGAGCCTCAGTGCCATGTTGGCATCATCGCTTCGCTCACCCACATGAAAACGTTTTACGTAGCCAGTTATCACGTTTCAACTTACCCGTTTCTTCAAACAATAAACTTGTTTTTGTTTGTGATGCTTGTCAGTTAGGCAAAAGCCACAAGCTATTTCTTCCCTCTAGTCATATTCCCTCAAAACTTCCTTTTGATTTGATTTATTCTGATGTGTGGGGCCCTGCCTCGGTACCTTCTCTCAATGGCAATAGATACTTTGTTCTTTTCATTGATGACTGCACAAAATTTGTTTGGGTTTACTTTCTCACTGCCAAATCTCAAGTCTTTCAGGCCTTTTCTCTATTCAAATCCATGGTTGAAACACAATTTTCTACAAAAATTAAAGCTTTTCAATCTGATTGGGGAGGGGAATATCAAAATGTCTCTACCTTTCTCCAAAATCATGGTATTTTGCATAGAGTTTCTTGTCCCCACACCCCTGAACAAAATGGTGCTGCTGAAAGACGTAATCGCATTGTCGTTGAAAAAGGCCTTGCTCTACTCTCCCACTCTCATCTCTCAATCTCATTCTGGGAACATGCCTTCCAAACTGCCATTTTCCTTCACAATCGTACCATAACTCCTACCCTCGCCAATGAATCTCCCTACACTCGGCTTTATCATCGCCAACCAGACTATCTGTTTCTCAAATCCTTCGGTTGTCTCTGTTATCCTTACCTTCGTCCATATAACAGCAACAATTTGGAGTTTCGCTCTGTTGCTTGCATCTTCGTAGGATACAACACCAAACACAAAGGATACCTTTGCTTTCATGTCCCCACCTCTCGCACCTATATATCCCGTCATGTTGTGTTTGATGAGTCTTCCTTTCCCTTTCCTGACCACAACTCTAAGTCCTCCCCATCACCCTTCTCCAATATATCCCTTCAAAGTCTGCACCTTGCCTCAGACATTTCTTCCTCACCTATCACTCCACCCGTCACCAATTACAGTCCCCATCCATCTCCACGTAGTCCTTCTCCTAACCTCAGTCCCGGACCATCACTCAGTCCGTCTCCTCCACCCAGTCCCACTCAGCCAATTTCACCGTCTCCGGCCCCTTCTCATCCTTCTACTCAGCCTTCTACTATAACTCTCATATAGCTCCCTCATATTTCAGCCCGGCTGCCAACTCTACTCATGGTATGACAACTCGTGCGGAAACTGACTCTCTCAAGCCAAAGCTCTACACTGCTACAAAACACCCATTACCCTCTGACAGTTCTGATCTTGAACCGAAATCCTTTCTTCAGGCCAAAAAGAATCCTAATTGGCAGCATGCTATGCAGTTAGAGTATGATGCCTTAATGACTAATAGGACTTGGGACTTGGTGCCCAGGTCATGTGCCTCTAATCTTGTTAGTTGTAAGTGGATTTTTAGGATCAAGAAGAAACCCGATGGTTCAGTTGAGCGCTACAAAGCTCGCCTTGTTGCAAAAGGCTTTAATCAGGAAGAGGGGGTTGACTACTTCGACACCTTTAGCCCTGTCATCAAACCCACTACCATTCGGGTGGTCCTCAGTTCAGCTGTTACTCAAAATTGGCCTCTTCGCCAGGTTGACATCAACAATGCCTTCCTCAATGGTGATCTATCTGAAACTGTATTCATGGAGCAACTACCTGGTTTTGTCTCTCCGCAGCAGCTCTCTCATGTTTGCCGTCTTCGGAAAGCTCTTTATGGTCTCAAACAGGCACCGCGAGCATGGTTTCAGAAGCTCAACCAGGCCTTACTACGGCACGGCTTCAAACTATGTGTTTCAGACACCTCCCTCTTCATCAAACATCATGGGTCCGATGTCATCTATGTTCTAGTTTATGTGGATGATCTCATCATCACTAGCTCGAGCTCCAAGTTCATTGATGAGTTTGTTGGCTATCTCCACTCGGTTTTCTCTTTGAAGGACTTGAGTGCTCTGAATTTTTTCCTTGGGATTGAAGTTCTTCGCAACTCTTCAGGTATACTTTTATCTCAACGGAAATACATTCTTGATCTTCTTGACAAGAGCAAAATGGTTGGTGCAAAACCAATTGCCTCTCCGGCCATTCCGGGCTCGCGCCTTGCCATTGGTGGTGATCCTTTCCCAGATGTCCATCTCTATCGCAGCATTGTAGGAGCTCTACAGTATGTCACCATTACCCGGCCTGAGCTTGCGTATTCAGTCAACCAGGTTTGTCAGTTCATGCATCAACCTTCAGAGATTCATTGGGCCGCTGTGAAACGCATACTACTGTATCTCAAAGGCACCATTGATGATGGCTTACTCTTTCGGCTATCTCGGGATGATCGCCTTGTATGTTTTACAGATGCCGGTTGGGCCTCCGATCCTGATGATTGCCGCTCTCAACATGGCTTTGACATTTACCTTGGTGGTAATCTCATCAGCTGGTCCTCCCGTAAACAACAGGTTGTAGCCCGCTCCAGCACTGAAGCTGAGTACCGGGCGATCGCATTTGCCTCAACGGAGCTCATCTGGCTTCTAGCCGAAATGGCTGCCCCTGTTTCTCAGACTCCTATCCTCCTCTGTGATAATCTCAGTGCTACGTATCTTACTGCCAATCCGGTCTTTCATCAGCAGTCTAAACACATCAAGATTGATTTTCACTTTGTTCGAGAACAAGTCAAAGTTGGGGAACTTGTTGTTTGACATGTGAGCTCTGTTGATCAGATTGCTGACATCTTCACCAAGGCTTTGGGTTCTTCTCGCTTTGATAACCTGAAGTCCAAGCTTCTCGTTCGTACCCGATCGTGAGCTTGCGGGAGGGTATTGAAGACTTAAAACATTAGTCCTGGTTCATTGTACCTAGTTTATAGAAATAGTTTACTTTCCCTAATCAGTGGAATTTCTTACGTGTAAATCTTATCCTTATAACTAGCACTTGTAGTATAAATAGATACACACATAGATGAATAAAATCAACCATTCACATCATATCTTTTACAGTATTTAAGCTCGAGCTCGATCCTATTAGGGGAAAATTAAATCATTCGTAATCAAACTTGTGAAAATTTAGTTATCTTGTGATATGAAATTATCCACGGGTCACCCATTACCCAACCCAACTCAACCCACCCAAAAGTATCAAACAGGTAACCCATTATCCAACCCAACTAAACCCAATAACTACAACCCAATTGTATCAATTAACCCAATGGACCAATAAATTTTATCCAATAAGTGAAAATAGTATATGGATAACGGCTATCCAATGAGTGACCCATACGTTTGACGAACTTATTTAAACCACCCACACACATTTAATAATCTCCAAATAACGACTATTTTCTTAATCAACTAATTAGGTCAACCCCTAGATATCCAGGTGTAGTCAGTAACGGATAGGGGCAATAAATACCAATGTCACACATTAATTTGATTCATTTTATGTTGTGAGTCATTAGTTATAATCCATGTACAAATATAGTGACATCAAAGGAGTATCGGGGATGGACTCAATTCAGTTGGTGTTTTTAAGATTAACACACGATTATGACAAAAAAAAATGTCATCCGTGAAAATATCCCTCACGTGCATAGAATAAAGACAAGGCTGGATTTACAAATGCTGTTCAATTTTCATTAAATGCAACGAAGTTCTTGTGACCAATTCAAATCTCTCATACTCCAGTGCAATTAATTTTTTTTGAAGGATAATCACTAATTACATCTCTTTCATATGTCAATAGAGCATACAGGATATACTTCATGTAAACAACTTTTGTGTTATTAACTTAATTGTGTCAGAGAATATTATCCAAAATATCAAAGAAATTGATTTTCCAAAAATCATAATTACGAGTGTTGAAGATGAAATTTGGATTTCAATGGCACAAAAATCCGCGGAAGGTGAGAGTAATCTGTTTAATTATGTCCATTTGACACATAAAGTTGAAATTCCTGATACAACTCTTCAACGACTTCATCACCTTACCTTCCATGTGGTAACCCATTCAGGGGCGGAGGCAGGATACATATATGGCGGGGCTGATCTATAAGTAAAACAAAAAATTCTCAATTTTTTTCCTTGCTGGAGGGGGCTATTAATTTTTTTAAAACTTTTTTATACCTCAAATTTTCCATAATTTTCATCTTGGCGGGCCCTTGTGGATTCGCCCCTGAGCCCATTCACTGCATTGGATTTCGGAATAGGGGTGGTTGTGCCAAAGAGATAAACATGTTGATTTAGAAATTGGAAATTGATCTTAAATTAAAATGTGCCTTGTATTTGATAAAATTAAGTGTCTTATGTTCATCAATTCATGGGTATGAAATTTAGTGTTCGATGTTCATCAATTTTTTATTATCAAATTTACTGTCCTAATACTTTAATTACTTTTACTTTAGTTTTTTGTTCAATGTGCGATCCGTGGAATGGATGTGTGTTCTGTATGCAATGTGTGTTATGTATTCAACGGGGAGAGAAATGGTGGTTGTGGCCCTAAAATTGAGAAATTATTATTTTGCCCTTAAAATTGACGTTTTGACCAACACTTGATGCTTTGAGTGGACTGAAGGGTTACAATTCAACATTTGTTTTAGTTCCTAGATGAAAGTGGTTAAAATTTTTTTTTGGGGGCGGCGTGGGGGAAAGGGGGCAAAAGGGTCAAATGACAATAGTTGGTATGACAAATTATTTGCCCTTTAATCTATGTGTGGTCAATCACAAAAGAACTTTCTCCCGATTCATATACCCAAATATTGTTCTTCCATTCTCTAGAAGTTTTTTATTCTGACTTCTTCTGAAATATATCCGGTATTAGAATATCATAATTACAAGTACATATAATGAAATATGATATTACCTTTCGTATATATTATTATACCTTTCATATCAGATGTTTTGCTAATTTACCCTACGTTCTTCCAAAAATAAAAATATTTATTACTCCCACCTCTAATGTGCAAATAACGTGAGTAAATTGCACTTTTAAAACAAAATTAATATATGCATGATTCATGTAAATTTGTAAATTTGAACAAAAATATTATCGCATGATAGTTTCCATGGTCTTGCATACATGCCACCTTAAATTTACACAAAATCATACACTATAAGAAAAAGATGATGAAGTACGATAATTAAATAATTTTCATTATAGCTTATAATAATTTTAAACCACATATATTACTGGATCATTTTTTGAAAGGTTCGTTCATAAAGATAAGTATTTTTGGGTATTGAATGTCGAATGGGCTAATTAATCATGGTAACTCTACACTTTATTTTGCTTGGCAGTTGAAATGAACACTCTTTGTACAGTTGAATGCATTTAGAAAAATTCTCACACAATAGACCTTCTCAGGCTTATTGTTCTAATTATTTAACTTGTTGCTTTAATCATCTACGAAACCAGGCAATATGATGGCTTCATTAACCAATCTAGTATAAGCGCTTTCTACAGTATATACTTCACCAATTGTGAAAAACTTTTGATGTGATTCATTCAAAAGATTATACACTAATTTTATTTTGAAAGTGGATCAAACACGTGCATTATGATATAATTGGCTTAAACTGTTTGATTAATTTACCATAAAATTTTCTAACAATGGAAACATTTTTCACTCTCAACTCTAATGTGACACATGAGAAAAATGAAACACATAAAAATACCTAATTATGCAAGATTCGTGTCAATTTAAAGAAACGTATAATCGCACAATACTTTCCCGGATCTTGCACACACAGGCACCTTAAGAAAATTAAACAATTAAACCATTTCATAAACAACAATGAGCCACCTTCATTAAAGAATCTATAGTAACTTATCTTGGCTGGATATTTTTTTCTCCATAACATAAGTTTTTTCATGCATGTCAAATAAGCAAGTTTATCATCATATGTTTTTCTCAGGAGTTAAAACAGAACTCCTTTTTATGATATGTGCATCTAGAAAAATCCTCACATAATGGACCTTCTTAATCTCGTGTGCTCTAGACATCAAAATTTTGTGTCGTCAATCACAATGGAACTTTCTCCCCATCCATATACCCAAATATTGTTCTTCCACTATCTAGAAGTTTCTCATTCCGACTACTTCTCAAATGCAGCTGGTGTCAGAAAATCATAATTACAAGTACAAAAAATGAAATATGAGTTACCATTCGTGTACATTATTATACCTTTCATTTCACATGTTTTACTAATTTACCCTAAATTCTTCTGAAATTGAAAAAAAATTATTACTCACAACACTTATGTGCAAACTGCGTGCGTAAAACGCACTTTTACCACACAATTAATATATATGTGATTCATTTCAATTCGAACAAAATTATTGTCGTACAATAGTTTCTTTGATATTGCACATGTGCCACCTTAAATTAACACAAAATTAAACTCTGTGAGAAAAAGGAACTACCATGATTAAATAATGTTCATTAAAGCTAATAATAATTTTAAGCCTCATATAATAATTGAACATGGTTCTAAAGTTTCATTCATAAACATATGATATGAATGTCCTTGCGAAGACTCACGAGTGCGGAATTAATAGCTTTGATCTAGTGAAGGGATCTGCAAACCGTCACTATCTCGCTCGAAATCCTGGTGTCTATCCCTCGGGGTATGCCTAATCTCGACCTGCTCTATAACTAGCCCTCAGGATCATATTACAAGGTTTATTGATGCTTAACTAGTCAATGAGTCAAGAAACAATGGAAGAAGCTCGCAAGCAACAAGAGTATGAACTCAAAGGTTTATATTTCTTAATGATGATAGTGGTGTTGTAAAATCGTGAATGGCCTCTCCTATTTATAGAGTGTAATTTGGCCAGTACAAATAGAAAGTGGAATGAATTATGGCAGCTTTAAGAAGCTAAAATCATATCTAACTAGAATACCTAAAACAAATGACTGTATTGTTCAAGATAAATCTTGAATGAATATTGCCTTATCTAATCTAATTCTAATCATATCATTAACTGAATATTCTAAATTCTAAAATAAAGCATGGCTGAAACATTAATTCTTCCAAGGCCAACATGGCTGAATTAATGAGCCTTATTCTAAAATGAAATAAATTACAAATGATCACATTAACTCATTAAAAAACCCAATGGGAAAAAGAGTATAGTGCTGTCTTCTAAAAATCCTAATTAATAAAAATAAATAAAGGAAACCTAATTCGTATCAACATAAGTTTTTTCATGTATGGAACATCAAGTCGGTGAATCGATCATTATAAATCTACACATTATTTTGCTCAGGTGTTGGAACCAACACACTATGTAATGTTTAGTTCATCTTGAAAAACCCTAAAATAATTAACTTTATCTTCCTTGTGTTCTATAGTTATTTAATCTATGCGTGGTCAACCACAAAAGAACTTTCTCCCTATTCATATACCCAAATAGTGTTCATTCATTCTCCAGAATTTCTCATTCTGACTTCTTCTGAAATATATCTGGTGTCAGAATATCACAAATACAAGTACATATAATGAAATATGAGATTACGATTCGTATATATATTATTTTATGTTTTGTATCAGATGTTTTGCTAATTTTTCCTAAATTCTTTTATAATTGAAAATACTTATTACTCCCAAATCTTATGTGCAAACTGCGTGCGTAAATGGTACTTTCACCATACAATTATTATATGCATGATTCATATCAATTTGAACAAAAATAATATCGCACTATAGATTCCTTGATCTTGGACATATGCCAGTTTAAATTAACACAACTATAAATATAAATGAAGATAATGAAATAAAAGAATTATTATACCTTTCATATCAGATGCTTTGCTAATTTTCCCAAGATTCTTCTAAAATTGAAAACATTTATTACCCCCAACTCTTATGTGCAAACTGCGGGCGTAAATTGAACTTTCACCATATATTTTTTATAAGCATGATTCATGTGAATTTGAGCAAAAATATTATTGCACGATAGTTTCCCTGATCTTGGACATATGCCACCTTAAACTAACACAACATTATACACTGTGAGAAAAAAAAGAGAGGAAGTACAATGATTAAATAATTTTCATTAAAGCTAATAATAATTTTAAACCGCATATAATAACGGATCATTGTTCTAATGTTTCATTCATAAATAGAAGTTTTTTCGTGTATGGAACTTCAAATTGGCAAATTGATCATCATAAATGTACATATTTTTTTGCTCGGGAATTGAACCAACACTCTTTGTAATTTTGAGTGCATCTTGAAAATTCCTTAAATAATAAAATTTCCCAAGCTTGTGTTCTCTATTTATTTAATCTGTGTGTCATCAATCACAAAGGAACATTCTCCCCGTTCATAAACCCAAATATTGTTCTTTCATTCTCTAGAAATTTCTCATTTTGACTTCTTCTAAAATGCATCTGGTGTCGGAATGTCATAATTACAGGTACATATAATGAAACATGAGATTACCATTTGTATATATTATTATACCTTTCGTATATAATGTTTTTCTAATTCACCCTAAATTCCTCCAAAAAATAAAAATATTTATTACTCCCAACTCTATTGTGCAAATTACATGAGTAATTTGCACTTTTACAAAACAATTAATCTATTCATGATTCATTCAAATTTGAACAAAAATTATATCGCACAATAGTTTCCACCTAAATCAACACAAAATGAAACACTATGAGAAAAAGATTCTGAAGTACCATGATGAAATAATTTTTATTGTAGCTTATAGTAATTTTAAACAACATATATTAACAGATCATAATTTGGAATTTTCTTTTATGAACATAAGTTTTTTCGTGTATTAAATGTCAAATAGGCTAATTGATCATGGTAACACTACACTTTATTTTGCTTGGCAGTTGGAACTAACACTCTTTGTAATGTTGAGCGCATCTAGAAAAGTCCTCCCATAATAGACCTTCTCAGGCTTGTGTGCTCTGGTTATTTAACTTGTGGCTTTAAAGATCCAACATAATCATCTACAAAACCATGCAATATGATGGCTTCATTCACCAATTTTTTATAAGCACTTCCTAAAGTATACACCTCACCTATGATCAATTCTGATCAACTTTTGTTGTTATGAACTAAATTGTTTCAGAGAATATTATCCAAAATATCAAAGCACTTTATATTCCAAAAATCATAATTACAAGTGTTTGAACATGAAATGTGGATTTCAGTAGCACAAAAATTACAGAAGGTGAAATCAATCTGTTTAATTATACTCCTCTAGCCGCAATTTAATTATTCATTTAGTCAAATTTTCTTAACTTTGACCATAAAATTGATTTAGTGTAAACGTATAAATACTAGTGAGTGATACCTTGTTAGATTCTCTATAACATATATTTTCATTATATCAATTTTTCAGAAGTTTTAATTATGTTAAGGATCGGGCATTTTTTTGAGTCAGCTGCTGAAAGTCAAAGTGTGCAGCTTGCAATGGGATAGGGGGAGTGTCCCTATTGACATGTAAAGTTGAAAAATCCTCACTGAATGGATAATCTTAATCTCGTGTGCACTACACATTGAAATTATGCGTCATCAATCACGAAGGAACCTTCTTCCCCATCCATATGCCCAAATATTGTTCTTCCACTATCTAGAAGTTTCTCGTTCCGACTACTTTTCACATGCAGCTAGTGTCGGATTCATAATTACAAGTATTGAAAATAAAATGAGTTTACCATTCGTGTACATTATTATACCTTTTATTTGACATGTTTTACTAATTTACCCTAAATTCTTCTAAAATTGAAAAACATTTATTACTCCCAACTCTTATGTGCAAACTGCGTGCATGAATCGCACTGTTACCACACAATTAATATATACTTGATTCATTTCAAGTATGTTGAGTGCATCTTGAAAAGCCCTCAAATAATAAACTTGCACTTGCTTGTGTTATATAGTTATTTAATCTATGTGTGGTCAATCACAAAAGAACTCCCCCCTATTCATATACCCAAATATTGTTCTTCCATTCTCTAGAAGTTTCTCATTTTGACTTCTTCTAAAAATATATATGGTGTCAGAATATCATAAATACATGTATAGATAATAAAATATGAGATTACGATTCGTATATATATATATATATATATATATATATATATATATATTATAGCTTTTGTTTCAAATGTTTTGCTAATTTTCCCTAAATTCTTCTTAAATTGAAAACATTTATTACTCCCAACTCTTATGTGAAAACTGCATAAGAAGATTGCATTTCCATCATACAATTATTATATGCATGATTCCTGTCAATTTCAACAAAAATATTATCCCATGATAGTTTCCCTGATCTTGGACATCTGCCACCTTAATTAACACAAAATTATAAATATAAGTGCAGATAATGAAATATAAGATTATGATTCGCATATATATTATTACGGTTTTTCTAACGAGTGCCCATGGGCACTCGTTAACAACTTCAGATTCCATCGAAAACTGTGTTATTAAATGCAAATAGAGTTAATGATTAATGACATCCCTCAAAAACTTACACTCCCTATGTACTATTACACAGTTTTCGATGGATTTGCATTTAATAAACACAGTTTCCGCTGGAATCTGAAGTTGTTAACGAGTGCCCATGGGCACTCGTTAGAAAAACCGATATTATTATACATTTTGTATCAGATGTTTTACTAATTTTCCCTAAATTCTTCTAAAATTGAAAACATTTATTACTCCCAACTCGTATGTGCAAACTGTGTGTGTAAATTGAACTTTCACCATACAATTATTATATGCATGATTCATGTCAATTTGAACAAAAATATTATCGCACGATAGTTTCCCTTATCTTGAACATATGCCACCTTAAATTAACACAAAACTATATGATGTGAGAAAAAAAAGAGAGGAAGTACAATGATCAAATATTTTTCATTGAAGCTAATAATAATTTTGAACCGCATAAAATAACAGATCATGGTTCTAAAGTTTCACCCATAAACACAATTTTTCGTGTATGAAACATCAAATTGGCTAATTGATAATCATAACTCTACACTTTATTTTTCTCGGGAGTTGGACCAACACGCTATGTGATGTTTAGTGCATCTTGAAAAGTCCTCAAATAACAAACTTTCTCGGGCTTGTATTCTCTAGTTATTTAATTTGTATGTGGTCAATCACAAAAGAACGTTCTCCCCATTCATATACCCAAATATTGTTCTTACATTCTCTAGAAGTTTCTCATTCTGACTTCTTCTGAAATACATCTGGTGTTGGAATGTCAAAATTACAAGTACGGATAATGAAATAAGATATTACCATTCATATATATTATTTTACCTTTCGTATAAAATATTTTCTAATTTACCCTAAATTCTTCCAAAAATAAAAAATATTTATTACTCTCAATTCTAATGTGAAAATTACGTGAGTAATTTTCACTTTTACGAAACAATTAATCTATGCATGATTCATGTAAATTTGAACAAAAATTATATCATACGATTGTTTCCCTGACTTTGCACATATGCCACCTTAAATCAACACAAAATGAAACACGCTATGTAACTAATATGAATATCAAATGCTTTGATGCTTCTTTAAATGCTTTTATTGATCGACATTATGATGAAGAATTGAAGAAGGAGCCATCATCGACATCTTGGATCTGTTGTTCTAGACTGTTGAAGAACCGAAGATAGCATGAAGAACACTATACTTTTTTTTCTCATTGGGTTTTTAATGAGGTATTGTGACCACTTTAAAATGTTGTAAAATTATTTCATTTTGGATTTTATAGTGTAGAGCTCGACCATGTTGGCTTTGAAGAGTTGATTTTCGAACCTGTCCATTAGGGTTTCGAAAATATTGAGTTTTATTCTGATTAGAATTAGTTTTGGAAAGATTAGATAAGGAAATATTCATCCAAGGCATGCCTTGGAAGGTATTCGGCCATATGTGTCTATGATTTGGCCGTGTGTCTCTATTTTAGGAATTTTAGTTTGATATGGTTTTAGTTTCTTAAAGTTGTCATAAGTCAATTCAGTTTCCAGTTGTGATTAGGGTTTTAGGCGAGATCTAACCGTATAAATTGGGGGGGGGGGGCTTGTCCACGAATTTAATCACCATTTTTATCAATCAAATAAACAAACCTTTGAGTTCATACTATGCTGCTTGCAAGCTATTCCCATTGTTGCTTGGTCACGAGGGCTAGTTAAGTACCAACAACCTTGTGATTTGGTCTCCCGGGCTAGTTAGAGAGCAAGCCGAGATTGAGAGCGAGGGCTAGGTTCTTGAATTTTGTACGATCTAGTGAGGGTATGAAGATCCCTTCATACGGTCAAAGATTTTAATTCTGCAATCCAGAGTCTTCGCAATGAGATTCATATGAGTTGGTATCTGAGCAAAGCAAAAGAACTAGTGGCCGGAAATTTCTTTTTTAAGAAAATTAATAACTTCATTAACCTCCCAAAACTTTGAGCTCAACTTCTTTAGTAACACTAATCTCCTCTCTCTATCTCAACAATTAAGTTTGCACATTCTATTTTTAGTTTAGATTTCAGCCATGCTATATACACAATACTCTCTAAAATTTTGGTTACCAATTCGCTGCCGCTCCCTTTAGCCAAATACCTTCTCATTTCGCCATCTCCAGGACCAGTAGATTGTCTCCGCAATAGCAATTTTAAGTAACTTCCCCTTAGCTCCTTTCCTTTAGCTATTAGCTAGAATCTAGCTCAACTCCTCAGTCCATCCTGCTGGTTCTCTAGTTCTCTGTAGCCACTACAACACACACTGTCAAACCATCTTTGTTTGCAGGCATTCGAAAAATAGATGTTGCATCGAATCCTCCCCTTTGCAGAAAGAGCATTTTCTATGCACGGGTACCCCAAATTTATGGCTCCTATCTTTCATTGCCAGCCATTTGTAACAACACAGCCACAACGTAAACTTTGCTCTGGGCCTCGCATGATTCTCATAGAACAACTTACATTAGGTTTTAGAAGGTTTCTCCTCCCTCAAACTGCTGTAAATTCTCCTAGTGCAGAATTTTGAACAATTTACCTGCGATTTCTAAGTCTCCAATCCTTAAACTAAAACCAAAACTTTCAACAGGGGCTTCAAGAATTTCAACAGGGGCTTCAAGAATTTCAACAGGGATTTCGAGTTTTACATTTTTTTTATTTTCAAAATTTAAGGTTTATAAACTCTTTCGTGTCATATTTTAACTGTGTTTGTTTGATCTCTCTTATCAGGAGGATTGAATCTAGAGTCAAAGAACGTCGAAGGGTATGAGAGTTAGAATACTTCGGTATTACTATCCGCCTTCACCTTCATCAATCGAGTTAGGAGGATGTCGAATGGTCTGGGTGTTAACAAGTATTATCTGACTTCACCCCCGATAAGTTTTGTAGTTTTTAGGGGTTTCAAAATCGAGATCCAGGGTTTAAAATTAGAAGTTTGGGGAAGATTTGTAATTTTTTAAAGTTTGGGGGATGATTTGCAATTTCAATTTTGTTTTGGGAATTGTGCTTGAAAATTTTGCTTGGGGAATAAGATTCTGATTATGAGTGTTTTATAGTGTGTAAAAATCAAATTTTTGGCTGAAAAAGAAAGAAAGAAAAAGGAAATCCGATTTGAAAACGGAAAAGAAAAGTTAAAATCCTAATAAGAAGAAGAAAAAGAAAAGAAATGCCAATTGAGAGGAGATTTGATATGAATTTTCGACTTGGGGGCAGGTAAGTCATTAAAATCCTTTACCACAAGAGATTTGGGTTTGAGTTCCTAATCCAAATTGATTTCGGAAAAGTTACTTGAATCGTCGGAAATTATTTGTAACCTATAAAGCATTCTTGTTTTGATCATAACTTCTTCATTACAGCTCTGATTCATACTAGTCAATTTTTTTTTGTTCCTTGTTCTCTGTAGAATTTGGAATTTCATATCATAGAGCCCAATTTTGAGTTTATATATTTTTAAATTTTGAAATAATTTCTGCAGCACTCATTTCCATATTTTGCTTTGAATTATGGTGAATTGATAAATTGCCCTTGAATTAGCCATCTCCTTGAGAGTTGTGAGTGTTATACACTTGGTGAGTGACCTTCATAAACAAAAGGGATGGCTAAAACCATATCTAACTAGAATACCTAAGATAAATGACTATATTCTTCAAGAAAAATCTTGAATGAATATTGCCTTATCTAATCTAAATCTAATCATATCATCAACTGAATATTCTTAATTCTAAAATAAAGCATGGCCGAAATATTAATTCTTCCAAGGCCAACATGGCTGAATTAATGAGTCTTATTCTAAAATGAAATAAATTACAAATGATCACATTAACTCATTAAAAAACCCAATGAAAAAAAGAGTATAGTGTCATCTTCTAAAAATCCTAATTAATAAAAATAAATAAAGAAAACCTAATTCGTATCAACATAAGTTTTTTCCTGTATAGAACATCAATTCGGTGAATCGATCATTATAAATCTACACATTATTTTGCTCAGGTGTTGGAACCAACACGCTATGTAATGTTTAGTTCATCTTCAAAAACCCTAAAATAATAAACTTTCTCTTGCTTGTGTTCTATAGTTATTTAAGCTATGCGTGGTCAACCACAAAAAAACTTTCTCCCTATTCATATACCCAAATATTGTTCATTCATTCTCTAGAATTTCTCATTCTGACTTCTTCTAAAATATATCAGGTTTTGGAATATAATAAATACAAGCACATATAATTAAATATGAGATTATGATTTGTATATATATTATTATACATTTTGTATCAGATGTTTTGCTAATTTTCCATAAATTCTTATAAAATTGAAAACACTTAATACTCCCAAATTTTATGTATAAACTGCGTGGGTAAATGGTACTGTCACCATAAAATTATTATATGCATGATTCATGTCAATTTGAACAAAAATATTATCACACAATAGTTTCCTGGATCTTGGACATATGCCCCCTTAAATGAACACAACTATAAATATAAGTGAAGATAATGAAATACAAGATTACGATTCATATATATATTATTATACCTTTCGTATAAGATATTTTGCTAATTTTCCCTAGATTCTTCTAAAATTGAAAACATTTATTACTCACAACTCTTATGTGCAAACTGTAGCTGTAAATTGAACTTTCACTATACATTTACTAAGACTTGGGTGAGACCGCCTCACCAAAGCTTATGGTAAGACTAGGGGTCTCACCATAAATTAAATATTTTTAGGGGCATGGAAGCAATGCTATATAACATAGATATTTTAGTTAATTTTCAATTTTTCAGTTTTTAAATTCAACTGCTGCAACCAACCCCTCCCTCTCTCTCACACGCGCGCATTAACCCTATCTCAAACCTCTCAAAACCGCTGCCATAAATTCACGATTCAACTGCCCAAATTCTTTCAAATTTGCAATTTCTAAGTTGCATTACATTGCCCTCTTCAACCCGGTTCTATAGAGGTTAGAATTTCTTATTTTCGCTGGATTTTGGGTTTATATTTAGGGTTTTTTTGTTTTTCTTCTTCCTCTCCGATGATTTCTATATCATTCTGACGCTTATATCTGTAAATTCGGCTGTGCATGTGTTTTTTTGACCTTATATTGTGTGTTTCTGAGTTTTGTTTCTACATTTTGTAGATATGATGAAATCGAATGAAGAAATTGCTAGTAAAGATGACCAGGAGGTTGATGATGTTGTTCGTGCCTCGTACGTGCTTGAATCTCAAGGTTTTTTCTTTTTTTTTGTTAATTTTTGTATTGTTAGGGTTTTTCGTTCAGTTTCTTTGATTTTGCTGTTTTATTATTTGTTTATTTGATGTGCTGTTTGTTGTTATTGAATCTGCTCTATTTTTTCGTGTTGTGTTGCTCTGTTTTGCTAATTTTTTAGATGTTGCTCTGTTTTAGGTTGTTCATATGTTTAGTTAGACTGTTTATGTATTTAGCTTAGTTTTTTTATGTATTTAGTTCAGACTTTGTAGTAGATCTGTTGTGGTTTAGTTTAGGATCTGTTGATGTTGCATTTTATTTGTTGGCACTGTTTTTTAGTTAGCATATTCATGTATAGTTCGCATGTTAATGTGTTTTTTGTTTACATTTCCTTTTTGTATGTGTATATATACAATTATATTGGTTTGTGTACTTTAGGTGTTTCAGTTTTTAATTTAAGTTTTTATGTGATTACCTTTCAAATGTAGGTGATGGAATTCGCTTGAGGAAATCGAGTAGATTGCAGTCCAAATTGCTGGATGGTATACATATTGTTAGTTTGTAATTTTTTTTATTTTAATCTTTATGTTTTTATTTAATTGATTGTGTAATTGTCAGGTTCTAAACTCCTGTGAATATAAGGAAAAAGAATTAGAAGAAAACTTCTACCACATGTATTTAAATATGATTGAATTTTATTCGAATTTTTTGTCGGTTTTTAATTGATTGCTTTATGTATTGCTGATAATTTATTTTTTTAATAGCTGATATTGTGAGGAGATTACGCAAAATTGCTAGTAAATCTGATGTGGATAAGCCAGATAGAGTTGCTGGTTGGAATTCTATTTTTTGTTTTACTTTGACTGTTTAGTGATTTGTTATGTGTTTAGTGCGTTACCTTTGGTATTTATGCCTTTTGTTTTGTTATTGTAGATGCATGTGATGTAATCAGCATGCATGAACATTTTGTTAATGCATGCTATTTTACTCATTAGTTAAGCTATTTCTTTTGTTATTGTAGTTAAGCTATTTCACTCATTAGTTAATATTGGATATTTCACTTTATAATCTACATTAACATTTTTTATTATGCAGTTGTGGAGAAGCCTATGATTATTTGTCCTACTGCTTCAAATAATATTAAAAATAGTGGTTAGTATTTGAATCATTAGTTCATATTTAATGTTGTTTAGTTTTTCTATTAAACTCATTAGTTTTTTAATTTTTTGCATCAGAGTCTGGAAATGTTTCTGTTGAAAGAAATCCGCTGGAAGAAATAAGGATTCTGCTGAAACAAATATTGATGGTTCGTTTAAATATATTTTTATTTTTTATCTTTCATTACTTTATGTTTTATTTAGAATATGTTAATTTTAAAATGTGTAGGTTCTACTTGTGTTGCTGCAAGTCCTATAAGTGCCCAGATAAATGTTGTTATTGAAGGTTTGAGATGTGAAACCAATTCTGGTATGTATTGATTTCTCTGCTCTAATTTGTGTTTTTGATTTAGCATTTACTTTTTTATTTTTCATTTGTGTGTTGTAGGTCAGAAGATTTGTCAAAAGAAAGGTGTTAGGAAGAAGGTTCAAGTTAAACGAATTATTAGTGATGAAGATTATATGGAAGATGATGATTTTATTGATCTGCCTCTTGATGTGGTGGATGCAAATGAAGAGTGCAAACAAAAGGTTTGTGAAGGGAAAGGAAATGAGCCGGTTGTGAAGAAGGGGGCTGCAAAGAAGGTGGCTCCAAAGAAGCCTGCTGCAAACGAGCTAGTTGTGAACGAGCCTACTTCAAAGGAGCTGGCTGTGAAGCCCGCAGCAAAGAAGCCTGCTGCAAACGAGCTGGATGTGAATGAGCCTGCTGCAAAGGATCCAGTTGTGAAGAACCCGACTGTGAAGCCCGCAGCGAAGAAGCCTGCAGTGAAGAAGCCCACTCCAAAGAAGTCTGCTGCAAATGAGCCAGCTATGAACGAGTCTGCTGCAAATGAGCCAGTTGTGAAGGAGCCGACTGTGAAGCCCGCAGCGAAGAAACTTGTAGTGAAGAAGCCCGCTCCAAAGAAGTCTGCTGCAAATGAGCCATCTGTGAATGAGCCACATGCAAACGAGCCATGTGTGAAGGAGCTAACTATGAAGCCCACAACGGAAAAGCCTGCAGTGAAGAAGCCTGCATTGAATCCTACAGCAAACAAGTCAACTGCGATGGAGCCTGCAACGAAGAGGCCTGTTGAGAAGAAGCCATCTGGGAATAGTAATGAGGATGTTGCTGGAGATGGGAGTGGGTCATCAAAGAATTCTTCTATTGGGGGAAAGCACAAGCATGATGGAGATGGTGTTTCCGGACCTGTTGGAAAGAGAAATGTTTCTGCTCATCATTTAGCGGGGAACACTAATGATGGCATGGAAGTGACATGCCAGATTAAACAAGTATGTGAAATTCAACTTCTGGATGGTTCTAGGTACGTTTTATTACTTTAAGTATTTGTGATTTTACTTTATGTGTGTAGGTATACTTTGAATATTTCAGTTTTAATATTTTGGCATAACAACTTGAATGGTTTAGAATTTATTAGTTTAGGCATGTTGTCCTTTACCTTTGGCGTTTCAGTGTTTTGTTTCACTATACTTTTAATTGTTTATGTGTAGAGTTGCATTATAAATAGTTTATGTACTTGTTGATTTTATTTATGTGTATAGTTTTATTAAACAATAAGTTGCTTTTGTTTTAATTTTATATGGATTTGTTTGTTTATTAAATAAACTTTCTTTTTAAAATTAGTGTATGTTTACTTGATGTGTTTTATATCTTAGTTTGGGTATTTGTGTGCATAGTTGTTATATTTACTAACTTGTTGTATTATATTATTTTCCAGGTTTTTAAAGAAGCTTATGCCTGGAAGCCAGCATGTAAAGATCACAGATCTGTGCGCTGATCTCTGTGCTAAGCAGAAGGCTGATATTGAAGCCATTGGTTTTGGGGGCATTTTGAAGCTAAGATTGGGGATTGCACTTCCCTCGGGTATTGTGCCTTGGTTGGTGAGTAATTTAAACCCTGGTACATGTGTTCAGCTGGTTGGGGTAGATAGATATTTTGTTACTGGTGATGATGTATATGATGTTCTGTGCTTGCCTCAAAACCCTAGTAGGAAAGTTGTGGAGAAGAGAAATTATAGTATGCAATTGAAAGATAGTTACAAGGCTAGGTTTGGTAGGGAGAATGAACATGATATACCCCTTCACTTGATTTTAGATAGGAATGAACTTAAGAAGGGAGGGGATGAGTTTAAGAGACTTTTTGTGATCTATTGTTCTTCATACTTTTTAGCTCCTATAGCTACTGGGAAGGTAGATATGAAAATTCTTGAAGCTATTGAAAATGTTGATGAGATTAAGAATCTCGACTGGTGTACTTTTGTGTTAGACAAAATGGCTTCAATGATTAGTAGGTATAAGAACAATGTAGAATACCAAACCTGTAGCACTTGTGTCCTTATCCTTTTAATTCTATATTTGCACTGATTTCCTGTCCGTGGTGTGTTGGAGCCAACACCCCTTTCCTCTAGTCCAGCATTGGGCTGATGCAAAGTTGAGGGAGAGAGTGAAGATGTTGGAAATTGGAGGAGGTTATGACAGGACAATCATGGTGAAGGGTTATCCAATCATTTGTGCTGGAAAAGTGAAAAAGTGCCATAGGGGTAAGAGTGATGTTAGAGCTCAGCATGAGATTGAAGCTGATTCTGTTCCTGAAGGTGATGAAGTGCTGCATTTCAAAATCCCACGTGGAGTTTTGACCGACTCCAAGATTAAAAGTCTTGCTAAGAATGTAAGTGTTTAAAATTTTACCTGATGTCTTTGCTTAGTTTTGTTATGTGGTTAGCATGATTTCTTATGTGTTTCAGCATTTAGTTTAAATTTTTATGTGCTAATTTAGATTTTTAGTTTCATTATTTTATATTGTTGACTTTTAGTATAGTTATTTCATGTGCTTAATCTTTCTGCTTAGGTGTTTAATAGTTTGGTTTGGTTTATATATGAATTGTTTATGGTTAGTTGATTGTGCTTTCATTGGCTATTTAATATGTTTTTTTTGGTTTCTGTATAAATTTATTGATATTTTTCTTGTGTAGGCTTATGATGAGGCCTTGATGATCGTGAAGCATAACTTTGAAGTTGTTATTGCTGATATGTATCAGAGGTTGGAGATGGTGAAGAGTGATATTGTGGATGAAGCATCGCGAGACTTGCCACATATTGTTGGGACTAGTGCAGAACCTGAGATTCAGCAAAATGACTCGGCACTAATTGAAGAATCACCTATCGAATGGAATGACAAGTTAATTGCAATGGTTGATGATGCATGCAACCAATGGAGGAGAAGGAAACAGTTTCAGCCTCATAACCAGCCTCTTCCAACTTTTAACTTGTTTGAAGATGGTGATTTGGATGGCTTGAGAGGAACTTCCACAAAGAAAGGAGTTTAGGATGTTATTTGAATGATTTGATTTGAATGATGTGATTTAGATTTGTCATGGAGTGATTTGAATGTGAATTTGTTGAAATGATGTTATGGATGATTCTGAATGGTCTATTTGTTAGGTTGTTGGATTGATTGATTCTAAATGATGTTTTTTAAATGATTCTGAATGATGTTTTTTAGATGATTATAGAATGGATTGAAACTTTAAATTTTTTTATGATGATTCCATAATGAGTTTAGTTCTGATGCTTATCTATTTAGTTGCATTGTTTATCTCTTTACTTTCTATTATAGTTTAACAGTTTGTCTAATAATTATATTTTGTATGTTGAAAGCCATGTGTCCTTTAGGTAAATTGTTCGGTTATTTAGGTATATAGTTCGGTTTAAAAATTAGATATTTTCCAACTATGTGTTGTTTAATTTTTAACACTTATATTTTTATTTACTTTTTCTAACATTAGTTCATTTATATTTCACTTTAGCTCATTTGTTAGAGTCATTAGTTTCAGACACAGTTTACTTTATGAATATATTTTTGTTTAATTAAACCGCACTCGTTAATTCAGGTGTTTAAAGCATTTGAAGGGAAATTTAAATGATTTGTTCATATATAGAATATTAATATAAATAGATTTCAAATTGGAACTCATAGGTCTAGACTTTTTGCTTTGGTGTCTTGGTACCAAACTCCTTTGTTTGTGGTTTCTTTCTGTGCTTCCACCCTTCAATTCTCTTGCTTCATCATTTTCTCTTTGTGGGAGATGGATCTTGGATTGTTGGTGGTTTAGTGATAGAAGATTCTACTACACTGCTTGAATTTTCATTTTCTTTTGTACTTTTTGAGACAAGAATTTGGTCTACCTTTTCATTGTCTTTTTTGAAGCTTTCTTCAAGAATTTTCCGGGTTTCTATGTCACCTTCACATTTTAGTACCAGATTGTAGTAGTTTCTTGCTATTTGGTGTCGCCATGGAACTTTGTCTTTGGTTTCGTCTACTTCTTGATTTTCTTGTGCTGCTTTCAGTTTGTCCCACACTTGAATTTTAGCAAGCTTTTTCCATCGCTTCAAAATGTATTGTGAAGGTATCTCACCGATTGAGTTTATGTGCAATATACGGATACAATGAAAGCAGAGCATTCCTTGCATAAAAAGATAACCATGCATATATTCAAGTTAATTAAATAAACATCCAAACTAAATCTATAAAACATATAATGTCCTGCATTTTAAAGTTAAATATGCGAATGAAGAACTAGTGATATATATATATATACGATGTATTATCAGATTCTTGCTATGAAACCTGCTTACAAAAATATGAATCTTAATATTTAACCAAAACTTAATGATCCAAACTAAAGAACTAAGGATATTAACATAAGAGGTAACATGTAAATTGTATTTCATCACTACATACCTGTTTCTTCAAAAGTTTTGCACGAGCAGTTAACTTCCACCGTTCCACTTTGTTGTGTGAAGGTGACAATTTCAACTTTTGTGTCACCTTCTTCTGGACTTACTTCATACTTTGTTGCCAATCCTAGGGTGAAAACTCTACATGATTTTGTTGCTTGTGCAATCTTGTATTCCTTCTCAAACTTATAGTACATTGATAATGTGTACTCTTGAGATGCATGTTTGAGTAGTTTTGATCCATGTATAGCTGACTTTGGCACTGATTTTGAGCATTGATTTTCCTTCGCTATTTCCTTTGCTCTCCAGCGATCAATAGTCTCATTGAAGATGGTTAAGAACCTATTGAGTGTTGTCATTTGGCTGGCATTGAATGACAAAGCTTTGTTTGTGCTCTCACTTCGTTGTGATGAAAGAGTTCATGCGGAGAAATGTTTTTTGCTCATTGCAGGGCATCACTTATCTCTAATAGAATATAGCCTCTTGAACCATTCCTTGTCTTCAAACTAAAAATTCTTGATCATATTGTTCCATGCCATTTCAAATTTTTCTTCTTTTTTTATAGTATTTCAAACAATGCTCAAATGCTTCCTTGAAGGGACCATCCTTTTTTAATTCCCCAAAATGACTGATGGCATTCTGTGTAATTTGCCACAGGCACAATCTATGCCTTGTGTTTGTGAAAACCTGTAAAATTTCATGAATAATTTTATTCAAAACAAGTTCATGCATAAAAATATGATCTAAAAGCAATTAAACACGAACTAAATATATAAACATGGAATGTAAATGTTCATGATTTGTTTTCCCAATAATCATATTTTTTTATATTGACAATGATTACTGAAATTACATTAGATGTTGTGAACAAACACAAGAACTATTAAACTAAATACTAAAGGTAAGTACATAAACATATCAACCCATTATACTCCAGATCAATTAAATTAAAGAATAGTCACCTTTTCGATTGCTTTGGCCATGGCCGGATCTTGGTCTGTAAATATTGTCGCCGGCTCTTTACCAACCATTGATTTTATGAAAACATCAAGAAGTCATTCGAAAGTTGAAGTTTTTTCGTCGGCAATGAAAGCACATCCAAACATCACTATATTTCTGTGGTTGTTCATTCCGACTATTGGAGCACAAATCAAGTTGTATTTGTTGGTCCTGTATGTTGATAGATCACTTAACAAAGTTAGATCGTGTTAACTCATGTGTCAATGCTGTTACATTATTTATTTAGTATGATAGTATGTTTCAACAATCTTTAAAATACCTATATTTTCTCAATAAAATGGCCAATTTTAGACTTTGGTGAATTATCAAGTTGAATTATTTCACTTCTATTCATGTTTTCATACTGTTACATCGTGTTTCTAATAAATGACTTAATACGTTTTAGCAAATCTAAAAAAAGCCAAAATTTCCCCAAAAAATGTAACTTATTTTTACTTCATTTGTTTATGAATCTACATCGTGTGTATAACATACTACTTAATGTGTTCCTGCTGTTACGTCATCTGTTTAAATGTATTTTACAAAATATAAACCATACCTGTATGTGGTGTCAAATACCATTAGATCACCAAAGAGGGAGTAGTCTTCCTTCATCATTGAGTCCCTCCAAAATAATGTTGTCAGCCTACCATTACATCCAATTTAACTCTAAAGAAGAAATCTTCCTCTTCGGTACTCTTCTGTGAGAGTCTTTCAATTATTGCCGAGCATCACCTCCTTCAATTTCCTTCATGCGCAACTTGTTCACGTAGCTTAGATGATCCTTAATCGTGTGTCCTAGATTCTGAATACCACCACCTTCAAAAGCCATAAACTTGAATCCGTGATTAGGTTTTAATCCTGCACCTTCTATTCCTTTATAGCTTTCCGTTTTTCTTAGGTAATTCTCCTTTCACTTGTTTGCAAATACTACCATTCAACTCGAGTGAAAGGATGATTGTTAGATGTCACATGATGCAAAACTTCATAGGCTCCATTGATAAAGTTAACCTGAATTCCAGCTTTGCATCCAGTTCTCGTAACCACATTTTCCCTTGTTTTTCTTCTTTTCTTCTTAGAGCCCTTTTCAATGATATTGTTATTGGAAGGTGTGTCGGGTATTTCATTCTTCAATTTTGCGTTTCCCTGATTTGAGAAAACAAAATACTTCTCTAGGATAGTTCCGTCTTTTTTACCTCTTTGGGTTGAACATCACACCCCAAATACCAATGTGTTTGACTTTTTTCATTATAAATCATAGAACTCTGACAGTGTTTTTTCTCTAAAACCTTTGAAGCAATCTGTGACATCAACGTTCGACATGTCGCTTAAATTGGTGACAGAATCTGGTCCTGCCAAATTGTATCCATTCAGTAACTCATTACATCCACTATTATATTAGTTTGTTTGTGTATTTCACAATTTAGTTCGTTCTTCATTAACAATTGTTTAGTCACTGATAAATTTGTACAATTTATAAATATTTTGATAATATTATACTAATTAAATTTCAGACATTAATGACAACAGATTATGTTTTTACTAAGTTACATCGTGTATTTAACATATTACTTGTTACGAAGAAGTAAATTTGAAAATATAAAAATAGTCTTAACAAAATGAATGTAACTAATTTTAGTTCATGTGTTCATACAGTCACATCATTGATTTACTATGTTACTTCAAACATTTCAGAAAATTTAAAAACACCTAGATTTTCCCAACAAATTGCATATAACCATATTTTAGACCTTGGGGATTTGTCAATCAGATAATTGTCATGTTACTTCATGTGTTCATGCAGTTACATCCAGTGTTCATTGTATTACCTCATATGTTTCAGAAAATTATAAAACACCTACATTTTCTCAACAAATTGCATCTAACCAAATTTCAGACCTTGGGGAATTATCCATCAGAATATTATCACGTTACTTATTGTGTTTATGCAACTACATCATTTGTTCATCATATTGCCTCATATATTTCAGAAAATTTAAAAACATCAACATTTTCCCAACAAATTGCATGTAACCCTATTTAAGCATTTGGGGAATTATCTATTAGAATATTATCGCGTTACTTCATGTGTTCATGCGATTACATCCAATGTTCATCTTATTACCTAATATGTTTCAGAAAATTGTAAAACACCCATGTTTTCTTCATAACATGCATATAACTGAATTCCTGATCTATCAAAATAAAACTCACAATAAATAAACATTTCTTCATATGTTCATGCAACTACTTTATGCGTTTAACTGTATATATAAAATCAAATCCTAACCTGGATGTAAACTAGTTGAATTTTCAGACTGAACATAATCTTTGTTTTCTCCTTCATACAAAACAATTTCATTGTCTTGAATTGTTTTGTCTTCCATAGTTTATCATAGCAACACCTTAGATCGTAGATTTCAACCCTTAAAACAAAGATTTTAAACTATAAAACTAAGAACTTAGATCGCAGATCTCACATTCGCAGATGTAGAAGTTTGTTTGATGTTTCCGTCGCAAAGTTCCATCACTAAATCCAATTCCGGCCCAAATATGAAGCAATTCCGACGCAATTCCATCAAAAAATTTAATTTCCATTGCAATTGTAGATCTGTCAATCAATAGTAAATCTGGTTTCACAGCTTGATCGCGAGCCTCTACCGAAGATTTCAGAGCATTGATCGGCAATTTCGGAGCATTGATCGACTTCTCAGAGCTTGAATTTCGGGTTGAGTTTGAAGAGGAATAAAATTCCTTGGTTTTTGGGAGGAAACGATCTGACAGTTATTTGGGAGGAGAAAGAAAACTAGTTTGACCCATTTTTTTGTTATAATCCAGTTTTGACCCATACTTTGCCCTATTTTCTAGTATTTGCAATTTGGTCCCATTTTTTTTGCTTCATTCCTATTCATTGAAGCTTGGACCCTTGTCTCACCATTTTCTATGGTGAGATGGTCTCACGGGATTTTTTCTCCTATACATTTTTTATATGCATGATTCATGTCAATTTGAGAAAAAATATTATTGCACGATAATTTCCCTGATCTTGGATATATGACACTGTGAGAAAAAAAAAGAGGAAGCACAATGATTAAATAATTTCATTGAAGCTAATAATAATTTTAAACCCCATATAAAAATGGATCATGGTTCTAATGTTCCACAACCTTGTGAGTTGTGAGTGTTATACACTTGGTGAGTGACCTTAATAAACAAGTACAGATAATGAAATATGATATTACCATTTGTATGTAATATTATACCTTTCGTATCAGATGTTTTGCTAATTTACCCTACATTCATCCGAAAATAAAAATATTTATTAATCACTAGAAGAAAGTTGACCTTTTGCGACATATATACTTGCGACCGATGTGTAAATGTCATATATTTACCACGCTTATCGCAACATGTTGTTCATTGGCGACATATTTACGTCATTTTATTGCTATGTCACCTTTCTTGTGATGCATGTAATGTATATTATATAGTGTTGTAATATTACAACACATTATTTGTGACACTTTAATAAAAATGTCACAATTAGACGACACAATTATGAATTTGATGCTAATTTATGACACAACTGTATCATTTCTTTTACGTGTTGTATGTTTTGTGACATATATGCGACATTTTTTTATAATGTCTCAAATTTATGAAAAATTATCTATGGAACTTTAGTAAAATGTCTTGATTAGACGATACAATTAAAAGTTTCTTGCAAATTTGTGGCACAATTATGTCATTTAATTGTTCTCGTGACATATATTGCAACATATTAGATAATGTTCCAATAATTACGACAATCATTGCAACACTTTACAAATATATCTTCAAGAGACGCCAAAATTATAAATGTGTTGCACATTTGTGGCAGAATTGCGCCATATCACTAAATTGTCAAGACACTGCGACATTATTTGTGACAAGTATGAATTATGATTAATAAGTTTGTTTTGCAACCACTTTTAAAATCCCTTATTTTAGATAAATTAATTTCTCAATTACATGTTGTTATTATTTATATGCATTTTCATATAAAAATAATTTTATTTATCATATTACTACTTAAATATGAATAAAATATAATATCTAAGAGAATATCATTTAATGCTTAGTAAAATTTGAAATGCTTTAGTAAGAGTGAAAAATAATTATAATTCTTATTTACAACGTGAAATGATCTGATCCGGCCATCTAAACAAACACATATCTTTAGTTTAGCCATGAACATAAATAATAATAATTAGATGTGACTTACATTCATACACGGCCTTTAACGCCAGTTTTTTATGAAAAAGTATAATAACATAGAAACGGATCCCTGTTCAATGACTCATCAAAATTGAGAAGAACTCAACAAATTTTAATGGATTCCTCTTCAAAAACTATCAAAATTAAAAAGAACAAAACAAATGAAAATTCCCCCATATTTTAGGAAACTCAACGATACTCTACAGTAGTTATTTTGTTCCAAAAATCCATTGGAATGATTCCTCTTCATAAACTTATCAAAACTATGAACAACATTACAACAAATTCTGCTTCAAAAACTCATCAAAATTAAGAACACAACATAAGTCGTTTAAATATTGCTTAAAGAAAATTGTAATTATTTGCTTTAATGGTAGGTTGGAACGGAGTTCAAAACAAAATTAACCTGTTTCTAATGATGATTGGACTAAAGTTGAACATGGCTTTTGCCGAGGATTCGTTGGTTGACAATTTGTACATTTTTGGTGGTTGTGGTGTTTCAAACGTTTGGGAATAAAACCTTATAGAATAAAACCTTAATGAAAATTTAATGAGTTATAGAATTATATATAGATAATAGGCAAGTTATATCCTATCCCAAGGATAAGATAAGGTTGGTATCCCTAAAGATATAATACAATTAATGAAGTCCATTATAAATTTGTGAAACAACTAAATCCTAAAATAGTGAGTGTTGATTAACTGGATAATTACATAATTAATTAGTGGAGATAAGGTTCTTATTGCATCTCCCTAATACCATATAAAAATTGAAACATAATAAAGTTATGTTATTATTATCAAGTTTTGTTGGTTCCTACCCCAAAGCTTAGAAGTTTAAAGTGAACTGAGTGTCTTCAACTTTCCATCATATATTTATTCGTTTTACGATAAATATTTGAGAGATTTATTTTTAATAATATATATTATTATAAAAAATAACAACATGGATAACTCTTCATTATTTTATAATTTTCTTCTACACTATTTTCCTAGGAATTTTTTCATCATTAATATATATAAATTTTTTCATCATTAATATATATAAATTTATTTAAATTAATATAAAAATAAAAATTTGAACTCATGAGGAAGACAAAAATTCCATCATCACGATCGCAAGCCAGTTGCATTATCAAGACCAAATGAAGGAAGACAAAAGCTTCATATGCTAGAAGCTTCATATGCTAGAAGCTTCAAAGGATTTTGATTTCTCTAGCCTTAACTAGGAAAAATTGTAGTAGTTTTTTAAACGATCTGGCCCCTAAACTATTCACACAAGGGATGTAGATATTTATGGGGGAACATCATTTAAATTAACTACAATACCTAGAACTCATCTTCCGGCTATCTTTTGTATAGAACGGTTCAAGTATATACTTTAACTTCTAAGTATTTTACAAACTCTGAATAGGTTTGGGGATCCTTCAATAACTTGTATTTTACAAACTCATAAGTATACTTGAACTCATGAGTATTTTACAAACTCATCTATAGCTTAGGGCCTATTGTTCTAGTTATTTAACTTGTGGCTTTAAAGATCCAACATAATCATCTACAAAACCAGGCAATATGATGGCTTCATTAACCAATCTAGTATAAGCCCTTCCTACAGTATATACTTCGCCAATTGTGAAAAACATTTGATTTGATTCATTCAAAAGATTATACATTAATTTTATTTTGAAAGTGGATCAAACGCATGCATTGTGATACAATTGGCTTAAACTGTTTGATTAATTTACAAAAAATATTTCTAACGATGGAAACATTTTTCACTCTCAACTCTAATGTGACACATGAGAAAAATGAAACGCATCAAAATACCTAATTATGAAAGATTCGTGTCAATTTAAAGATACATATTATCGCACAATACTTTCCCGGATCTTGCACAAGAAAATGAAACAAGTTCATAAACAACAATGCTCCACCTTCATTAAAGAATCTATAGTAACTTATCTTGGCTGGATATTTTTTCTCCATAACATAAGTTTTTCCATGCATGAAATGCATGTCAAATAAGCAAGTTTATTAATGTATGTTTTTCTCAGAAGTTAAAACATAACTCCTTTTTATGATATGTACATAATGGACCTTCTTAATCTCTTGTGCTCTAGACATTGTGAAATTCTATGTCGTCAATCAGAAAGGAACTTTCTCCCCATCCATATACCCAAATATTGTTCTTCCACTATCTAGAAGTTTCTCATTCCGACTACTTCTCAAATGCAGCTGGTGTCAAAAAATTATAATTACAAGTATAGAAAATGAAATATGAGTTTACCATTCATGTACATTATTATACCTTTCACTTCACATGTTTTACTAATTTACCCTTAATTCTTCTAAAATTTAAAAAACATTACTACTCACAACACTTATGTGCAAGCTGTGTGCGTAAATCGCACTTTCACCACACAATTAATATATACATGATTCATTTCAATTCGAACAAAATTATTATTGCCCAATAGTTTCATCAATTTTGCACATGTGCCACCTCAAATTAACACAAAATTAAACTCTGTGAAAAAAAAGGAACTACCATGATTAAATAATGTTCATTAAAGCTAATAATATTTTTAAGCCGCATAAAATAATTGAACATGGTTCTAAAGTTTCATTCATAAACATATGATCTGAATCTCCTTGCGAACACTCACGATTACGATTGCGAAATTAATATCTTTGATCTAGTGAAGAGATCCGCAAACCCTCACTATTTCGCTCGAAATTCCGGTGTCTAGCCCTTGGCGTACGCCTAATCTCGACTTGCTCTCTAACTAGCCCTCGGGGTCATATTACAAGGTTTATTGATACTTACCTAGCTCTCGAGGTCAAGAAAAAATGGAAGAAGCTCGCAAGAAAAATTGGAAGAAGCTCGCAAGCAACAAGAGTATGAACTCAAAGTTTTATATTTCTTAATGATGATAGTGGTGCTGTAAAATTGTGAATCGCCTCCCCTATTTATAGGATATAATTCGGCCAGTACAAATAGATACTGGAATGACTTATGACAACTTTAAGAAATAAAAACAACATCGTGTATAGAACGCCAAGTCGGAAAATTGCTTGTGTTCTATAGTTATTTAATCTATGTGTGACCAACCACAAAAGAACTTTCTCCCTGTTCATATACCCAAATATTGTTCGTTCATTCCCTAAATTCTTCAAAAAGTGAAAACACTTATTACTCCCAAATCTTATGTGCAAACTGCGTGCATAAATGGTACTTTTACCATACAATTATTATATGCATGATTCATATCAATTTGAACAAAAATAATATCGCACTATAGTTTCCCTTATCTTGGACATATTCCACCCTAAATTAACACAACTATAAATATAAATGAAGATAATAAAATATAAGAATACGATTCGTATATATATTCTTATACCTTTCGTATCAGATGTTTTGCTAATTTTCCCAAGATTCTTCTAAAATTGAAAACATTTATTACCCCCAGCTCTTATGTGCAAACTGCGGGCGTAAATTGAACTTTCACCATACATTTTTTATAAGCATGATTCATGTCAATTTGAGCAAAAATATTATTGCACGATAATTTCCCTGATCTTGGACATATGCCACCTTAAACTAACACAACATTATAATGATTAAATAATTTTCATTAAAGCTAATAATAATTTTAAACTGCACATAATAACGGATCATTGTTCTAATGTTTCATTCATAAATAGAAGTTTTTTCGTGTATGGAACTTCAAATTGGCAAATTGGTCATCATAAATGAACACATTATTTTGCTCGGGAGTTGAACCAACACTCTTTGTAATGTTGAGTGCATCTTGAAAAGTCCTTAAATAATAAACTTTCTCGAGCTTGTGTTCTCTAATTATTTAATCTGTGTGTCATCAATCACAAAGGAACGTTCTCCCCATTCATAAACCCAAATATTGTTCTTCCATTCTCTAGAAGTTTCTCATTCTGACTTCTTCTAAAATGCATCTGGTGTCGGAATGTCATAATTACAAGTACATATAATGAAACATGAGATTACCATTCGTATATATTATTATACCTTTCGTATATAATGTTTTTCTAATTTACCCTAAATTCCTCCAAAAAATAAAAATATTTATTACTCCCAACTCTATTGTGCAAAATACATGAGTAATTTTCACTTTTACAAAACAATTCATCTATTCACGATTCATTAAAATTTGAACAAAAATTATATCGCACAATAGTTTCCACATAAAATCAACACAAAATGAAACACTATGAGAAAAAGAATCTAAAGTACCATGATGAAATAATTTTTATTGTAGCTTATAGTAATTTTAAACCACATATATTAATGGATCAAAATTTGGAAGTTTCTTTTATGAACATAAGTTTTTTCGTATATTAAATGTCAAATAGGCTAATTGATCATGGTAACACTACACTTTATTTTGCTTGGCAGTTGGAACTAACACTCTTTGTAATGTTGAGCGCATCTAGAAAAGTCCTCCCATAATAGACCTTCTTAGGCTTGTGTGCTCTGGTTATTTAACTTGTGGCTTTAAAGATCCAATATAATCACCTACAAAATCAAGCAATATGATGACTTCATTCACCTATCTATTATAAGCGCTTCCTAAAGTATATACTTCACCTATGATCAATTCTGATCAACTTTTGTTGTTATGAACTAAATTGTTTCAGAGAATATTATCCAAAATATCCAAGCACATTATTTTCAAAAAATCATAATTACAAGTGTTTGAACATGAAATATGGATTTCAATAGCACAAAATTTGCAGAAGGTGAAATCAATCTGTTTAATTATACTCCTTTGTCACTTTTCAAGCCGCAATTTAACTATTTACTTAGTCAAACTTTTTTAACTTTGACCATAAAATTTATTCAGTGTAAACGTGTAAATACTAGTGAGTGATACCTTGTTAGATTCACTATAACATATATTTTCATTATATCATTTTTTTCAGAAGTTTTAATTATGCTTAATAAAATATACTGAGGATCAAACATTTTTTGAGTCAATTGCTGAACGTCAAAGTGTGCAGCTTGAAATGGGAAAGGGGGAGTATCCTTGTTGACACATAAATTTGAAAAATCCTCACAGAATGGACCTTCTTAATCTCCTGTGCACTACACATCGAAATTCTGTGTCATCAATCACGAAGGAACCTTCTCCCCATCCATATGCCCAAATATTGTTCTTCCACTATCTAGAAGTTTCTCGTTCCGACTACTTCTCAAATGCAACTGGTGTCGGAATCATAATTACAAGTATAGAAAATAAAATATGAGTTTACCATTCGTGTACATTATTATACCTTTTGTTTGAAATTTTTTTACTAATTTACCCTAAATTCTTCTAAAATTGAAAATTATTTATTACTCCCAACTCTTATGTGCAAACTGCGTGCATAAATTGCACTTTTACCATGAATTTATATTTACCCGATTCATTTCAATTCGAACAAAATTATTATCGCACAATAGTTTCTCTGATCTTGCACATATGCCACCTTAAATGAACGCATAGTTAAACGATGTGAGGGGAAAAAAAGGAACTAGCATAATTAAATAATATTCATTGAAGCTAATAATAATTTTAAACTGCATATAATAATTGATCATGGTTCTAAAGTTTCATTCATAAACATAAGTTTTTTCGTGTATAGAACGCCAAGTCGGCGAATTGATCATCATAACTCTACACACTATTTTGCTCAGGGGTTGGAACCAACACGCCATGTAATGTTGAGTGCATCTTGAAAAGCCCTCAAATAATAAACTTGCACTTACTTGTGTTATATAGTTATTTAATCTATGTGTAGTCAATCACAAAAGAACTTCCCCCTATTCATATACCCAAATATTGTTCTTCCATTCTCTAGAAGTTTCCCATTCTGACTTCTTCTGAAATATATCTGGTGTCGGAATATCATAAATACATGTACAGATAATGAAATATGAGATTACAATTCGAATATATATTATTATACATTTTGTTGCAATTCTGATTCCATATCACATTTTTTCAATGAATGCAAAATGGCTGTCAAGTTATGGAATTCATTCAATGCCTGCTCAATCTAAATTGGCCTAATTTTAACTCTATATGGGATAGGCTGAGGTTTTATCGGACCTTATCTGGTTTAACAAAAAATCATACATAGCTTATTACAATGGTACCATCCTACAAATGTTGGCATTTATAGAAAGCAAGAAATAAATACATGTTTGATAACATGAATCCACAGTCCGCTGTTATGATTCAATCGACCAAACATGAAATATTTCTTGCCTTCCATAATAAACCAGTTAGGATTTCTAACACTGATGATCAATATTGGTTCACATTAGGTTGAACACCTAAACCCATACCTTCTCCTAAACCAAAACTGTGTACTGTTAGTTGGAAGAAACCCACTCCTGGACTCAAAGTCAACGTCGATGCATCCTGGTCTAAATCAAATGATAATGCTTGATTAGGTGTAATAATCATAGATCATAATGGCAATTTTGCTTCTGCTTACAATAACACTGCACCTACATCATCTAGCCTTCATGCTGAGTTTTTAGCAATTTACTTTGGATACATGTTTGCCAGACATAATGACATCCATCATTTCAACATAGAATCTGGCTAGGAGAATGCTTTGGATTGCATCAGAGAACCCTTGCAAGCCCCTTGGCTGTTGTACAAGTTGTCAGACTGAATCCTTTCGAGAACTAAAAGAATTGTCCTATCCTACATATTCAGACAGGCTAATATGATTGTGGATCACTTATCCAGAATTGCATTAAATTTTTTTTGTAATTAACAATTATCTTAGGAGCTTCTGGATTCCAACTCCAAAGGGCTAATTAAGCTGGATCAAAGCAAAACTCATATGATCCAGATACTTTTTTTGAATCGGATGCTACTCAGTAGTTGTCATGATTTTTTTTGTAGGTGAAGGAATGCGTCAAACTGATTAGTGGCTATGAATGGTAAATATTCTTCATCATCACGATCGCAAGCCAGTTGCATTATCAAGAGCAAATGAAGGAAGACAAAAGCATCATATGCTAAAAGCTTCAAAGGATTTTGATCTCTCTAGCCTTAACTAGGAAAAATTGTAGTAGTTTTTTAAACGATCTGGCCCCTAAACTATTCACACAAGGGATGTAGATATTTATGGGGAAACATCGTTTAAATTAACTACAATACCTGGAACTCATCTACCGACTATCTTTTGTATAGAATGGTTCAAGTATATACTTGAACTTATAAGTATTTAACAAACTCTGAATAGGTTTGGGGATACTCCAATAACTTGTATTTTACAAACTCATAAGTATACTTGAACTCATGAGTATTTTACAAACTCATCTACAGCTTAGGGCTTATTGTTCTAGTTATTTAACTTGTTGCTTTAAATATCCAACATAATCATCTACAAAACTAGGCAATATGATGGCTTCATTAACCAATCTAGTATAAGCCCTTCCTACAGTATATACTTCGCCAATTGTGAAAAACATTTGATGTGATTCATTCAAAAGATTATACATTAATTTTATTTTTAAAGTGGATCAAACGCATGCATTATGATACAATTGGCTTAAACTGTTTGATTAATTTACCATAAATGTTTCTAACAATGGAAACATTTTTCACTCTCAACTCTAATGTGACACATGAGAAAAATGAAACACATCAAAATACTTATTTTGCAAGATTCGTGTCAATTTAAAGATACATGTTATCACACAATACTTGCCCGGATCTTGCACAAGAAAATGAAACAATTTCATAAACAACAATGCTCCACCTTCATTAAAGAATCTATAGTAACTTATCTTGGCTGGATATTTTTTCTCCATAACATAAGTTTTTTCATGCATGACATGCATGTCAAATAAGCAAGTTTATCAACGTATGTTTTTATCAGAAGTTAAAACATAACTCCTTTTTATGATATGTGCATCTAGAAAAATCCTCACTTAATGGACCTTATTAATCTCTTGTGCTCTAGACATTGAAATTTTGTGTCGTCAATCACAAAGGAACTTTCTCCCCATCCATATACCCAAATATTGTTCTTCCACTATCTAGAAGTTTCTCATTCCGACTACTTCTCAAATGCAGCTGGTGTCGAAAAATTATAATTACAAGTATAGAAAATGAAATACGAGTTTACCATTCATGTACATTATTATACCTTTCACTTCACATGTTTTACTAATTTACCCTTAATTCTTCTAAAATTTCAAAATCATTTATTACTCCCAACTCTTATGTGCAAACTGCGTGCATAAATTGCACTTTTACCATGAATTTATATTTACCTGATTCATTTCAATTCGAACAAAATTATTATCGCACAATAGTTTCTCTGATCTTGCACATATGCCACCTTAAATGAACGCATAGTTAAACGACGTGAGGGAAAATTGAAAACGTTTATTTCCCCCAACTCTTATGTGGAAACTGCGGGCGTGAATTGAACTTTCACCATACATTTTTTATAAGCATGATTCATGTCAATTTCAACAAAAATATTATTGCACGATAATTTCCCTGATCTTGGACATATGCCACCTTAAACTAACACAACATTATACACTGTGAGAAAAAAAAGAAGAGAGGAAGTACAATGATTAAATAATTTTCATTAAAGCTAATAATAATTTTAAACCGCACATAATAACGGATCATTGTTCTAATGTTTCATTCATAAATAGAAGTTTTTTAGTGTATGGAACTTCAAATTGGCAAATTGGTCATCATAAATGTACACATTATTTTGCTCGGGAGTTGAACCAACACTCTTTGTAATGTTGAGTGCATCTTGAAAAGTCCTTAAATAATAAACTTTCTCGAGCTTGTGTTCTCTAGTTATTTAATCCGTGTGTCATCAATCACAAAGGAACGTTCTCCCCATTCATAAACCCAAATATTGTTCTTCCATTCTCTAGAAGTTTCTCATTCTGACTTCTTCTAAAATGCATCTGGTGTCGGAATGTCATAACTACAAGTACATATAATGAAACATGAGATTACCATTCGTATATATTATTATACCTTTCGTATATAACGTTTTTCTAATTTACCCTAAATTCCTCCAAAAAATAAAAATATTTATTACTCCCAACTCTATTGTGGAAAATACATGAGTAATTTGCACTTTTACAAAACAATTCATCTATTCACGATTCGTTAAAATTTGAAAAAAAATTATATCGCACAATAGTTTCCACCTAAAATCAAGAAAAAATGAAACACTATGAGAAAAAGATTCTGAAGTACCATGATGAAATAATTTTTATTGTAGCTTATAGTAATTTTAAACCACATATATTAACGGATCAAAATTTGGAAGTTTCTTTTATGAACATAAGTTTTTTCGTGTATTTAATGTCAAATAGGCTAATTGATCATGGTAACACTACACTTTATTTTGCTTGGCAGTTGGAACTAACACTCTTTGTAATGTTGAGCGCATCTAGAAAAGTCCTCCCATAATAGACCTTCTTAGGCTTGTGTGCTCTGGTTATTTAACTTGTGGCTTTAAAGATCCAACATAATCACCTACAAAACCATGCAATATGATGACTTCATTCACCTATATATTATAAGCGCTTCCTAAAGTATATACTTCACCTATGATCAATTCTGATCAACTTTTGTTGTTATGAACTAAATTGTTTCAGAGAATATTATCCAAAATATCCAAGCACTTTATTTTCAAAAAATCATAATTACAAGTGTTTGAACATGAAATATGTATTTCAATAGCACAAAAGTTGCAGAAGGTGAAATCAATCTATTTAATTATACTCCTTTGTCCCTTTTCAAGCCGCAATTTAACTATTTACTAAGTCAAACTTTCTTAACTTTGACCATAAAATTTATTTAGTGTAAACGTGTAAATACTAGTGAGTGATACCTTGTTAGATTCACTATAGCATATATTTTCATTATATCATTTTTTTTCAGAAGTTTTAATTATGCTTAATAAAATATACTAAGAATCAATTATTTTTTGAGTCAATCGCTGAACGTCAAAGTGTGCAGCTTGAAATGGGAAAGGGGTAGTATCCTTGTTGACACATAAAGTTGAAAAATCCTCACAGAATGGACCTTCTTAATCTCCTGTGCACTACACATCGAAATTCTGCGTCATCAATCACGAAGGAACCTTCTCCCCATCCATATGCCCAAATATTGTTCTTCCACTATCTAGAAGTTGCTCGTTCCGACTACTTCTCAAATGCAGCTGGTGTCGGAATCATAATTACAAGTATAGAAAATAAAATATGAGTTTACCATTCGTGTACATTATTATACCTTTTGTTTGAATTTTTTTACTAATTTACCCTAAATTCTTCTAAAATTGAAAAACATTTATTACTCCCAACTCTTATGTGCAAACTGCGCGCATAAATTGTACTTTTACCATGAATTTATATTTACCTGATTCATTTCAATTCGAACAAAATTATTATCGCACAATAGTTTCTCTGATCTTGCACATATGCCACCTTAAAAGAACGCATAGTTAAACGATGTGAGGGAAAAAAGGAACTAGCATAATTAAATAATATTCATTGAAGCTAATAATAATTTTAACTGCATATAATAATTGATCATGGTTCTAAAGTTTCATTCATAAACATAAGTTTTTTCGTGTATAGAACGCCAAGTCGGCGAATTGATCATCATAACTCTACACATTATTTTGCTCAGGGGTTGGAACCAACACGCCATGTAATGTTGAGTGCATCTTGAAAAGCCCTCAAATAATAAACTTGCACTTGCTTGTGTTATATAGTTATTTAATCTATGTGTAGTCAATCACAAAAGAACTTCCCCCTATTCATATACCCAAATATTGTTCTTCCATTCTCTAGAAGTTTCTCATTCTAACTTCTTCTAAAATATATCTGGTGTCGGAATATCATAAATACATGTACAAATAATGAAATATGAGATTACGATTCGAATATATATTATTATACATTTTGTTCAAATGTTTTGCTAATTTTCCCCAAATTCTTCTAAAATTGACAACACTTATTACTCCCAAATCTTATGTGCAAACCGCGTGCGTAAATTGTACTTTCACCATACAATTATTATATGTATGATTCATGTCAATTTGAAAAACATATTATCACACTATAGTTTCCTTGATCTTGGACATATGCCACCTTAAATTAACACAATTTAAATATAAGTGAAGCTAATTTAATATAAGATTATGATTCGTATATATATTATTATACCTTTCGTATAATATGTTTTGCTAATTTTCCCTAGATTCTTTTAAAATTGAAAACATTTATTACTCCCAACTCTTATGTGCAAACTGCGGGCGTAAATTGAACTTTCACTATACATTTTTCATATGCATGATTCATGTAAATTTGAGCAAAAATATTATTTTAACACAATATAAATATAAGTGAAGATAATTTAATATAAGATTACGATTCGTATATATATTATTATACCTTTCGTATAAGATGTTTTGCTAATTTTCCCTAGATTCTTTTAAAATTGAAAATATTTATTACTCACAACTCTTATGTGCAAACTGCGAGCGTAAATTGAACTTTCACCATACATTTTTCATATGAATGATTCATGTAAATTTGAGCAAAAATATTATTGCATGATAGTTTCCCTGATCCTGGACATTTGCCTCCTTAAACTAACCCAAAATTAGACACTGTCAGAAAAAAAGAGAGAGGAAGTACAACGTTTAAATAATTTTAATTGAAGCTAATAATAATTTTAAACCGCATATAATAGAGGATCATGGTTCTAATGTTTCACAACCTTGTGAGTTGTGAGTGTTATACACTTGGTGAGTGACTTTAATAAACAAGTACAGATAATGAAATACGATATTACCATTCGTGTGTATTATTATACCTTTCGGATCAGATGTTTTGCTAATTTACCCTACATTCTTCCAAAAATTAAAATATTTATTTGCGACACTTTAATAAAATGTCACAATTAGACGAAACAATTATGAATTTGTTGCTAATTTACGACACAATTGTATCATTTCTTTTTCGTGTTGTATGTTTTGTGACATATATGCGACATTTTTTATAATGTCTCAAATTTATGACAAATTGTCTATGGAACTTTAGTAAAATGTCTTGAATAGACGATAAAATTAAAAGTTTTTTGCAAATTTATGGCACAATTATGTCATTTAGTGGTTCTCAAGACATATATTGCAACATATTAGATAATGTTCCAATAATTTCGACAATCATTACAACACTTTACAAATATATCTTCAAGAGACGCCAAAATTATAAATGTGTTGCACATTTCTGGTAGAATTTCACCATATCACTAAATTGTCAAGACACTGCGACATTGTTTGTGACAAGTATGATCTATGATTAATAAGTTTGTTTTGCAACCACTTTTAAAATCCCTTATTTTAGATAAATTAATTTCTCAATTACAAGTTGTTGTTATTATTTATATGCATTTTCATATAAAAATAATTTAATTTATCATATTACTACTTCAATATGATTAAAATTTAATATCCAAGAGAATATCATTTAATGCTTAGCAAACTTTGAAATGCTTTAGTAAGAGTGGACAATAATTATAATTCTTATTTAGAACGTGAAATGATCTGATCCAGCCATCTAAACAAACACATTTCTTTAGTTTTACCATGAACAGAAATAATAATAATTAGATGTGACTTACATTCACGCACTCCCTTTAACGCTGGTTTTTTATGAAAAAGTATAATAACATAGAAATGGATCCATGTTCAATGACTCATAAAAATTGAGAAGAACTCAACCAATTTCAATGGATTCCTCTTAAAAAATGATCAAAATTAAAATAACAAAATGAAGTAAAATTCCCCCAAATTAGGAAACTAAATGACACTCTACAATAGTTATTTTGTTCCAAAACATTGCAATGTTTCCTCTTCTTAAACCTATCAAAACTATGAACAACATTACAACAAATTCTGCTTCAAAAACTCATCAAAATTAAGAACGGAGTCCATTTTAAATATGTGAAACAACTAAATCCTAAAATAGTTAGTGTTGATTAATTGGATAGCTACATAATTAATTAGTGGAGATAAGGTTCTTATTGTATCTTCCTAATACCATATAAAAATTGATACATAATAAAGTTATGTTATTATTATCAAGTTCTGTTGGTTCCTACCCCAAACCTTAGGAGTTTAAAGTCAACTGGGTGTCTTCAACTTTCCATCATATATTTATTCGTTTTACGATAAATATTTGAGAGATTTATTTTTAAAAATATATATTATTATAAAAAAAACAACATGGATAACTCTTCATTATTTTATAATTTTCTTTTACACTATTTTCCTTGGAATTTTTTCATCTTCAATATTTATAAATTTATTTAAATTAATATAAAAATAAAAATTTGAACTAATTGATGGATAAAAATAATAAAGTATTTACTTATTTACATGTATATATAAATATAAGATAAAATTTAAAATGGAATACATAAAAAATATTCATTTCAATTATAATAACATATAATTAAATATTATGTAATATAATTATTTCTTAGATGTAAGAACATTTGGCTAAATAAACTGATGACCAGTCGGTAATCATATATGTTATTTGATTATAAAATTTGAACAAAAATGTCAATGTAATCATACTATAATTTGAAGATTTATCATGAAGATTGTATCTTGTGAGCCATTCTAAATTTTAGGCAATGGACTTTTCTACAAAAATCAACACAATAGTTCTTCTTTTTTTTTTCCCAATTCTTCCCCATTTTCCTTTACATCTTTCTCATTCTTTCCATATTTCTATAATTGCATAATGTTCTCTGATTAACCTAAACATTATGTTTTCTAAAACAAGACGTTGTATTTATTATTTAGTCAAGTGTAGTTTGATTTAATAAAGCCGAATTCAGTGTGCACGTGTATGAACTATTTAGACCTTTAAAAATATAAGTAATTCTTATTTGTATAAAGGAAACTATTCACAATGCATGATTGGGCAATTCTACATTTATATCACACAAAATATTAAGTTCATGGTAATTTTTTAATCTTTATAAATATATTTTTGTTATTTACGTAAAAATAAAAATATGAAATAAGTTTGTATAGTTATAAAGTATATACTTATTTACTTATACTGATAAATATATGATAAACTTAAAATAATACATATAAAATTATTTTAAATAGAATTTATACATTTGAACATAAAAAAATATAATTATTTCTTTTATGTAAGAACACGTTGTTAAATAGTTTGTTGACTTAAGCCCTGCCCAGTTGGGCTTATTTGGTGCTAAATTTATTTTGGGGAAATGGTTTAACTTTCATTACCAAAATTGCATATTTACATCATCTCTTCTAATGTATTCTTCTTCTACCATTAACTTTACACATTTTTCCTTTAACTTTGGTATCATCCACGCTCTATACATTATGCAATCTATTATCACACTTTTCCAGTCTCGGTTGTGATTTTCCATGTTAAAATTGGCCTCATTCCTTCGTCGCCACAACTAGTAAACTATCTCTGTAAAGACTAACTTCAATATTTCAGATTTTGTTCCTTTCTTGCTAAAGTTTTCTAGCAACCAGTAGCTCTCCTCTTTCCATCCTTTTGGCTCCCTTTCCTCCTGCATACATTTGAGCACATTCCTCCAAACAACCTTGAATCTATTGCACTCAAAAAATATATGCTCTAAGCACTCCAATTCATCACGAAAAAGACACTTACCATTAGTTTTAATGCCGAACTTTGCCATCATGTCCTTGGTTAACAATCTACCTTGATTGGCCATCCATAGAGTACATTTTTCTCTCGGTCTGGCAGCATTATCATACAGCAGTTTCCTCCATGGCACCTCCTCCTTCATCCCCCTGATTTACTTGTAGACTTTACTGACCTTATATTTTGTTTTGATCAGTTGAGCTCTCCATTGCTTTAGTGATCTAGCTTTCCCTCTGCATTGCATAACTCTTTTTATCATCCAAGTGCTATTACGTGGGATTATAGCCTCCATAGCATCTTTTTCCTTAAGGTAATAGTTATGGATCCATTTGACCCATAGATTATCATTCTTCCTTCAAATATTCCACAAAGTTTTCATCATCACAGCCTCACTCCAGTCCGCCAAAGCTATCACATTCAAACCCCCTTCCCTCCTTGGTGAGCATATTTTTTCCCAAGCTACAGGAGATTTTTTGGTGATCTCCTACCCTCCACTCCATAAATATGACCTGCAGATTGCCACTATGTCTTTTAAGACAGTTTTTGACAGGGGGAAGCACTGGATCCAGTAGTTTGCCACAACAAAGAGGACACTTTTTATCAATTGTAGTCTTCCTACATAGCTAACTAGCTTAGCACTCCAGTGCCTGATTCTATCTGTAATCTTCTCTATAAGGGGCTGGCAAGTTTGAATTGTCTCTCTTCTGCTTGTTAAAAGAACCTCCAAGTATTTGAAGGGCAGCTCACCCCTTTCAAATCTAGTAATATCAGTGATCTTTCTCCTTTCATCTTCTTCTACCCATCCAAAGAAAAATTTACATTTAGCCTTGTTTACCTTCAGCCCAGTAGCCTTTGAGAATTTTGAGAAAGCCTCCATCACCAGCTGCACTGATCTGTTATTTCCCTTGGACAGTAGCAGTAGATCATCAGCAAAACATAGGTTCCATATTTTCAGTTTATCACATCTGTCGTGGTAAACAAATCCCTCTTTTCCATCCAACTCATGCATGCATCTATGCAAGTACTCCATAATCAGTACAAACATAAGCAGGGATAGGGGGTCTCCCAGTCTTAGCCCTCTCTTGGCCTGAATAGGTTATGTTGAAATGTTATTCACCATATACTGGTATGATACACTCTCCACACATGTCATAGTCCTGTTGATAAACTTACTTGGAAATCCCAACCCCTGCATAATGTCTTCCAAATCCACCCATTCCACAGTGTCAAATGCTTTTTGCAAATCCATTTGGATTAGGCACCTCTGTCCACCAGTTTTCCGGCTATACCCCCTGATTAATTCTTAAGCTAACATAATATTCTCATGAATGTTCCTACCGGTATGAATGCAGCCTTTCTTTCATTTATAATTCCTGCTATCACTGAAGTCAGCCTGGTGGTCAAGATCTTAGAGATGATCTTGTATAAAGTTGAGCAGCATAAGATAGGTCTCAGGTCCTTCACTCTCTTTACCCCACTGAATTTTGGTATTATAGTTACCAGGGTCTTGTTAATAGCCTTATACAACCTACCTTTGTCAAAGAAGTCATGTATAGCTTTCATCACATCAGCCCCTATTGTTTTCCAGTTTAGCTTGAAAAATATTGCACTGTATCCATCTATGCTTGGGGATTTTTGATCCCCCAATCCCATGCAAGGCTTATAGCACTTCCTTCTCAGTCACTTCCCCTATCAGTCTTTTACTTTCTTCAGCATTCAGAGTTTTGCCTTTCCTGACAATTTTCCTGTCAACAGCCTCCAATCTATTTGTAGCTTGTCCTACCAACTCCTTATAGAATTTCATGATTTCTAATTCAATGCCATGCTGATCCTCTACCACCCCTCCATTATCCTTTTCAATCTTTGATATCCTTGCCTTCAGTTTTTTGGCTTTGATAGAGGCATGGAAATATGAATTATTTCCATCCCCTAATCTAAGCCAGTCTATTTTGGCCTTCTACATTGCCACCTTCTCATCTATCCTGTTCTATTTCATCACTTCCTCAGTAAAGTTTATCACCTGTTGTATCCACTCCTTATTCATCCTTTGTAAGATCAATTCATTCTGTGCCTCCCTAAGTTCCTTCTTGGTGTTATCCAACTTTTTAGTGATCCTTGTGATCCTTCTTGTGTGAGGAGATAGCACTTGTTGTAATCTGAACAGTTTTTCTCACACCACATACATTGGCCTCCCCTTAAAATCCTGCTCCCAATGTGCTTTAATTGCCTCTATAACTTCCTGGTTATCATGTAGAAAGTTTAGTAGTTTAAAATTTCTCCTTCTACTTTGTTTATGGTCCTGTGGTTTGATTATGATCAGTGCATGATCAGACACCTCTGGTTCCAGGACTTTAACTATCACACTTGGGTATTTCTAATGCCATTGAATATTTGCAAGGACCCTGTCTATTCGCGAGTAAATAACCCTATCTACATGTCTGTTGGACCATATAAAATGATCACTAACTGTATCACATTCAGCCAGCCCAGTTATATGCATCATTTTCTCCAAGTCCATAAATTCACTCAGCTGTACATCACTTCCTCCAATTCTGTCATTAACTGATAGTACATTGTTAAAGTCGCCCATGACGATCCATGGTTCTCCATTATTCTGTACATTAATCATTTCTATTTCCTTCCATAATTTTTTCCTCTTTTCATTTAATTGGCTGCATAGACTGTTGTAAACCAAAACTGGAGCTGCCCCAGTATATTACACCACAGTGTGGATAATTTGGTTTGGGCTATTTATCTGTTGAACTTTCACCCTATTTTAATCCCAAATCAGCCAGATCTTGCCATTCAAATGCTAATCATAGTTATCCAGGTAGCATATTTAGTTCCCAGTTTTCTCCTGGCTTTTTCTGCATTTTCATTTTTTACCCTTGTTTCAATCAAAGAAGCAATTATAACATCCATTCCAAAGAGATGGGAGCCAATCTCTGTAATCTTTGCCACATTATTAAACCCCCTTATGTTCCATGATACAGTCATAGGACATGATCATAAAGATCTCCAGGATCCTTCTAAACCCTGAGATCCTCATAACCAGTTCCCTGATTTCTGCTGCTACTGCCTTCAATCTTATTTATTAGTTCAATAATTCTCTTCCCTCTACTATTTGATTTCACTATGTTCTATGGCCTCTCATCAGCATCCCCATGTGCCTTCTCAGGTTCCTCATCTTTTTACTCTACAACTTCTTCCTCCTTACCTTTCCTCAGTTCCTCACTTCCACCTTTCTCCTTCACAGTTCCTCCTTTCTTGGCCTACCATTGCTGTATTACCCTGGCTTTATACACAATCTCCTTACATTGATGGCCTCCAACCTGGCATTTACTGCAAAAAAAACTAGTCTCCATTCTAGTTCAATTTTCCAGTTTTTTAGATTTCCACTTACATCCTTGATGGTTATAGTTTTAGGTACATTCTGAGAGATATCAACTTCAATCAGTAGCCTAGCATAAGAGACTCTCAGTTTATGTATCATACATTCATCAGTAAACAGTGGATTTCCTATTGCACTCCCAATTTTCCCAAGGCTTTCAGCTCCCCACAAGTGCAAAGGCAGATTAGGAAATTTAACCCAAATTGGCATAGTTTTAACCATATCATCCTTCATAGAAAAATGAGCTTTCCATATATATAGAAGCAAAGGCATGTTATGAATGGTATAAGGCCCCTTCCTCATAATCTCATCCCTATCCTCTGTAGATTGAAATTTTGTTATAAAATATCCTTCATCATTGTAAAATAGCTCAGGTAAAGCAATATTGCCCTAAAACTGCATCATGTATCTTTTGACAGCTGACATAGTTAACTCCCCTCCCGCAACACACATAATCAAGGCTGAAACCCAGTATTTTAATTCAGACTGAACATCTTCAATCCCAATTTCAATTTGCACTTCTCCATTAACTACAATAGGGACAGTATATTCCACCTTCATACCATTTGATCTAACCCAATTACCACTTATCACATCTACCCAGAGTCTATCCAATTCAGCATTATCATTCATAATCACCCTATCAGTAATTGGGGATTTAGGTTTTACCTCATTTCGGTCCACCTCTGGTTATGGCATCATCTACTCCAAAACGCATACCATTTCATTCTACTCCTCAATTTCTTCCTTCTCCATACCGACAGTGTCTGCACAACCATCATGCACAACACTACTCCATTTCACCGTCGACGAGATCGCCCTCTTTCTCGGCCTACCGTGCCCACGCTTCATAGTTTCTGTGATTTACATGCTCAGTGTGTGTAAAGTGCCCTCACAGTCTTTCTCCTCCATCATGCATTGACTTTTTGCTGAATTTATTTTATTAGTGCTAAATTTAATTTATTGGTGCTGAATTTAGTTCATTAGTGTTGAATTTAATTTATGGGTTCTGAATTAAGTTTATTGGTGATGAATTGAATATATTGATGGTTTATTTTTTCAAAAAATGAAAATAATAACTCCCAAAATGATGTTGTATTCATAACATATTTATTTTTTAACTTATTATTCAACCGGTAACTACCGAGAACCTAAATAAATAAATATTTCTTAATTTTAATTTCAGTGTTAAGTTTATTGATGCTGAATTTAATTTATTGGTGCTAAATTTAGTTTACTGGTGCTGAAATGTGATGAAATTAAACCCATATGGACCTTAAATTCGAACAACAATGTCACTACAATCATACATATAATTAAAAAGGATAAAAAGGGAAAGGAAATAAAAGGATAAAAGAAAAAAGAAAATGAAAAATTACTAATTTACCCTAAAAATTAATATTTTAACTAAGACTTGACACTTTGACCAGTCGAAAAAGGCCACAACTTAGCAGCTTTGTTACATGAGGGGACAAAAGTATTGAAAAAAATGAGAAGGGGCTAAAGTGGACGATGGAGGGAGTTCAGGGGCCTTCCAAGTCGTTCGCCCTAAAAGTTATAATCCCTCCACCCCAAATTAAATTGTAGATAATCTTTTTCATGGTCTCCAACACACACATTTGACTGTTAATGTATTTCAGTACATATAATATCGGTACACAAAAGGTTCATTTTTAAAAACTACTTGTTATGGTAAATCCAACGATATCACATACAACTACATTATTGTTTATATATCTACTCAAAAATGTAGTTAAAACTTTCTTCGTTTGACTGAATCTTTTTTTTGTTGCAACTTATTCCGGGACAGAGGAAGTAATGGAATACATGAAAAAATTTGTTCATTTTAGATAAAATTATATAGACTATAATAAGTGTTTACAGCTAATTACCAAAATGAAAATAAATATTTTAGACCTAATTATAAAGAAAAAAATGATAATTAGAGGATTACATATATTTATTCTATAATATGTTTTGCCTTCGCGAAGAACAATTTAATTTAATAAATATAAATAGGTAATGTTTAAACCTATTCATAAAATTTGCACGACATGTTTTAGACCTGATTATAAAGATAATAAATAACAATTTGATGATTATATAAACAATTCTTCTATACTATTATTTTGTACATTTATTTTTCCTTTGTTAAGCAAGAGTTAATTAATTTTATAACATTTAATCTTATTACGTGTTTGTCCTAGATGAAACTACAATTTGAAAAAGTATATAATTTCTTTCTATTTTGACAGTAACATTGAATTTAATGTGAAACTAAGAATACTGTATTTGAGGTCTTGTTAAATTTATTATAATGAAAATTTTTAAAACATCTACTTCATGTAAGTTTTAATTACATGGATTAAAAGATATTACAGGTCAAACCTTATTCAAATCTACAATTGAAAGTTAAAGTACATAGTTAGGTATATATATGAGACAGAGGGTGATTTTTTTAAACTTTAGTACTCATATAATTAAAAAAATAAGTACATAAGCTAAGTAAATTGTTTAGTTGTATGGTTCACAGAATATCTTTTTTAAAATTTTTTACTTATCGTCTATCCCACAATCCAAGAGAAACTCAGAAAATTGGAAAGGGATAGTCTCAGTTAATGCCATTGCTGAACAAAACTTAAGAGTGATACATGGACAGGGTTTTGCTAATGAATTTACTTCAAACTGGACTGGATTTGGTCAACTACAAGACTACTGTCATGATCAGGACATCTATATACACTGCTTCATAACTATTGTTAAGTTTATCAACCAGAAAAATTAGACTATGACTCAAATGCAATTCTTACCTTCTAACGTTCTGAATTTTCTGCAACTGGCAAAGATAAACCCTTCCAGAGAGGATAAAATGATTTGGACACCTTCAAGCAATGGATGATTTTCACTTAAATCAGCTTACAAAGCAGTGGATGAAGAAAGACCAAAGCTCATATCTCTAAAATAGGTTTGGAATCCAAAATTGCCTCATAAGATTGCTACATTTATGTGGAAGCTCTCGAATGCTATTCTTCCCTTTGATGATATAGCTATTTTTTTCTTACATTTTGATTGCATCTAAATGTCCATCATGTTGCAATTCTGATTCCATATCACATTTTTTCAATTAATGCAAAATGGCTGTCAAGTTATGGAATTCATTCAATGCTCAATCTAAATTGGCCTAATTTTAACTCTATATGGGATAGGCTGAGGTTTTATCGGACCTTATCTGGTTTAACAAAAAATCATACATAGCTTATTACAATGGTACCATCCTACAAATGTTGGCATTTATAGAAAGCAAGAAATAAATACATGTTTGATACCATGAATCCACAGTCCACTGTTATGATTCAATCGACCAAACATGAAATATTTCTTGCCTTCCATAATAAACCAGTTAGGAGTTCTAACACTGATGACCAATATTGGTTCACATTAGGTTGAACACCTAAACCCATACCTTCTCCTAAACCAAAACTGTGTACTGTTAGTTGGAAGAAACCCACTCCTGGACTCAAAGTCAACGTCAATGCACCATGGTCTAAATCAAATGATAATGCTTGATTAGGTGTAATAATCATAGATCATAATGGCAATTTTTCTTCTGCTTACATTAACACTGCACCTACATCATCTAGCCTTCATGCTGAGTTTTTAGCAATTTACTTTGGATACATGTTTGCCAGACATAATGACATCCATCATTTCAACATAGAATCTGGCTAGGAGAATGCTTTGGATTGCATCAGAGAACCCTTTCAAGCCCCTTGGCTGTTGTACAAGTTGTCAGACTGATTCCTTTCGAGAACTAAAAGAATTGTCCTATCCTACATATTCAGACAGGCTAATATGATTGTGGATCACTTATCCAGAATTGCATTAATTTTTTTTTTGTAATTAACAATTATCTTAGGAGCTTCTGGATTCCAACTCCAAAGGGCTAATTAAGCTGGATCAAAGCAAAACTCATATGATCCAGATACTTTTTTTAAATCGGATGCTACTCAGTAGTTGTCGTGATTTTTTTGTAGGTGAAGGAATGCGTCAAACTGATTAGTGGCTATGAATGGTAAATATTCTTCATCATCACGATCGCAAGCCATTTGCATTATCAAGAGCAAATGAAGGAAGACAAAAGCATAATATGCTAGAAGCTTCAAAGGATTTTGATCTCTCTAGCCTTAACTAGGAAAAATTGTAGTAGTTTTTAAACGATCTGGCCCCTAAACTATTCACACAAGGGATGTAGATATTTATGGGGAAACATTGTTTAAATTAACTTCAATACCTGGAACTCATCTACCGACTATCTTTTGTATAGAATGGTTCAAGTATATACTTGAACTTATAAGTATTTAACAAACTCTGAATAGGTTTGGGGATACTCCAATAACTTGTATTTTACAAACTCATAAGTATACTTGAACTCATGAGTATTTTACAAACTCATCTACAACTTAGGGCTTATTGTTCTAGTTATTTAGCTTGTTGCTTTAAATATCCAACATAATCATCTACAAAACTAGGCAATATGATGGCTTCATTAACCAATCTAGTATAAGCCCTTCCTACAGTATATACTTCGCCAATTGTGAAAAACTTTTGATGTGATTCATTCAAAAGATTATACATTAATTTTATTTTTAAAGTGGATCAAACGCATGCATTATGATACAATTGGCTTAAACTATTTGATTAATTTACCATAAATGTTTCTAACAATGGAAACATTTTTCACTCTCAACTCTAATGTGACACATGAGAAAAATGAAACACATCAAAATACCTAATTTTGAAAGATTCGTGTCAATTTAAAGATACATGTTATCGCACAATACTTGCCCGGATCTTGCACAAGAAAATGAAACAATTTCATAAACAACAATGCTCCACCTTCATTAAAGAATCTATAGTAACTTATCTTGGCCGGATATTTTTTCTCCATAACATAAGTTTTTTCATGCATGACATGCATGTCAAATAAGCAAGTTTATCAACGTATGTTTTTCTCAGAAGTTAAAACATAACTCCTTTTTATGATATGTGCATCTAGAAAAATCCTCACATAATGGACCTTCTTAATCTCTTGTGCTCTAGACATTGAAATTCTGTGTCGTCAATCACAAAGGAACTTTCTCCCCATCCATATACCCAAATATTGTTCTTCCACTATCTAGAAGTTTCTCATTCCGACTACTTCTCAAATGCAGCTAGTGTCGAAAAATTATAATTACAAGTATAGAAAATGAAATATGAGTTTACCATTCATGTACATTATTATACCTTTCACTTCACATGTTTTACTAATTTACCCTTAATTCTTCTAAAATTTCAAAAACATTTATTACTCCCAACTCTTATGTGCAAACTGCGTGCATAAATTGCACTTTTACCATGAATTTATATTTACCTGATTCATTTCAATTCGAACAAAATTATTATCGCACAATAGTTTCTCTGATCTTGCACATATGCAACCTTAAATGAACGCTTAGTTAAACGATGTGAGGGAAAATTGAAAACATTTATTACCCCCAACTCTTATGTGCAAACAGCGGGCGTAAATTGAACTTTCACCATACATTTTTTATAAGCATGATTCATGTCAATTTGAGCAAAAATATTATTGCACGATGATTTCCCTGATCTTGGACATATGCCACCTTAAACTAACACAACATTATACACTGTGAGAAAAAAAAGAAGAGAGGAAGTACAATGATTAAATAATTTTCATTAAAGCTAATAATAATTTTAAACCGCACATAATAACGGATCATTATTCTAATGTTTCATTCATAAATAGAAGTTTTTTCGTGTATGGAACTTCAAATTGGCAAATTGGTCATCAGAAATGTACACATTATTTTGCTCGGGAGTTGAACCAACACTCTTTGTAATGTTGACTGCATCTTGAAAAGTCCTTAAATAATAAACTTTCTCGAGCTTGTGTTCTCTAGTTATTTAATATGTGTGTCATCAATCACAAAGGAACGTTCTCCCCATTCATAAACCCAAATATTGTTCTTCCATTCTCTAGAAGTTTCTCATTCAGACTTCTTCTAAAATGCATCTGGTATCGGAATGTCATAATTACAAGTACATATAATGAAACATGAGATTACCATTCGTATATATTATTATACCTTTCATGTATAACGTTTTTCTAATTTACCCTAAATTTCTCCAAAAAATAAAAATATTTATTACTCCCAACTCTATTGTGCAAAATACATGAGTAATTTGCACTTTTACAAAACAATTCATCTATTCACGATTCATTAAAATTTGAACAAAAATTATATCGCACAATAGTTTCCACCTAAAATCAACACAAAATGAAACACTATGAGAAAAAGATTCTGAAGTACCATGATGAAATAATTTTTATTGTAGCTTATAGTAATTTTAAACCACATATATTAACGGATCAAAATTTGGAAGTTTCTTTTATGAACATAAGTTTTTTCGTGTATTAAATGTCAAATAGGCTGATTGATCATGGTAACACTACACTTTATTTTCTTGGCAGTTGGAACTAACACTCTTTGTAATGTGAGCGCATCTAGAAAAGTCCTCCCATAATAGACCTTCTTAGGCTTGTGTGCTCTGGTTATTTAACCTGTGGCTTTAAAGATCCAACCTAATCACCTACAAAGCCATGCAATATGATGACTTCATTCACCTATATATTATAAGCACTTCCTAAAGTATATACTTCACCTATGATCAATTCTGATCAACTTTTGTTGTTATGAACTAAATTGTTTCAGAGAATATTATCCAAAATATCCAAGCACTTTATTTTCAAAAAATCATAATTACAAGTGTTTGAACATGAAATATGTAATTCAATAGCACAAAAGTTGCAGAAGGTGAAATCAATCTGTTTAATTATACTCCTTTGTCCCTTTTCAAGCCGCAATTTAACTATTTACTTAGTCAAACTTTCTTAACTTTGACCATAAAATTTATTTAGTGTAAACGTGTAAATACTAGTGAGTGATACCTTGTTAGATTCACTATAGCATATATTTTCATTATATCATTTTTTTTAGAAGTTTTAATTATGCTTAATAAAATATACTAAGGATCAAACTTTTGTTGAGTCAATTGCTGAACGTCAAAGTGTGCAGCTTGAAATGGGAAAGGGGGAGTATCCTTGTTGACACATAAAGTTGAAAAATCCTCACAGAATGGACCTTCTTAATCTCCTGTGCACTACACATCGAAATTCTGCATCATCAATCACGAAGGAACCTTCTCCCCATCCATATGCCCAAATGTTGTTCTTCCACTATCTAGAAGTTTCTCGTTCCGACTACTTCTCAAATGCAGCTGGTGTCGGAATCATAATTACAAGTATCGAAAATAAAATATGACTTTACCATTCGTGTACATTATTATACCTTTTGTTTGAATTTTTTTACTAATTTACCCTAAATTATTCTAAAATCGAAACACATTTATTACTCCCAACTCTTATGTGCAAACTGCGTGCATAAATTGCACTTTTACCATGAATTTATATTTACCTGATTCATTTCAATTCGAACAAAATTATTATCACACAATAGTTTCTCTGATCTTGCACATATGGCACCTTAAATGAACGCATCGTTAAACGATGTGAGGGAAAAAAAGGAACTAGCATAATTAAATAATATTCATTGAAGCTAATAATAATTTTAAACTGCATATAATAATTGATCATTTTTCTAAAGTTTCATTCATAAACATAAGTTTTTTCGTGTATAGAACGCCAAGTCGGCGAATTGATCATCATAACTCTACACATTATTTTGTTCAGGGGTTTTTTTTTTTTTTGAGAACACCCGAGGGTGAGGGTTATTTTATTATAGGTACCCCAAGCCTTAATTTTCAAATGATCGAATATACAATTAGAGTTGGATTGTGAAACAACATGGGTGTTTCCAAAAGACCTAAAATTGTTCAGGGGTTGGAACCAACATGCTATGTAATGTTGAGTGCATCTTGAAAAGCCCTCAAATAATAAACTTGCACTTGCTTGTGTTATATAGTTATTTAATCTATGTGTAGTCAATCACAAAAGAACTTCCCCCTATTCATATACCCAAATATTGTTCTTCCATTCTCAAGAAGTTTCTCATTCTGACTTCTTCTGAAATATATCTCGTGTTGAAATATCATAAATACATGTACAGATAATGAAATATGAGATTGCGATTCGAATATATATTATTATACATTTTGTTCAAATGTTTTGCTAATTTTCCCCAAATTCATCTAAAATTGACAACACTTATTACTCACAAATCTTATGTGCAAACCTCGTGCGTAAATTGTACTTTTACCATACAATTATTATATGTATGATTCATGTCAATTTGAAAAACATATTATCACACTATAGTTTCCTTGATCTTGGACATATGCCACCTTAAATTAACACAATTTAAATATAAGTGAAGATAATTTAATATAAGATTACGATTCGTATATATATTATTATACCTTTCGTATAAGATGTTTTGCTAATTTTCCCTATATTATTTTAAAATTGAAAACATTTATTACTCACAACTCTTATGTGCAAACTGCGGGCGTAAATTGAACTTTCACTATACATTTTTCATATGCATGATTCATGTAAATTTGAGCAAAAATATTATTTTAACACAATGTAAATATAAGTGAAGATAATTTAATATAAGATTACGATTCGTATATATATTATTATACCGTTCGTATAAGATGTTTTACTAATTTTCCCTAGATTCTTTTAAAATTGAAAACATTTATTACTCACAACTCTTATGTGCAAACTGCGGGCGTAAATTGAACTTTCACTATACATTTTTCATATGCATGATTCATGTAAATTTGAGCAAAAATATTATTGCACGATAGTTTCCCTGATCCTGGACATATGCCTCCTTAAACTAACCCAAAATTAGACACTGTCAGAAAAAAAGAGAGAGGAAGTACAACGATTAAATAATTTTCATTGAAGCTAATAATAATTTTAAACCGCATATAATAGAGGATCATGGTTCTAATGTTTCACAACCTTGTGAGTTGTGAGTGTTATACACTTGGTGAGTGACCTTAATAAACAAGTACAGATAATGAAATACGATATTACCATTCGTGTGTATTATTACACCTTTCGGATCAGATGTTTTGCTAATTTACCCTACATTCTTCCAAAAATAAAAATATTTATTACTCACTACAAGAAAGTTGACCTTTTGCGACATATATACATGCGACCGATGTGTAAATGTCATATATTTACCATGCTTATCGCAACATGTCGTTCATTGGCGACATATTTACGTCATTTTATTGCTATGTCACCTTTCTTGTGAAACATTTAATTCATGTCATTTATTGTTGTAATATTACGACACATTATTTGCGACACTTTAATAAAATGTCACAATTAGACAACACAATTATGAATTTGTTGCTAATTTACGACACAATTGTATCATTTCTTTTTCGTGTTGTATGTTTTGTGACATATATGCGACATTTTTTATAATGTCTCAAATTTATGACAAATTGTCTATGGAACTTTAGTAAAATGTCTTGATTAGATGATAAAATTAAAAGTTTTTTGCAAATTTGTGGCACAATTATGTCATTTAGTGGTTCTCAAGACATATATTGCAACATATTAGATAAAGTTCCAATAATTTCGACAATCATTACAACACTTTACAAAGATATCTTCAAGAGAAGCCAAAATTATAAATGTGTTGCACATTTCTGGTAGAATTTCGCCGTATCACTGAATTGTCAAGACACTGCGACATTGTTTGTGACAAGTATGATCTATGATTAATAAGTTTGTTTTGCAACCACTTTTAAAATCCCTTATTTTAGATAAATTAATTTCTCAATTACAAGTTGTTGTTATTATTTATATGCATTTTCATATAAAAATAATTTAATTTATCATATTACTGCTTCAATATGATTAAAATTTAATATCCAAGAGAATATCATTTAATGCTTAGTAAAATTTGAAATTCTTTAGTAAGAGTGGACAATAATTATAATTCTTATTTAGAACGTGAAATGATCTGATCCAGCCATCTAAACAAACACATTTCTTTAGTTTTACCATGAACATAAATAATAATAATTAGATGTGACTTACATTCATACACTCCCTTTAACACTTGTTTTTTATGAAAAAGTATAATAACATAGAAATGGATCCATGTTCAATGACTCATAAAAATTGAGAAGAACTCAACCAATTTCAATGGATTCCTCTTCAAAAATGATCAAAATTAAAAAGAACAAAACGAAGTAAAATTCCCCCAAATTAGGAAACTCAACGATATTCTACAATAGTTATTTTGTTCCAAAAACCCATTGCAATGATTCCTCTTCATAAACCTATCAAAACTATGAACAACATTACAACAAATTCTGCTTCAAAAACTCATCAAAATTAAGAACGGAGTCCATTTTAAATATGTGAAACAACTAAATCCTAAAACAGTTAGTGTTGATTAATTGGATAGCTACATAATTAATTAGTGGAGATAAGGTTCTTATTGTATCTTCCTAATACCATATAAAAATTGATACATAATAAAGTTATGTTATTATTATCAAGTTCTGTTGGTTCCTACCCCAAACCTTAGGAGTTTAGGCACCTATCACCTCAACTTAGACCCCCTCCTAAGCCTAATATATCGAAGATTTGTTGGATTAGACCCAAGTCAGGATACATTAAAGTTAATGTGGATGCCTCTTGGTCTTATAACTTAGCTTCGATGGGTCTGATTGCTAGAGATTCACATGGTTGTCCTATTTGCATCAGTTCTTCTGCTTCTACAGCAGAGTCACCTCTATTAGCTGAAATTGATGCCATTATGTACGTTTGTCAGAAATTCCCTCAGCTTAACCATACTTTTATAATTGAATCTGATTCTAAACTTGCGGTCTCAATGATAAATGATCCTTTTCAGCAAATTGGGAACTTTTTGATAAAGTTTATAAGGTGAAATCCTCACTAGGAGGGGCTGAGTTGCAACATGTTCTGAGAGAGGGTAACTTTGTTGCTGATGCCCTTGCAAAATTCCATTTCGATTCTGGTCCTGTACCTTCCATGGCTAACATCCCTACACATATTAGAGGGCTTATTACTTTGGATAAACTCTCTGTTCCAGCCATTCGTGCTCACAGGAATGATTAAACAACAGAATAGATACTGCTGAGTTTTTGTCTGTTTATGTTGCAGATTTCATTAATGATCAAGTGATGGAAGAGTTGTAGATACTCCTTTTTACTGCTTCAACTACTAGGGTGGCCTCTACTGATCAAGAATTGGGAGAGCTGAAGGTTGCCTCTTCTTCAAGTGCGGGGAGAGCTCCAGATGCTGCTTTCCTGATCCAGTGCTGGTATTGATGGGGATCACAGGTTCCCAAACTTGGACAAACTTATTTTCTATTATCATCTTCAGGGACTTCTTCATATGTATGTATCTTGACTGAATATAGACTAGTTTTAGGAGTTACCTGGCCGAGGGTGAGAATTAACACAAGGGGTGGAGATTCTCTCCTTTGGATCGTAACTTCTTCACTAACTACCATTGTATAGCTGTTACTAGGTTAACCCTTTTGGAGGCAACACTGTTTGCCTCAAGTCTAGTGAACTAGACATACTCATGTACCAACGTTTTCAATTTCATATAGGGCATGGGGAACCCAATACATAACTCCCCCACCTGTGGGTGTTTTGCATTAAAAAAAAAACCTTAGGAGTTTAAAGTCAACTGAGTGTCTTCAACTTTCCATCATATATTTATTCGTTTTACGATAAATATTTGAGAGATTTATTTTTAATAATATATATTATTATAAAAAAAACAACATGGATAACTCTTCATTATTTTATAATTTTCTTTTACACTATTTTCCTTGGAATTTTTTCATCTTCAATATTTATAAATTTATTTAAATTAATGTAAAAATAAAAATTTGAACTAATTGATGGATAAAAATAATAAAGTATTTACTTATTTACATGTATATATAAATATAAGATAAATTTTAAAATGGAATGCATAAAAAATATTAATTTCAATTATAATAACATATAATTAAATATTATGTAATATAATTCTTTCTTAGATGTAAGAACATTTGGCTAAATAAACTGATGACCAGTCGCTAATCATATATCTTATTTGATTATAAAATTTAAACAAAAATGTCAATGTAATCATACTATAATTTGATGATTTATCATTAAGATGGTATCTTGTGAGCCATTCTAAATTTTAGGCAATGGACTTTTCTACAAAAATCAACACAAAAGTTCTTCTTCTTTTTTTCCAATTCTTCCCCATTTTCCTTTACATCTTTCTCATTCTTTCCATATTTCTATAATTGCATAATGTTCTCTGCTTAACCTAAACATTATGTTTTCTAAAACAAGACGTTGTATTTATTATTTAGTCAAGTGTAGTTTGATTTAATAAAGCCGAATTCAGTGTGCACGTGTATGAACTATTTAGACCTTTAAAAATATAAGTAATTCTTATTTGTATAAAGGAAACTATTCACAATGCATGATTGGGCAATTCTACATATATATCACACAAAATATTAAGTTCATGGTAATTTTTAATCTTTATAAATATATTTTTGTTATTTACGTAAAAATAAAAATATGAAATAAGTTTGTATAGTTATAAAGTATATCCTTATTTACTTATACTGATAAATATAAGATAAACTTAAAATAATACATATAAAATTATTTTAAATAGAATTTATACATTTGAACATAAAAAAATATAATTATTTCTTTTATGTAAGAACACGTTGTTAAATAGTTTGTTGACTTAAGCCCTGCCCAGTTGGGCTTATTTGGTGCTAAATTTATTTTGGGGAAATGGTTTAACTTTCATTACCAAAATTGCATATTTACATCATCTCTTCTAATGTATTCTTCTTCTACCATTAACTTTACACATTTTTCCTTCAACTTTGGTTTCATCCACGCTCTATACATTATGCAATCTATTATCACACTTTTCCGGTCTCGGCTGTGATTTTCCTTGTTAAAACTGGCCTCATTCCTTCGTCGCCACAACTCGTAAACTGTCTCTATAAAGACTAACTTCAATATTTCAGATTTTGTTCCTTTCCTGCTAAAGTTTTCTAGCAACCAGTAGCTCTCCTCTTTCCATCCTTTTGGCTCTCTTTCCACCTGCATCCATTTGAGCACATTCCTCCAAACCACCTTGAATCTATTGCAGTCAAAGAATATATGCTTTAAGCACTCCAATTCATCAAAAAAAAATACACTTACCATTAGTTTTAATGCCGAACTTTGCCATCATGTCCTTGGTTAATAATCTACCTTGATAGGCCATCCATAGAGTACATTTTTCTATCGGTCTGGCAGCATTATCATACAGCAGTTTCCTCCTTGGCACCTCCTCCTTCAGCCCCCTTATTTACTTGTAGACTTTACTGACCTTATATTTTGTTTTGATCAGTTGAGCTCTCCATTGCTTCAGTGATCTAGCTTTCCCCCTGCATTGCATAACTCTTTTTATCATCCAAGAGCTTTTACGTGGGATTATAGCCTCCATTGCATCTTTTTCCTTAAGGTAATAATTATGGATCCATTTGACCCATAGATTATCATTCTTCCTGCAAATATTCCACAAAGTTTTCATCATCACAACCTCACTCCAGTTTGCCAAAGCTATCACATTCAGACCTCCTTCCCTCCTTGGTGAGCATATTTTTTCCAAGCTACGGGAGATTTTTTTGGTGATCTCCTACCCTCCACTCCATAAATATGACCTGCAGATTACCACTATGTGTTTTAAGACAGTTTTTGACAGGGGGAAGCACTGGATCCAGTAGTTTGCCACAGCAAAGAGGACGCTTTTTATCAATTGTAGTCTTCCTGCATAGCTAAGTAGCTTAGCACTCCAGTGCCTGATTCTATCTGTAATCTTCTCTATAAGGGGCTGGCAAGTTTGAATTGTCTCTCTTCTGCTTGTTAAAAGAACCCCCAAGTATTTGAAGGACAACTCACCCCTTTCAAATCTAGTAATATCGGTGATCTTTCTCCTTTCATCTTCTTCTACCCATCCAAAGAAAAATTTACATTTAACCTTGTTTACCGTCAGCCCAGTAGCCTTTGAGAATTTTGAGAAAGCCCCTATCACCAGCTGCACTGATCTGTTATTTCCCTTGGACAGTAGCAGTAGATCATCAGTAAAACATAGGTTCCCTATTTCAGTTTATCACATCTGTCATGGTAAACAAATCCCTCTTTTCCATCCAACTGATGCATGCATCTATGCAAGTACTCCATGATCAGTACAAACATAAGCAGGGATAGGGGGTCTCCCAGTCTTAGCCCTCTCTTGGCCTGAATAGGTTATGTTGAAATGCCATTCACCATATACTGGAATGATACACTCTCCTCACATGTCATAGTTCTGTTGATAAACTTATTTGGAAATCCAAGCCCCTGCATAATGTCTTCCAAATCCACCCATTCCACAGTGTCAAATGCTTTTTGCAAATCCATTTGCTACATTTAGGCACCTCTGCCCACCAGTTTTCGTGCTATACCCCCTGATTAATTCTTAAGCTAACATAATATGCTCATGAATGTTCCTACCGGTATGAATGCAGCCTTTCTTTCATTTATAATTCCTGCTATCACTGAAGTCAGCCTGGTGGTCAAGGTCTTAGAGATGATCTTGTATAAAGTTGAGCAGCATAAGATAGGTCTCAGGTCCTTCACTCTCTTTACCCCGCTGAATTTTGGTATTATAGTTACCAGGGTCTTGTTAATAGCCCCATACAACCTACCTTTGTCAAAGAAGTCATGTATAGCTTTCATCATATCAGCCCCTATTGTTTTCCAGTTTAGCTTGAAAAATATTGCATTGTATCCATCTATGCTTGGGGATTTTTGATCCCCCAATCCCATGCAAGGCTTATAGCACTTCCTTCTCAGTCACTTCCCCTATCAGTCTTTTACTTTCTTCAGCATTCAGAGTTTTGCCTTTCCTGACAATATTCCTGTCAACAGCCTCCAATCTGTTTGTAGCTTGTCCTACCAACTCCTTATAGAATTTCAATGATTTCTAATTCAATGCCATGCTGATCCTCTACCACCCCTCCATTATCCTTTTCAATCTTTGATATTCTTGCCTTCAGTTTTTTGGCTTTGATAGAGGCATGGAAATAGGAATTATTTCCATCCCCTAATCTAAGCCAGACTATTTTGGCCTTCTACATTGCCACCTTCTCATCTATCCTGTTCCATTTCATCACTTCCTCAGTAAAGTTTATCACCTGTTGTATCCACTCCTTATTCATCCATTGTAAGATCAATTCATTCTGTGCCTCCCTAAGTTCCTTCTTGGTGTTATCCAACTTTTTAGTGATCCCTGTGATCCTTCTTGTGTGAGGAGATAGCACTTGTTGTAATCTGAGCAGTTTTTCTCACACCACATACATTGGCCTCCCCTCAAAATCCTGCTCCCAATGTGCTTTAATTGCCTCTATAACTTCCTGGTTATCATGTAGAAAGTTTAGTAGTTTAAAATTTCTCCTTCTACTTTGTTTATGGTCCTGTGTTTAGATTATGATCAGTGCATGATCAGACACCTCTGGTTCCAGGACTTTAACTATCACACTTGGGTATTTCTAATGCCATTGAATATTTGCAAGGACCCTGTCTATTCGTGAGTAAATAACCCTATCTACATGTCTGTTGGACCATATAAAATGAACACTAACTGTATCGCATTCAGCCAGCCCAGTTATATGCATCATTTTCTCCAAGTCCATAAATTCACTCAGCTGTACATCACTTCCTCCAATTCTGTCATTAACTGATAGTACAGTGTTAAAGTCGCCCATGACGATCCATGGTTCTCCATTATTCTGTACACTGATCATTTATATTTCCTTCCATAATTTTCTCCTCTTTTCATTTAATTGGTTGCATAGACTGTTGTAAACCAAAACTGGAGCTGCCCCTGTGTATCATACACCACAGTGTGGATCATTTGGTTTGGGCTATTTATCTGTTGAACTTCCACCCTATTTTAATCCCAAATCATCCAGATCTTTCCATTCACATGCTAATCATAGTTATCCAGGTAGCATATTTAGTTCCCAGTTTTCTCCTGGCTTTTTCTGCATTTTCACTTTTTACCCTTGTTTCAATCAAAGCAGCAATTATAACATCCATTCCAAAGAGACGGGAGCCAATCTCTGTAATCTTTTCCACATTATTAAACCCCCTTATGTTCCATGATACAGTCATAGGACATGATAATAAAGATCTCCAGGATCTTTCTAAACCCAGAGATCCTCATAACCAGTTCCCTGATTTCTGCTGCTACTGCCTTCAATCTTATTTATTAGTTCAATAATTCTCTTCCCTCTACTATTTGATTTCACTTTGTTCTATGGCCTCTCATCAGCATCCCCATGTGCCTCCTTAGGTTCCTCATCTTTTTTCTCTACAACTTCTTCCTCCTTACCTTTCCTCAGTTCCTCACTTCCACCTTTCTCCTTCACAGTTCCTCCTTTCTTGGCCTACCATTTCTGTATCACCCTGGCTTTATACATAATCTCCTTACATTGATGGCCTCCAACCTGGCATTTACTGCAAAAAACTAGTCTCCATTCAAGTTCAATTATCTGGTTTTTCAGATTTCCACTTACATCCTTGATGGTTATAGTTTTAGGTACATTCTGAGAGATATCAACTTCAATCAGTTGCCTAGCATAAGAGACTCTCAGTTTATGCATCATACACTCATCAGTAAATAGTGGATTTCCTATTGCACTCCCAATTTTCCCAAGGCTTCCAGCTCCCCACAAGTGCAAAGGCGGATTAGGAAATTTAACCCAAATTGGCAGTGTTTTAACCATATCATCCTTCATAGAAAAATGAGCTTTCCATATATATAGAAACAAAGGCATGTTATGTATGGTATAAGGCCCCTTCCTCATAATCTCATCCCTATCCTCTGTAGATTGAAATTTCGTTATAAAATATCCTTCATCATTGTAAAATAGCTCAGGTAAAGCAATATTGCTCCAAAACTGTCTCATGTATCTTTTGACAGCTGACATAGTTAACTCCCCTCCCGCAACAAACATAATCAAGGCTGATTCCCAGTATTTTAATTCAGACTGAACAACTTCAATCCCAATTTCAATTTGCACTTCTCCATTAACTACAATAGGGGCAGTATATTCCACCTTCATACCATTTTATCTAACCCGATTACCACTTGTCACATCTACCCAGAGTCTATCCAATTCAGCATTATCATTCATAATCACCCTATCAGTAATTGGGGATTTAGGTTTTACCTCATTTCGATCCACCTCTGGTTATGGCATCATCTACTCCAAATCGCATACAATTTCACTCTACTCCTCCATTTCTTCCTTCTCCATACTGACAGTGTCTGCACAACCCTCATACACAGCACTACTCCATTTCACCGTCGATGAGATCGTCCTCTTTCTCGGCCTACCATGCCCACGCTTCATAGTTTCTGTGATTTACATGCTCAGTGTGTGTAAATTGCCCTCACAGTCTTTCTCCTCCATCATGCGTTGACTTTTTGCTGAATTTATTTTATTAGTGCTAAATTTAATTTATTGGTGCTGAATTTAGTTCATTAGTGTTGAATTTAATTTATGGGTTCTGAATTAAGTTTATTGGTGCTGAATTGAATATATTGATGGTTTATTTTTTCAAAAAATGAAAATAATAACTCCCAAAATGATGTTGTATTCATAACATATTTATTTTTTAACTTATTATTCAACCGGTGACTACCGAGAACCTAAATAAATAAATATTTCTTAATTTTAATATCAGTGTTAAGTTTATTGATGCTGAATTTAATTTATTGGTGCTAAATTTAGTTTACTGGTGCTGAAATGTGATGAAATTAAACCCAAATGGACCTGAAATTTGAACAACAATGTCACTACAATCATACATATAATTAAAAAGGATAAAAAGGGAAAGGAAATAAAAGGAGAAAAGAAAAAAGAAAATGAAAAATTACTAATTTACCCTAAAAATTAATATTTTAACTAAGACTTGACACTTTGACCGGTCGAAAAGGCCACAACTTAGCAGCTTTGTTACATGAGGGGACAAAAGTATTGAAAAAAATGAGAAGGGGCTAAAGTGGACGATGGAGGGAGTTCAGGGGCCTTCCAAGTCGTTCGCCCCAAAAGTTATAATCCCTCCACCCCAAATTAAATTGTAGAGAATCTTTTTCATGGTCTCCAACACACACATTTGACCGTTAATGTATTTCAGTACATATAATATCGGTACACAAAATGTTCATTTTTAAAAACTACTTGTTATGGTAAATCCAACGATATCACATACAACTACATTATTGTTTATATATCTACTAAAAAATGTAGTCAAAACTTTCTTCGTTTGACTGAATCTTTTTTTTGTTGCAACTTATTTCGGGACAGAGGGAGTAATGGAATACATGAAAAAATTTGTTCATTTTAGATAAAATTATATAGACTATAATAAGTGTTTACAGCTAATTACGAAAATGAAAATAAATATTTTAGACTTAATTATAAAGAAAAAAATGATAATTAGAGGATTACATATATTAATTCTATAGTATGTTTTGCCTTCGCGAAGAACAATTTAATTTAATAAATATAAACAGGTAATGTTTAAACCTATTCATAAAAATTGCACGACATGTTTTAGACCAGATTATAAAGATAATAAATAACAATTTGATGATTATATAAACAATTCTTCTATACTATTATCTTGTACATTTTTTTTCCTTTGTTAAGCAAGAGTTAATTAATTTTATAACATTTAATCTTATTACGTTTTTGTCCTAGATGAAACTACAATTTGAAAAAGTATTTAATTTCTTTCTATTTTGACAGTAACATTGAATTTAATGTGAAACTAAGAATATTGTATTTGAGGTCTTGTTAAATTTATTATAATGAAAATTTTTAAAACATTAACTTCACGTAAGTTTTAATTATCTGGATTAAAAGATATTATAGATCAAACCTTATTCAAATCTACTGTTGAAAGTTAAAGTACATATTTAGGTATATATATGAGACAGAGGGTGATTTTTTTTAACTTTAGTACTCATATAATTTTAAAAAAAATAAGTACATAAGCTAAGTAAATTGTTTAGTTTTATGGTTCACATAATATATTTTTTTAAATTGTTTACTTATCGTCTATCCCATAATCCAAAAGAAACTCAGAAAATTGGAAAGGGATAGTCTCAGTTAATGCCATTGCTGAAGAAAACTTAAGAGTGATACATGGACAGGGTTTCGCTAATGCATTTACTTCAAACTGGACTGGATTTGGTCAACTACAAGACTACTGTCATGATCAGGACATCTCTATACACTGCTTCATAACTATTGTTAAGTTTATCAACCAGAAAAATTAGACTATGGCTCAAATGCAATTCTTACCTTCTAACGTTCTGAATTTTCTGCAGCTGGCAAAGATAAACCCTTCCAGAGAGGACAAAATGATTTGGACACCTTCAAGCAATGGATGATTTACACTTAAATGAGCTTATAAAGCAGTGGATGAAGAAAGACCAAAGCTCATATCTCTAAAACAGGTTTGGAATCCAAAATTGCCTCATAAGATTGCTACATTTATGTGGAAGCTCTCGAACACTATTCTTCCCTTTGATGATATAGCTATTTTGTTTTCTAACATTTTGAATGTCCATCGTGTTGCAATTCTGATTCCATATCACATTTTTTCAATGAATGCAAAATGGCTGTCAAGTTATGGAATTAATTCAATGCCTGCTCAATCTAAATTGGCCTAATTTTAACTCTATATGGGATAGGCTGAGGTTTTATCAGACCTTATCTGGTTTAACAAAAAATCATACATAGCTTATTACAATGGTACCATCCTACAAATGTTGGCATTTATAGAAAGCAAGAAATAAATACATGTTTGATAACATGAATCCACAGTCCGCTGTTATGATTCAATCGACCAAACATGAAATATTTCTTGCCTTCCATAATAAACCAGTTAGGAGTTCTAACACTGATGACCAATATTGGTTCACATTAGGTTGAACACCTAAACCCATACCTTCTCCTAAACCAAAACTGTGTACTATTAGTTGGAAGAAACCCACTCCTAGACTCAAAGTCAACGTCGATACATCATGGTCTAAATCAAATAATAATGATTGATTAGGTGTAATAATCATAGATCATAATGGCAATTTTGTTTCTGCTTACATTAACACTGCACCTACATCATCTAGCCTTCATGCTGAGTTTTTAGCAATTTACTTTGGATACATGTTTGCAAGACATAATGACATCCATCATTTCAACATAGAATCTGACTAGGAGAATGCTTTGGATTGCATCAGAGAACCCTTGCAAGCCCCTTGGCCGTTGTATAAGTTGTCAGACTGAATCCTTTCGAGAACTAAAAGCATTGTCCTATCCTACATATTCAGACAGGCTAATATAATTGGGGATCACTTATCCAGAATTGCATTAAATTTTTTTTAATTAACAATTATCTTGGGAGCTTTTGGATTCCAACTCCAAAGGGCTAATTAAGCTGGATCAAAGCAAAACTCCTATGATCCAGATACTTTTTTTGAATCGGATGCTACTCAGTAGTTGTCATGATTTTTTTGTAGGTGAAGGAATGCGTCAAACTGATTAGTGGCTATGAATGGTAAATATTCTTCATCATCACGATCGCAAGCCAGTTGCATTATCAAGAACAAATGAAGGAAGACAAAAGCTTCGTATGCTAGAAGCTTCAAAGGATTTCGATCTCTCTAGCCTTAACTAGGAAAAATTGTAGTAGTTTTTTAAACGATCTGGCCCCTAAACTATTCACATAAGGGATGTAGATATTTATGGGGAAATATCGTTTAAATTAACTACAATACCTGGAACTCATCTACCGACTATCTTTTGTATAGAATGGTTCAAGTATATACTTAAACTTATAAGTATTTAACAAACTCTGAATAGGTTTGGGGATACTCCAATAACTTGTATTTTACAAACTCATAAGTATACTTGAACTCATGAGTATTTTACAAACTCATCTACAGCTTAGGGCTTATTTTTCTAGTTATTTAACTTGTTGCTTTAAATATCCAACATAATCATCTACAAAACTAGGCAATATGATGGCTTCATTAACCAATCTAGTATAAGCCCTTCCTACAGTATATACTTCGCCAATTGTGAAAAACATTTGATGTGATTCATTCAAAAGATTATACATTAATTTTATTTTTAAAGTGGATCAAACGCATGCATTATGATACAATTGGCTTAAACTGTTTGATTAATTTACCATAAATTTTTCTAACAATGGAAACATTTTTCACTCTCAACTCTAATGTGACACATGAGAAAAATGAAACACATCAAAATACCTAATTTTGCAAGATTCGTGTCAATTTGAAGATACATATTATCGCACAATACTTGCCCGGATCTTGCACAAGAAAATGAAACAATTTCATATACAACAATGCTCCACCTTCATTAAAGAATCTATAGTAACTTATCTTGGCTGGATATTTTTTCTCCATAACATAAGTTTTTTCATGCATGACATGCATGTCAAATAAGCAAGTTTATCAACGTATGTTTTTCTCAGAAGTTAAAACATAACTCCTTTTTATGATATGTGCATCTAGAAAAATCCTCACATAATGGACCTTCTTAATCTCTTGTGCTCTAGACATTGAAATTCTGTGTCGTCAACCACAAAGGAACTCTCTCCCCATCCATATACCCAAATATTGTTCTTCCACTATCTAGAAGTTTCTCATTCCGACTACTTCTCAAATGCAGTTGGTGTCGAAAAATTATAATTACAAGTATAGAAAATGAAATATGAGTTTACCATTCATGTACATTATTATACCTTTTACTTCACATGTTTTACTAATTTACCCTTAATTCTTCTAAAATTTTAAAAACATTACTACTCACAACACTTATGTGCAAACTGCGTGCGTAAATCGCACTTTCACCACACAATTAATATATACATGATTCATTTCAATTCGAACAAAATTATTATTGCACAATAGTTTCATCAATTTTGCACATGTGCTGCCTCAAATTAACACGAAATTAAAATCTGTGAAAAAAAAGGAACTACCATGATTAAATCATGTTCATTAAAGCTAATAATAATTTTAAGCCGCATATAATAATTGAACATTGTTCTAAAGTTTCATTCATAAACATATGATCTGAATCTCCTTGCGAAAACTCACGATTACGATTGCGGAATTAATATCTTTGATCTAGTGAAAGGATCCGCAAACCCTCACTATTTCGCTCGAAATTCCGGTGTCTAGCCCTTGGCGTACGCCTAATCTCAACTTGCTCTCTAACTAGCCCTCGGGGTCATATTACAAGGTTTATTGATACTTACCTAGCCCTCTAGGTCAAGCAAAAATGGAAGAAGCTCGCAAGCAAAAATGGAAGAAGCTAGCAAGCAACAAAAGTATGAACTCAAAGGTTTATATTTCTTAATGATGATAGTGGTGCTGTAAAATTGTGAATCGCCTCCCCTATTTATAGGATATAATTTGGCCAGTACAAATAGATATTGGAATGACTTATGGTAGCTTTAAGAAACAAAAACAATATCGTGTATAGAACGCCAAGTCGGACAATTGCTTGTGTTCAATAGTTATTTAATCTATGTGTGACCAACCACAAAAGAACTTTCTCCCTGTTCATATACCCAAATATTGTTCGTTCATTCCCTAAATTCTTCAAAAATTGAAAACACTTATTACTCCCAAATCTTATGTGCAAACTGCGTGCATAAAAGGTACTTTTACCATACAATTATTTTATGCATGATTCATATCAATTTGAATAAAAATAATATCGCACTATAATTTCCCTTATCTTGGACATATTCCACCCTAAATTAATACAACTATAAATATAAATGAAGATAATGAAATATAAGAATACGATTCGTATATATATTATTATACCTTTCGTATCAGATGTTTTGCTAATTTTCCCAAGATTCTTTTAAAATTGAAAACATTTATTACCCCCAACTCTTATGTGCAAACTGCGGGCGTAAATTGAACTTTCTCCATACATTTTTTATAAGCATGATTCATGTCAATTTGAGCAAAAATATCATTGCACGATAATTTCCCTGATCTTGGACATATGCCACCTTAAACTAACACAACATTATACACTGTGAGAAAAAAAAGAAGAGAGGAAGTACAATGATTAAATAATTTTCATTAAAGCTAATAATAATTTTAAACCGCACATAATAACGGATCATTGTTCTAATGTTTCATTCATAAATAGAAGTTTTTTCGTGTATGGAACTTCAAATTGGCAAATTGGTCATCATAAATGTACACATTATTTTGCTCGGGAGTTGAACCAACACTCTTTGTAATGTTGAGTGCATCTTGAAAAGTCCTTAAATAATAAACTTTCTCGAGCTTGTGTTCTCTAGTTGTTTAATCTGTGTGTCATCAATCACAAAGGAACGTTCTCCCCATTCATAAACCCAAATATTGTTCTTCCATTCTCTAGAAGTTTCTCATTCTGACTTCTTCTAAAATGCATCTGGTGTCGGAATGTCATAATTACAAGTACATATAATGAAACATGAGATTACCATTCGTATATATTATTATACCTTTCGTATATAATATTTTTCTAATTTACCCCAAATTCCTCCAAAAAATAAAAATATTTATTACTCCCAACTCTATTGTGCAAAATACATGAGTAATTTGCACTTTTACAAAACAATTCATCTATTCACGATTCATTAAAATTTGAACAAAAATTATATCGCACAATAGTTTCCACCTAAAATCAACAAAAAATGAAACACTATGAGAAAAAGATTCTGAAGTACCATGATGAAATAATTTTTATTGTAGCTTATAGTAATTTTAAACCACATATATTAACGGATCAAAATTTGGAAGTTTCTTTTATGAACATAAGTTTTTTCGTGTATTAAATGTCAAATAGGCTAATTGATCATGGTAACACTACACTTTATTTTGCTTGGGAGTTGGAACTAACACTCTTTGTAATGTTGAGCGCATCTAGAAAAGTCCTCCCATAATAGACCTTCTTAGGCTTGTGTGCTCTGGTTATTTAACTTGTGGCTTTAAAGATCCAACATAATCACCTACAAAACCATGCAATATGATGACTTCATTCACCTATATATTATAAGCGCTTCCTAAAGTATATACTTCACCTATGATCAATTCTGATCAACTTTTGTTGTTATGAACTAAATTGTTTCAGAGAATATTATCCAATATATCCAAGCACTTTATCTTCAAAAAATCATAATTACAAGTGTTTGAACATGAAATATGTATTTCAATAGCACAAAAGTTGCAGAAGGTGAAATCAATCTGTTTAATTATACTCCTTTGTCCCTTTTCAAGCCGCAATTTAACTATTTACTTAGTCAAACTTTCTTAACTTTGACCGTAAAATTTATTTAGTGTAAACGTGTAAATACTAGTGAGTGATACCTTGTTAGATTCACTATAGCATATATTTTCATTATATCATTTTTTTCAGAAGTTTTAATTATGCTTAATAAAATATACTAAGGATCAAACATTTTTTGAGTCAATTGCTGAACGTCAAGGTGTGCAGCTTGAAATGGGAAAAGGGGAGTATCCTTGTTGACACATAAAGTTGAAAAATCCTCACAGAATGGACCTTCTTAATCTCCTGTGCACTACACATCGAAATTCTGCATCATCAATCACGAAGGAACCTTCTCCCCATCCATATGCCCAAATATTATTCTTCCACTATCTAGAAGTTTCTCGTTCCGACTACTTCTCAAATGCAGCTGGTGTCGGAATCATAATTACAAGTATAGAAAATAAAATATGAGTTTACCATTCGTGTACATTATTATACCTTTTGTTTGAATTTTTTTACTAATTTACCCTAAATTCTTCTAAAATTGAAAAACATTTATTACTCCCAACTCTTATGTGCAAACTGCGTGCATAAATTGCACTTTTACCATGAATTTATATTTACCTGATTCATTTCAATTCGAACAAAATTATTATCGCACAATAGTTTCTCTTATCTTGCACATATGCCACCTTAAATGAACGCATAGTTAAACGATGTGAGGGAAAAAAAAGGAACTAGCATAATTAAATAATATTCAATTGAAGCTAATAATAATTTTAAACTGCATATAATAATTGATCATGGTTCTAAAGTTTCATTCATAAACATAAGTTTTTTCGTGTATAGAACGCAAAGTCGGCGAATTGATCATCATAACTCTACACATTATTTTGCTCAGGGGTTGGAACCAACACGCCATGTAATGTTGAGTGCATCTTGAAAAGCCCTCAAATAATAAACTTGCACTTGCTTGTGTTATATAGTTATTTAATCTATGTGTAGTCAATCACAAAAGAACTTCCCCCTATTCATATACCCAAATATTGTTCTTCCATTCTCTAGAAGTTTCTCATTTTGACTTCTTCTGAAATATATCCGGTGTCGGAATATCATAAATACATGTACAGATAATGAAATATGAGATTACGATTCGAATATATATTATTATACATTTTGTTCAAATGTTTTGCTAATTTTCCCCAAATTCTTCTAAAATTGACAACACTTATTACTCCCAAATCTTATGTGCAAACCGCGTGCGTAAATTGTACTTTCACCATACAATTATTATATGTATGTTTCATGTCAATTTGAAAAACATATTATCACACTATAGTTTCCTTGATCTTGGACATATGCCACCTTGAATTAACACAATTTAAATATAAGTGAAGCTAATTTAATATAAGATTACGATTCGTATATATATTATTATACCTTTCGTATAAGATGTTTTGCTATTTTTCCTTAGATTCTTTTAAAATTGAAAACATTTATTACTCACAACTCTTATGTGCAAACTGCGGGCATAAATTGAACTTTCACTATACATTTTTCATATGCATGATTCATGTAAATTTGAGCAAAAATATTATTTTAACACAATATAAATATAAGTGAAGAGAATTTAATATAAGATTACGATTCGAATATATATTATTATACCTTTCGTATAAGATGTTTTGCTAATTTTCCCTAGATTCTTTTAAAATTGAAAATATTTATTACTCACAACTCTTATGTGCAAACTGCGGGCGTAAATTGAACTTTCACTATACATTTTTCATATGCATGATTCATGTAAATTTGAGCAAAAATATTATTGCACGATAGTTTCCCTGATCCTGGACATTTGCCTCCTTAAACTAACCCAAAATTAGACACTGTCAGAAAAAAAGAGAGAGGAAGTACAACGATTAAATAATTTTCATTGAAGCTAATAATAATTTTAAACCGCATATAATAGAAGATCATGGTTCTAATGTTTCACAACCTTGTGAGTTGTGAGTGTTATACACTTGGTGAGTGACCTTAATAAACAAGTACAGATAATGAAATACGATATTACCATTCGTGTGTATTATTATACCTTTCGGATCAGATGTTTTGCTAATTTACCCTACATTCTTCCAAAAATAAAAATATTTATTACTCACTACAAGAAAGTTGACCTTTTGCGACATATATACATTCGACCGATGTGTAAATGTCATATATTTACCACGCTTATCGCAACATGTCGTTCATTGGCGACATATTTACGTCATTTTATTGCTATATCACCTTTCATGTGAAACATTTAATTCATGTTATTTATTGTTGTAATATTACGACACACTATTTGCGACAATTTAATAAAATGTCACAATTAGACGACACAATTATGAATTTGTTGCTAATTTACGACACAATTGTATCATTTCTTTTTCGTGTTGTATGTTTTGTGACATATATGCGACATTTTTTATAATGTCTCAAATTTATGACAAATTGTCCATGGAACTTTAGTAAAATGTCTAGATTAGACGATAAAATTAAAAGTTTTTTGCAAATTTGTGGCACAATTATGTCATTTAGTGGTTCTCAAGACATATATTGCAACATATTAGATAATGTTCCAATAATTTCGACAATCATTACAACAATTTACAAATATATCTTCAAGAGACGCCAAAATTATAAATGTGTTGCACATTTCTGGTAGAATTTCACCATATCACTAAATTGTCCAGACACTGCGACATTGTTTGTGACAAGTATGATCTATGATTAATATGTTTGTTTTGCAACCACTTTTAAAATCCCTTATTTTAGATAAATTAATTTCTCAATTACAAGTTGTTGTTATTATTTATATGCATTTTCATATAAAAATAATTTAATTTATCATATTACTACTTCAATATGATTAAAATTTAATATCCAAGAGAATATCATTTAATGCTTAGTAAAATTTGAAATGCTTTAGTAAGAGTGGAAAATAATTATAATTCTTATTTAGAACGTGAAATGATCTGACCCAGCCATCTAAACAAACACATTTCTTTAGTTTTACCATGAACAGAAATAATAATAATTAGATGTGACTTACATTCACGCACTCCCTTTAACGCTGGTTTTTTTATGAAAAAGTATAATAACATAGAAATGGATCCATGTTCAATGACTCATAAAAATTGAGAAGAACTCAACCAATTTCAATGGATTCCTCTTCAAAAGTGATCAAAATTAAAATAACAAAACGAAGTAAAATTCCCCCAAATTAGGAAACTCAACGATACTCTACAATAGTTATTTTGTTCCAAAACATTGCAATGATTCCTCTTCATAAACCTATCAAAACTATGAACAACATTACAACAAATTCTGCTTCAAAAACTCATCAAAATTAAGAACGGAGTCCATTTTAAATATGTGAAACAACTAAATCCTAAAATAGTTAGTGTTGATTAATTGGATAGCTACATAATTAATTAGTGGAGATAAGGTTCTTATTGTATCTTCCTAATACCATATAAAAATTGATACATAATAAAGTTATGTTATTATTATCAAGTTCTGTTGGTTACTACCCGAAACCTTTGAATGAAACCATCCGTAGATGGGGGAAATTATATTAGGCCTTCCCAAGCCGTAAAATAGACAAACTAAAAGGAACATAATAAGAATCCGAAGATAAGTTGCGTTATACAATGATGAGCACTAGGCTCTTGAAGCAACACTTGTTGCTTCCAAAAGAATGATGAAAACTACCGACAGTTCGTGAGAGGTTTCCAAAAGCTCTTTGTCTGAGTGGGAGAATGTCAGAACTTATTAGTGAATCTAAAAGAAACCTTAGGAGTTTAAAGTCAACTGAGTGCCTTCAACTTTCCATCATATATTTATTCGTTTTACGATAAATATTTGAGAGATTTATTTTTAATAATATATATTATTATAAAAAAACATGGATAACTCTTCATTATTTTATAATTTTCTTTTACACTATTTTCCTTGGAATTGTTTCATCTTCAATATTTATAAATTTATTTAAATTAATAAAAAAATAAAAATTTGAACTAATTGATGGATAAAAATAATAAAGTATTTACTTATTTACATGTATATATAAATATAAGATAAAATTTAAAATGGAATACATAAAAAATATTCATTTCAATTATAATAACATATAATTAAATATTATGTAATATAATTCTTTCTTAGATGTAAGAACATTTGGCTAAATAAACTGATAACCAGTCGCTAATCATATATCTTATTTGATTATAAAATTTAAACAAAAATGTCAATGTAATCATACTATAATTTGATGATTTATCATGAAGATGGTATCTTGTGAGCCATTCTAAATTTTAGGCAATGGACTTTTCTACAAAAATCAACACAAAAGTTCTTCTTTTTTTTTCCAATTCTTCCCCATTTTCCTTTACATCTTTCTCATTGTTTCCATATTTCTATAATTGCATAATGTTCTCTGCTTAACCTAAATATTATGTTGTCTAAAACAAGATGTTGTATTTATTATTTAGTCAAGTGTAGTTTGATTTAATAAAGCCGAATTCAGTGTGCACGTGTATGAACTATTTAGACCTTTAAAAATATAAGTAATTCTTATTTGTATAAAGGAAACTATTCACAATGCATGATTGGGCAATTCTACATATATATCATACAAAATATTAAGTTCATGGTAATTTTTAATCTTTATAAATATATTTTTGTTATTTACGTAAAAATAAAAATATGAAATAAGTTTGTATAGTTATAAAGTATATCCTTATTTACTTATACTGATAAATATAAGATAAACTTAAAATAATACATATAAAATTATTTTAAATAGAATTTATACATTTGAACATAAAAAAATATAATTATTTCTTTTATGTAAGAACACGTTGTTAAATAGTTTGTTGACTTAAGCCCTGCCCAGTTGGGCTTATTTGGTGCTAAATTTATTTTGGGGAAATGGTTTAACTTTCATTACCAAAATTGCATATTTACATCATCTCTTCTAATGTATTCTTCTTCTACCATTAACTTTACACATTTTTCCTTTAACTTTGGTATCATCCACGCTCTATACATTATGCAATCTATTATCACACTTTTCCAGTCTCGACTGTGATTTTCCTTGTTAAAACTGGCCTCATTCCTTCGTCGCCACAACTCGTAAACTATCTCTGTAAAGACTAACTTCAATATTTCAGATTTTGTTCCTTTCTTGCTAAAGTTTTCTAGCAACCAGTAGCTCTCCTCTTTCCATCCTTTTGGCTCCCCTTCCACCTGCATCCATTTGAGCACATTCCTCCAAAAAACCTTGAATCTATTGCACTCAAAGAATATATGCTCTAAGCACTCCAATTCATCACAAAAAAGACACTTACCATTAGTTTTAATGCCGAACTTTGCCATCATGTCCTTGGTTAACAATCTACCTTGATTGGCCATCCATAGAGTACATTTTTCTCTCGGTCTGGCAGCATTATCATATAGCAGTTTCCTCCATGGCACCTCCTCCTTCATCCCCCTGATTTACTTGTAGACTTTACTGACCTTATATTTTGTTTTGATCAGTTGAGCTCTCCATTGCTTTAGTGATCTAGCTTTCCCTCTGCATTGCATAACTCTTTTTATCATCCAATAGCTATTACGTGTGATTATAGCCTCCATAGCATCTTTTTCCTTAAGGTAATAGTTATGGATCCATTTGACCCATAGATTATCATTCTTCCTTCAAATATTCCACAAAGTTTTCATCATCACAGCCTCACTCCAGTCCGCCAAAGCTATCACATTCAAACCTCCTTCCCTCCTTGGTGAGCATATTTCTTCCCAAGCTACAGGAGGTTTTTTGGTGATCTCCTACCCTCCACTCCATAAATATGACCTACAGATTGCCACTATGTGTTTTAAGACAGTGTTTGACAGGGGGAAGCACTGGATCCAGTAGTTTGCCACAACAAAGAGGACACTTTTTATCAATTGTAGTCTTCCTGCATAGCTAACTAGCTTAGCACTCCAGTGCCTGATTCTATCTGTAATCTTCTCTATAAGGGGCTGGCAAGTTTGAATTGTCTCTCTTCTGCTTGTTAAAAGAACCCCCAAGTATTTGAAGGGCAGCTCACCCCTTTCAAATCTAGTAATATCAGTGATCTTTCTCCTTTCATCTTCTTCTACCCATCCAAAGAAAAATTTACATTTAGCCTTGTTTACCTTCAGCCCAGTAGCCTTTGAGAATTTTGAGAAAGCCTCCATCACCAGCTGCACTGATCTGTTATTTCCCTTGGACAGTAGCAGTAGATCATCAGCAAAACATAGGTTCCCTATTTTCAGTTTATCACATCTGTCATGGTAAACAAATCCCTCTTTTCCATCCAACTCATGCATGCATCTATGCAAGTACTCCATAATCAGTACAAACATAAGCAGAGATAGGGGGTCTCCCAGTCTTAGCCCTCTCTTGGCCTGAATAGGTTATGTTGAAATGCCATTCACCATATACTGGTATGATACACTCTCCACACATGTCATAGTCCTGTTGATAAACTTACTTGGAAATCCCAGCCCCTGCATAATGTCTTCCAAATCCACCCATTCCAAAGTGTCAAATGCTTTTTGCAAATCCATTTGGATTAGGCACCTCTGCCCACCAGTTTTTGTGCTATACCCCCTGATTTATTCTTAAGCTAACATAATATGCTCATGAATGTTCCTACCGGTATGAATGCAGCCTTTCTTTCATTTATAATTCCTGCTATCACTGAAGTCAGCCTGGTGGTCAAGATCTTAGAGATGATCTTGCATAAAGTTGAGCAGCATAAGATAGGTCTAGGTTCTTCACTCTCTTTACCCCACTGAATTTTGGTATTATAGTCACCAGGGTCTTGTTAATAGCCTTATACAACCTACCTTTGTCAAAGAAGTCATGTATAGCTTTCATCACATTAGCCCCTATTGTTTTCTAGTTTAGCTTGAAAAACATTGCACTGTATCCATCTATGCTTGGAGATTTTTGATCCCCCTATCCCATGCAAGGCTTATAGCACTTCCTTCTCAGTCACTTCCCCTATCAGTCTTTTGCTTTCTTCAGCATTCAGAGTTTTGCCTTTCCTGACAATATTCCTGTCAACAGCCTCCAATCTGGTTGTAGCTTGTCCTACCAACTCCTTATAGAATTTCATGATTTCTAATTCAATGCCATGCTGATCCTCTACCACCCCTCCATTATCCTTTTCAATCTTTGATATTCTTGCCTTCAGGTTTTTGGCTTTGATAGAGGCATGGAAATAGGAATTATTTCTATCCCCTAATCTAAGCCAGTCTATTTTGGCCTTCTACATTGCCACCTTCTCATCTATTCTATTCCATTTCATCACTTCCTCAGTAAAGTTTATCACCTATTGTATCCACTCCTTATTCATCCTTTGTAAGATCAATTCATTATATGCCTCCCTAAGTTCCTTCTTGGTGTTATCCAACTTTTTAGTGATCCCTGTGATCCTTCTTGTATGAGGAGGTAGCACTTGTTGTAATCTGAGCAGTTTTTCTCACACCACATACATTGGTCTCCCCTCAAAATCCTGCTCCCAATGTGCTTTAATTGCGTCTATAACTTCCTGGTTATCATGTAGAAAGTTTAGTAGTTTATAATTTCTCCTTGTACTTTGTTTATGGTCCTGTGTTTTGATTATGATCAGTGCATGATCAGACACCTCTGGTTCCAGGACTTTAACTATCACACTTGGGTATTTCTGATGCCATTGAATATTTGCAAGGACCCTGTCTATTCGCGAGTAAATAACCCTATCTACATGTCTGTTGGACCATATAAAATGATTACTAACTGTATCGCATTCAGCCAGCCCAGTTATATGCATCATTTTCTCCAAGTCCATAAATTCACTCAGCTGTACATCACTTCCTCCAATTCTGTCATTAACTGATAGTACATTGTTAAAGACGCCCATGACGATCCATGGTTCTCCATTATTCTGTACATTAATCATTTCTATTTCCTTCCATAATTGTTTCCTCTTTTAATTTAATTGGCTGCATAAACTGTTGTAAACCAAAACTGGAGCTGCCCCGGTATATTACACCACAGTGTGGATCATTTGGTTTGGGCTATTTATCTGTTGAACTTCCACCCTATTTTAATCCCAAATCAGCCAGATCTTGCAATTCACATGCTAATCATAGTTATCCAGGTAGCATATTCAGTTCCCAGTTTTCTCCTGGCTTTTTCTGCATTTTTATTTTTTACCCTTGTTTCAATCAAAGCAGCAATTATAACATCCATTCCAAAGAGACGGGAGCCAATCTCTGTAATCTTTGCCACATTATTAAACCCCCTTATGTTCCATGATACAGTCATAGGACATGATCATAAAGATCTCCAGGATCTTTCTAAATCCTGAGATCCTCATAACCAGTTCCCTGATTTCTGTTGCTACTGCCTTCAATCTTATTTATTAGTTCAATAATTCTCTTCCCTCTACTATTTGATTTCACTATGTTCTATGGCCTCTCATCAGCATCCCCATGTGCCTTCTTAGGTTCCTCATCTTTTTACTCTACAACTTCTTCCTCCTTACCTTTCCTCAGATCCTCACTTCCACCTTTCTCCTTCACAGTTCCTCCTTTCTTGGCCTACCATTGCTGTATTACCCTGGCTTTATACACAATCTCCTTACATTGATGGCCTCCAACGTGGCATTTACTGCAAAAAAAACTAGTCTCCATTCAAGTTCAATTTTCCGGTTTTTTAGATTTCCAATTACATCCTTGATGGTTATAGTTTTAGGTACATTCTGAGAGATATCAACTTCAATCAGTAGCCTAGCATAAGAGACTCTCAGTTTATGTATCATACACTCATCAGTAAACAGTGGATTTCCTATTGCACTCCCAATTTTCCCAAGGCTTCCAGCTCCCCACAAGTGCAAAGGCAGATTAGGAAATTTAACCCAAATTGGTAGTGTTTGAACCATATCATCCTTCATAGAAAAATGAGCTTTCCATATATATAGAAACAAAGGCATGTTATGAATGGTATAAGGCCCCTTCCTCATAATCTCATCCCTATCCTCTGTAGATTGGAATTTCGTTATAAAATATCCTTCATCATTGAAAAATAGCTCAGGTAAAGCAATATTGCTCCAAAACTGCATCATGTTTCTTTTTACAGCTGACATAGTTAACTCCCCTCCCGCAACACACATAATCAAGGCTGATTCCCAGTATTTTAATTCAGACAGAACATCTTCAATCCCAATTTCAATTTGCACTTCTCCATTAACTACAATGGGGGCAGTATATTCCACCTTTATAACATTTGATCTAACCCGATTACCACTTATCACATCTACCCAGAGTCTATCCAATTCAGCATTATCATTCATAATCACCCTATTAGTAATTGGGGATTTAGGTTTTACCTCATTTCGGTCCACCTCTGGTTATGGCATCATCTACTCCAAATCGCATACAATTTCATTCTACTCCTCCATTTCTTCCTTCTTCATACCGACAGTGTCTGCACAACCCTCATGCACAGCACTACTTCATTTCACCGTCGACGAGATCGCCCTCTTTCTCGGCCTACCATGCCCACGCTTCATAGTTTCTGTGATTTACATGCTCAGTGTGTGTAAAGTACCCTCACAGTCTTTCTCCTCCATCATGTGTTGACTTTTTGCTGAATTTATTTTATTAGTGCTAAATTTAATTTATTGGTGCTGAATTTAGTTCATTAGTGTTGAATTTAATTTATGGGTTCTGAATTAAGTTTATTGGTGCCGAATTGAATATATTGATGGTTTATTTTTTCAAAAAAATGAAAATAATAACTCCCAAAATGATGTTGTATTCATAACAGATTTATTTTTGAACATATTATTCAACCAGTGACTACCGAGAACCTAAATAAATAAATATTTCTTAATTTTAATTTCAGTGTTATGTTATTGTTGCTGAATTTAATTTATTGGTGCTAAATTTAGTTTACTGGTGCTGAAATGTGATGAAATTAAACCCAAATGGACCTGAAATTCGAACAACAATGTCACTACAATCATACATATAATTAAAAAGGATAAAAAGGGAAAGGAAATAAAAGGAGAAAAGAAAAAAGAAATTGAAAAATTACTAATTTACCCTAAAAATTAATATTTTAACTAAGACTTGACACTTTGACCAGTCGAAAAGGCCACAACTTAGCAGCTTTGTTACATGAGGGGACAAAAGTATTGAAAAAAATGAGAAGGGGCTAAAGTGGACAATGGAGGGAGTTCAGGGGCCTTCCAAGTCGTTCGCCCTAAAAGTTATAATCCCTCCACCCCAAACTAAATTGTAGAGAATCTTTTTCATGGTCTCCAACACACACATTTGACCGTTAATGTATTTCAGTACATATAATATCGGTACACAAAAGGTTCATTTTTAAAAACTACTTGTTATGGTAAATCCAACGATATCACATACAACTACATTATTGTTTATATATCTACTAAAAAATGTAGTCAAAACTTTCTTCGTTTGACTGAATCTTTTTTTTGTTGCAACTTATTTCGGGAGAGAGGGAGTAATGGAATACATGAAAAAATTTGTTCATTTTAGATAAAATTATATAGACTATAATAAGTGTTTACAGCTAATTACCAAATTGAAAATAAATACTTTAGACCTAATTATAAAGAAAAAAATGATAATTAGAGGATTACATATATTTATTCTATAATATGTTTTGCCTTCGCGAAGAACAATTTAATTTAATAAATATAAACAGGTAATGTTTAAACCTATTCATAAAAATTGCACGACATGTTTTAGACCTGATTATAAAGATAATAAATAACAATTTGATGATTATATAAACAATTCTTCTATACTATTATCTTGTACATTTTTTTTCCTTTGTTAAGCAAGAGTTAATTAATTTTATAACATTTAATCTTATTACGTGTTTGTCCTAGATGAAACTACAATTTGAAAAAGTATTTAATTTCTTTCTATTTTGACAGTAACATTGAATTTAATGTGAAACTAAGAATACTGTATTTGAGGTCTTGTTAAATTTATTATAATGAAAATTTTTAAAACATCAACTTCATGTAAGTTTTAATTATCTGGATTAAAAGATATTATAGGTCAAACCTTATTCAAATCTACTATTGAAAGTTAAAGTACATAGTTAGGTATATATATGAGACAGAGGGTGATTTTTTTAAACTTTAGTACTCATATAATTAAAAAAAATAAGTACATAAGGTAAGTAAATTTTTTAGTCGTATGGTTCACAGAATATCTTTTTTAAAATTGTTTACTTATCGTCTATCCCACAATCCAAGAGACACTCAGAAAATTGGAAAGGGATAGTCTCAGTTAATGCCATTGCTGAACAAAACTTAAGAGTGATACATGGACAGGGTTTTGCTAATGCATTTACTTCAAACTAGACTGGATTTGGTCAACTACAAGACTACTGTTATGATCAGGACATCTCTATACACTGCTTCATAACTATTGTTAAGTTTATCAACCAGAAAAATTAGACTATGACTCAAATGCAATTCTTACCTTCTAACGTTCTGAATTTTCTGCAGCTGGCAAAGATAAACCCTTCCAGAGAGGACAAAATGATTTGGACACCTTCAAGCAATGGATGATTTACACTTAAATCAGCTTACAAAGCAGTGGATGAAGAAAGACCAAAGCTCATATCTCTAAAACAGGTTTGGAATCCAAAATTGCCTCATAAGATTGCTACATTTATGTGGAAGCTCTCAAATGCTATTCTTCCCTTTGATGATATTGCTATTTTTTTCTTACATTTTGATTCCATCTAAATGTCCATCATGTTGCAATTTTGATTCCATATTACATTTTTTCAATGAATGCAGAATGGTTCTCAAGTTATGGAATTAATTCAATGTCTGCTCAATCTAAATTGGCCTAATTTTAACTCTATATGGGATAGGCTGAGGTTTTATCGGACCTTATCTGGTTTAACGAAAAATCATACATAGCTTATTACAATGGTACCATCCTACACATGTTGTCATTTATAGAATGCAAGAAATAAATACATGTTTGATAACATGAATCCACAGTCCGCTATTATGATTCAATCGACCAAACATGAAATATTTCTAGCCTTCCATAATAAACCAGTTAGGAGTTCTAACACTGATGACCAATATTGGTTCACATTAGGTTGAACATCTAAACCCATACCTTCTCCTAAACCAAAACTGTGTACTGTTAGTTGGAAGAAAACCACTCCTGGACTCAAAGTCAACGTCGATGCATCATGGTCTAAATCAAATGATAATGCTTGATTAGGTGTAATAATCATAGATCATAATGGTAATTTTGCTTCTGCTTACATTAACACTGCACCTACATCATCTAGCCTTCATGCTGAGTTTTTAGCAATTTACTTTGGATACATGTTTGCCAGACATAATGACATCCATCATTTCAACATAGAATCTGGCTAGGAGAATGCCTTGGATTGCATCAGAGAACCCTTGCAAGCCCCTTGGCTGTTGTACAAGTTTTCAGACTGAATCCTTTCGAGAACTAAAAGAATTGTCCTATCCTACATATTCAGACAGGCTAATATGATTGTGGATCACTTATCCAGAATTGCATTAAATTTTTTTTGTAATTAACAATTAACTTGGGAGCTTCTGGATTCCAACTCCAAAGGACTAATTAAGCTGGACCAAAGCAAAACTCATATGATCCAGATACTTTTTTTGAATCGGATGCTACTCAGTAGTTGTCATGATTTTTTGTAGGTGGCTATGAATGGTAAATATTCATAGCCACCTACAATGAATGGTAAATATTCTTCATCATCACGATCGCAAGCCAATTGCATTATCAAGAGCAAATGAAGGAAGACAAAAGCATCATATGCTAGAAGCTTCAAAGGATTTCGATCTCTCTAGCCTTAACTAGGAAAAATTGTAGTAGTTTTTTAAACGATCTGGCCCCTAAACTATTCACACAAGGGATGTAGATATTTATGAGGAAACATCATTTAAATTAACTACAATACCTGGAACTCATCTACCGACTATCTTTTGTATAGAATGGTTAAAGTATATACTTGAACTTATAAGTATTTAACAAACTCTGAATAGGTTTGGGGATACTCCAATAACTTGTATTTTACAAACTCATAAGTATACTTGAACTCATGAGTATTTTACAAACTCATCTACAGCTTAGGGCTTATTGTTCTAGTTATTTAACTTGTTGCTTTAAATATCCAACATAATCATCTACAAAACTAGGCAATATGATGGCTTCATTAACCAATCTAGTATAAGCCCTTCCTACCGTATATACTTCGCCAATTGTGAAAAACATTTGATGTGATTCATTCAAGAGATTATACATTAATTTTATTTTTAAAGTGGATCAAACGCATGCATTATGATACAATTGGCTTAAACTGTTTGATTAATTTACCATAAATTTTTCTAACAATGGAAACATTTTTCACTCTCAACTCTAATGTGACACATGAGAAAAATGAAACACATCAAAATACCTAATTTTGAAAGATTCGTGTCAATTTAAAGATACATGTTATCGCACAATACTTGCCCGGATCTTGCACAAGAAAATGAAACAATTTCATAAACAACAATGCTCCACCTTCATTAAAGAATCTATAGTAACTTATCTTGGCTGGATTTTTTTCTCCATAACATAAGTTTTTTCATGCATGACATGCATGTCAAATAAGCAAGTTTATCAACGTATGTTTTTCTCAGAAGTTAAAACATAACTCCTTTTTATGTTATGTGCATCTAGAAAAATCCTCACTTAATGGACCTTCTTAATCTCTTGTGCTCTAGACATTGAAATTTTGTGTCGTCAATCACAAAGGAACTTTCTCCCCATCCATATACCCAAATATTGTTCTTCCACTATCTAGAAGTTTCTCATTCCGACTACTTCTCAAATGCAGCTGGTGTCGAAAAATTATAATTACAAGTATAGAAAATGAAATATGAGTTTACCATTCATGTACATTATTATACCTTTCACTTCACATGTTTTACTAATTTACCCTTAATTCTTCTAAAATTTCAAAAACATTTATTACTCCCAACTCTTATGTGCAAACTGCGTGCATAAATTGTACTTTTACCATGAATTTATATTTACCAGATTCATTTCAATTCGAACAAAATTTTTATCGGACAATAGTTTCTCTGATCTTGCACATATTCCACCTTAAATGAACGCATAGTTAAACGATGTGAGGGAAAATTGAAAACATTTATTACCCCCAACTTTTATGTGCAAACTGCGGGCGTAAATTGAACTTTCACCATACATTTTTTATAAGCATGATTCATGTCAATTTGAGCAAAAATATTATTGCACAATAATTTCCCTGATCTTGGACATATGCCACCTTAAACTAACACAACATTATACACTGTGAGAAAAAAAAGAAGAGAGGAAGTACAATGATTAAATAATTTTCATTAAAGCTAATAATAATTTTAAACCGCACATAATAACGGATTATTGTTCTAATGTTTCACTCATAAATAGAAGTTTTTTCGTGTATGGAACTTCAAATTGGCAAATTGGTCATCATAAATGTACACATTATTTTGCTCGGGAGTTGAACCAACACTCTTTGTAATGTTGAGTGCATCTTGAAAAGTCCTTAAATAATAAACTTTCTCGAGCTTGTGTTCTCTAGTTATTTAATCTGTGTGTCATCAATCACAAAGGAACGTTCACCCCATTCATAAACCCAAATATTGTTCTTCCGTTCTCTAGAAGTTTCTCATTCTGACTTCTTCTAAAATGCATCTAGTGTCGGAATGTCATAATTACAAGTACATATAATGAAACATGAGATTACCATTCGTATATATTATTATACCTTTCGTATATAATATTTTTCTAATTTACCCCAAATTCCTCCAAAAAATAAAAATATTTATTACTCCCAACTCTATTATGCAAAATACATGAGTAATTTGCACTTTTACAAAACAATTCATCTATTCACGATTCATTAAAATTTGAACAAAAATTATATCGCACAATAGTTTCCACCTAAAATCAACAAAAAATGAAACACTATGAGAAAAAGATTCTGAAGTACCATGATGAAATAATTTTTATTCTAGCTTATAGTAATTTTAAACCACATATATTAACGGATCAAAATTTGGAAGTTTCTTTTATGAACATAAGTTTTTTCGTGTATTAAATGTCAAATAGGCTAATTGATCATGGTAACACTACACTTTATTTTGCTTGACAGTTGGAACTAACACTCTTTGTAATGTTGAGCGCATCTAGAAAAGTCCTCCCATAATAGACCTTCTTAGGCTTGTGTGCTCTGGTTATTTAACTTGTGGCTTTAAAGATCCAACATAATCACCTACAAAATGATGCAATATGATGACTTCATTCACCTACATATTATAAGTGCTTCCTAAAGTATATACTTCACCTATGATCAATTCTGATCAACTTTTGTTGTTATGAACTAAATTGTTTCAGAGAATATTATCCAAAATATCCAAGCACTTTATTTTCAAAAAATCATAATTACAAGTGTTTGAACATGAAATATGTATTTCAATAGCACAAAAGTTGCAGAAGGTGAAATCAATCTGTTTAATTATACTCCTTTGTCCCTTTTCAAGCCGCAATTTAACTATTTACTTAGTCAAACTTTCTTAACTTTGACCATAAAATTTATTTAGTGTAAACGTGTAAATACTAGTGAGTGATACCTTGTTAGATTCACTATAGCATATATTTTCATTATATCATTTTTTCAGAAGTTTTAATTATGCTTAATAAAATATACTAAGGATCAAACATTTTTTGAGTCAATTGCTGAACGTCAAAGTGTGCAGCTTGAAATGGGAAAGGGGGAGTATCCTTGTTGACACATAAAGTTGAAAAATCCTCACAGAATGGACCTTCTTAATCTCCTGTGCACTACACTTCGAAATTCTGCGTCATCAATCACGAAGGAACCTTCTCCCCATCCATATGCCCAAATATTGTTCTTCCACTATCTAGAAGTTTCTCGTTCCGACTACATCTCAAATGCAGCTGGTGTCGGAATCATAATTACAAGTATAGAAAATAAAATATGAGTTTACCATTCGTGTACATTATTATACCTTTTGTTTGAATTTTTTTACTAATTTACCCTAAATTCTTCTAAAATTGAAAAACATTTATTACTCCCAACTCTTATGTGCAAACTGCGTGCATAAATTGCACTTTTACCATGAATTTATATTTACCTGATTCATTTCAATTCGAACAAAATTATTATCGCACAATAGTTTCTCTGATCTTGCACATATGCCACGTTAAATGAATGCATAGTTAAACGATGTGAGGGGAAAAAAGGAACTAGCATAATTAAATAATATTCATTGAAGCTAATAATAATTTTAAACTGCATATAATAATTGATCATGGTTCTAAAGTTTCATTCATAAACATAAGTTTTTTCGTGTATAGAACGCCAAGTCGGCGAATTGATCATCATAACTCTACACATTATTTTGCTCAGGTGTTGGAACCAACACGCTATGTAATGTTGAGTGCATCTTGAAAAGCCCTCAAATAATAAACTTGCACTTGCTTGTGTTCTATAGTTATTTAATCTATGTGTAGTCAATCACAAAAGAACTTCCCCCTATTCATATACCCAAATATTGTTCTTCCATTCTCTAGAAGTTTCTCATTCTGACTTCTTCTGAAATATATCCGGTGTCGGAATATCATAAATACATGTACAGATAATGAAATGTGAGATTACGATTCGAATATATATTATTATACATTTTGTTCAAATGTTTTGCTAATTTTCCCCAAATTCTTCTAAAATTGACAACACTTATTACTCCCAAATCTTATGTGCAAACCGTATGCGTAAATTGTACTTTCACCATACAATTATTATATGTATGATTCATGTCAATTTGAAAAACATATTATCACACTATAGTTTCCTTGATCTTGGACATATGCCACCTAAAATTTACACAATTTAAATATAAGTGGAGCTAATTTAATATAAGATAACGATTCGTATATATATCATTATACCTTTCGTATAAGATGTTTTGCTAATTTTCCTTAGATTCTTTTAAAATTGAAAACATTTATTACTCACAACTCTTATGTGCAAACTGCGGGCGTAAATTAAACTTTCACTATACATTTTTCATATGCATGATTCATGTAAATTTGAGCAAAAATATTATTTTAACACAATATAAATATAAGTGAAGATAATTTAATATAAGATTACGATTCGTATATATATAATTATACCTTTCGTATAAGATGTTTTGCTAATTTTCCCAAGATTCTTTTAAAATTGAAAATATTTATTACTCACAACTCTTATGTGCAAACTGCGGGCGTAAATTGAAATTTCACTATACATTTTTCATATGCATGATTCATGTAAATTTGAGCAAAAATATTATTGCACGATAGTTTCCCTGATCCTGGACATTTGCCTCCTTAAACTAACCCAAAATTAGACACTGTCAGAAAAAAAAGAGAGGAAGTACAACGATTAAATAATTTTCATTGAAGCTAATAATAATTTTAAACTGCATATAATAGAGGATCATGGTTCTAATGTTTCACAACTTTGTGAGTTGTGAGTGTTATACACTTGGTGAGTGACCTTAATAAACAAGTACAGATAATGAAATACGATATTACCATTCGTGTGTATTATTATACCTTTCGAATCAGATGTTTTGCTAATTTACCCTACATTCTTCCAAAAATGAAAATATTTATTACTCACTACAAGAAAGTTGACCTTTTGCGACATATATACATGCGACCGATGTGTAAATGTCATATATTTACCACGCTTATCGCAACATGTCGTTCATTGGCGACATATTTACGTCATTTTATTGCTATGTCACCTTTCTTGTGAAACATTTAATTCATGTTATTTATTGTTGTAATATTACGACACACTATTTGCGACACTTTAATGAAATGTCACAATTAGGCGACACAATTACGAATTTGTTGCTAATTTACGACACAATTGTATCATTTCTTTTTCGTGTTGTATGTTTTGTGACATATATGAGACATTTTTTATAATGTCTCGAATTTATGAAAAATTGTCTATGGAACTTTAGTAAAATGTCTTGATTAGACGATAAAATTAAAAGTTTTTTGCAAATTTGTGGCACAATTATGTCATTTAGTGGTTCTCAAGACATATATTGCAACATATTAGATAATGTTCCAATAGTTTCGACAATCATTACAACACTTTACAAATATATCTTCAAGAGACGCCAAAATTATAAATGTGTTGCACATTTCTGGTAGAATTTCACCATATCACTAAATTGTCAAGACACTGCGACATTGTTTGTGACAAGTATGATCTATGATTAATAAGTTTGTTTTGCAACCACTTTTAAAATCCCTTATTTTAGATAAATTAATTTCTAAATTACAAGTTGTTGTTATTATTTATATGCATTTTCATATAAAAATAATTTAATTTATCATATTACTACTTCAATATGATTAAAATTTAATATCCAAGAGAATATCATTTAATGCTTAGTAAAATTTGAAATGATTTAGTAAGAGTGGACAATAATTATAATTCTTATTTAGAACGTGAAATGATCTGATCCAGCCATCTAAACAAACACATTTCTTTAGTTTTACCATGAACATAAATAATAATAATTAGATGTGACTTACATTTATGCACTCCCTTTAACGCTTGTTTTTTATGAAAAAGTATAATAACATAGAAATGGATCCATGTTCAATGACTCATAAAAATTGAGAAGAACTCAACCAATTTCAATGGATTCCTCTTCAAAAATGATCAAAATTAAAATAACAAAACGAAGTAAAATTCCCCCAAATTAGGAAACTCAACGATACTCTACAATAGTTATTTTGTTCCAAAACATTGCAATGATTCCTCTTCTTAAACCTATCAAAACTATGAACAACATTACAACAAATTCTGCTTCAAAAACTCATCAAAATTAAGAACGGAGTCCATTTTAAATATGTGAAACAACTAAATCCTAAAATAGTTAGCGTTGATTAATTGGATAGCTACATAATTAATTAGTGGAGATAAGGCTCTTATTGTATCTTCCTAATACCATATAAAAATTGATACATAATAAAGTTATGTTATTATTATCAAGTTCTGTTGGTTCCTGCCCCAAACCTTAGGAGTTTAAAGTCAACTGAGTGTCTTCAACTTTCCATCATATATTTATTCGTTTTACGATAAATATTTGAGAGATTTATTTTTAATAATATATATTATTATAAAAAAAACAACATGGATAACTCTTCATTATTTTATAATTTTCTTTTACACTATTTTCCTTGGAATTTTTTCATCTTCAATATTTATAAATTTATTTAAATTAATATAAAAATAAAAATTTGAACTAATTGACGGATAAAAATAATAAAGTATTTACTTATTTACATGTATATATAAATATAAGATAAAATTTAAAATGGAATGGATAAAAAATATTCATTTCAATTATAATAACATATAATTAAATATTATGTAATATAATTCTTTCTTAGATGTAAGAACATTTGGCTAAATAAACTGATGACCAGTCGCTAATCATATATGTTATTTGATTATAAAATTTAAACAAAAATGTCAATGTAATCATACTATAATTTGAAGATTTATCATGAAGATTGTATCTTGTGAGCCATTCTAAATTTTAGGCAATGGACTTTTCTACAAAAATCAACACAATAGTTCTTTTTTTTTCCAATTCTTCCCCATTTTCCTTTACATCTTTCTCATTCTTTTCATATTTCTATAATTGCATAATGTTCTCTGCTTAACCTAAACATTATTTTTTCTAAAACAAGACGTTGTATTTATTATTTAGTCAAGTGTAGTTTGATTTAATAAAGCCGAATTCAGTGTGCACGTGTATGAACTATTTAGACCTTTAAAAATATAAGTAATTCTTATTTGTATAAAGGAAACTATTCACAATGCATGATTGGGCAATTCTACATGTATATCACACAAAATATTAAGTTCACGGTAATTTTTTAATCTTTATAAATATATTTTTATTATTTACGTAAAAATAAAAATATGAAATAAGTTTGTATAGTTATAAAGTATATACTTGTTTACTTATACTGATAAATATAAGATAAACTTAAAATAATACATATAAAATTATTTTAAATAGAATTTATACATTTGAACATAAAAAAATATAATTATTTCTTTCATGTAAGAACACGTTGTTAAATAGTTTGTTGACTTAAGCCCTGCCCAGTTGGGCTTATTTGGTGCTAAATTTATTTTGGGGAAATGGTTTAACTTTCATTACCAAAATTGCATATTTACATCATCTCTTCTAATGTATTCTTCTTCTACCATTAACTTTACACATTTTTCCTTTAACTTTGGTATCATCCACGCTCTATACATTATGCAATCTATTATCACACTTTTCCAGTCTCGGCTGTGATTTTCCATGTTAAAACTGGCCTCATTCCTTCGTCGCCACAACTCGTAAACTATCTCTGTAAAGACTAACTTCAATATTTCAGATTTTGTTCCTTTCTTGCTAAAGTTTTCTAGCAACCAGTAGCTCTCCTCTTTCCATCCTTTTGGCTCCCTTTCCACCTGCATACATTTGAGCACATTCCTCCAAACAACCTTGAATCTATTGCACTCAAAGAATATATGCTCTAAGCACTCCAATTCATCACAAAAAAGACACTTACCATTAGTTTTAATGCCGAACTTTGCCATCATGTCCTTGGTTAACAATCTACCTTGATTGGCCATCCATAGAGTACATTTTTCTCTCGGTCTAGCAGCATTATCATACAGCAGTTTCCTCCATGGCACCTCCTCCTTCATCCCCCTGATTTACTTGTAGACTTTACTGACCTTATATTTTTTTTTGATCAGTTGAGCTCTCCATTGCTTTAGTGATCTAGCTTTCCCTCTGCATTGCATAACTCTTTTTATCATCCAAGAGCTATTACGTGGGATTATAGCCTCCATAGCATCTTTTTCCTTAAGGTAATAGTTATGGATCCATTTGACCCATAGATTATCATTCTTCCTTCAAATATACCACAAAGTTTTCATCATCACAGCCTCACTCCAGTCCGCCAAAGCTATCACATTCAAACCTCCTTCCCTCCTTGGCGAGCATATTTTTTCCCAAGCTACAGGAGATTTTTTGGTGATCTCCTACCCTCCACTCCATAAATATGACCTACATATTGCCACTATGTGTTTTAAGACAGTGTTTGACAGGGGGAAGCACTGGATCCAGTAGTTTGCCACAACAAAGAGGACACTTTTTATCAATTGTAGTCTTCCTGCATAGCTAACTAGCTTAGCACTCCAGTGCCTGATTCTATCTGTAATCTTCTCTATAAGGGGCTGGCAAGTTTGAATTGTCTCTCTTCTGCTTGTTAAAAGAACCCCCAAGTATTTGAAGGGCAGCTCACCCCTTTCAAATCTAGTAATATCAGTGATCTTTCTCCTTTCATCTTCTTCTACCCATCCAAAGAAAAATTTACATTTAGCCTTGTTTACCTTCAGCCCAGTAGCCTTTGAGAATTTTGAGAAAGCCTCCATCACCAGCTGCACTGATCTGTTATTTCCCTTGGACAGTAGCAGTAGATCATCAGCAAAACATAGGTTCCCTATTTTCAGTTTATCACATCTGTCATGGTAAACAAATCCCTCTTTTCCATCCAACTCATGCATGCATCTATGCAAGTACTCCATAATCAGTACAAACATAAGCAGGGATAGGGGGTCTCCCAGTCTTAGCCCTCTCTTGGCCTGAATAGGTTATGTTGAAATGCCATTCACCATATACTTGTATGATACACTCTCCACACATGTCATAGTCCTGTTGATAAACTTACTTGGAAATCCCAGCCCCTGCATAATGTCTTCCAAATCCACCCATTCCATAGTGTCAAATGCTTTTTGCAAATCAATTTGCTACATTTAGGCACCAGTTTTCGTGCTATACACCCTAATTAATTCTTAAGCTAACATAATATGCTCATGAATGTTCCTACCGGTATGAATGCAACCTTTCTTTCATTTATAATTCCTGCTATCACTGAAGTCAGCCTGGTGGTCAAGATCTTAGAGATGATCTTGTATAAAGTTGAGCAGCATAAGATAGGTCTCAGGTCCTTCACTCTCTTTACCCCGCTGAATTTTGGTATTATAGTTACTCGGGTCTTGTTAATAGCCTTATACAACCTACCTTTGTCAAAGAAGTCATGTATAGCTTTCATCACATCAGCCCTTATTGTTTTCCAGTTTAGCTTGAAAAACATTGCATTGTATCTATCTATGCTTGGGGGTTTTTGATCCCCCAATCCCATACAAGGATTATAGCACTTCCTTCTCAGTCACTTCCCCTATCAGTCTTCTCCTTTCTTCAGCATTCAGAGTTTTGCCTTTCCTGACAATATTCCTGTCAACAGCCTCCAATCTGGTTGTAGCTTGTCTTACCAACTCCTTATAGAATTTCATGATTTCTAATTCAATGCCATTTTGATCCTCTACCACCCCTCCATTATCCTTTTCAATCTTTGATGTTCTTGCCTTCAGGTTTTTGGCTTTGATAGAGGCATGGAAATAGGAATTATTTCCATCCCCTAATCTAAGCCAGTCTATTTTGGCCTTCTGCATTGCCACCTTCTCATCTATCCTGTTCCATTTCATCACTTCCTCAGTAAAGTTTATCACCTGTTGTATCCACTCCTTATTCATCCTTTGTAAGATCAATTCATTCTGTGCCTCCCTAAGTTCCTTCTTGGTGTTATCCAACTTTTTAGTGATCCCTGTGATCCTTCTTGTGTGAGGAGATAGCACTTGTTGTAATCTGAGCAGTTTTTCTCACACCACATACATTGGCCTCCCCTCAAAATCCTGCTCCCAATGTGCTTTAATTGCTTCTATAACTTCCTGGTTATCAAGCAGAAAGTTTAGTAGTTTAAAATTTCTCCTTCTACTTTGTTTATGGTCCTGTGTTTTGATTATGATCAGTGCATGATCAGACACCTCTGGTTCCAGGACTTTAACTATCACACTTAGGTATTTCTGATGCTATTGAATATTTGCAAGGACCCTATATATTCGTGAGTAAATAACCCTATCTACATGTCTGTTGGACCATATAAAATGATCACTAACTGTATCGCATTTAGCCGGCCCAGTTATGTGCATCATTTTCTCCAAGTCCATAAATTCACTCAGCTGTACATCACTTCTTCCAATTCTGTCATTAACAGATAGTACATTGTTAAAGTCGCCCATGACGATCCATGGTTCTCTATTTCTATTTTTTCCTTCCATAATTTTTTCCCCGTTTCATTTAATTGGCTGCATAGACTGTTTGTAAACCAAAATTGGAGCTGCCCCTGTGTATCATACACCACAGTGTGGATCATTTGGTTTGGGCAATTTATCTGTTGAACTTCCACCCTATTTTAATCCCAAATCATCCAGATCTTTCCATTCACATGCTAATCATAGTTATCCAGTTAGCATATTTAGTTCCCAGTTTTCTCCTGGCTTTTTCTGCATTTTCACTTTTTATCCTTGTTTCAATCAAAGCAGCAATTATAACATCCATTCCAAAGAGACGGGAGCCAATCTCTGTAATCTTTGCCACATTATTAAACCCCCTTATGTTCCATGATAAAGTCATAGGACATGATCATAAAGATCTCCAAGATCTTTCTAAACTCTGAGATTATCATAACCAGTTCCCTGATTTCTGCTGCCACTGCCTTCAATCTTATTTATTAGTTCAATAATTCTCTTCCCTCTACTATTTGATTTCACTATGTTCTATGGCCTCTCATCAGCATCCCCATGTGCCTTCTTAGGTTCCTCATTTTTTTCTCTACAACTTCTTCCTCCTTACCTTTCCTCAGTTCCTCACTTCCACCTTTCTCCTTCACAGTTCCTCCTTTCTTGGCCAACCATTTCTGTATTACCCTGGCTTTATACACAATCTCCTTACATTGATGGCCTCCAACCTGGCATTTACTGCAAAAAACTAGTCTCCATTCAAGTTCAATTATCTGGTTTTTCAGATTTCCACTTACATCCTTGATGGTTATAGTTTTAGGTACATTCTGAGAGATATCAACTTCAATCAGTAGCCTAGCATAAGAGACTCTCAATTTATGCATCATACACTCATCAGTAAACAGTGGATTTCCTATTGCACTCCCAATTTTCCCATGGCTTGCAGCTCCCCACAAGTGCAAAGGCAGATTAGGAAATTTAACCCAAATTGGCAGTGTTTTAACCATATCATCCTTCATAGAAAAATGAGCTTTCCATATATATAGAAACAAAGGCATGTTATGAATGGTATAAGGCCCCTTCCTCATAATCTCATCCCTATCCTCTATAGATTGAAATTTCGTTATAAAATATCCTTCATCATTGTAAAATAGCTCAGGTAAAGCAATATTGCTCCAAAACTGTCTCATGTATCTTTTGACAGCTGACATAGTTAACTCCCCTCCCGCAACACACATAATCAAGGCTGATTCCCAGTATTTTAATTCAGACTGAACAACTTCAATCCCAATTTCAATTTTCATTTCTCCATTAACTACAATAGGGGCAGTATATTCCACCTTCATACCATTTTATCTAACCCGATTACCACTTGTCACATCTACCCAGAGTCTATCCAATTCAGCATTATCATTCATAATCACCCTATCAGTAATTGGGGATTTAGGTTTTACCTCATTTCGATCCACCTATGGTTATGGCATCATCTACTCCAAATCGCATACAATTTCATTCTACTCCTTCATTTCTTCCTTCTCCATACTGACAGTGTCTGCACAACTCTCATGCACAGCACTACTCCATTTCACCGTCGATGAGATCGCCCTCTTTCTTGGCCTACCATGCCCACGCTTCATAGTTTCTATGATTTACATGCTCAGTGTGTGTAAAGTGCCCTCACAGTCTTTCTCCTCCATCATGCGTTGACTTTTCACTGAATTTATTTTATTAGTGCTAAATTTAATTTATTGGTGCTGAATTTAGTTCATTAGTGTTGAATTTAATTTATGGGTTCTGAATTAAGTTTATTGGTGCTGAATTGAATATATTGATGGTTTATTTTTTCAAAAAATGAAAATAATAACTCCCAAAATGATGTTGTATTCATAACATATTTATTTTTGAACTTATTATTCAACCGGTGACTACCGAGAACCTAAATAAATAAATATTTCTTAATTTTAATTTCAGTGTTAAGTTTATTGATGCTGAATTTAATTTATTAGTGCTAAATTTAGTTCACTGGTGCTGAAATATGATGAAATTAAACCCAAATGGACCTGAAATTTGAACAACAATGTCACTACAATCATGCATATAATTAAAAAGGATAAAAATGGAAAGGAAATAAAAGGAGAAAAGAAAAAAGAAAATGAAAAATTACTAATTTACCCTAAAAATTAATATTTTAACTAAGACTTGACACTTTGACCGGTCGAAAAGGCCACAACATAGCAGCTTTGTTACATGAGGGGACAAAAGTATTGAAAAAAATGAGAAGGGGCTAAAGTGGACAATGGAGGGAGTTCAGGGGCCTTCCAAGTCGTTCGCCCTAAAAGTTATAATCCCTCCACCCCAAATTAAATTGTAGAGAATCTTTTTCATGGTCTCCAACACACACATTTGACCGTTAATGTATTTCAGTACATATAATATCGGTACACAAAAGGTTCATTTTTAAAAACTACTTGTTATGGTAAATCCAACGATATCACGTACAACTACATTATTGTTTATATATCTACTCAAAAATGTAGTCAAAACTTTCTTCGTTTGACTGAATCTTTTTTTTGTTGCAACTTATTTCGGGACAGAGGGAGTAATGGAATACATGAAAAAATTTGTTCATTTTAGATAAAATTATATAGACTATAATAAGTGTTTACAGCTAATTACCAAAATGAGAATAAATATTTTAGACCTAATTATAAAGAAAAAAATGATAATTAGAGGATTACATATATTTATTCTATAATATGTTTTGCCTTCGCGAAGAACAATTTAATTTAATAAATATAAACAGGTAATGTTTAAACCTATTCATAGAAATTGCACGACATGTTTTAGACCTGATTATAAAGATAATAAATAACAATTTGATGATTATATAAACAATTCTTCTATACTATTATCTTGTACATTTTTTTTTCCTTTGTTAAGCAAGAGTTAACTAATTTTATAACATTTAATCTTATTACGTGTTTGTCCTAGATGAAACTACAATTTGAAAAAGTATTTAATTTCTTTCTATTTTTACAGTAACATTGAATTTAATGTGAAACTAAGAATATTGTATTTGAGGTCTTGTTAAATTTATTATAATGAAAATTTTTAAAACATTAACTTCACGTAAGTTTTAATTATCTGGATTAAAAGATATTATAGATCAAACCTTATTCAAATCTACTATTGAAAGTTAAAGTACATAGTTAGGTATATATATGAGACAGAGGGTGATTTTTTTAAACTTTAGTACTCATATAATTAAAAAAAATAAGTACATAAGCTAAGTAAATTGTTTAGTTTTATGGTTCACAGAATATCTTTTTTAAAATTGTTTACTTATCGTCTATCCCACAATCCAAGAGAAACTCAAAAAATTGGAAAGGGATAGTCTCAGTTAATGCCATTGCTGAACAAAACTTAAGAGTGATACATGGACAGGGTTTCGCTAATGCATTTACTTCAAACTGAACTGGATTTGGTCAACTACAAGACTACTGTCATGATCAGGACATCTCTATACACTGCTTCATAACTATTGTTAAGTTTATCAACCAGAAAAATTAGACTATGACTCAAATGCAATTCTTACCTTCTAACGTTCTGAATTTTCTGCAGCTGGCAAAGATAAACCCTTCCAGAGAGGACAAAATGATTTGGACACCTTCAAGCAATGGATGATTTACACTTAAATCAGCTTACAAAGCAATGGATGAAGAAAGACCAAAGCTCATATCTCTAAAACAGGTTTGGAATCCAAAATTGCCTCATAAGATTGCTACATTTATATGGAAGCTCTCGAATACTATTCTTCCCTTTGATGATATAGCTATTTTTTTCTAACATTTTGATTGCATCTAAATGTCCATCGTGTTGCAATTCTGATTCCATATCACATTTTTTCAATGAATGCAAAATGGCTGTCAAGTTATGGAATTAATTCAATGCCTGCTCAATCTAAATTGGCCTAATTTTAACTCTATATGGGATAGGCTGAGGTTTTATCGGACCTTATCTGGTTTAACAAAAAATCATACAGATCTTATTAGAATGGTACCATCCTACAAATGTTGGCATTTATAGAAAGCAAGAAATAAATACATGTTTGATAACATGAATCCACAGTCCGCTGTTATGATTCAATCGACCAAACATGAAATATTTCTTGCCTTCCATAATAAACCAGTTAGGAGTTCTAACACTGATGACCAATATTGGTTCAAATTAGGTTGAACACCTAAACCCATACCTTCTCCTAAACCAAAACTGTGTACTGTTAGTTGGAAGAAACTCACTCCTGGACTCAAAGTCAACGTCGATACATCATGGTCTAAATCAAATAATAATGCTTGATTAGGTGTAATAATCATAGATCATAATGGCAATTTTGCTTCTGCTTACATTAACACTACACCTACATCATCTAACCTTCATGCTGAGTTTTTAGCAATTTACTTTGGATACATGTTTGCAAGACATAATGACATCCATCATTTCAAAATAGAATCTGACAAGGAGAATGCTTTGGATTGCATCAGAGAACCCTTGCAAGCCCCTTGGCCGTTGTATAAGTTGTCAGACTGAATCCTTTCGAGAACTAAAAGCATTGTCCTATCCTACATATTCAGACAGGCTAATATGATTGTGGATCACTTATCCAGAATTGCATTAAAAAAATTTAATTAACAATTATCTTGGGAGCTTTTGGATTCCAACTCCAAAGGGCTAATTAAGTTGGATCAAAGCAAAACTCCTATGATCCAGATACTTTTTTTGAATCGGATGCTACTCAGTAGTTGTCATGATTTTTTTGTAGGTGAAGGAATGCGTCAAACTGATTAGTGGCTATGAATGGTAAATATTCTTCATCATCACGATCGCAAGCCAGTTGCATTATCGAGAGCAAATGAAGGAAGACAAAAGCTTCGTAAGCTAGAAGCTTCAAAGGATTTTGATCTCTCTAGCCTTAACTAGGAAAAATTGTAGTAGTTTTTTAAATGATCTGGCCCCTACACTATTCACACAAGGGATGTAGATATTTATGGGGAAACACCATTTAAATTAACTACAGTACCTGGAACTCATCTACCGACTATCTTTTGTATAGAATGGTTCAAGTATATACTTAAACTTATAAGTATTTAACAAACTCTGAATAGGTTTGGGGATACTCCAATAACTTGTATTTTACAAACTCATATGTATACTTGAACTCATGAGTATTTTACAAACTCATCTACAGCTTAGGGCTTATTGTTCTAGTTATTTAACTTGTTGCTTTAAATATCCAACATAATCATCTACAAAACTAGGCAATATGATGGCTTCATTAACCAATCTAGTATAAGCCCTTCCTATAGTATATAGTTCGCCAATTGTGAAAAACATTTGATGTGATTCATTCAAAAGATTATACATTAATTTTATTTTTAAAGTGGATCAAACGCATGCATTATGATACAGTTGGCTTAAACTATTTGATTAATTTACCATAAATTTTCCTAACAATGGAAACATTTTTCACTCTCAACTCTAATGTGACACATGAGAAAAATGAAACACATCAAAATACCTAATTTTGCAAGATTCGTGTCAATTTAAAGATACATATTATCGCACAATCCTTTCCCGGATCTTGCACAAGAAAATGAAACAATTTCATAAACAACAATGCTCCACCTTCATTAAAGAATCTATAGTAACTTATCTTGGCTGGATATTTTTTCTCCATAACATAAGTTTTTTCATGCATGACATGCATGTCAAATAAGCAAGTTTATCAACGTATGTTTTTCTCAGAAGTTAAAACATAACTCCTTTTTATGATATGTGCATCTAGAAAAATCCTCACATAATGGACCTTCTTAATCTCTTGTGCTCTAGACATTGAAATTCTGTGTCGTCAATCACAAAGGAACTTTCTCCCCATCCATATACCCAAATATTGTTCTTCCACTATCTAGAAGTTTCTCATTCCGACTACTTCTCAAATGCAGTTGGTGTTGAAAAATTATAATTACAAGTATAGAAAATGAAATATGAGTTTACCATTCATGTACATTATTATACCTTTCACTTCACATGTTTTACTAGTTTACCCTTAATTCTTCTAAAATTTTAAAAACATTACTACTCACAACACTTATGTGCAAATTGCGTGCGTAAATCGCACTTTCACCACACAATTAATATATACATGATTCATTTCAATTCGAACAAAATTATTATTGCACAATAGTTTCATCGATTTTGCACATGTGCTGCCTCAAATTAACACAAAATTAAACTCTGTGAAAAAAAAGGAACTACCATGATTAAATCATGTTCATTAAAGCTAATAATAATTTTAAGCCGCATATAATAATTGAACATTGTTCTAAAGTTTCATTCATAAACATATGATCTGAATCTCCTTGCGAAGACTCACGATTACGATTGCGGAATTAATATCTTTGATCTAGTGAAGGGATCCGCAAACCCTCACTATTTCGCTCGAAATTCCGGTGTCTAGCCCGTACGCCTAATCTCAACTTGCTCTCTAACTAGCCCTCGGGGTCATACTACAAGGTTTATTGATACTTACCTAGCCCTCGAGGTCAAGCAAAAATGGAAGAAGCTCGCAATCAACAAGAGTATGAACTCAAAGGTTTATATTTCTTAATGATGATAGTGGTGTTGTAAAATTGTGAATCGTCTCCCCTATTTATAGGATATAATTTGGCCAGTACAAATAGGTACTGGAATGACTTATGGCAGCTTTAAGAAACAAAAACAATATCGTGTATAGAACGCCAAGTCGGAAAATTGCTTGTGTTCTATAGTTATTTAATCTATGTGTGACCAACCACAAAAGAACTTTCTCCCTGTTCATATACCCAAATATTGTTCGTTCATTCCCTAAATTCTTCAAAAATTGAAAACACTTATTACTCCCAAATCTTATGTCCAAACTGGGTGCATAAATGGTACTTTTACCATACAATTATTATATTCATGATTCATATCAATTTGAACAAAAATAATATCGCACTATAGTTTCCCTTATCTTGGACATATTCCACCCTAAATTAACACAACTATAAATATAAATGAAGATAATGAAATATAAGAATACGATTCGTATATATATTATTATACCTTTCGTATCAGATGTTTTGCTAATTTTCCCAAGATTCTTCTAAAATTGAAAACATTTATTACCCCCAACTCTTATGTGCAAACTGCGGGCGTAAATTGAACTTTCTCCATACATTTTTTATAAGCATGATTCATGTCAATTTGAGCAAAAATATTATTGCACGATAATTTCCCTGATCTTGGACATATGCCACCTTAAACTAACACAACATTATACACTGTGAGAAAAAAAAGAAGAGAGGAAGTACAATGATTAAATAATTTTCATTAAAGCTAATAATAATTTTAAACCGCACATAATAACGGATCATTGTTCTAATGTTTCATTCATAAATAGAAGTTTTTTCGTGTATTGAACTTCAAATTGGCAAATTGGTCATCATAAATGTACACATTATTTTGCTCGGGAGTTGAACCAACACTCTTTGTAATGTTGAGTGCATCTTGAAAAGTCCTTAAATAATAAACTTTCTCGAGCTTGTGTTCTCTAGTTATTTAATCTGTGTGTCATCAATCACAAAGGAACGTTCTCCCCATTCATAAACCCAAATATTGTTCTTCCATTCTCTAGAAGTTTCTCATTCTGACTTCTTCTAAAATGCATCTGGTGTCGGAATGTCATAATTACAAGTACATATAATGAAACATGAGATTACCATTCGTATATATTATTATACCTTTCGTATATAATGTTTTTCTAATTTACCCTAAATTCCTCCAAAAAATAAAAATATTTATTACTCCCAACTCTATTGTGCAAAATACATGAGTAATTTGCACTTTTACAAAACAATTCATCTATTCACGATTCATTAAAATTTGAACAAAAATTATATCGCACAATAGTTTCCACCTAAAATCAACACAAAATGAAACACTATGAGAAAAAGATTCTGAAGTACCATGATGAAATAATTTTTATTGTAGCTTATAGTAATTTTAAACCACATATATTAACGGATCAAAATTTGGAAGTTTCTTTTATGAACATAAGTTTTTTCGTGTATTAAATGTCAAATAGGCTAATTGATCATGGTAACACTACACTTTATTTTGCTTGGCAGTTGGAACTAACACTCTTTGTAATGTTGAGCGCATCTAGAAAAGTCCTCCCATAATAGAAGTTTATAATTTTCTTTTAACACTATTTTCCTTGGAAATTTTTAATCTTCAATATTTATAAATTTATTTAAATTAATATAAAAATAAAAATTTGAACTAATTGATGGATAAAAATAATAAAGTATTTACTTATTTACATGTATATATAAATATAAGATAAAATTTAAAATGGAATGCATAAAAAATATTCATTTCAATTATAATAACATATAATTAAATATTATGTAATATAATTCTTTCTTAGATGTAAGAACATTTGGCTAAATAAACTTATGACTAATCGCTAATCATATATCTTATTTGATTATTAAATTTAAACAAAAATGTCAATGTAATCATACTATAATTTGATGATTTATCATGAAGATGAAGATGGTATCTTGTGAGCCATTCTAAATTTTAGGCAATGGACTTTTCTACAAAAATCAACACAAAAGTTGTTCTTTTTTTCCAATTTTTCCCCATTTTCCTTTACATCTTTCTCATTCTTTCCATATTTCTATAATTGCATAATGTTCTCTGCTTAACCTAAACATTATGTTGTCTAAAACAAGACGTTGTATTTTTTATTTAGTCAAGTGTAGTTTGATTTAATAAAGCCGAATTCAGTGTGCACGTGTATGAACTATTTAGACCTTTTAAAATATAAATAATTCTTATTTGTATAAAGGAAACTATTCACAATGCATGATTGGGCAATTCTACATATATATCACACAAAATATTAAGTTCATGGTAATTTTTTCATCTTTATAAATATATTTTTGTTATTTACGTAAAAATAAAAATATGAAATAAGTTTGTATAGTTATAAAGTATATACTTATTTACTTATACTGATAAATATAAGATAAACTTAAAATAATACATATAAAATTATTTTAAATAGAATTTATACATTTGAACATAAAATAATATAATTATTTCTTTTACGTAAGAACACGTTGTTAAATAGTTTGTTGACTTAAGCCCTGCCCAGTTGGGCTTATTTGGTGCTAAATTTATTTTGGGTAAATGGTTTAACTTTCATTACCAAAATTGCATATTTACATCATCTCTTCTAATGTAGTCTTCTTCTACCATTAACTTTACACATTTTTCCTTCAACTTTGGTTTCATCCACGCTCTATACATTATGCAATCTATTATCACACTTTTCCAGTCTCGGCTGTGATTTTCCTTGTTAAAACTGGCCTCATTCCTACGTCGCCACAACTCGTAAACTGTCTCTGTAAAGACTAACTTCAATATTTCAGATTTTGTTCCTTTCCTGCTGCAGTTTTCCAACAACCAGCAGCTCTCCTCTTTCTATCCTTTTGGCTCCCTTTCCACCTACATCAATTTGAGTACACTCCTCCGAACAGCCTTGAATCTATTACCTTTAAAGAATATATGCTCTAAGCACTCTAGTTCATCACAAAAAAGACACTTACCATGAGTTATAATGTCGAACTTTGCCATCATATCCTTTGTTAACAATCTACCTTGACAGGCCATCCATAGAGTAAATTTTGCTCTCGGTCTGGCAACATTATCATACAGCAGTTTCCTCCATGGAACCCCTCCTTCATCTCCCTGATTTCCTTGTAGACTTTACTGACCTTATATATTTTTTTTGATCATTTGAGCTCTCCATTGCTTCAGTTATCTAGCTTTCCCCCTGCATTGCATAACTATTTTTATCATCTAAGAGTTGTTATTGGGGATTATAGCCTCCACAGCATCTTTCTCCTTAATGTAATAGTTATGGATCCATTTGATCCATAGACTATCAGTCTTCCTGCAAATATTCCACAAAGTTTTCATCATCACAGCCTCACTCCAGTCCACCAAAGCTATCACATTTAGGCCTTCTTCCCTCCATGATGAGCATATTTTTTCCCAAGCTACAGGAGCTTTTTCGGTGATCTCTTCCCCTCCACTCCATAAATATGAACTGCAGATTTCCTCTATGTGTTTTAAGACAATTTTTGGCTAGGGGAGCACTGGATCCAGTAGTTTGCCACAGCAAAGAGGACATTTTTTATCAATTGTAGTATGCCTGCATAGCTAAGAAGCTTAGCACTCCAGTGCTTGATTCTATTTGTAATCTTCTCTTTAAGGAGCAGGCATGCTTGAATTGTCTCTCTTTTGCTTGTTAAAGGAACCCCCCAAGTATTTGAAGGGCAGCTCACCCCTTTCAAATCCAGTAATATCAGTGATCTTTCTCCTTTCATCTTCTTCTACCCCTCATAAAGATCTCCGAGATCTTTCCAAACCTTGAAATCCTCACCAGTTCCCATATTTCTGCTGCTTCTGCCTTCAATCTAATTTATTAGCTCAACAATTATCTTCCCTCTTCTATTTGATTTCACTATGCTCCATGGCCTCTCATCAGTATCCCTATGTGCCTTCTTAGATTCCTCATCTTTCTGCTCTACAGCTTCTTCCTCCTTACCTTTCCTCAGTTCTTCACTTCCACCTTTCTCCTTCACAGTTCCTCCTTTCTTGGCCTCCCATTTCTGTATCACCCTGTCTTTATACAGAATCTTCTTACATTGATGGCCTCGAACCTGGAATTTATTGCAAAAAAAACTGGTCTCCATTCTAGTTCAATTTTTTGGTTTATCAGATTTCCAGTTACATCCTTGATGGTTATAGTTTCAAATACATTCTGAGAGATATCAACTTCAATCAGTAGCCTAGCATAAGAGACTCTCAGTTTATGTGTCGTACACTCATCAGTAAACAGTGGATTTCCTATTGCACTCCCTATTTTCCCAAGGCTTCCAGCTCCACACAAGTACAAAGGCAGATTAGGAAATTTAACCCAAATTGACAGTGTTTTAACCATATCATCCTTCGTAGAAAAATTAGCTTTCCAAATATGTAGAAACATAGGCATGTTATGAATGATATAAGGCCCCTTCCTCAAAATATCATCCCTATCCTCTGTAGATTGAAATTTCAATATAAAATATCCTTCATCATTGTAAAATAACTCATGTAAAGCAATATTGCTCCAAAACGGCATCATGTATCTTTTGACAGCTGACATAGTTAACTCCCCTCTCACAACATACATAATCAAGGTTGATTCCCAGTATTTTAATTCAGACTGAACATCATTAATCCCAATTTCAATTTGCACTTCTCCATTAACTATAATAGGGTCATTGTATTCCATTTTCATATCATTTGATCTAACCCGATTACCACTTCTCACATCTACCAAGAGTCTATCCGATTTACCATCATCATTCATAATCACCCTATCAGTAATTGGGGATTTAGGTTTTACCTCATTTCGATCCACCTCTAGTTCTAGCATCATCTGCTCCAAATTGCAATTTCATTCTGCTCCTCTATTTCTTCCTTCTCCAGACTGACAGTGTCTGCACAATCCTCTTGCACAATACTGCTCCACTTCACCGTCAACGAGATCGCCCTCTTTCTTGGCCTACCACGCCCACAGTTCATAGTTTCAGTGATTTTACATGCTCAATGTGTAAATCGCCCTCACAACCTTTCTCCACCATTATGCGTTGACTTTCTGCTGAATTTATTTCATTAGTGTTGAATTTGATTTATTGGTGCTGAATTTAGTTCATTAGATTTGAATTTAATTGATGGGTTCTGAATTGAGTTTATTGGTGCTGAATAGAATTTATTGATAGTTTATTTATTCAAAAAATGAAAATAATAACTCCCAAAATGATGTTGTATTCATAACATATTTATTTTTGAACTTATTTTTCAATCGGTGACTACCGAGAACCTAAATAAATAAATATTTATTAATTTTTATTTCAGTGTTAAGTTTATTGATGCTGAATTTAATTTATTGGTGCTAAATTTAGTTTATTGGTGCTGAAATGTGCCGAAATCAAACCCAACTGGACCTTGAATTTGAACAAAAATGTCACTACAATCATACATATAATTAAAAAGGATAAAAAGGGAAAGGAAATAAAAGGAAAAAAGGAGAAAAGGAAAAAGAAAATGTGAAATTACTAATTTACCCTAAAAATTAATGTTTTAACTAAGACTTGACACTTAGACCAGACGAATACATAGCAGATTTGTTAGACGAGGGTCCAAAAGTATTGAAAAAAAAGAAAAGGGGCTAAAGTGGACGATGGAGGGAGTTCAGGGGCCTTCCAAGTCGTTCGCCCTAAAAGTTATACTCCCTCCATCCCAAATTATATTGTAGAGAATCTTTTTCACGGTCTCCAACACAAATATTTAACCGTTAATGTATTTAAGTACGTATAATATCGGTACGTATGATTTTTGTAAACTTTAGTACTCGTATAATTAAAAAAATAAGTACATAAGCTAAGTAAATTGTTTAGTTGTATAGTTCACAGAATATCTTTTTTAAACTTGTTTACTCATCGTCTATCCCACAATCCAAGAGAAACTCAGAAAATTGGAAAAGGATAGTCTCAGTTAATGCCATTGCTGATCAAAACTCAATACTGATACATGGACAGGGTTTTCCTAATGCATTTACATCAAACTGGACTGGATTTGGTCCACTACAAGACTACTGTCATGATCAGGACATCTCTATAGACTACTCTATAACTATTGTTGAGTTATCAACTAGAAAAATTAGATTATGACTCAATTGCATTTCTTACCTTCTAACAATCTGAATTTTCTGCAGATGGTAAAGATAAACCTTTCCAGAGACGACAAAATGATTTGGACACCTTCAAGCTATGGATGATTTACACTTAAATCAGCTTACAAAGCAGTGCATGAAGAAAGACCAAAGCTCATATCTCTAAAATAGGTTTGGAATCCAAAAAAACCTCATAAGATTGCTACATTTATGTGGAAGCTCTCGAATGCTATTCTGCCCTTTGATGATATAGTTATTTTTTCAAGCATTTTGATTGCATCTAAATGTCAATGGTGTTGAAATTTTTATTCCAGATCACATTTTCTTTTCAATGAATGAAAAATGGCTATCAAGTTATGGAATCATTTCAATGTCTGCTCAATCTAAATTGGCCTAATTTTAACTGTATATGAGATAGGCTGAGTTTTTGTTAGACCTTATCTGGTTTAACAAAAAATCATACAGAGCTTATTAGAATGGTACCATCATACATATGTTGGCATTTATGGAAAGCAAGAAATAAATGCATGCTTGATAACCTGAATCCACATTCCGCTGTTATGTTTCAATCGATCAAACATGAAATATTTCTTGCCTTCCATAATTAACCGGTTAGGAGTTCTAACACTGATGACCAATATTGGTTCACATTAGGTTTAACACCTAAACCTATACCTTCTCATAAACCAAAACTATGTATTGTAAGTTGGAAGAAACCCACTCCTGGACTCGAAGTCAACGTTGATGCATCATGGTCTAAATCAAATAATAATGCTGAATTAGGTTTAATAATAAGAGATTATAGTGGCAGTTTCGTCTGCTTACATTAACACTGCACTTACATCATTATCCTTCATGCTGAGTTTTTAGCAATTTACTTTGGATACATGCTTGCTAGACATAATGACATCCATCATTTCACCATAGAATCTGGCTATAAGAATGTTTGGATTGCATCAGAAAATCCCTGCAAGCCCCTTGGTCGTTGTATAAGTTATCAGACTTAATCCTTTTGTGAACTAAAAACATTGTTCTATCCCACATATTCAGACAATCTAATATGATTGTGGTTCACTTATCCAGAATTGCATTAAAAAAATTTGTAATAAACAATTATCTTGGGAGCTTCTGGATTCCAACTCCAAAGGGCTAATTAAGGTGGATCAATGCGAAACTCCTATGATCCGGATACTTGTTTGAATCGGATGCTACTCAGTATTTGTCATGATTTTTTGCAGGTGAAAGAATGCGTCAAACAGATCAATGGCTATGAATGGGAAAGTTTCTTCATCATCCCGATCGCAAGCTAGTTGCATTCTCAAGACAAAATGAAGGAAGACAAAAGCTTCCTTTGCTGGAAGCTTCAAAGGATTTTGATCTCTCTAGCCTTAACTAGGAAAAATTGTAGTAGTTTTTTAAACGATCTGGCTCCTAAACTATTCACACAAGGGGTGTAGATATTTATGGGGAAACATCATTTAAATTAACTACAATACCTAGGACTCATCTACCGACTATCTTTTGAATAGAATGGTTCAAGTATATACTTGAACTTATAAGTATTTTACAAACTCTGAGCAGGTTTGGGAATCCTTAAATAACTTGTATTTTACAAACTCATAAGTATACTTGAACTCATAAGTATTTTACAAACTCATCTACAGCTTAGGGCTTATTGTTCTGGTAATTTAACTTGTTGCTTTAAAGATCCAACATAATCTTCTACAAAACCAGGCAATATGATGGCTTCATTAACCAATCTAGTATAAGCCCTTCCTATAGTATATACTTTGCCAATTGTGAAAAACATTTGATGTGATTCATTCAAAAGATTATACATTAATTTTATTTTGAAAGTGGATCAAATGCATGCATTATGATACAATTGGCTTAAACTATTTGATTAATTTACCATAAATTTTTCTAACAATGGAAACATTTTTCAATCTCAACTCTAATGTGACACATGAGAAAAATGAAACACATCAAAATACCTAATTATGCAAGATTCGTGTCAATTTAAAGATACATATTATCGCACAATACTTTCCCGAATCTTGCACACACAGGCACCTTAAGAAAATTAAACAATTAAACAATTTCATAAACAACAATGCTCCACCTTCATTAAAGAATCTATAGTAACTTATCTTGGCTGGATATTTTTTTCTCCATAACATAAGTTTTTTCATGCATGACATGCATGTCAAATAAGCAAGTTTATCAACGTATGCTTTTCTCAGAAGTTATAACAGAACTTCTTTTTATGATATGTGCATCTAGAAAAATTCGCACATAATGGACCTTCTTAATCTCGTGTACTCTAGACATTGAAATTATGTGTCGTCAATCACAAAGGAACTTTCTCCCCATCCATATACCCAAATATTGTTCTTCCACTATCTAGAAGTTTCTCATTCCGACTACTTCTCAAATGCAGCTGGTGTCGGAAAATCATAATTACAAGTACAGAAAAGGAAATATGAGTTTACCATTCATGTACATTATTATACCTTTCACTTCACATGTTTTACTAATTTACCCTAAATTCTTCTAAACTTTAAAAAATATTACTGCTCACAACATTTATGTGCAAACTGCGTTCGTAAATTGCACTTTCACCACACAATTAACATATACATGATTCATTTCAATTCGAACAAAATTATTATTGCACAATCATTTCTTCGATTTTGCACATGTGCCACCTCAAATTAACACAAAATTAAACTCTGTGAAAAAAAAGGAACTACCATGATTAAATAATGTTCATTAAAGCTAATAATAATTTTATGCCACATATAATAATTGAACATGGTTCTAAAAATTTACTTCATTCCCGGCGATACTGTGTGCGATATTTTTAATTCTCTTTCTATCTCCTATTCCTCCACCTTATCAGCCGATAACGGTCACAAACGGTGGAATTGGCCGCTGGCCATGGCGATGCCACCACCAAATCTCTTAACAGAAAACCCCTCCACCAATTGCAAAAGCTTCCTCCAAGCTCTGAACGCTAAACCCTCTCCACTATTCACCTCTTTACCCGACATGCCTAATCTTCACCCTATCACTGAATATAAGGGCAAAATTGCTTTTATCCTCCCACCGGAGGAAGGCGAGATACTGGCGTCGCACTATCAGAATGCATTGGTCGGAAAGTTCAACAGAGGAAAGCCATCAATGGAAACTCTTCAATCCGCTTTCAAGTCTATAGGTTTCAAATCAAAGTTTCAATTGGGATCAATGGATTACCGCCATGTGCTTATCAGATTTCAAGAGAGTGGGGATTATCAGAGATGCTGGATGAAGGGACAGTGGATGATTCAAGGCTCGCTAATGAAAGTCCAGAAATGGTCTCCGGACTTCTCCCCCGTATCAGAATCATCTGTTGTTCCAGCTTGGGTAACAATCCATAAACTCCCTATTCATTTCTATAATACATCTGCTATTATAGGTATGAGTAATCAAATTGGTAGATTCCTTAAAATGGATGCTGCAACTAGTGCACTGACTAGGCCATCGGCAATCAAAGTGTGTGTAGAGATTGACCTTCTGTCTCAGTTGCCATCTACCATTGTGGTTGGAATAGGTAGCAAGGTAGCTGAGTACCCGATTGAATATGATGAACTGCCTTCGTACTGTACTCACTGTAGGATAATGGGTCATAGTCATGCTACTTGTAATTTCCTGCACCCAGAACTGAGAAAAAAGCAGAATTCCACAATAAATGGAAAAAAGGTAAATAAAGCCATAGATCATGTAGAACCTTTTAATGCCTTAGATTCCCAGCCTACACTGGACTTAGAGGTTGCAGAATCCTCTGGTCTAACTGCCAATCAAAAGGATGTAGGGTGTCAGTTACAACAAAGCAAGATAGAACTTCAACTGAAAAATAGCATTGTACAAACCTTCCCAGGTATACATAAGAAAAGAACTGTTTCCTTTTATTCACTGGATGGCATCTCTAAGCCAATCACCACCACCTTTTGGAGAAAGAAAAAACACCAGAATGAGTTAACACCCAGCCAGGACCTCCAAAGAACAGAAAATACTGTTAGGATTTCAAATGCCTTTCAGACCTTAGAAGCTTTAAATGAGGGTGATGATGAGGAGGAAGCAGTAGAAATATTCCATGAAACACTGGAATCTCAAGAAAGAGTAGTACCCCATAAAACAACAGACACAACAGAAATTCATCACATTGAAGAAATCAGCCCACCTGTTAAACACACGGAGCCCCCCATTTCCTTAGTAACAAATACACCTGTCACCCCAGAGGCTGGCAACAATCCACTAAGCATCATAGGTGATGGGCTGACACAAGAGCCGGAGCTGCAATCTCAGTCAGTGATTATTGAGGTAAAGAAGGGAGCTTAAGCTTTAATTGATCAGAGCACAAAGGTAGATCACAGCTCACGGTCACAGGTTAGCGCACTCAAACCAATACCTACCTCACTCTTGGATAAAATTGATAAGAATCAGGAAAAGAAATCAATTAATAGTAAAGCCTCTGCTGTTAAATCAAGAAACCTTAGATCTTCACAGAAAGCAACCACCTCATGTTTTAAATGATTAAATACAACATAATAGGAAACATGCTAGTGTGGAATGTTAGAGGCTACGGAACATCTTTGGATAGAATAAAACCACTTTTGCTGTCTCACAAGATTGCTATTCTCTGTTTGATAGAGCCTTTGCATGAAAAAAAGAAAATATTCACTCTAATGCATGACCTAGGCTTCAAAAATGCTTACCCTGCTGAAAATGCTAAAATATGGATCTTATGGAACCATGCTTTTAATGTTATTAGTTTAAAAGAGTCAAATCAATTTGTGCAGGCAAGAATCATAGATATTCACTCATCTTCCAGTTGGAATTGTTATTTTATATATGCTAGTGTAAATAGACAATCGAGGGAAGCTCTTTGGAATGATTTAGAAAACCCCCCTCCAGAACCTTCTATTTACATTGGAGACTTGAATACTGTGGTCTCAGTAATGAAGTATAAAGGAAGGAAATCCCCACCCACAAGAAGCATGAAAGATTTCAATGCCTTCATTAATAACCTGGACTTGCATGACATCCCCACTGTTGGTAATTCCTTTACATGGTCTAATAACAGATTCAAGAATAAATGTAAAGACCTTCTGTTCCAGAGATTAGATAGGGGATTATGCAACTTGGACTGGTTGGAATTATTTCCAAATAGCTCAATTCAGGTCCTTAATAGACTGACTTCTGATCACTCTCCATTAATGTTGTCCATTCAATCTGCTGAAGAAATGGTACCTAGGCCTTTTAGATTCCAAGAAATGTGGTCTAATAGACAAGACTTTCAAAATCTAGTGGAAAAAAAACTGGAATTTACCGTCCTTCGCAATTGGTATGTGCAGATTAGTGCATAAGCTTAAGAGACTTAAGATTGACATTAAAGCCTGGAACACAAACACTTTTGGAACTGTCAATCAAAACCTGGTTAAAGCTGAAGCAGAGGTCAGTGAGCTAGAAATAAAATTTCAACAGTTAAAAGCAGAGTCTGATTTAGCTGAACTTAACAAGTCCAAAGCCTTACGTCTTAGATCCCAAAAAGAAAAAAACATCTTCCTAAAACAGAAGGCAAGGCTAAATTGGCTAAAACACGGGGATGTAAACACCAGCTATTTTCATCATACCATCAGGGAGAGGAGAGCTAAATCAAAAACCAGTAAAGTCAAAGATGGAAATGGTAACTGGATTTTTGACCCACAGCTGATTAAAGATGAAGGAGCTAGATTTTTTAAGGGACTACTTAATGAGGACGTCCCTCAAAAATCAGGAGCTTACCTGAAATATTTTTTAGCGGAAATTCCTTCTCTGGTTACTGAGCAGCAAAACCAACTCCTGCTAGAATCCTTCAATATCCAGGAACTGAAATTTACAGTTTTTTATCTAAATAAATCAAGTGCTCCGGGATCTGATGGTTTCTCTGGGCATTTCTTCACATCCTTCTGGGAAACTATTAAAGAAGACTTTTTGGAGGCAGCAAATGATTTTTTAAGTGGTGGCCTTATCCCCAAGGCCATCACAAGCACCTGGCTCACTTTAATCCCCAAAAAACTAATTCCAGTCTCTTTCTCAGATTTCAGACCGATCAGTTTGTCAAATTTTGTCAATAAAGTCTTCTCAAGATTGCTCATGGAAAGGATTAAACCATTTATGCATATCCTAATCTCTCCTGAGCAGAGTGCTTTCATTAAAGGCAGGGAAATAACAGACAATATACTTCAAATGCAAGAGATAACAAGGCTTCTGTCTAGAAAATCTAAAGTCCCTAATTTAATAGTGAAACTATATATGCAAAAGGCATTTGATAGAATCTCATGGTCATTCCTGAATTCCATTCTTCTTCACTTTGGCTTTCATGGGAAATTTGTTAAACTCATTATGCATAACATATCTGCTGCAAATTTTTCGGTTTTAATCAATGGAGTTACTACAGGTTTCTTCGCATCCTCTAGGGGTATAAAGCAGGGAGATCCTCTTTCACCTTTCCTTTACAATTTTCTCTCGGAAGCTTTTTCTAGAGGGTTAAAAAAAACTTTTTAGTACAGGGTACCTTCAGAATTTTAGTCTACCTAAGAGTTGTGCTCCAGTTTCACATTTAATGTATGCTGACGACACATCAGTATTTTTGAATACCAGCCCTAGAAACATGAAGAGGTTCAAAAAGTTTCTTAAAGCTTATGAACATACCACAGGCCAAAAGGTCAATTTCTCAAAATCAGAATTATTTGTATCTCATAGCACAAATCCTTCTACAGTTAACTCTGTAAAAAGGATTCTGGGAATGGAAAAAGGAGTTTTCCCATTTAAATATCTGGGAGTGCCTATATTTTTCGGTAGGAATTTGTAGGTACACTACCAGCCATTATTGGAAAGAATGGACAAATCAATCCATAATTGGAAGAACATATGGCTCTCCACTGCAGGTAAAATTGTTCTAATTAATCACTGTCTTCTCTCAATCCCAACTCATATCTTTTCTGTCTTGAGTCCACCAAAAATAGTTTTGACAAAAATGGAGAAAATGGCTTCTAGCTTGTTCTGGGGATATTCTGATAATGCCGGAAAAAAAATGGAGATCTTGGAAAAACATGAGTGTACCTGTAGAAGAGAATGGAATAGGTTTTAGAGATTTAAAGGCCATTGTAGATGCTTTTTTGTGTAAACTATGGTGGAAACTGCAACTCAATTCCATGCAATGGACCTCACTATTATGGTCACTCCCGAAGTCTTACAAAATATCTCATACATGGTCTAGAATCTGTAAAATTACTGATAAAGCAAATAGAAACTCTAGAATAATACATGGTATCAGTGATTGCTCCTTCTGGAACGCTAACTGGATGGGAGAGGGAGCTTTGTATTATAAATGGCCTCAAGATAGAGATATCCCCTTTGTCGACATCTCACTAAGGTCATTTATTCAAAACAAAGCATCAATCCTCCCACAACTGGAGCCATTTTTGGCGACCAATTTGTACTCAATTCTGCAGGAGGCTAAATTGGAATATACTCATGAAGATAGACTCATCTAGATGCCAGGCACAAATGGAATCTTCTCCATCAAATCTGCATATAACATTTTCAGACAGAGAAAGCTGAAGATCCTCCATTTTCAAAAGGTATGGTTACCTTTTATTCCTAAAAAGATGTTTGTGCTTTTATGGAGAGCTCTGAATGGTTTACTTCCTTTTGACAACATTTTAAGAAAGAAAGGGTTCTATTTAGCATCCAAATGTCCTATGTGCCAGACTTACAGTGACTCTTTAGATCATTTTTTCAACTCTTGCCCCTCATCTATTTTTGTCTGGAACTGTGTAAATGAATTTCTAAAGATTCAGCAGAAATCTTTGCCAAATTTGAAGAGCATAGTTGAATTTTACCTTTGTTTTAATGCAGAATCTAATATTCAGTCTAATATCACCATCCCTACCCTTCTTGTAACAATCTGGACTCTTTGGATTAAAAGGAACAATATCCTGTTTGACAACGAACCCTTCTCCAAAGATGCTTGTGTACATGAAAGAAAAGACATGATATACCAAATCTTCTCAGTGAATCACCTGATTGGTAACCTAGACAAGCATAAATATTGGACACAGGCTAACATTATTCCTCACATTACACAAAAGAAAAGGAAAACTTTTAAAGCTGTTACATGGCAGAAACCTCTTATTGGACACAAGATCAATACAGATGCAACATGGATCAGGGGGGGTTTTCTGGTCTAGCAGTGATAGTTAGGAATTGTGAGGGGAAGGTGGTTAAAATGAGGGCAAAATCTTTTCACTCCCCATCACCTTTACATGCAGAATTGATAGCTATCCAATGTGGATATGAACTATGTTCAGAGCTAGTTTTACATCGATGTGAGGTTGAATCCAACTGTTTAATTGCAGTACAGGGTATTCAAAACCCAAACACGTCACCATGGAGGAATTACTCTATTTGCCAATGTCTAAATTTGAAACATCATATCCACCCAATTCGGCATACTCCTAGAGAGACTAATATTGCAGCTGATTTCTTGGCAAAATTTTCTTTAGAAAATAACTTTGATGGTGATTTAGAACTGAGTTTAGCACCTCCTTTTCTTAAGGGACTCCTTCATCTGGATAGATGTGGAATTCCTTGGATTCAAAATGAGTCTCAAGAGCATGCTATATAAGATGTAATAATCGGTTACATGTTTTTTACTGGCTGGACTTATGAACTTATCATAGGATAGATATTGCTGATAGTTTTGTGTTTATTACAGGTTCTATTCTGCTACATCCTTGGTTGGATAGAACCATTGAGACACGGTGTCCTCGAGCCTTGGAGTCCTCGAGCCCTGGAGCACTCGAGACATGGAGCCCTCGAGACATGAAACCCTCGACACATGGAGCCCTCAAGACAAGGAGCCCTCGAGCTCTGGAGTCCGCAAGCTTAAGAGTCCTTGAGCTTTGGAGTCCGCGAGCTTAAGAGTACTCGAGTCATTCCCTCGAGACACGGTGTCCTCGAGACTTGAAGCCCTCGAGTCTAGGAGTTCTCGAGCTTGTCCTCGAGCCATGGACCATGGAGCCTTTGAGTCCTCGAACCCTGGAGCACTCGAGACATGGTGCCCTCGAGACATGGAGCACTCGACACATGGAGCCCTCTAGACATGGAGCCCACGAGACATGGAGCCCTCGAGACATGAAGCTCTCATGCTTTGGAGTCCTCGAGTCTTTGGAGACCTCGAGACACATGGAGTCCTCGAGACATGAAGCCCTTCAGACTTGGAGTCCTCGAACTTAGGAGTTCTCGAGCCATGGCTGGAGCTTTTGAATCATCGAACCCTGGAGCACTCGAGACATGGAGACTTCGAGACATGGAGCACTCGACACATGAAGCCCTCGAGCCTTCGAACTTTCGAAGCTCACAGCTTCCGAGCACTCTAACCTTATAGAACTCGACCACTAGTCCACTAGTCCATTACTACCACTAGATCATTCTTTTGAAGGCAACGAGGTTGCCTTACCGATGTAATATTCCTAACATTATTGTACTTCTTTTGGTGCTTCATAGATTTGGGGAACCTAATAAATATCCCCCACCTTAGGGTGCTTTAAAATTAAAAAAAAAGAACATGGTTCTAAAGTTTCATTCATAAACATATGATTTGAATCTCCTTGCGAAGACTCAATATTGCGATTACAGAATTAATATCTTTGATCTAGTGAAGGGATCCGCAAACCCTCACTATTTCGCTCGAAATTCAGGTGTCTAGCCCTTGGGGTACGCCTAATCTCGACTTGCTCTCCAACTAGCCCTCGGGGTCATATTACAAGGTATATTGATACTTAACTATCCCTCGAGGTCAAGCAACAATGGAAGAAGCTTGCAAGCAACAAGAGTATGAACTCAAAGGTTTATATTTCTTAATGATGATAGTGGTGCTGTAAAATCGTGAATGGCCTCCCCCATTTATAGGATATAATCCGGCCAATACAAATAGAAACTGGAATGACTTATGGCAGCTTTAAGAAGCAAAAACAATATCTACCTAGAATACCTAAAATAAATGACTATATTCTTCAAGATAAATCTTGAATGAATCTTGCCTTATCTAATCTCATTCTAATCATATCATTGACTAAATATTCTAAATTCTAAAATGAAGCATGGCCGAAACATTAATTCTTCCAAGGCCAACATGGCTGAATTAATGGGCCTTATTCTAAAATGAAATAAATTACAAATGATCACATTAACTCATTAAAAATCCCAATGGAAAAAAGAGTATAGTGTTATTTTCTAAAACCCCTAATTAATAAAAATAAATAAAGAAAACCTAATTCGTATCAACATAAGTTTTTTCATGTATGGAACATCAAGTCGGTGCTATCATTATAAATCTACACATTATTTTGCTCAGGTGTTGGGACCAACATGCTATGTAATGTTGAGTGCATCTTGAAAAGCCCTAAAATAATAAACTTTCTCTTGCTTGTGTTCTATAGTTATTTAATCTATGTGTGATCAACCACAAAGGAACTTTCTCCATATTCATATACCCAAATATTGTTCATTCATTCTCTAGTATTTCTCATTTTGACTTCTTCTGAAATATATCTGGGGTAGGAATATTATAAATACAAGTACGGATAATGAAATATGAGATTACAATTCGTATATATATATATATATATTATACATTTTGTATCAGATGTTTTGCTAATTTTCCCTAAATTCTTCTAAAATTGAAAACACTTATTACTCCCAAATCTTATCTGCAAACTGTGTGCGTAAATGGTACTTTCACCATACAATTATTATATGCATGATTCATGTCAATTTGAACAAAAATATTATCGCACTATAGTTTCCTTTATCTTGGACATATGCCACCTTAAATTAACACAACTATAAATATAAATGAAGATAATGAAATATAAGAATACGATTTGTATATATATTATTATACCTTTCGTATCAGATGTTTTGCTAATTTTCCCTAGATTCTTATAAAATTGAAAACATTTATTACTCCCAACTCTTATGTGCAAACTTCGGGCGTAAAATGAACTTTCACCATACATTTTTTATAAGCAAGATTCATGTCAATTTGAGCAAAAATATTATTGCACGATAGTTTCCCTGATCTTGGACATATGCCACCTTAAACTAACACAATATTATACACTGTGAGAAAAAAAAGAGGAAGTACAATGATTGAATATTTTTCACTGAAGCTAATAATAATTTAAAACCGCATATAATAACGGATCATTGTTCTAATGTTTCATTCATAAATAGAAGTTTTTTCCTGTATGGAACTTCAAATTGGCAAATTGATCATCGTAAATGTACACATTATTTTGCTCGGGAGTTGAACCAACACTCTTTGTAATGTTGAGTGCATCTTGAAAATTCCTTAAATAATAAACTTTCTCGAGCTTGTGTTCTCTAGTTATTTAATCTGTGTGTCATCAATCACAAAAGAACGTTCTCCCCATTCATAAACCTAAATATTGTTCTTCCATTCTCTAGAAGTTTCTCATTCTGACTTCTTCTAAAATGCATCTGGTGTCGAAATGTCATAATTACATATAATGAAACATGAGATTACCATTCGTATATATTATTATACCTTTCGTATATAATGTTTTTTAATTTACCCTAAATTCCTCCAAAAAATAAAAATATTTATTACTCCCAACTCTATTGTGCAAATTACATGAGTAATTTGCACTTTTACAAAACAATTAATCTATTCACGATTCAGTAAAATTTGAACAAAAATTATATCGCACAATAGTTTCCACCTTAAATCAACACAAAATGAAACACTATGAGAAAAAGATTATAAAGTAAATTAAATAATTTTTATTGTAGCTTAAAGTAATTTTAAACCACATATATTAACGGATCATAATTTGGAAGTTTCTTTTATGAACATAAGTTTTTTCGTGTATTAAATGTCAAATAGGCTAATTGATCATGGTAACACTACACTTTATTTTACCTGGCAGTTAGAACTAACACTCTTTGTAATGTTGAGCGCATCTAGAAAAGTCCTCCCATAATAGACCTTCTCAGGCTTGTGTGCTCTGGTTATTTAACTTGTGGCTTTAAAGATCCAACATAATCATCTACAAAACCATGCAATATGATGACTTCATTCACCAATCTATTATAAGGGCTTCCTAAAGTATATACTTCACCTATGATCAATTCTGATCAACTTTTGTTGTTATGAACTAAATTGTTTCAGAGAATATTATCCAAAATATCCAAGCACTTTATTTTCCAAAAATCATAATTACAAGTGTTTGAACATGAAATATGGATTTCAATAGCACAAAAGTTGCAGAAGGTGAAATCAATCTGTTTAATGATACTCCTCAGTCCCTTTTCAAACCGCAATTTAACTATTCACTTAGTCAAATTTTCTTAACTTTGACCATTAAATTGATTTAGTGTAAACGTATAAATACTAGTGAGTGATACCTTTTTAGATTCTCTATAACATATATTTTCATTATATCAATTTTTATGAAGTTTTAATTATGCTTAATAAAAGATATTAAGGATCAAACATTTTTTGAGTCAATTAGTGAAAGTCAAAGTGTGCAGATTAAAATGGGATAGAGGGAGTATCCTTGTTGACACATAAAGTTGAAATACCTGAATCAACTCTTCGGCAACTTCATTAACTTACCTTCCACGTGGAAACCCATTCACTGTGTTGGATTTCAGAATAGGGGTGGTCGTGCCGGAGAGATAAACATTTTTATTTAGAAATTGGAAATTGTTCTGGAATTAAATATGCCTTGCATTTGATAAAATTAAGTGCCTTATGTTTATCAATCCAGGATTCTGAAACTTAGTGTTTGATTTTAATCAGTTTTTGGTTGTCAAATTTATTGTCCTAAGACTTTGATTACTTTATCATTAATTTTTTGTTCAATGTGCTATTTTGTTATCCTTCTGTGGAATGGATGTGTGTTCTATATGCAATGGCTATTATGTATTCAACAGAGAGAGAAATGGTGGTTGTGGCTTGAGGTATCTATGGTGGATCTTTGCATTGAGGGCTAGAACATTGAAGAAGAAGATGGTACATGGTTAGTTTTTAGAACATATTTTGGTACGAGGATCATTTTTGAAAAATACAAATAGTCAAATAGTAAAGTGAAATTAAAGTTAAATATTATTTGTTGAAGTTAAATTCAGAAGTATTGCGCAACCCATGAACATAGGGTTTCAGCAGAATTACCACATATGAACCATTTTTGCATACATTATTAAAGAAAATATGGAAACCACGATTTGATTCATTCAAAAGATTATACATTAATTTTATTTTGAAAGTGGATCAAGCATGTGCATTATGATATAATTGGTATAAACTGTTTGATTAATTTACCATAATTCTTCTAACAATGGAAACATTTTTCACTCACAACTCTAATGTGACACATGAGAAAAATGCAACACATAAAAATACCTAATTATGCAGAATTCGTGTCCATTTAATGAAACATATGATCGCACAATACTTTCCCGGATCTTGCACACTCAAGCACCTTAAGAAAATTAAACAATGAAACAATTTCATAAACAACAATGAGTCTACCTTTATTAAAGAATTTTTTAGTATGGATCATAACAATATTAAAGAATGTATAGTAACTTATCTTGGTTGGATATTTTTTCTCCATAACATAAGATTTTCATGAATGGCATGCACATCAAATAAGCAAGATTATTATCGCATATTTTTCTCAGGAGTCAAAACAAAACTACTTGTTATGATATGTGCATCTAGAAAAATCCTCACATAATGGACTTTCTTAATCTCGTGTGCACTAGACTTCGAAATTCTGCGTCGTCAATCATGAAGGAACCTTCTCCCATCCATATGCCCAAATATTGTTCTTCCACTATCTAGAAGTTTCTCGTTCCGACTACTTCTCAAATGTAGCAGGTGTTGGATTCATAATTACAAGTATAGAAAATAAAATATGAGTTTACCATTCGTGTACATTATTATGCCTTTTGTTTGACATGTTTTACTAATTTACCCTAAATTCTTCTAAAATTGTAAAATATTTATTACTCCCAACTCTTATGTCCAAACTGCGTGCATAAATCGCACTTTTACCACACAATTAATATATACCAGATTCATTTCAATTCGAACAAAATATATTATCACACAATAGTTTCTCTCATCTTGCACATATGCCACCTTAAATTAACGCATAGTTAAACGCTGTGAGAAAAAAAAGGAACTAGTATGATTAAATAATGTTCATTGAAGCTAATAATAATTTTAAATGGCATATAATAATTGATCATGGTTCTAAAGTTTCATTCATAAACATAAGTTTTTTCATGTATAGAACGTCAAGTCGGTGAATTGATCATCATAACTCTACACATTACTTTGCTCGGGGGTTGGAACCAACACGCTATGCAATGTTGAGTGCATCTTGAAAAGCCCTCAAATAATAAACTTGCGCTTGCTTGTGTTATATAGTTATTTAATATATGTGTGATCAATCACAAAAGAACTTCCCCCTATTCATATACCCATTTATTGTTCTTCCATTCTCTAGAAGTTTCTCATTCTGACTTCTTCTAAAATAAATCTAGTGTCCGAATATCATGCATAAATACATGTACGGATAATGAAATATGAGATTACAATTCGTATATATATTATTATACCTTTTGTATCAAATATTTTGCTAATTTTCCCTAAATTCTTCTAAAATTGAAAACATTTATTACTCCCAACTCTTATGTGCAAAATGCATGTGTAAATTGCATTTTCACCATTCAATTATAATATGCATGATTCATGTCAATTTAAAAAATATATATTATCCCACGATAGTTTCTCAAATCTTGGACATACGCCACCTTAAATTAACATAAAATTATAAATATAAGTGCAGATAATGAAATATAAGATTATGATTCGTATATATATTATTATACCTTTCGTATCGGATGTTTTGCTAATGTTCCCCAAATTCTTCTAAAACTGAAAACGTTTTTCTCTCCCAACTCGTATGTGCAAACTATGTGCGTAAATTGAACTTTCACCATACAATTATTATATGCATGATTCATGTCAATTTGAATAAAAATATTACCGCACGATAGTTTCCCTTATCTTGGACATATGCCACCTTAAATTAAGACAAAACTATTTGCTGTGAGAAAAAAAAGGGAAGTACAATGATCAAATAATTTTCATTAAAGCTAATAATAATTTTAAACCGCATAAAATAACAGATCACGGTTCTAAAGTTTCATCCATAAACAAAAGTTTTTCGTGTATGAAACGTCAAATTGGCTAATTGATCATCACACATTATTTTTCTCGGGAGTTGGACCAACACGCTATGTAATGTTTAGTGCATCTTGAAAAGTCCTTGAATAACAAACTTTCTCGGGCTTGTATTCTCTAGTTATTTAATCTCTGTGTGGTGAATCACAAAAGAACGTTCTCCCCATTCATATACCTAAATATTGTTCTTACATTCTCTAGAAGTTTCTTATTCTGACTTCTTCCGAAATGCATCTGGTGTCGGAATGTCAAAATTATAAGTACGGATAATGAAATATGAGATTACATTCATATATTTTATTTTATCTCTCGTATCAAATATTTTTCTAATTTACCCTAAATTCTTCCAAAAATAAAAATATTTATGACTCTCAATTCTAATGTGAAAATTACGTGAGTAATTTGCACTTTTACAAAACAATTAATCTATGCACGATTCATGTAAATTTGAAGAAAAAAATTATATCATACGATTGTTTCCCTGACTTTGCACATATGCCACCTTAAATCAATACAAAATGAAACACGCTATGTACTTGATACGAATATCAAATATTTTGATGATTCTCTAAATGCTTTTATTGATTGACTTTATGATGAAGAATTGAAGAAGGAGCCATTATCGACATCTTGGATTTGTTGTTCAAGACTGTCGAAGAACTGAAGACAGCATGAAGAACACTATACTCTTTTTTCCCATTGGATTTTTAATGAGGTATTGTGATCATTTTAAAATATTGTAAAATTATTTCATTTTAGATTTTAGAGTGTAGAGCTCGACCATGTGGGCTTTGATGAGCTGATTTTAGAACCAGTCTATTAGGGTTTCAAAAATATGGAGTTTTATTCTGATTAGAATTAGTTTTGGTAAGATTAGATAAGGAAATATTCATCCAAGGTGTGTCTTGGAAGGTATTCGGCCATGTGTGTCCATGATTTGGTCGTGTGTGTCTATTTTAGGAATTTTAGTTGGATATGGTTTTAGTTTCTTAAAGTTGTCATAAGTTGATTCAGTTTCCAGTTGTGATTAGGGTTTTGGGGGCCGAATACCCATGGCGAGATCTAGGGGGGCTTGTCCACGAATTTAATCACCACTTCTATCAATCAAATATACAAACCTTTGAGTTCATACTATGTTGCTTGCAAGCTATTTCTATTGTTGCTTGATCTCGTGAGCTAGTTAAGTACCAATAACCTTGTGATTTGATATCTCGGGCTAGTTAGAGAGCAAGTCGAGATTGAGAGCATCCTGAGGGCTAGTGATGTGTGTTATATTGTGTTCATATTTTGTGGGATTGTTATGATTTTATTAAGATATAATTTGCACTTTAAGGTGTTTTTGGTGCAGGAATTCACTGATTACGGAGAATTGAGAGGGAGCTATACATTGTACTCTTTTTCCCTTAATCAAAGGTTTTTTCCCACTGGGTTTTCCAGGTTAAGGTTTTTAATGAGGCGATGTGCTCCAATGGAAAACGTTCTTATTTTATAAGACATTTTTCCAGGGATGAAGGAAGAGAGGCAAAAGCAGAATTGCTGAAGTTATGGGATAAAAAGTGAATTATTGAAGAGATGTGGATTTGAAGAAAATAAAGATATTCACTTCCCATATTGATAAAGATTGTATTATCTCCTTCCATTTGAAATTTATTAATTTTAGAATTAGTTAATTAGAGTTAGAATAGATTTTGATTTATTTTCGGAAGAAGAATCCGAATTGAGTATTGTTTTGGTTTTTAGCCGAGCAAAGGTATATAAATACCAAAAGGCTTTTCGGCATAAGAAGACATTATTTACGCAGTAGTTAGGTTTTAGTTTTAGAGTGAATTATATATATTAGTCATTTCGATTTCTAAGGCTACAGAGGAAGTTCAGTTTTATTTCGGAAGCTTAATTTTCTTGGTTTCATCAGCAATTTGGTGCGCAACAATTTCTTGGTTCTTGGTGCATGCATGCGAGCAGATCAAATTCTATGGTTTGGTCTGTCCTTTAATTAGTTAGTATTTTATTAGATTAATTATGTATTGTTTTTATATTATTTGTTTGTTTAGTTTAATCATCATGAGTAGCTAATTTATATATTGGCATGTAATAGCAAGCATTAGTTTATGAATCGTGAGGCCTAATTGTTTTATAATTGATTCTTATGTGTTCTTGATTGTTCTTGGGTTATTTTATTCTTGATAGATTTAAGCCTGATCAACTTGAATATTATTGGGATAGTGCTATATAATTCCACCAATACGTAATCGTTGGAAAGGGTTAGTAAGTAGCGAGTTCTTGTGAAAAACAGCTAACTAGCTAAGACTGTAATAGCAAGATGGGGAACAATTAAGTGTGCGTTACTATTTGCTTTTACTTTGGTAATTGCTATATCGGGTTCTTTTCATTCTTAATGCTATCGAGGTGTGTATATAGTTCAGCGAATACTTTCCGGGGCCATTTTGGTAAGAGAAACAATTAATTAATTATAATTGGTTAATTGTCGATCAAATACGAAAGAATTGGGGAGATTAAGCGTACCTACTTTCCTATAACTGATAGATGCATATGAATTGATTTATCTTTGCGCCTATGATTGATGTTTAACTAATGTGAGTTATTCCAAGCTGATTATATTATTCATAAAATTTATAGATTTTTATATCTGTTAACTGCATTATTATTTTATATTAGTTAGTTGCATTATTAGTTGTTAGATAAATCTGAAAATTAAGGCGTGGTGGCTACACCAAAAGTGTTCTATATTGGTATGAATTTTATTATAGTTTTTGCTCCGTTCCTCGTGGGATCGACTCTGCTTACTACTGTACTAATCTCATCCATAGAGTTTGCAGATTATTTTGGTGAGTGAAACGACGTTCACCAAATTGGCGCTGCTGCCGAGGAACGGTAAGTCAATTTCTATAATTTTTTTCCTACTAATCTATGTGTTGCTGTGCTTGGTTTATGAGCAGATCATCCAGGCCGAATTTAATATTCGACCCGGAAGTTGAGAAGACAGCCAAGCAGAACAGAAAGCGAACAAAGGTGCGAAAATAAATTTCTACCGAGACCCTTCGGTTTGGCCAAACCGAACCCGTCGCAATTTCAGCAGCTACCTCTGATTCGGGAACTAAAATCAAGATGTACGGAGGTGACCAAAATCGGAATCCTGGGCAGAACCCAAACAATCCATACATGTGGGAACTCACTGGTCATAGTGAAGATGATCCCCCCACTCCTATTCAGTTACCAGAGACCGAAAATCCTATTGAAATCAAGCTGGCGTTCCTGAACATACTCCCCAAGTTCCACGGGAGAAGCACTGAAGAACCTTACAATTTTTTGAGCGAATTTATCAAGATTTGTAAGGTTCAGAAGAGGCCATCTACCGTGACGGATGATCAATTCAAATTGGTGGCATTCCTATTCAGTTTGACAGGAGCAGCAAATCAGTGGTTTTCGAGCTTGCCCCCAACTCCATTGTGACATGGGCAGAATAGAAGATATTGTTCTTAGAGTACTACTTTCCAGCCACAAGAACATATGCCTTGAACAAGGAGATCACAAGCATCAAGCAATAATATGATGAACCATTGAGTATGTATTGGCTGAGGTTCAGAAAGTTGGTAGACAGTTGCCCTAATCACCGAATGACGGAAGGCCAGTTGCTTCAATGCTTCTATCAAGGGATAACATCCAGCAACAAGGACTTGGTGAACTCTTCCAGTAGTGGTGGATTTTCTCACCTTCGAGTGAATGAAGCTACAGAGATCATTAAGAGGTTGGTGGACTCTAAGAAGGAGTATGATCAGCAGGAAGTACAAATCTTGAAGAAGGTGACACAAACATCCACTCCTGAGAAAGATGAAATCAAGGAAAGGATGGAAAGAATGGAGAAAATGCTATCCAAGGTTGTTGACAAGGTTGCGTCTGTACAAGAAGGGCCTTGCGATACGTGTGGAGCAGTGAACCATACGACATTGCAATGCATTCTTACCATGGGAGAGATACCTGTCCAAGCAAATGCTATGGGAAATTTCAATAAGAGGCAGCAAAAAGGTGGACCATATCCCCAAAATTTCAATCCAAGGTATAGGGATCACCCTAACTTCCAGTGGAGAGAACAAGGTCCCCCTCCACACCAGCCTCAGCATTACCAACGACCCTATGTTCCACCAATGCAACGAGAAGCTCCAGTTTTTCCTCAACCCCATCAAGGTGGTCAAGAGAAATCTTTGAATGATAAGTTGGACATAATGATGGACATGATGTAAAAGCAACACCAAAGGTTTGAGAAGATTGAAACAACTTTAGAGGAGCATACGCGACAAATCACCCATTTATCGAATTCCATGAATGAACTCAGAATGAAACAACCAGGGTTACCTTCTCGGGTCCAATTGAACCCTCATGAGATGGTAAATCAGGTCATACTCAGAAGTGGAAAGATAGTTGGTGCATTACCATTGAAATCCGCAAGCAAAGAAGCGAAGGAGTTCACTGACGGAGGGTCCAGTTTGGCCAAACTGAACCCTGCAGCAGAAATTCAGAATCAAGTAACGGAGGAACAGGACAATGAAACCACCACAAACTCTGATATTCCCAAGCCTACTGAGACCCGAGATAAAGGTAAATCCAAGGTACCAGCTAAGGTAAGTAAGAGGTTGAGTTTACATGATCCTTCACTTAAATATTTGCCTCCTTTCCCTCGTAGATTAGAAAAGAAAAAGGAAGAGCCTATGGATTTTGTATCAAGTTTTGGAAAATGGAGATTAATCTTCCGTTCTTGCAGGCAATAAAGTTACCACCAGTAAGCAAGTTCTTGAAAGATTTTATTGCAGGAAAGCCAAAGGATTTGAGCAAGATCATGATGAGTGAATCTGTGTCAGCTGTGATCCAAAAGAAAATGCCTCAAAAGTGCAAGGACCTAGGTATGTTTTCCTTACCTTGTTATATAGGAGATAAGAAGATCAATGCTGCCATGTGTGATTTAGGAGCTTCAATTAATGTCATGCCATTATCTGTGTATCAAACTTTGAATGGAGCTGAAATGGTAGACACTAGAGTGGTAATTCAATTGGCAGATAAATCTTGTGTATGTCCTGAAGGGTTGTTGGAAAATGTTCTTGTGCAAGTCAATAACTTTGTGTACCCAGCAAATTTTTATGTAGTAAAAATGAATCATGCCAATGATAAGGGAACACAAGGGGTATTATTGGGTCGTCCATTCTTGAAGACAGCAAACACCATTATTAATGTTGGTGATGGAACTATTTCTCTTGATTATTTTGGTGATAAGTACACACTCGACATTGATAAACCCATGCAGAAATCTATAGATGTTGAGAATGTGAATGCAATTGATCATACTAACCCTTTTGTCCAAGATTCTCTTGAGATTAAAGTTTTGCAGGATAAGATGGGAATTCAAATTCCTACAAGTCCAGAAGAGGAAAATGTTCAAGTCTCAAGTGATAAGGAAATCCGTAAATTGGTGTGTTCAATGCACTCTCAGAAAATTGTGCCCAGAACTGAAATAAATCAAGGAATGCCCAACTTGACTCAGTCCGAACCGGATATTTTGAAAATTTATGAAGTGCATACAGGGTCCGGTTTATCCAAACGGAACCCATCCGCCAGACTTGTTCCATTAGAGGTGAAAACCTCAAATTTGGAGTTAAAGGAGTTACCACCCAATCTGAAGCATGATTATCAAGAAGATGATGATACTATTCCAATGAGTATGGAGTCGCTCAAGTGTGAGGAAGAACCAAAGTTCCAACTCCAAGAATTGAGAGTTCTAAGATTGAAAGGGTTTGATCAAGCTATGCGGTACAAGGAGCGCAATAAGTTGTGGCATGACAGAGATTTGAAGCCTAAGAAATTTGTGGTTGGGTAGATAATTCTTATATCTGAGTCAAACTTTCGACATATGTCATGGAAATTCAAGTCTAAATGGACTAGACCATTCGAAGTGGCTTATGTTTGGCCTGATGGGATGGTAGAGATTATAAGCATGGACGCAAAAAGGGCATTCCTCATCGATAGTCATCACCTTATGTCGTACTATGATACTTCTCAGGTGGCATTAATGGAAGAAATTTCATTGTGCCCAACAAATATTCATTAAAGACATCCAAAAGTCTAGCCAAAGACTATAAACAAAAGCGCTAGTTGGGAGGCAACCCAATTTTCTTTTTCTTTGTTTTTCTTTTCAGTTTTTAAATTTATTATTATTATTATTATTATTTTAGGAATTTCAATGTCTCATCTGATCTCAATTCTTGATCTACAGAGTTGAAGTACTTGAATTTGCACCATGGAGAATTCACACATTTGGAAGGCTGGACTCGCAGGGTTCCGTTTGGCCAAACGGGAGGCCAGTGGCAGAACCTGATTATGATCAAACGCTCTCCTCTTGATCAGGAAATTTCTCCGAAACCCACCACTATAAGTTCCCTCTTCCTTTGTCATTTTTTTTATGATGTTGACTATGTGTTAAACCTTTTCTCATAAGAGCTTTGCATTATTTTCTTGAGGGCAAGCAAAGTTTAAGTGTGAGAAGGTTTCTTGTGTGTTTTGTTTTGTATTTAAAAAAAATATTTCAGTTTTTTTTACAGTCAAACATGTGTTTTTTGTGTTGTTTGAGTCGATAATTTGACATGAGAAAATTCTAGTGGCTCTTGATAAAAGTACCCTGCCGGTTGTAAACTTCATTGTAACAAACTTGGTAAATCTAACATGCCTTGAAGTTGTTGAATGAGATTTTCTATGATTTGTGAAATTTGATTGGTATGATTTTTGGGATGACAAAAAATGATGAGTTCAATTGAATATTTTAGCCTACTAAAATGAGGTTTGAGCTAGAGTAGAGCACTCTCTACATCAATCTTTGTTCTGAGAGATCACATTGTTATAATTGGAGTTGTTATGTGTGAAAGTGATGCAAGGCACTAGGATGAACCACACAGTTTAAATTGCCTATCAATTACATTAACCCCTAGTGAAACACTTTGAAGCTTTGACTATGTTCTTTGATATGAGTTACTATATATTTAGCAAAAGCCTTGTTTTATCCTTTCTCTTGGCCCTATTATGCATGTTCTTGGAGTTAATGTTGATGAATTCATCCATTGTGTTCTCTTGTGTTGATGACATTACTGAGTATGTGTCCAGTTTGCCCAGACTGAACGGTTTCGAAAATTAAAGGATAAATTTTATTATAAACAGTGACACTGGGGTTCCGTTTGGACAAACTGGAGGGGCGTAACTGTGGAAAAAATCTTATTTTTATGTTGCGATTTTCTCTCAAAAGTACTGGTTTTGGACTGTAGTGGAGAAGAGTGGTGCTGGAAAAAAGAAAAAAATGAAAAAGAAAAAAAATAAAATAGCACCTACTTTTGATGTGAGATTACTTGGCTTTCTCATAATAGCCATGAGATGAAGATTGTTGGTGAATGTCTATTGTACGTGGATGATGGTTGAAGGAAAAAAACATGCATAATATTTTGATCGATATTGTTTGAGCTTAGAACCCTTAGGATCTCACCAATCTGAATGGTCCCTAGTCCCGTTACAACCCTTGAGAAAGACCTTCCTGATTTGCATATTAACTTCTCTATGTTATAACTTGTGAATTATTTGAGTGATTGTCCTTCATATATTGAGAGTGATTGAGTGAAGCCGTGAGAAAATATTCATTGCTTGTCCGATTTTGACTGAATTGATGATTAGATTTCCTGATCTTGAACATTTTCATTCCAATTACTATAAGGGTTGATGATTTCCATGTGCGTTAACGTGATCCTTTACTCCTTGGCAGGGGAAAATTTATCGTTATAAGAGTAGAATCTAGAGTTTTTAAATGTTGAATTTTTATCTGTTTAGTTGTGTGATTTGTATTTCTATCTTACTTTTTCTTTTTATTAGGTCATTTTAGATAGAGTCATATGAGGGAATTATAACTTATGAACATTGTGGATTGTTGATTGATCTTATATGCTTCACTTCATACTTGAGAACAAGCATGATTCAAGTGTGAGGATATTTGATGTGTGTTATATTGTGTTCATATTTTGTGGGATCATTATGATTTTATTAAGATATAATTTGCACTTTAAGGTGTTTTTGGTGCAGGGATTCATTGATTGCGGAGAATTGAGAGGGAGCTATACATTGTACTCTTTTTCCCTTAATCAACGGTTTTTTCCCGCTGGGTTTTCCAGGTTAAGGTTTTTAATGAGGCGATGTGCTCCAATTGAAAATGTTCTTATTTTATAAGACATTTTTCGAAGGATGAAGGAAGAGAGTCACAAGCGGAATTGCTGAAGTTATGGGATAAAAAGTGAATTATTGAAGAGATGTGGATTTGAAGAAAATAAAGATATTCACTTCCCATATTGATAAAGATTGTATTATCTCCTTCCATTTGAAATTTCTTAATTTTAGAATTAGTTAATTAGAGTTAGAATAGATTTTGATTTATTATCAGAAGAAGAATCCGAATTGAGTATTGTTTTGGTTTTTAGCCGAGCAAAGGTATATAAATACCAAAAGGCTTTGCGGCATGAGAAGACATTATTTACGCAGTAGTTAGGTTTTAGTTTCAAAGTGAATTATATACATTATTCAGTTTGGTTTCTAAGGCTACGGAGGAAGTTCAGTTTTATTTCGGAAGCTTAATTTTCTTGGTTTCATCAGCAATTTGGTGCGCAACAATTTCTTGGTTTTTGGTTCTTGGTGCATGAATGCGAGCAGATCAAATTCTATGGTTTGGTCTGTCCTTTAATTAGTTAGTATTTTATTAGATTAATTATGTATTGTTTTTATATTATTTGTTTGTTTAGTTTAATCATCATGAGTAGCTAATTTATATATCGGCATGTAATAGCAAGCATTAGTTTATGAATCGTGAGGCCTAATTGTTTTATAATTGATTCTTATGTGTTCTTGATTGTTCTTGGGTTATTTTATTCTTGATAGATTTAAGCCTGATCAACTTGAATATTATTGGGATAGTGCTATATAATTCCACCAATACGTAATCGTTGGAAAGGGTTAGTAAGTAGCGAGTTCTTGTGAAAAATAGGTAACTAGCTAAGACTGTAATAGCAAGATGGGGAACAATTAAGTGTGCGTTACTATTTGCTTTTACTTTGGTAATTGCTTTATCGGGTTCTTTTCATTCTTAATGCTATCGAGGCGTGTATCTGGTTCAGCGAATACTTTTCGGGACCATCTTGGTAAGAGAAACAGTTAATTAATTATAATTGGTTAATTGTCGATAAAATACGAAAGAATTAGGGAGGTTAAGCGTACCTACTTTCCTATAACTTATATATGCATATGAATTGATTTATCTTTGCGCCTATGATCGATGTTTAACTAATGTGAGTTATTATTCCAAGCCGATTATATTATTCATATAATTTATAGATTTTTATATCTGTTAACTACATTATTATTTTATATTAGTTAGTTGCATTATTAGTTGTTAAATAAATCTAAAAATTAAGGCGTGGTGGCTACACCAAAAGTGTTCTATATTAGTAGGAATTTTATTATAGTTTTTGCTCCGTTCCTCGTGGGATCGACTCTACTTACTACTGTACTAATCTCATCTATAGAGTTTGCAGATTATTTTGGTGAGTGAAACGACATTCACCAGCTAGGTTCTTGAATTTTGTGCAATCCAGTGAGGGTTTGCAGATCCCTTCATACGGTCAAAGATTTTAATTCCACAATCCAGAGTTTCGCAAGGAGATTCATATCAATTGGTATCAAAGTAAAGCGAAAGAACCGGTGGCCAAAAATTTCTTTTTTTGGAAAAGTAATAACTTTGTTAACCTCCTAAAACTTTGAGCTCGACTTTTTTTACTAACACTAATCCCCTCTATCTATCTCAACCATTAACTTTGCACATTCTATTTTTTAGTTTAGATTTCAGCCATGCTATATACACAATAGTCTCCAAAATTTTGGTTACCAATTTGCTACAGCTCCCTTTAGCCAAATACCTTCTCGTTTTTCCATCTTCATGCCCAGTAGATTGTCTCCGCAATAGCAATTTTAAGTAACTTTGCCTTAGCTCCGTTCCCTTTGCTATTAGCTAGAATCCAGCTCAACTCCCCAGTCCATCCAACTGGTTCCCTAGTTCTCTGTAGCCACTGCAACACACACTATCAAACCTTCTTTGTATGCAGGCATTCAAAAAATAGATGTTGCACCGACTCCGCCCCTTCGTAGAAAGAGCATTTTCTATCCACGGGTACCCCAAATTTATGAAGTGTATCTTTCATTTCCAGTCGTTTGTAACAACACATCCACAACGTAAACTTTGCTCTATGCCTCGCATGATTCTAATAGAACAACTTACACCGGGTTTTTAAAGGTTTCATCTTCCTCAAACTGTTGTAAATTCTCCTAGTGCAGAATTTTGAACAATTTACCTGCGATTTCCAAACCTCCAATCCTTAGACTAAAACCAAAAATTTCAACATGGGCTTCAAGAATTTCAACAGGGGTTTCGAGTTTTAAATTTTTTTATTTTCAAAATTTTAGGTTTATAAACTGTTTTGTGTCATATTTTAACTGTGGTTGTTTGATCTCTCTTATCAGGAGGATTGAATCTTGATTCGAAGAACGTCAAAGGGTCTGAGAGTTAGAATACTTCGGTATTAATTTCCGCCTTCACCTTCATCAATCGAGTCAGGAGGACGCCGAATGGTCTGGGCGTTAATAAGTATTATCCACCTTCACCTCCTGGTCAATTTTGTAGTTTTTAGGTAGCTTATACAGTTTATGTGCTTGTGATATTTTGCATCCCTTCTTCTGAAAATTATTGCATGCTCATAACCCTATTTGTTTTCTTTATCGTTCTTTGATTCTGTGATCTTCAATTTTTCATTGAATTTTAATTACACCTTATTCCAAAAAAAGATCTTTTGTGCCATTCTCTAGATATAGTTTTATATTCTTGATCCTTACGATCTTAAATACCTCAAAGTTCATTTGAATCAAGGGGAAGTTATCACAGTTTTCGCATTCCAAGTTTTATATAGGTGAATTTGTTCCAATTTTTTTCCAAAAAACAAAAAAAAAAGTAGCATATTTTGGGGTTTCAAATCAAGATCCAGGGTTTAAAATTGGAAGTTTGGGGTAGATTTTTCATTTTTGAAAGTTTGGGGGCAGATATGCAATTTCCAGTTTTTTGGGAATTGTGCTTGAAAATTTGCTTGGGGAATAAGATTCTGATTGTGAGTGTTTTATAGTGTGGGAAAATTGAATTTTTGGCTAGAAAAGTAAGAAAGAAAAAGGAAATCCGATCTAAAAAAGAAAAAAAAAAGTTAAAATCCTAATAAGAAGAGGAAAAAAGAAATAAAATGCCAATTGAGAGTAGATTTGATATAAATTTTCGACTAGGGGGGCAGGTAAGTCATTAAAATCCTTTACCTCAAGGGATTTGGGTTTGAGTTCTTAATCCAAATTAATTTCGGAAAAGTTACTTGAATTGTTGGAACTTATTCGTCAGCTATAAAACATTCTTGTTTTGATCATAACTTCTTCATCACAGCTCTAATTCATACTGGTCTAATTGATATTTGCTCCTTATTCTCTGTAGAATTTGGAATTCCATATCATATAGCCCAATTTTGAGTTTATATATTTTTAAATTTTGAAATAATTTCTGCAGTACTCATCTCCATATTTTGCTTTGAATTCCGGTGAATTGATCAATTGCCCTTGAATTAGTCTTCGCCTTATGATTTGTGAGTGTTATACACTTGAGTGACCCTAATAAAAAAAGGGATGGGGAGAACATTTATTACTAATCAGTTGTTTCTTCTTAGCAGGGATGGAGGACGATCTGTTCATTCCACCATTTGTTGGCAGTCTCACAAATAAACCAAAAATGAATTTCATGAATGTCATAAATGCAATAATGAGTGAGGTTCATAGATTTTGTAGGAAGGTAGATGAGTTATCAAATCCAATAACACCTCATTCTGCATGACAAGTTGAATCTGCTTGTGACATCAAAAGTTTGAGGTATGATATTCCTAGATTTGATGGTTGACACAATCCTGCAAAATACTTGGATTGGGAAAGGTAGATCGAGAACTTATTTGATCTTTAAAACTACCTTGAGAAAGAGAATATCAAGGTCGCAAAGTATTTTTTCACCCATTATGCCACTAAATGGTGGGAGAATTTTAAAGAATCACGAAAGGTTACTGGTAAAAGATATATCTCCGTCTGGGAGAGATTGAAGACTATGCTTCGATTATACCATGTTCCACGAACATATTTGATGGAACAACATTCATATATTAGCAATATGAAGCAAAGAAACTGCAGTGTAGATGAATACTGGCAAGATCTTGGATTAGCCATGAGAAGAGTTGGCATGAGGGAAGATGATGCCTATATAAAGAATTGGTTTATTGAAGTTTTACGAGAACATCTGCAAATACTTGTTAAACTTGAGCATCATGTTTCTATGCAATATTTTCTTATTAATGCTAGGTGGGTTGAGTGGATGACGCCTAGAAAGCAACAGTGTAATTTTGGCTACGACAGTCAAAAACAAGTCTCTGATTATAGAAGCTCAAATTCGACCAGGGGTGGTAGCAATTTGAACATGGGTGGCAAAGGAAACCCTAATTCGACCAAAACTTACTCAAATCCACCATTTGAACCCACTGATTGAAGAATGATTACAACCAATCAATCTCCTAGCCAAAATATAAGTAAATCAATTTCTACTTCGTCAAATACAGTTTCTTCTAACACCCCTACGTGTTTTCATTGTAATGAATGAGGACATGTTCGCGATAACTATCCCCATGAACAAATTATTACATAAATGGAGGAGGAAGAAGAAAATGATATGCATGCACGGTATAACATCGAAGAAGAACATGTAGATGATGAAATCATCATTGATGATAAAGGTGGGCAAGGTCCTGAAACACAAGAAGTTTTTGAGGCTTGAATGGATATGAAAAATGACAAAGAGCAATTTTTGGCTGAGGCTTATTCCACAGAAGTTTTCGAAATCATTCCCCCACAAGGAGCAAGTAATTTCGACCAAATAGAGTCAGTTCCGCCAAAAAGATAGAAAATTTTGTCATACACAAGTTCCAGGTCGGTCATAAGCCAAGTAAGACAGGTAAGTTGTAAAATGAATCTAAAAATTCGCATAAAGTCTTGTCTTCTTATCTTAGTCCTTTACTTTCTATTTATATGATGGGCATGAACAATCTACTAACTCTGGTAAATCATTTATGCTTCAATAAGAGATGTAAATCGATCTTTGACTGATAAATTTTCTGGTTTTATATTGTCCTTTAAATAAAATTACTATGCAAAATAAGATATTCCTGCAAATTTGCTTTCCCGGTTTGTTGAGTTGTTACAGGAATTGATGCTGCTTTAAATGCTTTGATTGATCAACTTTAGGATGAATAATTGAATAAGGAGTTGGGAGGTTTTCGCCATACCTCTCAAAGTTAATATTTATAAGCCCTAAAAGCTTACAAACTACAACTAAGTATATAGTGGCAAATCGGGGTCGTCCACGAAGAAAAGAGATTTTCTTAAGCATTTAAACATAAAAGGGTGATATTATGCTAGAAGTGAATATATATATATATATATATATATATATATCCAAAAGCAAGTAAATGGGGGGGGGTTGGTTGGTTTTCCTAAGTTATGAAAGTAAAAGACAAAACAACTAGAAAAGTCAAGTAACTATGCTAATCATGCAACAACTAAGAAAAGGGGCAAAAACTACAAAAGACAAAGCCTTGGGGCAATTAATATCCACTTCTAAACCTAATATAGTGTAGATCATTGAACCATCCACTAATTCTATCACATTCGTTACCTATGGGGAATGCTAAAACTTCCAAACCTAATGTAATGTAGATCGTTGAACCATCCACTCATTCTATCACATTCGTTACATGATGTAGTGTAGATCATTGAACCATCCACTCATTCTATCACATTTGTTACCTATGTGGAATGCTAAAACTTCCCATTCGAAGATCAACAGCCATTCCTTCTTAATAGTAATTTGCAAATACAAACAATGACCATTTGCAAACCTCATTGATAATCAATTTAGTCAAACCACACCACAAAGGTATTTCATCAATGGCATTATACACGAAGAACCATAGATTTAATAACAACAAGCCTTCTACCAAAGACATAACCATTTAACCAATCATAGCATTCATTAGGCTAAACCTAGAACAAACCACATTCAAAATTAAACCTTTCATTGAATCTACAGGATAAATTGAGAACAGTCCACACTAACATACTTATCTAGCAAGAATAACAACACATTATACACAAGAAGTTTTAAGTGCATGTTCTTGAATTTGCATGCCAAATGAGTTAAGAAATTTGCAACTTTCCTAACACCCTAACACTTCAATCATACAAATAGTTCCTATTCTCAAACAACCCATGATATAAAAGAAGTAAAACATCACATTAAAACACATGGATGCTAAATAACGAATGCTTCAAGATAGAGTGAAATAGAGGTTCTTACTACATATTTGTAGAAGCCTTAATCAATTTCTCCCAAGATTAAACTAACCTAGATAATGAAAAGACATGATTAACCTACAAAAACTAAGAAAAGAAAGAAAGGAAAACTAGGGTCTTGAAACCCATAAAATTGCAGGAAGGAGAAGATATGAAGAGGAGAGGATAGGGTTTAGTATTTATAGTACATAAAAGTAAGAAAGTTTTAGGCCACCCGTCTGTCGCGACTCGCGACCAATCCATCGTGAGTCGTGACCGAACCCTGTTTAAGCATCTTGATTTCTTTCTTCTTTTTGTTTCAAGTCCTCCTCTCCACTTCACTTATCTTCAATTCTTTAAGTCTTCAAAAGCTCAAATGCAGGCCTTCAAATCTTCAAAGGTAATCTTCAAAGTCTTCAAACAAATTGCCTTGTCACACAAAATCCCCTAGAAAAGTAATAAAAGCGTAGAAGTTGCTGGAACTCTCCTTACGGAATTTCAAGGCAAAAATGCCACATCTAGAGCACAAAATTGTAAAAAAGTGAATCCTAAAAGTCCTAATATAACCTTATAAAATGGGCACATCAGGAGTCATCATCAACATCTTGGATTTATTGTTCAAGATTGTCGAAGAACTGAAGACATCATGAAGAACCTTAAACTCTTTTCCCCCATTGGGTTTTTAATAAGGTAGCATGATCACTGTAAAATATTGTAAAATTATTTCATTTTGGATTTTAGAGTGTAGAGCTTGGCCATGTGGGCTTTGAAGAGCTGATTTTCGAACCAGTCCATTAGGGTGGTTTCAAAAATATTGAGTTTTATTCTGATTAAAACTAGTTTTGGTAAGATTAAGTAAGGCAATATTCATCCAAAGTGTGTCTTGGAAGGTATTCGGCCGTGTGTGTCTATGATTCGGCCGTGTGTGTCTATTTTAGAAAATTTTAGTTAGATATGGTTTTAGTTTCTTAAATTCACCATACGTTGATTTAGTTTCTAGTTGTGATTAGGGTTTTGGGTGAGATCTAACCCTATAAATAGGGGGGCTTGTCCACAAATTTAAGCACACCATTTTTATCAATCAAATATACAAACCTTTGAGTTCATACTCTGTTGCTTGCGAGCTATTTCCATTGTTACTTGATCCCGATGGCTAGTTAAGTACCAATAACCTTGTGATCTGATTTCACGTGCTAGTTAGAGAGCAAGTCGAGATTGAGAGCATCCCGAGGGCTAGGTTCTTGAATTTCGTGCGATCCAGTGAGGGTTTGCAGATCCCTTCATTCGGTCAAAGATTTTAATTCGACAATCCAGAGTCTTAGCAAGGAGATTCATATCAGTAAGGTTGAGTGCATCTTGAAATGTCCTTAAATAATACACTTTCTCGGGCTTGTGTTCTATAGTTATTTAATCTGTGTGTGGCCAATAACAAAAGAATGTTCCCCCCATTCAAATACCCAATATAGTTCTTCCATTCTCTAGAAGTTTCTCATTCTGACTTCTTCTGAAATACATCTGGTGTAAGAATGTCATAATTACATGTACATATAATGAAATATGAGATTACCATTCGTATACATTATTATACCTTTCGTATAAAATGTTTTTCTAATTTACCATTATGTTTATCAATTCATGATTCTGAAATTTAGTGTTTGTTGTTCATCAATTTTTGGTAGTCAAATTTATTGTCCTAAGAATTTAATTACTTTTTCTTTAATTTTTTGTTCAATGTGTAATTTTGTTATCCGTCTTTGGAATGGATGTGTGTTCGGTGTGCAATGGGTGTCATGTAGTCAACGGGGAGAGAAATGGTGGTTGTGGCTTGAGGTATCCATGGTGGATCTTTGCATTGAGGGCTAGAACAATGAAGAAGATGGTACATGTTTAGTTTTTTAGAACTTATTCTGGTATGAGGATCATTGTGAATATAACAAATAGTAAAGTGAAATATTAGTTATTAAAGTGAAATTTTGAAGTATTTGGCAACCCATGAACATAGGGTTTTAGCAGAATTACCACATATGAACCATTTTTTCTTACATTGGAGAAGGAAATATGGAAACCACCGATGTGATTCATTCAAAAGATTATACTGTAAATTTTATTTTGAAAGTGGATCAAATGTGTGAATTATGATATAATTGGCATAAACTGTTTGAATAATTTACCATAAATTCTTCCAACAAAGGAAACATTTTCCACTCACAACTCTAATGTGACACATAAGAAAAATGTACGCACAAAAATACCAAATTATGCAAGACTTTTGTCAATTCAAAGAAACATATTATCGCACAATACTTTCCCAGATCCTACACATACAGGCGCCTTAAGAAAATTAAACAATTAAATAATTTCATAAACAATAATGAGCCTACCATCTTTTAAGAATTTTTATTATGGATCAATATTAAAGAATGTATAGTAACTTATCTTGGTTGGGTATTTTTTTTCTCCATAACATCTGTTTTTCCGTGCATGGCATGCACATCAAATAAGCAAATTTGTCATCGTATATGTTTCTAAGGAGTTGGAACAAAACTCCTTGTTATGATATGTGCATCTAGAAAAATCCTCACATAATGTACCTTCAAAATTTAGTGTGTTTTTGGCATCAAAATTCTGCGTCATCAATCATCCATATACCCAAATATTGTTCTTCCATTCAGAACTACATCTGGTGGTGGAATATCAAAATTACAAGTACAGATGAAATATAAAATTATCATTCGTATATATTATTATACCTTTCGTATCAAATATTTTTCTAATTTACCTTAAATTCATCCAAAAATAAAAAATTATTACTCCCAACTCTAATGTGCAAATTATGTGAATTTGCACTTTTATAAAACAAATAATCTAAGCACGATTCATGTAAATTGGAACCAACGCTCTTTGTGATCTTGAATGCATCTAGAAAAGTCTTCACATAAAAGACCTTCATAGAATTGTGTGCTCTTGTTATTTAACTTGTATCTTTAGAGATCCAACATAATCATCAACAAAACTAGGCAATAGGATGGCTACATTGACCCATCAAGTAAATTTGCATCCTATGATCAATCATGAACAACTTTTGTTGTTATCAACTCGGTTGTTTCATAGAATATTATTCAAAATATCAAACCACTTGATTTTCCAAAAATCATAATTACAAGTGTTGAAGATGAAAATGTGGATTTCAATAGCTCAAAAATCATTAGAAGGTGAGATTAATCTATTTAATTATATCCCTTTTGGCACATAAAGTTGAAATCCCTTAATGAACTCTTTGGCGACTTCATCAGCTTACCTTCCATGTGGAAGCCCATTCACTGTGTTGGATTTCAGAATAGGAGTGGCTGTGCCGGAGACATAAATATGTTGATTTAGAAATTTGAAATTGTTCTAAAATTAAAATGTGTTTTGTATTTGATAAAACTAAGTGCCTTATGCTCATCAATTCTTGGTTCTGAAATTTAGTGTCTGATTTTCATCAATTTTTGGTTGTCAAATTTATTGTCCTAAGACTGTAATTACTTTGTTGATCGTATATTGAAAACAAACATGTAGGAAGTATACAAACAATTTAACATCAGTAACAAATTTGGAATATTACTAATGAACAATTTAACATCAGTAACAATAATGAAATATTACTAATGAACAATCAAATATTACTAATTATTCACACGTACAATTAATAATCACGTTTCAAGCAATCACATATATCACATATTGATGGAGTCACGAGTACACTCGCTGTCCTTGAAACGAATGAGTCCCGTCGTGGACATCGTTCCCTAGGATAAAACCATCGAAGGTAATTTAACAAGTAAAATTACCTCGGAGTCACACAAAGCTCGAAGGACTATCACCGACAAAGACAGAGTAAGAAGATAAGACTCAAGTTTAGAAGTAGGGAGGAACTTGAGAATGGTGCGATTTTTCTGTCTGACATAAAGGCTCTATTTATAGACGTCTAAGAAACCTATGGGAAGATACGTGAAAGATCTGATTCCCGTAATCAGAGAAAATATTTTCTAACCAACAGATTCTGAGAAAATATTCTCTAACCAATAGATTCTGGAAAGATAAGAATATAATATTCCTTATCATGATTAACCGCGTATCAAATCTCAGATATTCCACACGTGATTCTTAGAATATTTGTTACGCGGTTTGGGCTTTTTGGAGACTTCCACACGATCCAAACGCATTTTAGACAGTCAAAAAATTACAGAATACTTAGTACGTGCGAATCAATTTCCGCCTAAGTTTCCATTCTCAGAGGGACTCTTTGAGCATCCATATCTCATTCACCCTTTATCCGTTTTGAGAGTTTAAACAGTCGATTTTATAGTACTCGCAGAGGAGAATCCAAAACCGACACCCACTGACTCTAATTCAGTTCGAGCCCAACTCAAAACTAAGCCCAAAAGTTGACGAAATTCAACTTGTTTTACAATCATTTTCCAACAATCCCCCACATGAATAGATATTGATGTGGAATCAGAACAATCACGCCAGACACGGAGTTTTACTTGGTGATAGATTCATTTCGACGGCATAGATGCTGCATAGGATAAGTAGGTGTCACCCTTTGAACTTTCCCTTGAGAGAGTACACTTAGCCCACTGGTTAGGAAGTAGACGCGATGTCCTTGAACTTCCCCGACCGCTTGTGTGAACGACAATGCACTTCCCACAGACATCTTTCCTAGCCTTTGTGCTTTCCTCGGTTGTGTCCATTAATCAGGCCATGGCACACGCCTAGTTCTGTAAGGTTTCTAAGGAATTGTGTCCCAACAATACCCTTTCGAAGCGGCCACACTTCTCGCTTACATAGGTGATTCTTAGCGTAAGAGCAGTTCCGTAAACTATTGCGCTCTTTCGAGTATCATACACTCGATGCCGTGAATCATTAAAAGCAAATAAATGCTTAACCTCCACTCACTTCACTGTTTCTTCATCATAGGAATAAGACAGGAGGCATGAAACCCCCACAGTGATCGCGATGGGTCTTTGCAGTTTAGTTGTCCCTTTGAACCTAGATCTTGGGATCTCCAGTCACATAGGTTGGGTGTCCACGTACGTAACCCACCATTTATTAGACTTAGTCATATTCCTTTCGATGAGTTCTCAACTAACTCTCGATTCAATTTCTTCGTCAAGAAATTAATTCAATCCTTTCGTCAAAGAATCACAACTCTTATCATATTGACCTTACGTAGTCAACATCGATAATTCTAGTAGAGAGTAGTCATCCAATGGTAAAGTGTCTTTGTCGAGACACACCATCATCGATATGGCTTTACGCTACACCAATAAGCATACAAGCTCTTTGGTTATCCTAGGGTATATCTTTCCCAATTTTTGTCCAACACGATGGACTTAGATTCCTCTATGAATCTAGCAAGAGAGAATCATTTCTCTACACAAATCAAGCCATATCCACGAGTCTCTCATACAAATTGTTTCCAGTGATCATTTCTGGATTACTCATGTAGCATCTTACAATCCATTATAAGAATTGTCTAATGTGCACTTTAATAAGTACAACAGACTATCCATGACTCTTGAGTTCTCTTCTTAAGAGACACCTCACCTTTACAAAAAGGTAACTCATAATGTTTAGAGTCATTCCATTGAATAAGACATATCTTCAAGAGACTCAATCATCGTATCAATTTTTCTATCAATGAGAAAATCATCAATTCAAAGACATCAATGACATGGTCATTTTCCGTGTCTCTTAGCATATCTGCCTTCATCAAACTCATTGATTTAATATCACTGGCTACAACAATTAGTTTGGTCACATGATGGGTCATTTAGGAGCATTGAGCTTTTCATTTTGCTCTATTCAGATTTTAATTTCTAAATCTCCAAATAACCATTTAGGTCCGTTAGATGTACTTCTAGCTTTCACAAAGCCTTGATAGCAAGTACCATCACCCTTGGACTCATTCTCACGTCTAGAGAACACCCATCAAGTACACAAATATACTTACTAATTGTTCAAATCTACTAGTACTCTAGTGATTTGCACTCATGGTAGATCAATCTCTCTATTGATCACCGCTTTCCACAAAAGTCATTTCATGGAATCTTGTTTCCTTCGTTGGTTTATCTCTGATCCTTAATGATTCCATCTATTGAATCTTAAGTCCATTTAAGATAAATCAGGATCTTCCACAGAAACTTCCACAAAATACACTTTCCATCAAGATATATTTCTAGTTTCTGTATAATATTTCTTGTGAATTTCAAGAAATTGATAGCACTTCAACATTGTGCATATAGATACTGTTTAAGTATTCCTTTTACTACGTTCGCAATACGCCAACCCACACATTCGAAAGAACTTTTAGGATGGCTCTATGAGGAGCTTTATTTTTCCTCCTTCTTGGGGTATCTTATTTAAAAGATCGCCAGCCAACTTAAAGGCTCCCCCACAACGCTTGATCATTTCTAGCAATGACCTTGCAAATGTCTACATTGTGAATCACATTTCCCAAAGGATTCTATGTATTCACATCATGGTCACAGATAACCTCATATGTTTTCTGTGCATCACGTAAGTGGTTTCATTAATATACAAACCCAACATACTAAAAGTCCGTGTGTTCAATAATAAATCAAACACTAGGTTCTTACCCATGAAAGTTCTTTTAGGGCTAGATCCTTTCAACAATCAAAACACCTTCATGTATTGATCTTTTATCGTGAAAATCTCTCTTATTCCTTCAACTCCCTTGGGATTAGAGATAACTAAACTTCCCGATCTCAATTAATTGTTCTTCCTCGCATGACCAATACCACCACCAATGTAGTATCAATCAATCGAGGATTCAATTAACTCTCACTAGGGCGCAGTGTGAGTTTACCAACTCCACACAATTTCATGAACATTTTAAAGTCAAGTTTCAGTACAGCTGCACTTTACTTTCAGACTACTCAAATCAAACTTGAGTGCATTTATGCTCGAAACACATTCAAGTCCATTGCTCGACTCAAGTTTGAGAGCATTGCTTGACTCAATTACTGGTTTACCCTTTTTGGTTCGAGTTAAATTCCTCCCGACTTGAACAACTTGATTCAAGTCTCTCGTGACGACTTTTCATCTCAAGTACCTATCAAAATTCATATGGTCGTTGAATTTTTAGGTTTTTCGTCTACCCCCCACATTGGGCTGGTTTTATTAAACATCCACACACGTGTTAAGTTTCTCAAAAACCTCGTGTCTTGGGGTTCCTAGACCAAATGTCTTAGGATTCCTCATCTCAGAATTCTAAGGTTTTCCAACCAAAAATCTAGAGAATTGACCAAATGTCTTGGGATTCCATATCTCATGATTCTTAGATTTTTCAACCATATTCTTGAGATTTTCCCCTCAATTCTTTGATTACAAATAATCAAATATTTTTAGCATAGTCATGATAACTCATGCTTTAGGGTTTATACCATGGTTCACAAGAACCAATACCCTGGACATAGTCGTAAACTAATGCCTTCACGTTCACATTTATCAGGTCATACAAAATAACCAGAATATGTCAAACTTCGAGCCCATATGCTCTATCTATGCAATCTAATAATTGTCACTCGTGAGTCATATGCTCGTAAGCGATCAATCAAGATAGTCAATTATCGGGACACGCCTTGTCAAACCTTTCATTGCATCAAAAAAGGCATTTTCCCAAACAATAAATATAATCATAGCATATAAAAGCATAACACAGTTTTAGACACATCATAGATCTAAAATTTCCGTTTATGCAGCTAAATCAAGTCCCTAAATGAACGAAAATACATCATGGATCAAATAACCCAATGTCACATCCTTCACTCATGCACAAATATATTACACTCTTGCCGAGAGATGTCATGTTTAAGTGCAAATGAAGTTTACCAATTTTATCGCATGCGATTCTCAGACCAAACATATAAAAGTCATGAATCACTAGCAGCACGTTCTCATACAAAATGTGGTTTTAAATCTTTTAACCAACACGAGCAGCCCACACAACCAAATTACTATACCATGCATAATAGGTATTTCAACATTTGATCAAATATTTAAACAAATACTATAACATTTTGAGGGCTCAGGAAATTTAAATGTCTCATAATTTCCAACACACATGCACCGCTTTCATGTAATTTCATAATTAAAAGGAATAGTAATGCTCGATTCAATATTCCAAACTCATGACAATATTTTTTTTTTAAAGCTATTCATGCAAAGAATCAACTTTGATTTATTAACATTTAATCTCATAAGCATGAATATCACGGAATTAAATTATTTCCCTAATTACGCCATACATGCTCAACTCATTTCCCACATAATTAAGGGACTAATATAACAAAATCCATTTACTATCAAATTCGATAGCCTTAGTGTACTGGACATATATGTGCAAATATTATTCACATAACTCTCTTTGTAACAAAGTCATGTCCACGTCCAGATTCACGCAAATGGTTATCAAATATAATCCAAACAATATACACACATATGCCATGATTCACTTTAATTAACGTGTATACTTATCATAGTTTGCAAAACCGTGGTTACAACTCTTGACTCTTTCATGTTGTCAAGCAAATCCTGTTGTATCTCCATGCCAAGTTTTTCTTCCACGAGAGATACCGCCGTATATACTCGGATTCACCAAAGTGTACATACAAAAAAAAATATTCATCGTTAAATATATGTACACATCAAATATTGTAGTATAATATTTTAAACAATTATACATAACAAATTGCTCAATATGATTTTGTTCTAATCCTCCCCGAAAAGTAAGAAAGTCCGCATATTTTGACCAATTCAAGGTAAAAAATGGAGTTGCCCCTTCGGCAAAACTCGGATAAAGTTGAGCCAAAAGATCCTGATTCAATATGATTTTGTTGTAAATAACCAAAACCATTAGCATGCATATTTACGCAATTAGCCTGCGTATTAATCAATCCGACGAGCATATCAATATTTGCGCAGACATGCACCTCAATTTTCAGCATGCAATCTCGTCAATTTCGTGGAAAAATTACGTTACAATCATGCATGCAATTAGCATAACTACATAAATTTCGTAAGGAAACATAAATTTCGAAACATGAATTTCGAAATTCTAATTACTTACGAAGTATACTACATATATACTATTAATCCACACTAGGCATATAATTCGCATACGACATGTATTGCATATTTGCGTACGACATGTATTGCATAGGCATATACTTTGCATACGACATGTATTGCACATGCATATAATTTGCATACGACATGTATTGCACATTTGACATGTATGTATATCCACACAAGGCATATAATTCGCATAAGCATTAATATATATGACGTGTAAATTTTTTTTTTTTTCAATATAACCCAACAAATTTCATTCGTTTCAAGACTGTTGATCGTATATTGAAAACAAACATGTAGGAAGTATACAAACAATTTAACATCAGTAACAAATTTGGAATATTACTAATGAACAATTTAACATCAGTAACAATAATGAAATATTACTAATGAACAATCAAATATTACTAATTATTCACACGTACAATTAATAATCACGTTTCAAGCAATCACATATATCACATATTGATGGAGTCACGAGTACACTCGCTGTCCTTGAAACGAATGAGTCCCGTCGTGGACATCGTTCCCTAGGATAAAACCATCGAAGGTAATTTAACAAGTAAAATTACCTCGGAGTCACACAAAGCTCGAAGGACTATCACCGACAAAGACAGAGTAAGAAGATAAGACTCAAGTTTAGAAGTAGGGAGGAACTTGAGAATGGTGCGATTTTTCTGTCTGACATAAAGGCTCTATTTATAGACGTCTAAGAAACCTATGGGAAGATACGTGAAAGATCTGATTCCCGTAATCAGAGAAAATATTTTCTAACCAACAGATTCTGAGAAAATATTCTCTAACCAACAGATTCTGGAAAGATAAGAATATAATATTCCTTATCATGATTAACCGCGTATCAAATCTCAGATATTCCACACGTGATTCTTAGAATATTTGTTACGCGGTTTGGGCTTTTTGGAGACTTCCACACGATCCAAACGCATTTTAGACAGTCAAAAAATTACAGAATACTTAGTACGTGCGAATCAATTTCCGCCTAAGTTTCCATTCTCAGAGGGACTCTTTGAGCATCCATATCTCATTCACCCTTTATCCGTTTTGAGAGTTTAAACAGTCGATTTTATAGTACTCGCAGAGGAGAATCCAAAACCGACGCCCACTGACTCTAATTCAGTTCGAGCCCAACTCAAAACTAAGCCCAAAAGTTGACGAAATTCAACTTGTTTTACAATCATTTTCCAACATACTTTACCATTAATTTTTTGTTCAATGTGCTATTTTGTTATCCTCATGTGGAATGGATGTGTGCAATGGGTGTTATGTATTCAACGGGGAGAGAAATGGTTGTTGTGGCTTGTGGTATCCATGGTGGATCTTTGCATTGAGGGCTAGAACATTTAAGAAGATGGTACATGTTTGGTTTTTTAGAACTTATTTTAGTATGAGGATTATTTTTAGAAATACAAATAGTCAAATAGTAAACATAAATAATTGTTTTTAAAGTGAACTCTAAAAGTATTTCGCAACCCATGGCCATAAGTTTTTAGCAGAATTACCACATATGAACCATTTTTGCATCCATTGGAAAAGAAAGTAAGGAAACCACCGATGTGATTCATTCAAATGATTATACAGTAAATTTTATTTGAGAGTGGATCAAACGTTTGCATTATGATACAATTGACATAAACAGTTTGATTAATTTACCATAAATTCTTCTAACAATGAAACATTTTTCACTCGCAACTCTAATCTGACAAATGAGAAAAATTTAAAGCACAAAAATACCAAATTATGCAAGATTCATGTCAATTTAAAGAAACATATTATCGCACAATACTTTCCCAAACCCTTACACACATGCGCCTTAAGAAAATTAAACAATTTAATAAATAATAATGAGCCTACTATCATTAAATGTTTTTTATTATGGATCATAACAATATTAAAGAATGTATAGTAACTTATCCTGGCTTGATATTCTTTCCCATAACACAAGTTTTTCCGTGCATGGCATGCATGTCAAATAAGCAAATCTGTCATCGTATATTTTTCTCAGGAGTTGGAACAAAACTCCTTGTTATGACATGTGCATCTTGAAAAATCCTCACATAATGGACCTTCAAAATCTGGTGCGCTCTTGGCATTGAAATTCTGTGTCATTAATCAAAAGGAACTTTCTCCTTATCCATATAACTGAATATTGTTTTTCCTTTCTCTAGAAGTTTCTCATTCTGACATCTTCTAAACTACATCTGGTGGCAGAATATCAAAATTACAAGTATAGGTAATGAAATATGAGTAAATATATTCACTAATGAACAGTTATAAAGGAAAGATCCCGGAACCTGTGTATAAGACCAAGGGGAGGTCGAGAAGCCGCAGTCCCCGGCCTAGGTAGTTGTAGCTCTCTCTCTCTCTCTCTCTGTTATTTTAATGTGAATAATCAATCTTACATCTTTTTGCTATGAATTTTGAAGAGGATGTAAAGTTTTTTTGGTGTTACTTACCAAAACTTTACGTGTTTTTATCATGCTAATTTTGATTGGATGATGTTCCCTTGGAGTATTGCTACACTATCAGTAATTTGTTGGACCCCCTAATGCTTCTTGGTTAATTAGGTTCTGCTTACATGCTACATGCTAAGTAGTGTAAAGTTTGTTTTCATTGGGTGATGTCATTCCCAATATAGACTTTGTTCATTAAAATTTAACTGGAGAATTGCATGTGATTTTGTTTATGTATAGTTAACTGGAGTAGGTATGTGCTACCTCATTGCACGATGCTCAATGATTCCCATTTCTTCTGGACTATAACTAATAATCTTACATTGTGATAATACTGCAGATTATATGGCGTGCACTACTATCCAATGTTTTGCATGGATCATACCACCAATAATTTCGGAGGACCATCTTGGTATATTCGTAGTGGATGGAGAAAAATGGCGGCATTGGAGAAAGATGTCGAGCCCGGTAAGTTTGTAGCTGAGTTAAGTAGATTTTGTGGAACCTGATAAGCTTGTAGCATATATTTTGGAGTTAGAACATATTTTTTTGTTAATTAATATAATTTGAACTATTTTGTTCACTATTATCATGATTGTTAAATTAATGCCCAACTAAATTATTAATGTTGGGCATTTTTCCCTTCTTCTGAAAACAGCTGTGCGCGGCTGCTTACAGAGGCTTCCCTTGCCCTGAAAACAGCTATGCCCAGCTGCTTATAGAGGAAGGGGATTTTTTTAATCCCCTTAAAAATTTTAGCACCAATTTTTAAAACCAATGCCAAATAAAACCGGTGCTAACGGGGTACATATTAACACTGATTTTTTAAACCGGTGCTAATAAAAAATTGGTGCTAAATTGACATCGGTTTTTTTTAAAAATGGTGAAACCGTTTCACGGCTAGTTAGGAACCAGTTTTTTTTTAACTGGTGCTAGAGGGGGGTTCCTATGATAGTGCCTCTAATCGGGTATACGATATTATGTGTGTCTCGAAGACCAAGAGTAGCTACAATGCATATTCATTTGAGTTTTAGGGATATCATAGTTATCAAGAAGAATGGTACAACTATGTAAATCATTAGTTATTGTACAATGTTCCTGTTCTTGTCTGAAACTACTTGTATCGTTGTATTAGGTTTAATGAATTAATTAAGTTCATAGAATGAAATAAAACATACAACTAGAACCATAATTTTAGACGATAGTTCCTATGTCGGATGTTAGTTTGCAAATTATACCAACTCCTATTTTGTATTCATTACTACTTTTATCAATGCCATGTTACCTTTCAGTAACTATTCTGAATCGATAAGCGAAACAAGAATAGGAATACGAAAATATATACGATTCATTTCCCAATTTCGGAACATACCACTTTCTCACACTATTCCAGCATCATGTTTCAATGTTGGAAATGTATCTTACCTGTCACTCAAGTATCGATATTATTACGCATGTAAATTTCAAAATTTGAACATACAAGATGACCTCCTTCATTTGCCCATTCAGGGAGCATTTTCGATATAGAGCGACATGTTGTGCCACATTTCCAATCTCGAAAATGTAACATAGTGGTTATTAGATAACAACGCATAGCGATTTGAATCCTCGTGGATAAAAATTTCCACGGTGGTCAAAAACCACCGTCCAAAAACATGCTTGATGTGCGGCGGTGTGAGGGATGATGGACGAAATACGCCATCGAAAATCGACTTTCATCACCACAAACGACCCCTTCCTGCACTAGTGCTACACTTTATTTTTCTCTGGAGTTGGAACCAACACTCTTTGTAATGTTGAGTGCATCTAGAAAACTCCTCACATAATAGACCTTCTCAGGCTTGTGAGCTCTAGTTATTTAACTTGTGCGTCGTCAATCACAATGGAACTTTCTCCTCATTCATATACTAAATATTGTTAGTCCCTTCTCTACAAGTTTCTCATTTTGACTACTTCTCAAATGCAGATGGTGTCAGAAAACATTAGGAAAGATATTCTTAGGCAATTTGATCTTATCATAGGGAATTTATTTCATCTAATTTCGGTAGTTGATTACATGTAGGACTTTAACTCTTGTATTACAAATATCATGGCATCGTGAATGAGAAAAGGCAAGCAAAGTATTTCTGCAATATATTTTCCTTCTCTACTCTTATCATGGCATCAGACAACAACTGATCCTTTTTCCTATACATTCTGCTGCAAAAAAATAAAAATTCTCTTTTGTCGATTTTCAACTAGCCGTCCCTCCCGTCGACTAGTTGTCTATCGTTGCCTTTTGTTTCACAATGTCTACAAACTCTGAAAAATCCACCAGCACTTCTAAAACAGCCGATGCCGGGAACTCTTTCTCGTCACCATACTACCTACATCTCTCTGATCATCCGGGTCTCTCAATTTGCCCGGTGATTTTTAGAGGCGATAATTATGATGAGGAAGAAAGTCTCAGGAAAGGCGACCTTTCCATTAGCTTATGGACAGTTCTCAGGGGTATTTGCCTAAAATATTGTAAGTTTTTATAAAATTAAAATATTGCATTTTATAAGTTAAAACAAGTAATAATATGTATTTGAAGGTGAAAATATAAAAATATATAATATAAAAAATATTTTCAAAAATTTTTAATTTTATATGTAATTTAAGAAATACAGTGTATAAGGTAAGAAATAAATAAGTAAGTAAGAAATAAGTGGCCTGTCCATGCCAGGTTGTCTTCCATTCTTATGATGAATGGGTTCTCGCTTTTCGCAATTCTCTTTGTTGATGGCTTAATAGAACCACCTCCTGCAAACGCCACATCTCCTCCACGGCGTATGGTGAACTCTTCGTGAGTTGGGCCGATCTTCTGTTACCTATTTTCCCGAGTTCATGATTTTAGTATGCCAAAAATTTGAATGTTGGATGTGAGTAGGGTGGTTTTAAAAAATGGAGAACATGGTGGAGGACGCATTAGGAAAATGCGTCCTCATGCTCCTGATGTAAATTTTTTTTCCCCTAATTAAGGGAGGACGCATTATGTATATGCGTCCTCATGACACGCATTTTTTTTTTGGTATAAATTAGTAGAGGACGCATTTTTGAAATGCGTCCTCATTTTTTACAATTATTTTGTCTGATTTGCATGATACGTATTTGTTTGATTTGCATCCACATCCACTTTCAGCATTTATACATATATATAAATATATATAAATATAAATATAAATATATACATAAATATGAATATAAAAATATAAAAATAAATATATACATATATATATAAATATAAATATAAAGATATACATATATATAAATATATATAAATAAGTAAATATATATATATATAAAATAAATATATACATATATATAAATATAAATATAAAGATATATATAAATATAAATAAATCAATATATAAATAAATATATATACATATATATAAATATAAATATAAATATAAATAAAGATATAAATATAAATATAAAGATATATATAAATATATATATACATAAATATTAATATATATATATACAAATATAAATATAAATAAATAAATATATAAATATAAATATATACATATATACATATATATATATAAAAATGAGTTTGTCTCTTGAAAGACGGTCTTTCCATAAGTTATGGAAAGACCAAGGTTTAAAGTGTAAATTAGAAGAAATTAAGATAAAATTTTCAGGTTGCATGAACCGGGTTATAAATTATATAACTACTACATGTTTCATAGTAAAACTTTAATATTGCAACTAAGACCTTTTACCTTTTATTATTCTAATCAAACCCCGTCTTTCCATAAGCCTGTGGAAAGACCGTCTTTCCCAAGACTTTGCCTATAAAAATATACATACATATATATAAATATATATATATATATATATAAATATATACATATATATAAAAATATAAATATATACATATTATATATATATAATATATGTGTGTATAAAAATATAAATATAAATATGTATATATAAATATATACATATATATATAAATATATACATATGTATATACAAATATAAATGTATAGATATATATATATATATAAATATAAATATATACAAACACATATATATACATATATATAAATATAAATATATGCATATATATAAATATATAAATATAAATATATACATAAATATATATATAAATATAAAGATATATAAATATAAATAAATCAATATATAAATAAATACATATGCATATACATATAAATATAAATATAAATATAAATATAAATAAAGATATAAATATAAATATAAATATAAAGATATATATATATATACATAAATATAAATAAATATATATGGATATAAATATAAATATAAATAAATAAATATAAATATAAATATATACATATATATATAAATATACATACATATATATAAATATAAATATATATAAATATAAATATATACATATATATATATAAATATAAATATATACATATATATATATAAATATAAATATATATACATATTATATATATATATATATAATATATGTGTATATAAAAATAAAAATATAAATTTATATTTATATAAATATATATTTATATAAATAAATATGTATATATTTATATTTATAAATATATATATAAATGTAAATATATATATATAAATATACGTATATACGTATATATATTTTTTTAAAATATAAATATAAATATATACATATTTATTTATATAAATGTATACATATATGTATAAATACATACATATATATAAATGTAAATATATATATATATATAAATAAATATATACATTTATATATAAATAAAGATATATACATATATATTTATATAAATATATATTTTTTTAAAATATAAATATAAATATATACATATTTATTTATATAAATGTATACATATATGTATAAATACATACATATATATAAATGTAAATATATATATATATATATATAAATAAATATATACATTTATATATAAATAAAGATATATACATATATATTTATATAAATATATATACAGATATATATATATATTTATATTTATATAAATATATATGTGTATATATTTATATATATTTATATAAATATTTATATTTGTATATATTTATATATAAATGTATATATATATATGTATGTATATATTTATTTATATATATATTTACATTTACATATGAGTCCGTCTCTTGAAAGACGGTCTTTCCATAAGTTATGGAAAGACCAAGGTTTAAAGTGTAAATTAGAAGAAATTAAGATAAAATTTTCGTGTTGCATGAACCGGGTTATAAAATTTATAACTACTACATGTTTCATACTAAAATTTTAATATTGCAACTATGACCTTTAACCTTTTATTATTCTAATTAAACCCCGTCTTTCCATAAGCCTATGGAAAGACCGTCTTTCCCAAGACTTTGCCTTTACATATATGTATATATTTATATATATATATATATATATATTTATTTATGTATATATTTATATATATGTATATATATATATTTATATATATGTATATATATATATTTATATGTATGTATATATATATATATTTATATATATGTATATATTTATATAAATAAATATGTATATATTTATATATATATATATATATATGTTTATATTTATATTTATAAATATATATATATGTATATATATATTTATATATATATGTATGTATATATATATTTATATATATATGTATGTATATATATATTTATATATATATGTATGTATATACTGTAGCCACACACATAGAATTTTCTCGTTGCAAGTGTGAGTCTTCAAATACTGCGGATTGGGGAATACGTTGAAGCATTTTCCGCACTCACATGACCCAAATGGTGATCGTATTGGTAGTGTTTTTTCTTTTTAATTCTGTTGTCGGGGATGAAAGCTTCCTTTCTAGTCGCCTTGCACATGAGACAGCAGATCTCTGCATCATATAAACCTTTATATAAATATAAATATATACAAATATATATATAAATATATACATATATATTTATTTATATGAATATATATATATATATATAAACATGTACATATATTTATATGTATATATTTATATTTATATAAATATATATGTATATATGTATATTTATATTTATATAAATATATATATGTATATATTTATATATATTTATATAAATTTATATATATGTATATATATATATATATATATATTTGTATATATTTATATATAAATGTATATATATGTATATATTTACATTTATATATATGTATAAATATATTGATTTAAAACAGAAACAATTAAAGAAAATAAAATTCTTTATATGGTTAGAACATCATTTAAAAACAGAACAAATAATCAGAAAGAGTAATTTTACTGAAATTCCAGTCATTAATGTACAGTCAAATTTATATAAAAAATGGAAAATATCAAATAATACAATAGTAAGTTCTATTCATCCACCACTACCGTCAGTACATATTAATATGGAGGAAACAACAATAGTTGCATCACCATTCAAGTCAGGTAGACCAGGATCTGATTCAGATCCAGTAAATTTAGCAGATATTAAAAAGGTTTATGAACAAAATAATTATTCTAATCAATTATTACATACAATTGCAAACCAAGTAGATTTCATTTCCACTAAATTAGATAACAAACAAGAAGTAATTAAAGGTCATCCAAGTAAACCTCATTTTCAAGTTTCCCCTTTTACTAAACAAATGGAAGATTCGTTATCATTAAATAAAAAAGAAAATAAAATCCAAATCACTGATAAACCTAGTAGTTCAAAACAATTAGGAGTCATATCCCAGATAAATCCAGAAGAATCAGAAGAAGAGAAATTCCTAGAAACCTATTCCAGTTTAGAAGAAGAATCAGAAGAGTCAGAAGAATATTCAGCTGATACAAGAGAAGAAAACAAAAGGTTTTTACAACAAATTTCTTTAATAGAAGATCAATTCCAGGATCCAGAAGACATTCCATATAGTATTAATAAATTAAATAATTATGGAAACAATTGGAAACAACATAGGACTAAGGCCTATTATCCAAGACCTACTCCTCCTGATATTCAATTTGAAGAAAAAAATCCAGCATTTAGTAGTTACAATGGATCATCTATATATCAATGGAATATAGATGGATTATCTGAATATCAAATATTAAATTTATTACAAGAAATGGGCATGGCCAGAATGACCTATAAAGCATCATTAGGATTAGCAGAACCAGAAATAGTTATGTTACTTGTAACAGGCTTTACTGGTCAATTAAAAGGATGGTGGGATAACCACTTAGCCTTAGAAGACAAACAACAAATAATGGAACATGAAACAGAAGAAATAATAGGAGAAAATGATAATTTAGTGTTAACAACAATTAAAGATGGTTCCACTTATTTAGTTTATGTTATATCAATGTATTTCTTAGGAGACCCAGAGGATTCAACAGAGAGTTCAAGAATATGTCTAACTAATTTAAGATGTCCAACATTAAGTGATTTCAAATGGTATAAAGACATATATTTAACCCAGGTTTATAGAAGAACTGATTCAAATTCATCATTTTGGAAAGAAAAGTTTATTTCAGGATTACCAACTCTATTTTAACAAAGAGTATTTGCAAGTTTAAAGAAAAGAGTAGGATCAGAAAACATAGATTATAACTTAATAACATTTGGACATATTTTCAACTTTATCAAGAAAGAAGCATTAAATTTATGTCAAGATTTAAAAATTCAACATAAGTATGGTAATGAAAGAAAAGAAATGGGATCATTTTGTCAACAATTTGGTATTCCAGGCATTAAACCTCCATCATCTCAATATAAGAGATTTAAAAAATTAAAAAAGAAAGAAAAGTCTAAACAAAGAAAATCTCAGAAAAAAGACTATTTCAAAAAAGAACAAGATTATTACAAAAAAGATGATATAAAAGGAAAAACAAAAAGAAAAAAACAAAGCAAGTTTAAAAATGTTCAATGTTATAAATGTAAAAAGTTTGGACATACGGCAAATTATTGCAAAACTGAAAAGAAAATTAATGCTTTAGAAGATTTAGAATTAAAAAATAAATTAATGAATATTTTGATAGATAACTCAGAATCAGATTATGAATCCACATCAGACTACTCTAGTGATTCAGATTGTAATTGTAGAATTCCAACTATAAATATGTTAAATCAATTTTCAAATAAGAAAAAAGAAATATTAGAAATACTTGAAAAAATGAAAAATTCTGAGGATAAAAATGAATATATAGATAAATTAAAAGGTTTTGTGATAGAAGGACACAAGCCTGTAATTACAGAAGCTTTTAGTCTAACCAAAACACTTAAAAAATATTCAGAAATAGAAAAGGCTTCAACATCCAGAAAAGCACATACAGATGATTACTTAGAAATTAGAAAAGAAATTAGTCAATTAAAACATGAAATGGCACAGATTAAATCAGAAATAAATAACTTAAAAGATAAAGACATAGAATTAGAGGTTAAATTATTATCATTACAAGAACCTAATATGCCATCTACTTCTGACAATGATATTATGATATCACATGACATTCCAACACAACAACAATTTTTTAATACAATTAATAAAATTAATATGGAAAAATGGTATTCATTAGTGACAATTGGTGTTAAAGATTTTAGTACAACAGTTGTAGCATTAATCGATAGTGGTGCTGATCAATCATGTATTAGATCAGGCATCATTCCAAGCAAATATTTAGAAAAAACCAATGAAAAATTAGCAGCTGCAAATGGAACACCAATGACTATTAAGAAAAAATTGTCAAATGGATTCATTAGTAATAATGATTACTTTATTAAACATTCATTTTTAATATTAGAAAATGTAACATATGATGCAGTATTAGGAAATCCATTTTTATATCAAATAACCCCATTTAAGAAAACCCAACAAGGAATTAAAACGACAATATTAGGAAAGAAATTACTATTTTCTTTTATAAATCCACCCAGTCAGATAGAATTACATCTATAACAGACTAATTCAATTTATAAAAAATTCTTTCTTTTAAACAATAAAAATAAAGAAATTTCATCCTTAAAAGAAGAATTGAGTTATAAACACATAGAAGAACAATTAAATAAGGCTACCAAGCAAATTACTGCTATAGAAAAAGAATTTAAAAATCAAGTGTGTTCAAATCACCCCAATGCATTTTGGGATAGGAAAAAACACAGTGTTTCCTTACCATATGAAAAAGAATTTAATGAACAAAACATTCCTACCAAATCAAGACCTATTCAGATGAATAAAGATTTATTAGAATTATGTAAACAAGAAATTCAAGATCTTTTAATAAAAACCTAATCAGGAAAAGTAAATCCCCTTGGAGCTGTTCAGCTTTCTATGTTAATAAAAATGCAGAAAAATGAAAGAGGAGTTCCTAGATTAGTTATCAATTATAAACCATTAAACAAAGTTTTACAATGGATTAGGTATCCTATTCCAAACAAAAGAGATTTAATTAATAGGTTAGCCAATGCAAAAATATTTTCAAAATTTGATTTAAAGTCAGATTATTGGCAAATTCAAATAAATGAAAAAGATAAATACAAAACAGCATTTGTAGTACCATTTGGTCAATACGAATGGAACGTTATGCCATTTGGACTAAAAAATGCACCATCAGAATTTCAAAATATTATGAATGATATTTTCAATCCATATTCAACATTTGTTATAGTTTATATTGATGACATACTAGTTTATTCCCAAACACTAGAACAGCATATTAAACATTTATATATTTTATTAAAAGTTATAAAAACAAATGGACTAGTTATTTCAGAATCCAAAATGAAATTATTTCAAACAAATGTCAGATTTCTTGGTTTCCATATACATTTAGGGACAATTAGACCTATTCAAAGGTCTATAGAATTTGCAAATAAATTTCCAGATGAAATTAAAGATAAAACACAATTACAAAGATTTTTAGGTTGTGTAAATTACATCTCTGATTTTTTCCCCAACATTAAAATTATATGTAAAAAATTATATGAAAGATTAAAGACTAATCCTCCAGAATGGACTAGTCAACATACTCAATTAGTAAAAGAAATAAAACTCAAAGCCAAATCACTTCCATGTTTGGGTATTCCAAATCCAGATGCTTTTATGATAGTTGAAACTGATGCATCTGATCTAGGTTATGGAGGTATATAAAAACAAAAATATGAAAATAAGGTAAACATAGTAAGATATTACTCAGGATTCTGGTCAGAAACTCAAAAGAACTATTCCACTGTTAAAAAAGAAGTTTTATCCATAGTTTTATGCATTTCAAAATTTCAAGATGATTTGTATAATAAAAGATTTTTATTAAATATTGATTGCAAATCAGCAAAGGATATTTTGCAAAAGGATGTTAAAAATTTGGTTTCCAAACAAATCTTTGCCAGATGGCAAGGGATTTTATCAGTTTTTGATATTCAGTTTATTAAAGGAAAAGATAATTTTATTCCTGATTTTCTAACTCGTGAATTTCTTACAGGAAAACATGAGTCATTCAAAAACCAGCAAGGATTATCAAAATCCTAGACCCCTTACTCCTTCAATTTCCTCACCAATTCCAATAGAAGACTTTCCTCCCATTCCTTATTCCACAATTGCTCAAACTCCACATTCAAGGTTGGTAACCAGCCAAATTCCACCTTTGACCTCAAATTTCGTACCATTAAAAAGAGCCCAAACTCCAATGCCCGCTGCTCAGGCTTCGTCCAGCAGTTCTGCACCCATTACAGTATATTTTGATAAGCCATTTCCAGAAAATATAGTAACTACTCATTTCATTACAGAACCTGACATTCCCCAATTAAAAGTATTTGTTTCAAATATATTCAAGACCTCATCGCTATGGATGACTGATGACATCCATAAGACTCAACAATATTATGAACTCATTCTAGTGGATACCCAGTCCATTGAATTAAATCATATTCAAAATAAACAGGATTCAACTAGAATTGATTATTCTAAAGTTTGCATTAAAAAGATTTTGACTCCCCAACAATTTTCAAATATTCATTCAATAATCCCATTTTCAATAGATTATTTCCCAAGTGGATATAATTATGGTGATTACATGAAAGCATGGTATCGAACTTTCTTCCTCAGATCGTTTGATCATTCATGGTTCATTAATTTCCATGCCACATTCAACAATGTATTTCCAGACTGGTTTCAAGACTGGTGGTTCAAGTTTGGACCAACCAAAGAAATTTACCCCACTCCAGTTTCAGAAGGATTTCAAACTTTCAATTCCCTTAGTAAACAATTCCTGAAAAATTCCAAAGAACAAGACCTAAAGATGTTATTCCATTCATTTTTCCGGATACCTTGGATTTTTGCTTGGAGTTTCCAAGTAAAACCATTCTATCCTTCATATCCATTATCTCTTATAAGGCAATTCAAAGTTAAATGGTGGAACAATTTCAAGACTGATGCTTGTTCCAGCAAAGGTGTCAGCCATTATTTTCAGACAGGACAAAGATTAAGAATTACTTCACCATCTCCTACTCCAAAACCCAGTCCAATTCAGAGACCTATTACACAATTTCCAAATCCACTTCCAGACAATACTGAAGAACTTCAAAGAGCTCTAGCATTTTACAGAGCTTATGCCAGAGAACACCAATCCATTCAAAAAGAGCAGACTGATGATGATTTTCAAGAAAGCCAGGATCCCTTTGATTTTTGAGCAATAATTTAATCATTCAGATGGGTCCAAGCTCCCATTCAATCCTCAACATTCAGCGTGGCAGAATTGATAGTGGGTCCCAGCTCCCACTAACCATTACAAATTCAACAAAGCAGTCGACATAGTGGGTCTCAGCTCCCACTAAGTATTAAAAATTCAACAAAGCAGCCATCAAGTGGGTCCCAGTTCCCACTGAGCAAAAGAAAGTAGCAGCCATGGTGGGTCCCAGCTCCCACTTACCATTCAAGATTCCAGAAAGAAGCAGCCATAAGTGGGTCCCAGCTCCCACTCAATTTCAATGGAAGGACCAGATTCAAGATCACAAAAGCAGAGGCAGAGATTAATGGATTCCAATCTCGGATTTCAACATTGTAATAGACTAGCTTCTTTCAGATTTCTGTAAGTAGCTAGTTTCATTTCATTATTAAGTACGCTTGAATTATCGCCCCCTCTAGCAATCTCTAGCAATCTCCTCATTCTGAATTGTTCGTACAAACAACAATTCCATTCCTTTGTAAGCCTTTCAATTAATTAATATCAGTCAAGAATTTTATTCATCTGCTTTGATTCTATTCTGTATTCACTTTGATACTCTGATTTATATGTTATAATTATATTTTGTATTAATACTTTTAAGATTTTTAAGATCTGCTTCCTGCCGCCACTGGTAATGATATTATGATATCACATGACATTCCAACACAACAACAATTTTTTAATACAATTAATAAAATTAATATGGAAAAATGGTATTCATTAGTTACAATTGGTGTTAAAGATTTTAGTACAACAGTTGTAGCATTAATTGATAGCGGTGCTGACCAATCATGTATTAGGTCAGGCATTATTCCAAGTAAATATTTAGAAAAAACTAATGAAAGATTAGCAGCTGCAAATGGAACACCAATGAATATTAAGAAAAAATTATCAAATGGATTCATTAGTAATAATGATTACTTTATTAAACATTCATTTTTAATATTAGAAAATGTAACATATGATGCAGTATTAGGAAATCCATTTTTATATCAAATAACCCCATTTAAGAAAACCCAACAAGGAATTAAAACGACAATATTAGGAAAGAAATTACTATTTTCTTTTATAAATCCACCCAGTCAGATAGAATTACATCTATTACAGACTAATTCAATTTATAAAAAAATCTTTCTTTTAAACAATAAAAATAAAGAAATTTCATCCTTAAAAGAAGAATTGAGTTATAAACACATAGAAGAACAATTAAATAAGGCTACCAAGCAAATTACTGCTATAGAAAAAGAATTTAAAAATCAAGTGTGTTCAAATCACCCCAATGCATTTTGGGATAGGAAAAAACACATTGTTTCTTTACCATATGAAAAAGAATTTAATGAACAAAACATTCCTACCAAATCAAGACCTATTCAGATGAATAAAGATTTATTAGAATTATGTAAACAAGAAATTCAAGATCTTTTAAATAAAAACCTAATCAGGAAAAGTAAATCCCCTTGGAGCTGTTCAGCTTTCTATGTTAATAAAAATGCAGAAAAAGAAAGATGAGTTCCTAGATTAGTTATCAATTATAAACCATTAAACAAAGTTTTACAATGGATTAGGTATCCTATTCCAAACAAAAGAGATTCAATTAATAGGTTAGCCAATGCAAAAATATTTTCAAAATTTGATTTAAAGTCAGGTTATTGGCAAATTCAAATAAATGAAAAAGATAAATACAAAACAGCATTTGTAGTACCATTTGGTCAATACGAATGGAACGTTATGCCATTTGGACTAAAAAATGCACCATCAGAATTTCAAAATATTATGAATGATATTTTCAATCCATATTCAACATTTGTTATAGTTTATATTGATGACATACTAGTTTATTCCCAAACACTAGAACAGCATATTAAACATTTATATATTTTATTAAAAGTTATAAAAACAAATGGACTAGTTATTTCAGAATCCAAAATGAAATTATTTCAAACAAATGTCAGATTTCTTGGTTTCCATATACATTTAGGGACAATTAGACCTATTCAAAGGTCTATAGAATTTGCAAATAAATTTCCAGATGAAATTAAAGATAAAACACAATTACAAAGATTTTTAGGTTGTGTAAATTACATCTCTTATTTTTTCCCCAACATTAAAATTATATGTAAAAAATTATATGAAAGATTAAAGACTAATCCTCCAGAATGGACTAGTCAACATACTCAATTAGTAAAAGAAATAAAACTCAAAGCCAAATCACTTCCATGTTTGGGTATTCCAAATCCAGATGCTTTTATGATAGTTGAAACTGATGCATCTGATCTAGGTTATGGAGGTATATTAAAACAAAATTATGAAAATAAGGTAAACATAGTAAGATATTACTCAGGATTCTGGTCAGAAACTCAAAAGAACTATTCCACTGTTAAAAAAGAAGTTTTATCCATAGTTTTATGCATTTCAAAATTTCAAGATGATTTGTATAATAAAAGATTTTTATTAAATATTGATTGCAAATCAGCAAAGGATATTTTGCAAAAGGATGTTAAAAATTTGGTTTCCAAACAAATCTTTGCCAGATGGCAAGGGATTTTATCAGTTTTTGATATTCAGTTTATTAAAGGAAAAGATAATTTTATTCCTGATTTTCTAACTCGTGAATTTTTTACAGGAAAACATGAGTCATTCAAAAACCAGCAAGGATTATCAAAATCCTAGACCCCTTACTCCTTCAATTTCCTCACCAATTCCAATAGAAGACTTTGCTCCCATTCCTTATTCCACAATTGCTCAAACTCCACATTCAAGGTTGGTAACCAACCAAATTCCTCCTTTGACCTCAAATTTCGTACCATTAAAAAGAGCCCAAACTCCAATGCCCGCTGCTCAGGCTTCGTCCAGCAGTTCTGCACCCATTACAGTATATTTTGATAAGCCATTTCCAGAAAATATAGTAACTACTCATTTCATTACAGAACCTGACATTCCCCAATTAAAAGTATTTGTTTCAAATATATTCAAGACCTCATCGCTATGGATGACTGATGACATCCATAAGACTCAACAATATTATGAACTCATTCTAGTGGATACCCAGTCCATTGAATTAAATCATATTCAAAATAAACAGGATTCAACTAGAATTGATTATTCTAAAGTTTGCATTAAAAAGATTTTGACTCCCCAACAATTTTCAAATATTCATTCAATAATCCCATTTTCAATAGATTATTTCCCAAGTGGATATAATTATGGTGATTACATGAACGCATGGTATCGAACTTTCTTCCTCAGATCGTTTGATCATTCATGGTTCATTAATTTCCATGCCACATTCAACAATGTATTTCCAGACTGGTTTCAAGACTGGTGGTTCAAGTTTGGACCAACCAGAGAAATTTACCCTACTCCAGTTTCAGAAGGATTTCAAACCTTCAATTCCCTAAGTAAACAATTCCTGAAAAATTCCAAAGAACAAGACCTAAAAATGCTATTCCATTCATTCTTCAGGGTACCTTGGATTTTTGCTTGGAGTTTCCAAGTAAAACCATTCTATCCTTCCTATCCATTATCTCTTATAAGGCAATTCAAAGTTAAATGGTGGAACAATTTCAAAACTGATGCTTGTTCAAGCAAAGGTGTTAGCCATTATTTCCAGACAGGACAGAGATTAAGAATTACTTCACCATCTCCTACTCCCATATCAAAACCCAGTCCAATTCAGAGACCTATTCCATCATTTCCAAATCCAATTCCAGACAATAATGAAGAACTTCAACGGGCTCTAGCATTTTACAGAGCCTATGCAAGAGAACACCAATCCATTCAAAGAGAACAAAGTGATGATGATTTTCAAGAAAGCCAGGATCCTTTCGATTTTTGAACAATAATTCATACGGGTCCAAGCTCCCATTCAATCTTCAAACTTCAGCAAGGAAAAATTAATAGTGGGTCCAAGCTCCCACTAAAATTCCACAAGCAATAAAAGCAGCCAATAAGTGGGTCCTAGCTCCCACTTATCATTCAAAATTCAAGAAAGTAGCAGCCATGGTGGGTCACAACTCCCACTTATCATTCCATATTCAAGAAAGTAGCAGACATAGTGGGTCCCAGCTCCCACTGAGTTTTCAAAATTCAACAAAGCAGCCACCAAGTGGGTCCCAGCTCCCACTGAGAATTCAAAATTCAACAAAGCAGCCACCAAGTGGGTCCCAGCTCCCACTGAGAATTCAATCCATGGACAAGATTGCAGATCACAATTTCAAAGGCTAAGATCAATGGATTTCAAATACGGAATCCATCCTTGTAATAGATTAGATTCATTCAGAATTTTATAAGTAGCTGATGTGTCCATTTTAGGCGCATTATTTAGTAGTATTTAGGATCACTTTTGTGCTCTTTTATTATCGAGAGCTTGTGTTTTACCTTGAAATTCACTTAGGAGAGGTAAAAGCAACTTTGTACTCTTTTACCTCTTTTAAGTGGATTTTGTGTGACAAGGGAAGAACACGGAACCAACGAAGACCGGAAGACATTGAAGACTATACTTTCGAAGACTTTTGGATACTCACTTCGAAGACATGAAGACCGGAGGCCGTTGAAGACCATTTTGGAGCTGTTGAAGACTTGAAGAGTGAGAGGGATGGCTATGAAGAAGACAAAGAAACAATGCAAAACTGTGGCTGCCGTCGCGACCCCGTCGTGACACCATCGCGATCCCGTCGCGACACCCTCGCGAGTCGCGACGAACCCCGTCGCGAGTCGCGACCAACGGGTGGCCAGAAATCATTCTTATTTTCTTTGCACTATAAATACCATCTCTTTTCCCTCTTCTTCTCCAGCTTTCCCAGCCCTCTTTTCTCTCTGGTTTTGGGCGCCAATTTTAGGTTTTTCTTCTTCTTTCTTTTCTTAGCTTTCTCTTAGTTTGATTATGTCTTTTGTTGTTGTTCTAGAGTAGTTCTTGTTCTTGGGAGCAAAGGATTGAAGCTTCCACTATCTATGTAGCAAGAACTCATTTCTATATATCTATTTGATGTTTTTGCTATTGTGCAATTAGTGTGCTTTGAATGTTAATTGTTGATTGCATTGATGTTGTTGGGAGCTTGATGATATGAATGCTTGTATGAATTGCTAGCTAGGGTTTGGGGGATTTGGGTTGATTTCCCCCCTGTTCTTGTTAGTAATGTATGAGTGTGAATTAGAGCTTTTGATTGTGTTAGTGTGTTGACAATGTGCTAGGCGAATGTGATTGATGTCGAACTCTTCGTCATGTTCGTTTGTGTAGCAAACGAGAGAGTCATATGCTCGCGGATGAATGTGCGTTGCACGTTCATCCAATCTCATGTAATTGCATGAATTGGTTCAATGCCTAGTCACGGTGTAGTGGTCATAGGCATTGCCAAGCTTGTTGGTCCTTCGTGCTAAATGCCACCAATGACACCTTGAGTCGTGGTCGCGACTCGGGAGTCATTGGTGAGGTTTGACGAGAGATGTCGAACTCACTCTCGCAAACTACGAACTAAGAAGGATAGGAGTTCAGTCTCCACGACAAGTAGTTGAAGTATTGAATAGGTGATTTAAACTCATTCTTGAAGCATTTGTTGTTTGGCGTTTATGTATTCTTGACGGTGTGTTTCACTGCATGTGTGCCATGAGTGGTTTGAGCATAGGGAGTTCTTGTGTGGTTGAATTGCTTAGGTGTAGGAACGTGACGAACTCTGTAGCGCCTTTGCATGAAGATCTACGAGCATGAACTTAGAACTCCTTGTGGTGTGTGTGTTGTGGTGCTTGCTAGATGGGTGTGTGAGTGTTGGGTCATGAATGCTATATGATGGAATACGTGAATGATTCGATGAACTACATTAGATGTGGAAGTGGATATTCGTTGCCCCCAAGGCATTTTATCTTTGTAATTTAAAACCCCTTTTCTTAGTTTCGTTTGATGATTAGCATAGTCACTTGACGTTGCTAGTTATCTTTGTTAACTTAGGAAACCAACCAACCAACCCCCCCCCCCTTTTACTTGCTTTTAAGTGTGTGTATATATATTTACTCCTAGCCTATTATCAACCATTGTGTGCTTAGACGCTTAGGAAGATCCCTCTTCTCTTTGGACGACCCCGATTTGCCACTATCTACTTAGTTGTAGAAAGTAAGCATTGAGGGCTTATAAATTATCTTTTGGCGCGCGGGCGCGACGACCGCCCGCGCCTGTCAAAATGGCGCCGTTGCCGGGGAAGAGGCGTTTATTCTTAAGTATTTAGGTGTATTTGGTTGTGTATTAGCTAGTTGTTTTTATTTTCCACTACTTGGTGGTTGTTTTTGTTCGGAGTAGGTATTGCTCGAGTTCTTGGTAACTTATTTTATCGAGAATCGTTGCACTATGATTCCGAACTTTTGAATAATAAAAAAATTTAAAAAAAATTTCTTAATGGAGCGTCTCACCTTGAGGGAACTCATGATGAGCAGAGAGGCTCAACAAGCAAGGTTTTGTAGGATGTGTCATTCCGATCATCCTACCGAATCTTGCCCTTTGTTGTGGGAAGAGCACTATGACCGAGAAAGAACCCTTGGTTTCCAAAACCATGGGTACTATGAAGAGTGCTATCAAGAGGTAGGAGATATTGGTTTTCAAGGGCAAGAAACTCATGAATGCTATCCATACCACAACTCTTACCATCCGGAATGGAGTGGTAGTCCGGATTTGTGGTATGAGAATGAGCCGGAAAACCAATATTACGAGCAACCTAGTTGGTCATCACCACCCTATACCATACCCCAAAACCAAGCCCAACAAGGAAGTTCAAGTTTGACACGTGAGGATGTCTTAAATACCATAGCAAACTTGAACTCCTTTACTAGTGAAGAGCCGGATACCCAGCTCTCCTCTAGCATTGAGGCCATTGAGGGGCATGTGAGGAACATATTAGAGGTATTGGCCCGAATGGAAGCTCGTGATTCCGAAAACACACCATCCCAACTTGAACTCGATGATTCGGTAAGTGAAGTCATCAATAAAAATGATTTTGAGTTTGAAAGGGATGAGGAGTTGGTTGTAGAGGATAGAAAAATGGAGGAAGAGGTGATAGTGCTACATTATCCATTAGCATTGTCACCCCTTCTCCCACCTAGTGAACCAACTCTAATATCTTCGGAAGTTTTGAGGAAAACGAGAGAGGAGCCAAAAGACTATCCCAAGCTCCCTAACCACTTAATTCCCTTTGAACCATCTCCACCTCCACAAGACTTTCCTCTTGGAAGTTTTGTGCCCCCACCTCTCTTATTTTGGATGCTCATGGTGAAGAGCTTCAAGCCTTCACCATACGGATAACATTAGGGTCGTGCCGACGACCTTAAAAATACGGAGCTTCATCGTGCCGACGACGTTAAATAAATTCGGCATTTCTTTTAGTTTTTGTTTCTTAGTTTGTGTTTCTTAGTTTGTTTTTGTTGTTGTTTTGTTTTGTTCTTTTTATGGCTTGTTTTTCTGTGATTTTGTGGCAAAGTGAAGTGCATTGCAATGAAGGAGATGAAGGAACGAGATCAATGAACGAGGGAAGCAAGCTTGGACAGTTGGTAAGAAAACGAAAAAATTTTAAGCCTGGGATACCCTGCCGTCGCGAGTCGCGATGGGCTTCGTCGCGAGTCGCGACGAACAGGGGAGCAAAATCCACTCCCAGCGCCAACTTTCCGCGAGTCGCCCTGACGTCGCGAGGCTCGTCGCGAGTCGCGCCACCCTTCGTCGCGAGTCGCGACGAGCTCAGAATATTTGGAGCTCTCGGACTCACCTTTCCGCGAGTCGCGATGACTTCGCGAGGCTCGTCGCGAGTCGCGACACCCTTCGTCGCGAGTCGCGACGAGCTCAGAAAATTTGGAGCTTCCGGACTCCACTTTCCGCGAGTCGCCCTGACGTCGCGAGGCCCGTCGCGAGTCGCGACCATCCACGTCGCGAGTCGCGACGAGCTCAGAACATTTTGAGCTCCCGTACTTTACTTTCCGCGAGTCGCCCTGACGTCGCGAGGCCCGTCGCGAGTCGCGACCAACCTCGTCGCGAGTCGCGACGAGCTCAGAAACTGTTGAAAATTTTTTGAGCCCGGATTTCAAATTTCCAAGCTTCCAAGTTTCCAAATGATTTTAAACATTGCATGATCCTTCCTTCTTCTCCACCCAACACTCCCAAGAACATCACATACCTCTCATTTCTTCCACCATCCTACATATATTGACATATGAACATTCTTGCATCTTTATAGTACATTTATTGATTGTAGTATGCCGACTACATCATTGTGATCGTAAGTTCTTATCCTATAATGATAACTTGTATACATGTCAATATATGTTAGATATTTTTCATGCATAATCTTATAGTGGTGATTGAGGGTTGATTGGTTGTTCTTTGACAATACTATGGTTATTAACTCTTGATGCTAAACCTAGTATTACATATCCTTATGTACTTGTGAGTTTAATGTGTTCTTCGTGGTGTAGTCTTGATCAAACGGCGCCATGGAGACAATGCTTTTCTCGAGGGGTGAGTTCTTCTACGGCATTTTTGCTCACCCTTCCGGTTCCGAAACCTATCTCGGGACCATCCAAGTACTTGGATATCGCCATATCACCGGCGAATTGCGGAGACACGGGTGTCACTCTAACTCCCTTACCTTGATTTTTATTCTTCTTGCCTTACGTGTTTACATTGAGGGCAATGTAATGTTTTAAGTGTGGGGAGGGGTTCGAGGATTCAATGCATGCTAGATTGTTTTGGAATGCTTTTTGCTACTTTTCATTGGAAAAACATGAGAAAAAGAAAAACAAAAAATATAGAAAAACAAAAAGAAAAATAAAAAAAATTGAAAAAAAAAAGAGAAAAAGAAAAAGAAAACCCGCTGAGTTGAAAACCCGAGAGGGCAACTTAGGCAACATTGGGGGCCCGGATAGGTCGAAAACCCTTAAAGGGCGGCCTAGGCAAAAATGAGAGGCTAAAATGTGCGGAAAAAGGTGAGATGTGAGCTAAAGAAACATGATGTGTGGCTAGGATGAAAACTCGAAAGAGCTCCTAGGCAAAATGAGAGAAATTGAGAGAAATTGAAAAATGCGATGATTTCACTCATTTACCGGCGTTGGAGTCATAAGGTTGCGGTTGTCACACGGATGGATCGGGTAGCTCAACATCTATAGACCTCTGGGGTTTGGGTAGCTTAGTGGGTTAGGAAACGGAGTATGGTTATGAAATTCTTGATCTCTTTATACTTCGTTTTTGGTTGATATATTGGCATTAAGTGAAGCATGTGTTTAAAACTTCCTCTATGGTTTTAGCTTCATTTTGTGTCATTGGATTCTGGGAATATCAATTCTGGGCTGTGAAATATTTTTATGGGTAGTGAATTGATAAGTGGTAGGTTTGGTTAGATTTAGGATTGGGGATGTGTGTGTGTAAAATTCTCATGTGAGCTTTTATTTTGGGATTTTTGAGATTGAGAGTTTTGGTGAGGCTTTGATAGGGGGATTAGTTTAGGTTTTGGGACATATCATTTACTCCGCATGCTTGAATCTTTTCTTACTCGAGGGCGAGTAAGGTTTAAGTGTGGGGAGGTTTGATATGTCAATTTTGTGTGGATTATTTTGGGGGTTTTAGGATGTGGATATGCCATTTCCTCCGTATGCTTAAATCTTTTCTTACTCGAGGGCGAGTAAGGTTTAAGTGTGGGGAGGTTTGATGTGTCCATTTTAGGCGCATTATTTAGTAGTATTTAGGATCACTTTTGTGCTCTTTTATTATCGAGAGCTTGTGTTTTACCTTGAAATTCACTTAGGAGAGGTAAAAGCAACTTTGTACTCTTTTCCCTCTTTTAAGTGGATTTTGTGTGACAAGGGAAGAACACGGAACCAACGAAGACCGGAAGACATTGAAGACTATACTTTCGAAGACTTTTGGATACTCACTTCGAAGACATGAAGACCGGAGGCCGTTGAAGACCATTTTGGAGCTGTTGAAGACTTGAAGAGTGAGAGGGATGGCTATGAAGAAGACAAAGAAACAATGCAAAACTGTGGCTGCCGTCGCGACCCCGTCGCGACACCATCGCAATCCCGTCGCGACACCGTCGCGAGTCGCGACGAACCTCGTCGCGAGTCGCGACCAACGGGTGGCCAGAAATCATTCTTATTTTCTTTGCACTATAAATACCATCTCTTTTCCCTCTTCTTCTCCAGCTTTCCCAGCCCGCTTTTCTCTCTGGTTTTGGGCGCCAATTTTAGGTTTTTCTTCTTCTTTCTTTTCTTAGCTTTCTCTTAGTTTGATTATGTCTTCTGTTGTTGTTCTAGAGTAGTTCTTGTTCTTGGGAGCAAAGGATTGAAGCTTCCACTATCTATGTAGCAAGAACTCATTTCTATATATCTATTTGATGTTTTTGCTATTGTGCAATTAGTGTGCTTTGAATGTTAATTGTTGATTGCATTGATGTTGTTGGGAGCTTGATGATATGAATGCTTGTATGAATTGCTAGCTAGGGTTTGGGGGATTTGGGTTGATTTCCCCCTATTCTTGTTAGTAATGTATGAGTGTGAATTAGAGCTTTTGATTGTGTTAGTGTGTTGACAATGTGCTAGGCGAATGTGATTGATGTCGAACTCTTCGTCATGTTCGTTTGTGTAGCAAACGAGAGAGTCATATGCTCGCGGATGAATGTGCGTTGCACGTTCATCCAATCTCGTGTAATTGCATGAATTGGTTCAATGCCTAGTCACGGTGTAGTGGTCATAGGCATTGCCAAGCTTGTTGGTCCTTCGTGCTAAATGCCACCAATGAAACCTTGAGTCGTGGTCGCGACTTGGGAGTCATTGGTGAGGTTTGACGAGAGATGTCGAACTCACTCTCGCAAACTACGAACTAAGAAGGATAGGAGTTCAGTCTCCACGACAAGTAGTTGAAGTATTGAATAGGTGATTTAAACTCATTCTTGAAGCATTTGTTGTTTGGCGTTTATGTATTCTTGACGGTGTGTTTCGCTGCATGTGTGCCATGAGTGGTTTGAGCATAGGGAGTTCTTGTGTGGTTGAATTGCTTAGGTGTAGGAACGTGACGAACTCTGTAGCGCCTTTGCATGAAGATCTACGAGCATGAACTTAGAACTCCTTGTGGTGTGTGTGTTGTGGTGCTTGCTAGATGGGTGTGTGAGCGTTGGGTCATGAATGCTATATGATGGAATGCGTGAATGATTCGATGAACTACATTAGATGTGGAAGTGGATATTCGTTGCCCCCAAGGCATTTTATCTTTGTAGTTTAAAACCCCTTTTCTTAGTTTCGTTTGATGATTAGCATAGTCACTTGACGTTGCTAGTTATCTTTGTTAACTTAGGAAACCAACCAACCAACCCCCCCCCCTTTTACTTGCTTTTAAGTGTGTGTATATATATTTACTCCTAGCCTATTATCAACCATTGTGTGCTTAGACGCTTAGGAAGATCCCTCTTCTCTTTGGACGACCCTGATTTGCCACTATCTACTTAGTTGTAGAAAGTAAGCATTGAGGGCTTATAAATTATCTTTTGGCGCGTGGGCACGACGACCGCCCGCACCTGTCAGTAGCATTCATTTCCAATGTATTAGGCACGCTTGAATTATCGCCCCCTCTAGCAATCTCTAGCAATCTCCTCATTCTGAATTGTTCGTACAAACAACAATTCCATTCCTTTGTAAGCCTTTCAATTAATTAATATCAGTCAAGAATTTTATTCATCTGCTTTGATTCTATTCTGTATTCACTTTGATACTCTGATTTATATGTTATAATTATATTTTGTATTAATACTTTTAAGATTTTTAAGATCTGCTTCCTGCCGCCACTGGTATCAGAGCCATCTGAGTATGAATTTTAAATCCCTATCGAGTGTTAGAGTAATTACAATTGAGGAACTTAATTACTGCTTGACCTTGTTGAGTCTTAGAACCTTGATGTATACCCGTAAATCGGTTGGTCAGCCCAGCAGGTGGTCGTAAGAGGTGGTCCACGTGTGGTATATATCGTGAGTAATAAGATAATACGTGAGTCTTGACAGTAATTAACAAATCAGTTGTAATAACAATAACATGGGAGAACGGATAAAGAAATTCTTATTTGGAAGTTCTAGTACTGCTGTTACAGGAACAACATCATCTTCTTCATCTTCGTTTTCATCCAATATTTTACAAAGTCATGAAATTCAACAGATTTTACCAAGTAAAACATTAAAATCCATATACCAACAAGGATTATTAGAATTTAATAAGGCTTATTCAATCAAAATCCATGAAGAAATATTACCAATGAATCAAGAAGTACAATCCATAAGATTACTATCCAAGCAAGCTATTAATAAGTATAGAGAACAAGGATATAGGTTTTTACATTTTGGACTAATCCAAATAGCACTACATCCATTAGTAAGATTAGGAATTGATACTCCAATATTTATGGCATTAAGAGATGATAGGCTAGTTAAATACCAAGATTCAATATTAGCCATGGTACAAACTAACATTTGTAATGGTACCATAAGATTTGATTGCATTCCTAATTATTCAGTAAGTTTGTCAGATCCAAACGTAATGGAATCATTAAAATTAGATATCCAATTAAAACAAGATAGGATTGTAAGTAATACAGAACATTTTGTATTAATTTATAGGGTATATTTCAAACTAATGCAGTCTATGATTCCAACAGCACTTAGATTAAATCCAACAGAAAAAGATGAATCAGTATTTGTAACTACAAATTCTGATAATATAACAATAGAAACTCCTAAATTATTAAAATGGACTGAGATCACTATTCCAGTAGAAATATTAGCTGAAAGACCATTAAGTATTCAGAGGAACATCAGAATTACAGAACCATCTAGAATGGAAGAACAGGAAAATGGAAAAGTATTAATATCATTTAATAAATCTATGTCTAGTAGATATTCATCCAGGCAATTTCCCCAACAAGATTTATATCATTTAAATCAAAATTATGAACATAGGCATTCCATTTCTGATATTCCATCTAGTATACATGAAACAAGAGTTAGATATTCCACCCCATTACCAGAGATAATTCCTGATACTAGTTCATCTATAGGTTCACCTACTTTAAGTCAAATGAAGCATTCAGAAATTAATATGATGACAAATGTTGATAATATTACAATAGATAAAGAATATTTAAATAAAGATTATTATGACATAGAGAATAATACAAATAGAATTTGGTTTGAAAAATTAGATAATGAAATTAAAGAAAAATTAAAAAAGGAATTTTATCAATTTTTAGAACAAAAACAATTAAGGAAAATGAAATTCTTTATATGGTTAGAACATCATTTAAAAACAGAACAAATAATCAGAAAGAGTAATTTTACTGAAATTCCAGTCATTAATGTACAGTCAAATTTATATAAAAAATGGAAAATATCAAATAATACAATAGTAAGTTCTATTCATCCACCACTACAGTCAGTACATATTAATATGGAGGAAACAACAATAGTTGCATCACCATTCAAAACAGGTAGACTAGGATCTGATTCAGACACAATAAATTTGGCAGATATTAAGAAGGTTTATGAACAAAATAATTATTCTAATCAATTATTACATACAATTGCAAACCAAGTAGATTTTATTTCCACTAAATTAGATAACAAACAACAGGACGTAATCAAAGGTCATCCAAGTAAACCTCATTTTCAAGTTTCCCCTTTTACTAAACAAATGGAAGATTCTTTATCATTAAATAAAAAAGAAAATAAAATCCAGATTACTGATAAACCTAGTAGTTCAACACAATTAAGAGTCATATCTCAAGGAAATCCAGAAGAGTCAGAAGAAGATAAATTCCTAGAAACTTATTCCAGTTTAGAAGAAGAATCAGAAGAGTCAGAAGACTATTCAATTGACACAAGAGAAGAAAACAAAAGATTTTTACAACAAATTTCTTTAATAGAAGATCAATTCCAGGATCCAGAAGACATTCCATATAATATTAATAAATTAAATAATTATGGAAACAATTGGAAACAACATAGGACTAAGGCCTATTATCCAAGACCTACTCTTCCTGATATTCAATTTGAAGAAAAAAATCCAGCATTTAGTAGTTACAATGGATCATCTATATATCAATGGAATATAGATGGATTATCTGAATATCAAATATTAAATTTATTACAAGAAATGGGCATGGCCAGAATGGCCTATAAAGCATCATTAGGATTAGCAGAACCAGAAATAGTTATGTTACTTGTAACAGGCTTTACTGGTCAGTTAAAAGGATGGTGGGATAACCACTTAGCCTTAGAAGATAAACAACAAATTATGGAACATGAAACAGAAGAAATAATAGGAGAAAATGAGAATTTAGTATTAACAACAATTAAAGATGGTTCCACTTATTTAGTTTATGTTATATCAATGTATTTCTTAGGAGACCCTGAAGATTCAACTGAAAGTTCAAGAATATGTTTAACCAATTTAAGATGTCCCACTTTAAGTGATTTCAAATGGTACAAAGATATATTTTTAACACAAGTTTATAGAAGAACAAATTCAAATTCATCATTTTGGAAAGAAAAGTTTATTTCAGGATTACCAACTCTATTTTCACAAAGAGTATTTGCAAGTTTAAAGAAAAGAGTAGGATCAGAAAACATAGATTATAACTTAATAACATTTGGACATATTTTCAACTTTATCAAGAAAGAAGCATTAAATTTATGTCAAGATTTAAAAATTCAACATAAGTATGGTAATGAAAGAAAAGAAATGGGATCATTTTGTCAACAATTTGGTATTCCAGGCATTAAACCTCCATCATCTCAATATAAGAGATTTAAAAAATTAAAAAAGAAAGAAAAGTCTAAACAAAGAAAATCTCAGAAAAAAGACTATTTCAAAAAAGAACAAGATTATTACAAAAAAGATGATATAAAAGGAAAAACAAAAAGAAAAAAACAAAGCAAGTTTAAAAATGTTCAATGTTATAAATGTAAAAAGTTTGGTCATACTGCAAATTATTGCAAAACTGAAAAGAAAATTAATGCTTTAGAAGATTCAAAATTAAAAAAAAAAACTAATGAATATTTTGATAGATGATTCAGAATCAGAGTATGAATCCACATCAGATTATTCTAGTGATTCAGATTGTAATTGTAGAATTCCAACTATAAATATGCTAAATCAATTTTCACATAAGAAAAAAGAAATATTAGAAATACTTGAGAAAATGAAAATTTCTGAGGATAAAAATGAATATATAGATAAATTAAAAGGTTTTGTGATAGAAGGACAAAAGCCTGTCATTACAGAAGCTTTTAGTCTAAGTAAAACTCTTAAAAAATATTCAGAAATAGAAAAGGCTTCAACATCTAAGAAAGCTCATACAAATGAATATTTAGATATTAGAAAAGAAATTGGTCAATTAAAAAATGAAATGGCACAAATCAAATCAGAAATAAATAATTTAAAAGATAAAGATATAGAACTAGAAGTTAAATTATTATCATTACAAGAGCCCAATATGCCATCTACTTCTGATAATGATATTATGATATCACATGACATTCCAACACAACAACAATTTTTTAATACAATTAATAAAATTAATATGGAAAAATGGTATTCATTATAAATATAAATAAAGGTATAAAGATGAATATAAATATAAATATAAAGATATATATACATAAATATAAATAAATATATATAAATATAAATATATATACATATTATATATATATATAATATATGTGTATATAAAAATAAAAATATAAAGATATATATAAAAATATATATATACATAAATATTAATATATATAAATATAAATATAAATTAATAAATATATAAATATAAATATATACATATATATATAAAATATACATACATATATATAAATATATATAAATATATATAAATATATAAATACAAATATGTATATATATATATATATATATAAATATATACATATGTATATATAAATATAAATATATACATATGTATATACAAATATAAATGTATAGATATGTATATACAAATATAAATGTATAGATATATATATATATATTGGGAGGGGTTATATGCACTCCCTTATATTAACTCAAATCTACACTCAAAAATCCTGACCGTAGGATCACATCAGATCAAACCTCTTTTATTTATTCCATTGGTTTGATCTGATGTGATCCTACGGTCAGGATTTTGAGTGTAGATTTGAGTTAATATAAGGGAGTGCATAGAACCCCTCCCATATATATATAAATATAAATATACACAAACACATATATACATATATATAAATATAAAAAATAAAAATAAAAAATATATATATATATATATAAAGATATATATAAATATACAGATATATATAAATATAAATAAATACATAAACATAAATATAAATATAAATATATACATAAATATAAATATAAATATATACATAAATATAAATAAATAAATATATATATATACATATATATAAATATAAAGATATATATAAATATAAATAAATCAATATAAATATAAATATAAATATAAATATAAATATAAATATAAATATAAATAAAGATATAAATATAAAGATATATATATACATAAATATAAATAAATATATATATATACATAAATATAAATATAAATAAATAAATATAAATATAAATATAAATATAAATATAAATATATACATATATATAAATATAAATATAAAAATATATATATAAATATAAATATATACATATATATATATATATAAATATATATATATATATATTTATATGTAAAATTATAAATATATACATATATATAAATATATACATATATATATTATATATATATAATATATATAGGAAAGTACTCTCTGTATATATGGCACACAAACACTCGACCATCAGCTGCTCCCATGCACGCACAAAGCTCCTCCCCTTGCAGCGGAAAAAGCTTACACAGCTGCAGGAGAGGACGGTCCTCGCAAATGGGTCCTCTCCCCAAGTGGAGAAATTTTGACCTTCGTCAGCTCCCATGCACGGACAAAGCTACTCCCGGTAGAGTCCTCGGGAGTTGGACTTATTTATGGTATATTGCGAATTCTGGTGATCTGGTGTTTTAACACCGATATTCAGGATGTCCGAACAAATGTTTCTGTCCACGAATTATGTAGCATATCATGGAGTATATTTATGCGATCAAATCAGAATATTGTGAAGAATACTATCTTATTTCGTGGCAGTCTAATTCTGGTAAACAAATATTCCTGTAATATTTAGGAATTGAGTAAGTAGTTGATTTATGGTACAAGTCCTATTGATGAGGGATTGTCCATTTAAGTACCAGATTAGAATTAGATCTTTCCTTAGTTTAGAAGTCTATTGATGGTAGAGTTAGACAAGGAAAGAGGTTGACAGAAGGCAGGAGTGCGCAGGATATAAATAGAGAAAGAAGAAACGCAATCAGTGACGCGATTAAGATCTATTCTCTAAGTGAGAACTTTGAAGCGATCTGCCGGTGGTGTTTTGGAAGAGTGCTTAATCATCCGTCCAAGTTCGTGAAGATCAGAAACAAGGAAGTCTTAATTCCTCGGGAGGAGGAGATCCAGGGAGACGTGTTGATCGTGAGGGTTCAACGACGTAGGATCGACAGTGAGGGGAGCTCACAACATTCACTGTGCAGGTTAGCAATGGATTAGTATTTAAGTTAAGCTTCTTGTACTAAAGATTGCTTTCTAGTGAATGGTTTCTGATCTGGGCAAGGCCCCGCAGATGTAGGAGTGTTTACACCGAACTGCGTAAACAAGTTGTGTGTGCACTGCGTACTTTATTTCGTGTTTTAACACCAAACGCTAAACAACTTGCTAAAGTATAAAAATAGGTGGAACGGAATTTCAATTGGTATCAGAGCAAGGCACTTGCTGACCCCTATACAGGGAGAGTGAGATTAGGTTTCACCATGGCACCAAAGGAGGGGGCGTCAGTCACGCGACCACCATTGCTGGAACAAGGAAATTATGCTTACTGGAAGGCACGTATGAAAGTGTTCATTGGAGCTCTAGATGATCAAGCTTGGAACTATGTCATAAATCAATACACTCCACCTACTAGTGATGCAACTGAAGGATCAAGCTCCACTGCCACTAAACCATTCTCTAGATATTCTACCGAGGAGCATAAAGCACACGTGTCCAACTCAAAAGCATTGAATGCCATCTTCACGGCTGTGGACGAAGATCAGTTTAAGATGATTTCGAACTGTGAGACTGCGAAGGAAGCGTGGGATGTGTTACAGACTTACCATGAGGGGACAAGCTCTGTAAGAGAATCAAAGCTGCAGTATTACACGTCAAAATTTGAAGAACTAAAGATGCGTGAAGATGAAACCATTTCTTAGTTCAATGGACGAGTCCGAGATATTGCAAACAAAGCTTTTCAGTTTGGCAAAAAGTAAAAAGACCAAAAGCTTGTCAGGAAAGTACTAAGAGCTTTACCTCCACGGTTCAACATGAAGGTTACAGCAATTAATGAGAATGGAAGGATAGGGACAATGACACTTGATGAACTGATGAGATCACTGGAATCTTATGAGATGGAGATGCTGCAAACAAAGGCAGGAAAGAAAGAGATGGCTTTCACGAGCAGAACCTCTGAGAAGTCGGAAGATCACTCAGATAATGAAGAGTCTGATGAAATTGCAAACCTAACCAGGAACTTCTCCAGATTTATGAAGAAGATGGGAAGGAAGCCACAAGAGAAGTCAGGTGGTAACAAATATCCAACTGCAAACTCCACCCCCAGATTTGGACAAGCAAGTGGTGTTGAAACACCAAAGTTTAAATCAACAAATCCAAACCTGAACAGAAAAGTCCAGTGTAGAGAGTGTGAAGGTTTTGGGCACATACAAGCTGAGTGTGCAAATACGCTTAAAAGGCAAGGAAAATCATATACCACAACCTGGAGTGACGATGACGTAGGAGACGAGTGTAAGGACGGAGAGGAGTACACCAATCATGTTGCTTTCGGCGTGTCAGTGGCGGAGTTAGAAGATTCTTTCGAGGGAGGTTTCAGTATGATGAATGATGATGGAAGTGGTTCCTCAGATGAAGAAAATAGGAGTATTAGTGATGACGACATTCGCAAGGAAAGCATGGAAATGTACAAGATGTGGTTAAAAGTAGCGGATGAAAACAAAGTGCTCAAGTCTGAGAACAAGAGACTGAGTGACGAAGCTAAAATAAAGGAAGTTGAAAAGGAAAAGGCAATTGGGGAACTGGAAAGCTTCAAAAAGGAATTTGCTGGAATGGTGCAACGAGCAGAGGCAGCAGAACAAGCTATTAAACGACTCAATACTGGAAAGGCTAAGCTCGAAGATTGTCTAAGAATGGGACAGACGACCAAATATGGAATTGGTTATGAAGGATCTATACCGGCGAATCCATGGAGGAACAAGGCAGATCAAGGTGCATCATCCCTAAGAAAAACTGAGAGAAATTGCCCTATCAAAAGGATCAGATTATGCGGATACTGTGGAGTGCTAGGACATGTAAGAAATAGATGCTTTCAGCTGCTTCGGACATCATCTTTCAACCCAGCAGGTCGGAGTTCCAACACCGAGACAAGGTATGATAAAAGACACTGGTACAATACTGGTGGATACAAAACCAAATTTCTGAACACACGTGATAACCAAAGCCGACATCACATGGCTCGACCAACACGCCAGGTATGGATTCGAAAAACTCAGGATGTATGTTTTTCAAGTTTTGTTTGCTTTGGGGCACATACAGGGAACTCTTGGTATTTTGATAGCGCATGTTCAAGACATATGACTGGAGTACCTGAATTTCTGCGAAAATTTAAACCCGGTTTTGGAGGACATGTGAGATTTGGAGATGGGAAACGCAGTAGAATAATCGGCAAAGGTGAGCTATCCATCAAAGGGCTACCGGTGTTCCAAAATGTGTTACTCGTGGAAGTTCTGAAGGCAAACTTATTGAGCATCAGCCATCTCTGTGACAATGAAATGAGTGTGTTCTTTGACAAGGAGAAATGTGTAGTAAGTCATGGTACTGGTACATTCACTGGATCGATATCAATGGATAATTGTTATCTACTTGACCAAGTCGTCACCTGTTTGAGTTCAAAGAAGGAAGTCAGTACTCTGTGGCACAGAACATTGGGGCACATAAATTATAAATCCTTAGCACGAATTTCCAGACTAAAGGCAGTCAGAGGTATTCCCGAAATTAGTGACAACAGGGAGGTTGTATGGGGGTCATGTAAAGAAGGTAAGCAGATCCGGATTCCACACCATGCTGTACACGATGTTTCAACGTCACGACTTTTGGAACTACTGCATATGGATTTAATGGGACCGGTAAACACTCCCAGTGTAGCAGGAAAGAAGTATATTTTCGTATGTGTAGATGATTTCTCGAGGTATACGTGGGTATCATTTGTAAAGGAGAAGTCAGAGGCTGCTGATGTATTCAAGAACTTGGCTCACAGACTACATGTGGAAAAAGGAACCAATCATGTACGAATCGCACGAATCAGGAGTGATCATGGAAAAGAATTCGAAAACTCAAAATTTCAGGATATTTGCGAGACACTTGGAATACACCATGAGTTCTCTGCTCCCATAACTCCCCAACAAAATGGCATAGTAGAAAGGAAGAATCGAACGTTGCAGGAAATGGCAAGAGCAATGTTAGCTGAGAAAAAGATTCATGCTAGATATTGGGCTGAGGCAGTACATACAGCATGTTACACTGTCAACAGAGTATATCTGCGCCCGTTTACAGAGAAGACACCATATGAGATCTGGAAAGGGAAGAAATCGGATGTGTCATATTTCCACGTCTTTGGGAGTAAGTGCTATATTCTGAAAGACCGAGAACCCTTAGCCAAATTTGAGTCCAGGAGTGACATGGGTACGTTCTTGGGGTACTCTCCCACAAGTCGAGCTTTTCGAGTTCTTAACCATCGGTCTGGAGTTGTTATGGAGTCTATTAACGTGGTTGTTGACGACTCAGAAGAAGAGATTTTGGGAGAAGGCGATATTGGTATTGAAACACCAAATTTCGATCCAGGAAATTCTACGGGTGTTGCAACACCAACACCGTCAACCGGTGTTGAAACTCCGAAAACTGTAACACATGACTCTGTCCAGAGTCCGGCCAGACACATGCACTTGAGGGATAAACCGCGTGTAAATTACAGAGAATTGGCAGGACTATCATGTTTCATCTCTCTCAGTGAGCCAAAAAATTACAAAGATGCGCTTCTCGATGAATATTGGGTTTCAGCAATGCAAGAAGAACTGCAGCAATTCGAGAGAAACAATGTTTGGTATCTTACCCCCCGACCGGAGAATGTGAATGTGATCGGAACCAAGTGGATCTTTAAGAACAAATCTGATGCTGAGGGTAACATCACAAGAAATAAAGCGCGATTAGTTGCTCAAGGGTACACTCAAGTTGAAGGGGTTGACTTTGATGAAACTTTTGCACCAGTAGCCAGATTAGAGTCGATCAGACTAATGTTGGCAGTGTCATGTATTCTGGATTTTCAACTTCATCAGATGGATGTCAAAAGTGCGTTCCTGAATGGCCTCGTAAAGGAGGAAGTTTACGTGGAACAGCCTAAGGGATTTGAAGATCCACATCTTCCTAACCATGTCTATCGATTGAATAAAGCACTGTACGGACTCAAGCAGGCACCTCGTGCATGGTATGAGCGACTGACTACCTTTCTGATTCAGAAAGGATATCGTCGAGGGGGAGTGGACCGTACACTATTCGTGCTGCGTAGGGGGACAAATATTCTCATTGCTCAAATCTATGTGGATGATATTGTTTTCGGATCTACCTCTTCAGTATTAGTGAAGGAGTTTGTTAACTTAATGACTCAGGAGTTCGAAATGAGCATGGTAGGAAAATTGTCATATTTTCTGGGATTACAGGTTACTCAGGAGAAGAATGGTATTTTCATCAATCAACAGAAATATGCTGAAAACTTGATCAAGAGATTCGGACTTACAAGTGCAAAAGCAGTACGCACTCCAATGGCTACCACCGACAAGCTTACAAAAGATGAACTGGGTCAAAGTATGGATCAAAAATTGTACAGGAGCATGATTGGCAGTCTGCTGTACTTAACTGCAAGCAGACCAGACATCTGTCTGAGTGTTGGTATTTGTGCTCGCTATCAAGCTAATCCAAAGGAGTCACATCTGTCAGCTGTAAAGAGGATTATTCGGTATATAAGTGGAACAGTGGAGTATGGAGTATGGTTTTCTCGAAACAAGGATTTTCAGTTGGTAGGGTTCAGTGATTCTGACTGGGCCGGAAATGCTGATGATCGTAAGAGTACCACTGGTAGATGTTTCTTTGCTGGATCAAATCTTGTTAGTTGGTACAGTAAAAAGCAGAATTCTATATCATTATCTACGGCTGAAGCAGAATACTTAGCTGCCAGGAGTTGTTGTGCGCAGTTATTATGGATGAAGCAGATGATGAGAGATTATGGGTTCAATGATATGAGTTTGACAGTCCTATGTGATAATAAAAGCGCCATTGATATTTCCAGGAATCCTGTGCAACACTCTAGAACAAAGCACATCGATATCCGACATCATTTTATCAGAGACTTGGTTGAAAAAGGAGAAGTCTCAGTCCAGTATGTACCCACAGCAGAACAACTGGCTGATATCTTTACAAAACCTCTGGATGGTGAGACATTTGAAGGCCTCAGACAGCACTTGGGTGTCTGTCGAATGTAAGGTACTCTGATTTGTACTTTCTATTGTATTATTTACTGTTGTGTTGTTTCTTTTATAATATGGTGAAAAAGAAAAAAAATAGAAAAATCAAAAATATCAAATATATGGGAGTGGTGTTGAAACACCGAGGGAAATTAGAAAGAAGGGAATCAGATGGGCCAGAAAAATTATGCTGATGGGCCTAGGTGTACAAGTGCTGTACTCAGAAAGAAGGAAAAGTAGAGTGGCTTTACGGTTTTCGAAAAAGGTAAGTGATAGTGACAAGTGGTTGGTTCCCACACAAATTCAACTTCCTCAACTGTTCATCTTCTCTAACCAAGCTCCCGCAATTATCCAGTTCAGACTGATTTTGTTTTCCCACAAAACCGCACATTCCAAACAAAGCCCAGGGTACAATGGTGAATTTTACCCACAAAAGATGGTTTGGGGGTTTCTCAAGTGTGAAGATTCTGGAGAATCCTCGAGTCGAGGAACTTGACTCCGATACAGAAGTGGGAGAGCGTGCAGAAGGCCGAGAACAGACAATAGTTCAGTGGGATAAAAGATACAGCCGCCGCCCTAAGCCAAGGTTTGACCATTCGTTTGTTCGTGATGGTGTTTATTTTTCCTCTGTTTTGGAATTTGTTACCTGGATGGTACAAAACAAAGGCTATATTGACCTTAGAAAGTATAAGAGTTTGCATGGAAAATTGAATGGGTTCAAGTTAGAAGATCTGTTAACCGGGGCAATTGGTGAAATCCAAGAAATTAGCAAATTTCATGCCTCACTAATTGGAGTCAACTTTGGTGAGCAGTATAAAGTGGGAGAAGATACAGATCAGTATTTTACAATTTACACTCGAATAGGATCCTTGCACAGGCCTGTCATTAGATGCCTGGATGATGATGTCGTGATTCAGCCCTGGATAAAAGTGGTAAAATCCACTGATTCTGCTATGGCTGGTAACACAGAGATAGGCTGTTTTGATGAACCCCTGTTTCAGATTCAAGAAGTACTGAGACTATTGCCTATTCCTGTTATAGACATTAGTGATAGTGAAGAGGAGGCAGGGTGAGCAGGTGGAACTGATGAGACTGAGGTATTTTCGAGGGTAAATGAACCAGAGAGTGCCTCTGTACTGAGTGAATCTGCATTGAATGAAGCCATATCAGAGTTGTTTAGGTCTGAGTCTGCCCTATCAGAGTTTTTGAGGTCAGATTCTGAGAAGGAAGATGGTGAAAGAATTGCTGTGGAGAGAGCAGGTGGGGCTGATGTGCCAAGTACTGGTAATCCAACACCAGATGAGATTCCTGCAGAGAGGGAGCAAACTCCTGAGGGTCGGGGTATTGGTGTTGAAACACCACCAGAGACAAGTACAGCCCAGGGTCTTAAAAGGAAAAGAAAGGAGGTTGGTGTTAAAACACCACCTGAGTCTGGAGACAAATCTGAGACTGCCAGGGAAAGATTGGTCTCTGACTCCAAGAGAGTTCGAAGATCAAAGAGGAGCAGACACATTAGTACAGCTGACAGTGAAGACAGTGATGAGCCTATTGTGCAGAAAATGAGGAAATTGCGTGCAGAACGGCTGAAGAAATCTGCTGAGCAAATGAAGTCCAAGTCACTACCTGCACCAGAGGTCAGTAAGGCTATTTGCAATGAATTTTATGATGATGCTAGCCAGGAAAGAATGGAGTTCATCAGTGGGAGAAGGATACTAGCAGAGAGGCCAGCAGATGCTGAGAAGTACCTAGAATGTGGCTTTACTGAGAAGTACCAAGGATACTAGCAGAGAGGCCAGCCATGTTGTCTCAACGTAACTAATAACAGCTTCGCTCCAAGACCAATCAGCCCTCAGATCTACCAATGCAGCTTCGTAGGTAGTACCTATGGAGGCATTGCAAACTCGGGACCATGCAGCATTCTTAAAGGATGCCATGTTCCTCTTATTCCTTGTTAACACTGTAACACGTGCCTCCACATCCTTGTTAATATGCCAAGTGCAAAGCAAATGCTTCGAGTCCGGAAACACTACCCGAATTGGTCTAATCAATCCCATCTCACGATCGGTGACCACAACCTCAAGGAACGGTCCATCGACAAGCAAGCTTCTAAGTGCGTTCAGAACCCACTCATAAGTATCTACCGTTTCTTCGACGACAATTGCGTAGGCGATCAGGAAATTTGTGTTGCAAGGAGACATACCAACCATCTCAATGAATGGCATGCTGTATCGATTAGTCTTGTACGTTGAATCGATGGCCACAATCCATGGATAAGTCTGAAATGCCACAATAGCTTTGGGATGAGCCATGAATAAATGAGTCAAAGTACCATCAAGTGCTGAGCGGTGACTAGTGACATACCCATTAGAGGTGGCAAGATGCAAACAATTCTCAGCTGTGTTGCGCCCGCCTCGCCTTTCTCTTCCATGGGCTGATCGCTCATTGTACATCTGCCTAATGGTCTGATGCAGGTCTGGAAATTAATGACTCAAGCTCACATTGATATGCCCGGGGGCTGTCTCAGCATTCGTCAAATCTCTTATAAATTTTTTCGTCTCTGCATGGAGCATGCTACTCTGTCTATGGCTCTCAGCGTACACTGAAAGTTGGTGGTTGTGCATCCCTAGTTGAGAATCCTTGCATGGTACTACATTCCAACCCTCACATGTGCTACTCACTTTCATGACAATCATGAAAGGGAAGTCACAACTTCTTGTCGATGTGTTACTTCATCGGACAACATCGAAATCGCTCATATCGACAACCTTATCTTTTCGACCCTGATTGCAAATACAATATATCCTAAGGGGACCATTCTTATTTTTTTGTACGATCCCATGACAAGTTCAAATCCTACATGACGATCAGTCCGTTGCAGGTAGGAATAAGCTTCGATGTGACTTGGAAACACATTTGTGGTTGGGAATACTGAGTAACCATCCCCCCCTGCAATCGCTCCATATGACTCATTGTCATCCCTAAACAACAATATATATCAAGTAATTAGTTTCACTCAAATATTATACCAAACACAACGATGTCATAAATCATTCTAATAACAAATAAATTATACAGGGCGTAATATTTTTTATTAAGTGCATAAAAGATACCTACACATATTCAAAGTATAATAATTCTCACTACTAGTATGAAATCTATAACCACATTAAAAAATACAAATTTTTTTATATCATCATTGGTAGAACCATATGTAATGAACTAACGTATATCATCATTAGTAGTTCCAAATTATAATGTATTAGTAGTACCAAATGAACTAACGTATTAGTAGTACCAAATGAACTAACGTATTAGTACAATCATTTTAAACTAAGATAAATAATCTAACTAAGATAAATCATCTAACTAAGATAAATCATCTATCAAACGAACTAACGTATTTTATGTTCCAAATGAACTAACGTATTAGTAGAACCAAATTATCACTAAAATAAATCATCTAACTAAGATAAATCATCTAACTAAGATAAATCATCTATCAAATTAACGAACGTATTTTATGTTCCAAATGAACTAACGTATTAGTAGAACCAAATTATAACTAAGATAAATCATCTAACTAAGATAAATTAGTACTACCATATTAATGAACCATATTATTTAACAAATTAGTATTACTATCTAATGAACTACAAAAAATTACACGTAAATAAGATTAAAAAAAATGAATAAACTTTAGATTAAGAAAAAACTTACACGTAAATGAATAAACTTTAGATTAAGAAAAAACTTTAGATTAAAAATTACACGTAAAGACAACCACACTGTCATTTTGAGATTAAGAAAAAACTTAATAAATTTAACTATGACAAATCATTAAAACAAAATGCACGTGTAACCAAGATGAAAAATTAATAACTATAATAAATAAATAAGAACTTATTAAATTTAACTATAAAAAATCATATAAAAAATCACGTAATTAAATTTAATAAAATTTAACTATCAAAAAATATAAAAACATAATAAATTTAAATAAAAAATTTTCAAAAAAAATTCACGTAACTAAGATGAATAAAATTTAAGTATAATAAATTATAGTATTAGATAGAATATAATTCTCTACTTAAACAACTGATAAATCATAAATTTAACTATAAATTATTACAAAAATCAACACTTTAATTAAACAAACACCTCGAAAGACATGGAACTTCCAACAACCAGATTTAGAGTAAAATTTCAGATATTTCTACCCAATGAAAATTTACAGCCTATTTTATAGAAAATTTATTCACTTTTTCGAATTGAATGGAGTAAATGAAATTAAATGTGGGCAGATGCTAGTTAGGCAAAGGAGAACCGAAAATGAGAATGAGAAGAAAGCTGGAAAAGGGAAAGGAGAACCGAAAATGAGAGGTAAGGAGAAGAAAACTAGGAAAAAAAGGAGAATCGGAGGTAATAAATGGAAAGGAGAACCGAGAAGGGAATGGGAAGAGAACCGCGAAGGGAGATCTGGTCCGAGTCAAGGTAAGGCAAACCGGTCAAGGAGACCCGGTTCGCCTCTTACCAGGGAGAACGGGTATGGGTTACGAACGGAGAGCCGGAGAAGCATGCGAACGAAGCCAGAGAAGAGAACGGAGCCGGGGAAAAATGGGAGAGCCGGAGAAGAGAACGGGGCCGGGGAAGAACTGGAGACGCAAAGAAGAGAAGGAAGCCCGAGAAGAGAAGGAGGCCGGAGAAGAGAAGGGGGTCGGAGAAGAAATGGAGAGCGGGGGCCGGGGAGGGGAACGAGAACGGAGGCTGGAGAAGGGAAGGATAACCGGAGCTGAAGAAGGAGAGGAGAGCGAAGGAGAACGGGTGGGAGAAGAGGCCGGAGAAGAAGAGGAACGTCGGAGAAGAAGGGCCGGAGAAGAAGAAGATGTTGCCGGGGAAGAAGAAAAAGAAGATGTTGTCGGGGGAATCCGAGGAAGACACTGCCGGAGAAGAAGGGGAGACGCTGCCGGAGAACATTATGTTGCCGGAGAAGACGTCGATTGCTGGAAAAAACGAAAAAATGAAAATGAAAACGAATCCACCACCACCTGATCATTGTTGACCGCCACTGACCGTTGACCGCCGCCGTTGACTGCTGACCGCCACCGTTGACCGCTGACTGTTGCCGTTGACCACCACCCGGCGGTGGTGGCGATGACCAGCAACAGCCAAGCTGTTAGTTAACATTGATCGCCCATTAATTATCATTAATGATTAATTTAATACTTATGTTAAAATAATTAATTATCATTGATTTACAAATTCATTTCAATTAATATACAAAATACATGAGTATTTAAATTATATAAAATACAAGACGTAATCAAATAAAATACAGGCTGTATTATATCAATCCACTTATTTTTCTAGGAGCTATAACCAACACTCCCTCTACGTGTGCATCTTGAAAACTCCTCACATAGTAGACCTTGTGGGACTTTTGGGCTCTGTTTATTTTACTTGTGCGTCGTCAATTAAAATGAACTTTCTCCCTTATTCATCATTATCCCCCTGTTTCACTAATAGTGACATCATAAGTTTAGGTATTTGGATTTAGGTGGAGAAAATGAGTGAATGAAATTGAAGGTAGAAAGTAAAAAGTAAAATGAGTGGATGAAATTGAAGGAATGTTGCCAAAAATGGAAAGTGTGTCAATATAAAAGAAACAATCCAAAAAGGGAAGTATGTCACTAATAAAGAAATAGAGAAGTATAACTAAAGGTCAAAAATGGCAGAGATTTTAATATGTTGAGCTTTAAAGCAAACTACTTTTTAGTATTTAATAAAATGTAAAAAAATTTATTTTGAAAGCAGGAGTTATGTTTTGGGGAAAAAGTAGAAGCTAGTCTCCCCTACTATAAAAAAATGCCAGTTTTGCTTATAAGCTCATCTCTGCCAAATAGAGCCTAAATTCTCCCTCTGGTCCTTTATTTATGTTTCCCTTTTTTCTAAAATTTTTTGAAGATATGTTTGACCGTCGATAACTTTTGTTACGTACGAAAAGAGATTATAAAATTTTACTTTTTAAAAGCTACATGTTATGGATAATCCAAAATCATCTTACATGCTGTTCATTACTGTATACAATAAAAATTATCAATGGTCAAACATGTGTTAAAAAAATAATTGGTCAAAGGGGACATAAATATAAATAGAGGAACGGAGGAAGTATTGTTCTTCCATTCTCTAGAAGTTTCTTATTTTAACTATTTCTCAAATGCAGCTGGTGTTGGAAAATAAAAATGAAGTACGGAAGACAGACCTGGCCCATTACTTGAGGTATATGACGCATTTGCTTCAGGACCAAAATTTTACTACTAACCCCTATACAATGTGTAGTAAAAAATTTTATAATCTTTATAATTACTACATATTTTATAATAAATTTTTCATATTTCAACTAATAACTTTTACCTTTTATTATAATAATTAAACTTCGTCTTTCTTTAACCCTATGGAAAGATGATTTTTCCTAATACTTTGCCAAACATTTATTACTCGCAGCTCTAACGTCAAATCACGTGAGTAAACCGCACTTTTACCACACAATAAACATATAAATTTATTCATTGAATAACAATTCGAAAGAAAAATATTATGCACGGTACTTTCCGAAATCTTGCACATATGCCCCTTAAATTAGGTAAATAATCATTACTTACTATATACTAAAAGAGTAACTGTTGAGCACGTATAATCTTCATGCTCAATCACATCACCTTTACCACGTATCATTCTTAGAATTAGTCACATTAGGCATATCACTCATAAAATATACCTTATTTAATATTGTAATTATTCTCTTGTTTACTTTCCTTAATTAATGCACTTTTAAATTAGGCATGATTATGTTTTGATTCATTAAAATAAGAGATCTTTAATTTTACTTGAACTTTATTTAACTTAATATAACTTTGATTATATTTTTTTGATTCATTAAAATAAGAGATCTTTTATTTTGTTATCACTATATTTTTGTAAAGTAAAGTGTTTTTATACAACAATTAATTTTTTTCTACATAAAATACATATAAGTCAACAAAGATCGACCATCATTTTTTTTATTCAATTTATAATATATGTATATATATATATATTGAAACTAATACATTAAAAATATATTGTATTTTCTAAATTTCATTTAAAAATCCGTGCAGAGTATTATCTAAGTTAACACTATGAAAATTGGGAATTGAATGTTAGCCTAGCGGTTGAAGCTTAGTGCTACTACAATGAGACCATGGGTTTAATTTTCACCAAGGAGAGGGGAGGGATTTTATTGGGGGTTCATTTGAGTTATTACCCAATTTTTTTTAAAAAAAATAAAAATGTTAACACTATGAAAGCAATGATGAAGTAACTTTTAAGTGGGATGTCTAGATGGTTAAACGGTTCCTCCACCTAAACTGGTAAAGTGGCGCTTTCAACATGTTGACAAGGAAAGGTTTAGAAAAATGTCAACAATGAAAGAAAACAACAAAAACGAAAATCCATCCACATTCAAGTTAAGTGTCATGTGAACAAATATTTTGGTTAAAAGTGTCAATATGATCTTGTGAAATTAAAAAGTGTTAATCTAATTATATATTTTGCTTGAAAGTGTTAATATAGTTCTGGAGACATGAATTTGATTGGAAAATCTTAAAAGGATGATTATACCCTTTAAAAAAATTCAGCAAAACTGGAAAGACGTTTATACCCTCATTCTCGTATGGAAAACTTGAACGACGTTTTATTCCTTTAGAACCCAGAGGTGGAGGACGCTAGATCTTACATCATTTAATCATTTAACCCAAAGCGACTAATGCTTCTTCCCGACTCATCACTAACGCTAGATCTCACATCCCGGACTCCGTTCTCCATAGCAAAGACCTCAATTTTCTGGCGCTTGGCTGAGTGCCGCCGGAAAATGGTGGTGGGTGGGTGGTGGCGTTGGGCCGTGGGGCCGCCTGCTTCCGCAGTTCGGTCGATGGAGCGCTGAGGTCGGAGACCCTCTGCGCAATGAATTCGTCGGAGTTGTCGGAAGGTTACAGATCAAACGACGCCTTCTCGTGTGGAAATGCGATGACTTTTTCGGTGGTGCCTTCAGCGCTGAGGACTTTTCTTCGTCATCTCCTTCTCGTGGGGAAACGCCTGGAAACGCCTAGAAATGCCTCCCGGTGCCGATGTTAAGGCTGAGCTAGGGTTTACGGTGAGCAGTGGTGAGGCTGGGTTAGGGTTTGCGACAGTGAGGATAGGGGTAATGGTGGTTTCTACGGAGGGGTAATGGTGGTGGAGGAGGTATAGTGGTTTCGACGGAGGGGTAATAGCGCTGTCAATCGGAAAGAAAATGTTTTAAGGTAATGGTGGCGGAGGGATAATGGTAGCGATGATGGTGGCGGAGGTGGCGGAGCTGCAGAGCAGCAGTGGATGTGTTATGGGCGGAAACACCAGCCTATCCGCTAAGGATATCAAGCACATCTTAGGCTCTAATACATAATTTTTGCAACATTTCTTCCAAATAAGAATCGTTGTTTCTGTTCTCTGTTCCACTCCTCTGTTTTGTTGATTTTGTTTGGCTATGTGAAAAATATATGGGGATGCTGCTGGTTAATGGATAAATATTCAATATTTGTGATTAGTACTCTGATTTTAGGCGGTGTTTGTGAGAGATAATTGTATATGCCGTCTATTTTGTTATTCCTTTATATAATCCCGCCAGTTCGGAGGTGGTGACAAAGGGATAATGGTGGCGGAGGGATAACGATGACGGAGGTGGTGGCAGAGCGGCAAAGTAGCAGTGGATATGTTATGGAGAAGGAGAAGAACAAGGGGTAATTTTGTCTTTACAGTAGCATTAAAGTTAGGGTTATTTTAGTCATTTTAGTTATGATCAATATCGAAAAATTTTAAGTTAATGTTGAAATAGTGCCTAAAGATTATACCAGCACTTATAATGTAAAACATAGAGTTCTAATAGCAATTTTTAACTTTACATGACCATATTTTATAACCGAAATATAAGTTCATATATGTATTTTACCCGGTAATAACCAATGCTTCTCAATACATAGTTTACATCTCAGATATTATTATTAACCACATTATAGTTCGACTTGTCTTTTCAAGTTAGCTGGTTTGGAATTTCGTTCACTGTTAGGCCCCCTTCTTTGCTCTTCATTTTCTCATGGGGGTGGTGACCAGGGGCGGATCTATTAATACGCGAGGTAGGGCTCCAGCCCTACCTCGATCGCCGGCCGGAGCTAGGAGGAGGCGGGAGCGCGTCTCCGGCGCGGCCGAGCGCGTCTCCGGCAGAGCCCAGCGCCTGCTCGCCGGAGAAGAAGGCCGCGCTGCGGCCTTCTTTTTTTTGCAGACGTACGCACTAAAACGACGTCGTTTCACGTTAGTGAAACGACGTCGTTTCGTTTGGCTTTGATTTTTTATAACCTAAGTAGTAAAACGACGTCGTTTCACGTTAGTGAAACGACGTCGTTTTACTAAGTACTATGAAAAAAAAAAAGAGATCGGAAATGGATTGGGCCAAAAACTGAGCGGCCCAATCCATCATCCTATATAAATGCTTCATGCTTGAGCAGTTGAGCGGGAACAAGAACAGCCACAGCTCCTCCTCGTTGCCTCATTCCGCCACAGCGCCACTTCACTCACGCCGCCGCTTCCGCGCCACTGCCGCCGCCGCCGCGCCACCGCCGTCCACCACCGCCATCCCGCCGCCTCTGGTAAGTCTTCTCTAGACTCTAGTTCTCTTCTCTTTATATGCTAAAGCCTAAATTGCTAATATTTATTAATTTTAGGGTTTATAATTTTTTGTCTTTTTAATTTATTTCTTCAAAACTTAAATATATGTATAATGTATTAATGTGAACATGATTTTTAGATTGGATGTTGAATTGAATTTATATGGTTGTATTATATATGATTGTTGAAGTTTAGTTGAATTGCATAAATTGATTTAGTTGAATTGCATATTTAGTTGAAATTTAGTTGGAATTTAGTTGAAATTATAATTGTTTGATTTATTTTGTATAATTGTATGTGACAATGAAATTGTCAATTTGTCATAATCGGTTTATGGAATTATCAATTAGGGATATTTGTTAAATTGAATTTAGATGAATATGATTTTATGAACTTTTTATTTTCATTTGTTAATTATCAATTAGGGATATTTTATTAAATTGAATTTGAATCGATGAAAAATAAATCAATTTACATAAATCGGACGCCGGACGCCGGACGCCGGACATGCCGGACGCCGAAAATTTTTCAGCCTCCCCTGAAAAAAATTTCTGGTTCCGCCCCTGGTGGTGACATGATCATGTACACATTCTCTTACTCCCTCGTCTTATCTCAAATTGCACACTTTACTTTATATCATTATTTGTTTAAGTTTAATCACAAATTTAAATAGGTGAGAGAATGATTAGCCGTAAGGAATTGTATTATTGATAACTGAATATATAGAGTACAATAGAGGGGTAATAAGGAAAGAACTCTAATCATAATAAATTATAATCTAACCACTAATCCGATTTTTCCTAGCACTCCCCCCTCCTCAAGCGAAGCATCGGATGCTCACCAACGCACAACTTGGATCTGAAATACTCGAACAGCGGACGAGAAAGCCCCTTGGTGAAGATGTCCGCAATCTGAAGAGAAGTCGGAAAATAAGCAACACGTAACTTTTCAGATGTCACCAACTCACGAACAAAATGATAGTTAATGTCGATGTGTTTCGCCCGCTTGTGTACCACCTGATTCTGAGCCAAAAGGATAGCGCTGTTGTTGTTGCATAACAACAATGGAGAACCAGAAAGTGGAACCCGAAGATCACGAAGCAAATGAGTGAGCCAAACCACCTTTGAAGCAGTGTTGGCGAGAGCATAGTATTCAGACTCAGTGCTGGAGCGAGAAATAGTGGGTTGTTTCTTGGCACTCCAAGAAACCAGATTCTCACCAAGATAAACCGCATAACCATAAGTGGACCGACGAGTCTCCAAACAGAGGGCCCAGTCACCCTCAAAGTAATTTAATACCTCACAAGTACTAGCAGAATGAAAGCTAAGCCAAAATGAAGAGTACCACGGACATACCGCAAAATCTGTGTCACTGCAGCGAAATGTTCATCTCTTGGATCATGAAGATACTGGCTCACCGTGTTGGCTGAGAATGCCAAATTCGGATGAGTGACGGTGAGATACTGGAGAGCACCAACAAGAGAACAATAAATTGTAGGATCCCAAAACAGAGGACTGGTGGAGCTGTGAAGCTGAGAACTGGCGACAAATAGGGTAGAAACAGGTGCCACATCAGATATACCGGCCCGATTCAAAATATCACGAGCATACTTTGCTTGGCCAAGCAGTAACCCTGAGGAGGTAGGCAAAACTTCAAGACCAAGAAAAGTAATGAAGAGCACCAAGATCCTTGATCGCAAACTCTCTGTGTGTTCGATCGATGAACTGGTGAAGAAGAGTTGAGTCGTTGCCTGTAAGAATGATATCGTCCACATACACAAGTAGGTACAGTAACGACGACCCTCTTGAGAGGACAAATAAAGAAGTATCAGCTGAGCTGCACTGAAAACCAAGTTGTGTCAGATAACTGTTGAACTGCTGGAACCAAGCTTGGGGAGCCTGCTTAAGACGATAGATGGCCTTTCACAAGCGACAAGCATAGTCTGGATGAGCATAATCGTGATAACCAACGGGCTGCATCATGTAGACCGGAACATCAAGAACACCATTAAGGAAAGCGTTCCTGACATCCAACTGATGAAGTGGTCAGGAACGCATGGTGGCTATGGCGAGGACCGTCCGAACAGTGGAGGCTTTGACCACAGGACTGAAAGTGTGGTAAAAATCAAAACCCAGAATCTACGAGAAACCCTGCGCCATAAGTCTAGCTTTGAGACTCTCAATAGTACCATCTGGGCGATACTTGATCCTATAGACCCATTTGGAGCCAACAATATTGACATCCGAAGGTCGAGGCACCAAGGCCCAAGTGTGCTGACCACGAAGATCGGTCATCTCATCATCCATGGCTGAAACCCAAGCTAGATCTTGAAGGATAGAGCGATAATCAGTGGGATTTGTCTGAGAGAGGAGTGCAGCAGTGAGACCATGAGCGATAATATCTGAATAATCACGGAGCTGAATAGTACCAGTAGAAGACCGAGTAACTATCCGATGGTCATGCACCACCACCCATAGAATCTCGTGAAAGAGCTCTAAGAAGTGGGAGAAAATTCTCTCTGGAGAGAAAAAAGGATGCAGTCCTTCTCCTGAAAACCGGAGCCAATTTTCTTCCAGTTTCTCTCCTACGATTCTGAGTTTCCGACAAGGAATCCAACATTAATGTCGGATTCCTTGCCGGGCATCTTTCGGTGTATGATATGTGCTTGAATTTGAAGATTTGATCTTTGGATCTGGGGTTTTTGTGTGAAGATCAGACTTTTCGATCTTGAATTCGTTGATGGAGCGGATTAGATGAAGATTTAACATTGTTCCAAGTAATTTTTAATCTTTCGTTGATAGATCTAATCTGGATAATTAATTAGGGGTTCATTTATAATGAACCTGTGTGGATTTGTATGGAAGATTATTTTTTTATGGTGGATAGTTAATGTGATGTTCATGTTGGATTGGAAGTAGAGATGAATTTGAGGCATAAATTTTTTAGTATTTGGAAGTGTTCATGGTGGATTTAATGAGAGGGCATTCATGTGATCAGATGCGCCACTGTCCACGATTGTTTGCTTTAATTGGAATTTCGACCAGAATGCTATGTTTTATGCCAAGAATTTAAATTTATTTTCTTTCTGATGAACACTCATGTGGGATTCAAGATTTTGGGTGTTTGAATGTTATTGTTTGATGGGGTTGATGGTTTGGGATTAGTCGGATTCAAGACAGATGTTTGGAGATAATTGGTTGAATTGGAATCATCAACGACGATAGGCCCAAGGTATTTTCCTCGTTGTTTCAATCTCATGATAATGTTCAGATCTAGATGAATGGAGGAGAAGATTTTTCATAAAGGATGGATTATTTGGATGATGATTGTTACAATTTTCCGATCGGGTTCACCGGACAAACACTTTCTTTGGCGAGTTATAATGCTTATTATGCCTTGAAAAATTCGGATTTCTTCTTGTTATGCATTATCCGATCGGAAAAGCAATTGGTAATTTTTGGATTTTGGAGGTTGGAGTTTCGGATTTTCCGATTGGAAGTCGCCGGAAAAATGCTATTCCAGCAAGGGTAAAGCATGAAATAGCCTCGATTCTCTGTCCCTAGACTCGGATTTATATTTCTTCATGCTTGAGATGCATCTCAAGGCTGGAAAAGAGAATAAAGGAGTGTTGATTTGGTTGTTTTTTCCCGTCGGAAAAGTGCGATTCCGGCATGGATAATGATACTTTTTTGGCCGGAACATACATGCTTGGATTTTGAGGGTGGAATTTCCTTGTTTTTTGTGCTAAATCCGGTTGGAATTGCACGAGGGAAGAAGGCCCAGATTTGGATGGAATTTTTTGCCAATTTTTTGTGGATTCCGGTGGATTTTTCTAGATTCCGGCAGTTCTCCAACGCCGAAAAACTGTGAGTCCGGTGAGGAACCAGTTCGGGTGCCACCGGGTCATTGTACCCGAACAGAAAAAAATGGGTCTAAGCCTAACTAGGGTTTCGACCCGGTCAATGGCAGCGCGGTCATATGACCCGCTAAGAGGCGGCTGGGTCAACAACATGAAACCCTAGAGGTTAGGGAGTTGGGCTGAGCTGCTGGGCTAAAAGAAATTAAACCCCTAGGCCAATGTTGGGCCGAAAAGAGAAGCTAATTTACGGATTTAATACATGAAGAAATGGGCCAAGGTTATAACCCGATTTTAACTCGGTCAAGGGCATTTCCACAAGAGGCAGCTGTGGTCAAGTTGAAACCCTAGTTTTAGGGTACTGGGCCGAGCTGCTGGGCCGGAAAGTGGAGCTGCTGGGCCGAGTTAAAAACCAAGCGTGTGGGCTGAATTCAAGGTGTTGTGGGCCTAATTAATTAGAGAATTTTCAGCCTATTCTTGGGCCGAATTTGCTTCATTTTTGGGCTCTAATTTGTGGTTTTTTGTTGAGTTTTGGCTTTCTCTTTGGGCTAAAATTGTATTGGGTGGATAATTGCACATTTTCCCCTTGGAGGGTGGGAGAGAAACCTTTCCACATTTGGTTGCATGACCATAGGAGTTGGGTAGTTGGATAATTAATTAGCGTATGTGAAATTAATTAATCCACTGCTAGTTGTTACTTGGACTTGACGGTCATTACGCGCTCTATGCTCGCGTTACACTTTGTGTTAAATTAGCATAAAGCTGTCCATTTGCTTAAAATGGAGTGGGCGATTACATAATTGACGGGCTTGACGCACGTCGTATAAGTTGTGTCCGTTCTCTCCATCATTAAGGGGGATATTTTTATAAGGATCCACAAGAGCTATTGGCACTGCCTACGATACTCTTGCCCTCTAACGTAGCCTTGGTTCATACCACGGGAACGTTTAAAGGCCAATAACACCCCTCTTTCTTCACCTTAGGGGTGTATATGGTAGAAGCTGCTCCCCCATTGGCGGTCCTAGCTTCATTCAGATTTAGCTACACTAGCACACCATGCGACCATTCAAGACCTGATTACATCACACTCGGCTGCACTTTTTTGTCTACCACTGGCGTCTTCTTCATTATTTTCTTCAAGACCCGAGACCCAAGTCTCGGCTGCGATGAGCTTATCATATAAAGAGCTAGTACACATTTCTGGTTGCTATGTATAGGTCTAGATTCACACATCTGGACTTGCATTTATTTTTCCTTAGGCTTAGCACTTTCTAGCTTAGGGTTAGCATTTCTTTAAAAATTTGGGGGGGGGGTGTTACCCATTTGGGTATCCCCCCCCCCAAATTTCAAAGAATTGGGTATCCCCCCCCCCCCCCCCCCCCGCATCTTTTTCCTTAGGTTTCATTTAGCCTAGGGTTGGATTATTTTGTATTTGGTAGGGCTCTTTTAGGGCTCTACCGTGGGTTCTACCATTTATACTATTAACCATATTTACCTCGTGAAAGAGCTCTAAGGCGATTTGGGCGAAAAGGCGCTATCCTCTCCCATCAAACATCGGGAGCAATTTTGCCCCATCTTCCATCGAATCCCAACCCAAAAGATGATTATTCGGATTCTCCATGTGATTCTGAACAAATCTATCCAATAAGTGCGGATTCTTTGAGAGACAAAATCGCAAAGAAAGAGTTCTTGCCGAACTAGGGATTTGCAACAATGGTAGAATCTGAGATCTCCTGTCGGATTACTCAATTGGAACAGTAGCGGAGTAGCTTGGGAACATAAAAAAGGCGAACGATTACACTAGATATCATCTCCTCCACTGAAATCGCAAAGACCTCCTTTCACAGGAAGTGGGTTCCCTAACTGAGGCAGAGGAACCATCACCACTGGCACAAAAGAGGGCAAATTCGAAGGACAAAATTCAACCATACACAGGTTCCACGAACTTTTTTGTTGTTGAATTTAATGTGCAAAAAAATTTCACCTTTCTGAATTTCACCATTCCTGTTGAAATAACCCTTACTCTGTGCGGATTATCTATATGCACCTTGTTATGTGTTATACATTCCTGTAGAGTGATTTATTTTGGTGGTGTGGGGAGATACTTTTAGTCTCCCTGTGTGCTCCGATACGTTAGTTGGACTATTGTTGCCTGCTCTACTTTGTTCTGCTACCATGCAGGGGAAACAAAAAGATGAACATCAATAAACCTTCTTATGCGTCGATAGTAAGGAAGAATGACAAACTGAAGGAGAAAATGGATATGCCAAATCAGGGTGAGACTGCAAATCTGGGAATAGAGCAACCAAGCCTGAACTTAGAGGCAAGACCATGGAATGATCCGAGATTGGACAGGAAAAGGCAATCAAATGATCCGGATATACTCATGGAAAAAACTGAAATCCCAGCTGAAGAGCACAGCGAATGAGATATTGACTTTGTCCTCACCGAAGATGAAATCATCAAGCACATGTGAAAATATTTCTATGGCTTCTTAGGGGTCTTCACAGGCACCTTCTCAGGCGTGTACGCAATCCGAACACTCCTCTTGGCCAAATAGAGTGTGCCTTGCTCAATACAAGTGAAGCAGAATGGATTTGTCCTATTCAAATTCAGATCCCCGGAAGATAGGGACTCCGTCTTGAATGGCACCGATCACTACCTCTATGGGAAGAAACTGTTCATTATGGAAGTTCCTGGAAATGGAAAGTATGACATGCGCATTCAAGCCATCAAACCAACTTAGATCCGGATGGAACATCTTCCAAAGGCATACTGGCACAAAAAAGCCCTGGAGAAAATAGCATCCACAATTGGCGAGCCTATTCTCATGTACAACATCACCATGGAACTGAGGAGGTACTACGCTCGCCTTTAAGTCTGGGTCGACACTTCTAAAAAACCAAAGAAGAAGGTCATATTTCGGGCACCGAAGGGAGAAACACACACCCAGTCAATTGCCTATGACCACTGCCGCCCTTGGTGTCCGAACTGTGGGGAAAACACTCACCTCTTTGACCACTGCGATGATCACTGGAAACATCAATAGGAGAAAAGAATAGCCATTCTCGAGTCGAAGGAAAAACGAGTTGAGGAAGAACGGGGGAAGAAGCCAAAAGTGAAGGACACGTTTTTGAAAACACAGATCGTAGAAGACACACTGAGCTCGGATTCAGTCCATGGACTGGAGGGGCTGTACAATGCGCCGAAAAATGTAGCAGAGAAATCCTCTCGTGTTCAAGGGCAATTTCCTGGGGTCCATGTCCTGCATGCTAGATAAAATACAGAGGAGAGTATGAGTGACAATCAAGCACAGGTTAGCCAGATATGGGGAGAAGCAACAAAGTCCATTCACGGTGCAGGAAGAACTCAGGATACGTGAGGAGGTACAAAGAGGCTACAGAACTGATCCTAGCCCCAACAAAGAATTAACACGCCGATCAAAATCATGTTGCGACCCTCGAGGAAAAACCCCCGCCCCAGAACCTGAGCACCCAGGGGAACAGCCCCTCTTTGGAGATGATGATTGGCCTATCCTCGGCACCGGACTACTACCAAAGAAGATGACTCACCCAGACATAAGAGGAAAGAAATTACCAAGGGTCCCCTGAAGCAAAAACAAGTCAACACCCATCCCAGGGGCCACAACAAGAGCACGGAGCAAATCCCATACGCGAGTGAAAGTCATGGGGTTATAGAAAACATACATGAGACTACTGCGAGCCTCAAGGAGTTACTCATAGGCATCGAGCAGCAAAACAGATAAAGGCGGCGGTCCGCAGCCAGAAGGGACCTTCGTCCCTCAATGAATACTGCCTCCATGAATGTAAGGGGCTTGTCGGCCCCACCAAGGAGGAGATGGGTGAAGGGTATCATCTCCGACAACAATGTAGGCCTCTGTGGCCTGCTCTAAATGAATGAAAATGGATGAAAAAGCTTTAAACATCTTTCTTAAAAGCGTTAAAGGCTGGAACCATACGCACAACTTTGAGTTATGGAAAAATTCAAGAATTTTGATCATCAGGGACTCAAGAAGCTACACGATCTAGGTCCTTGGTAAATCTCCTCAGTGTATACACCTTACGGCTCGCAACCAACTGACTGGTGTAAAATTCCTATGCACATTCGTCTACGGGCATAGTGAAAGCAATGCAGCGCGTCGGTTGCTGTGGGTCGAACTAAAGATGTTTGGCTAGAATGTAAATACCACATGGATGCTGCTGGGTGACTTTAATGCGATCTTGAGTTTAAATGATCACCACGAGGTCACAGTCCCTAGTCTCTACCCTATGAGAGAATTCCAAGATGTATGTGTCAAATGCAGCCTAACAGATGCACCTTCTATTGGGGAACACCTCACCTGGAAAAGTGCGAACTAGAAAATCTGGAGGAAATTAGACCATGTCTTACTCAATCATGGCTGGGATGGCGATGCATGCCGCACAAATTTTCTCCCCATCTCTGCCCAATCAGATCACTCGCCAATAATTGTCAACATGGAGAAAGAAATAGATGACAGGAGGAGACCTTTCCGCCTGCAAAACATGTGGTTGAATCACCCTACATGCAATCAAATCGTCGAAGACTACTGGAACCCTTATGTCATGGGATCAAAATAGTATGCCGTATGCAGAAAACTCTCAAGACTAAAGCACCCTCTGAAACAATTGGGGATTACGGACTACAACCACATCTCTGAAAAGGCAAAGCAGGTGGATAAGGAGTACATCAGTGGCTTCAGCAGTTTCGACGTGCTCAACACCTCACCCACAAACATTGAGCGGCTCAGAGGACTTAAAATGCGGGCACTGTTTTACTACCATGTAGAATCATCCTTCCTTTCCCAAAAATGTAAAATCAACCACATCACCATGGCGGATAAGGGAACTTCGTAGTTTCACCAGATGATAAAAGAAAGAAAGGGGGAGGCATTCCAGCCATCCTAGATGGTCAAAATCATATCGTTACCTCCAACAGCAGAAAAGGAGAATTATTCGTGGAATATTATAAATCCCTATTTGGCACCACAAGGGAAAGGATGGTAATTGATCAGATGGTAATCCGTTCAGGGAAAACACTAACAGACATGGACAGGGCCTTTCTCGATCAGGAAGTGGTTACAAATGAAGTCAAAATAGCTCTCTTTGCTATGAATGAAGACAAAGCACCGGGACCTGATGGTTACACATCAGGCTTTTTCAAAAGGCAATGGGATACATTGGGGAGGAAAACATCATAGGCCATCATAGAATTCTTTCAAACAGGCAGGATTATGACACAACTAAACCACACATCGCTGGCCCTGATACCAAAGAAAATGGATAACCTAAAGGTGGAAGACTTCAGGCTCATTGCTTGCTGTAATGTAATTTACAAAATCATCACCAAGATAATCGCAAACAGGCTGGAGTCTATCCTGCCCGGCATTATCGACCCTTGCCAAGGAGCTTTTGTAAAAGGAAGGAACATAACAGATAACATTATGCTGGCACAGGAGTTCGTCCGAGGGTACGGGAGAGCAAGAAACTCACCAAGATGCATGATAATGGTTGACTTGCAAAAGGCATTTGATATGATCTCCTAGGAATTTCTGGAGGAGGTGCTAATCGGCATGGGTTTCCCTGACAGAATGAAGGACAGAATAATGGTGTGTGTCACAACTGCATTGTTCTCTGTTGCAGTAAATGACAAATTATGTGGCCACTTCAATGGCCAACGAGGCATAAGATAAGGGGATCTTTTATCGCCCCTCCTATTTGTGATCTGCATCGAGTACTTTTCTAGACTGCTAATTAAAAAAGCAGAGTCAAGACACTTCACGCACCATCCGAAGTGCAAGCCACTTAAGATCACTCACCTAGCCTTCGCCGATGATCTGATGCTTTTCTCCAAAGGCGATACAAACTCAGTCCACATCCTCATGACCGCCCTAAACAAAGTCAAATGCACATCAGTCCTGGCAATCAATGTCGCGAAGTTAAAAATTTTCGGAGTGGGATTAAAGGAAGCCTTAAGCTTCATAGGCATCCCATGGGCCACATTTCCGGTCAGGTGTCTAGGAGTCTCACTCGACTCCGGCAAGCTGAAAGTCACCCAATTTGGAACGTTGCTTGGCAAGGTCGACTCAGAGGTTGCTAAGTGGAAGGGCCACACCCTATCCTACGCTGGAAAATTACAACTGGTCAAATCCATAATTGGAGGGATTATGGGGTTTTGGATACGGAACTTTGTCATACAATCCACCGTAATGGGTGCACTTGAACAAAAGTGCACACGTTTCCTGTGGGGAGGAAATTCAAGAACAAAGTTTCCTGGAAGAAGCTGTGCACCCCAAATGCCTAAGGAGGCCTCGGACTTAGGGACTTCTCCACCTGGAACAAAGCCTCAATGACTCAAAAGCTATGGGACATTCACGTGAAGAAGGATAGCTTGTGGGTCAAGTGGATACACTCTTTTTACTTGCAGGATACAACCATCTGGGGGATCAACTCAAGGATACAAAATGGATGGCTTGGGGAAAGATACTCAAGCTACTTTGGGGACCTATGCACACTGCGAGATGAGCTATTTAATTCACATGGAAGAAATCAAATGGATGTCATGAACATACTCACCGTTTGGGCAACGTCAGGAAAATTCATCAGTGCTCCCTACCATTTTATGCACCGGAAGAGGTACCCTGCTGTATATGTGAAGTTAAGCAGTGCGAGATAGAGGATCCTTAAAAAAATCTGGCATGACTTTGTCCCCCCAAAGTTTTCATTTATCATATGGCTAGCAACAATCGGGCAACTCTACACCAAAGACAAATACACTTTGGATGAGGAAGAGGACATCACAGCCAGGATCTGTTCCCTTTGCCACTTGGAGGCGGAATCCAAAGACCACCTATTTTTCAAATGTGAATTCTCGCAGGAAGTATGGAGAAGGGTCAGAATTTGGATCGGATTAAGGAGGAGAACAAAAAACAATAGAGAGCACCGGAACGTGGATCAAAAGACATGTGCCCGGCTCAAAATTGAGGAACAAACTTGGTCTGCTGTCTTTGACAACCACCATCTATCACATCTGGAGGGAAAGGAATTCCGCGGAAAAGAACGGGACCCAGCCAAATTCTTCCAGAGCGTACGAACTTATCAGAAAAGACTACTACATGATACTGAACCGCCTCTTCCCAGAGGAGCATCTATTTTAACCCTGAACAACATTCTGGCCATCGTCGCAACTTCACATCGAATGGGTACTGCACCATGATCTATGATAGGACATGCATCTTATGCACCTCGGCCTCAAAGGGATCGGCATCTTGGTAGCTTACAGACTATGCATACTGGCAATATTGAATTTCATCTCGGCAATCAAGGGACACCACTCAGGTAACATTTTAATATTTTGCTAACTCTTGCAGGAAGGGCTCATAGCAGTGGATTTGTAGGGGGTGAGTTAATCAGCGTACGCAAAATTAATTCACTCGCTGCCAGCTATTACTACATTTTAACGGATGCGCAATTTGCCTGCGCTGCACCCTTCAGTGCAAAACAGGCATTAAGCTGTCCACTTGCTTCAAGTGGAACAGACGGTTACATAACCATCAAGTGGGGCATGTGCAGTAAATTCACACCCGATCTCTCCTTCTCATCCAGAGATCGGACATTCTTGGAAGGCCAAACAAACCTTCGCCACTGTATAGGTATATTTGGTAGAACCAATGTACAAGGCGGCACTCCAAGTCAGCAAACCACGTCATATTTTTGCACAAGTGAGACTGAGAGCAGTTAATTTTGAAGGCCAACAATACTACAACATAGGTGTATATGGTAGAACCAGATGACAAGGCCTCCCCACAAACCACTTCATATTTTTGCAGAAGTGGGACGGAGGTGGGGAAAAAACCAAGGTACATTGCCCCCTCGAGGGGTTTCAGCCCTCGAAGGGTTCTAACCTCGAAGGGGCTCAACCCACGAACGGTCCTAACCTCGAAGGGGCATGGCACACCTTGAGGGGTTTCAGCCCTCGAAGGGTCAACCTCGAAAGGGCTCTGCCCTCGAAGGGTTCTAACCTTGAAGGGGCTCGACCCTCGAATGGCCCTAACCTCGAAGGGGCATGGTACTCGGGGGGGAACCTCATTTCTCGAAGGGAACCAACCTCGAAAGTGGTCATGCCTCGAAGGGGCCATGCCTCTAAGGGATTCGGACCTCGAAGGGGTGATGCCTAGAAGGGATCTGGTCCTCGAAGGGGTCATACCTCGAAGGGATCCGGTCCTCGAAGGATCCCAACCTTGAAGGGAGCCAGTCCTCGAAGAGGTCTGCCCCAAAAGAGATCCAATCCTCAAAATGAGCCACTCCTCGAGGAGATCAAGTCCCAAACAGTTCCAGTCCTCGAAGGGAGCCACTCCTCGAAGGGTTTCGATGCTCGAATGGGTCAAACCTCGAAGGGATCCAAACCTCGAAGAGGTCAGGCCTCGAAGGGGTCAGGACTCTAAGGGATCCAGCACTCGAAGGGGTCAAGCCTTGAAGGGATCCAGTCCTCCAAGTGGTTATACCTCGAAGGGACAAGGTCCTCGAAGGGGTCAAGCCTCGAAGGTTTCCAGTACTCGAAGGGATCAGGCCTCGAGAGGACCCAGTCCTCGAAAGGGTCAAGCCTCGACAGGGTCTAGGCCTCGAAAGAACTTGGTCCTCGAAGGGGTCAGGCCTCGAAGGACTCCAGTCCTCGAAGGGGTCAGGCCTCGAAGGGACTCACTACTCGAAGGGGTCAAGCCTGCCTCGAAGAGATCCAAGCCTCGAAGAGGTGAGCCCTCGAGGTGGTCATGCTTCAGAGAAAAAAAAGAAAAAAGAAAAAATATTTCTGCGGTTCTGTGCATTGAGTTTCAGCTTCCCCTTGGAGCCGAAATTGCACTTGCTGGGAGTGCAACCTTTCATCATTGAGTTGCACGCCCATGTGTATTGGGTAGTGGGTTAATTAACTAGCGTATGCGAAATTAATTAACCCATTGCTAGCTTGTGACTTGGATTTTACGATTACCACGCGCCCTATGCTAGCGCTACACTTTGTGTTTAAATCAGCATAGAGCTATCCATTTGCTTAAAATGGAGTGGGCGATTAAAGAATCGTCAGGTTTGACACATGTCGTACAAGTTGTGTCCGTTCTTTTCATCATCCAGTGGGTTATTTCGGGGGAATCAAAAGGGTTATTGGCACTGCCTACGGACATCCTTCCTCTCCAACAATAGCTCTGGTTCACAACACAGGAACGCTGAAGGCCAATAACACTCCTCTTTCTTCATCTTATGGGTGTATATGGTAGAAGCTGCTCCACCTTTGGGGTTCCTGGCTTCACTCGAATTGCGCATCACCAGTACATCTTCTCTTCAAGACCCGAGATCCATGTCTCGACTATGAGGAGGACAACATTTGAAGAGCCAGTACACATTACTAGTTGCATTAGAGTACACCTTCTCTTCAAGACCCGAGACCTATGTCTCGGCTGCGATGAGGAGCCTTTTGAAGAGCCAGTTTGCATTTCTGGTTGTATTGTAGAGGTCCAGTTTCATTATGGACTTGCATTTATAGCCCTAGGCTTTGCACCATCTAGCTTAGAGTTGGTAGTATTTTTCATATTTCAGTACTCCCTAGGCTTGTCCACAGCTAGCATAGGGTTAGCATTACTCACTTTTGTATTAAAAGGGGTCCCTTGTACCCCAGGGGGGCCCATCTAATGTTCCATCGTCTATACTATTTATCATATTACCACCGAAAAACTATCTGATGGGTACAAGGTTGTGGCGGAAAAACTAGAGGAATCGAACCAGCCGACGACGCCGAAGAAGACCGAGCAGAGCTGATCAGAGACTGGCCTTCGAAAGATGGGGGAGAAAGGACGACCAAAACTGTCTGAGTCATGGTGGCCGGCGGCTGAGGTGTAATAGCCAGCAGCTGAGGAGCAGGGTTTGGATCAGCCGTCCAGATGGATCATGGAGGTGAAGGAGAGGCGGCTAGAACGGGAACATGCGTAGTGGCCCAAATCGATGAAGCAATGGCTCCATCAAAAAATGATGAAATCTCCATGTCCAAAATAGAACGACTGGCCACGAAAGATGAGACATAAGGGAATAAAGTTTCATCAAAACGAACGTGGCGAGAGACATAGACGCGCCCAGAAGTCGGGTCGAGACACTGGAAGCCCTTGTGACGAGGGTTGTAGCCAATAAAAACACAAGGAATGGATTGCGGTGCAAACTTATCAGTAGCAATGACATGCAGGCATGGAAATGCACGAAAACCAAATAGGTGAGAGAGGGTATAGTTAGGCACATGACCAAAAACAACCTCAAAAGGTGATTTTCCACCAAGAAAGAACCGAACTAGGCAAACGGTTAATGATGTAAATCGGGGAGGAGAAAGCTTCCACCCCAATAACAATGCGGCACAGAAGAGTGAAAACATAGCCAGACCAGTCTTTGTGATGTGACGATGCTTCCGCTAGGCTCGGCCATTCTGAGCAGGTGTATAGGGCGAGGACATCTGATGATTAATGCCACATGATATGAAGTGAGCCTGAAGTCGGTGATTAGTAAACTCTGTGCCATCATCGGTCTGGAAAATTTTAAACCTAGCAGAAAATTGGGTCTCAACGAATTTCTGAAACTGGATAAATATGTCATAGAAATCCGACTTATACCGCATCGGGAGAAACCATGTAAATCAAAAAAAATCATCAATGAAAATGGCATAATAAGAAAAACCACATGCCGATAAAACAGGGGCTGGTCCCCACAAATCGCAATACACCTTACCCAACAAACCAGTAGTGCACTTGTCACTAATGGAAAAAGGTAAACGGCTACTTTGGCCGTCAGACAAGGAGATAAACTAACAGATTTTGGCATAGCGGAAGTGATAGAAATATGGTCCTATCAACTCAACAACTGAACGGTATCATGAGACACATGACTGAGGCGAGAGTGCTACTGCTCAAAAGAAGCCCGAAGCTTTCCATGGCATAATTTTCCTAAAAAGCTAGAATCACCAGTCTCAAGAAAATAAAGACCTGAACTATGACGGCCTTTACCCATTATCTTCCCTATATTCTTGTGCTCAAAGGAAAAATGTGTTGGCATCAAATATAACACGGACATGTAAATCACGAGTAAGTTTACTAATGGAAAAAAAATTCTAGTAATCTCAAGGACCACAAGGACATCATTAACAGAGAAACCAGAGAAATGACGCTGACCGATGTGAGAAATAGGTAATGATTCACCATTTCCAACAAGAATAATTTTAGAACCACGATAACATTGTACCTTATAAAGACGACTAGTGCGAGCAGTGATGTGAGATGCAGTACCTGAATCAACGATCCACTGATTTGACGAAGGATAATGGTTGGGACCATTCAAACTGGCCTGAAACAAAATTTTGCCCGCAATCCAATTAGTGGAGTAATCTTCCCGAGATAAAGGCACCAAATAAACCACAGCAAGAAGATTCCCAGAAAATATAAGCATGATTCAATGTGCCGAAGGAAGGCTAAAAAATATGCCAAAGAAACCTCAATAATTTTGCGCCAAGAAGCTTATCAATATTACACAAAATTTCATAAATAGATGAGTAAGCCATAGGTAAAGTACTGCCGCCAAAGAATAGAACTGGACAGCACGTGCAAGTACGTGATGGGAGACGCGTGCGCGTGACTTCACGCGCTAAACATAGAAACAAAATTGAACACACGTGGTTTCCACGCACTGAAGCTCCTCCTTCACGGAGCGCGTGAATCTCACGCACTGGAGAGGTGCGTCGAACGAAAATCGGCTTGGCCTCTTCTACAACCTACGTTAGAACTGGAACAACGGTGAGGATTTGAACCTCTTTGTCGGTGAACGCCGCTGGAACCGGAGATGAAAGTCATTTGGTTCGCTGATACCAGATGGGAGAATATGGCCGTTGAATGGGCCGAAGAAGATGATTGCTTTTCCACCTAGTGAACAATGCTTGACTGGAACCAGAGTGGAGCCGCGTGGAGCAGAAAGGAGCGGCGTGGAGCGGAAAGGAGCCGTGTGCGTCCGGAGGGAGCCGCGTGGAGCCGCGCATCAGAGGGGAGCTGAGCGGAGCGGAACGCGGAGGGGGAGCGAGTGATAGAGCCGTTGAAAGAGGAGCCGCTAGCGATCGACGTCAACGGGAATTTTAAGTTTTTAGGTTTTGGATCAGAAGAGCCTCTGATACCATGAGAGAATGATTTGCCACCAAGAATTTTATTATTGATAACTGAATATATATAGTACAATAGAGGTGTAATAAGGAAAGAACTCTAATCATAATAAACATAATCTAATCAACAATATGATTTATCTTAACAATAAATATATTAACAATGATATTATAATATAATGTATGGTTGCATTCGTTATAACAAGTAGTTTCACAAAAGTAACTTTTTGTTTGTTGTTGTTATACGTAGTTAAACATATTAACGGTTAGACAAGTTTCTTGATGAGCGTCAAAAAGATTCTGTGCAATTTTGACCTTTGATAGAGGGAGATCCCAATAAAAATAGTATAGTTAACTTTTTTGAATAAAATGATTCAACTTCGACCATTTTATTATATATATATATATATATATATAAATTTAATACCATGTAATATATTATTGAATTTGTTATAATATGTATTTTAAATTATTAATTTTCCAAAAAACAATTCATACACAGAAATAAAGATTTTAGTAGTTAAATATTGATGCAGTTGACATCAAAAGTCAAATTACGTCATTTTTGTTGGGACGAAGGGAATATAATATATAGGAGGTCTCTTGACAAGTGGCCTATTATTATGTTATGGACAACTCACTATGTTTCTTTCACTTATAAACTGCATTTATTAAATTATACACTAGATTTTTAAAAAAAAAATTAAAAATTAAATATTGTACTCCCCTCATCCCAACTCTATTCACACAGCAATCATTATAACGTTGTTCAAGAAACATGTTATAGAGCAATCGCTGTACATTTAACCTTAAATATTGAGTAGTATTTTTTAAGTTAAACATTGTACTTAAAAATTTTAATATAAGATTTTTATTTAATATATCTTGTATTTTTACATCCATACACACCTTATTACATAGTTTACTTATAACTAATATACAATATTCAAATTATAAATTATAGTAGTCAACAAATTTGATAAATGCATTTTTTCTCTCGAAAGTCATGGAGTGAACTTGAAAGGAAAGAATACAATAAAAGAGAAAGTGTCATGTTTAACGACTAACAGTTAGATTAATCATAGAAAAATAAATTTAATAATTTTTAGGGTCAAATAGAAAACAATTATAAACACTTTAAATTCAATTATTGAGACCAAGTAAAGAGACACCGCTTGAAAGTTTCATTTACTTTTCAAATGACTGAAATGTGTGATAAGTGCAAAGCCAGATGAACTCCACATGAATATCAGATTGGCACTATGTTTAACTTGAAATATGTGATAAGTGCAAAGCCAGTTGAACTCCACTTGAATATCAGATTGGCACTATATTTAACTTTCTCTGTTTCTTTATACAGTATGTAACATTTTATTTTTTAGAAAGATTCTTTCACTTTTATTCACTCATTCTATGTTTTACTTTCTAAATTCAATTTCATCCACTCAATTCATTAATCTAAATTCAGGCAATTAAAACTGTGGTGCCATGTACAAAGGAACATAAAGAGTATAAATTTTAGGGTTAATGTTTTTTTAACCCTAATTTTAGTCTGAAAGGGTCAATATAACATTGTAAAATCAAAAAATGTCAAACTAGCCCTAACTTTAAGATGAACCTTCAGGCCACATTCCAACATTGACTCACCAATTGGGCTATTGACCGGACCCAAAATGACGAATATGCCCTCGGCCATTTCAACTTAATTTATTTTTTTAATTTTACCCTTTTTACTGCCGCAAGCCATCACCACCCTCGGCCACCCCAACCACCCCCTCTACCACCACCACTAGCCCTCATCTTTTCCCCCACATCACCACCTCCCACCGTCAGGTACTACCACTAGTCACCACAGCTAACCCAGAAACCATCTTATCACTGCCCAACCACAACCCCATCGCCGCCCACCCCCCAACACCAGCTAGCCCTCCACCACCCCACTCCTGTCCTACTCCACTACGACCTTGATTTGCTCATGTCGTTGTTCTAGCCCTCCACCCCACTCCAGCCCTCCACCACCACGACCTCGATTTACTTCCATCTAGTGGTGGAGCCACATGGGGGCTGGGATACATCCCCCGCCGAGATGAAAATTACGAGAAAATATAGGGAGTAAATTTAGAAAAAAATTCACCGCCCTATGATATAGGAAAATATTGAATTTTTTTTCTAGCTCCTACACAGATGTATCATGGCTCCGCCCCAGCTCCCATCGCTGCTCCAGCCCTCCACACCACTCCAACCCTCCACCACCACTCCAACCCTCCACCACCACTCCACCCCTCCACCGGGCCTTGATTTTCTCCCGTCGTGCTCCAGCCCTCCACCACCGCGACCTCAATTGGTTTTATTTCTATAACTTTGGCATGAAGGGTTTCTGGGTTGGCGGAAGGGTAGCGCAAAGTGGAAGAAGAAAAAGGGTAGTGGCGGCGGGAGTGGTTGGGGTTGCCAGGGAGAGGGTGGCAGAGTGGAAGAAGAAAAGGGGTTGTAGTGGCGGGAGCAGTGGAGTGGAAGAAGAAAAGAGGGGTAATATAATTCATTTTTCATTTTTTTAGCAGGATGTAAAATTGTCATTTCATTAAAATAAAAAAAAAGGCTTTGACAATTGAAGTCAACGGCTCTAAGGGCTATATTGACACATACATCTAAAGTTAGACTTATTTTGACACTTTCTCAATTTACGAGATTACATTGACACTTTACCCTGAAAACCACTTACCAGACCAACTAACCAAGTACACCTTTGCTAAACTATAATATTAAATATTAAAAAAAAATTTATCACAATCACCGTATGATAGAAGTTCTTTGCTTCCTGGCTTGGTGGTTTGGTATTTTAGTGTTTTGGGATATTAAAATTATTTTAACTAATCTAAATCCAAATTTTCCCAAAATAACATATCAATACTATCATATGTTAATAAGATCATTTGATATTTAATTTCATTCAATGAGATATGTATAATTATGATAGGCAAAGTCTTGGGAAAGACGGTCTTTCCATATGCTTATGGAAAGACGGGGTTTAATTCGAATAATAAAAGGTAAAAGGTCTTAGTTGCAACATTAAAAATTTAGTATGCAACATGTAGTAGTTATAAAATTTATAACCCGGTTCATGCAACCCGAAAATTTTATCTTAATTTCTTCTAATTTACACTTTAAACCTTGGTCTTTCCATGACTTATGGAATGACCGTCTTTCAAGAGACGCACTCATTATGATAACCTTTAAAATGAGCTCAACATATAAATAATTATCTTTTAAATAATTTGAATGAAATGTTATAAAAATATCTATTTTTTATTGTATTCAATATGTTACGATTTCTAATTAAATTAATTATTTCACTTCATAACTTATATTAGTTTTTGTTAAATGACAAAACTTTAAAATTGTAAATAAATGTTTTTTGTTTCCAATTTAAATGTAAGCTACATCATGGTTGTGATCCGGATATCAAATAATTTACCCCGCCCCCCCTCTAAACCTTTCCTCTCCCCTCTCTCTAAACTTTACAAACCCTAGGACAACCCTGGAGGGGGCCTCCACCTCCGAAAACAGCCTACTCCAGCGGCTCCCTCCACCCCCATCACCCCTACCTCAGTAGCTTTGTTATCCTAGAGTTATTTTTCACCGATTCAAAGCTTTTGACGAAAACCTGTTTCCCTGCTTGGCTTCCCTTTGGTCGGACCAGCAACGATGACAACTGGTAGCACTATTTCATTTTCCTTTGGCGACACTGAGGAAATATCCCTGACTATGGAGGCTTTGAAGCAGAGCTTTTTGGTGGTATCCGGCGTATTTTCAGCTTCTCAATGGCTCAGCGACGTACGATGGTCTTCACCGGAGTTTCAACGTCACCGGAGATTTTCAATGTCCACCGCCAGTCCGTCATTCCATCGGCATCTCTGTGGCGGCAGAGAGAGGTGGTATTCTACGGTGGTAACTCTGGCAGCAGTGACAATTTTCGACAACTAATTCTATTGTTTTAATTAATAATACCGCACAACGCGCACGATAGCACTCCAATGGTAATTCATAAAAAAGAACAATTTTAACGACGGACTTCTAACCAGACTCCTGGAATATGTCACCATCGTCCTAAATTTGACCTTCTTTTGTTTTATTAATTTGAACTTGTTTATTATTAATTTGCTCACTCCAATTACTTTTCAGGACCTAATAAATAAAAGTTCCTATATTATTCAAGTTTCAAGAAAATGATTGACGTAATTATTTTTCTTAAAGAAATTTGATAGAATGTAAAACCCACAAATCATTATGATTTCGTGTATTGATATATACAGTGAGTACAAATGGTATATAAAGTCCAGAAAAATATGGAAGAGAATATATGCAAAACCAATCAGAATGGGTATTTCTTTCTTATCATGATTCTAAATCAATTATATCTCTAGTACCCCCTCAAGCGAAGCATAGGACTGGTCGCAACGCGAATCTTAGAACGTAAGAACTCAAACTGAGGACGAGGTAACCCCTTTGTAAAAATGTCAGCAAGCTGCAAGTCCGTTGAAACATGAGCAACCTTGAGCTTGCTAGAAGACACTATCTCACACACAAAATGATAATCAATATTAATAAGCTTGGCTCTCTTGTGCGAAATTGGATTCTGAGAAAGAAAGAGAACCATGTTATTATTACACAGCAAAACAAGAGGTGCACGAGTGGATACACGTAAATCCCGAAGAAGATTCATTAACCAAGCTAGTTCTACAATAGTGCTTGCCATAGCACGATATTCCAATTCTGAACTAGAACGAGAAACTGTAGCTGCTTCTTGGCACGCCAAGAAACCACGTTGTCTCTAAGGTAAATGGCATAACCATACGTAGACCTACGAGTGTCAATGCAACGAGCCCAATCATCATCAGAATAACCCAGAACTAGTAAAGCAGACGAATTTGTGTGACACTGAAGACCATAGTGGAGAGTAACACGCACATAGCACAAAATTTGAGTAATGGCTTGAAAATGGTCATTAGTAGGAGCCTTCATGTACTAACTGGCCGTGATCACAACATAGGACAAATCGGGACGTGTAATCAACAAATACTGAAGTGCACTAACCAAACACCGATAAAGAGTGGGATTTCCAAATGGCTTACATGAAGAGCTAACAAGTTGCAAAAAAAGCCACAAAAGGAATATCAATAGGCATTGAATCTTGCATTCCAGTGCGCAATAAAATGTCCTTGGTGTATTTGGCCTGACCAAGGAATAAGCCATTGAAAGTATGAACTACCTCAAAACCCAAAAAAATACTGCAGAGTGCCAATATCAATAATCTTGAATTCCAGATAAACCCAATTTATAAATGTCTGAATGAGAAGACCATCATTCCCAGTAAGAATAATATCATAAACAAAAATCAGCAAGTAGAGCAAAGAGACACCCTGGGAAAATACAAACAAAGATGTATCGGAGGAACTGCATACAAAACCCAAGCCAATAAAAAAAATAAACCATTGAAACCAAGAACGAGGAGCTTGCTTCAAACCATAAATAGCCTTGCCTAGACGACAAACAAAAATAGGATGCATCGGGTTTTTGTATCCAGCAAGCTGCTCAAAATAACTGGCAATTCAGCTGTAGACGATGGCTCAAACACCTCTAAAGGCACATATGAAGGTTCCAAAAATGCAGATACATCAAGTGAAAGCAGATCAGCAATAGTACCAGTACAGGTAGCCGGAAAAATATCTCATCAAACCGAGCATGGCGAGTGATGTACTCCTTCTTCGTAAGAGGATCAAAATAGCAATAACCCTTGTACTGTGAATTGTAACCCAAAAATATACAAGACATACTCCCATCCCCTAATTTATGCACATCATAGGGCCTTAAATACGGAAAAACTCGACAACCAAATGGATGAATGTTGGAGTAGTCAGGAGTATAACCAAAAATAGCAGAGAGCGGAGACTGATTAGATAAAACTAGAGTAGGTTGCCTATTGATGATGTGGACTGCTGTAAAAAAAATGCATCATACCAAAAGGAATGATGAAGGCCAGATTGAAAGAGCATCAAAAAATCTGTCTCGGGAATATGACGATATTTCCTCTCTGCATGACCATTTTGTTCCAGAGTATAAGGATAAGAAAGCTGATGATGAATGCCCTTAGGCGCAAAATGAGATCACATGCAATGATTAAGAAACTCTGTTCCATTATCACTCCAAAATACTTCAATGGTGGTAGAAAATTGGTTCTCAATAAGAGCCTCAAAATGCATATAAGCCTCTGCGAAATTAGACTTTCATTGTAAAGGATATAACCATGTAAATAAAGCATCAACAAAAATGACATAATAAAGGTACCCGGCGCGAGAGACAACAGATGAGGGTCCCCAAAGATCACAATCAACTAAATCAATTATGTGTAGTGTGCATTTTAAATTATGGTTAAAATAAAAACTCTTTCCTTTAGCCATGTCACAAGAAGAACACAAATGAGCCTTAGGCAGCAAACTAGTAACTGGAAAACTACCAGTTCTACTTAAAGATGAAATGACAGAAAAAGGAACATATCCTAAACGACTATGCCATAGCTCAAATAAGGCATTGGCTTTATTTGAATTAACAAAAGAAACTAATGCAGTACCACCATAGTTTAAAATGTAGAGACCCCTCTCACTGTGTCCTCGGCCCACGAGCTCCTTAGTAACTTTGTTCTAGTATAGTGAAGGAGTTTTCATCAAAACAAACAGCAACATTTAGATCCCGGGTTAACTTGGCAGTAGAAATTGAATTCTTGGTAATATTTGAAACAACCAAGACATCATATAAAGTAAAAGAATAAAAAAATCCGAGAATTTCCAGTATGAGAAATATGCAAAAAGAACCATTGCCAAAATAAACACGATGATTACTGTTATAAGAAGCGACGCTATCCATATTGGATGTAGAAGCAGACATGAGATTGGTAGCTCCAGAGTCCATGTACCAATCAGAAGCAGCATTATATTGTTGAAATTGTTGTGGCCGAACTGTATCTGCAAAATTGGAAATGTCATCGCGAGATACATGAGAAAGCATGTAGCAATATTCGGAAAGATAAACGAGGCAATAACACAACTTGCACATGTACGTGCCACCGCCGCCACCACCGCCACCGCCAGCCACCTTGGGACAGTTGGACGCCGCTACCTGGAGCTAGAGATCGGTCAGTGCATCGTCCACGATGGCAGCCGTGGCCGCCTTTGCTACGCCAATTTACATAGCCTCCTCTACTGTGGGTTAGCTGTCCAAACACTTGCTGAAAGATAAAAAAAATTAGAAGGTACTAGTCCAGAAGAAGAAGTCAAACAAACTTTGATAGAATACTCTAAAGTTTCAGTATCAGACACAATAGAAAACAACTCCGGTAAAGGATTAATGATCATCTGAGCTGATGAAAATTGAGAAAATGTGTCATTCAAGCCACGAAAAAATAGCAGAATGGTATCATCATGGTAAGAGTGTGATCAATAACACGCAATTCATTAAGAATGTCCTTAAAGCGAGAGTAATAATCCTGAACAGATTGATCATCCTAACAAATGTCATACAGGCGATCACAGAGATGGAGATAATGAACATGAGAACTGTTACAATATTTAGTGGCCACAACATCCCATACCTGAGCAACAGTGATCATACCATCAACTACCGACATCGTACATGGAGTAAAGGATGAAAAAAAATCAATGCTTGAATTAGCTTATCTCATTGCATTCGAGCATCGTAAGCCTCTCCGAAAGCTTTTGAGGATTCAACATTTTTGGGATTCTTGTCGAAAAATCCCTTATAGGCTAAATCAGTTGGATGATTTGGGCATGACTTCGATCCATCAACAAAACTAATCAACTAAGTAGAACGTAAAATAAAAGTAACATAAGTACACCAGTGAGAGTAGTTGGAATCATCAAGCTTGATGGTGATACAGCTATACAATAAAGAAACCGATGAGGACATCATCAGGAACGAGCAGGAACAGATCCGAACACAAAAGAAAAATCAAATCGCACAAACCACGCAGCAAGCTTATGATTCGAAGTGGACGACTGATCTAAGTCTCATGCGTGGATTTAAAACAAACAACAGCAGTAGCGGCCAGAAGTAGCGACACCGCACCAAGAAGGCGGCACGTGGTGCAGATGTATCAGCGCATGAATGGCGTAGCGGTGGCGCATGGGAGCTTAAACGCCAAGATCCGATCGGTGATCGACAACAAGGAGGAAGTGGCATCGATCGACATAGAGACGACTGGTGGGCACGACCGAAGATAAAAAAAAAGAATAGTTTTTGGAAATTTTCAGGTAAAAAGCCAGGAATATTCAGAGAGATCTAATTGATACCATGACAGAATGTTAAACCCAGAAACAATTGTGACTGTGTGTTTTGATATATATATATATATATATATATATATATATAGAGAGAGAGAGAGAGAGTACAAGGGTATACAAAGCCTAACAAATATGGAATACAATATATACAAACCAATTATAATGGTTATTTCTTTCTTATACTGATTCTAAATCACTTATATCTCTATTAAAGTTTTACCTATTATGATTAGAGTTAACATATAACCTTGTTTATATGGAATTTTTTTTAATCTTTTTTAAATAAAATTAAAATCATCACGACTGAAATGTTTAGGCTCTTATATTAATCAAATTGATCGAAGTCTATAATCAGAATGATCTTTATATCATGATATAGTAGGAAGAATCATACATGAGTTTCTTCCCCATGACAAGTTTTGCAAATTCGTAGGAGATATGCGCCTAAACTTGCGTTAATCCAACCACAGAAAATTTGATCTCGTCAAAACATTTTGGAAAAAAATAGTCTAGCAACCTTAAAACAATAATTATGTTCCTTTTTTCTAAAAATCAGGTCGTGTCCATCAAATAAAGCTCCTAATAAGATAGATAAGGAAAGTTAAAATATATATTTCCTAATCATTGTGAATTTTTTGTGTATAACCACAACCACCATCAGTGAGAGTTTTACATTCTATCACGATGAAAAAAATGGGCCGTGAACCTAAAAATATTTTCCTTGCCGAGTTAGTATTAGATCCTATTAAAACATCTCCCACTACCCGTCAATCCATCTTTCTCCTTTCAGAGATGCCAATAAAGCTTTCTAGTCAGATTTATGTTTTTCTCATTATCGACCTGCTATTTTCGATTTGCCGCCGCTAGGAATCCCATCCTCGTTGTGTTTGTTCTTTGTTTTCTCCTCTTTTTGGACATCCTTGTGTTGGACATATATTGATTTTATCATGCGAAAATTAAATATCAAAATTGAACGAGCAATTAATATATGCAAGAATAATAGACTTTTATTAATTATTCAAGCATACAATCGAAAAGCTTAAATTATAAATAATCAAAGCATAAATCATGTTTCAAGTAATCACAAATTGATGGAGTCACGAGTAACACTCGCTGCCCTTGAAACGAATGAGTCCCGTCGTGGACATCGTTCCCTAGGATAAAACCATCGAAGGTAACAATTAACACGTAAGAGTTACCTCGGATTCACGCAAGGCCCGAAGGACTATCACCTCGACAGAGCATCAACTGGAAACTTCGAGAAAGACAAAAAGAAGACTCAAGTTTAGACTATGGAGGGACTTGAGAAATGGTGTGTTTTTCTGAATGACTTAGAGGCTCTATTTATACTGCTCTAAGAGACCCTAATCATGGAAACATGATATTCTGATTTTCTGTAATTAGAGAAGAATATTCTCCAATCACCAACTCACCAAATCCGAGACATTCCATGAATACTCGAATAAAATCTGCTGGAAATGGAAGAAATATTGGCACAAATATTCTTCATCGTATTAAATATGGTAAACCGCATATTTATTTAAGACAAGATATCTCACAAAATATGGAAGTATTTTGTTCTTATCTCTTAAGAATTACACACAAGCAATTCCATATATACTATGCAGTTGGGCCTTCCAAAGACTTCCATGAGGTCCATACGCATTTTGGACAGTCCAGAGAAAAATTAATCTGGGCCAATTTCCGCCTAATTTTTTTCTCTTTCAAGAGTGACATTTCAAACATCCATATCTCATTCACCCTTGATCCGTTTTGAGAGTTTAAATAGTCGATTTTATAGTACTCGCGGAGGAGAACTCAAAAACGACATCCACCGACCCAAAATCCATTTGGGTCCAACTCAAACGAAGCCCAAAAAGTTGACGAATTTCAACCTTTAACCATCATTTTCTAACACCTTGACAATCACATCTCTGCTGCTATCTGATATGCTTGTTTTATACTATCTTTTAAGTATATTTGATACTCAATATTGCTATAGAACGTAGGTTTTTCATTAGGAGATTCGATACTTTACCAATTAGAGGATTTGGATCACATTGCATTGTTTTACACCCATATTCCTTTATTTGTGAAGTACTTGATCATTTAGGAAATTCCTTCCAAGCGAGTATTGGATTTTTTATGCAAAGAGAAAACCAATTCATTCGAAGAAGGCCCCTTGCAAAAGTGGCAGAAGAAGGAAGGCCAGTTCCAAAGCTGTTAAAGAAGATTTGAACAAAAAGTAACGAGAAGGGAAAGAAGCAAGCCAAGGAGGATGGAGATACCTTGCTCGCGGACAATGCAAGTGTGCACGGTCCGCTATGCCCAGTCTGTGGCTAAGAGTGCAAACATCTAGATCACGGACTTTTCAAGCTAGCTGCCTTGGAATTTTGTTCACTGCTAGGTCCCCTTCTTTGCTCTTCCTTTTCTCGCGGGGGGTGGTGATATGATCCGGTACACATTATCTCTTACTCCCTCCATTCCATCCCAGTTCAAACTGTACACTTCACTTTATGTCACTATTTACAATTCAATTTTATCCATATATTTAAATAGATAAATTAATAATATTATTATACTATGTTATATGGTTGGATTTGTCGTAACAAGTAATTTTACAAAAGTAAATTTTTGTTTGTCGTTATTATACCTAGTTAAACATATTAACGGTTAGACACGTTTCTTGATGAGCGTAAAAAAGATTCTGTGCAACTTGATATGGGAAAGAAGGAGTACTATATATGAGCTCTGTCCCAATAAAAATAGTATAGTTAACCTTTTAAAAAAATGATTAAACTTCGACCATTTTATTATATATATATATATATATAAGATTATTACCATGTAATATATTGTTGAATTCGTTATAACATAAATTTTCAAATTATTATTTTCCAAAAAAAAATCATACACATAAATAAAGATGTTAGTAGTTAAATATTGATACAGTTGACATCAAAAGTCAAATTACGCCATTTTTGTTGGACAGAGGGAGTATAATATATAGGAGGTCTCTTGATAAGTGGCCTATTATTATGTTATGGACATCTCACTATATTTTTTCACTTATAAACTGCATTTATTAAATTACACACTAAATTTTAAAATTTTAAAAAGTTAAATATGTAACTCCCTCTGTCCCAACTCTATTTACATGGCAATCATTATCACACTATTCAAGAAACATGATATAGAGAAATAATTGTACATTTAACCTTATATACTGAGTAGCATTTTTTAAGTTAAACATTGTACATAAAAATTTAAATATAAGATTTTTTATGTAATGTATATTGTATTTTTTACATTCATACACTTCTCATTATATAGTTTACTTATAACTAATATACAATATTCAAATTATAAACTATAGTATTCAACAAATTTGATAAATGCATTCTTTCTCGAAAGTCATGGAGTGAGCTTAAAAGGAAAGAATAAAATAAAAGAGAAAGTGTCATGTTAAACCGACTAATCAGTTAGATTAATAATAAAAAAATAAATTTACTAATTTTTAGGGTCAAATAGAAAACGATTATAAACATTTCAAATTCATTTATTGAGACCATTGTACTTCTAGAACATTGTGTTAGTTGTGTTAGGTCTCCATGTTTATTGCTATCCTGGGATGCCAATCGTCTAGAGTGACCCAAGGGTAAGAGCTATTTTGTGGCGCTGATCGCCCATTCTAGCTATAATCGAGAAGAGGTGACAAATGTCTTCACTCGAGAGGTGTCAAAAAGTTCTCCACAATATATGACCAATGCATGATAGTAGGATAACCAGTCAATGATCAAAGGAAAACTAAAAATGTAAGCCAATTGCACCTAAGACTCGTTATCATCTTAGTTACATCTTGTGTGCTAGTTGTGATCGCATTTATGTCATTTTTTCTAATTTTTTGTTATCTAGTTTCTTAAAGTAGTCGTAGTGTTTTCTAAACTCAAAACCCCCCAACTTTTTTACCACACACTTTGTGTGACATCTTTGTGTGCTTTTAACTACATTTAACAATCGATAAAACCCTTTTTTCCTCATGGACGACCCCGACTTGCCACTAGTTACATTCTAGTTGTTAGCCATAATTAGGGCCTATAAATACTATCTTTGAGAGGCACGATGACATCTTCCCAAAATACATCAAGGTTGTGGACCGTGCAAATGTGCACGGTCCACAACGACCAGTTGACTAGGTTTTGACTGCATCTTTATAACCTCTCTCTAGTCGCCTATAAAAACATCATTTTACCCAAAGGAGAGAGTTTCGAACTTCTAGGAGAAACCCATATTTTCCACATATAATACTCTTCATTTTAGATTAGCACTTTGGAGCATTTGGTAATCATGTTTAGCTAATATTGTGAGATTTTGGGTTTCTTCTACCTTTTCCTTTGATTATCAATAATGTTTGTGTTTTAATGTTTATGATTAATGCATGATTAAGATTAGGATGACAACTATATATGACTATGAATTAATTTATTTCTAGGCTCGGGAATGTATCCGAAAGATTTCATCTTTGATTAATGTGAAGATTGTAATTATGAGTAACAACTAATCATGTTTGTTAATCAGGATGGAACTATATTTACTCATGGTTGGTATAGGGTTACGGTTAAGCAGGTACACTTTTACCTACGAATGGGACCATATTGAGGCTAGTGATTAACTCATATAGTTATTTCTTTGTGTCATGTAGCCAGTAGGACCACCAGGTAGAACGCAGAGTCTAGAGGACATAATTGAGACATTGATGTTGTAGTTGGCAGAACCTTCATCTAGAATGGATTTTCATGTTGGTTCCCTGTATATATTGCTATTTTTGGGGTTAGTTTGTTGACAGGATAATGCGTAGATTAACTTTGGGAGTAAGGGTTAGAGGGTGGTGGCCGAGAGGCACACCCTAACTATACTAGCGTGGGGTGAGTGAAGATGACATGAGTAGTCCTCGGGGAATCAAACTGTCTATAACGTGCGATCAAAGACATAGGGTACAACGTTATTGTAGAATCAGAACATTGTTCAAGAATCAATGAATAGTATATGTAAATCAAAGGCCCCCTACACCCCACACTTGGTGATGGTCTTGTTGGGGTAGGCGACCATTATGGTTTAGTTTATGGTGTTTAGTTGTTTTCAAACCCAACTGGGGTGGAGATGGTATTTTTGGGGTAGGCGACCACCATCTCCACCACATTTTTTTTTTCAACACAAGACCTGAAAATAAAAATATGACACCTTTTTTCCTAAACTACAACCAGCATTTTTTTATTTTCTACTTCTCACCGCTATAAACAATAAACTATACTCTCTGCTGCACATAGAATATAAATGTATTGATTGAATATTAAACAATGAATTCGTGTTGCAACTTACCTGCATGCTTTATTGAAAGAAAGATACTGGTAATTAAAGCTGCCAAATGAATTGATTTGGTTGGATTAAGGTATGGCTTAATTAGGAAATGGATTAAATGAGCAAATGTCCCTTTAGGCTCTTTAGTAAAAGGCGAAAGAATAGTTCGCTCTGTACTCACTGCGTGGCTGCATGCAAATGTCCCTTTAGGCCCAGTATACTAGTGGGGTTAAATATGTAGGACTTAAATGGTAAAGGTTACCCAATAGTTATTATGATAATTATATTCTTATACTTTTACAGTATAAAATATTACAATTAAGAAATGTTAATAAAAATAAAAATATTTGTCAAACAAAAATTTTTTAAACTAATTATGATATATGTTTACAAAATACCAATATTTCATAATTTACATTTGTTTAAAATAATCAAATATACATATAAAAACAACCTATGAATGGGTGGCTAGATTTTTAAACTTGAAAGAATAAAGTAATGCGTGTACTCCAATCAGGAAAAAGAATGAAAGTAATGAAATGAAAACTATTTATAAATTTTGGTGAAGTAGGTCCACAAACAACTTGAAGAAAAATTAAAACTGAATGAAATGAAAGGTCCACAGATCAAGTGGATCAACTGGATGTAAATGGGCCATTATGCAATCTCAAAAGGGAAAAGGTACGTGAGCTCAGTGGTACCCTAAGCCCATTCACAATTAATCAGTTCAAAACTCGTACATGTCATATGTCATCAATTAATGGGATTTTGATGGGTAAATGGGATTTGACATATCGCGATAGAACCAGCCGACGAGTGACACAACCACGCTTTCCGCTCGAGTGCCCGACATCCACCTGGGTCTCTAGGGAGCTCCGATGCTCTAGTGCGCATGTTTACACAGAGACCACTAGAGCACGCTAGAAGGCTCTGGGCAGCATCCGCTGCATCTCCATATGTCAACTTTGGAATCTCTCACCATCGAAGTTGAACTTAAGCCAGTGATGGAACACTATTGCTAGAGAACCATTATCAGCGCCTCCCTCTACCACCACATTTTTCTCGAATATTCTCATGGCTGACCACATCCGCGTCTCGTCGGACCAGCCAAAGAGCAATAGTGCCACCAAGCTCTTCTTCCACTAAGGATAATATAACACTTCTAAAATGTTGGTTTAGATGCTAATAATACTAAATTGTGCCTATTGTAACACTTTTACAAGTATTACCTTAGGTGATGTTGCATTAGATCTAACGTAACGCTATTAAATATAACGTAATACTTTTCAAGATTGAGGTAACACTTTTCAAAGGTTCAAGTAACACTTTATATGCTATTGTAACATTTTAATAAGTGTTTCTAGAATATTGTTACGATTCCTCTAATTTGTAGTAGTGTTCCTAGCCGGTAGTCCACCGCTTTTCTCGAGGACAAGATTCAATCGAAAAAAACTTTTCAAAAACATCAAAAATATTTAAAAACAAAATATTTGTCAGCCACCGCCAACCAACTTCCCCAAACTACCAGACAAAGTATATAACAATGATCGTCGGTCGGTCGTCATAAACTTCTGCCCAACACTAGTGGAGACGCCTCTATTAAACGCGGTTCCATTGGACATTAGAAGTCACTTTGGGGGTGACTTCTATAGAAATGCCTTCTAACGCATCAATGGAAGGCGGTTCAAAACCACCTTCTATTGTTGGGGTGGAACCGCCTTCTAATAGCTCTGACCTCGTAACAGCTTGTTGTCTCTTGGATAAGACTCTCGTTACGAGCTCGTAACATAAATCACATAGTGGGATCTTTGGGTCGTTACGAGCTCGGAACAAGCCCAAATCCATCGGATGTAATGATTGGTTCAGTATGGGTGTAAGTTTGCCTGATCTATATATTTGTTACGAGCTCAAAACTTGAGGGAATTCCGAGCTTGGATCTATTTTTTAATCATAATCTGTGCATTATAGGTTTTGGAGCATTGAATGCTGGATATTATGTTCCAGACTCGTAACAAATTTCGATTGTAAGTTCCCAGTCCTGAATTCTGGATCTGTTCTATGATAATTTTACAATGAAGCAACGACATATGTTCCCAATCGGAAAGTATGGTAAAAAAATTGCAATTTCAATAAAATTTGGCTTAATGAAAGCCTCCCATACCAAGTCAAGATACACCAAAATAACTTGTCATTTCCACACTATCTATAAAAAATCTATAGACTACGCTAGGGTAGCAACAATCTATAGATAAGAATAGAAATCTAATAATATCTATTCCAATGACAATGTCACCATATATAATAGCTACTTAAACAACTCCTAAGTTGGGATTTCCAATTGAATTGGAATGGGCGTTAACAATATACCTTGCCAAGCAATTTCTTGCCATGTTAATATCAGTTTGCAAATATGGCTTCTCATCCTCTTTAAAAATCTGTGAATTTGGGAATGTTATTAATACGTGTAAGAAACCTATAGCAATGAAACAATGGAAGAAGATCTAATTCAAATCTTACGTCGTTGATTTTAAGAAAATCCATACGGATTTGTTGAAGACACTCCACCACATATATCATTATGTAATACCCGTACTCCTAATTCTTTGCTTGTTTCTTGTATTATTTAATAGAAAAGAATAAAATCATCATATCAAAAATTTAGAATCCTAGGATGTAATTGAATTGTGAACATAAAAAAAAAAGTTTCACCTTGATCTCGACTATCTCCAAACTCTTTGTACTGGATTCAGTGAGGGAATTAGTGTAAGCATCCAAAATATCAACAAATTACCCGGAAGGTTGATAATGTAGAGGATCCATCCAATAGACGCGGTTATTCTTCGGGACAATAAATATTAATCTCCAAATGTCCCTACAAGAATGTGATACATTAAAATCATCCAAAATAAGAGTATGTTTGAAGTAGCTTTGATATCTGACCATCACCTCTCAAGGTATGGGGAGATGAATATTTTCTTATTCATTTGTCCAAGACTTTTGCAGATGAAGTTGACCCTCTCTTTGACCGTGTTTCCGATTTCTTGTGTCATCACGGGGCACAAATACCCTATCCACCCTTTCTCCCTTTGGTTACCAGAATAATACATGTAGCTTTGAAATATAATGAGAAAACCGTAAGTAAAAATAGTAAAGCTAATAAAATATTCCTTTGAACTATGAAAGTATATTGTACTTACAATACGTATAAGGACATTATGGTTTGATTGACTTGGTCACACCTCCACAATTCTTCAAAGTCACTCCATTTCACAGTTATTTCCCTTTTTTTTACCAAATACACATTTGTTGCCTGAAAATGTGTAGGTTGAGTTGACTTAGTATCCGCCAATCAAATCACATAAGACTCAAACAAAGTGTGTCAACACCTTCAAAACATGTGCCCTTGTGAGTTTGGGCTTAGCCTTCTTTGGTGTTTTGTGAACTATTCCGGGTGCCGTTTAGGATTAGCCTTCAAATGACCATCCTTTATAGGGTCAACATAAATTAGGTGGCGAGGCCATAGAAAAAAAATTCCTTCGGTAGTTCCTATGTGCTTGAATTAGCCATCTGAAGTTGGCAACAGGGTGTTGAGGACTAGTGGTTTCTCCAGTGAGACTCTACACATCCCATCTCGAATCAGTACTGAGTGATGATGTTGCATTGACTCGTGCATAATACCATCGGCAACGTGGATTGGCCTACCATTCACTGTTTAATCAATGTATAATTCGCACAAATGTGATGTCTAAAACACAAAAATAAGTCAAACAAATGAAGGTAAATGAAAATCAATATTATTATAAACATAAAAATTTTGACGGTGAGGTCAACTTTCTTTAGCTCATCTCCTTGCGGAGGTAGAATAGGTTTGTGGTTAACCTCAAAATCTCCCAGTGAGTGGCACGATCCTCTAGAATGTGGAGTCTAACCCAGTGTTATATTGGCTAAATTTTTGGGTACGAGGAGACCGGCATGTTCAATTAACTTGTGGATCAATATGTCTTTTTGCTCAATCTTTTTGTCTCGTGAGCGCCTTCCTCTTGCAAGACGTGAACCCATGATGGTTTAATGTTCTTGTACGACCTATATGATTAGATCTTCTCTCCAACCAGTCCGGCTATGATCCACCAGTGTGAAACCCAGATCTTCAGTTCTTTGACCATTCTTGAAATAACCCCATTCACATTTAAAAACTGGCACTCTCATTGTAACATAATCGATCTCCCAAATTTTTGTAATCGTACCAAAGTAGCAAGTATAAGAGTACATTGGATTGTTGTCGGCCATTCTACCAACATGCAAAGTATCGGAAACAAGTGAAACTCCATTATTCTGAGAGACTCCTTTATCATCCATTGATTTTGTACCAAATGTAAAATCACTGATTCCATAACCCCCATAAGATAGAACAGTACCCAATGGTCTCTGCGCCAACCATTTGACTATTTCTGGATGCGGGCTAGTGTCAAAGTGAGATCGTAGCCAAGAAGCAAAAGTTCTAGTGTGTTGTTGAAGAACTCATGATTTTTTGAAAGTGGGATTCAATAATTGAATTTCATCTATGTGAATCTCAATGTATGGGACAACATCCTCATGATTCCGAAGAACAAGCAAATGAGCAGTGCACAAATCCTCAGCACTAGGGCTAAATAGCTTACCATGTCGAACCCCTACACCATCCAAATGGCCTTCATGCCTGGATCTGGGAACCCCCACAGATTCAACCTCATTAATATATTCGGTACAAAATTCAATAGCTTCCTCAAAACAATAATGTTTCACAATACTTGCATCAGGTCTAAACCCATTCTTCACAAAATGCTTGAATATTTTCATGTACCGCTCGAAGGGACACATACATCTTAAAAATACAAGACCACAGAGCTTAATCTTCCTAACCAAGTGAGTGATCAAATGAACCATGATGTTGAAGAAAAAAGGTGGGAAGTACATCTTCATTCGGCACAATACTTCTACAATCACAGTTTGCAACCGATCAAGCTTTGCAAAACTGATGGTTTTTGAACATATAGACTTGAAGAACAAACATAACTTAGTAATACAACATCATACATGGTACGGCAGTGACGCTCGAATTGCAATGGCATTCAATTCTTGCATCAGGTTGTGACGGTTGTGAGATTTTAATCCACCCAACTTCAACTCTTTTAGCGATACACAAGCGCTAATATTCAAAGAATAATCTCCAGTCACTTTCACACTACTTAGCGTCTCAAAGTACAAATTCTTCTCCATCTGAGACATTGAATAACAAGCGGGGGGGGGGGGGGGAGATAACAAGTATCTTCATTAGTAACGGGTCCAAAATTTTCCCTAATACCCATCTCAACCAAATCAAGTCGAGACTTCAATCCATCTTCTGTTTTACTGGAAGTATTCAAAAGTGTACAAATTAAAGCATCACAAACATTTTTCTCGATGTGCATTACATCGAGACAATGTCTAATATTCATATCATGCCAATAAGGGAGTTGAAAGAAGATTGAGCATTTCTTCCAACTACCTTCAATTACCAACTTCCGCTTCCCCTTACCAAAATTGTTAGGCAATTCTCTAACTTTTTCAAATACCTCTTCGCCGGTGAGTGGCACAGGTGCACCTCACAACTCTGTCTTGCTATTGAACCACTTCTTTGCAAAATGCCACGGATGCCCCTCGGGGAGAAATCGTCGATGTCACTGGTAAACAGTTTTAGAACCATGCTGAAGTTGACAAAGGGAGATTTCTTTCTCACAAATTGGACATGCATAGTGTCCTTTCACAGAATAGCCTGACAAATTTCATAAGCAAGAAAATCATTTATGGTGCAAAACAAAAGGGCCTTTATCAGGAAAATATCATCAACCACAGCATCATAAGAATAGACTCCATGTTTGAACAGCGTCAAAAACTTATCCACTAGGGGAACAAGATATACATCAATGTCATTACTCAATTGCTTGGGGGCCTGAAATCATCATGGACAAGAGAACGTATTTTCTTTTCATTATCAGCCACGAGAGTAAATTGTAGATCACCAACATTACAGGCCAAGAACTATATGCGCTGCTCATGTTTCCAAATGGATTCATTCCACCAATTGAAAATTCTAACCTGAAATGTCGGGAATTCGATACCAACTTCGGGTATATGTCATTAGGTTTTTTCCATTGCTCACCATCGGACGAATGCCTTATGACATTAACTGCCGGATGATTTCTTTCCGTATGTCTTCGTAGTAATTTTGCATCTTCTTTGGAAGCAAACAACTTCTGCAACCGTGGAATTATCGGAAAATACCATAAGACCTTAGCGGGTGTCCTCTTCTTCAAAATGGTTCCCACCTCTGCACACATTCCAATTTCACCATGCTTTAACTTGTACCAAGATTCACCGCATACCCGACATGTTTCAAGTTTTTCATCCTCCTTTCCCCTAAAAAACATGCAATCATTTGGACATGCATGGATTTTTTTATAATTCTTAAGCTATAGGACAAAGAACTCTTTTCGCAGCATAAGATTTCTCAAGCACACAATTTCCTTTGGAAAGCAATTCTTGAACCAATTCCAGAGTTTTTTTTATCCCTTTTTTAGTCCAACCAAATTTGGCCCTTAAATTCAAGATTTTCAATGTCGCGCTCAAAAGTGAATGTTTTTTACCCCACGTACAATGGGCAATTCTTGTCATTCAGCAACGACTCTAAGACCTCAGGTTTACCATGGAATTCTCTAGCAACATCCTCCTCTATCTCATCAAATCGATCTTCACAATCTAATTCAACCCCTTCCTTCATTCCACCATTTCCACCAATATCCGCTGGTACCTCGCTGTGCTATATCCAACAAGTGTAAATTGTTTGGAAACCTTGAAATATAAGGAGTTCACACAACTTCTCCCTCCCTAAATATGCATTGTTCCAGCCATCCTTATAGGGGCAACGTGCATGCACAACGCCTTTTTGAGCCGCATGTTCAAAAGCAACAACAATAAATGAATATACTCAATGAATATAATCAGGTGATGTCCTAATGTCGCTCTTGATGACTCCGATTCTATCCATTAACTACATGAAAATAACATCAAGACACATGCAATCATATAAGCAACAAAATTCCAATGAGCAACATATCAAATCAAAACCCTATTTTTCAAAGCATTACAAAACCTACTTCAATAAGAAAATAATTAGTTTGATGGGGTAAAAATATTTATATATGTACAATTACTTTAGCCTTTTACTTCCAAAGAGCGCCCTAAAATTTTCAGCTTATTTCTCCAAATGAAAATGAAGTTAGTGGTCAATATTTATTGCTATCTTCAGAGTGTTTTGAGCAATCTAACTACGCCTGTCAACGTGATACTATCTAATTGTTACTGTTTATGTGTGCGAAAACTGAGGGATTCTGGTACGATACACACACTTCCATCTCACCTTCATTTCTTTCATTTTCATCAACTGATAACGGTCATTTGGCTGGTTTTTCTCTTCCTTTTATGGCGGCTCCTCCGCCTGGCCACGGCGGCTGCGCAGTGGGCAAATCATTTCTTCAAGCTCTAGGTAATCGCCCTCCACCACTAAATGTCTCCCTGCCCTCTAACCCAGAAATTGTACCAAAAACCCATTACAAGGGAGATATAGCCTATTTGGTAACCCGCAAAGATGCTGAGACTCTGGCTTCTCACTACCAAAATGTGCTGGTTGGTAAGTTCGCAAGAGGCAAGCCATCGATGCCTGCCCTCAATGATGCTTTCAACTCAGTAGGATTCAAAGGCAAATTTCAACTAGGATCAATTGATTTCAGACATATCCTTATTCGGTTTCAAGACAAGGAGGATTATCAGAGGCTCTGGCTCAAAAGTCAGTGGATTTTCAACCATTCCCCAATGAAGGTTCTCAAATGGACTACGGATTTCTCTCCTAAGGCAGAATCTTCTATAGTACCGGTATGGGTTACTATACCCTATGTCCCAGTTTTCTTCTATAACACTGCTATGTTACAATCTATGGGGAATCAAATAGGAAATTTCATTAAGATGGATGCAGCTACTGCTGCTCTCTCTAGACCTTCAGCAGTGAAGATGTGTGTTGAAATTGACTTAAAAAATAAGCTGCCATCATTCATTAGAGTTGGTATAGAGGAGGATGGAATTGAATATAATGTGGTTAAGCTACCCCTAGAATTTGAGGATCTGCCTCTATACTGTCACCACTGCAAATCTATAGGACATGAGGATAACCTTTGCATCTACTTGCACCCTGAACTTAAGAGAACTAAGACCCATAGGCTGGATAAATCTAACCCTAGTCATAAGAATTCAGGGGATGGAAAGGTAGTGCTTCAAACCAAGGACCAACAAAGAGGATCAGATGGTCAACTAAGGAGGTTGTAAGCCTAATACATGATGATAACAATAAGGCAGGGGGTTCTGGTATTTCGGCAGTAGAGAAACAAAAAACACTGTCCTCACAGAACTTCAAATATGTTCCAAAGCAGAAGGTGTTTTCAGTTATTAATATCGAAGAAGAAGGGGCTTCTGAGTCTTTGGTGGAAGAAAAGCTTCCTGAGAAAAAGGCTTCTGTTAACCTTGTTGGGGAACAGGAGAAAGCCGATCTGATTCAGGATCCTGATGCACATGATTCTAAGATTGGTGATCAGTTTACGGTTATTAATCAGGATATAAATGCTGAGTTGGTTTCTAATGTGGATATGGCTGAACATCTTAAGGGGATCCAAGGTGATACTGTTGAGTGCACAAACTCCCAACTTCAGTCTCCTGCTCATCAGCCCAAGCATTCCCTATCTGCTCCACCAATCATCACAAAGAAAGTTTTTGCTAAGGATGATATTGCTACGGGTTAAGTCTTTCTCACCTTTCAATACCATTATTGCTGCTTAAAATTTCATTTTCTCTCAGCAGAAACACAGACCAAACAGATTCCTCCCACTTGGGATGAAGATGGATCCAGTGAGGAGAACACACCAAGTAACTTTCCAATCAATGCTGAGGTCCCAGAGTTTGCTGTTACTTTAACTGAACACCTGGGAGCTTCTCCCGGCAATAGTACAGATAACTATGCTAATCCGGTTAGTCAGGTAAGCTCTGCCATCTTACATTCCAAACCAAGCAAGCTGAAAAAAGTTAGGCAATCAGGGAAAGAAATTAATCATAGTAATGAGACATATTTAACTCAGTTAAATACTATCATGACTAGATCAAAAAGCGCTAATAATGTTTCCCTATGAATAACACAACACTTAAGATTAAATTTCTGGTTTGGAATCTTAGGGGAATGGATACATCTATGCTGAGACTTCAAAACTTGATCACTAGGCATAGGTTTGAGCTTATCTGTTTAATTGAGCCTAAACATGATAATATGCAATGTGATTCTTATAGACAACAGTTACATTATGACAATTGTATGTATGCAATGAATGGTCAGATCTAGCTCTTTTGGAATTCTAGTATATCCCTAACAGTTAAATGTGATAATTTGCAATTCTTAGCTGCTACTTTGAATAGTCTCACTCTGAACAAAATCATGGATGCATTTTTTGTGTATGGCCTCAGAACTAGAAATGGTAGGAAAAATCTTTGGTCTGATCTCAAGTCCATTACTCACTCAAATGCTACCTTTATTGGGGATTTCAATGCCATTACATCTATAAATGAATATAAAGGTCCATCTACTCCCAAACTGGGTAGTATGAAGGATTTTAATGATTTTATTAATGTAATGGCTTTGGAAGAAATTAATACAGTGGGTAACTTATTTACTTGGAGTAACAACAGGCTGAGGAACCCTACTATCCAAAGATTAGATAGAGGTCTCTGTAATCCTTCTTGGTCATCTACTTTTCCTACCTCTTCTGTTCAAATTTTGAATAGGATTTCTTCTGATCATAATCCTATGCTTCTTATTATTGGTAGTGATATCCCATCTAATCCTAGGCCATTTAGATTTTTGAACACCTGGTATAAAAGGAAAGATTTCAATGATGTAATTATGCAAAACTGGGGTCTTCCTCTCAATAAATCAGGAATGCTTGGTTTCTATCTTAAACTCATAAGATTGAAAAAAGAACTCAAAATCTGGAATAAGGAACATTTTGGTAATATTCATGATAATGTGGTGCTGGCTAAAACTGCTCTAGAAGCTCAGGAACATATATACGACTTTAATGCTTTTGTGGATAATCTGGTTAAACTTAAGGAAGCTAAGGCTAAGTTAGTTAGGGCTCTAGCAGAACAGAAAAGCTTCTGGAAACACAAGGCCAAGATTAAATGGTTAAAGGAAAGAGACAATAACACCAGTTTTTTCCATAACTCTGTTAAGGAAAGAAAATGTAGACTAAGGATCACAAAAATCAAGAGTAGTAATGGTCAATGGCTAGATAATATACAGGACATTGAGAATGAAGCCATTCACTACTACCAAGATCTTTTAACAGATGATAGCACTCCTGACAGTAGCCTTTTCCAATCTCACTTCCTGAGTCAGATACCTAATTTGATTACTCAACAAGATAATGATAGACTCATGCAACCTGTTACACTGTCTGAACTCAGGGACATTGTTCTTAGTCTCAATAAAAATAGCAGTCCTGGGCCTGACGGATTCACAGCTAAGTTTTACATTAAATCTTGGGATATAATTTCAACTGATCTACTTAATGCGGTCCATGATTTTCTTGCTGGGAATAACATTCCTAGGGGTATTGGTAGCACCTGGATTGCAATCATTCCTAAAAAGAAAACCCCTATTTCTTTTGATGACTACAGGCCAATTAGTCTTTCTAATGTAGTCTTTCTAATGTGGTTTTCATGCCAGATTCATTTTTTCCATCATGAAAAATCTATCACAGGCATGGTTCTCTATCTTGATCAATGGTAAGCTAGTTGGATTCTTTCAATCTACAAGGGGTATCACACAGGGTGACCCCCTCTCTCCTTTTCTTTTTAACATTTTTTCTGAGGCATTTACCAGGAGTTTAGCTTTTATTTTTCAAAATGGTAAGTTGGCCTACTATGACCTTCCAGGTAATTCTCTCCAAATCTCCCATTTATCTTATGCTGATGACATTGTGGTCTTTTTAAAAGCTGACAATAAAACATTGATTAGATTTAAAGCTTTTTTGTCTAAATTTGAAGATGTCTCTGGTCAAAAGATAAATTACAGTAAAAGTGACATTTTCATTGGTAAACATGCCTCTGATCACACAGTTAACAGTATAAAGAGGATTCTAGGTATGAAAATTGGGAGTTTTCCATTCACATATCTGGGAGTTCCTATTTTTACTGGGTTTGCAAAAAAAATCTATTTCCAACCACTACTTGAACAGATTGATAGTAGGATAGGTAGCTGGAAAAATAAGTGGCTCTCTACTGGGGGAAAAATTACACTGATACAGTCATGCATTTATTCTATTCCTCAGCATATATGGTCAGTTCTAAAACCTAGCAAGGAGATTATTACCATCATAGAAAAAAAACTCAGCAGATTTTTTTAGGGGTCTATTGATCTTAAACCTAAAAGAACATGGAGGAAATGGGAGGCTCTGTGCTTTCCTATTAACCAAAATGGTCTAGGTTTCAGATCAATAACCACCATAATAGATACATGCTCAGTTAAGCTATGGTGGAAATATCAAGAGGCTGAGGCTTTATGGACTCATCTTGTTGCATCCCTGCCACCCTCATCTAGATCTTCTCCTAACTGGAAGAGGATCTGTTATTTTAATGCTTGGGCAGAATCAAACTCTAGAGTAATAGTTGGTAGAGGTGACTGTAATTTCTGGACTTCGAATTGGTTAGATATAGGCCCAATTATGGATCTTTGTGATCAAAATCTTGTTAATATCTCGGCTACCTGTACAGTCTCAGAGTTCATCTCAAATAAACCAATTTTGATTCAGAAATTTCTCCTCTACTTCCCTCTCATGCTATCTCTCTTTTACAGGAATCAAAGCTCTCAACTTACAGGTGTGATAGGCTCATATGGAAACCTGGAATTAAAGGTGATTTCACATTTAAATCCACTTATCTCTTGCTCAGCTCCCAGTCAGGTACTTCTGCTTCTACTCAACATTTTTGGAACTCGAGAATTGAAAAGAAAATCTCAATTTTCATGTGGAAACTGATTAACTCGTATCTACCTTTTGATAATGTCCTGCAAAAACTGAGATTTTGTTTGCCTTCTAAATGTTGTATGTGTAGTAATCATGAGGACTCCCTAGATCACTTCTTCAATTCCTGCACTTTTGCTGTACACGTTTGGTGTATTGTACATCAATTCATGGGAATTAGGGACAGATCTTTCCCATCTATATGGGAAAGACTATCATGCTATCTTACTTATCCTGGTTTGAGCTCTATGCATTCAATAATAATTTGAACTGCCTCCCTAATCACATGCTGGAATCTGTGGAAGATGAGAAACAAATGCTTATATGACTCTGCCTTGCCAATTACGGGTTTGGTGCTTAATCGAATAAGGGAACAAATTTTCTATACCTTTTGTGCCAAACCTGTTTTCATTGCCTCTGCTATTGACTTAAGCATTGCTGATCACTCCTTTTTACCTTTGATCAAATCTATTCCAAACCCAAAAATTTCCAAAATTGCTTGGAAAAGGCCATGTAAGGGTTACAAAATTAATGTTGATGTTGCATGGTGTTGTTACTCTAACATGTGTGGACTTGGAATGATTATCAGAGATACTAGGGGTAGCTTCATTGCTGCACATACTAAGTACACACAGGCTAATTCCCATTTGGAAGCTGAGTTGAAAGCAATTAAGTTTGCTTCAGATATGTGTGTAGGATACTCTTCCCCTGTTTACATGGAATCATATTGTTTAAATGCAGTTAAATGTGTTGTCGATCCCCTACATGCACACTGGAAATTGTTTCAATTGGCTGATGATATTCACCAACTTCTGAGTGATATCAATTTAGTGCATATTCAGAGACAAGCTAATTTGGTTGCGGATTCACTGGCTAAAGCTTGTCTCCGAGCTCAGTCCAGCTCCTCTCTGACTAGATTTCAAATGCTATCTAATAATATTCAAGGTCTAATTAGGCTAGATCAGATAGGTACACCTTCATTAAGGATGGTTCAATGAATGGATGCTACTGATTTGAGCTGTTATTTGCAGGTTTGTGGCTGGATCAAACTGTTGGTCTTCATGCTCTGGATGACATACTGATCGAGGGACTTCACTGTTGTATTGCTCCTCTAGCTGCAGCATTTTTTGCACACTCATTGCCTTTTCTATTAGTAGAGGATAAGCTCTTTAGCCTATTTGGGGTGATTCTGGCTGCCTTGTGTTTCGTTAATTCGACTCACTAACAAGTTCGATGATCTCTCCTATAGACTAATAGTTTTTGTAATCCTTTAACTATTTTCTACATTTCCTTCATTCTTTTGGAAGCAACAATTGTTGCTTCAAGAGCCTATGGCTCACTCCTGTATATCTCAACTAAGCCATGGCTTCATCTTTCCTTTTGTTTTATGTTTTCTTGTTTATTTCACGGCTAGGGAAGGCCTAATATATTTTCCCCCATCTATGGATGGTTCAATTAAAAAAAAATCAGAGTGTTTTGAGCTCGGAACTTGAATCATACCTTACAAAATTCATGGTACATTAGGCCAGACGACGTTCCAGTTCCGGAACTACTGAATGACTTACGTTAAGAACTCGGATCATAAACCGTTGTTTCAATCACACAACTTGCATACCTGTTCCGAGTCCGAAACATAAATCAGATCCAATTTCCGAGTTCAAAACTTTAATCAGATCCATGTTCCATGTTTGTAAATGAAGCGTTCAAAGTCACACTAACATAACCGTCTTCCATCTTCATCATTAAAGGTGGTTGCTCTACAACCATCTTTCAAAATTTAGGGGGTCCGCTTGAACAATGATCCGAGCTCGGATTGCCCAAGGAAGGCGGTTTTATAAAATTCTGGCTGAAACGGCTTCCATTGGTGACTTTGATGAGGCCTCCTATACTAGTGCTGAACTCTTGCATATTAAATGAATGTCTTTACAATTTTAATTAGAAATGAATACACAAAATATTTTGAAAAAGTCTGTCTCTTGCGAGACCGTCTCACAGCGAGATTAAGGACTAAACTACAAATACTAAAAAAATTATAAACATGAAAAATGATGAAATTCAGGGGTTTCAACATAAATATTTCATATCCGAGGTAAAAATTAAAAATAGTAAGAAATATCAGGGACTAATATGCAAAAATGAAAAAAATAACTATCTTCTTCTCCAGCTACTCTTTCTTCTCCGGCGAGCACCTCTTCTTCGGCGAGTCCTTCTCCACCACGCTTTATAACTTCTCTAACTTTTTGCCACGCTCTTCATCGACGTTCCACCGCGCAACCTTCTTCGTCATTCCATCGCTGCTCAACTAGTCGTCTTCCCTGCAAATTCCTTAATTCGCGCAACCAAAAAATTTCTTCTCTGGAAAAGTTCCAACCTCGGTAACTGTCGCTCCTTGTCCATCTCTCCTTCTTCGTCGTTCTTCTCCGACCTCACCTCTCATTCTCCGTCGCTCCTTCGTCCCACACGCACTTAATATCGGCGTCGCCCGATCTTGCCATTTGTCCAATTTAACTTTGATTTAGCATTGTCAAAACAGAGGAATTCATCGTCGTCTTAGTCAATTTGACCGCTATTTCAAGCCCGGTTTCCGTCGAATTTGAAGCGCTGGAAGATGAAGAAGACATTGGCGACAGAGAAAATACGGCAAACATTTTGGGTTAAAATAAAATTAGGGCAAATGAATTTGCGGAAAAATCTGGCGCGGGTATGTGTCAGTTGGATTTGGACCCAATATATAGGTTTTTATTGGGTTATATTGTCATTGAGCCCATCAAATTGAAAACAGAAAAATAAATTAAAAAATACCATAGTTTAAAATATCGAACTAAAATCCTGAAACGTAAACATCGTATAAAAATGGTTCAACATCGAGTAAAATTATTTCAGAATTTAAAATACACTAATTTTAACAACATCAAATGGAAATAGTTAAACATCAAAAAAACAAATGGAAATGGTACATTCAATTACTTTAATATAAAATAGAAAAAATCAATTTTAAAATACTATAGCTAAAAACATCAACCTAAAATACTAAAACGTAAAAATCAAACAAAAATGGTTAAAGATCGAATAAAATTATTTCAAATTTTTAAAAACATTAATTTTAATAACATCATATGGAAATGGTTAAATATTGAATAAACAAATAGAAATGGTCCATTGAGTTTTTTAAATATAAAATAGAAAAAATCAATTAAAAGTACTATAGTTTAAAACATCAAACTAAAATACTAAAACATAAACATCAAATGAAAATGGTTAAACATCGTATAAAATTATTTCAAAATTTAAAATACATTAATTTTAATAACATTAAATGAAAATGGTAAAAGTTCGAATAAACATTATGTCATAATAAAATAGTAAAATATCAATTAAAAGAATAAAAGTACATAAAAAGTATGAATTTCTTTTTAAAATACACTAATTTTGAAAATCAAAATACAATATTAAAATATCGATGCTCAAAATTTAAAACATAATAAAATAACAATACAACATCATCCCAAATTTTAAAATCATCACAAGTTAAAATTTTAAAAATAATTAAATTTATAATCATGTAAAAAACATAAAACATGAAAGTAATATATTGAAAAATCAATATAAATAATAAAAAATTAATTAATTAAAATTATTTAAACATCAAATAAATGTAAATCAATTTAAAATCGAAAAACATCAAAGTGAAACACTTACATATCAAGAGAAAATGGTTAAATATCGAATTAAAGTTTATATCAAAATAAAATAGCACACTAGAATTGTAAAATATGAGAGAAAACAATTCAATTTTTACCATAATTTTGTAAAAATAAATATATAACACATCAAATAACAATAATAAAACATCATCCCAAAATCCAAAATCATTGCAAGTTTACATTGTAAAAATGTTAAAAGTTAAAATCATGTAAAAAAAACATAAAACATGAAAGTAATATATAGAAAGATAATTATAAATGTCTAAAAATTTAAATAATTAAAACAATGGGTTAAAATCATACCCAAAAATAAGGCCCAAAATAAAATTTAGGCCCAAAAACTAACTAAACCCTAACCCTACCCAATTGACCCGCTGCCCAACCCAACCCGATTCACCGCCCAACCCTAATCGTCCACCGCTGCCCGTTGCCCCACCCCCCGTTGTCTTCCTCTTTGTTGTCGGAAAGAACGACATTAGAGTCCAATTTGTCGTCCTCGTTGTCAATTCTTACTTCGTTTATGGCATTCTCAACCCCTAACCTCCATATCATCGTCGAAATAACTTGTTCAAATTCGTCGTCTCCATCTCTACAAAACTAGGTTTTCTGGTGACTATCTATAACACAAGATGCGGCAAAATCCTTAAATTCCAATTGGCAAAACTAACGGCGGAAGGATGTGGATATCATTGGTGAAGAAAGAAGTTTGAAAGAGACAAGGACTGAGACGAAATGAAGTTGGAACAATGCCGGAAATGTTACCAAAAAATTGCGAAACCGGTAGTTTCGCCAGAGAAGATGGAACTTCTAATTTATTGATGTTTAACCCTCAAACTTCTATTAAGTTTTTAAAAATTACCCCCAAAAAAGTAATATTAATTTGATCCTAACTACAAAAAAAACTCCTTTAAATTACAATTAAAACCCGATCTCATGAAACGATCTCGCACAAGACTTTACTTTTTTAAAAATAGAAATATAGTACCACAACGTAACGTAAAATAATGAAATACCACATGATTTGAGAAACTTTTGTGGATCGCTATATCACGCAATGTATTTTACTTGATTATGCAATGTATTTATACTATTTAGTATACAATATGTATTTTAATTTAATTTACATAATTAAATTATATTTAAATTACTATTAAATAAAATTTATTATTTACCACCACCGCTGCTGCCATGCACCTCCGTACGCCGCCACCAGCGCCTGGCCACCATGCACCGCCTGCGCTGCCGTCTGCCGTCCTCTCTTGCTCTTGTTTCTCCTTTCCGGCACTGGTTCGTCTTCTCCCGCGCTAGTTCGTCTTCTCCCGCAACTCTATTCGTCTTCTCCGACGACTCTGTTCGTCTTCTCCGGCGACTCCGTTCGTATGTCCCCGTCCCCGTTCGTCTGTCCCCATCCCTATTCTTCCCTGTCCCCATCCCCGTTCTCCTCCTTCCCCATCCTCATCCTCGTCCCCATTCCCGCTTTCCCCGTCCCTGTTCTCGCCATCCGCATTATCCTCCTCCGGCGAATCACGTTTTCCTTGCTACGTTCTCCTCTTCCGGTGACTCTCATTTTCCCCAGCCACGTTCTCTTCGCCCCGCCCCGGTCCAATTCTCATCGCCCGGTTCTCTTCCTTCCTTCTCTCATTTTCTGTCTTCTTCCGGTTCTCCTCCTTCCCTTTCCCGTTTCTTTCTTTTTCCAGTTCTCTTCCTTCTTTCTCCCATTTTCATTCTTCTTCCTATTCTCCTCCTTCATTTCCCGTTTTCTTTCTTCTTTCGGTTCTCCTCATTCTCTTTCCTGTTTTCTTTCTTCTTTCGGTTCTCCTCATTCCCTTTCCTGTTTTCTTTCTTCTTCCGGTTCTCCTTCTTCCCTTTCCCATTTTTTTCTTCTTCCGGATCTCTTCCTTCCTTCTCTTGTTTTCTTTCCTTCTTCCGGTTCTCTTCCTTTCTTCTTCTGGTTCTCCTCCTTCCCTTTCTTGTTTTCTTTTTTCTTCTGGGTCTCCTCCTTCCCTCTCCCATTTTCTTTCCTTCTTCCGGTTCTCCTTCTTCTGGTGGTTTCGGTTCTCCTTCTTCCAGTGGTTCCAGTAGCGGTGGCTCCGTTCATCTTCTCCGGCGGCGGTGGCGGTGGTGGCGGTGGTGGTTCCGGTGCTCCGGTGCCAACGGTGAATGGTGACAATTTTTTTTTGGTTTTTTGTTTTATTTTATTTTTAAAATTTAACATTAATATTATACATGTACATACATATTAGGGGCGTAACCAAATAGAATAGAATACTTGATATATCAAAATCCAAACTTTTTCCACACATATACAGCGGTCAATCCATGGGCCTCTACGACAATTATGCAGATAGAATGGTAGTCCATGAGTGGGGTAGAGAGCAGCTTCAATTATTGAGAAGGAATCTAGAATATTGTGTGGTCAACAACAAGGGAATGTTTTTTTTAATACTATTATTTTATGGACAAAATATCCTATCTAGTGTGTAAACTGATTGCATAAGTACACCATGATGCATGGTCCTAAAATGGCACACTTCAGGCTGTCAAAATATTTTATTCCTATATCCAACAAGAAGTCGATTCAGCGAGCGTGATTAAGCCGTATCACAGTATAATCTAGATCAAGTAGTGCATAAAATATATTACTCCGTCCCATCCGAACGTGCACACTTTCTGGTCAACTTTCTCAGGTTATGTTTGACCAACGATAACTTTAGTTACGTATATTAACGGTGTGTTAAAATTTGATATTTAGAAAACACAGCATGCAGAGAATCCAACAATATCTCACATGATGATATTGGTATCTATATACTAGTTGTAATTTATGGTCAAACGTGTCTTAAGAAAGTTGATTAAAAAGTGTGCAGATTCGGCTGGGACGGAGGGAGTACCATTATTGTTGGTCATGTGACAATGTTAATGGATCATAGAATAAATGTTATCCATTCCAGGTTGCTGCTGACTTGGACTGTCTTGTAGTACGTTGTTCTGGGATTGGACCGTAGGTTTCAATTTAAAAAATTGTATTTCTATCCCTTCAAAAAAAGTTCCAATTTTAATTCTTTTTTGGAGCATTCGTGACACTCAAAGACATCGCTAAAATTATTAGTGACACCTTGTGAAGTACCTCTATTTACCTAGTCACTAAATATTGTGATGCATTTGAAGTATCGCTATTTGTGACGCTTTAATATGCAGTTTAATTTGAAAATGTCATCAAATTTTGTGGCATTGATTGATGTAGTAATTTAGTTTAATGACATGTGCACACGTCTGAAATATTTAGTGACAGGTGGAGCAAAAATTATGACATTTCCTGATCTGTCACAAAATATGTGTCACTACTGGACTCTTTTTTTGTACTATATAAGAGATGGTTCCTGTGAGGCAGACTAAACTTTAGGCAGTGGGTTTTATGCAATTCTAACTCTATTCTAGTTTCAAGAACCTATCTCTAATATTTTTCCAGGGACTTTTTTGTCCAATTTTTTCCATCATTTTCCAGCCAGCTATAATCTGCAAAAAAAATCAAAAACAATTATTTAAAAAATGCCAAAAAAAACACTATGATCATCGAACTTAAAATTATAAACATCAATTACAACTAGCAAACCATCAATGGAAAACCATAAAACATCAACTCAGCAAAAAATATACAAAATCAAATAAAAATCACAAAAAATTGAAAAATAATCTACTACAACTAACAAAAACATTTAACGAAAAATAATAACCATCATAAACTGGAAATAATAAAAACATCAACAAATCTTAAAAATCAAATTTTTTTAAAAAAAACTACAAACATCAACCTATATCACCAAAAGCTAAAAACCTTAATTCATATCTCCTGAACTTCCCGGAAAATAAAAAAAAACATCAACATAATGAAAAAACACTACGAAACATCAACCATATCACCAAAAAAAACTACAAACATCAACTCCTATCACTTAAAATTCATCTAGAAATAGAAAATATCAACATGAGAGGAAAAAATCTAAAATATCAAACCCATGTTACCCCCAAAAAATATACAAAATACTGACTCATATTACCTAAAACTCACACAAAAAATGAAAAAAAAAATCAACATGAGAGGAAAAAAAACTAGAAACATCAACAAAAAAGCTACACCACCTCAAGGGTATAAATTATTTGCTCTGAAAATCATGAACATCAACAATTTTTTAATTAAAAAAACTGCAAATATCAACCTATATCATCCAAAAGCTAATAACATCAACTCCTAACACATAAACCCCGTCCGAAAAAATGAAAAACATTAACATAAGAAAAAAGACACTACAAACATAAACTCCTATGACCTAAACCTCAGCCAGAAATTGAAAAACATCAACATGAGAAAAAAAACTATAAATATCAATCTATTTCTCCCAAAATAAACTACTCCCTCCGTCCCAGCTGAAGTTGCACTCTTGTTTTTTTAACACTATTCTCTATCAAAATTTAATCACATATTTGAATATCTATATGAACAATAATATTATCGTATATGATGTTGTTCAATTCGTCATAACAAGTAGTTTCTAAAAATCAACTTTTTATTTGTCGTTATTATACGTAGATAAACATATTAACGGTCAAACATGTCTCTGGCGTGCAAAAAGCAAGAGTGCAACTCTAGATGAGACAGAGGGAGTACAAAACATCAACTCATAACAAATAAACCTTACTCGAAAAATAATAAGTATCAACATGAGAGAAAAAAAGCTACAAACCCCAACCAAAATGTTACAGTACCTAAATATAAATTCTTCAAGAAAAAAAGTCCTAGTGCGATTCGAACCTGGACCACTAACCTCAAAGTCAACATACTAACCACTACACCAAAGAAAACTTGTTCAACATTCTTTCAGTCAAATAATAATATACCTCAACATATACCTCAAGAATTTATTCTTCAAAAATTAAAGCCTAGCAGGATTCGAACCCAGGTTTATAACCTCAAAGCTTAGAATACTAACCATTACACCAAAGAAAATTTATTGACAATATGCTTATTCAAATAATATTAAACCTCAGCAAGTCTCTGCAAAAAACTAAAATACAAAATTAAAACTCACCTCTCATGCGCACAACCTCAGTCTGTCGACGTCCGCCTCCACCACTGGTCCCGCGTGAAGCCACGCACGCCTTCTTCTCATGCATTGCACGCGCCTTTTCTTCAGCGCAATTTCGCCGGCGCTGCGTTCCTTTTCCATTTCGTCGCACTCCTCTTCAACTCCATCGCGCCTTCACTGTGCTCCGGCGTCGCTCCTTCTCCATCGCACTTATTCTCCAATAATTGCTGCTTCTCCTTTGCAAAAATGCCTGCCACCGCTGAAAAAGTCAATCGATCGAGATCATAGGATATCAACGCTGTAACGCAATAATGGATATACATAACCGAAGGTTTCGAAATATCAGATCCTAGGGTTTTGTGGAAGCGTCGAACTGTAGTGAGACACCACCGGGGGCAAGGATTCCAGCAAGATACTGGCTGAGGAGGCAGAATCTGGCAGTAATCGTCGGCCGGATGCATTTTTTTATCGAAGGAGGAAGAGGAAAGAAAAATGAAAATTTTGATATATATATATATATATATATAGTATTTAATAATTGCGTAGAAGGTCCTAAATTAAGTAGCATATTTTTTTGAAAAACCCAATCCCAAATGAAATATACAATTATTGCACAATAAACCCTGGACTAAAGTTTACGCTGTCTAAAATAAGACTTTGTGTTTTTATAACCTCATTTATTTGATAAGTGAAAATAAAACTCAAGTTTCTCAAAAGTGCTAATATAATTATGATTTCATATGAACATCTAGTCAATAATCGTCGTGGTCTTTGATAGAAAATATCAAATTATCCATATAAATTAATTAAAAATTAATAAAATGCCAAATGATAATTTCCACCCCAGTCTCAATCCCAAACTTGTCATCCCATATTTACCTTCATTCTCAATCCCAAATCCCGCCAAATCCTAAGCTTGTTGATGATAGGTAAACCTGTAACTGGACCAAGATGAGCTTTGGGCCGAGAGTTCCTTGGGTCTGCGCCAGCCTAGTAAATCTCCTCGAATGGAGAATATTCAATCAACACCTATCAAGGCATATAATCCAGATTTACGTTATTCCCTGATACGGTATAAATATGCAGATATGTACTTATTATTGATAACTTTTGGGAGGCTTACCAAAAACACATACTAACTTAAGCATAAAAGAGTTTGCCCCTAAGACCTCCCAGGGATTTTTGTTTGCAGATTATTACCGAGGGGCTCGACGGTGCAGCTGGATTGGTTTTTGAAGCTTCAATTGGAACGCCCAGTGGGATTGATTTAGTCACGTTTGAGTTTCTTGGTTTATGTCCACCTCAACGAATACTTGAATGAGTGAGAGGTTAAATTTGAAAGCAACTGGTGCTACCGAGGAAGTACAATCTCCTTATCGAGGAAGAAGAAAGAGCATGGTTAACCCTTCAGTATCCCTAGAAGTGGAACGAGAAGCAATAGTCTCAGCCGGAGAGCAGGGAGAGTGCAAGGCTCCGTTGGGGGATTCCAATGATATCTGAGGGCTCTCGAGATACGGTTGGACCCTCGAGGCCCACTGTGAGTGTTGTAGGTCGGGGAACAGGGCCTGCAAACCTTACACAAGATGTATACATCAGATCATATGATGAAAGAGATGGTTATTCCACGGAGGTTTCTAGTGATTCACATATGGAAGCTTACAAACAAGCCTTGCGAGAAAATCAAGCAATAGGTGTGAATACCTTGCAATCCGACTTACCCAGGACAGTTCAGATGTTGGCGGTTGTGCGATATCAGGTCATGCCTGCCTCAGCTCTAATAGTCCCTTTGATGGTCATAGAATTCCCAACAAGAAACATTGCTCAACCTATGATAGTGTTCCTTACCTTAGGTATCCTCGAGATGGGTACTAGGTATGACCTCAACCTCTATTCCCTGAACCCCTAGGGCTAGCACGTTTCGGACCCCTACAGTTCCAACAACCTTGATGGGAGGATATCCCAGGGTAGATCATCATTCATTCCCTGAACCCCTGGGCTTAGCACATTCTGGACCCCCTCCAGTTCCGAAAACCTTGATGGGAGGATATCCCATAACAGAGATGGGATATGGGTCTCAAGGATATGGAAGCATAGGAATGCTGAGCCAATTAGCTGGTTATGGTTTGTAAACCCTTATGGGTTTTATAATGGAAGTTCAGGGGTAATGATGGCCTGGGAAAATCCTGGGTAGATAATCTAACCCCTTCGGTATCAGGTGGCTTACGGCAACCCCATAGGGGATTACCGATACCTGGTGAGCAGAGAAGAGATACTGGAGATGTCCTCAAGAGAGAGTTAGATAGGCTGAAAGGGCCACTTGGTTAGGTGGTAGGATCCCCATTTTCATCGTTAATAACCACAGAGAGATGACCCACAGATACCAAACCCCCAGAGGGGCTCCCGACGTATAGTGGAGAGTAAAATCCCAGGGAGTCCATTCAGGCATTTCTTAGTCTCATGAACTCAAGGGATTTCGATGAAAATCTAACCTGCAAACTGGTGGGAAGCTATCTCTGAGGAAAGGCTCAAGAGTGGTACAACAAGTTGCCAAAAGGGTCCTTGCATTCCTACAGAGATTTTTGCGCTGCGTTGTTAAGTCAATACGCCTAAAAGAAGAAGTTTACCAAAACCCCGCTGGAGTTATACCATACGATACAAAACCCTAGAGAGTCAACTGAAGCCTTTTACCATCGCTATGTAGATGAAAGCTTAGGGGTGGCGGAGACCAGTGGTGGCACCCAGGCCTAACTTTAAGAAGTATACTCCCGCTAGTAAGCTTCTGGCACAGATCCTAAGTATTTGTAAAGGAGTATTCAGACAACCACAACCCTTGTCAAACGTGCATGCAACAGTAGTATGGAGAAGGGCCACAAACTTATTCTGTGACTTGCATCCGAGAGAATTGTCCACCACACAGGAGATTCAAAATAACAGGGGTAGAGGAGATAGAAGACATCAGGAACAAGAGCATCGAAGGAGAGATCAAGTGAGGAGGGACAAGGGTCCATTAGAACAACCCACTGGAAACTAGGACAATAGAAACGGGAAAAATCTACCTATTCGGAGAGTGATCAATATGATAAGTGGAATAATCAAACTTAGTCATGAAGGCTGATTCTCGAATGGCCCCCCATATGAGAGCTGAGTCACAAGAGATTCCGGCCGGACGAGACAATCACCTTCTCAAAAGCGGATGTTGTCCCGAACCAAACCCCGCATGCTTATCTGATGGTGGTAACATCGGTAATTGGAATTACCTTAGTGAAAATGGTCTTTATTGATGATGGATGTGGGGTCGAGATAATGTTTACAGAATATTTTAATTAGTTAGATATTGGAAGGAACAATCTGAAGAAATCAGCTACCCCTCTCTCAGGATTTACTGGAAACCCAATATATTCTATAAGAGAAGTCACCTTGCCAGTATGGATATCCGAGTGGGATAAGTTGGTTAAAATTGAGTGCACCTTTGCGGTGGTTGATGCTTATTTTCCATACAATGTGATTTTTGGGAGGCCTTGGATTTGCTAGGCTCAAGCAGTGTGTTACCCGTATCATCTAATGATGAAATTTCCAATGAGTAGAGGGATAGCTTCCATCCGAGGGGATCAGGATGTGGCTAAGAACTGTAACCTCACAACGGTAAGAGAAGCAAGGAAGATGAGAGATGTAGCTTCAGTTCATGGGGGAGTTATCCATTTTGATACTGAACAGATGCCAATCTTGGATAAGAGGATAGTGGCTGTAAGGAAACTTACCCCTGGTATATAAAGGAAAAGCTTAAGAAGTTGATGGATGAATACGAAGATGTTTTTTCATGGGATACCTCAGATCTTATAGGGGTTTCCCCGGAATTAGCATTCCACAGGTTGAACATTGATTTAGGAGTCAGGCCCATCAAGAAAAAGGAGAGTATTCATGGAAGAAATGATAGAAGAAATCAAGGTCGAGGTAGACAAATTGTTGAAGGCTGATGTGATCAAGGAAGTGTTCTACCCGGAATGACTAGCTAACCCAGTTATGGTCCTAAAGCATAATGGTACTTTGCAGATGTGTATAGATTTTATGGACTTAAACAAGTGTTGCCCATAAGATAGTTACCCCTTACCCCTCATCGATAAGTTGGTGGAAGCAACTGCAGGGCATCAAGTATTGGCTTTCTTCGATGCCGACAGGGGTTATCACCAGATATTGATGGCTGATGAGGACAAAGAAAAGACTTTCTTTATTACAGATGTGGGCACGTACTGTTACAAGAAGATGACTTTTGGTTTGAAAAATGCAGGGGCAACATACTAGAGGCTAGTGGATAAGTTATTCAGAGAGAAAATTGGTAGGAACGTGGAGATATATGTGGACGATATGGTGGTAAAGAGCATAAGCTATGAGGAGTTCTTGATGGACCTGAAGGACCTTTTCGAGATAATCGGGAATGAAAATCTAAAGTTGAACCCAACTAAATGTGTCATAGGAGTTGGGGCAGGAAAATTCCTATGATTTATGGTATCGGAGAGAGGAATTGACATTAACCTGGAGAAGATCGAGGCCCCGTTAAGGATGCAGAGCTCCCATATCATGAAGGATGTGCAGAAGATTACTGGATGCCTAGTAGCTTTGAGCAGATTTTTGTCAAAGGGGGCTGAAAAACAGTTGCCCTTCTTCGACGTGCTCCAAAAAGAGAAAATTTTTGAGTGGACCGATAGGCGTGAACAAGATTTTCAGCAACTCAAAGAACATCATTGAAGGTTACCGACGCTCGTGAAACCCAAGAAATGGGAGTTCCTGTTTCTGTACCTTCCTGCTTCACTCAAGGCCATCAGTGCAGTACTTGTAAAAGAAAAAGGTACAGTGCAAAATCCTATATACTTTGTAAGCCAAGCCGTACAGAGACCTAAGACAAGATATACTTCCCTCGAGAAACTCATACTGGCTCTAGTACATGTTGCACGAAGATTGTAACCTTATTTTCAAGGGCACACGGTTATATTGCTCACTAATTATCCCCTCAGGAAAGTCATCTTGAAACCTAAAGCATCAGGGAGGATGATTAAATGGGCAGTAGAATTGGGAGAATGCGACATACAATTTCACCCAAGAGCAGCGATTAAAGGTCAAGCCTTGGCATGCTTTATAGTTGAAATCACTGAGCCTATCGAGCTTATTGAGAATGATGAGGGGTCTCGAAAGAAAGAATTATGAAGGCTATATGTTGATGGTTCCTCACATTCAGGAGGAAGCGGAGCAGGGGTGTTACTCACCAGCCCTGATGGAAAAGACTACTCGTACACGTTGTATTTTTCCTTCAAGGCAACAAATAATTGAGGTTGAATATGAATCCCTGATCACTAGTTTGCAGTTAGGTGCGGAACTAAATATGGAGGATTTGGAAATCTATAGTGACTCCCAGATAGTGGTGCAGTAGGTAAAGGGGGAATACGAGGCCATGGAGCACAACTTGCAAAAATATCTAGAGTTTATGAAGCCCTTATTCAGGAAGTTTAGAAGTTATACCTTGGAGCAGGTACCAAGAGAACATAACCATAAAGCCGATGCTTTAAGCAAATTAGTTTCGTCAAATTTGGGAGAGGAGTCTCAAGGGCAGTTGCTCATAGAGACCCTTAATAATCGAAGTTTTCTGGAGCACGGGGTAATGCTCGTGGAGGAAACAATTTGCTGGATGACACCTATTGTTAAGTATTTTCAAGATAGATCACTTCTGGAGGACTCTATTGGGGCCAGAAAATTCAGGCTTAAAGCTCCAAGATATGTGATTCAAGAGGGAATTTTGTATAAAAGAGGGCATTTACAATCGCTGCCGAGGTGTGTAAACCCCCTCGAACCTGATTATTTGATAAGAGAGGCTCAAGAAGGTATATGTGAGAGTCATCAAGTAGCTAGATCGGTATCGAGGAAGCTTATCCAAGCTAAGTATTATTGGCCCATGATGTTCGAAGATGCAAACATGTATATATAGGCTTTCCACCAATGTCAAAAATACGCGCCATTGAAACGCATTCCTCAGGAGGAGATGATGAGTGTTCAGGGTTCATGGCCATTTGATAAATAGGGTATTGACCTAGTTGGGTCGTTTCCTGATTCCCCAGGAAAGTTCAAATACTTGATTATGGTGATGGATTATTTCACGAATTGGGTGGAAGCCGAGCCATTGACCAATATCGCAGGTAAGACGGTTATTGCCTTTTGCCGGAAAAATATCGTGTGCAGGTTCAAGATCTCAAGGATGATCATAACGGACAATGGGAAGTAGTTCACCAATGACCCCTTTAAGAAGTGGTGTGAGGAGTATAAGATCTAGCAAAAGTTGGTGGCTGTTTATCATCCACGGGTAAATAGCCAAGTAGAAGTCACCAAACGGAATCAAAGCTAGGCTCGAGGAGGTAGCCGACAATTGGGTATGGGAACTGCCCAGTGTCTTATGGGCATGCAGAACTACGAAATCTTTGGCCACAAGGGAGACACCCTTATAGCCTGGTATATGGTTCTGAGACTGTGATCCCAGTTGAAATAGGGCTGCCAAGCCCAAGGATGATGGCTATGGGCAAAGAGGATGTTAACAATGAGAATCAGCGCCTGGACCTTGATATGGCCGAAAGAGTGCGAGAGTTAGCCTCGATACATGAGACTAAATTAAAATAAAAAGTGAAACATTACTACGATCGAAGGGTTAAGAAAGTGCAATTTACCCCTGGAGATCTAGTTATGAGAAAGAATGAGAAAATGATGCAGGAGCCAGTGGGGAAGCTCATGGGTAATTGGGAAGGGCCGTATCGAGTGATAGAGGTGTACCCTGGAGGAAGCTACACCCTTGAGACCATGGGGGAATTCAGATCCCAATGATATGGAATATCACCAATCTCCGGAGATATCACCATGTATGTGATGTGTCCATGTTAGACGCATTATTTAGTAGTATTTAGGATCACTTTTGTGCTCTTTTATTATCGAGAGCTTGTGTTTTACCTTAAAATTCACTTAGGAGAGGTAAAAGCAACTTTGTACTCTTTTACCTCTTTTAAGTGGATTTTGTGTGACAAGGGAAGAACACGGAAGCAACGAAGACCGGAAGACATTGAAGACTATACTTTCGAAGACTTTTGGATACTCACTTCGAAGACATGAAGACCGGAGGCCGTTGAAGACCATTTTGGAGCTGTTGAAGACTTGAAGATTGAGAGGGATGGCTATGAAGAAGGCAAAGAAACAATGCAAAACTGTGGCTGCCGTCGCGACACCGTCACGACACCGTCGCGAGTCGGGGCACCGTCGCGAGTCGCGACGAACACCGTCGCGAGTCGCGACCAACGGGCGGCCAGAAATCATTCTTATTTTCTTTGCACTATAAATACCATCTCTTTCCCTCTTCTTCTCCAGCTTTTCAGCCCGCCTTTCTCTGGTTTTTGGGCTCAAACCTAGGTTTTTCTTCTTCTTTTCTTTTCTTAGCTTTCTCTTAGTTTAATTATGTCTTTTGTTGTTGTTCTAGAGTAGTTCTTGTTCTTGGGAGCAAAGGATTGAAGCTTCCACTATCTATGTAGCAAGAACTCATTTCTATCTATCTATTTGATGTTTTTGCTATTGTGCATTTATTGTGCTTTGAATGTTAATTGTTGATTGCATTGATGTTGTTGAGAGCTTGATGATATGAAATGCTTGGATCAATTGCTAGCTAGGGTTTGGGGGATTTGGGTTAATTTCCCCCCTGTTCTTGTTGGTAATGTGAGAGTGTGAATTAGAGCTTTTGATTGTGTTAAATGGATTGACAATGTGCTAGGCGAATGTGATTGATGTCGAACTCTTCGTCATGTTCGTTTGTGTAGCAAACGAGAGAGTCATATGCTCGTGGATGAATGTGCGTTGCACGTTCATCCAATCTCGTGTAATTGCATGAAGTGGTTTAATGCCTAGTCACGGTGTAGTGGTCATAGGCATTGCCAAGCTTGTTGGTCCTTCGTGCTAAATGCCACCAATGACACCTTGAGTCGTGGTCGCGACTCGGGAGTCATTGGTGAGGTTTGACGAGAGATGTCGAACTCACTCTCGCAAACTACGAACTAAGAAGGATAGGAGTTTAGTCTCCACGACAAGTAGTTGAAGTATTGAATAGATGATTTAAACTCATTCTTGAAGCATTTGTTATTTGGCGTTCATGTGTTCTTGACGGTGTGTTTCACTGCATGTGTGCCATGAGTGGTTTGAGCATAGGTAGTGCTTGTGTGGTTGAATTGGTTAGGTGTAGGAACGTGACGAATTCCGTAGCGCCTTTGCATGAAGATCTACGAGCATGAACTTAGAACTCCTTGTGGTGTGTGTGTTGTGGTACCTGCTAGATGGGTGCGTGAGCGTTGGGTCATGAATGCTATATGATGGAATGTGTGAATGATTCGATGAACTACATTAGATGTGGAAGTGGATATCCGTTGCCCCCAAGGCATTTTATCTTTGTAGTTTAAAACCTTTTTTCTTAGTTTCGTTTGATGATTAGCATAGTCACTTGACGTTGCTAGTTATCTTTGTTAACTTAGGAAATCAACCAACCAAACCCCCCCTTTTACTTGCTTTTAAGTGTGTGTAAATATAGTTACTCCTAGCCTAGTATATCAACCATTTGTGTGCTTAGACGCTTAGGAAGATCCCTCTTCTCATTGGACGACCCCGATTTGCCACTATCTACCTAGTTGTAGAAAGTAAGTAAAAAGGGCTTATAAATTATCTTTTGGCGCGCGGGCGCGACGACCGCCCGCGCCCGTCAAAATGGCGCCGTTGCCGGGGAAGAGGCGTTTATTCTTAAGTATTTAGGTGTATTTGGTTGTGTGTTAGCTAGTTGTTTTTATTTTCCACTACTTTGTGGTTGTTTTTGTTCGGAGAAGGTATTGCTTGAGTTCTTGGTGATTTATTTTATCGAGAATCCTTGCACTATGATTCCGAACTTTTGAAAAATAAAAAAATAAAAAAAATAATAATAATTCTTAATGGAGCGTCTCACCTTGAGGGAACTCATGATGAGAAGAGAGGCTCAACAAGCACGGTTTTGTAGGATGTGTCATTCCGATCATCCTACCGAATCTTGCCCTTTGTTGTGGGAAGAGCACTATGACCGAGAAAGAACCCTTGGTTTCCAAAACCATGGGTACTATGGAGAGTGCTATCAAGAGGTAGGAGATATTGGTTTTCAAGGGCAAGAAGCTCATGAATGCTAGCCATACCACAACTCTTACAATCCGGAATGGAGTGGTAGTCCGGATTTGTGGTATGAGAATCAGCCGGAAAACCAATATTACGAGCAACCTAGTTGGCCATCACCACCCTATACCATACCCCAAAACCAAGCCCAACAAGGAAGTTCAAGTTTGACACGTGAGGATGTCTTAAATACCATAGCAAACTTGAACTCCTTTACTAGTGAAGAGCCGGATACCCAGCTCTCCTCTAGTGTTGAGGCCATTGAGGGGCATGTGAGGAACATATTAGAGGTATTGGCCCGAATGGAAGCTCGTGATTCCGAAAACACACCATCCCAACTTGAACTCGATGATTCGGTGAGTGAAGTCACCAATAAAAATGATTTTGAGTTTGAAAGGGATGAGGAGTTGGTGGTAGAGGATAGAAAAATGGAGGAAGAGGTGATAGTGCTACGTCATCCATTAGCATTGTCACCCCTTCTTCCACCTAGTGAACCAACTCTAATATTTTCGGAAGTTTTGAGGGAAACGAGAGAGGAGCCAAAAGACTATCCCAAGCTCCCTAACCGCTTAATTCCCTTTGAACAATCTCCACCTCCACAAGACTTTCCTCTTGGAAGTTTTGTGCCCCCACCTCTCTTATTTTGGATGCTCGTGGTGAAGAGCTTCAAGCCTTCACCATACGGATAACATTAGGGTCGTGCCGACGACCTTAAAAATACGGAGCTTCGTCGTGCCGACGACGTTAAATAAATTCGGCATTTCTTTTAGTTTTTGTTTCTTTTAGTTTTTGTTTCTTAGTTTTTGTTGTTTTGTTTTGTTCTTTTTATGGCTTGTTTTTCTATGATTTTGTAGCAACATGAAGTGCATTGCAATGAAGGAGATGAAGGAACGAGATCAATGAACTAGGGAAGCAAGCTTGGACAGTTGGTAAGAAAACGAAAAACTTTTAAGTCTGGGATACCCTGCCGTCGCGAGTCGCGATGGGCTTCGTCGCGAGTCGCGACGAACAGGGGAGCAAAATCCACTCCCAGCGCCAACTTTCCGCGAGTTGCGATGACTTCGCGAGGCTCGTCGCGAGTCGCGACCTACTTCGTCGCGAGTCGCGACCTACTTCGTCGCGAGTCGCGACCTACTTCGTCGCGAGTCGCGACCTACTTCGTCGCGAGTCGCGACCTACTTCGTCGCGAGTCGCGACGAGCTCAGAAAAATTGGAGCTCTCGGACTAACCTTTCCGCGAGTCGCGATGACTTCGCGAGGCTCGTCGCGAGTCGCGACACCCTTCGTCGCGAGTCGCGACGAGCTCAGAACTTTTTCAGCTCCCGGACTCCACTTTTCGCGAGTCGCTACGACGTCGCGAGTCGCGACACCCTTCGTCGCGAGTCGCGACGAGCTCAGAGAATTTTGAGCTCCGGACTCCACTTTCCACGAGTCGCGATGACTTCGCGAGGCTCGTCGCGAGTCGCGACGAGCTCAGTAACTTTTGAAAAAAAAATTTTTGAGCCCGGATTTCAAGTTTCCAAATGATTTTAAACATTGCATGATCCTTCCTTCTTCTTCACCCAACACTCCCAAGAACATCACATACCTCTCATTTCTTCCACCATTCTACATATATTGGCATATGAACATTCTTGCATCTTTATAGTACATTTGTTGATTGTATTATGCCGACTACATCATTGTGACCGTAAGTTCTTATCCTATAATGATGCTTGTATACATGTCAATATATGTTGGATATTTTTCATGCATAATCTTATAGTGGTGATTGAGGGTTGATTGGTTGTTCTTTGACAATACTATGGTTATTAACTCTTGATGCTAAACCTAGTATTACATATCCTTATGTACTTGTGAGTTTAATGTGTTCTTCGTGGTGTAGTCTTGATCAAACGGCGCCATGGAGACAATGCTTTTCTCGAGGGGTGAGTTCTTCTACGGCATTTTTGCTCACCCTTCCGGTTCCGAAACCTATCTCGGGACCATCCAAGTATTTGGATATCGCCATATCACCGGCGAAATTGCGGAGAAATGGGTTTCACTCTAACTCCCTTACCTTGATTTTTATTCTTCTTGCCTTACGTGTTTACATTGAGGGCAATGTAATGTTTTAAGTGTGGGGAGGGGTTAGAGGACTCATATGCATGCTAGATTGTTTTGGAATGCTTTTTGCTACTTTTCATTGGAAAAACATGAGAAAAAGAAAAGAAATAGAAAAACAAAAAGAAAAAAAAAGAAAAAAAAAAGAGAGAAAAAGAAAACCCGCTAAGTTGAAAACCCGAGAGGGCAACTTAGACAACATTGGGGGCCCGGATAGGTCGAAAACCCTTAAAGGGCGGCCTAGGCAAAAATGAGAGGCTAAAATGTGCAAAAAAAGGTGAGATGTGAGCTAAAGAAACATGATGTGTGGCTAGGATGAAAACTCGAAAGAGCTCCTAGGCAAAATGAGAGAAAGTGAGAGAAATTAAAAAATGCTATGATTTCACTCATTTGCCGGCGTTGGAGTCATAAGGTTGCGGTGGTCACACGGATGGATCGGGTAGCTCATTATCTATAGACCTCTTGGGATTGGGTAGCTTAGTGGGTTAGGAAACGAAGTGTGGTTATGAAATTCTTTATCTCTTTCTACTTCGTTTTTGGTTGATATATTGGCATTAGGTGAAGCATGTGTTTAAAACCTCCTCTATGGTTTTAGCTTCATTTTGTGTCATTGGATTCTGGGAATATCAATTCTGGGCTGTGAAATAGTTTTATGGGTAGTGAATTGATAAGTGTTAGGTTTGGTTAGATTTAGGATTGGGGATGTGTGTGTGAAAAAAATTCTCATATGAGCTTTTATTTTGGGATTTTTGATATTGAGAGTTTTTGTGAGGCTTTGATTGGGGGATTAGTTTAGGTTTTGGGATATATCATTTACTCCGTGTGCTTAGATCTTTTCTTACTCGAGGGCGAGTAAGGTTTAAGTGTGGGGAGGTTTGATATGTCCATTTTGTGTGGTTATTTTGGGGGTTTTAGGATGTGGATATGCCATTTCCTCCGTATGCTTAAATCTTTTCTTACTCGAGGACGAGTAAGGTTTAAGTGTGGGGAGGTTTGATGTGTCCATGTTAGACGCATTATTTAGTAGTATTTAGGATCACTTTTGTGCTCTTTTATTATCGAGAGCTTGTGTTTTACCTTGAAATTCACTTAGGAGAGGTAAAAGCAACTTTGTACTCTTTTACCTCTTTTAAGTGGATTTTGTGTGACAAGGGAAGAACACGGAAGCAACGAAGACCGGAAGACATTGAAGACTATACTTTCGAAGACTTTTGGATATTCACTACGAAGACATGAAGACCGGAGACCGTTGAAGACCATTTTGGAGCTGTTGAAGACTTGAAGATTGAGAGGGATAGCTATGAAGAAGACAAAGAAACAATGCAAAACTGTGGCTGCCGTCGCGACACCGTCGCGACACCGTCGCGAGTCGGGGCACCGTCGCGAGTCGCGACGAACACCGTCGCGAGTCGCGACGAACACCGTCGCGAGTCGCGACGAACACCGTCGCGAGTCGCGACGAACACCGTCGCGAGTCGCGACCAACGGGCGGCCAGAAATCATTCTTATTTTCTTTGCACTATAAATACCATCTCTTTCCCTCTTCTTCTCCAGCTTTTCAGCCCGCCTTTCTCTGGTTTTTGGGCTCAAACCTAGGTTTTTCTTCTTCTTTTCTTTTCTTAGCTTTCTCTTAGTTTAATTATGTCTTTTGTTGTTGTTCTAGAGTAGTTCTTGTTCTTGGGAGCAAAGGATTGAAGCTTCCACTATCTATGTAGCAAGAACTCATTTCTATCTATCTATTTGATGTTTTTGCTATTGTGCATTTATTGTGCTTTGAATGTTAATTGTTGATTGCATTGATGTTGTTGAGAGCTTGATGATATGAAATGCTTGGATCAATTGCTAGCTAGGGTTTGGGGGATTTGGGTTAATTTCCCCCCTGTTCTTGTTGGTAATGTGAGAGTGTGAATTAGAGCTTTTGATTGTGTTAAATGGATTGACAATGTGCTAGGCGAATGTGATTGATGTCGAACTCTTTGTCATGTTCGTTTGTGTAGCAAACGAGAGAGTCATATGCTCGTGGATGAAGTGCGTTGCACGTTCATCCAATCTCGTGTAATTGCATGAATTGGTTTAATGCCTAGTCACGGTGTAGTGGTCATAGGCATTGCCAAGCTTGTTGGTCCTTCGTGCTAAATGCCACCAATGACACCTTGAGTCGTGGTCGCGACTCGGGAGTCATTGGTGAGGTTTGAGAGAGATGTCGAACTCACTCTCGCAAACTACGAACTAAGAAGGATAGGAGTTTAGTCTCCACGACAAGTAGTTGAAGTATTGAATAGATGATTTAAACTCATTCTTGAAGCATTTGTTATTTGGCGTTCATGTGTTCTTGACGGTGTGTTTCACTGCATGTGTGCCATGAGTGGTTTGAGCATAGGTAGTGCTTGTGTGGTTGAATTGGTTAGGTGTAGGAACGTGACGAATTCCGTAGCGCCTTTGCATGAAGATCTACGAGCATGAACTTAGAACTCCTTGTGGTGTGTGTGTTGTGGTACCTGCTAGATGGGTGCGTGAGCGTTGGGTCATGAATGCTATATGATGGAATGTGTGAATGATTCGATGAACTACATTAGATGTGGAAGTGGATATCCGTTGCCCCCAAGGCATTTTATCTTTGTAGTTTAAAACCTTTTTTCTTAGTTTCGTTTGATGATTAGCATAGTCACTTGACGTTGCTAGTTATCTTTGTTAACTTAGGAAACCAACCAACCAAACCCCCCATTTTACTTGCTTTTAAGTGTGTGTAAATATAGTTACTCCTAGCCTAGTATATCAACCATTTGTGTGCTTAGACGCTTAGGAGGATCCCTCTTCTCATTGGACGACCCCGATTTGCCACTATCTACCTAGTTGTAGAAAGTAAGTAAAAAGGGCTTATAAATTATCTTTTGGCGCGCGGGCGCGACGACCACCCACGCCCGTCAGTATGATTGAGGAAAATAACTCTGATAAATATTATGCTAAGTACTTAGATTAAGTTTAAATGCTCTTGTAAAGTATCCCATCTAAGACTGAAGGCTTGAGCTTAAATACTCCTGTAAAGTATTCCAGCTAAGACTAAAGGCTTGAGCTCAAATGCTCCTGTGAAGTATTCCAGCTAAGGCTGTAGACTAGAGCTACGAGCTCCTAAATTATATTCCAGCTAAGGCTATAGATTAGAGCTACGAGCTCCTAAATTTTATTCCAGCTAAGGCTGTAGACCAGAGCCACGAGCTCTTAAGGCCAAAGAAAGGGGGAGGAGTGTAAAAGTAATATCCTCGAGATCCCTGCCGATTGTAGATTTCGTTCGATGATCTAGTGGGAAAATTATTGCAGGACGTAGGTGGAAAACACTGAACCTAGGAAAAATCGTTGTTGTTTTTATATTTTCTAGTCATTAATAGCTTCTAAATGCATGCAATTAACTTTTCAAAAGTTTGACATATCACGATCTAAGGTATTAAGGCTCAGAAGGTTACAATTATAAAGGCAAACATATGAGAGAAATATACACAAAGGAAAAAGAGTAGTAAAAAGTGTTAGTGGTATATAGAACATAATTACAATATTCATGGAATCAAGAGGATAGTTTCTTTAACTCCTTTTCTACTCTTGCTACTTCTTCTTGTATCCTTGTTATTTCTTCCGCCTTAATACCAGTGGCACATTGAAAGTCCTTCTGTTGTTCCTCTTTGGGATAATCATCAGCATTTATTGCCAAAGTTGATCGAGGACCCCGGTGGTGGGTCCGCTTCCTCTCAGACCTTCTAAAGGGGTGGTTTGAAGAACTACCGCCCCTAGCTAATTCCTCTGATTCTAACCTCGATAAGTCTTGATTCTTAGGAGGAGGGACGGGTAACTTCTTTATCCATTCGATGATAGCAGTGTAAGCTTCCTTCTGGTTAAAAGTCCTGAGCATTTCTACTTCATTTTTTATAAGCCAATGAACGCCGTCACAGCATGAGCTAAGTCTCCCCTAGCAGTTTCAAGCTCGGCCTTGACCTTAAGGAAATCTTCGTTGGTGGATTGAAGTTCCCATTTCAGTGAATTGAACTACGAGAATGAAATTTTTGAAAAACACATCAATAAGGGAAATGCAATTTTCATATAAAAAGATCAAAATCAATTACATAGGGGACCAAAGGGGAAAAGTTATACATCAGTCACTACTACATTATCTCTCACTTGGTTCTCCTGGGTCGATGCGGCCTCAGTTTCTCTGTTTCTGCCTCTGTTTCTTCGAGAAAATACATCACCCTGGACGATATTAGGCAAGGCGCGAATATTGTCTAGGATGATGTATTTTCCTGAACCCTTCAAAAGGTCCATCCTGGATAAGCTTATGCGACCCTCATTCACTGCACTCTCCCACTTTTGATTTATAGTCTCAAGCCCCTCGGATTTAGCCTCTTCTGTTAACGTCTTAACGTCTTGATGTCGTCCTTGGATAAGGACGATCCCATCTTAGGAAGGATTAGTTCATCCACTAAGCTGGACTGCCCAACGCCCTGGGCAACCCTCAGGAGGTCCGCAAAGAGGACAAACAGCTCTAGACTCTGAAGGACTTTATCTTTGAATGCCTCTAACATGGCCATTTGAGCCTCAGGGTCTTAAGCTTGTTTGGTATCCTCGACAACATAATTCTTTTCAAATATAAGGTGCTCCCGAGTGATCTAAAGTTCAGCAACTTTTTGTTGGGAAGCCTCAAGCTCCAACTGTAACGAGGCTATCTCCCTACTCTTTTCCTTATATGTGGAGGATAGTTCAGAACCTAAGTTCTGAATGAAGAAGGACATAGAAGAGGTCAGGGTGGTAGAAATAGTAGACCATACACCATCCAACTCCTTGACAACCTAAAAATAGGTGGCAGGGATGAGTAAACAAACAACACGCATAATCACTTTAAAATTAATTTTGAGAAAATAACTGACCTAGAGTTCTTCACAAAAGGACCAAGTGCAGTGGTCCGTAAGGCCGAGAGGCTCGAAGAAGACACCAGGCCATGGGTGGCGACATCGAGCTCCTTATTAAAGATCTCAGGAGCAGACCTCTCGTGAGAGATCTTTTGATGGCCCTCCCTAACGAAAAGATCGCCCTCAGGCTTCCGCTTCAAAGATGTGTCTACGGAAGCAACTGTCTGAAGGGGGGTAGCAGGGGTAACCTTCTCCTTTGAGGAGATAGTGTTTGCTCCCTTCTTGGTTATATCACCCGCTAGACTCCGGCCCACTGAAGAAAGAAAGAATATGTTAGACAAGGTACAACAAAAGAATATATGTCTATATATTAATAAACAACCAAACATAGCACAAAATACATGTATGACACCTTCAAAATCAGGACAGAAAAGGGAATCCTCGAGAGGGGGATCTCGGATTACCAAGTTCTGAAAAGGTTGAGGTTTATACCCTTTAACTAGTTTCCTTGTCTTTGGATCTATTAGCGGCTCATTTAAAGGATCCAAGCGGGGTTGTCTCAACAATTTCCTTTATCTAGTAGGTTCATAGACATACTTTTCGTAAACCTCAGGGGGGCATGCTTGACCCCTAACAAAGTTATTGGGATTAGTGTAAGAGACATAGGAAAGGGATGAGGATAGCAAAAATTCTCGAGCATTCTCAAGGCGAGGTGGGTAAACAAACTTGTTAGGAAGTTGGGATTTGGCTTTAATGTTGAGATTCCATTGAGGAACCTTATATCTAAGGCAGTTAAACGTGAGAGCTCTCTTGGCATCCTTCCACTTTTCCATGTTCCTGAGAAGGGTAAAAGCCTTGTGTCTCATCTAGCGGGGAGAAAAAGTGATGATCTTCTCTGGGAGTTACCACCGAAGGCCACGGTAAAAAGGGAGTGGAACAACTTATACTCGGGCTCAATGTCAAGGTTGTAACATTGGCAGAGATATGACATGAGAGTGGTTATGACGTTAGGATGGACTTGAGCAAGGCATACTTGAAAGTATTTGAGCACCCTCGAGAATATTGAAGGAAAATGAAAGCACAACCCTGAGCGGATCTACTTTAAAAATACGATTGACCTCCCGTCAGGAGGATCCTCGTAAGACTATGCTGCCCCTAACCACTCTAATTACACATCAATGAGAATTCTCTAACCTGGGGGCACATGTGTTTCTTCCTCCGCAGCGGGATCTGGTGGCTCAACGGTGGAGGATATTTTTGGGTAGAACTGCCCACCATTTTCCTCTAACACCCTCGAGGGGCCTCCCTCCTTAGGAGAAGGGGGGCCAAACTCAATGTCTCCAAGACGCGAAAACCTCTGAATATACCTTTTCCCCTGGTCGAGAGGCCAAACTTGGGGAAAGCCCCCCTCAAGAAAATCAGAAAGAGGTATGTAGCTTGAATTACCAATTTCGTCATTGCTATGGTTGGAACCATGGGGAGAATGCCCCAGATTGCAAAGCGTAGCTTCGAAATCTCCCCTTCTGGGAAATTCCCCCTCAAATCCCTTAAGCCGAATTCTGTCAAAATGCCCCTCTCATTTGATTTCTCACCAGAATTAGACATGAGCACAAAGGATAAAGGAAAAGAAGTGAGGAAATATGAAGGTTAGGAGAACTTACTGATTAAAGTAGAAAAAAGGAAAATGTAAGCGGGGAATGGATGAAGAGGAGAGCACTGAGAAAACCTTTTGAAGTCACCTGCAGTTGAAGTGAAGAGAACGTGGGGGAAAATGGGAAGGTAAGAAGCCCATAAAAGGCGGCCAAAGTAATGATTAGCTTGGGATAAGTGAAAATTTGAAAATGCGTGAAACGTTGCGTGCCTTTTAATAAATTGTTCCCTTTCACGCGCTTCCATGCATAACCAACACACGGGCGTGCACCCCTTGAATTCTGTCAAAAGGAAAATAATAATAAATGATAGTCATAAAGAAAATTAGGTGACGCCTCGAGTTTAGAGATCTCTTCTTCCAGAAGGACACAAGTGGGGATCCTCGACACCTTTCATGAGAACACATGAACCCAGGGGCTCAGTAATGAAAGATAAACTCGGGACTCCTCGAATATCTTAACCCCGACGCTACCATCAAAGTTTCTGGGTGCTCTTGATGATAGGTAAACCCGCGGCTGGACCAAGAGTACCTTGGGCCTGCACCATCCCAGTAAATCTCCTCGAATGGAGAATATTCAATCAATACCAATCAAGGCGTACATCAAGGCGTATAATCCGGATATACGTTATTCTCGGATACGGTATAAATAAGCAGGTATGTACTTACTATTGACGATTTTTGAGAGGCTTACCAAACACACTTACTGACTTAAGCATCGGAGAGTTTACCCTTGAGACCTCCCGGGCTTTTTTGTTTGTAGATTATCACCGGGGGACTCGACAGTGCAGCTCGGTCTGTTTCCAGACGCATCACTTACCATCCCGAATCCGCCTCTGATCTCAAACCCAAATCCTGCCATCCCAAATCCCAATTCAATCGTGTTGCCATCGTCTCCATTTGATCGATTTTGCCACAAATTCTGTTCAATCGGCTCCGCTCGCTGCCACCCCCTCTGCTATGTTCAATCAATTATGCCATTGCACGTTGTTACCTTCTGCTCTTCTCCATTTCCGCATGCTCTAATTCAATCTTGCTCCATTACGGACCTTGAACAATCTCGCCTTCGGCACAAATCGGAGCCGCTCAAGGCCCACCACCGGTATATTTTGGGTCAGCTACGATCTCCGACGTCGGGATTATTAAGTTTCCGATTCAATGCCGGTCTGTATTAGTACTTTTAAGAGATTGGGGGTTACATTTTGCCCTTTTTATTATGTCATGACCCAAGAACTAAAATTTTACAAACTTTTGGGGTTTGGGCTGGAAAAGGAGCTAGCCAGCAGCTAGGGGACAGTTGGAAGAAAGCAACATCGACACTGATTCCACTAAGCTCACCCAATGAAGTTGGCTATTGAAAAGCTGCATTAATAGCATGCCTTTGAGGAAAAATTATTCATTTGTTCAATCATGTCCTTTTCAGAGCTATCAAGCTTGAAATCCCTTCCCCGATTTGAATAGTTCTTTCTCATCTTCCTCTGTAAACTCTCGACTGAAAAGCTGCAACTATCAATTCCATTTTTGTTTTTTGCATTTTATTCTCCAGCTCATTACGAGTAGTATCAAAGTTTACGACCGAGAATAGTGAATTCAAAGCATTGGCAAATCACATGAAGGATCTGGAGATCATAGTTATGGAACTCACTCAGGAGGTGAGAGAGGATCTGGAGAACATGGATTCTGCGGAATTAAAAGAGCACATGGATGCCTCGATTCAGAGGCTACAGAATGAATTCACTAGGAAACAAGTTGATTACTCACATGGAAATTAACAAAATGCAGTTAGTGATGAACAGAATCCATTTCAGAACAAAGGCAAGGGAGCCAGCTGTGAGTAAGAAGAGTGCTCACGGGAGAATTTGTTGGACATATATTGATTATATCATACGGAAAATCAAATAACAAAATTGAACGAGCAATTAATATATGCAAGAATAATAATTTTTTATTAATTATTCAAGCATACAATCGAAAAGCTTAAATTACAAATAATCAAAGCATAAATCATGTTTCAAGTAATTATAAATTGATGGAGTCACGAGTAACACTCGCTGCCCTTGAAACGAATGAGTCCCGTCGTGGACATCGTTCCCTAGGATAAAACCATCGAAGGTAACAATTAACACGTAAGAGTTACCTCGGATTCACGCAAGGCCCGAAGGACTATCACCTCGACAGAGCACCAAATGGAAACTTCGAGAAAGACAGACAGAAGACTCAAGTTTAAAATATGAAGGGACTTGAGAAAATGGTGTGTCTTTTCTGACTGACTTAGATGATCTATTTATACTGCTCTAAGAGACCCTAATCATGGAAACATGATATTCTGATTTTCTGTAATTAGAGAAGAATATTCTCCAATCACCAACTCATCAAATCCGAGACATTCCATGAATACTCGAATCAAATCTGCTGGAAAAGGAAGAAATATTTGCACAAATATTCTTCATCGTATTAAACATGGTAAACCGCATATTTCTTTGAGACAAGATATCTCACAAAATATGGAAGAATTTGTTCTTATCTCTTAAGAATTACACACAAGCAATTCCATATATATACTATGCGGTTGGGCCTTCCAGAGACTTCCATGCGGTCCATACGCATTTTGGACAGTCCAGAGAAAAATTAATTTGGGCCAATTTCCGCCTAATTGTTTCTCTTTCAAGAGTGACTTTTCAAACATCCATATCTCATTCACCCTTGATCCGTTTTGAGAGTTTAAATAGTCAATTTTATAGTACTCGCGGAGGAGAACCCAAAAATGACATCCATTGACCCAAAATCCGTTCGGGTCCCACTCTAAACAAAGCCCAAAAAGTTGACGAATTTCAACCTTTTAACCATCATTTTCCAACAATCCCCCACATGAATAGATATTGATGTAGGAATCAGAACAATCACATCAGACACAGAGTTTGACTTGGTGATAGATTCATTTCGACGGCATAGATGCTGCATAGGATAAGTAGGTGTCACCCTTTGAACTTTCCCTTGAGAGAGTACACTTAGCCCACTGGTTAGAAAGTAGACGCGATGTCCTTGAACTTCCCCTACCGCTTGTGTGAACGACAATGCACTTCCCACAGACATCTTTCCTAGCCCTTGCGCTTTCCTCGGCTGTGTCCATTAATCAGGCCATGTCACACGCCTAGTTCTGTAAGGTTTCTAAAGAATTGTGTCCCAACAATTCCCTTTCGAAGCGGCCACACTTCTCGCTTACATAGGTGATTCTTGGCGTAAGAGCAGTTCCGCAAACTATTGCGCTCTTTTGAGTACTACATACTCGATGCCTTGAATCATTAAAAGCAATTTAATGCTTAACCTCCATTCACATCACTGTTTCTTCATCATAGGAATAAGACAGGAGGTATGAAACCCCCACAGTGATCGCGATGGGTCTTTGCAGTTTAGTTGTCCCTTTGAACCTAGATCTTGGGATCTCCAGTCACATAGGTTGGGTGTCCACGTACGTAACCCACCATTTATTGGACTTAGTCATATTCCTTTCGATGAGTTCTCAACTAACTCTCGATTCAATTTCTTCGTCAAGAAATTAATTCAATCCTTTCGTCAAAGAATCACAACTCTTATCATATTGACCTTACGTAGGCAACACCGATAATTCTCGTAGAGAGTAGTCATCCAATGGTAAAGTGTCTCTGTCAAGACACACCATCATCGATATGGCTTTACGCTACACCAATAAGCATACAAGTGCTTTGGTCATCCTAGGTTATATCTTTCCCAATTTTTGTCCAACACAATGGACAGAGATTCCTCTACGAATCTAGATAGAGAGAATCATTTCTCCACACAACTCAAGCCATATCCACGAGTCTCACACACAGCTTGTTTCCAGTGATCTTTTCTAGATTACTCGTGTATCATCTTACTATCCATTGTAAGAATTGTCTAATGTTCACTTTAATAAGTACAACAGACTATCAATGACTCTTGAGTTCTCTTTTTAAGAGACACCTCACCTTTACAAAAAAGGTAACTCATAATGTTTAGAGTCATTCCATTGAATACGACATATCTCCAAGAGACTCAATCATCGTATCAATTTTTCTATCAATGAGAAAACCATCAATTCAAAGACATAAATGACATGGTCATTTTCCGTGTCCCTTAGCATATCCGCCTTCATTAAACTCATTGATTTAATATCACTGGCTAAACAACAATTAGTTTGGTCACATGATGGGTCATTTAGGAGCATTGAGCTTTTCATTTTGCTCTATTCAGATCTTAATATCTAAATCTCCAAATAATCATTTAGGTACATTAGATGTACTTCTAGCTTTCACAAAACCTTGATAGCATCACCCTTGGACTCATTCTCACGTCTAGAGAACACCCATCAAGTACACAAATATACTTACTAATTGTTCAAATCTACTAGTACTCTAGTGATTTGCACTCATGGTAGATCAATCTCTCTATTGATCACCACTTTCCACAAAAATTATTTCATGGAATCTTGTTTCCTTCGTTGGTTTATCCCTGATCCTTAATGATTTCATCTATTGACTCTTAAGTCCATTTAAGATAAATCAAGATCTTTAACAGAAACTTCCACAAAATACACTTTCCATCAAGATATATTTCTAGTTTCTGCATAATATTTCTTGTGAATTTCAAGAAATTGATAGCACTTCAACATTGTGCATATCTAGTAAAGATACTGTTTAAGTATTACTTTTACTACATTCGCAATATGCCAACCCACACATTCGAAAGAACTTTTAGGATGGCTCTATGAGGAGCTTTATTTTTCTCCTTCTTGGGGTATCTTATTTAAAAGATCACCAGCCAACTTAAAGGCTCCCCCACAACGCTTGATCATTTCTAGCAATGATCTTGCAAATGTCTACATTGTGAATCACATTTCCCAAAGGATTCTAAGTATTCACATCATGGTCACAGATAACCTCATATGTTTTCTGTGCATCACGTAAGTGGTTTCGTTAATATACAAACCCAACATACTAAAAGTCCGTGTGTTCAATAATAAATCAAACACTAGGTTGTTACCCATCAAATTTCTTTTAGGGCTAGATCATTTCAACAATCAAAACACCTTCATGTATTGATCTTTTATCGTGAAAGTCTCTCTTATTCCTTCAACTCCCTTGGAATTAGAGATAACTAAACTTTCCGATCTCAATTAATCATTCTTCCTCGCATGACCAATACCACAACCGATGCAGTATCAATCAATCGAGGATTCGATTAACTCTCACTAGGGCGCAGTGTGAGTTTACCAACTCCACACAATTTCATGCCCATTTTAAAGTCAAGCTTCAGTACAACTGTACTTTACTTTCAGACTACTCAAATCAAACTTGAGTGTCTTTATGCTCGAAACACATTCAATTCCATTGCTCAACTCAAGTTTGAGTGCACTGCTCGACTTGATTTCGAGTTTACCCTTTTGGTTCGAGTTAAAGTCCTCCCGACTTGATCAACTTGATTCAAATCTCTCGTGGTTACTTTTTCACTTCAAGTACCTATCAAAATTCATATCGTCGTTGAATTTTTAGGTTTTCGTCTACCCCCCACATTGGGCTGGTTTTATTAAACATCCCCACACATGTTAAGTTTCTCAAAAACTCGTGTCTTGGGGTTCCTAGACCAAATGTCTTAGGATTACTCATCTCAGAATTCTAAGGCTTTCCAACCAAAAATCTAGAGAATTGACCAAATGTCTTGGGATCCCATATCTCATGATTCTTAGATTTTTCAACCATAAATCAAGAGATTTGACCAAAAGTCTCGGGATTCCCATTCTCAGGATACTTAGTTTTCTCAACCAAATTCTTGAGATTTTCCCCTCAATTCTTTGATTACAAATAATCAAAGGTTTTTAGCATAGTCATGATAACTCATGCTTTAGGGTTTATACCATGGTTCACAAGAACCAATACCCTAGACATAGTTGTAAACTAATGTCTTCACGTTCACATTTATCAGGTCATACAAAATAACCAGAATATGTCAAACTTCGAGCTCATATGCTCTATCTGTGCAATCTAACAATTGTCACTCGTGAGCCATATGCTCGTAAGCGATCAATCAAGATAGCCAATTATCGGGACAAGCCTTGTCAAACCTTTCATTGCATCAAAAGGGCACTTTCCCAAACAATTAATATAATTATAGCATATAAAGCATAACACAATTTTAGACACAACATAGATCTAAAATTTTTGTATATGCGGCTAAATTAAGTCCCTAAATGAACGAGAATACATCATGGATCAAATAACCCAATGTCAAATACTTCATTCATGCACGAATATATTTCACTCTTGTCGAGAGATGTCATGTTTAAGTGCAAATGAAGTTTACCAATTTTTCGCATGCGATTCTCAGACCAAACATATAAAAGTCATGAATCACTAGCAGCACATTTGCACACAAATATGGTTTAAATCTTTAACCAACATGAGCAGCCCACATCACCAAATTATTATACCATGCAAAATAGGTATTTCAACATTTGATTAAGTATTTAAGCAAATACTCTAACATTTCAAGGGCTTCGGAAATTAAACATGTCTCATAATTTCCAAACATATGTACTGCTTTCATGTAATTGAATAATAATGTCTGATCCCATATTCTAAACTCATGGCATTTTTTCCCCGTAAATTTAATTCAATCTTTCATGCAAAGAATCAAATATGATTTCTTACCATATCAACATTTAATCTCATAAGCATGAATATCACGGAATTAGCATATTTCCATAATTATGCCATGTAATTTAACATACATGCTCAACTCAGTTTTCCACATAATCAAGTGATTAATATAACCAAATCCATTCACAATCAAATTCGATAGCCTTAGTGTACTGGACATATATGTGCACATATTATTCACATAACACTCTTTATAACAAAGTCTTGTTCACATCCAGATTCACGCAAATGGTTATCAAATATAATCCAAGCAATATATGTATATATAGCATATGCCATGATTCACTTTAATTAACGTGTATACGTACCATAGTTTGCAAAACCGTGGTTACACTCTTGATTCTTTCAAGTTGCCAAGCAAATCCTGCTGTATCTCCATGCCAAGTTTTCCTCGGATAGATACAATCGTGTATACTCGGATTCACCAATGTGTACATACAAAAGATTTCCATCATTAAATATATGTACAAATCTCAAATATCGTAGTATAATATTTTAAATAATTATACATAACAAATTGCTCAATATGATTTTGTTTTAAATAACCAAAACCATTAGCATGCATAATTTTCCAAACATACAATTTCCATAAACTTTAATCGGATGCGATAATTAGGCATGCAATATAATTCTTTATCAATGCATAACTAATTGATGGAATGCAGTTTCCCAAATTTTTTCACAAATCCTTATTGCTAACCAGATTTAATAACGGAAAACTGGTAACTATGCATATACAAGCTTCCATTCAGGATTTAATACATTATAACTCAACCAATTCATTCGCATGCATATTTAAACCAAACATGCATTGATATATATATATATATATAAATATATATGTTTACGCAAACTTGTAATCTTGTAATCAATATAAATCAACAAATTTCATTTGTTTCAAGACTGTTGGACATATATTGATTATATCATACGGAAAATCAAATAAAAAAATTGAACGAGCAATTAATATATGCAAGAATAATAATTTTTTATTAATTATTCAAGCATACAATCGAAAAGCTTAAATTACAAATAATCAAAGCATAAATCATGTTTCAAGTAATTACAAATTGATGGAGTCACGAGTAACACTCGCTGCCCTTGAAACGAATGAGTCCCGTCGTGGACATCATTCCCTAGGATAAAACCATCGAAGGTAACAATTAACACGTAAGAGTTACCTCGGATTCACGCAAGGCCCGAAGGACTATCACCTCGACAGAGCACCAAATGGAAACTTCGAGAAAGACAAACAGAAGACTCAAGTTTAAAATATGAAGGGACTTGAGAAAATGGTGTGTCTTTTCTGACTGACTTAGAGGATCTATTTATACTGCTCTAAGAGACCCTAATCATGGAAACATGATATTCTGATTTTCTGTAATTAGAGAAGAATATTCTCCAATCACCAACTCATCAAATCCGAGACATTCCATGAATACTCGAATCAAATCTGCTGGAAAAGGAAGAAATATTTGCACAAATATTCTTCATCGTATTAAACATGGTAAACCGCATATTTCTTTAAGACAAGATATCTCACAAAATATGGAAGAATTTGTTCTTATCTCTTAAGAATTACACACAAGCAATTCCATATATATACTATGCGGTTGGGCCTTCCAGAGACTTCCATGTGGTCCATACGCATTTTGGACAGTCCAGAGAAAAATTAATTTGGGCCAATTTCCGCCTAATTGTTTCTCTTTCAAGAGTGACTTTTCAAACATCCATATCTCATTCACCCTTGATCCGTTTTGAGAGTTTAAATAGTCAATTTTATAGTACTCGCGGAGGAGAACCCAAAAATGACATCCATTGACCCAAAATCCGTTCGGGTCCCACTCTAAACAAAGCCCAAAAAGTTGACGAATTTCAACCTTTTAACCATCATTTTCCAACAGAATTTGCACCACAACTCACCGAAACCTCGACCTCCCATCGAGGAAAGTTGTGAACCTCAAGGAAGTAAGTGTAACGCTAATATCCTCATACTACTCAACCCTAGGGTATCTATGCATAATAATGCATGATCTAAATGCTACTGGGAATTGGAGGTCTATGGTTAGCAAAAAATGGAGAAATTGCTATGTTTGTGGCTACAGTTGCGACAAACAGCAACTTCCCATGGAGGACGCATTATGGTAATGCGTCCTCTCATTTTTATTTTTATTTTTTTGCCAATTTTTGGTCAAAAATATCAGGCGACGCATGGCGTTGCGACACGTGGTGAGGACGCATTACCATAATGCGTCCTCCACGCCATTGTTTTTTTTTTTGAAAAATTCTGGTCAAATTGACCAATTGCCACGTGGCCGAATGGGGCCGTGCCACGTGGCGAGGATGCATTACCATAATGCATCCTCCCTGGGCCTTTAACTTTTTTTTTGTTTAAATTCAGAAAAAATGCTTGGTGGAGGACATGCCACGTGGCGGCCGAGGGTGAAGCCACGTTGCGGCGGATTGTGGTTCAGTTGTCGGTCGAATCGGTCTCTGCCACGTGGCGAGGACGCATTACGATAATGCATCCTCGGTGGCTTTATTTTTTTAAAAAAAAATCTGGTCAAAAGTGGAATTGGCGGTCGAATCCGGTGCTGCCACGTGGCGTACTGCGTCATTATTTTTTGCTTAAATGCATCCGAATTGCTCCCCTTCCAACATTGTTCATCTTCTTCAGCAATCCTTTCTCACCTTTCTCCCACTGTTAGCCTCCTTTTCGCCAGTGTCTTACCATCCCGGGAATTCCTCTACACTCTTTCTCCGGCATTGCTCTACCGGCGTTCCGCCATTTTCATCCGCAGTTCGAATTTTTTACAAGATCCGGTATGTTCCTTGTTTTTCGCTGAATTTTGTTTCGGTTTTTTTGTTAATTACTACTGATTTCTTAATCGGATTTCGATTGTAGAGATCGTATTCGGGTTGAAGTGGACGCCGCCGACCCACCGTTGACCCGTCGTTGAACGCACTGACCGACGTTGACCCGATGTTGACCTGACGTTGATCGCATTGACTGCGTTGACCACATTGACTCGACGTTGCCCACGTTGACCCGTCGTTGACCTCGTGGACCCGACGTTGTCCACGTTGACCATGTTGACCGCAGCTGACTGTCACCTTTGTCACTTTCTCTGTAAGTCTCAGAATCCCTCCCACTCTGTTATCCATTTTCTAGTAGTTAATTGCGCCCTAAAGAATTATACGAACGTGTTCCAACATTATGTGTGTGTGGCACATTGCCGGTCGTCGGCCAGTTGTTGCCTTTTGAGTTGAATTATAATCTGTTGATATGCCAGAGTAATTTAGTTAATGTAATTGTATGTGTATGATTGTGTTGTCTGATTGTGTGTACGTTTCATGATTAAGCTTGGTCTGTTGCGTTGTGTGTTATGTGTTGTGTGTTTGTGTGTTGCAGTTCTGCGATGTTTTTGGCGGTGTATATGTACAGAGGGGGTCAGATTAAGTTTGATTTGGGTGTGGGTGTTTATTATGATCCTCCAATGCCGGAGCGAGTTGTGACTCTCGAGAGGAGGTTGAACCACTTAGAATTGTTTGATTTAATTGTAACGAGACTGGCCATTGTGAGGGAGAGTTGCTCGTTGAAAATGTATTACCGATGTCCCGAGCTGATTGGTTCCGCAGTATACTATCGATGTTATCCTGTGGAAGACGATGAGTCAACCACGTTCTTCTTTAACATTGTTGATCCAATGTCACTGTCTTCTGCGGATTTTTACATTGTTATAGAACAGTTACCAATCGCTAATGATGGGGCACGGGGAAGCACGTTCATGTCATTGCTGAGCAACGTGCAGAACTCCGCCGCTGTACCCACTATACCACCACCTGTTCGTAGCCGAGGTTTTGAATTTGGTGAGCCCAGCCAACCTGGTAGGTATGCCCACGTGGATTGTGCCCAGCCGTCCACAAGTGCTAGTATGTATGTGGTAGACCATGGCGAGCAGAATGTCTTCCGCAATGACTACGTGGGTGACTTTGGCAATCGTGACACTTCCCATGATGGTAGTGAAGAGGATGGCGAGGCAGCTGAACTTGACGGTGGAACTGAGGATGATCGTTCCTTATCAACCGATTCGAATCCCAGGGACGAGGAAGAGCAATTGGTGTGCACAAATGATGTACCCACGTCGTTTCATATTCTGGCAAACCCGGATACACAGGCCTACTATAGAGATTATGGGAGCCCCGACGAGGATAGCTATGACCCTACCCATTTTGGGTCCGACGCTTCTACCTATATTCGAGAGACTGGTGAAGTGGACGTGGGTATGTGATTTCAGACAAAACCACAGCTGGTCGAAGCTGTTTCCTATTGGAGTTCTATGATGAACAGGGAACACAGGGTTGTGGAGAGTAGGTCACGCACATGGTATACAAAATGCAAGGATGTCATCGAAGGAACTGGGAATTGTGTTTGGGTTTACAGAGCTTCGAAAAAGGCTTCGCATGGTATGTGGGAGATCACCAAATGGGGCAGTAGCCATGGGTGTGTCGGGGCTGGTCGATCTACGGGTAACGTGAATCTGACGTCGGTGATAATAGCCCGTTCAATCCACCACCACATTGATGTAAACCCTTCGTACACAGTGAAAGATGTGCGAGCTCAAGTGAATGATGAGTTCAATGTCACGATTTCCTACAAGAAGGCCTGGTATGCTCGTCAGAAGGCAATTGACATGGTATTTGGAACGTGGGAGGAGTCTTTTGAACAGCTCCCAACCTTTATGGACGAGCTTGTAATGGCTAATCTGAGCACCGTTGTTGATTGGGCCGATGTACCTGATAGAATACACGGTCCCGGGTGTCGAAAATTTAAATTTATCTTCTGGGCTTTTGGTCCGGTAATTACAGCTTTTCGCCATTGCAGGCCAGTGATAAGCATAGACGGCATGCATCTGAGAGGTGCATATAAGTCCACAATGCTGGTCGCCGTGACCCACGATTCAAATGATTACATCCTACCTATCGCTTATGCAATTGTCGACGAGGAATAGAATGAAAGCTGGAACTGGTTTATGGGGAGGCTGCGGCTCCACGTTGTTGGTGATGACAGCAGACCAATCTGTGTCATATCAGATAGGCATACTGGACTTGTAAATGCGATAACTTGTATGGAGGAGTGGATGGAGCCAGCCGGATACCATCGGATTTGCCTGCGGCATTTTCAGTCCAACTTCTTATCCCATGATAAGGGGAAGTTCAAGAATGCGCTTATGAAGACTCTGGTGTGGCAGCTTGGTAGTACCACGCGAGAGAGCAGGTGGAAGGAGTACAAGGAGGAGCTGGAGAGTCTGGATCCATCGGCTTGGGCCTGGCTGGAACGGCAAGATAGGAGTAGGTGGTGTCTTGCCTTCGATGATGGTGATCGGCGTTGGGGAATTCTGACGACGAATTTATCAGAGAGCTTCAACAACTGTTTATGGCGCGTACGCCATCTCCCGATAACAGCTTGTGTCAAAGCGACGTTCGAGCGAATGGTTGAAATGTTTGCACAAAGGCTTACGGACGCTACGAATTAGAGGTACTTCCTCACTTAAATACAGTTGCAGATTTATTTTTACGCCGGCATGCGCTGATTTTGAGATATTACCCGTCTATCCAGTTCCGTGTTCCCTAAGAGGGTATGGAAAAAGTTCCAGAAGCAGGATACATTGGCGCAGGGACATATCGTCCCCTTGTTTGGCCATGCGTCGCAGACTTATAGGGTTGTGGCGAGGAACATCGATGGGAGCATTAGTGAACGACAATACATGGTCAAGTACCGAAGAAGAGAGTGCACTTGTCGCGAATGGAAAATATTTCATTTCCCTTGTTCCCATGCCTTGGCCGTTTTTCGGCATAGACGTGACGATCCTGCTAGTCTTTGTGACAGGGTGTATCACACGACCACATATGTCCAACAATACAGTCAGGGTTTTATGCCCATGCTAGATCCGTCACTCTGGCAGCGTGCCCGTTGGAGGTTGATTCCGGATGTAGAAAAGTTTCGCAACAGGAGGCGTGGACAGTTTGCGGAGAGGAGGATAAGGAATCAGATGGATGACAGAGTGGCTGGCAAAACCAGGGGCGTGCGTAGGCGTGGCCGTGCTTAGTGCCATCGTGTCATTGGGTTTGCATTGTACATCGATGGGAGACGGAATGCTTATTCTGTTGTTCGTAGCGTGATGTGGTATTTCTTGTATTACTTGACATGTGTAGCAGATTATGTAGTATTACTTATATTTGGCAAATATGTGTCACAACACGTAGTGTTACTTTTATCTGTGCTATTATTCCATGAAAAACATCTAACTATGGTTGGTATCTACTCGCAGGAAAACACCATGTACCATCCAGGACCCATTGAGGAGGACTTGCTGTACCTCCATCAGGAGCACCGTGCTCGTACCCTATACGATGGACATTTAGAGGACGAGGTACTGCAGGTGCGTCGGTGCGACGGAGCATGCTGGACCGAGCGACTGCCAGAACAGGTGATGCGGTATGTACGTGACGCGGGATTTCAGGGACTCCTGGACTCAGCCGCAATACAAATTGACCACTCCCTCATCACCGCCCTGGTGGAGCATTGGCGACCGGAGACGTACACGTTTCACCTGCCGATGGGGGAGGCTACGGTCACCTTGCAGGATGTAGGGGTCCTGTGGGATCTACCGATCGATGGCATCCCAGTGACAGGTGTTGACACCGTTAGGCGTACGGAGGAATGGCAGCTCATCTGTACAGACTACCTGGGAGCTACACCGACCCCACTTGTATCAGAGGGGGTCGCATCAGGGCCAGGTGGTTGGGAACGCTATTGCACAGTCCGTTCCCCGCTGATCCCACTGACGTACAATGCCAACAGCGGGCTAGGGTGTTCCTTCTGCTGCTTCTTAGGGGAATGCTGATGTCCGCCACGTCCGGCCACCTCATCCCGCTGCTCTACTTATCGGCACTGACGGATCTAGATGCAGTCCATCGATACAGTTGGGGGAGTTCCATTCTTGCATTCTTGTACAGGTCATTATGTGACGCGGCAATCCCACAGTCTAAATCCATATCTGGGCCGCTTGTCTTGCTACAGGTAAAATTGTTGGTCCACGTAGTCGTTCGTACCTATCGTGCTTAATATTAACGGGCATTTCTATTGCATTTATTGGCAGTTGTGGGCATGGGAACGCATACCATCCATCCGACCTGCCGGGGCACTACAGGTGACAGTGACGATGAGTGCTCTTGGATCCCGGTACATGTATTATTCCTCAATACGTGGTATTCATAAGTCCCCGTGCAATTCCATAGTATGGCTAATGTAATTCACTCGGTTCCTCATATGTGGAGGGCCCGTTACGATTGTTCACAATCACCAATGCACGTTCTCAAGGTGTACCGTGACCAACTGACGTCTCTCAATCACAATCAGGTATAGGAATAACTGAATTTTAATTTCTTGACTTCTCACGAAAAATTGGTTCCAGTTACCTAACCGCAACACATGCATGCTGTCTCAGTTCATCTGGCTGCCATATACGGAGGATGTCCTGGAGCAACTACCGCGGTACTGCACAGATGGCAGAAACAATTGGCTGCTTTGCGTCGACCTCATCTGCTGGCATGCCGTGGAGTTCCATCATGCACATCGTGTTCTCAGGCAGTTCGGCCTAATCCAGCCAGTCCCCACCCAGTTGGTCAGTAGGGATGAGTACAACTTACACCATACTAGAGACCGTCGAGGAAGGTCTAGAATGGATTGGCGTGTCGAACTCAGAAGATACCTCGATACTTGGGAACATCGGTCCAACCAACAAGTACCCACACTGGGGAGTGCAGATCCATACCTACCTGGCCGTGATTACTTGGAGTGGTACTTCCGCAAGACAGTGTCCATGATTGATCAGCCAGGGCGGCCTATAGCAGCTACCGAGGGTTTCCACGGAGACAGTGCAACAGCGGAGTACTTGGTATGTCCTAAAACTCAAATATTGTTAAGAAAGAATACAACAGAGGTCCTCAAAATTATATATCTGACATATTCATCTCGATTATGTAGTTGCAGGCAATGACACAGCTGCATGGCATGTCAGACATTAATTTGGATGGTTGGCCCCCACATTGTGCGGACGTTATACGGGGGATGCATCATGTTATCACACGTAGTCTTCAACATGCGCATCAGCCCTCCAGGCCGCAACACTATCAGCCATTCGTGCACTGTGAGGAACCGCCCCCTGGTGTGAGATATACTGACCTCAGAACCCACCGTCATTGAGATAGTTTTGTTTCCTCGTCGAAATTGACTTTGAAGAAGAAATCTTTGTCCTTGGCATTGATTTCCATGAGTGTGCCAACAAGTTTCTGAGCATCTCCACTTTCTATTTCTTTCATCCGAAGTCGACACACAAAGTTGAGGTGGTCTTTCATTGTGTGCCCTAGATTCTCTTCTCCACCAGCTTCAAAAGACATGTATTTATATCCTATAGTATGTCTTAAGCCTTCTTGTTCCATTGTTCTGATGGCTTTTCCTTTGTCTTCTGTTATCCTCCATTCACTCCTACTGAGATACTTCCAGGCTGGTCTTGTTAACTCATGATTGTGTACGGTATTGTGATGTGCCACGATGTAATAATCCTGCTCTAGCTTCACTCTAATTTTAGCTAGGCATCATGTTTTTGTAATCAGGTCCTTTCTCTTCCTCTTCCTCTTCTTTTTCTTTTCAGAATGATTTTCATTATCCATGCAAAGAACAGGGCTGGTAGTATTGGTTTTTAATCTTTTTAATTGGCCTCCAGCGGAGCACTTGTAGTACTTTTCACGAATTTGGCCTTTGCTATTTCGACGTTGGCAGTCCTTCCTGTAGCTGAAACCAATAGCATTTGCATGCTTCTTGTACATAGCATGAAGTGCTTCCAATGTTTTTGCTTTTACGCTAGTAAGATTTTCAGTGGCATCAATATCATTTAAATTTGGAAAATTTGTATCTGTAATAATAAAGAATACAATTTCTAATGTAAGCTCTGTTCTGATAAGCATAAGAAATACTACTTGTAGTGTAACATATGCATAGTGTAGTGTATTTTTTACATGTTATAATCTGAACAACGCACAATTTTCTTTAAAGTTGGAATTGACAAATGCATTTTCTGTGTTTTGTTCATTTTAATCTAATGCATGTTTATTTGTAACATATACGTGATTTATGTTAACAAATGCATAAATTATACTAAATTTCTGTGCAGCATGTAGTTTAAATTGCTAATGTTTCCACATGTTCATACATGTTCATAGCAGTCGAATATCAGTGTCCAGAAATTTAAAAAACAACTATATTCATATCGATTGCATTTGAACGCAATAATTTCAGTTTGATGAGAGAAAATCATACCTTCATAGGAATTGCGTAGTATTTCAGCTTCTTGCAATTGAATTTCTTCTCCTTGAATTTGAATCCTGGCTTTTAGAATCGTGTTTTCTCTTGCAGATTCCAATTCGATAGCAGTAGTTGTTACGATTAAAGCATCTGAAATTGCATTGCTTCAATAGGATCTAGAGATAGATTTTGTCGTTCAATTCCGTCGGAATCACAGCAGTTGTTGTTGTCGGAGGACATTGAAAAGGCGCCGTCAACGGATTGGACGAGAGGAATTGAAAACACATCGGCGGACTGGTGAGGAAGAATTGATCGGCGTTGAGAGGATTCTGGAGGACAAAAAGAGTCGTAATCGCACTGGTTATTGTCGTCGGAGTACATCAGAAAGGCGTTGTTGATGAGAGATCGAAAACGTGCTGCCAAGGAGATCGAAAAATGCATTGAGAGCTTTCCGGAGAACAGAGTACTATGTGTTAGTGCGTGAAAATTGTGTTTGTGGTTTTGCGTTATATTTTTGTTTAAGTTTGCCTTATTTGCAAAGTGGCCCCTCCCTGTCCATAAGCTTATGAACAGGCCCCTGGCTTGTCCATAAGCTTATGAACAGGCCCCTGGCTTGTCCATAAGCTTATGGACAGGCCGCCTGTCAGGAGACCCACTCTTTTTTAAATTCATGGGCAAAATCATCTTTACCACAAAATCTGGCCATTAGAAAATTGACTAAAAAGTCAGCGAAGTCAAAGGTTAGATTGACACTTTCTGATAATGCAGGGTTATATCATCACTTTCATCCTAAAGTCAAGGTCATTTTAGCACTTAACTCTATTATTATTTATAGAGTCCGTCTCTTGAAAGACGGTTTTTCCATAAGGTATGGAAAGACCAAGGTTTAAACTGCAAATTAGAAGAAATCAAATAAAATTTTTGGGATGTATTAATCGGGTCATAAACTTATAACTATTGCACATTGCATAATTAATTTTTAATATTGCAACTAAAACTTTTTACCTTTCTATAATTCTGATTCAACCCCGCCTTTCCATATGCTTATAAAAAGACAATATTTTTCAAAACCTTGCCTAATTTATATATTATATAATATTAATAGTTAAAGAGTCCATCTCTTGAAAGACGATTTTTCATAAGTCATGGAAAGACCAAGGTTTAAAGTGCAAATTAAAAGAAATGAAGATAAAATTTTTAGGTTGCATGAATTAGGTTATAAACTTTATAACTATTACACAACATAATAAATTTTTAATATTACAACTAAGACCTTTTACCTATTATTATTCTAATTAAACTCCGTCTTTCCATAAGTTTGTGGAATGAAGAACTGATATTTTGAGATAAAGTCTAAACGACGATATGGATAGACAATTAGCTAATTTAAAATATTCGATCCGTTTTTTATTCTTATCAATTTGGTCCATCTGTAAGTATGCAGACTTGATAGAAATGAGAGTTTTTATACTATTTTTTCTTTTGAAATTTGCATACACCCGCGTAATAGGTTTTCTAACCCACCTTTAATAGCAAAGAATTTCATGTTTTATTTTTCTCAGAACTTGTGAATCATGCGTGTAATCCCTAAGTTACATCAGCACCTTACTCATCACAACTCACAGGCCGCATTATTGAGTTTTTTGTCTTATCAAAACATTATTAACAATCTAATATTCTAATGCCAAACTTATCAGTTTAGTTCCTTTACTACGCCTCATCTAGTCATCTTAAGACCCTATGTGTCGAAATGATAGGGGTTGACATTGGTTTATGAAAAAATGTATTCTATTTACTTTCAAGATTTAGAGTTAAATCTTGTTTAAGTCTGCTGATTATTTGGTTCTGGAAAACGTATTAAGCACGTAATCACGGGCTTCGTTCTTTCGATTAAATTAGTGTTAAATGATTGGGTCAGATTGTTTCAGCGGAAGATGGGTTCAATTGTTTTCCGTACGGCAATGGAGCCATAGTGGAGGAGAATGAGGAATCTGCGGAGTAAGTGGGTTTAGGGGCCTTGGGAGATTTTTCAGGTTGAAGAAGAAGTGTCCTGAGATTCAGTTGTGAAATATTTGAACTTTGCATATGATGGAAGATGGTGGGCCGGTAGATAGAGTGAAGAATGACGGTGTTTCTGGAGGCAAGAGATGTTGTGGGTGATTCGAGAATGGTGGCCTGTTGGGTGGAGATTGTATTAACAAGGTGGTGGTTGGTGTGTCCAGCATCATTGGAGTCATCGGCGGCGGCTGTTGGTGTGAGGTGGCACCATCTGTGGCGAAGGTAACTTTTTAATGTCGGTTTCCAGTTGGGTACGATTTTGGGGTTCGATTGATGTTGCCGGATTTGTGTGTAATTTCTGGTTTGTGGATCGACTTTCACTGCTAAAAATGGTTGCCCAGAATCTGATAACTTTTTCCAGTGTTCAGTCGTTATTTCGGCGACGGCCTAGTTGTACTCCGTTGCAAAATAGAACTTCATGTTATATTCATCATCCTAATCATTGTGATCATCTATGATTGATTTTTTCTTGTCGGCAGTGGTGGTTACAAACTTACGGTGGAGATGGATGTGGTGGTGTGAGGTAGTGGTTATGAATTTTTAAGGATTTGGGTGACTACGTGCATGGTATATGTGCGGTAGTGTTGAAAAGTGCAGAGATAGTGGTGTCAGAGGGGCAGAGAGGGTGGTGACGGTACTGCTGGGAAAGAAGAAAAATAACAAAAAAAGGGAAAATGATGAAGGGAAATTACTAAGTTACCCCTACATGTAACAAAATTTGACATCAAATATGACGACCGGGTTATATGGGTAGTTAAAAAGTAGAGCATACAAATTCTGTGGCCCCTCAACTATCATTATCGCCCACCTTTTAACTATTTTTGGCCCCTCAACTTACAAAATAACTTAATTGTGGTCCTTCCGTCAGGTCAAGCCGTTTGGGTAGATTTTCAGCGTTAAATTTAAGGGCAAAAACATGCGTTAACTAGTGCATTTGACACATTTGTTATTATGTTTTGGTTGGTTGATTGCTAGTTTTAGTTAAGTTTACATTACAAATGGTTTAGATGATCGATGTTGGTTTTCTTATCTAAATCCCGAGTTTTGTAGAATTAATTGGATCTAATGGACACTTTGTCCTCACGAGCACCTAGATCTTCTTTTGTGAGCTTATTAGTAGGTTGCTCGTGAGCACTTTAGCGCAATCTTGCAAAAGACCATCTGCAAGGGTGGTAGTAGATAGCAGGAGGCCATTTGCAAGGATGGTAGTAGACAGAAGGCCACAAGTTAAAACGTGGTAGTAGATGGAATCAGGCCGGAAGGAGAAGGGAGTCGAGTCCAACACTTGAAGACCTACCAGCACGGTCGTGCCAGAGGCCCTCGACACGGGCCACTTGGGTTCTACACGGCCCGTGACAATCGGATGCTCTGTACGACTAAGTATGGACACTGGTCGTGTCCTTATACACGGCACGTGTCGCTTCAATCTCAACATCCAAAGACCAGCCCTATAGGTGTGATGATTTACACGGTTGCGCCATCGTTTTGCTCATAAATCGACTCCAAGCCGATGGCCTGCAAGGATTTACATGACCCACGTCATTCAGAAGGGAAAATTGTACACCCGGCTGGTGGCCCGTGAAGAAATGCATGGTCTGTGCCGTTCAACTAATTGAGGGAGAGTTCCTAGCTGGTAGCCTGTGCTGAACACGTAGTTGCATGCCTCAGAATGGCCGAGACCAAAGCCCAACCGGCGGACCGTACCAGATAGCACGACCCGTGCTAAGCCAAGCCAGCACGGGCCGTGCCAGACCTAGCCAACACGAGCTGTGTGCTATAGCACGGACCGTGCCCATTTCGGCTGCTAGGGTTTTTGGCCTCTTTTTTGGCCTTTTTCAAGGTCCAATTCCCTACTACTGTATATAGGAGCCTATGTCTACTAGGGTTTACGCTTGGTTATCATTTGTTTCATTCCCTAAAGAGTAGGTAGAGAGAGAAAGGGGGCTAACCCTTCTCTCTAATTTATTTCTCCTTGTTTTTTCCCAAGGGCATTGAATCCAATAAAATATTTGGGTTCAACGCTTAAGGAGTAGTGATTTAGCTTGGGAATTTATATTTGCATTCATGACTTAGTAGTTATTTTGGAGATTCTAAGATCGACCTATCTTTATATGCTTTTGAACATTACATTGGCTTGTTCTTTACACTCTTGTTAATTGCATAATTGTTACACTATGTTGGCATACACCTCAAGCTACTTTCATGTTGGCATATTTATTGATATCCACCAAGGAGTGAAACCTAGATGTAATAGAGGTAACGATACTCCAGGATCGTATGGGTGTATACACATGAGTCGCCAAGTCAACGTTAAGATCGACCGTACACTGGTCTTAGCTGGACTTTGGGCTCGAAGGGTTATAGATAGAGATAGCGTAGTAGCAAACTAGGGTTAGCGTAATTCACAACCTTAGAGTCAACGATAAAGTGCCTATCCATTTGGCTATGCATGCCTAGGGAGAAACATTCATGATGGAGTGCCAGAGACGTAATCATACGGGAAGAATTGGATCTGCAAAGTAGGCAGGGCCATCGTTGCACTCCTCTAATTACAGAGGCGGTGCCGATGGAAGAATACAATAGCACCCCTTATGTGACAGATAGGGGTAAGTGTTGACCATCAACCACATTATGTGGCATAAGCATTAGGATATATTTTGTATGTCTTGAATGTGATTGAATCTAGGATTGAAATACACTACCGGTCATGTTACAAAAATATTCCCCAAGTATTAGCGATATATAGTTTTACTCTCTTGTTTTATTGCATGTTCATAGTTGTTAGATAAAAAAACCCCTCAAAAAAATTATTTCAACACTAGTTATTCCTTACACGTGATCGGATTAAGAGCCCGATCGTGGCTGTGTTAACTTTTAGATTCCTAGCATCTCTGTGAAAGACCACGCTCTTGCCACTATGTACCCTCTGGGTAGCTTAGTAGTAGGAACGAGAGCAACAAACAAATCTTTATCGTTGGTCTTATCACCTTCTCTGTGGGTTAATTGATTGCCTTATTTATTAACAGCCCCATGAGGAGGCAGATGCTAGTCTAAAGGTTTAATTGGTGCCATTGTCGGGGATGCTAGTCTAAAGGTTTAATTGTTAACTTGAATAGCTTGTTAGTTGAGTAATTAATGTTGTTTTTGTTTACTTGAGTTGGTTTTTTTTGTTAAGCCTTGGTGATAGTTATTCTGATTACTTCTAACTTGTTTGCTAGTGTTTGTCTTTGGTTGGTTATTGTATAGTTTCTAGTTTATGGTACATACCCATACCAGGAAATTTACAACACCTATCGGAAAGCACATGTGGTCGGAGAAGAAAGAGGAGGAGAGCTAGAGCAGGGGTTTCACAAGAGACGATTATTGTTGAAAAGTCTGTAGTTATGGCAAAAGATAATCGCACCCTTAGGGATTTGATGGATCCTAGCTTGGAGAATCAACCCCTATACACTGTCTTTCCCCCTTTTCCACCGAATGTGACATGTGCGCTCAAGAGCGGTATGATCCAATGTTTGTCAACTTTTCATGGAATTGCCGGTGAAGATCCGAATAAACACTTGTTGGAATTTCACCTAGTATGCACCAATACGAAGCCCCGAGAGTTTCAGAAGAAGATTACAACTTGTGATCCATTCCTTTTTCACCGTAAGATGTAGCTAAGGACCAGTTATACTACCTTCCCTCGGGATGCATCACCTCATAGATGTAGCTAAGGACCAGTCATAGATGGACATGTAGCGGAGGTTCCTTGAAAAATATTTTTTGGCTTCCAAGTCCATGGGCCTAAACAAGAAGCTTTCCAACATATCCCAAATGGTGAACGAGTCCCTTTCTGAGTATTGAGAGAGGTTTAGGAGATTGTTGGCAAGTTATCCATACCACCCATTCAAGGAAGGTGATTTGGTGTACTTCTTCTTCGAAGGACTTTGTGATGAAGATATGAGAATGGTCAGTGCAGCTTGCAATGGCTCCACAGCTAACAAGAGTCCAAAGGATGTAATGGCACTGTGTGAAGAAATGGCCAACGGAACAAGGCAAGCCAGGTCAATCTCCCAAATTGGAAGAGCAAGTTCGAGCCCTTGCCTTGGTGATGAAGGAATTTATGAAGGGGAGATCTCATCAAGTTAATGTGTGCAGCATATGCAGTCTAGATCATCCTACCAACACTTGTCCGCAAGTAGTTGAAGACTTTGAAGAAGTAAAGGCATTGGGTTTCAATGGAGTAAATAGGCAATTCACGAGGGGGAAAATGACAAGGATTTTGGGGGAACCAAGGAGGTGAAAGGCAAGATCCCTATGCGAATACCTTCAACCCTAGATATCGCAATCACACAACTTTAATTGGTGCAAAGAGAACCAAGGTCAAGGGTACAATCCAGGTACATAACCTCAACCCAACCCGAGGGGAGAAGGGTTACCCAACAACAATGTCGCCTTGTACAAATTGGACCGAGAAAAGATCCTGGATGCAATTGCCTAGTTGGCAAAGAAAAGTGATATTTTTGTGAAGCGAGCAATGAGAGAAATTGAAGAGCTGGGTACTAGAGCATTCTCGGGTATCAAGAACCTCGAAGTCCAAGTCGGATAACTTGCCACCTAACTGAGCCGACTTGAGGCTAAGTAATCCAGAAAGCTACTTTCCCGACCCAAAGTTAACCCAAAAATTTTGAGTGCTTTGAAGCTAAGGAGCGGGAAGGAGGTGCATGAGACCGAGAAAGAAATTGTGCAAGAGGATGATTTAATTATGGAAGGAAACAAGACTAACTTTGAAGAACGGGAGATGGTCATTGAAAAGGATCCTCCCAAAGAGCTCCCCATCACTGAGGCGAGGATGATCCCTCCACAACCTTTTCCTAGTGCACTACGGGGACGGCCAAAGGTGGCAACCAATGAGGCAAACATTCGCAAAATCTTCAAAAAGGTTGAGGTTAGCATTCCTATTTTGGATGTGATTAAACAAGTTCCTTAATATGCTAAGTTTTTTGAAAAATGCATGTACTAAAATGAGGAACAAAACAACTAGGAAAGTAGGGCAATTAAAAATAGGGGGAGTGGCTACTCTAAATCATAAGAATTTTCCTAAGAAATGTGATGACCCCAGAATGTTTTCAATTCCTATCTCCTTAGGTGGTAAGCTAGTGAAAAATGCCATGATAGACTTAGAAGCATCTATTAATGTGATCTCTTCTAGCCTTTTTGAAAACCTAGACACGGGTGAGCTTAAAGAAACTAGGGTAATTGTCCAATTAGACGATCACTCACAAGCTAGCCCTAGAGGTTTAGTTAAGGATGTAATGGTTAGGGTAGGAAATTCGATGTTTCCGGCGGGCTTCTATATGGATAGATGGAAATAGGACTTTATTAGTGGAAAAAGTATTTGAAAAGGGAATTCATTGGGGGAGCATGACTGTGTAGCTACACAGCTCGTGTTAGATCACGTCAACACGAGGCTGGCTCGTGCTAGACAAGGTCAGCGCATGGCTATCATGTGGCATAGGAACGTGCCATTGCCTCGTGACATGCTGTAGATGGGGCAAAAATGCAGACTTTCAAAAGTTCATTTTTTTAGTCAAAACATGCATTTTTTGGCCCATTAATTCAGCAAATCTTTTATTCCCTGGGATTGTTGATGTAAATAGTACAATAAGAAAGATCACCACCTTCCTTGGGCATTAATTAAGTGATACTTTTGTCCCCTAAAGTTTCTATTTTTGCATAAACCATCACCATCTCCTTTGTACCCACATCCTAAATAACCCACTTTTAGATGAGCTTGGGTTTTCTGAAATTAAAAATCATAGTACATTCCCTTATCTATAAGAATCCTTTAACCCATTGCAAGTGCTTAAAAAAACTCACCCTCTCTTCACTTTAAAGTAGCTCAAAAATTTTAAAAATTTTCTCTCAAGGGAGAGCACTTTTTGCTTCTTCTTGTGTGGATCTTCAACTCTTAGCTTTAAATTCCGGGTAACTCTTTTAACTTTGTGTTTACTTGCTTTCTTTAGCATGAATGTGTTGTGATGGAAGCTTGAATTTTGAAATTTTGAAGTATTTTAGGAAAGTATGTGGATTATAGGAATGATCTTGAGTTGATTTAAGTGTGAGGGAAATATATGGTTTTTGTGTTGAGATGATATGATTTTCTATGTTGTGGCTATTTAGGAAGACTGATTCTTGATTGAATGATCTTTTTGAAGAGGTAATATGATTCGCTATGTGTTGGTTGTTTAAGAAGAATGATTCTTGATTGAATAGCCTTGGTGTTGAAATGCCATGAATTGCAATGTGTTAGCTATTTAGGAAGAATATTCTTGTTAAATGATACTTGGGAGGTCGTAGTCGTACGTCTCAAAGTTAATATTTTTAAAATCCTAAATTCTTTCTATCTACAGTTAAGTAGATAATGCCAAGTCGGGGTTGACCATGAGTAGAGGGTTCTTTTTAAGGGTTTAAACATATAAAGTGAAAAACATACTAGATATAGATATGTGCAAACATATAAAAGCAAATAAAAGCAAGTAAAGGGGGGGGGGGGGTTTGTTTTCTCCTAAGTTATAAAATTAAAGCTAACTAGCGAAGTCAAGTAACTATGCTAATTATGCAACAACTAAGAAAAAAGAGCTAAAAACTACAAAAGACAAAACCTTGGGGGAAACTGATATCCACTTCCAAACCTCATGAGATCATTGAATCATTCACTCATTCTATCACATTCATTACCTATGGGGAATGTTATCACTTTTATTTTGAATATGAACATTCATTTCTTCTTAATAGCAATTCACAAAGACAATCAGTGTCCATTTGCAAACCTTATTGATAATCACTTTAGACAAACCACACCATAAAGGTATTTTATCAACGACATTATACACGAAGAACCACAGATTTGATAACGACAAGCATTTAACCAAATGCATATTCATTTAACCAAACAAAGAATTCATTAGGTTAAACCTGGAACAAACCACATTCAAGATTAAACCTTTCATTGCTTCTATAGGATAAATAGGAAAACAATCCACATTAACATATTTATCTAGCAAAATTCACTTCACATTATACAAAAGAAGTTCTAATTCCATGTTCTTGGATTTTCATGTCAAAGAGCTAAGAAGTTTGAAACTTTTCCTAACACCCTAACAATAAATCATACAAACATTTCATGTACTCAAACAACCCATAACATAACTGAAGTAAAACATCACATTAAAAACACATGAATGCTAAATAACAAATGCTTCAAGAAAGAGTGAAATAGAGGTTCTTACTCCGTTGGTTTGAAAGCTTCAATCAATTGCTCCCAAGTACAAAAACTAACCTAGATTATGAAAACACATGATTAATCCTACAAAAACTGAGGAAGGAAAAACTAGGGTTTTTAGTCCCAAAATCGGGAAGAAGAAGAAGAGGGAAAGAGAGAGAGAGAGAGAGAGAGGATAAGGTGGGTATTTATAGTACAAAAAGTAAGAAAGAGCTTTGGCCACCCATTCATCGCGAGTCGCGACAAGTTCATCGCCACTCGCCACGGATGCCAAATCTAGCATCTTGATTTCTTTCCTCTTTTTGTCCCAAGTCCTCCTCTTCACTTCACTTATCTTTAATTCTTCAAGTCTTCAAAAGCTCAAATGCAAGTCTTCAAATCTTCAAAGGTAGTCTTCAAAGTCTTCAAATAAATTGTCTTGTTACACAAAATTCTCTATAAAAGTAATAAAAGAGTAAAAGTCGCTCCTAACTTTCCTTAGAGAATTTCAAAGCAAAATGCCACATCTAGAGCACAAAATTGTACAAAAGTGAACCCAAAAAGTTCTAAAATAACCATACAAAATGGACACATCAAACCTCCCCGCACTTGAACCTTACTTGTCCTCGAGAAAGAAAAAATTCAAGCAGACAGAGAATTTCACATATCCACATCCTAACACTAATATTCACCCAAATCAAAGCCTCAAAAAAGTTCTCAATATCTTAAATCTCAAAATTCAAGCTCAAATGAGAATATTCTCACACAACCCCAATTCCTAAATTTAACCCAACCTACCACTTATCAATTCACTACCCATAAAAACATTTCAAAGTCTCAAATTGATAATCCCAAAGTCCAATGGTATAAAATGAAGTCAAGACCATATCAAAGGTTTAAGAACATACTTCACTTAATACCAATATATCAACCGAAATCCAATGGCGCAAAATGTAGTCAAAACCATATAGGAGGTTCAAACACATACTTCACTCTATACCAATATATCAAATTAAAAAATGAAGCATACCAAGAATCAAGAATTTCATAACTCTACTTCGTTTTTCCCCACTAAGTTACCCAATCCCAGGAAGTCCTATGAAGTTAAGCTACCCGATCCATCCATATGTCAATCGCAACCTTATGACTCCAACGCTAGCAAATCAGTAGAAAAGTAACATTTTTTTTCTTTTTCTTTAATTTTCTCTCTTTCTCTCATTTTACCTAGGAGCCCCTTTGGGTTTTCATCCTAGACACACATCATACTTCTTTTGGCTCACATCTCACCCATATTTAGCCTCTCATTTTTACCTAGGCCGCCCTTTCAGGGTTTTGACCTATATGGGCCCCTAATGTTGCCTAAGTTGCCCTCCCGGGTTTTCAACTTAGCAGGTTTTCTTTTTATATTATTTTTTTCATTTTCTATTTTTTTTCAAAATTTTCAATTTTTCAATTTTTTCGTCCCTTTCCTCATGTTTTTCCAATCAAAAGCAGCAAAAAGTATTCAAGATCAAGCTTGCATGCATGCGAGTCCTTTAACCTATCCCCACACTTAAAACATTACATTACCCTCAATGTAAGCATATAAGGAAAGAACGATAAAACTCAAAAGTAAGGGGTAAAGTGACTCTCGCTTCTCCATATAGTCGTCAGTGATACGCCGCAATCCCATGTATTTGTGTGGAATCGGTTCCAAAATTGACTTCGGAGCTGGAGGGGGAGATAAAGGTGCCATAGAAGAACTCACCCCTTGAGCAACATGTTGTCTCTTTGACGCCGTTTGATCAAGACTAACATCACAGAGAACAACATCAAACTCACAAGTACATAGGGATTTGTAATACTAGGTTTAGCATCAAAAGTTAATAACCGTAGTATTATAAAAAACAACCAATATGCAATCACCGCTATGAAATTATCCAATAAAAATATCCAACATATATCGAAAAATATCCAAGCATCATTAAAGAATATAGAAGTCACAGTCACAATGATATAGTTGGCACACTACAATCAACAAAGGTTCTATAAAGATACAAGAATATTCATATATGTGTAAGATGGTGGAGGAATGAGTGGAGGTGTGGTGGTTCTTGGGAGTATTTGGTGGAGAAGAAGGAAGGATTGTGCAGCATTTTGGCTCAGTTGAAAAGTCAGCCTCCCAATCGCGACTCATGACAGGCCCTTGCGACTCGCGACAAGTTGGTCACATGAGCTCAATTTTTCCATTTTGTCCCCTGATTTCATTGCGAGTCGTGATGGAAATTTCATGACTCGGCATGGGTTTATTGCAACTCACGATGCAACCTTCGTGACTCACGAAATCTTAGGTCTGTGAGCTCACACTTTCTTAAAATTTTATAATATGGTCACGACTCGCGATGTTCAGATCGCAATTCGCAAAAAGCTGGTACTGGGAGTTCTTTTTTTGCTCCTATGTTCGTCACGACTCACAATAGACATGATTTCCCAACACTAAGAAAATATTTTCTTACGAACTTTCCAAACTTTTTTCCTTTTCTCATGGATCTCATTCCTTCATCTCCTCCAATGCAATGCACTTCACTTTGCTACAAAATTCATGGACAAACACACTTTGAAAAGAACTAGAAATAACAAGAAATAAAAACAAAAACATAATTAGAAGTCGAATTTATTCACATCATTGGCACGACTTAGCTTCGTATGTTTAAAGTTGTCGGCATGACCCTAATGTTATCCATATGGTGAAGGCTTGAACCCTTTCTAATGTTATTCATATGGTGAAGGCTTGAGCCCCTTCACCATGAGCATCCAAAAATAGAGAGGCAGGGGTACAAAACTTTCAAGAGGAAAGTTTTGTGGAGGTGGAGTTGGTCCTAAAGGAGTAGGGTGGTTAGGAGGCTTGGGATAGTCTTTTGGCTCCTCTCTTATCTCCCTCAAAACTTCCAAAGATGGGGGAGTTGGTTCACTAGGTGGGGGTAGGGTGATGATGGTAAGAAAAATGAATATAGCACAATCACCTCTTCCTCCATTTCTCTATCTTTCACAACCAACTCTTCATCCCCTTCGAACTCGAACTCATTTCTCAAGGTAACCTCACTCACAAAATCTTCGAGTTCAACTTGGGATGGTGTATCTTTAAAATAATGAGCTTCCATTCGGGGCACCGCTTCCAATATATTTCTCACATGCCCTTCCATAGCCTCAAGACTAGAGGATATTCGAGTGTTCGATTCCTCACTAGTCTTGGCCAAGTTGCTCAATTTTTCTATTGCATTCATGATCTCCTCATGTGTCAAACTTGAACCTTCTTGTTGGACCTGGTTTTAGGGTATGGTGTAAGGTGGTAAAGACCAACTATTTTGCTTGTATTGTTGGTTTTCCGGTTCATTCTCATACCACCAATCTGGAGTACCACTCCACTCCAGATTGTAAGAATTGTGGTATGGATACCACTCTTGAGTTTCTTGCCCTTGAAAACCACAACATCTCCAACCTCTTGGTAGCACTCTTCATAATACCCTTGGTTTTGGAAACTAGGGCTTCTTTCCTCCTCATAGTGCTCCTATCTGTACAAATAGCAAGACTTGGTAGGATGGTAAGAATGACACATCCTACCAAACCTTATTTGTTAAGTCCCTGCTCATCATGAGTTCCCTCAAATGTTCCATTTTTTTTTATAAAAAAAATCTTTTTTTTCAAAAGTCCAGAATCATATTTCAAGGATTCTCGATAAAAATTCACCAAGAACACAAGCAATACCTACTCCGAACAAAAATAATCACAAAGAAGTGGAAAACAAAAACAACTAGCTAATATGAAACCAAATATGCTCAAACACTTAAAAATAAACGCCTCATCCCCGGCAGCGGCGCCAAAATTTGGGAGGTCATCGTTGTACCTCTCAAAGTTAATATTTTTAAGCCCAAAATACTTCCTATCTACAATTAAGTAGATAATGGCAAGTCGGGATCGTCCACGAGAAAAGGGATCTTTTTAAGATATATAAAGCGGAAAACATACTACATATAGATATGCACATACATATAAAAACAAGTGAAAGGGGGGGTTGGTTTTGTCCTAAGTTATGAAATTAAAGAATTAAAGACAAACTAACTAGAAAAGTCAAGTAACTATGCTAACAACAAAGAAAAAGAGCGAAAAAGTACAAAAGACAAAGCCTTTGGGACAATTGATACCCACTTCCAAACCTCATGTAGATCATTGAACCATTCACTTATTCTATCACATTCATTACCTATGGGGAATGCTATGACTTCTATTTTGAAGATAAACATTCATTTCTTCTTAATAGTAATTCAAAAAGACAAGCAACAACCATTTGCAAACCCACTAATAATCACTTTAGGCAAACCACGATATTAAGGTATTTCATCAATGACATTAAACCCAAAGAACCCCAGATTTGATAACGACAAGCATTCGACCAAATGCATAGCCATTTAACCAAACAAAGCATTCATTAGGCTGAACCTAGAACAAACCACATTCAGGATTAAACCTTTCATTGCTTCTATAGGATAAATAGGAGAACAATTCACATTAACATACTCATCTAGCAAGATTCACTTCACATTATACACAAGAAGTGCTAATTCTATGTTCTTGGATTTTCATGTCAAAGAGCTAAAAAATTTGCAACTTTCCTAACACCCTAACAATAAATCATACAAACATTCCATCTACTCAAACAACCCATAGAATAAATGAAGTAAAGCATCACATTAAAAACACATGAATGCTAAATAACAAATGCTTCAAGAAAGAGTGAAATAGAGGTTGTTACTACATTGGTTTGGAAGCTTCAATCAATTGCTCCCAAGTACAAACCTAACCTAGAATATGAAAACACATGATTAATCCTACAATAACTAAGAAAATGAGAAAGGAAAAACTAGGATTTTTAGTCCCAAAATCGGGAAGAAGAAGAAGAGGTAAAGAGAGAGAGAGAGGATAAGGTGGGTATTTTTAGTACAAAGAGGAAGAAAGATCTCTGGCCACTTGTTCATTGCGAGTCACGATAGGTTCATCGCAACTTGGGATGGAATGCCAAATCCAGCATCTTGATTTCTTTCTTCTTTTTGTCCCAAGTTCTCCTCTTCACTCCACTTATCCTCAATTCTTCAAGTTTTCAAAAGCTTAAATGCAAGTCTTCAAATCTTCAAAGGCAGTCTTCAAAGTCTTCAAACAAATTTCCTTGTCACACAAAATCCTCTAGAAAAGTAATAAAAGTGTAGAAGCTGCTCTTAACTTTCCCTATAGAATTTCAAGGCAAAAGGCCACATCTAGAGCACAAAAGTGAGTGAACCCGAAAAGTTCTAAAATAACCATACAAAATGGACACATCAATCCTTGATGCATATCCTTGTACATTCTTGTCATCACCATATTCTTCTTGTTGTGATATAATGCCCCAAAAAGAAGTAAGCCAGAAAAGGAAACAACTTCCCGGGGCGAGAAAAGGAAGAAGTCGGTGAAATTTAGGAGACAAGAGCCGACAGCTTCCCTTTCTCCCAACCCCGACATTATGGTGGATGAGTTCATGGGGTTGACCACCATTTCCAGGAGTCCGGCCCAAAGATGGAAGTACCTAAATAGCCCAAAGAGGGCTATTTTGGAGACGGGGTTTGAATGCAAGGAGACTCTAGGAGCACTAGGCATACTTGAGCCCATCACCTATTTGGTAATCGGGTAGGCCTAGAGGGCTTCTTAGAGAAGCACTCCAAAACCTGCATCTTGGAGTTTTTGGCGACCTTGGAGCAATCGACGGACAATGATAGGAGAAGAATAATCCATTTCCACTTGAACGACAAGGAATACACTATGACACGTGGGGAGATTACTCAAGTGTTTGGGTGAAAATACGGAAAGGAAGTTCCAAGGACACATCGGCAATGTCTTCCGTTCTCATTGAGATATTTTTGGAGGAATCTTATGGGCACAGATAGGATTCACTGGTGCAAGAGTACCGCAATAGTCCACCTGGCTTTACGATACGTCTAACGACTTTTATTCATGGGAGTGTTTTGCCACTGAGAGATCTCACAATGCCCCAACTGGAACATCCAAATTCTTTGGGCGATAACCCTGGAAGGAAATTTCTACTGCAATTTGGTGGGGGCCTTTGTGGAGGAATGCTTAGCCGCTGTAAAGAAGAAGGGTGGCAAGATACCGATGAGAGATATGGTCGGACTTTTAGCCCAACACTTGGGATACCCGGTTCTTTCTTCATTTGTTGTTGCAAACTTAGGATGCTCAAGAACAAGATACACAATGGACAAGCTAGTGAGAACGTCAATGGTTTCCCCCACTACATTTGAAGACTGTTTCATTTGGTTGTACGGTGGTGCTACGATGTGCAATTTTATGGTATTGCCACAACCCAAATGCACAACTATCAACCAAGACACCGCATTGGAAGACCTTTTTGTAAATTCCCCGATCCTAGATTCGAGAGGCTATTCTACAACACCTTATCAACTTTGGGCATGTATATAGAGGAGGATGGCGAGATTTCACTTAGAGCACCGCCTACCCGAGGTGCCCTACCCATAGAGTTTCTTGACCAGTTCCACACTTTTGGGGAACAACTTATGTTGTCAACCTAAATAGTGTAAGAAGTTGATCAAGCGGTAGGGGGAATAAGCTTACAAATGGTAGAATTTGGGAGCAGGGTGAATGCTATGGATGACACCATGAGATCTTGGGGGTTAGATTGGAGTCCATTGAGCGGAAGGTGGATGAAGAGTTTGCTATCATAGATGAGAGGGCCAATGTTCAAGGGGAGGCTATTGAGAAGTTTATTGAGAGGTTTCATATTTTTAGACTTGATGGTTTCCGAGACCTAGTCCCCATTGCGAGATAAGATATGAGGCAAGAAGAAATGAGGAGAAGACACGAGATGAGACAATTGAGGGAAGGCCCTTAGGGGCCGCAAGAGTAAGTGCCACTATTTTCCCCTACTCCACTTATGATTTCTACTTTTCATGTTGCATTGGAGACAATGCAAGGTTTAAGTGTGGAGGAGGGAGTAGTTAGGCACTTAGGATTTTCAAAAAGATCCCTTTGTGTTTTGTCGGTAGTTTCCTTTGTGATTGTTTGTTAGGTGTCATCTTTTGTTTTGATTATCTTTATGTAGTATGAAGCCATCTTTGGGGAATTTTGTGCTACACAAAAAAATTGAAAAAATGAAAAAAAAAATATATACACGGCTAATTTGAAAACTCAAAAGGGTGACTTAGGAAACAATGGGAATGACCCGGATAGGTTGAAAAACCTAGGAAAAAATGAGAGGCCATGGTGTTGAAAACGGTGAGAAATGAGTTCAATTTTTGTGTTAAAACTAGGATGAAAACCTAAAAAGGATCCTAGGCAAAATGAGATAAATTTAGAGGAATCATAAACTATTTTAAACATCTATTGGATTGTCTTTGGTGGCTTCTTTGACGGAGTAAGTTAGTTTCATACTTATCATGTATACCTTGCCTTTTTCTTGGTATGATCAGTTGTATAGATTACTTTAGCTTCTTTGGAGAGAGTGAGAGTTGTGAGATTATTACATCTTTGGGGGAACTAGGGTAGTTTAGGAATAAGGTTGAATGTATTGGTTAACTTATCCTTGCATGCTATTTTTCTCTTTGATCTTTGCTCGTTTTTGTTTACTAAAGGACGAGGAAAGGTTTAATTGTGGGGGAATGATTTTCACCTAAAAGCATGTGTTAACTAATGCATTTCAAACATTTGTTATTATGTTATGGCTGGTTGATTTCTAGTTTTAGTTAGGTTTGCATTGCAAAGGGTTTAGATGACCGATGTTGGTTTTCTTATCTAAATCCCTAGTTTTGTAGACTTAATTGGATTTAATGGACACATTGTCTTCATGTGAGATTCTTAGTAGGTTGCTCATGAGCACTTCAACTTAATCTTGTAGAAGGACATCCCCAAGGGTGGTAGTAGATATTAGAAGGCTATTCTTAAGGATAGTAGTAGATAGAAGGCCATGGGTTGTAGTAGATGGAATCAAGCCGGAAGAAGAAGGGAGCCGAGTCCAACACTTGAAGACTTGGCACGATTGTGCCAAACAACACGGGTCATGCCAGAGACCCTCGGCACGAGCCACTTGGTTCTACATGACATGTGCCAACCGGATGCTCTGTGCGGCTAAGTATGCACATGGGCCGTGCCCTTTTACACGGCTCGTGTCGCTTCAATTCCAACATTCGAAGACCAGCCCACAGGATGTCATAATTTACACAGGTCGTGCCATCACTTTTCTCTTAAATCTACTCCCACCCGATGGGCAGCAAGGATTTACATGGCCTACGCCATTCAAAAGGGAAAATTGTGCACCCATTCGATGGCCTATGAATAATTACACAGTATATGTCGTTCAACTCTGCGAGGAAGAGCTCCCAGCCAACAGCACATGCCAAACGACGTGGTCACGCACATCAAAATGACCGAGACTAAAGCCCAGCTAGCGGCCCGTGCTAGATAACATGACCCGTGCCACACAACACGGCACATGCTAGACAACTCAACCCGTGCCAAGCCAAGCCAGCACGACCCTTGCCAATTTTGGCTCCTAGGTTTTTTGGCCTCTTTTCAGGCCTTTTTCAAGGCTCAATTCCCTACTACTATATATAGGAGCCTATGTCTACTAGGTTTTAAGTTTGGTTTTCATTTGTTTCATTCTCCTAAGAGTAGGTAGAGATAGAAAGGGGCTAACCCTTATCTCTAATTTATTTCTCCTTGTTTTGTCCTAATGGCATTGAATTCAATGAGATATTTGGGTTCAATGCTTAGAGAGTAGTGATTTAGCTTGGGATTTTATATTTTTTTTCTTGACTTGGTAGTTATTTTGTGAGATTCTAAGATCTACCTATCTTTATATGCTTTTGAGCATTTCATTGGCTTGCTCTTTATATTCTTGTTAATTGCATGATTGTTACACTATATTGGCATACACCTCAGGGTACTTTCATGTTGGCACATTTATTGATATCCCCCAGAGAGTGAAACCTAGATGTAATGGGGGTAATGATAGTCCGGGACCGTATGGGTGTATGCATGTGGATCGTCGAGTCAATGTTACGATCTATCGTACACTAATCTTAATCAGTTGGACTTTAAGCTCGAAGGGTTACTGATAGAAATAGCATAGTAGCAAACTAGGGTTAGCGTAATTGTAACCTTAGAGTCAACGATAAGGTGTCTATCCCTTTGCCTCTATAGGCCTAGGGAGAAGCATTTATAGTAAAGTGCCTAAGACGTAATCGTGTGGAGGAGAATCAGATCTGCACAGCAAGCAGGGTCATTGTTGCACTCCTCTATTTACGGAGGCGGTGCTAATGGAAGAATACATTAGCACCCTTATGTGACCGATAGGGGGAAGTGTTGACCATCGACCACACTATGTAGCATAAGCATTAGGATAGGTTTTGTATGTCCTGCATGTGATTGAATCTAGGATAGAAATACACTACTGGTCATGTTACACAAATACTCCCCAAGTATTAGCAATATATAGTTTTACTCTCTTGTGTTCTTAAATGTTCGTAGTTAGTAGATGAAAACCCCCCTTAAACTTTCTTTCAACATTAGCTATTCTTGTCACGTGATCGGATTGACAATCCAATCGCGGCTGTGTGTAGTTAACTTTTAGATTCCTAGCATATCTGTGGATGTCCCCGGTCTTGCCACTATCTACCCTCTAGGTAGCTTAGTAATAGGAACGGGAGCAAAAAATGCATCTTTATCTTTGATCTCATTAGCTTCTTTGCAAGTTAGTTGATTGCCTAGTTTATTAACGATCTCAGAGTAAAGGAAGGCTCTTTCATTGTACAACCTACCTTTTATTTACAAATTTATGTTTACTACTTATTTTTAATTAGTACTATCCCTTATCAAACCATGTAAGGCTTTTAGGTCCTTCATATTAATAAAAAGGGTTGATTCTCGAACATACACATCACTGGCAATTTTGATTACTTTTTTTTATTAAAGGTAGATGCACTAAACCTTATTACACATGTCATCATTCATGTTGTTACCTCATATGTACAATACATTAGTTTGATAGGTTATGTTTTGAATACAATTAAAATTTGCTAGTTCATGTCAATCCGTCTAAAATTTGTGAATATATTATTATTTGAAGAGAACGTCTCATGTTAATCCTTCTAATAGTTTAAATTTATTTAAAAAGATTTTAAATTATGAGAATCTTATTGTAATAAATGAAACAAATATTAAATCTAACTATTAATTATATTAAGTATAAAATGACTATGTTACGGTTTAGAACAAGACTTTACATTATTTAATATGTACTAGGGGCCTCCAGCCTGCGCGAAGCGCGGGCTGTCGACAACAAGGCCGACAACGGGTCACCACTCGAACTCTCACCGCTCGAACTCTTACCACTCGAACCTCTCCACTTGAATCCTCTCCACTCGAACCGCTCCACTCGAACCCTCTTCTTGAACCTTTGAACCCCCTCAACTTGAATCTCGCCACTCGAACCCTCACCACACGAACCCAGAACCACTCAAACCTAGTATCACTCGAACCGTCCACACTCGAACCTCTAGTCGAACCCTTTCCACTCGAACCTCACCATTCGAACATGTATACTCGAACCCAGTACCACTCGAATCCAGTGCCACTCGAACCCAGTGCCACTCGAACCTAGTACCACTCGAACCCTCTCCACTGGAGCCTAGGACCACTCAAACCTCTCAACTCGAGCCCAGGACCACTCGAACCCAGTACCTCTCAAATCCTTTCCACTTGAACCCTCCTATACTCGAAACTTTACCACATAGGTTCAAGTGGAGAGGGTTGGACTGGAGAGGGTTTGAATGGAGAGGGTTCAAGTGGAGATGGTTTGAGTCGAGCGGTTCGAGTAATAGGAGTTTGAGTGGAGAGGGTTCCAGTATAGTGGGTCCAAGTAGAGGCTCGAGTGATACTAGTTTGAGTGGAGAGGGTTCGAGCGGAGAAGTTCGAGTGGAGAGAGTTCGAGTGGAGAGGTTCCAGTGGTGAGGTTCAAGTGATGGGGAATCGAGTGGAGAGGGTTCGAGAAAAGTGGGATCGAGTGGAGAGGGTTAGAGTAGAGAGGTTCGAGTGGTACTATGTTTGAGTGGTACTAGATTCGTGTGGTAAGGGTTCGAGTGGAAAGGGTTTGAGTAGAGAAGGTTCGAGGGGTCGAGTGGAAAGGCTCCGAGTATAAGGTTAGAGTGGAGAGGGTCCATTGATTCGAGGGTTGTTGATTCAAGGCATCACCCCTCAATCCATTAACCCTCGAGGCCCTGGAACCATCAACCATCCCCCTAGAGGCATTACCCACCGACCCATTAACTATCCGCCTTGCCACCACTCGAACCATTCACCCCTCGAATGTCAGTACCACTCGAACTCATCCACCCCTCTAGAGTACACCAACCCTCGAGGGTACACCACCCCTCGAGAAAGTATACCACTGAGAGCATCGAACCATCCATTAGCTCTCGAACCATGACCCACTTGAGGCATATTCCCCTCGAACATCCACGACACCACTACTCGAACCATTTACCTCTCGAACATCAACCATCCACCCCTGGAACATCAACCATCCATTTGTCCGACCATCTTACATCCACTCCTGGAATCATCACCCCTCCAACCATTAATTCACGAACATCCACCATGCTACCACTCGAACCATCTACCTCTTGAACATCAACCATCAATCTCGAGGGCTCCCTACTACTCAAACCATCCACCCCTAGAACATCAACCATCAATCTGTCGGGCCATCTTACATCCACTCCTAGAACCATCACCCCTCGAACCATCACCCCTCGAATATCCACCACGCCACCCTACTTGAACTATCTACCCCTCAAACATCAACCATCTATTTGTCAGACCATGTTATATCCACTATTAGAACCATCACCCCTCGAACCATCAATTTTCGAACATCCACCACGCCACCACTTGAACCATCCACCCCTTGAATATCAACCATCCACCTCGAGGGGTGTTGATTCGAGGCATCCTCCCTCGAATCATCAACCCTCGAGCCCTTGGAACCATCAACCGTTCCCCTCGAGGTGTCACCCCTCGACTCATCTACTATCCACCTCGCTACCACTCGAACTATCCACCCCTCGAACATTAATCATCAGCCTTGAGGGCTGTTGATTCGAGGTATCATCCCTCGATTCATTAACCCTCGAGGCCCTGGAACCATTAACCATCGTCCTCGAGGAATCACCCATTGACCTGCCACCACTCAAACCATCCACCCCTCGAGCATCAACCATCCGCCTTAACTCAAACCTTTCTACTCTAACCTCTACTCGAACCCTTACGAAACGAACCAGTACCATTTGAATTATCTATCCAAACCATCTCCACTCGACCCTCACCACTCGAACTCTCACCACTGGACTCTTCACCACTCGAACCCTCTCTACTCAAACCCAATACCACTTAAACCTCTCTACTCGAACCCAGTACCACTCAAACAACTCTGCTTGAACTCTCAGTACTTGAACTAGTACACTCGAACCCTTTCCACTCGAACCCTCTCCACTAGACCCTCACCACTTGAACTGTCACTACTCGAACCTCACCACTCGAACCCAGTATCACTCGACCTTCTCTCCACTCGAACCCAATATCACTCGACCCTCTCCCCACTCGAACCCTCTCCATTCGACCCTCTCTACACTTGAACCCAGTATCACTCGAACCTCTCTACTCGAACCTCTACTTGAACCCAGTACAACTCGAACCTCTCTCGAACCTCTACTCAAACTTTTTCCACTTGATCCTTCACCACTCGAACCCTTTCCACTCCACCCTTTCTACTCCACTCGAATCCTCTTACCAAACCCTTGAACACCATCTACTCGAATCTCTCTCCCATGAACCTCACCACACGAACCCAGAACCACTCCAACCCTCTCAACTCGAACCTCTACTTGAACCCTCACCACTCAAACCAGTACCACTCGAACCTTCTCCACTCGAACCCTCTCCACTCGAACCTCTCTACTCGAACCCTAAAATCGAATGGTCACCACTCGGACCCTCACCACCCGAACCTCTCCATTTGAACCTCACCACACAAACCCAGTACCACTCGAACCTCTTCTCGAACACTCAAACCCCCTCTACTCGAACTTCTCCACTCGAACCCTCTCCACTCGACCCTCACTACTCAAACAATCACCACTCGAATGCTCACCACTCGAACCCTCACCACTCAAACCTAGTGCCACTCAAACTTATCGACTCGAACCCAGTACAACTTGAACCCAGTACCACTCAAAACTTCACCACACGAACCTCCTCTATTTGAACCCCCTCAATTCGAACCATCTCCACTCGACCCTCACCAGTAGAACTCTCACCACTCGAACGCTCACCACTCGAATCCTCACCACTTGAACCCAGTACCACTCGAACCTCTTGACTCGAACCTAGTACTACTCGAACCCAGTTCCACTCGAACCTCCCCACTCAAAACTCTCTCCACTCAAACCCTCACCTCTCGAACCAGTACCACTCGGACCTCTATTCGAATCCTCTGCACTCGACCCTCACCACTGGAACTCTCATGACTCAAACCCTCACCATTTGAACCCTCACACTCGAACCTTATACTCGGAGCCTCTCCACTCGAATCCTCTTCCTGAACCCTCGAACATTCTCTATTCAAATCTCTTCACTCAATTCCTTACCACTCGAACATAGTATCACTCGAACGCTCTCTACTCAAACCTCTCCACTTGAACCCTCTTTACTTGAGCCATCTCCACTCGATTCCTCATCACTCGTACCTTACCACTGGAACTAGTACCATTCGAGCCAGTACTACTCGAACCCAGTACCACTCAAAACCTCTCCACTCGAACCCAGTAACACTTGAAACCTCTCCAATCGAACCTCTCAATTCAGACCCTCACCACTCAAAGCTAAACCACTTAAACCCATTACTACTCGAACCTCTCCATTCGAACTTCTGTACTTGAACCTTCTCCACTAGAACGTTCTCCACTCGAACTAGTACTATTCGATCCTAGTATCACTCAAACCAGTACTCTACTTGTAATTGGAAAGAGCTTCAGATATGGCCACGTATAAAAGTAGAAAACATACATTGAATTATAGAGAACGAATAAACATAAGCAATAATGCGTAGGAGGGGGAGGGGAAAAACAAAATTATGAAATTACGATGAAAGGTTACTGTTCATCCAGGGATCGACACAATTAAGAACAATGGATGGATGGATGGATTTGGATAAGGTAGATAACCCCAGTCTCTATTTCTGGTCTTTATTCCCGTTGATCAGAGGAGTTTTCGAATATGAAACCGTTGATATCAGAACCTTAAATAATTTATATACTACCATTTAGCATCTGTTCCATTTCCATCTTATGAAGCATTGATTGTTGAACGAGAAGGTCACAAGATCAAAGGAATGAAGAAGCAAGAATCCAGTGAATACAAGGAGTTGTTGCTGGTGATGCTGGTGATCGTGTGGGAATGCATGTTCCTCTGTTAGTAATGGATCTCGAGAATCCGCAGTTGGTGTGATCTGTTCCAAAAAAGTCTCTGCTTGAGGGAATACCTCCACCAAATCAGGATGAGCTCGGGACCATCGACAGGTTGCTCTGGCCATTGGCGGTCTTTGCGAACAGGGCTCTTTGGTAGGGTTGGAGCAGAGTTCGATGTGCTTTTATCGTTCTTAGCGGTGACAGAAAGGGATATATGGTTTTCTTTGTGGTGCCACCTCTCAAACAAGTCATTAAGGCTGAGCCTTGGTCGTCTTCGGTGAAGGTGGGGCAGAGAAGACGGTCGGCTTAGGCTATAGAGGTTGCGAGAAGGTTGGGGGATGGTGGTAGTAGGCAGGGATGAGTGGAAAAGTGGAAATTGAGCTGGTGGTCTCCGGTGGTGTCGCCACCGAGGCTTGGTGAGCCACAACTTACCGCCGGGTGGCTGGTGGAGAGGAGACCGACCGTGGTGTATGTAGAAAGGGAGGCATACTCGAATTCTCACCACTTGAATCGGGAGTACTCAAACCCTTTCCATCAACCATCCACCTCGAGGGGTGTTGATTCGAGGTATCCTCCCTCGAATCATCAACCCTCGAGCTCCTGGAACCATCAACCATCCCTCTTGAGGCATCGTTCCCCAACTCATCAATCAACCGCCTTACCACCACTCAAATTATCCACCCCTCAAACATCAACCATCCACCACATAGGGTGTTCATTCGAGGCATCATCCGTCGATTCATCAACCCTGGAGGCCCTGAAAACTTCAACTATCCCCCTCGAGGCATCACCCATCGACCCATCAACCATCCACCTCGCCACCACTCAAACATCAACCACCCACATCCTAGGACCATTACCCTCATATCATCACCCGTTAAACCCCTGGAACCATCAACCATTCGCCCCAACACCACTCGAACCATCAACCATCCGCCCCACTACCATTCGAACCATCAACCATCCACTCCACCACCACTCGAACCATCAACCATCCACTCCTGGGACCATCACCCCTCAAAATATCATCCTTTGAACCATCCTCCCCGCCACCACTCTAACCATCCACCACTCTGGCCTTGAACAGTTGGTTCCTAACCTCTGGAAAAATCCATCGCCACCATTGGCTCCTTCATACCAAACTCCGTCAGAAAGAATCCCCCAATTCATGTAGTTTCCCTGAATCACGGTGGCATGACCTTTGCAAATAAGAAGGAGAAAACACAGAGAAAACAATTAGGAAAACAAGTCATGCAATTCAACGAACACCTTGCATTCACAAATCAAACTTCGGTAGGTTGAAGGAGAAGAACACATGAGCATTAGGAACCCAGGGAAAAGGCCAAAATCACATTCTGCCGGGCTCTATTTCGACTAAGAAATTGAAAACGTACCAGAAACATTACACAAATTGGAGCAACGGTGATGAGAAAGGCGGGCAATTTTGGTTAGGAACACTATGAAATTACCTTGTGGAATTGTGCAAGGATAGGAACCCAACCATCTGAGAGGAAAATCTTATGGAAGCCAAAAAAGAGAATGATGGAGAATAGAAAAACATATACAGCAAACCAAAAAAGAGAATATACAAGTAATTGGAAAGAGCTTCAAATATGGGCACGTATAAAAGTAGAGGACACACATTGGCATGTGTGATCAGATTATGGCAAAGAAGTGAACGGATAAACATAAAAAATAATGCGTAGGAGGGGGAGGAAAAAAACCAAAATTCGGAAATGACGACGAAACTTTACTGTTCATCAAGGGATCACCGCTTTTAAGATATAGAGATTTAATTAATTAAAATCCAACTTAATCGGCTTTTGAATGAAAAATATTCTCGGAAATACTCTAAAAATCTCAGATCTCCCTTCTCTTTCATACACTCATCTCCCATCTCCGTCTGGCACCTCCGTCATGGCGGAGCCACCCATAACTTACGCTCACATTCTAGGCAAATCAGCTACTAATATTGCTCAAGTTGAAACCCCTTCTGATGGAGTTTTCTTCAATCCAAAAACATGTATAGATCATTTAGGATAACACAGCCTCTTCTTCTCCAAAGAAGAATGTGAGAAGTTGTAATCCCCTCTGAAATTGACGCTGGTCAGAAAATTCTTGCGAAGTAGGCCTCAATTGGACAAACATCGCCGAGATTTTCAAACAACTAGTTTCAAGGGCCACACAAAGATTCATCTTTTACATAATTGTCAAGTTTTAATTTCTTTCTCTCTTTCTGATAATTACTATTGTTGTTGGATTCATAAAGTTTGGGATTTTAACACTTACTCTTTAAGAATTTCTAAATGGACTCCAAACTTTAATCCTAGTGCTGATTCTCCTATTGTTCCTATCTGGCTGGCTTTATATGGTTTACCTCAACAATTTTTTTATTCAAATGTGATGATGTAAATAGGAAATATCATAGGACATTCTGTCAAAGTTGATGAAGCTACATTGAATAGGACTAGACCTCATGTTGCTAAAGTATGTGTTAAATTAGATATCACTTTGCCTAGAACTAAAAGATTATGGCTTGATTATAGTGGTGTAGGTTTTTGGAAATGCATAGATTATGAAGGAGTCCCTGATTACTGTGCCAAATGCTTTAAATTAGGTCATTTGGATACAAGCCTAAATCCGATGTTTTGCAGGACAAAGCCCAAGCATGGAGACCATCAGATAGGAAGTCAAAAACAAAGCAAAAAGGAGACATTCCATCCTCCTCAGGTATCCCTCCTAAGGAAAACCCATTTTTCCCAACTCATAAATATGTTTATGTTATCCCTGTGGTGTAGGAAATTTGGAAACCAAAAACAAAAGCTTCAGAAACTAAGGATTTTTGGCAATATCTTTGATAATCGTGGGACACGGTTTGAACAAGGAAATTAGTAGTTTTCGAGAAATCAAAGTGGTGAACCAGAATAGCCTGGACGAATTCAATGCAGAGAATGTGAAGGATATGGTCATATTCAGGATGAATGTGCAAATACCCGGATGAAACAGGGAAAATCATGTGTCACCTCATGGAGTGAGATGAAGAAGACGAGAAAGACGAAGAGGAACTTACAAGCAACTATGTGGCATTTGGAGCAAAAATTCATGATGCATCGGAGGATGGATGTTCCAACACATCAGATAGAATTGAAGTTGTATGCTCCAACATAGATTCATATGAGGTGTCTAGTGATGATGACGGACTTGCTATAAATGATGAAGAAATCTACAGTGTATACGAAAAGATGTATGCTATGTGGCTCCAAGTTGTTGATACAAACAAAGTACTGAAGGAAGAAAAAAATCATCTGGCGGAGATAGAAAATGAGTTACGTGTGGAAGTTTTTGAACTCAGAAAAGAGAATGATGAGATGAAAGTGAAGCTAATTACAGCAACCAAGAGAGTTGAGACATCTAAAGCAGCTATTACTAAGCTGAACTCAGGAAAAGTAAAACTTGATGATATTCTGGTTATGGGAAAGAGCTTTGGAGATCGACACGGAATTGGGTATGACAACCCACCTAAAAACACAGTTACGCTCAAGTCAAAGACTCGAGAGATTCCTAAGAACACACTAACACTCAAGTCGAAGATTCGAGAGATAAAGAGAAATTTCTGAAAGCCTCATCAAAGGAAACCTCTCATCCATAGCTACTGCTCATATCATGGGCACACAGAGGAACAATGGCAGAAAATGCCCAGAGACATCATGGCAGGACGTCAACTCTTAGTATGTTCCAACATAGACGAGGTCCATAAATCAAAGATGGTCAAAAAGGTATGGGTTTTCAAAAGCTCTAGTACTTGCCTTGTTGCACATACTTCTCTTATAGCACATTTCAGAGATTCGTGGTACTTTGATAGTGTCTGTTCTCGCCACATGACTGGCACTCAAGAATTCCTCACAAACATCACACCATATGATGGTGGTTTTGTTACCTTTGGCGATGGAAAAAAGAGTAGAGTAGTTGGAAAGGGAGAACTACAAATTGAAGGATTCTGAGTATTCACCAGTGTTTTGTTTGCCGAAGACTTAAAGGCAAATTTGCTTAGCATAAGCCAACTGTGTGATGACAATATGACTGTGGAATTTCAGAAAGACAAATGTATAGTGAAACAAAGAAAAGCCAAAGTCCTTTCAGACATTCGATCATCGGATAATTGATATTTGCTGGAATAGGAAATGAGGTGTATAATCTCTAAACAATATGAAGGATTTATGTGGCACGGGAAGCTTGGTCGCATCAATTACAAAACCTTGGTGAAAATTGCAAATGCAAAGGTAGTACGAGGTATGCCTACATTGACAAGCAAATGAGGAATTGTCTGTGGACCATGTCAACAAGGTAAAAAAAATTCGATCTCCCCACTCTTCAGTTCAATATATAACTACCTCAAGAAATTTGGAATTATTGCATATGGATTTGATGGTGGGCGAAAGCCATTAACACGGATTGCTATACAATCAATCGAGTATATTTGCATCCATTCATAAGTAAAACATCTTAAGAGATTGGAAGGGCAGGAAACCAAATGTCTCATACTTTCATGTGTTTGGAAGCAAGTGCTACATTCTCAGAGATAGAGAAATTGGCAAAATTTGACAATTGCAGTGATATTGAAATCTTTCTTGGTTATTCTGTGAACAGTCGGGCTTATCGTGTTTATAACCTTCGGAAAAACACACTAATGGAATCCATAAATGCTATTGTGGATGATTCTGAAGAAGGACAAGGTTCAGATATTGTAGAAGAAGAACATGATAAAGACCATGTTCCAATAGAGTATAGTCAACTTGACAAGCCAGACCCATTGCATGTTGGAACATCTGAGCAGATTGATTATCCTGCTGAACCAGAAGATATTGAGTACGTTAAAACATCATCCCCACTGCCTTATCCTATGTCTAACATAGGAGCAACTTGAACCAAAGACAAGGAGTACTCGATCAATCCCTCAGGTTGATTACAGGAAGTTAGCAGGATTACAATGCTTCATCTCTCTCATTGAACCCAAGAACTATAAGGAGGCCTTACTGGACAATTACTGGATTGCAACAATGCAAGAATAACTCAGTCAGTTTGCACGAAATGATGTATGGTATCTCATTCCTTGTCCTAAATGTGTAAATGTTACCGGCACAAAGTGGATCTTCAAGAATAAATCTGATGTTGATGGAAAAATCACTCGAATCAACAAAAATCACTCGAAACAAAGTCAGATTGGTTGCTCAAGGATATACACACGTTGAAGGAGTCGACTTTGATGAGACATTCGCACCAATTCCCAAGTTAGAGTCAATTCGAATTTTACTTGCTATTGTCTGCTCTATGAACTTTACTTTATATCAAATGGATGTCAAGAGTGCTTTTCTAAATTGTGTGGTAAATGAAGAAGTTTATGTGGAACAACCTAAAGGATTTGAGGATCCTCATTACCCTCATCATGTGTATCGCCTCAAGAAGGCTTTATATGGCTTAAAACAAGCACTAAAGGCATGGTATGAATGACTTACTAAATTTCTTATTAAGAAAGGTTATCGTCGAGGGAAAGTAGATCGCACCTTATTTGTGCTTGAAAAAGCATAAAAAATTTCGATTGCTCAAAAAATATGTTGATGATATAGTATTCGGCTCTACTTCACCATCTACGGTACAAGATTTTGTCACTATAATGCAGACAGAATTTGAGATGAGCATGGTTGGAGAACTCATATATTTTCTTGGACTGCAAGTTAAGTAAGGAAAAAATGGCCTGTTTATAAATCAGAATAAGTATGCCTTGAATTTAGTGAAGAAATTCGGTCTAAGAAATGCCCGAGCAGTTCAAACACCTATGGGGGTTTTTGAAAAAATGGTAGAGGATGAGAAAGGAGTCGCGGTTGATCAGAAGTTATACACGGGCATGATTGGGAGTCTATTATATTTGACAGCAAGTAGACCAGATATATGTTTCAGCGTAGGAATATGTGCAAGATTTCAGGCTGACCCAAAGAAATCTCATCTAACTACAGTCAAAAGAGTTATTCGATATGTAAATGGGACTTCTGAGTATGGTTTCTTGTATTCTAAGAATCAAGATTCTGATCTAATTGGGTACAGTGATTCTGATTGGGCTGGTAATGCTGATGATCGTAAAAGTGCTACAGGTGGATGTTTCTTCATTGGTACAAACTTCGTTTCTTGGTATAGTAAGAAACAAAATTCAATCTCTTTGTCTACTGCGGGAGCTTAATATCTTGCTGCTGGAAGTTGTTATGCGCAACTATTGTGGATGAAGCAAATGTTGAATGATTATGGAATTCATTAAGAGCCCTTGAAGATTTTATGTGACAACACAAGTGCAATTGATATTTCTAAACATCCAGTCCAACACTCTCTAACCAAGCATATTGACATCAGGCATCATTTTATTTGAGATCTTGTTGAAAGAAAGGGAGTAGTGGTGGTCTATGTTCCAACATCTGAGCAATTTGAAGATATCTTCACAAAATTGTTGGATACTGCCACATCTGAGATTCTTAGACAACATTTAGATGTTTGTCAAATTTGAGGTATTTCTTTGTATATCTTTTATTTCGTTGTAAATATTTTTTCTCGCATTATTTTTTTAGGAAATCAAAAAATTTTAAAAATAGAAAGAAGGAAAAGCTACCAAAATTGAAGTTAAGGTATGTTGGAAGTTCATGGTATGTTGAAAGTTCAAGAAGGTGTGCCTTGAGTTGATAAGTGAGAAAAGTGACATCATTACTCCTATTTGAAAGAGAAAAGTGTTTCGCGGTAAAAAAAGTAAATAGTGAAGAGTTTGTATTTGTCCAAAATTGTCTCTATCTCTCCATTCTCTCTCTTTTTGGCATACACTCCCACACTCCTTGGTGTTTTTAGATTCTTGTTGCCAAAATTTGCTGTGAGTGTATATCTTGAATAGGCTAAAGAAAAAATCTTCCTTCTCATGATGAACCTCTACCGAAAAAATTGTCTTCAAACCCTAAAATTTCCATGGTCGATAAGGAGATTCAAGAAACTCCCCACCCTCTAGAGAATGATAATGTTGAGTAGAGGAAAGAAAACGTGGAGGTAGACTCAACCTGTGATTGCGGCCAGAATCAAGAACTCAAAAACAAGGGGAAAGTTTCCTACCAAGGGGTAACAGGTCCAGATCCCCCTACTCTGAAGTTGCATGGGATGGAATTTAAATCCGTGGATGAGATTTTTGAGTAGATTGAAGCTAATAGAATCACGGTAGATCTGTCTAAATTTAAAATTTTAGAAAGGGAATTTCTTAGTGTGAATATTAAAGAGTTATTTTCTAGAGATATTAGTGAGCTAGAGGACATTGAAAATTATGAAACTAGACTATTGAGAGGGAAATATGGTGTGTATAATGGGAAGGATAGATTTCATGTGTACTCATATATTCCTGGCCCTGGTAACGTAAAGATTGAGGAAATAGGTGATGATGAGGCTGAGGGACTGGAGGTGATTAAGTCCATGGATAGAATGCCCTTAGGATTGTATGATGCAGAGGCTATCCACGGATAGAAATCCTGTGATCTTTGAGATTACAGATAGTGAAGAAGGAGAAAGTGTTGGGTATGTTCCAACACAGAGAGCAGAGTCAGAGGGGCTGAAGGTATGGAGATTGAGGATACTGATATGGAGGGACAAGATTAGTTTAAGGTTACTGGAAATGCGTATGATGACTTGTAGTATTTAGAAGGAGGAAAGACTGGAGGATTTAATTTAAGGCAAGAGGAATCAGAAAAGGAGCAGCATATTGGAACACGGGTGAAGGTAGAGACAGCTGAGCAAGAAGAAGAGGTTGACAAGTTTGAGTATGTTCAATTGAGCTGCTCCAGTGAAGAAGTGTTAGATGAATTCTTCCAAGCTGCAAGGACTAAGAGGAAGATGCCTGTTGCTGTGGACTCGCCACCAGCTACGATATCCAAGAGAACCCAAGCTACTTTTAAGAAGAAGTTACGGCTGCTTCCTCCTGTAAGTGAAGCATTGTCTTTTTCATACTTTGATATCAATTGTGAGGAGATGGGAGAGGTGTTTACTGAGAGAAAGAGAATCTCTGAAAGGCTAGTAGATCTAGAGGCATATAAGGCTAGTGGTTTTTCTGACTTTCTGGAGACAAATGGGATGAAGAGGGCTGCTATAGTGCAACTTCAATATAACAAGCAGGTTGTTACTGAAGTTTATTCTAACTCGATGGTTGGAAACTTGGAAGTTGATTCCCTATGGTATGATAGGGTCTATGTTATGGGGAAAGTGATTGATTTCTCGGCTGCCAGGATGAACAAAACTTTGGGGCTAAAAACTCCAGATTTTGAGGGAGTTTTTCCAGATAATTTAGATGTATCTGATGATAGGATTCTGGAGGTAGTTTCAGGTGGATACAAGACAGAGTGGCCTGAGACAGGATACTCATATGCTTCTTGCCTATCCTCTAGGTTTTTTGGTCTGTATCAGGTAGCTGTAAACTGTTGGATGCCACTTTCCAACACTACAGCTTTGGCAAGAGAAATGGTGAAACTGTTGTACTGTGTTGGAACACAGAAACCAGTCAACCTGGGATTATTTATTCAGCAGAGTCTAGTTAGGCAAACCACTGCTCCAAAGGCTAAACATGCCCTGGTATACCCATGTCTAATATCTGCATTAGCTAAGAGTACTAAGGTAAATGGCAAAGCAAAGGATGTCATCATTGATATAGAGTTTCTCCGGCCTAACAAGAAGACCTTTGGCATGCGGTATGTGCACGATCTACCATGGAATTCTGAAGCTACAACTTCTATAGATGCTAAAAAGAAGGCCAAGTTAGTGGTGCTTAATGCAAGGTTGGGGGCTATAGCCATCCAAATTGTGGCTCTTGAAGCAGAGCGGCCAGGCTTGAGAGGGAGAGGGCTCTGATGGAGGCACATGAAGCTGCTCCTGAATAGGATTGAACATCTTGATGTGTCTATGTTCCAACATAGATCACGTGATGGGTTCAGGGGGGAGCTGGTTTTATTATCTTTTTGGAGTTTATTTCTATGGTTTATTGTCTTTGGCATATTCATGGCCCTAGGGGGAGAATTTTTGGTGATTTTGGATATTGTTTTTTATTGGATGACTGTAATCTGAATATTATTTCGATGTTCTAGAATTCAGATTTTCGGATGGTATTATTTTATTATCAGATTCAGTATTTTGCATATGTTCCAACATGGGTGGATTTCTAGAGGACTTATGTGAATGATTAGAAGTTTTTCGTTGCATTCGTATTTCCAAAATGGTTGGGTCCACAAAATGCCGAAGGGGAATATTGTAAAGTCAAGTGGTATTCTTTGAGTATTTTAATTGGCAATTTGTGAACAGATTTGGAAACGAAAAACTTTTCATGTTAAAACATGTGAACAACCACAGTTACGCCTCCAGGATCTTACGGAAGAAGAACAGAATAGTATGGTATTTGTCATTTATGGAAATTTGAATATTCTGCAATATGTTAGGCGCTGGTAGAAGCATATTAGGTTTATGGAAAATCACTAAAAATATGATATTGATTTTATCGAATATATGAGATATACTGTGATAAGAAAAATCCCTTTATTTATGTGATTTGGATATGCTTCAGAAGCAATTATGGAATAGGAATATTATGGAGATAATCATGGAGAGTTCCAATCTACTCATGACTTTAAAAGGAGACATCACGGCTGTATTAAACTCACGAACTGAATTGCAAAAATCTGCACACGGATTTTCTATCTTTTCCGAGAGTCTTGCGAGAGCCAGATCTATATGTTCCTACATACATGACCTGCCGTTCAAAGTTCAGAATCGTATGCCTTAATTCCTCGGGATGAGGAGATCAAGTGTCGACTAGTTTCAAGGTCAGAGGGAGTCTGATCAAAGCGGATCGGTAGTTAGGAGAGCTAACAGAATTCACACGTTTAATTAGTAAAGAAAAGTATTCTATATGGTGTACTTTGTACTGTATCTTTCTGATTAGTGGATTCATTCTAAACTGGGCTAGGCCCTGTAGATGTAGGTGGATTTCACCGAACTGTGTAACCAAGTCTCGTGTCTTTATGCTTTATTTTATTGCATACTTGGTTAGATAGTTATGTTGGAACATAGCAGTAATAATTAAGAAAATTCGGTAAAACTAAACTTCATTGGACAAACTATACAACTCCCATTCAACCGATTCAGAACTCTTGGCAAATTAATTCTAATCTTTCAGGAATGGAAAACTTCCCTTTTAAACTAAAAAAATAAATACTAAACAAGCCTTAAAATCTTGGAACAAAAACATTTTTGTCAATATCTTTGTAAGGTCAAAACATGTGAAGAAATATTTTTAAAGGCTGAACTGGATTAACAATCTTTGGAAAATGATATTAACTTTAATGCTTATAATTAAGCTAAAGCTGAGTTAACATTGGCTCTGTCCTAGCAAGAAATTTTCCGGAAATAAAAATCCATAATTAAATGGTTAAAAGAGGGTGATTCTAATACTAAATTTTCCCATAATTCAGTCAAAGCTAAGCATTCTAAGCAATACATAGTATCTATCAAAGATTCCCAGGAAAATTGGTTAACTGATCAAAAAGAAATTGACAATGAAGTTGTGGATTCCTTCTTAAACCTTCGTTTTGGAAAAAAAATGAAGATCCTTCCGGCAGTAATACAGCTGGGTTAATAGAAAATATCCCACAATTGGTGACTAAGGAAATGAACCATAAATTAATGCAACCAGTCACAATGGAAGAATTATCATATGTTCTTATATCTATGGACTGTGAATCAGCTCTATATCTTGATGGATTTTCAGGAAAATTCTTCAAAATTTGCTGGGATATAATCAAGACTGGTATGTTATCAGCTGTAAATGATTCTATGACTTGTAACTCTTTTCCAAAAACCATTTCTTCAGCCCTTATAACTCTAATTCCTAAAAAAGAAGTCACGTCCTCTTTCAAAGACTATAGACCCATAAGTCAATGTAACTTTGTAAATAACATCTTCTCAAAGTTACTAAGTATTAGAATGAAACCTATCATGCATTCTCTTATTTCTCTTGAGCAATTGGCTTTTTAAAAGGGCAAAGAACTTGCAGGCAATGTTCTGCTAATACAGAGTGCCTAACTGATTTCCTGAACTCAAAACTTAGAGGTTTCAATGTTATATTCAAATTGGATATGATGAAGGTATTTGACAGAGTCTCTTGGCATTTCTAAACCGCATTCTCATTGAAATGAGGTTTAATAATTCTTTGGTTAATCTAATTTTGGGAAATATTAAAGCAACACACTTTTCCATTATGGTAAATGGCAACTCAAATGGCTTCTTTAAACCTTCAAGCGGTTTTAAACAAGGGGATCCACTACCTCCTACTTGTTTATCCTATTGGCAGAAGCATTTTCAAGAAATCTAACTTTTCTTTTTCAATATGAAAATATTTAATTCTTCAAACTGCCCCTTTCTATGAAGAGAGTTACTCATTTAGCATTTACGGAAGATACTGCTGTCTTCTTAAAGTACTCAAAGAAAGGACTAAAAACCCTTATGTTGTTTCTTAAAGACTAAATTATTTTTTTGGTCCCCTACAAAGTATCTTTTACCATCTTTTGGTCCCCGTTTACAAATTAACTCTTAGACGCTACCCAACAAATTCAAAATGATATTTTTTGGTCCCCAGAGGTGGTGTTCCGGTAAGACTAAATGGTTTTTCGGTATAGCCAGGGTATAATGGTAATTTTACTAATTCAAAAATATTTTCAATTGAAAATTCATAATTTTAATATTTTATTTTCCTTTATTTTTTGCCGCTGCCAGTTTCCAACGCCTTTTTCACCGCTGCCAATTTCCACCGCTGCCAATTTCCACCGATGCCAATTTCCATCGCCTTCGCCGTTGCTGCCAATTTCCATTGCCTTTCGCCGCAGCATCCAATTTCCACCGCCTTCTTTGCCGCCTTCAATTTCAAATGGCCCTAATTCACCTGATGCCCTGCTCCAGATCTGGTTCCCAATGGGGAGAAGTCGGCGAAGATGAAGCGACGGAGAAGGCGTCAAAGAAGACGAATCAGAGAAGCAGTGAAGAAGCGGCGATAAAGATGAACCATAGAAGCGACAAAGAAGACGAAGCGGAAGAGAAGATGAAGCAATGGCGGAAGGAAGAGAAGATGAAGCAATGGCGAAAGGTAGTGGCAGGCGGAGAAGACGAAACGACTGCGGCTGATGACCAGAGCTCAGGTGGAGAAGACGAAGTAGAGAAGTGGCAGAGAAGGAGAAGACGAAGCAGAGAAGCGGCAAAGAAGATGAACCAGAGAAGCGGCGAAGAAGACAAAGTGGCAGAGAAGACGAAGCAACAGCGGAAGGCATTGGAAGGCGGAGAAGACGAAGCAACAACAACGGATGACCAGAGCTCAGGCAAAGAAAACAAAGCGGAGTAGTGGCGGAGAAGGAGAAGGTGAAGCGGAGAAGCGGCAAAGAAGATGAACCAGAGAAGAGGCAAAGAAGACGAAGCAACGACGGAAGGCGGAAAAGATGAAGCAATGATGAAAGACGAGGAAGATGAAGTAGAGAAGTGGCGGAAGGTAGAGAAGATGAATAAATGACGGAAGGCGGAGAAGACGAAGCAACGGCAGAAGGCGGTGGCAGACGGAGAAGATGAAGCAACGGCAGAAGGCGGTGGCGGATGGAGAAGACGAAGCAACGGTGGAAGGCGGAGAAGACGAAGCGACGGCGGCGGATGGCCAGAGCTCAGGCGGAGAAGACAAAGCGGAGAAATGGAAGAGAAGGAGAAGACGAAGTCAAGAAGTGGCAAAGAAGATAAACCAGAGAAGCGGCGAAGAAGACGAAGCAACGGTGGAAGGCGGAGAAGGTGAATCAATGACGGAAGGCGAGGAAGATGAAGCAGAGAAGAGGCGAAAGGCAGAGATGATGAAGCAATGGCGAAAGGCGGTGGAAGACGGAGAAAACAAAGCAACGGCGGAAGGCGGTGGCAGATGGAGAAGACAAAGCAACGACGGAAGGCGGTGGCAGGCGGAGAAGACAAAGCGAAAGCGGTGGATGGCCATGGAAGAGATCAGGCAAAGAAGGTAAAGCTTAGCGGAGAAAACAAGTGAAGAAGATGTCCCATTTTCTTTTTCTTTTTTATTTTTTAAACTCAGGGGGTATAATGGTCATTTTACATATTTTGACCAGTTTTACTTTTGACTTTACTTGAAAACCACCTATGGGGACCAAAACATATTATTTTGAATTTGTTGGGTACCGCCTATGGGTTGATTTGCAAACGGGGACCAAAAGATGGTAAAAGATACTTTGTAGGGGTAAAAAAACAATTTAGTCTTTCTTAAATATTTTGAAATGGCTATAGGCCAGAAGGTTAATTTTGATAAATCAAAATTTTACCTTTCTAAATTTGCAACCCTAGAGTTAAAAATGAAATCTTGAATCAAACTGGTATGATAGAGAGGTTCTTCCCTTTCAAACACTTGGGTTGTCTAATTTATTTATGAAGAAACAAGAACACCTACTATCAAGGTTTAGTAGATTCAGTTTCTTAAAAAATAATCAAATGGAAAATTATGTCCTTGAATCAAGCTGGAAGGTTAGAATTAATAAAAGAAAATGTACTGTCTGCAGTTCCACTCCATTTGTTAACAGTACTTGAACCAATAAAAGGTACTTTGGACAAGATTCATATCATTCTTGCCAAATTCTTCTAGACCATTTATGAAAATGATAAAGGGAGTAAAAAAGTTCGGAAACCTTATCCTAATTTATGCTACCCTAAATCTGAAAATGGCCCGGATTTTAAAAATCTACGCACCATGGTTCAAAGTTTCTCTTTAAAACTATGGTGGAAATTACAACAAGGTCAGTCTTTATGGTCCCAAATCATGTGGTCTATCCCAAATCACCTAAAAATTTCAAAAACATGGAAAAGAATCATAGAGATTTCTGATCTGGCTATGAGTAACTTTTTTTTTTTGCAAATTTGTAAAGTTGAAGTCTCTTTTTGGGACATTAATTGGTTTGACTATGGACCTTTGGCACAATTATGGACTTCAAATCAACCTTTTCCCTTTCCAGAAGTCTGCATTAGTGATTTAGTTGAGAATCAATCTGTGTTTTCAGAAAGTGTTGAACCTAGTTTACCAGCTCAAGTTATATCCTTTCTGAAAAATAAAGTGATTTTATTTCCAGAATATAGTGATATGTTGAACTGGAAACCTGCTGAGAATGGTATTTTTTTTCTGTTAAGACTTCATATGAACTGATTAGGGCCAAAAGGGATGCCATTCCATCCTTTAAATTTTTATGGCCTAAATTCCTGCCCAGGAAAATCAGTGCACTCAACTGGAAGCTACTTAACAGGCTTTTAGCATTACCAGATGTGTTGGAAGATTTAATTTTCACCTTCCTTCAAAATGTTGCTTATGTGAGAATGATTCTGCAGATTTACATCATATTTTCAACTCTTGCACATCATTGCAAATCTATATAGTATCATAAACATAATTTTTAACATCCAAAATTATGTTTTTGATACTCTTTGGGACAGATTCTATTTTTACTGGAATGTAAAGCACACATCTGCTGATCTTTTGAATCTAGTCAAAAATCATCCCTTGTATTATTGTCCGGTTTATATGGTGTGATAAAATACTTCTTTGAATCCATTAAACCAAATACTCAACTTTTGATGAAAAAAAATTCTTGCTCAGTTCGAAGAAATTTTTATACTCAGAAGTTAAAATACAAGTGGAGTTTGATTTTTGGTTTCCCAATACTCCTTTGCTCAAAAGCTGCAGGCAAGAGTAGTAAAAACAATGAAAGAATCATCCAATGGAAACTGCATGCAACTTATAGACTCAAGACTGATTGATATGTTCTTGGAAATGGAGAATATGGAGCTGGTGCTATTATCAGAGATTCACAAGGCCAGATTATCATTGCAGCATCCAAGGCGCTTGGAAATTGCTCATGTCTGCAAGCTGAGATTGAAGGCTTAAAGTTTGGTCTAAAATTAGCAATTCAAAAAAGTGTTTCTCACATTGAAATTGAATGTGATTCTCTACTACTGGTGAAGATGGTTAGGAGGGATTTTAAAATCCCATGGAAATACATCTCCCTTATCAGAGAAATATGGAATATGATTGATCAAATCAGTGCTTCAATTTCACACATCTTTAGAGAAAGGAATAGTGTTACGGATAGCCTGTCTAAAGCTGCAAGTTCAAACAGGGTGAGTTCCTCTTTTCCTTTAGCAGTTTACCTCGTAAATCAGAGGCCTGATTCATCTTGATTCTATTTGTTTCCCTTATATCAGAATTACATGACTACTATTCTCATAAGTGTGTTTAGTCTTTTTAGAACCAGTGACTACTTTTTTTTTCTTTGTTTAACAAGTAGTGAAGAATGAAGCTGGATTTTACAATCTCTTGAAGCTTTCAAAAGTCCCCAACAACTTGAAGAAACTATATCATGGAGTCTGGAACTAGAATGGAGCCATGGAGGAGATTCCTTAAGCTGTAACACTACGTATTTCTGCTCCTTACATGATGATTCAAGAGTGAATCTCTATAGGGGAAGTGATTTGCAAGGGACTATTATGAAAGACCACCTCTTTTTGTTGACACAAAGGTGTGGAGGCAGAAAAGTGATTGGCTATAATTGGTCTCAAAATGGGATTATGGCCATATCCTTTGTCAACAAGGGGGTTGGAGACAAAGAGTATGGTATAAGGCTATTTGTGCTTAGCTATTCCACTTTAGTCTTTTTAGGTGCACATAGTTTGTACACAAGTGACAAATTTGTACTCTTATTGTCTCTTTCTTTTCATAGTCCGGGGAGCCTAATATATACCCCTCACTTTTGGTGATTTTTTAATTTAAAAAATCCAACTTAATCGAATATAAACATCACAAAGTCTTGTTTTAGACCGATCATTTTATGACTAATGCAACTAATGGGGTAATTTGATGTTTTTTTATTTATTCCAACACGATTCCTATAATTTTGAAAATCTTTTGAAATACATTACTCCATTTGTCTCATTTCAAGTTGCAATTTAACTATTCATTTAGTTAAATTTTCCTACCTTTGACCCTAAAATTAAATTGATACATAAGTATAAATATTATTGTGTGATACATTGTTAGATTCACTATGATATATTTTTTCACAACATCAAATTCTTACAGGATTTAATAATCCTCAATGAACGATATTAAGGATAAAGTATTTTTTAATTCAATGGATGAAAGTCAAAGTGTGCAGATTAAATGAGACGGAGGAGTACAATATATAAATAATTATAATTTAATGCAAAACGTCATTGAACAAAGATTTTTCATTATTGATGTAACTATTAATGGATCTAATAGAAAACTCCTTTAAACATCATATATATATACCATTTTATGTCCATTTCTAAATTTTAATATTCCACGTCCTGGATATGAAGACAATTTTGAGAACAAGTCCAAAACAGTAATACCCAAAAGCTGTGTCCTTATCATCCCAAATATCAGCAAAGTTCTCTGTAACGCACTCTGAGTTTCCATCACGTCATCAAAAGGCAGATTCTCCTATCACGAACATACCGCCCACTTATCTCAATTTTCGCATCAAAGTTTAATAAATTAAAAAACTCCCCATAATCTCGTTATGGATTTTCACTAAAGCCCTTGACTTCGTGACGTGTACTGCCCCTCCTCTCCCCCCTCATTTCACCTTTTCTTCTATAAGTACAACTCTCTTCTCCCCACGCTTTCTCTCTCACACACTCACGCACTACTCTACCAATCACATTTCGTTTGATCGGAGCTGAGAAGCCCTAGCTTCCAGAACATTCCGTCTGCAATTCATAAAAACTCTCACACTCGGTCACTCACTCACTCTAAGCGTGGGATCGGCGGCGGTTGCGGAAGTATTTCAGAGGTGAGGTGGTGGTGCTGTATGTCAGTGGCTTACTGTAGAAGCTTTTACGGTGGATTTGGATTGGCAGAGTTAGCGAATCAGTTACAATGGCCACAACTGCGAAAACGGCGACGTTACTGGCTCCGCCTTCCTCCGCCGGAGATCCTCCCGGCGCCGCCATGCGGCGAGAGGCGTTGCAGGATTGGAGCGAAGATCATCAGCCTGGGAAGCAAGCGGCGGCAGCGCTCGGTCGGTCGGAACCGGCGTCAAATGCTAACGCCAAAGGTACCCCCTCTCCTCGCGCGCATGTATTTCTGTACAAATTGATTGGATATAAGTTGCCTTTGTTGATCATCCGTTTAATTATGCGTATGTGTTCGTTTGTAATGAAATGTTTCTATGGATAAATTTGATTCGATATTTTTCGTATTCTTTGTAATGATATCTTTCCATAGACAGATTTGATTATCCCGACTCTGCAGTCTGCACTCTACATAATGCTATTATGATGGCTGTCTTGGTTGTCTGCATGTTTTCGTGTCAATTGTTAAGTGCTCTGTGAAGCTAAAACTTGTAATGAAGTCCTCATAAATCAAACAGTCCGTAAAATTGTTTGTGTATCCGCACTTGTGGTTCTCATAATATCTGCCTATGTTTTTACTCTGTAGTGTCGTGCAATTGCGATATTCTGGACATTCCAAATGTTATTTAGTTTGAATGTAAAGAACTAAATTAGAGAAAATATGTTGTCAGTTCCCAGGGACTACAGTAACTTCTGAGTTGTAGGCAAGCCACACACCCCTAGTGAAATGGGAATTGGATTCTTTATTAGATGTTATATTCAGCTATCTGCTGCGCTAATTGACTAAAACAATTTGTTTTATTAAGAAACTATATTGTCCACTTCCAGTTGCAGGGCACAGTAATTTCAACTGTATAGAGACAACTCGTTTATATTTACAGGTTTCATGACTGGTAGCATGATAGCATTTTACTTTCGAGATTTCTGTCTGAGATAAATACTGATCCTCAATCTAGTTAACTCACCTGCTTGTTCAAATTAACTCTCAGAGAGGTGTACTCTTGCAAAACTTTCTCTTCTGTTGGGGGTCATACTAATTCCAGAATGAAAACTACTTTTTTTGGAACTTGTTCACTGTGTCATTTTCAGCATGACTTCTGAGAACTTGTGAGCATTTTGATGAATGTGAAAAGTTAAAGCTACAACTCATAGCTAATAGCTATTTTGCTGGTTCATCATTAGGTAAATAGTAAGAATGGTGTTGGTGATGTTGTTAGCACAACTTTCAAATGCTTAGTCTCAGTAATCCATTGTTTAGAGTCTCAGTTGCAGCTCTATTATCTCTGTTTGCCAAACCTGCAGATACCTACCTCTAACTCAGTTGATCCATTGATTTGTGTCAGGTATACAGATCCCGCTCAGAGCCCAAACCCTTCATCCTTTAGACCCTTTAACTGCTGCTGAAATATCAATTGCAATAGCAACTGTTCGTGCAGCTGGTGCAACTCCAGAGGTATGGATTATCTTGTATTTCTCCATGTATTTCCCTCTCATAATATTCCAATGTAGACGTTGACTACTACTGTGGAAAGTTGGTTGCTAATGATCCATTAATCTTTGGTCTCAGCTAAGAGATAGTATGCGATTCATTGAAGTGGTTCTCTTGGAACCGGAAAAACATGTGGTTGCACTGGCGGATGCATACTTCTTTCCCCCCTTTCAGCCATCATTACTGTCCAGAGCAAAAGGAGGGCCTGCTATTCCTAGCAAGCTACCACCAAGAAAGGCTAGGCTAGTTGTGTACAACAAAAAGTTAAATGAGACTAGCGTGTGGATTGTTCAGCTGACTGAAGTACATGCTACAACTCGAGGTGGTCATCATAGAGGAAAAGTAGTCTCTTCAACCGTCGTTCCTGATGTCCAGCCACCCATGGTATAATTCTAATGTTGCAACATTTTTGCGACCTTGCAAGTTCCGGAAAATTCTCTGAATTTCTAACCATTTAACCTCAAATTGGTGTCAAAGCTTTGACTGCTATTGAGAGTAACATAATCTCCATTTTACGCATGCCTTTGAAATGGTTAATTAAACAAAGGGTGTGAAGAAAGTGACATTTAAAAATATTTTTCAATAACACTTGTCGAAATATTTCATGTCTAAGCACATCTAAATGCTGGTTTGCAATGTATATGCATGTAGACATGCTTCAAATAGATGGATTTTTTTCTTTGTGTTTTCTGTTTTCTTCAATTAATGAGATGGAGGTGACCATATTATCCCTTTTAAGTTTGTTTTTAATATTTATTAAAAATTCTGTGGTTCTAGGACGCTGTTGAATATGCTGAGTGCGAAGCAGTTGTAAAGGATTATCCTCCTTTCATTGAAGCAATGAAGAAGAGGGGTATTGATGATATGGATCTTGTTATGGTCGATGCATGGTTAGTTACTCTTACTACATGTGCTTTACTGAGTATTAGCTAGATGCAACTCTCACATACCTGAATTTCTTTCACCAGGTGCGTTGGTTATCACAGTGATGCTGATTCTCCTGGCCGTAGACTTGCCAAACCACTGATATTCTGTAGAACAGAGAGTGACTGCCCAATGGAAAATGGTTATGCACGACCTGTTGAAGGAATTCACGTGCTTGTTGATATGCAAAATATGGTAGTCATTGAATTTGAAGACCGTAAGCTAATTCCCTTACCTCCAGCTGATCCTCTGAGAAACTATACTCCTGGTGAGACAAGGGGGGGTGTTGATCGCAGTGATGTGAAACCCCTAGTTATTACTCAGCCTGAGGGTCCGAGCTTCCGCGTGAATGGACATTATGTTGAATGGCAGAAGGTACTAATTTATTGTCTTATGTGACCAATTTATTGCATTTGTTAGCATCATCTAACTCGTATATTTCTTTACTGTGCAGTGGAACTTTCGAGTTGGTTTTACTCCTAGAGAAGGCTTAGTTATACATTCTGTTGCATATGTTGATGGCAGTCGTGGTAGAAGACCTATAGCCCATAGATTGAGCTTTGTGGAGATGGTTGTGCCTTATGGAGATCCAAATGATCCACATTACAGAAAGAATGCATTTGATGCCGGGGAAGATGGCCTCGGGAAGAATGCTCATTCTCTTAAAAAGGTTTGGAGTGCCTTTCTTCTTCTCCTTCTTAAATGATCTTTCAGCAGCTCGTACTAGCATCTGCTAATCTATGAAACTTTGCATTCCAGGGATGTGATTGCTTAGGTTTTATAAAGTACTTTGATGCACATTTTACGAATTTCACTGGAGGTGTTGAAACAATTGAAAATTGTGTTTGCTTGCATGAAGAAGACCACGGAATCTTGTGGAAGCATCAGGACTGGAGAACGGGACTGGCAGAAGTCCGAAGGTCAAGGCGGCTTACAGTTTCTTTTATATGCACTGTGGCTAATTATGAATATGGGTTTTTTTGGCATTTTTACCAGGTATGCATGATGCATCTTACTGTGACACATTGTGTACAAATATTTTTAAATTTTATAACAATGTAGGTGAGAGTGGTATCTGACTTAGTTTAATGCCTTCGCATAACCATTCCAAGTGTCTTTACTAAAACATGATGACAAGTCTTTTGGTTCTGAAATTGGATTAAGAAAAGGCACATGAATAGATCTGGGGAATGGGGAATACATGTCAGGAGACAAGGAAGTATGACATACACCAAAGATTCAAACGTGTTGGTGGTGGTGGGGAGAGGGGAAGTTGTGTAGGTGTGGTGTGGTGGTTTAGTGGTTCTCTAATGATTTTCTCCCCTTTCAGTTGATCTCTATGTCATGAGCTTCATGTGTCCTTTGTGATGCTTGGTCAGTTATTTTAGAGTGATCATAGAAACAGTGACAATTCATAGTGAAATAGTATAGTGAATGATGTGGAAGTTAGTAAAAGACCTAATCATTAATCACCTCCTTTAAAAAGTGCAACAAACCATGGATACATTTGCCTTTTACTAATGTCACATCAGTGTATTATTTCACTATTACTTTTCACTATCTTTATCATTACTCTTTTTTTAATGATTATTTGATTGAATTAGTATATTCCTTTTCTATTTTAAATGTAGGATGGTAAAATTGAGGCAGAAGTTAAACTTACTGGAATTCTCAGTTTGGGAGCACTTCAACCTGGAGAGACTCGAAAATATGGCACTACTATTGCTCCAGGATTGTATGCACCTGTTCATCAACATTTTTTTGTTGCTCGTATGGATATGGCTGTTGATTGTAAGCCTGGTGAGGCTCACAATCAGGTAAGCCTACTGTGCATATATTCTAGTATTTATGAAAGAAGAAGATGTTAGCATGACCCCTTGGCTTGTTTTTGTTTGTATCCTTATTTAAGAGAAGAGGTGATAAAAACACAGTATACGAGTGATATGGCTCTAGTGCAGTGACTTAAATCACGATCTATAACCTTTTCACTCTACTTTTAGGTGGTTGAAATGAATGTGAAAGTTGAAGAACCTGGGAACGAAAATGTTCACAATAATGCATTTTATGCTGAAGAAACATTGCTTCGATCTGAATTGGAAGCTATGCGGGATGTTGATCCTTTCTCTGCTCGCCATTGGATTGTAAGTGATTCTCTCCGTATATAGCTTAGGAGTTAAGCATCTCAGCATGTTGCATGTAAAAGTTGGCGTGTAAAGATAAATATGTCAAACCTAAAAAAGTGACAACTTCTGTGGCCTAATGGTGACCCCAAAGATGAATGTATGTTATTTATCATAGTGTTATCTTAACTTGTTGAACATTGTTTGAATAGTTATGTAATGATGTATTTAATCAGATTGTCTTCTTAGCTTGTTGAACATAATGTATATAGTTCATGTTGAAAAAGTTATTGCTGTTTATCATACTGTCTTAATAACTTGTTCAACATAATGTAATGTAGGTGAGAAACACCAGAACTGTAAATAGGAGTGGGGCACTGACAGGATACAAATTGGTACCTGGTTCAAACTGTTCGCCATTGGGTGGTCCAGAGGCTAAGTTCTTGCGCAGGGCTGCATTTTTGAAGCATAATTTGTGGGTTACACAATATGCTCGTGGAGAGGACTTTCCTGGGGGAGAATTTCCCAACCAGAATCCTCGTGTTGGGGAGGGGTTGGCTTCTTGGGTTAAGCAAAACCGATCATTGGAGGAGACTGATATTGTTCTTTGGTTAGTGTTACTCATGCTATCTGTAAAACTTTTCTTGAAATCCATTGCTTCTGTGCGTTTAGTTCATTTCGGGGGGTCACTTGTACAGTAGATTAGATATGCACTAGTAAATATTTTCTCATAGTTTCTAGGTTATCTCCCTTATATCAATCAAGTTATACATGCAATTTATAGGCATAATCTTTTTCATTGTGACATATTTGTAGATATGGCTCCAAAACATTGGCGTTTTAATTTGATGGTGGAATTTTTCTAGTTGCATAATAGTTTCTTACTCACTTCTCTAATGTACATCACTGCTTGTGCCTTTGTGTAGGTATGTATTTGGGATCACACATGTTCCTCGCTTGGAAGACTGGCCTGTAATGCCTGTTGAGCGCATTGGTTTTATGCTTCAGGTTGCATATTTATACACTTCAGATATTTCTGGACTAGCCTTTATTTCTTTACTAGATCTATGTTGCTTGCGGGAGATGTTTTCTTTGGCTTTCCACCGTCCTTAATTTTTTGCCCGTGTTGCTATTCTACGTATTCTGCTTATTCTAATTCATTACTGCTGCAATTTATACATCTTGGGTTTTGTTGCTGCTGTCATCATTGAGCACACTAGTCTTTGTGGTTGACAACTTGATGTTCAATATTGTTTGTGTTGATTGCCAAGTGTACATGCTTTGACAAGACGCTACCTGTGCAGCCTCATGGATTCTTCAATTGCTCTCCTGCCGTGGATGTTCCACCCAGTGCATGTGAGATGGACAGCAAAGAGAGTGATGTCAAAGAAAGCAGTGCAAAGCAAATTCCAACTGGTCTAATTGCTAAACTCTGATGGTGTTTACATATTTTCTGCCATCAGTGTGTAGGATATCAGCCTTGGTCTAAGGTGGTAGTGTTTAAAGCAAGGCCATTTCCTTTTGTCCTGGATTCTAGTTTAATTGTGTGGAAAACAATTTCTTTTTCCGGTCGTTTTAGCTTTCTCCTTCGGCAAGAAGGTGAAAAGAGAAGTAAAACAATGTGTCAGGCATACAGTTGGCTCTGTTTCAGCTGTCTTAGAATGGAACCTCATGCCTCAACTCTAGTTTGAACATTTCCTTTCTGGATTTTCATTGGCTTTGCGCATCAAACACTACATCAATTTCAAGGTGGATGGAGAAAGCTGATTTTTTAAAACCTTTGTATAATGCATTAGTTCTGCGAGGGCCTTACTGAGCCTAATTTGTGCGTATTACAAGACAAATAATGTGACCTTCCAATCAATTTGTTCTGTCAGTAAAATACAGCATTGAATCCATCTTTCTTCGCTTAAACCCTTCTGATATTACGAAAACTTTTCATTTTGGTTGATACCATCGGACGCGTGTGCCTTTGATATTTCATATTTCCAAGGGGTCTCTAGTTCCATCACAAAATTGAATCTTGAACAGGATTCAGAGTACGGCATAGTTAGGGGTGGCAAAATAGATCCATAACCTGTGAGTCAAGCCGGTTGTCTATTGTTAAACTTGGGTGGGTATGGATAAAATGAGAAATGGGTAATGGGTAGTTGAAAAATATGAGTTGCGCGGGTTAGGTTTGTGGATTGACCACGGGTTTATTCATATGGGTTGAAACTCGCGGGTTTACCCATTTGATTTGGTATATAAACCCATATGAGTCAATATATGGGTTGAAACTCGCGGTTTTACCCATATGAGTTTGTATATAAACCCACGCGGGTAAATATATGGGTTGAAACCCTCGAATTTACCCATTTTTGACCCGTGAGATATAATTTTCAACCCGTGGGTTGAGCAGCTTTCAACCCGACCCCCATTTTGACGCAACCCATTTTTTACCCGTCATAAAATGGGTTGAAATGTATCATACCCATAATTTTAGTTAGCCATTTTACTTGACCTATATTTGACATGTCGCCCCATTTGCCACCCCTAGTCATAATCAAGGAAATGAGGGTTTTATTTTCAAAACCTTGGAAGCTAGCGACATAGCTTAAGTGGAGGCATTAGCACAACTGGAGGCGATAAAATGTGCAGCAGAAGCGAGTACCAACGGCTTATGGATTATGGGCGATGCTCTAGCTCTAATTCGTATGGTTAGGGGTAAAGTTGATCCAATACTTTCTTGCGTTGATATTATTAGCCAAATACACCTCCTTGATGAACAAGTGTGAATTTGCCATGTTAGATTCCTACGGATTAGAAATATTCTAGCTCATTCGCTAGCTAGTTTCGCAAAGTCGAGCGAGTCTCAAATGCATGTATAGGCTACGCCCCCAAGATTCCTACTTTCAGACAATATATGACGTTATAACATGTAATGAAATCTTTATTTTTGTAAAAAAAAGTTGATATTTCATTTGAATACACTTAATTAGAATATTATGGGTTTTTTTTTTGGAAAAATCAATCATTACAAGATGATGGGAAGAACGCCCAACAACGATTACAATGAGTGGAATTGACATCTAGCCTAACTAGCCTCTAGCAATAACAAACATATTGCAATGATATCTAAATTACATATCAACCAAACTGATCGTATGTTCTATTACAGATCAGAGATACAATAAAAATTGTGACATCGGCCTTGGGGATATTAACTTGCTTCCCTCAAAAGTCATGACCATTTGGCAAAGATGAGTGTGTGGTGCGCATCACACACCAACATCTCTGCGTCAAACATGGATATTCTACAACTATAACTCCACTTGATCCAACCACGATCTATGTTGTCCAACATGTAAACACCTTGAAAAACATAGATTTGGCAAATCCGAAACCCAAGAATAAAAACACGAACAAAATTACAAACATACGATCTGAACAAGCAAATCAAGAAAATACACCAACGTGAACAACTAAATCGAGTTATCATTATGAGCACAACGATCTAATCGATCAGGTTGAAGAACAAAACTAATCCGTGGAGATAAATTTCACACTTATTGAATAACAAAAACATAAAGTAAAATAAACAGTTGTTCCCCATCCCCCCTAATGGAAAGATGGGGGAAAAAGATTTAAGAAGAAGGGGTGTGGCAAGACTGGAGAGAGAGGCTGCGACTAGGGCATATAATTTGAATATTATGGTTTAGGATAAGGGGAATTCTATGTACACCACAAAATTTCTAAATGATAGCTGCATTGAAATATACCTTATTTACTACTCTCTCCGTCCCATTACTTTTGGTCACTCTATTTTTTCACGGTCTTCAATGATCATCTTTGACCGTCAATATCTCTAACTACATATACCAATTCCGCATAAAAAAATAATATTTAGAAAATAGATGTTAAGATGAATCTAATAATATCTCACGTGATATTTTTAGGAAAAAATAAATTTATAATCCTAACTTTAGCCTGAAAGTGTCAGTATAACCATGCAATCTCAGAATGTGCAAATTCAACCCTAACCAATTATTGTTATGTGTCAATCTAATCCTAGCTTTCAAAAAAATTGTGTCGATATACACTAATTCGTACATTGACCAAATGAATTCAAGCATGACTGGAAAATGAAATGACAAAAATACCCCTATGATAAACCTATCTTTCTTCTTCAAAACTCAGCCATTGTGCTCCACCACTGTTACCGCCGTGCTCTGCCGCCTCCACTATTAGAAACCTCGCTACTTCCAGATTCGCCACCGCCGCCACTGGTAACCCTAGCCTCCGCCACCTCTCCCCCCTTGTCACCGCTACCCCCCCTCCCCTCCCCTCGCCGCCCTCCTCCTCCTCCCCTCGTCGCTACCCTCTTCCCTCTCCCCTCCTCGAAACCCTAGTTGCTTGCCCACCTCCACTCCGCTTGCCACCGCATCACCCTCATCCTCCTCGAAACCCTAGCCACTCACCACCACCCCACAACCCTCCGCTTCTCATCGCTGCCCTCCTCCCTCTCCCATCCCCTCATCGAAACCCTTGCCCCCCGCCCCCCGCTGCTCCACTTGTCACCACCCCATAGTCCCCCCGCCGCTCTCCTCCCCCTCCTCCTCTCCCCGCTTGCCATCCTCACAGCTACCCCCGATCCGCCTCCGAAAACCACATCCACCCCGTCTCCCCGAGTGAATCAGGTGAGGAGAGTTAAAGAGGCATTTCACGCTCCATAGGGGATCGTTGAGATCAACTCCATGGCTCTCGAGCTCCATCGTGAGGCCATCGTCAACCACCGCAGTGCCACCAGATCGGCTGGGGAAATCAGACATGAAAGACAAGGATGAGAGGTTGGTATTAGCATTTTTGAGGAGTCCAGTATTTTTTGGAAACCCAAAAAAAATTGTCCAGAGGTTTTTGCTCTGAGGAAGGAAATGGAAAACTAGTACTTTGGCTGTTGTATTCTCATTTTGATTTTTTTTCCTTCTGACAAAGGCAAAATCATTTTTTCCACAAAATCCAGCCATCAGAAAATTGACTAAAAAGTCAGCAGAGTTTAAGGTTAGATTAATACTTTCTGAAATTGCAAGATTATATTGGCACTTTCAGTCCAAAACTAGGGTCATTTTAGCACTTAACACTAACTTATATTAATAGTCAAAGTTTACTAAATTTAACTTTGAAAAAGTAAAATGGCTGAAATTGGTGGGACGGAAGGAGTATATTATTCTCGATGTAATTTAATTTTAATTTTAATCAATATCTATTTGATATAATTTTAGTTCTAATCAATTTATAAATATTATCAATTATCTTATTTATTCATTATAATTTCATATATTTTTATTTTTACGTAAAATTTGGAGAAATAACGCTAGTACGATTATTTCACGACACAAATTTTTTCTTTATTTTTAATGTTCATTGATACTATTCATTAATGTTTTCAAATATTGTTCCCCGACCTTGTTCATCTGCATTATTAAATTTTATTAAAGAGATGATCAAATCATCTATTTCATAATCTTTAGTAAAATTGAAATACAAAATCTTATTTTAGACCACCTAATCGTTAAACGGATCAATTTATAATTAACACAATTTTTATTTGGGATGGAATTCTTTTTAAGAGATGAAGAAAATTTGGAGGGTTTTCATGCAAAATATCAAAAATGGATGATTAAAGTAGTAGTTAAGTCTCTCTCTAGGAAAAACGGTCTTTGGAGATGGGGCGCGGCCCACCCAACCTCCAATTGGGCACTTTATTCTTGTTTTTCTTGCATTTTCCCTGCAATTCTCCATATTTTGGTGAGGAATCCTTTCAATATATTGGATTTCTCGCCGGACATTTTTCCATGAGTTGTTTGGAGAAATTTTTCATGGATTTTTTTGAAGTATTTTTGGTTTCGAATTTTCATAAACTCAAATGAGTATTGTGAATTTCAGGATTAAAGGAGAAGTTGTGATGATGCACTAACAAGTAACAAAATACCAATTTCAGAATTAAAGGTACCTTTTTACCTTTGAAGTTTGTTTGATTTAGATCTGCAATAGTGTACAGTTTCTTGTTGTATGGCTAATTGCAATTTGGGGATGATATGGAATAATCCGGTTGAATTTGAATTCGGTATGAAATTCGTCCAAGAATTGTTATGAATTTGGACATTATAATTGTTCTCCGAGGTGATTTATTTAGAATAGGGTGTGCTCGCACCTAGATTCCGGCAAAGAAGGGTGATTGGTAATTGTAATATTGGAAGTTAAATTGGGTTGGTATTTTTTGACGATTTTCTTCGATTTTATGATGAATTCCACAACATTTTGATGTTATTTCATGACACCAAATGGTCCTACAAATGGGTCTGATTGCAATGGGTTCCCGGTATCGAAATCCAGGGGTGGAGGTGAATCGGAAAAGTAAAGAAATCGACAACAATAAGAATGGTTTGTATGCTTAATCCTGGTGTTTTTCTCATAAAACCGATGTCTATTTTGGTCCAAATTTGCGATTCCATGTAGTCTAGTGAGGTGAATTGTTTACAAACGGGCGTAGGCATCAAACATCTAGCAAGAACATGGTGAAATTGAATAAAAAAAATACAGGGGAGCTTCAGTCTAAAAGGTTTTGACAAAATTGGGATGCCTTTTGATGGTTTTCTTGAGATTGGAGCTGGACCCATGAAGTTCCAGTAAGTTTCATATATTTCCAGCAGAAAATGACCACTTTTTTTGGTAGCGTCGGTGGATGAATGCATCATTTTTACCAGAGAAAGGAGGAATCCGAAGAGAGTAGCTGGTTCACGCAGCCAGTTTGCGGGTAGGGCACGAAAAAAAAAGATGTGAACTACTCTTGGGGTGAACTACATGGTTATCAGATTATAAAAATAAAAGCTATATAGTTCCTCTTGGGGTGAATTACTCTTTGAGCATAAAGAAGAGAAATTGTGTCCAGCCTATAGCTGTTCTTATGGAGGACCTACTCCCTGGCTAATGGACACAAAATGGTTGTTTATTGTGAGCTTCCGCTTGTCAGCATAAGGAGATGTAGACCGGTCTTTATTTTTTGGAGATCATCATCTGAAGGCTCTTCTGCTTCTGCTGAACCATGGTTGATACAGAAAAGTTGTATCGAAACTATCTTTTAGTAAGACACATGCTTCCCTAACGTAATATACCAATTAACAATAAGTTCAGTTTTACAGAGTACCTGCCCGGCTGTAACTTTCTTTAGCAGGTCATTGGGGTGGAATCATTTTCTCCCATGTCGTGGCATCCATGGATCAAATTGAATCCTTTCATACTGGTTAGCTCTTTTACAGTCGTCATCATATAATGATCGGCCATTTCCTAATCTCCCCTAACCGGGGCAATGCCTTTCTCTGTCAGTAACTTTAACACCAGATGGTAGGGCATCCAAATGCTTTGGCCTGATTCATCCAAGGTCAACCAAGTATGACATTGAAGAGTGACCAGACGTTCACGAATGAAAAATCACACATCTTTGTCTTTGTTTTATCCTCATTTTTTAGTATCATTAGCAGATTGATTATGCCAATCGAAAACTCGGCCCTTCCAGTGAACCCAAATAAGGGGGATATTGATTTTTTTCAACTTATGTGTTAATCCCTAACTGATTGAAGCAACTAGTGAACATAACCTCTAATCCATCCATCGTCAATAAAAATCCTTTTCACTAATACGCTCCCAATATATTCCAAAATCACCATATCAATAGAATGTGGCGTGTTATAAGGCACCGCATCAACGTCTGAGACCGTGATTGTTTCTTTTGGCTTGTAGCACTTATCTCTAGCTTCTTTTGGAGGTTTCGATTCTTCATCGAAGTATTTGACATGATGTCCCCTATGATTCCATTTATTTATGTTCACCACATTGCCATTGGTAGGAACCATTTCCTTATCTTTCGTCGAACGACGATCCTTGTCATCATCGTTGTTGGGACACCAATCATCTCTTCTCTCTACCATATTCTCCTTCCATTTGGGGTTGTATTCAGTATAACCCCGCTTTATTTTTGTCAATCTTCCTTCTTAGCCTGAGTAGAGTAGGTAAATTCTTGAAACATCCCACGGTTAAGGAATTTCTCAATCACTCCCTCCAGTTAGTAGAATTCCCCTATGTCGTGTCTTCGATCCTCGTGGTTATCACAATATTTTAATGACTTCCTTCCCCCTGAATTATTTTAGATAGGTTTTAGCAGGGGGAGAAAGTTTCCGTTGTAGCTAGAATACTTACCCTACATCTAGTTAGAGAAGCATAAGTCTCGAAGTGGGGCTTTGGTGAATCCAAACCCTTTTTTTGCTTGTCTGATATGTCCCTTCGATCGGTCTTATCATTATCTCTCTTCCCCTTGGTGGATTCTGCCACCTTAGCATGCCTCTCTCTCTCCACAATGATTTGAAATTTTTGAATGGGAGATGGAGTATTAGCCACAAGCTTGAGATGACCACAGTGTCTGTCTTATCAATAATATCTAGGCTTTCTTTTGTATAACGCCTGTAGAAAGTTGTCATTGATTCATTGGTCTTCTAACAAAGATTCAACAAATTTGCCACTGTTTTGATGAACCTCTTTAATTGGTAGAAACGTGTATGTAGGCTTTGACCAAAGGCATGATAACCGGTAAGTTGTCTCATTAGCAAAGACTCAAACAACTGTAAGGCTTTACCCCAGAGGTATGATCCTTCTAGAAAGCACCAGATGTTGTGAGGAATGTCTCGTGATGCCAAGGCATGCTGATAGGTCGTTAGAAATTATCCAGGATCTGATTCCCCATCATAACTAGGAACATTCACTATAAGAAACATAACCTTTTACCTCATTTATATAAGACTTTTTACTTCAGTTTTTAGTCCAGAAAAAACTGAGGTGAAAGTCGGAGTAAAAAGTACATTTTTAACCTCGATTCAGAACCGGGGTAAAAAGTACCTTTTAACTCAGTTTTCAATCGACGTCAGTAGGCTTTGTCAGCGACATCGATTAAAGCAAGAAGGCCGATGATAGTAGACCATAGTTGCAAGATTGTTATGATTGACATCGACTTCCACTGGCATGCGACGTCATCCAAAGCAAGAAGGTAGTCGATGGGAGATGAAATGTTGCGACTTCGTTCAAGCCGACGTTGGTCCAAATGAGAGTGACATCACTCACTCTAGAGCATGTATGTTGTGTGAAAGCTAACATGGAACACTGACAAATACATCATCATTTTGATTGGTTAACATCGTGAACAAACATGATGCCGTTTTATGCAACATTGGTTCAGTGTTGTTTGGGCACCGGTTTGTGCAATGCCACAAATTAATCAGTTTGACATCGCTTCTCCTACAATATTATAATATTTAATATTTGATGATGCAACTAGTCATTCGTCGATAGCCATGGTATGTTATTTTAAATGTGATAAATTGTGAAATGGTTAAACGTTATACAACAATCAATTGTTGTTCAATTAATGTGAGAAAGAATGACATGTTCAAAACTGACCCGTCTCCACTCGGAGTTGTTAAAGTCGTAGCCTAAATTAACCCGAGCGAAGGCGTTTGAAGTCAAACAGAAGGGGTATGATGTCAAATTTAAATTTACACTTCTACACCCTACTCACTACTAATCTACCTATGGGGTAGTTAATGGCAAGTCTGGGTATGTCTACAGAGATGCTAGAGTCTAATAGCCAATTAAATACAACCACGAGTAGGTTGTCAATCCGTCGCAATCTAGGAATAGATAGTATGGTAAATGAGGAATTTTTGGGGTTTTCAATTAACAACTATGAGCATAAAGGTAAAACACAAGTAAACTACATAGACAGATACTTGGGGAATATTTGCGTAACATGGTTGATTAAATGTTTCGATTCTCAATTCAATCACATGTAAGACATCAAAAACCTAATCTAGTGCTCATAACATGTAGTGTGGTCATAGTAAGCACTTCCCCATACCTGTAATGTACGTAGCTCTTGCAATCTTCCATAGGCAACGCCTCCGAAATTAGGGGAGTGAAACAACGGTCTGACCATTGCGCAAATCTATTTCTCCCCCATCCGATTATGTTCCAGGCACTACACCACAAATGCTCTACCCCCTAGGCCTATAAAAAAGCAAAGTGATGTAAGCACCGTATCGATGACACTAGGACCTCTTACAACCCTAGCTTGCTATTATACGCTATCTCTACCCGTAACCCTTTGGACCAACTTTCCAGCTAAGACTGATGTGCTTCCATTGTAATGGTAAAACTTGGAAAAGACCTACGTGCACACACCCACATGGACCCTAACTCCGCTACCCATATCACATCCAGGTTTCTCTTCCCTCATGGGTATCAATATTTGCACAAACTTGAATGTATACTGGGGTGTGTGCTAATGGAGTGTACCATTCATGCTATTATAACATTCAAGAACAAGCCATCATAATATCACAAGCGCATAGAATTAGAAAAATCTAATGAATCTCACAAAACAATTGATCAATAGATGAATAAAAATTTATCCACAAGCTATAAAACTACTTCCTTTACATGGAATTCAAGTATTTCATTGAATTCCACTTCTTTGGGAAAAAGCAAAATAAAAAGGGAAAAGAGAACGAACCTAGAGAGAAGAGAGAGTGTTTATCCCTCTAAGTTGCTTTTAAATCTACAAATGAGCCTAGAAAAATGATCGCAAGCTTCTAAAATATTAACCTCTAGTAGACTAAGGCATTTTTTTTTAAAGTAGTAAGGGATTTGGCCTAAAAATAGGCCCAAAACAGGGTCATCAAATCATAATGAACTTCCTTCAATCTTATGAGATGGCTTCCGGTCAGAACGTTTATTTTGAGAAATCAACTTTCTACATATTCAAACACACTCCACACAGAATTACAACTCTTCCAAAAAGAGAGACATCCATGTTGGAAGGTACAACCCCTTTCAAATATCTAGGATGCCCTATTTTCACAGGAAGAGTTAAGAACTCAATATTCCAAGGCATGCTTCTTTCAGTCCAAAACAAAATCAATCACTGGCACAATAAACTTATATCTCCAGCGGGTAGGGCAACGCTAATCAGACATGTTTTGTCCTCAATGCAAATACATTTAATCACAGTTTTAAAGCCAACTGTTCACATCATTAACCAAATTAATAAAACTCTTGCAAGGTTTTTCTGGAATAACAATTCTAACAATGCACAAAAACACAGAATTTGGAAATCATACACCAGTTTATGCTTCCCCACAGCAGAAAATGGACTCAACTTTAAAAATCTGACCACTTTAACAAAATCTTTATCTCTAAAACTGTGGTGGAAACTCCAAACAGGAAACTCACTATGGGCTAGAGTCATGTGGTCGATGAGTAACACACACAAAACCTCTAGATCTTGGAAACGAATCAAAGAGGCCAATGATATAGCTTTAAGTAACTCAAAAGTCATCCTTGGCTTGGGTTCGGTCTCTTTTTGGAACTCCAACTGGACCTCTCTTGGACCACTGATTGATCATCTTCCTAACCCCTCAAACTGTCCATTTAATGACTTAACTGTGGCCGATTATATACAAAACAAAACCTTTTTTTCTGAACAGATCAGTGCCTTCCTCTCTCATAACATTTTCCAAAGGATGGAACTGGAACACACCTTATTTCTTGGATACGACGACTCACTCATATGGAAACCTACCCCGACAGGTGTCTTCACTGTTCATTCAGCATATGAACTGATCAGGGAAAAGAAACTGACGCTACCCTCTTATTCTCACCTTTGGTCTAAACTTTTACCAAGGAAAATGAGTATATTTAATTGGAAACTTTTAAACAGATTAATAGCGTTCCCTGATGTGCTAGAAGATTTCCAATTCCATCTCCCATCTAGATGCTTCTTCTGTTTTCATTAATCTGAAACAATACACCACTGCTTCAACTCCTATGCCAAGGTCAGCCATATCTGGAAATTAGTTAACCTGATTTTTGGTCTGCCAAATAACCATTTCGAACTAGTGTGGGATAGATTTTATTTTTACTGGAATTACACCCCCACTGATGTTTCTGCTACAAGTTTAATCCGAATCATTCCGTGTGCAGTACACTGGTACCTGTGGCGTGCCAGGTGTGCCTACCTTTTCGAGGGCACAAAACCGGATCTAATGTCCATTTTTAAGCAAATCCTATTCCACTTTAATGACACATTGCTTGCTTTCAAACTGGATTTCAACTGGACTTTATCTCTCATACCAAGGCTAATGAGCCAGGAACCAATTAGACAGAGATCAATCAAAATACTAAAATGGATATTACCTGTAGAGTTCAAACTTAATACTGATGGAGCCTTTAACAACGGGGCTGCAGGCGTAGGCTGTTTGATTAGGGATCATGTTGGCCACGTAATTGTTGCTATGTCAAAATCTATCTCGGCTGAATCTGCTTTACAGGCTGAGACCACCGCACTTCTACATGGATTACATCTCGCGCGAGATAAACGCATCAACAGAATTGAGATTGAAACTGATTCTAGAGTTCTGATTGGAATGGTTTAACATCAGCTTAAAATTCCATGGAGATTGCTGATCATGCTGAGGGAAATTTGGGACCTTCTACAGGGAATGAATTACTCACTGCATCACATTTTCAGGGAAGCAAATGACGCGGCTGATTCTCTCGCAAAGATGGCTATCCGAAAATAGGTAAATATCATCTACGGCCCCACGGATATGCCCACAGGAGTTGCAGGACAGGTAAAGTTGGATGCAGAGGGTTTTACCTATTTTAGCAGAATGTAGCTCTTTTCATGTAATTTTCCTTTCGTTTTCATCTCTGCTGATCTTTAGGGTAGTTATAGGATGATGTTTAGCTTTCAAAGATCTACACATAGACTTTCCGAGGTACGGTATTAAGCCCCCCTCTTCTATGTATCTTTTCGTTAAATTAATAAACGGGTAGGGGTCTGCCAAACCCCCTACCATCAGAGGTGGATTTTTTTTTAAAAAAAATAGGCCCAAAATGTGCCAAAACTCTAGGAGCCGCCGCCTAGAATGGACTGCCGCGGATAGCGTGGCTTGCGCTACTGACGTGGCCTCGTGCCAGTGTGGTCTATCAAATCTCGCACGGGCTACATGCCTCGTGCCGGTGCGGGGTGCCAGATTTAGCGTGGTCGTGCTGGGTGGGGTCTGCATTGTCTGGTGTGGCCCATCGTCTAGAGTTTCATTTTTGCACCTCTGATCTCCAATCCATATCGTTGGTGCGGGCTGTCAAGTGACTCTTTGTTTTTCTCAGTTTCTTGGCACGAGCTGCTTCACTCTTCACACCCCATTGGTTGGTCTTAACGTTTTAGACTTAGAATGATGTGGGCCACATGAAACGGAGCATTTTACGCCTATACTTGTTAAAATTGGGATGAAAAAGGAAAGATGCGGGCGTGGCCAGCCAGTGTTTGGCACATGCCATGCTACTTAGCGCGACTCGTGCCAAAGGTTCCTGTCACGAGCCATGTTGTGTGGTGCTGGCCATGTGTGCTTGGTCTTGTGCCTCCCATGAGTGGTCCGCGCCACCCATTGCTGCTTCGACCGGCTAATTTCTTTGCTCCGGTACAGATGAACCGTTGGGCCGATTTGAGAGTTTTTGTATTCGATTCATAGCGCTCGAGAATATGAATCCAATAGAACTAACCCCAAGGGCTAATTCTTCTTGGATTGTTCTCAGAACTTGGCGCAAATCTCGGACAACAATCCCCCGTTTACTTTCTTGGCCACTTTGAATTTTAATGCCGACTATCTTTGGCTCAAGCTTTCTACTACTATAATGTAGTGTCTGTGGCCTTCATCTACTGCCATTCTAATATTAATGACCTTCAATATCTCCTACCGTACTTGCGAACGACCTTCAATATAAAATGTGTCAAAAAGTACCCACAAGCGACCTAATAGTGATGATCACAAGGGAAGATCTAGGTGCTCGTGGATAAAAGGTGTCCATTAGTATCAATTGTGTGTATAAAACACATAATTTAGATAAGAAAACCAAACATGACCGTCAAAACCTCTCATCACGTAAACTCAACTAATACTAGCAATCCAACATGAAAAATAAGCCAATTATTATGCCGAATACATCGGTTAACGCACGTATAATGATGCACATTAGACCCCCCCAGACTTAACCATTTACTTGTCCTCGAGTAAATAAATACAAGAAAAAGGACTAAGCGAAGTGTAGCCTGCAGGTATATGTTAACAGAGGCATTCAACTTATTCCTAGATTATACTATTTCCCCCAAAGAAGCAAGAATCTCACAACTCTCACACTCCCCGAAGAACCTAAAGTAATCTAACCACCCAAAACAAAGTGAAGAAAAGGTTAGCAAAGAAAGATAAGTATTAAGCTTGCTTACTTTTACTAAAACGTTCCCCAAAAGCAATCAAAGAGTCGTCGTAAAAAACAATCCACCAAGGAAATCCAAGAGTCGTCGACTTGGTTGCAACTAAGGATAATTCTAGATTCTCAACTTCTTTACAACCAAGGATGATGCAAATGTATCGTCAACTTAGTTTTTTGTTTTCTCTCAATTTCCCTCATTTTGCGTAGGAGTCCTTTCGGGTTTTCATCCTATCTTTCACACATGTTGAGCTCACATTCTCACCTTTTTCCACATGGCCTCTCATTTTTGCCTAGGTTCGTAAACCTAGTCGGGCCTAGCCTCTCATTTTTACTTAGGTCTTTTGACCTATCTGGGCTTTTCCCAATGTTGCCTAAGTTTCTCTTTTGGGTCTCCAACTTAGCCGGGTATCTATACACATGTATATATATTTATGTATGTATATGTATATATATACATATATACACACATATGTATATATTTTTTCATTTTTTTTCAAAATTTTCATTTTTTTGGTGTAGCACAAAATGGCCCAAAGGTTGGCCTTATACTACCTGAAGATAATGAAACACAAAAAATTACACCACCAAGTTTCTAAAACAACTGCCCCAAGATAAGATATGATTGCTATAAAGCAAGTCAAACCACCAAATAAGCATCCAAAACTATCCCAAAACAAACAAAAACCAAATTACCAAAAACTACAAAGAAAAACACCAAAAGCACCGAGGAATCCCAAGATGAAAACTTCCTAAGTGCTCACTACTCCCTCCCCCACACTTAAACTACACATTGTCCCCAATGCACAAAAAGTGGAAACACATAAGTGAGGTCGGGAAAGTAGTAGCACTTACATTTGCGGCACCGAAGGGGCCTCCTTGTCTTGTCTTGCCTCGTTATTCTCAAAGTACCCCGTTGATTGAATCATGGTCTCCATGGACTCCAATCTAGCGCCAAAATCTTTCAATTGTGATTTCATGTTACCTACCATGAGACAAATTCTTGCATAGCTTGAGTATAACTCGAAAGTTGTTCCCCAAGCGTATGTAATTGGTATAGGATGTTCACGGGTAGGTGAGCTCTTCTAGGTGGCATCCAAGAAGAAGTCTCGCCATTCACTTCATTGACTCTATCTCCGGGCTGGATAGAACCCTATATAATTCCTTTGCAAATTTGGGGTCGGTCTCTAGGAACACATCATCCAAACTTGTCTCGTGGGTAATGGCGGTACGCTCCAGCTGAGGAAGGATAATGAAACTGCAAGTGGTCACGTCTCCATATAACCACACATATCTGTCGTCCGAGGTTGCAGTCGCTATCATAGAAGTTTTTGCCAGTTTCTCGATGGTGTACTTTGTTCTCGAATGCCTAAAGCTAGCCAATGCAGACTAAGTGACTAGATGTCCCAAATATTGCGTCAAAAGCCCTACCATGCCTCCCATCGAAATCTTTCCACTTTTTCTTTTCCCCTATTACTATGCATTCTTGTACAAAAGCTCCCACTAAGTTCCAGTAGAAGTTACCCTCAGGAGTCATCGCTCAAAGACAATGCACATCCAAACCTCGACATTGCGTTAGTTCACCATGAAAAATTACTCCCTTTGCTAGCAACCGTTGAACATAACATAGTGCCGGATGAACAATAGCAGTGATTTTGCACAATTTCTTCCTGTCCGTGCCTGTCAAATGCCTCTAAAAATTCCTAAGGGAGAATGGAAAACCCTGTCGGTGTGTCCTTGGAACATCCCTACCGTATCTCCAACCAAAATCTTGGGCCACCTCCCAGTGTGTTATCGTGTATTCTTTGTTGTCCAAGTGATAATTGATCGTTCGATGTCCATCTGCATCCGTAACTTGCCAAAGAGTAGCTAGGAACTCTAAGGTCCACCAGATATATGTCTTTGAGTGCTCCTTGAGAAAAACCTTCTAGACCTACCCGACCTACAAGTAGGTAACAATTTTGAGTAAGCCTAGATCCTCCAAAGTATCCTTGCACGTAAAACCCGTCTCCAAAATTTTTCTCTTCGGCCTCTTCAAGTACTCCACCTCCGGCCTGCAGTCTCGAAGATATTGGTCAATCCCATGAATTCCTCTATCACGAACGCGGGGTTTCCAGGAAGGGAATTCATTGACTAATGGTTCACAACCTTGGCCAGTTTCTTCCTTTCCCCCCCCCCCCCCCCCCCGTGAAGGTTTCCCTTTATCTGACACACTTTGTTTCAGAGGCATCCTATTAACATCAAGGAGAAAGTGGTAATTTGATAATAAACAAGGGCATGCCCACAATATCTTTTAAAGAAAACAGTCTCCCTAAATAGCCTAGTCATTTCAAAACATGATACTCTCAACATAAAGGATATTTGAACAAGAACATTTCTCCTTAAACAAAAAATTCATGGAAATTCATATCAACCCATTGACAAGATCATGCATTCAAGAATCATCCCTCCTAAATCACCCAACACATGAAAATCATAGCATCTAAGCATGATATCACATCAATCCACCCAAACTTATTTCAATACAAGATCATTCATGTAACCCAAACAACTTCTCAACAACATACTCTCTTTAAAGATTCATGCTTCAAATAACACCACCACAATGCTAAACAAAGCAAATAAACATGAAGTTCAAAGGGTTACCCAGAATTTGAAGCTAAAGAGTTGCAAGATCCACACAAGAAGAAGCAAATATGCTAATTTTTTAGAGAAAAGCTTAAAATTTTCAAGTTCACCAAGAGTGTGTTGAGTGAGTGTTTCTTGAAAATCTTGAATGTCAAATGACTCAATTAGGTGGAAGAATGTACCAAGGATCTAAAAATTCAGCAAATGTGATAAGGAGAAAAAGTACAATTAAGATAAGGATGGAATTTTGAAAATTCCAAATTAGGAGACAATAGTGCCAATCATTTTAATCACAAGGGATGTTGGAAGTACTATTTGCATAAAAAATTCTAAATAATAAGGGAATATCAAAATTAATGAACCAAAAATGCAATTTTTAGCTTAAAATCCAGAATTTTTGAAAATTTGCATTTTTGGATCAATTTGGCTGCTCAATGGGGTGACGACACATATACCTTCATGTCAAGGGCATCCTCACTGACCCCCTCATGCCAAGGTCATTTGGTACAGATTGTATCGCCTAGAACAAGCCATGCCAAAACCTTGCATGAGGCCCCTCGTGCCAACATGCTATGACACGAGCCGTATTGCTTGGAATGGCTTGTGCCAAATTGTAGCACGAGGCTGCCAAAATTTTGACCCATTTCCCTTAGTTTTTCCTTCTTTTTCAAAAACACATGTCACCCATCAAGCCTAATTCCATCAAAACAAAATCATGAGGCTCGAACTTCACATTTACAAATCAACAAGAGTTCCATCTGAAAAATCCTTATCACAAACATGCAAAATCAATCTAATCACTCAAAATCACAAAAACCAAAGCAAGAAGAAACACCATATATATATTGTCGTCCTCATGACTTATTTCCTTTTCATGCATTTTAGTTAGAACAGCCTACCATTGGGTTTCTGGAATCACCATCAGCCACTCTACCCACAATGACATTGTTGTGGAGAGGTCTCCACAACGTGTCATCCTTACCTTTAGGAGCCTTGGTCATCATAGAAGATGAATTCCCAAACCTTACTAATGTTGAGTCCTCCGCCTTTACTTTAGGTTCTAGAGAAGGGCAAGGGATTTTTATGCCCTTAACACCATCCTAAACGCTGCAAGTTAGTTAGCATGGAAAAATAAATTCCGATATAGATATATCATCACTATCATTATGTAATGTAGAGGTCCCATCATCAATATCATCAATGCCATGGAATTCATCTGCGCATTCATTTTCATTGGTCATGCAAGAAGTGTCACATAAATCATGCTTACATATAGAGTTACGCCTTTGCATGCAAAAGATGAGTTAGAAGAATTATGCCTAGACTTATAAATGTCAAATCCAACCTTATCCATATCATCTTCTAGAGTTAGGGTTCCCAAATGGACATCAATTTTAGTCCTTGAACTTTTAAGGAATGGTCTCCCCAATAATATTGGGGATGCACTTCCGTCGTGTGCCACATCAAGGACATAAAAGTCCGCCGAAAACACCAACTTGCCAACCCTAACCATCAGATCATTCTCTAACCTATGAGAGCTAGCTTTGGAGTGATCGACGAGTTGGACAATCACCCCAGTGTTCCTAAGTTCACCTATGTCTAGGCGTTCATAAAGACTGTATGGGATCACATTTATGGATGCTCCTACATTTATCATGGCATTTTCAACTAGCTTTCCACCTAAAGAGATAGGAATAGAGAACATCCCGGGGTTATCGCATTTCTTAGGCAAATTTTTGTGGTTTAAAATGGTGACTCTCCCCATTTTTAAATGTCCTACCTACTTAGTTGGTCTACTTATCTTTTTTGTTCATGCAACTTTAAGAAAATTAGCATATGATGGCATATGTTTGATTAGCTCTAAGATAGGTATTGTTACCTAAACCTTTTCAAAGATTCGTTGAATACTTTCATCATTGGTCACCCCCTTTGGCCTTCATCTCAAAGCATTTGGAAATGGCGGTGGGATAGTCACTTGTGCCTTGGGCGATGATAACTCCTTGGAGGGCGCTTCCTCGACAACAACTTCATTCTCCTCGACATTTTCCTTGTTAGCCTCCAATACCCTATCATCTTCTTGCAACATCTTCTTCTCGGACTCACGAACTTCATTCTCGCTCCTCAACTTGAGTGTGCTCGCGTTCCTTGGATTGATCTCCGGTTAGGAAGGGATTTTTCTGGATTCTTTGGCCTCAAGTTGGCTCATCGAGGTGGTGATTTTCCTGACTTGGACTTCAAGGTTTTAGATACTCAAAAAGGACCAATTTCCAAGATCTTCAATTTCACTCCTTGTCATTTCCAGGAAAACCTCAGGCTTCTTCCCTAATTGGCCGATGGCTTCCAAAATTTCTTCCCGGTCTGACTTGTAGAGAAAGGTGTGGTTGTTAGAAGGACCCTCACCCCTTGGATACATTCGAGGTGGAGCTTATCCACCTTGATACCCTTGAGCTTGGTTCACCTCCCTCCAATAGAAATTGGGATAGTCCTGATACCTTGGGTTGAATGAGTTTGCATAGAAATCTTTCCTTGCATCACATTGGTTCCCTTGGAACCCCTGTTACTATTTGCCCCTAGCAAATTGTTGCATATTCCCATTGTTGTACTGCACGGCCTTCACCTCTTCCAAGTCTTCGGCTACTTGGGGACATGCTTCAGTGTGGTGTCAAGGTTTCATACCCAACACACTTTGACCCGATGAACCTTCCCTCTTAAGAGCTTATTCATAATGGAAGCAAGAGCTTGGACTTTCTCTTCCAACTTAGGGGATAGAGGGTTCATCCAAGACCTTTACCCTTGACCTTGTGCCAAACTGTCACATTCTATTGGCCATTTCTTCAAAGAGAGACATCGCATCCTTCGGGCTTTTGTTGGCGATTGATCCACTACATACGACATTCACCATCCACGTGTCTTCATCACATAACCCTTTGAAAAATTAGTAAACTAGGTCTCTCTCATTGAAAGGATGGTGTGAACAACTTGCTAGTAACCTTTTGAAATGCTCTCATTAGTTCTAAAGTGATTCAGTAGCTTCCTGTGTGATATTAGATAACTTCTTCAGTCCGGCAGATTTGGATGCCAGAAAGTACTTTTCTAGGAACCTTCTCTTTATATCCATCCAAGAGCTTATACAACTAGGGGGTAAATAGTACAACCAACCCTTAGCCCCATCTTGAAGAGAGAATGGAAATTCCCTAAGGTTATATTCATCCTCCGAAACACCCTGAGGCTTCATATTTGTGCAGACAAGGTGGAACTCTGACAAGTGTTTGTTGGGATCTTCCTCTACCATACTATGGAAAGTGGGGAGACAGTGTATCATCCCACTCTTCAACTCATAATTCACGTTCGGTGGCAATGGAGTCAAAGTGATACACAATGGTTGGCTCTCCAAATTTGGAGCCATGCGCTCCCTGAATGTCCTATTATCCTTCGCCATCTCTCGCAGCTCTTTTTACCACCAAAACATATCTAGGTTGAACCCCTACTTTAGCTCTCCGCTTCCTTCGTTTTTGACTACCTGTGGTTTCAGACTGGTAATGTAAACTCCTACGTTTGTGGTACGAGTATATACCATAAACTAGGGGTTAACAATACCCTAACGGAGGAAACACTAGAAAACAGATAAAAGGTAACAAGATTACTATCAAAATAGGTCCAATCAACCAAAAAGACAAAAAAAAACAAAACATAAGCAATACTAAATACTCAATAACACGTTATTCAAATTGACAATTAAACTTAACTAGCATCCCTGGAAACTGTGCCAAAATTTGACCCGCCTCCACTTGCGCTCATTAAAATAGTAGCCTAAATAAACCCGAGCGAAGGCGTTGAGCCAAACAAACTAAAAGGGATGGAAGGGGTCAAAGATAAAATTTATAGTTGTGCACACAACTCACTACTAAGATACCTATGGGTTAGTTAGTGGCAAGTTCGGGTATGTCTACAGAGATGCTAGAGTCTAATAGCCAATTAAACACAACCACGAACTAGTTGTCAATCCGTCGTTTTCTAGGAATAGATAGTATGGTAAAATGATGGGTTTTGGGGTTTTCAATTAACAACTATGAACATAAAGGTAAAACGTAAGTAAACTATATAGAAAAAAATTTGGGGAATATTTTCGTACCATGGTTGATTAAATGTTCTGATCCTCGATTGAATCACATATAAGACATCAAAAACCTAATCTAGTGCTCATAACACGTGGTGTGGTTAATGGTCACCACTTCCCCAAACCTGTCACGTTTGGTGCTCTTGCAATCTTCCATTGGCACCACCTCCGTAATTAGGGGAGTGCAACAACGGTCCGACCATTGCGCATATCTATTTCTCCCCCATACGTTTACATCCAGGCACTACATGATGGATGCTCTACCCCCTAGGCCTATAAAGATGCAAAGGGATGTAGGCACCTTATCGATGACACTAGGACCTCTTATAACCCTAGCTTGCTACTATACACTATCTCTACCCATATTCAAACCAACTCATCGGCAAATATTGGTGTACTATCACCATAATGATAAAACTTGGAAAAGACCTACGTGCACATACCCACGTGGATTCAGACCTCACTACCCATATCACATCCGGATTTCTCTTCCCCAGGGGGTATCAATATTGTCACCAATATGAATGTAGACTAGAGTGTGTGCTAATGGAGTGTATGATTTATGCAATTGTAACAGTCAAGAATAAACCATAATAATATCACAAGCACATAGAATTAGAAAAATCTAATGAATCTCACAAAAACATTGATCAATACATGAATACAAGTATTTCATTGAATTCCACATCTTTGAGCAAAATAAAAATTAAAAGGGAAAAGAGAAAGAGCATAGAGAGAAGAGAGAGTGTTTCTCTCTCTAATTTGGTCTCCAATATAAAAATGAACTTAGGAAAATGATCCTAAGCTTTTAAGATATCAAAACCTAGTAGACTAAGGCTATATTTATAGTAGTAGGGGATTGGGCCAAAAAATAGGACAAAAATGGGGAAAAACCTAGCAGCCGCCGCCTGGCATGGACCGCTGCAGATGGCGCATCCCGCGCTACTAACGTGGCCTTGTGCTGGCATGGTCCATCGGATCTGGCGTACGCCACATGCCTTGTGCTGCCGTGAGGTGTGTGATCTAGCGCAACCGTGTTGGGCGCGGTCCGCAATGTTCGATGTGGCCCATCATATGGAGATTCATTTTTGTACCTCTGATCCACATTCCGTGTCGTTTGGCGCATGCTGTTAATCTACTATTTTGTTTCATAGTTTCTTGGCACGGGCCACTTCATTCATCGCACCCCGTTTGGCTGGTCTTGAATTTTTGAACTTGAAACAGCAGGGCTGCATAAAATGAAGCGGTCTGCTCCCATACTTAGCTAAAATTGGGATGAAAAAGGCAAGATGTTGGCACAGCCCGTGCTGCTTGGCGCAACTCGTGCCAAAGGTCCTTAGGATGGCCTGCATGGTGTGGCACAGGCTGCGTGTGCTTGGTCTTTTGCCTCCCATGAGCGGTTCGCGCCACCCGTTGCTGATTCCGGCAATTAACTTCTTTGCTCTGGTACGGATGAACCGTTGGTTCAATTTGAGAGTTCGTGTAGTCAATTTCATAGTGCTTGAGAAGACAAATCCAATGGAACTAACCTCAAGGGCTAATTCTTCTTGGATCGTTCTCAGAACTTGGTGCAACTCTCGTACAAAAATCCTCCGTTTACTTCCTTGGTAATTTTGAACTTCAATGCCACCTATCTTTGGCTCAATCCTTCTACCACAATGATGTAGTGTCTGTGGCATTCGTCTGCTACCATTCTAATGTGAATGACTTTCAATATCTTCTACCGTCCTTACGAACGACCTTCAATATAAAATGTGATGAAAAGTACCCACGGGCGACCTAATAATGATGATCACAAGGGAAAATCTAGGTGCCCGTGGATAAAAGGTGTCCGTTAGTACCAATTAAGTCTACAAAATGCAGGATTTAAACAAGAAAACCAAACATGGCCGTCAAAACCCCTTGTCACGTAAACTCAACTACTACTAGCAATCCAACATGAAAAACAAGCCAATTACTACGCCGATGCATCGGTTAACGCATGCATAATGATGCACATCAAAACTATAACATATAATACAAATATATGTTACAACATATTGAATACATAAGTTTAATATGAAATTGAAAAATTAATTGTATTAAACCACCATTTTCTACGTTGCACGACATTAAGACTGTCAAGACGACTAGTGAAATGACAAGTCCATTGATGTGTCCATTTTATGTGCATATTTTGAGATCAAGAGCTTGCATACTCCGCACAAGATCATCACAAAATTGCTAGATGAACATGGAATAGATGGAAAACTATCTCAATTAATTTGAACTCAGAGATGCTCCATCATTGGACACTTGTTGATGTTTAAGAGAATTAACTTGATTGAGCTTTTTAAATGTTATAAAGTTGTGAATGGAATGGATGGTGTGGAGTTTGGGTTGTAGGATTTATGTTGGAGAGGGGGAAATGGGTGTTAGTGCTGAGCTTTATTGACTTTAAATAGGTTGGGGGAGAATTTTAGGTTCAAGTTTTTGCCTAAAATTTTCAGGTCCCACTTGAAATTTCAAATTGAGCGACATCGGTCAATCATTGGTTTTGTTTCGTACTATGTTGCACAAATGCAATGCCGCACATAATTTAATTTCCAAAATTTGTGGTAAAATACTCCATTTTAAGACCTTCCATTGACCCATTTATGCTAAAAGCGGAACAACATTTGTCAAAATTTGAATAAAAAAATGTTATCTCCAAATTTGCATTTGGACATCTCCCACTTTCTTGGAGGGACCAAAGTGTTAAAATTAAAAAGATCACTAGTTGTCCCAACCTTGATCCCGATCTTCCTGAAAATAAACTTTGTCATCCCTAGTAGAACTTATAATAACCGAGAGTAATAAAGAAACTAGTCTTATTCCACATAGATATCCACAACTCATTCCAGAATGATCCTTGTATACTTATAAGTAATCATCCACAATTTACTCTAGAAGATGTATTAGCGCTTTTCAAAATTTGATGGACAGAATAAAATTACCTTTGAATTTTATAAAAAACCAAGAATATGAAATTTCATGTGATTCTATGTGGTGGAAATTATCGTCTCATAACGCTTATAGTAAGGGTATTAATGAAATACTAACAAAAATGACGGAAGATTACCCTATTTCATGCATCTCTTAGATGTCACACATAATAAAAAAGTATATAGATATGGGTTTCTCCAATTTGATAAGGGTGTCGCTAATTTTTCATTTTGACTTCTCCAACTCTGTTGGAGGGACCTAACTGCAAAAATTGAAAAGTGTACCGGGAGTCCCAAAATCGATTCCAATCATCCCGTACGGGCCCTTGCCATCCCCAATCAAACTTATGGTCACAAGATCTTCCAATTAACCCCTGGATATCATTTATAATTTACTCTAGACCATGTACTAGCACTTTAAAAAAAAACTGATGGACAGAATTACATTATCTTTTTAATTCATAAAAAAGCAAGAATTTGTAATTTCTTTTGATTCTATGTGCAGTTTATCGTTCTAATTAATAACACTCATCGTAAGAAACTGGCATGATCCCACAGAGACTTCCACAAGATCTTCCAATTAACCCCAGATATCTACAATTTACTCTAGACCACGTACTAGCACTTTAAAAAAATTGATGGACAAAATTTCATTATCCTTTTAATTTATAAAAAAGCAGAATGTGTAATTTCTTCTGATTCTATGTGCAATTTATCATTCTAATTAATAACACTCATCATAAGGGTATTAATGGAATACTAATAAAAATGAGGGAAGAATACCAGGTTCCTTGATGCCTAAATCGGAACAACATGATTGTGACAATGTGATTTAGATTATCAGGTATCTCCAATTTTGCATTTCGTTCCCCCACCATCTTGGAGAGACCTAAGTGTAAAACTGAAAAGTTCACCGATTGTGTTAAAATCGATTCCAATCAAACCTGATGTTAATAAAGTTCATGGACATTTGTTAATTTCAATTAGCAGTATCTAATATACAAATACCTGTTATTAAGGTCAATTATGTTCATCTTGGTCCAATGCGGGCCCGGTTGCTATGCTAATGGGCTGAAATGGTGAGGTCCAATTTCAGAGAAGTCGACGTCGGTCCTATGTTGGTTAAATGTTGCTAAACTAGATTGACATGGGACCTCGCACATGCAGATGGTCAAACACATGCCTATTCCTATTTTAGTGGGTTGAAATGGTGAGACCCACCTTTAGATTAGCCAATGCCACTCAAACGTTGGTCACTTCGATTGCAATGCGATGTCGCACAGGTTAAGGAGGGAGTCACAATGCTTCATAACGAATATATAAATGGAGCCCTCCCCTCACATAACTTCAAACATTCATCTTTCCCTAAAATTTCAACAGCCCCCCTGCCCATCTTCTCAATGGTATGGTTTCCACATGTGGTTACATTACTTTTATTTTTGTATTTATCCTTGAAATTGCTATGTATATGTATTAGGGTGTGAATGTGTTTTTTTTTTTTGAAGTTTCTATGGATTAGGGTTCTAGGATTATGTTCTAGGGTGTTAGAATTTGGTTAACGTGGCTTACTTTTTGGTTTGAAACCTTGATTTTTCCCATTTTCTGCTATTGTAATTGTATCTTCTATGCTTGAATGTGAGGTTGCTGATCTATCGATCTACCTTCTGTTGCAGTGATCCTCGTGCGATGTTGCACATTCTTATTTTTTTAAGTTGATATTGAATGTGACATTGCACCCTTCTCGGTTAACCATTCAGTTATCCAAAAGGTTGGGCGACGTTGCTTTGACTTGGTCGGCCATGCCATTATTTTGGATCAATGTGTCAACAAAGTCGATTTAAAATAGTCGGCTGACCAAGTCATTTTTAGGATCGACGTGTATGTAGAATGCCTTGCCGAATAAAAAGATTAATAGTATTCATTAGCCATTTTCTATCTATCATAATATTTAACATCTGTGACAATATAAATTTTGGCAATCATGGCAAACAATGCTGGTTCGAGCCGTTCACTGATTGAGGTGGGTGATTTTTTGTTTGGATTTAAATCCTTCTATTTGATTAATTATATTATAATTGAATTTTTAATAATTTCATTGACTAATACAGATCCAAAGTGATTCGGATGATGACCGTCTGCGGGCTACATTTGGCAATGTCATTCAGAGTATTGGTCAAGATGCATTTGCCCAAGATGAACATAATTGACCGTTGCACCGTCCATTTCATGGGCTAGTTCCCACTTAACATTTTCATTATTGATTCAGGACTATTGACTGGCGAAGAATCTTTAAGTTACCTGTTTTTCTACCACTTCATATATGTATTTACTAATACATCTTCAAACTTTATCACAATTAATATTTTTATGTTTTCATACAGTTCTCCGCACAAGAAAGAAACCCAGAGCCTCTTGTGTTCGACCTTGATTATCATGCAATGGCGGCTAATAGCCTACGTTTCCACTGCACTCTAAAGCAGCTGAACTTTGGGAAAAACCAAGCTTTGATTATATATGTATACATCTATTCAATATTATGTTTTGTGAGGTAGTACATCCCGTGGGAGATTGTACCACTCCTACCAACTGAGAAGACCCCCGTAGTGTTGAGGTGCTACAGGACAGAGTGGCGTATGAACTACTCGGGGGGTGGGAAGATCAAAGCCCTTTCCCTAAAGGATTTTGGTGACACCCTTAAGGGAAACTGCCTATGCATTGGGAACACCTTGTTCTTCGAGGTGATAGAAATTGGGGGGCCAATCGTCTTCAAGGTCATCATTATCCGAGATTATTGAGTTTGTTATAATTTTTTTATGTTGGAACTAAGACGATTCTCATTCGAATTTATGTTCTAATTGTAAGGATATTTTCATGACTACTATTTTTCTAATAATTTAGCTATCTTATTTGAACATTATATAATTGATTGTACGTGAGTTGATCTGTGTGCATGATTTTATACACCACATGTTCAATCCTACGATTTAACACTGTTTTCTACAATTGTTTTAAAAACCATTGAACAAAGGGGGTATTCGGTTTAATCGAACAAGGGGAGGATTTCTAGGGTGTGTGTAGCACAATGATTGCTAATGTAAGGACTAATTGTCCTTTTACATCCCCCTAAATTAATCATGACTATGGGATATTGGAAGGAGAGAGACGCTGGAATGGGGAAAAACGCACGACCCTAACTTTCTTTTTTTCCTTCTTTTCTATCACCATCAAATTCTTTACTTTAACCTATGTTTTATTTATCCACGACGTTAGTATTCAATCACTACACATGTCAGTGGAGGTCAACCCATGGAGTATCATTATAACTAGTATAAACAACGAGGAAACGACATGCCCGTTCTATCCATCATGCACTCTAGATCCCTATCAATGGAACTTAGTTCTTGCCTTTCACTGGCTTCTCTGTTATCAATACATTGTTCGAATATACTTAGGAATAACTCACAGGCACTTGGGTTCTTATTGTTGTTGTTTGAAGGGGCAACATTGCACATGCCAAAGGTTGTGTCATCAGACCAATAGTCAGATCTTGTCTTTTCTGTTGCTAGATCATTTGTCCCAATGAGTGAAGTTGTGGGTGGTCCCTAGATTGACCACGCTTAACCAATGTGGGATCTATTGCATCAGATAAGAACATTGTACTAAGGTTTAGATTAGCTTGCCCAGTCATGACTAGAGCAAACTGCAACTCTTGTACTATCATATTTTTTGCTTGTTGTTGATGTTGTAGCATTGGGGCTTGTGTTTGCGCCTACATCCATTCGTGGACCTGCATGGCTATCTATACCGGTGCTTGCATTATGGCAGCGGGGTGTGTTTCAGTGGAGGTCAGCCCTACATCTGCTCCAATGGGAAGGGTATGGATATAGTTTCGGTGAGGATGACACTAGTGGAGAAAGATTGATCAAAGGCAACATTAGAAGGTGATTCCTCAGGAATAGTCTTTAATGAGGAGCGGAAAGAGGTTCCGAGTACGGTCCAGGTCACTTTTTCATTTTGAAGACGGTTAAAAATAATTTTTTAAAATGCAGAACCGCCTTTAATTGTAATTGATTAATAAAGAGCTGAAAGAACTTCTGAACTCGGAAGTGCTTCTTGGTCTGTATTCTTGGCCCAATATAATTACCTATAACATTAGGGTTTTCACCACATGTCCACACTTAAAATTTTTTCAAAGTTTTTACTCCAATCTCTTACTCCTCTCTCTAGTCACTCTATCCCGGCCCAAATCCTAACTTCTTCAGCTTCCACCACTATCACGCTGCCTGCCCTCCATCACTCTCACGCCTTCCACCACTCTCACGCAGCCTTCCCCTCCCACCACTCTCATGCCGCCCACTCTCCACCACTCTCACTTCGTCCACCGCTATGCTGGGTCGGCGTGCACGCTGTTCGGTTGGCACGGTTAATTGGCATCCACCACCGCTGTGCTGGGTCAGCGTCCCGGTAACTCATTGTGCTATACACATCGTAGTTTCCAAGGAGATCCCTTTTACGAAAGTACGGGTTAGGAAATACTTAGGGTTTGTTGGTGGGCTAGGTCAACGCTACAGGGTTGGAGCCCTTCACCGTTACTGGGTCAGGGCCCTCCGCGCTACTGGGTCAGCATACACTACTATGCCGCCATACACTACTGTGCCGCTAGGTCACTGCCCTCCAATGACGTTGCTTCAAATTCGGCTTGGGCTCGCTTGGCCTTGGACTTAAGATCCAGTTTTGCTTCAGGCTGCCAAAAACGTCTCTGATTTCAGGAAGCTTTTTTTAGAGGCCCTGAAACAGGTTTTGAATCGGACCCCAAAAAAGGCATTTTAGGAACCGCCTTTGATCAAAATCGATCAAAGGAAGAACAATAGGAGGCGGTTTTAAAGTGCCTTCTGTTATTTGTTAGAACCACCTTTAATCACCCATTTCCCCACTAGTGTGCAGCGTGTATGGTTATGAAAAGTATGCCTGTCATAGGTAGTGGGTCAGACATGGATATTAGTTCACACCCACTAATTTAATCTAAAGTATATTATTATTTATCCGTATTGCATATATTTTACCTATAATATTTTCATGTAAATATATTTATTGATTTTAATATAAAAGTTACCATAAAAAAGTGGATTTTAACTATTTTTGGAGATATAAGTGGGATTAGTGCAATGAGTATGAAATAGGTAGGGAGACTCAAGTAGGTAATGGGCGGATATAGATTTTGTATAGTACATGATGGGGCAGGGGTGGATTTTAAAGTTATACCCGCCACGGGTGATGGGGTTGATATGGGAATGAAAATTTTAGGTTGGCATGGGTATGGATGTACCATAATCCACACTCGCCCCACCCCATTTCTATCCCTAGCTTGCATACGACTGGAGTTGACTGCAATTGCTATACTATCAAATCTTTTACTTGTAGTTGTTGTAGCATCAGCGCTTGCAATTGCGCATACATCCATAGCTGGACCTGCATGGGTATTTGTATAGGTTCTTTCATATGCATTTCCATGGCACTTGCATAGGTATTGGGTGCCTGCATTCATGTGAAGCTTGGTGCTCCTTCATTCATGACAGTATCCAATACTCGCATCCCGCCCTTAGGTAAAATTGGATGTAACATTTGTCAGTATTTGGGAACGGATGAGCGATACCTCCTATATCATGGATCATCGTCGGTCTTGTTGCGGTGGTGGAACTACGCTTCTCTTGCATGAACCTGTGAAATTTTGGTTAACGATGTTGCATGAACTCTTGCCCACAACTTTTTCATCAAAGTTGAGCAATGATAAATGTGCATCATTAGGATCTTCATATTCGTGAATGATAGGTAAAGTTGTCCCTCTGGTCGTGATCAGATGGGTAGGTGGTACTTGAAATTTGGTTTTTACCTAATTAATTCAATTGTTATTACCGTGTTCCAACATAACATATTTAACCAAGTTCATAATAAAATAAATCTCAAAGACACACGACCTGGTTACGCAGTTCGGTGAAAACAAGATACTTATCTTTTCAAATTAACCTCGTGAATTCTACTCTTTCCCCTAGTTGCCGATCCGCCTTGATTAGACTCCCTCTGACCTCGAAATTCATCGACGCTGGATCTCCTCCTCTCGAGGATATAAGGCATATGATCATGAACTTTGGATCAAAAGGTTTTAATCATGTTGGAACACAAATTTCAAAGCTCTCGTATACTTCTGAATATCGAAAACCTGAGTGTAGATTTTTTTCAAAAAAAATCTGTAAGTAACTCAGCCAGAATGTCCACAATATATAAGTTCGGTTTCACATATCAAGTTACTTGTGCGAGCATAATTCCTTCTCCCTCAAATATTCTGACTATCATCAAATCCCTTGGAGGTAGAAATTATCAAATTAAATTCCTTTAAGTAAGGAACTGGAATATTTCGTCCATGGCTATACCATAGCCGAAACTGGAACTGGAATATTTCGTCCATGGCTATACCATGGCCGAAACTCTTATATCAATTCCAATTCTGTACATCTAATCTAATCCCATAAATATAGGAAATTGATGTATTCTACAAATCAAATACAGTTGGACAACATATATGTTTCTCAGATTCATTTTCGAACATCCCATGAATCGCAAATTTGCTATTTTGATGTTACAACATAGTACTTTACTATTGCATAATTTTCACAAATTTCCAATTAAACAAGAATTTACAATCTCCCCCTTTAGAATTTTGTTGACCTATCAACCTTTTGGACTTTGAACGCTACAACTATGCAAATAGAAACAATCAACTCAAACCAGTATGGATGTTGGAACATAAACTCAAACTGAATTTAGCTCCCCCTAAATACCACAACTCCAAAACATCAAGACCTTAACATCCATGTTGGAACATCAAACGCATAACTAGTAAGACAAAATTATAAGTACTAGAAATTTGAGAATAATATCACATATCAAACACCAGAATTCGAAAATGCCCATAGCTTCTAGCTGGGCCAAAAATAATACTAGAAATCCAAAAATTTAAACTATAAGTACCCAAAAGTACTCCCCCTTGGGGCCATAAAACATGCCAAAGTGCCATAAAATTCAGAATATCAAGAAAAATACAATATCAGGTTTCATCAGTAGTTTCCTTCGGTTCTTCATCAGCAGCATCCTGCTTTTTAACTCTTCTTCAAGTGCAGCAATTTGAACCTGAAGAGCTGCAATCTTAGCCTTCACATTCAACTGCTTTGCTTCTCTATCCTTCTTTGCAGTTGCCATAAATGAAATTCCAGGCTCATAAGTGGTCCAAGGAAGATCATCAATATTCCTCGTAGAGGAGGTCCTGGAGTTTACCTTCACAACCTTAGACACTATGAACTCATCATCACTTTTGACCTTCACTTTCCATGCTCTAGCCAGTGCAGCAATCACACAAGGATGTGGAAGATAATTCTGCTCAGATTCACTGGAATCTTCTTCCTTATGCAATAAAGCAGCTTGGCCATCTCTCTGGTTAGGGCTGAGGTGTTTGTAGAAGGGATCCGGCAGTTTATAGCTATTTGGTACAAGAAAAAATATTTGTTGGTTAAGTTGGACATAGTAGCATTCCCTTGAGCTGGCCATAGTGACACCAACCTCATGAGATCTCATGTATAATATGATCCTTGGATAACTCTAGATCTTCAGCATATGGACCAACAAACTCAGGAGTGGCTAACCCTAGAAGTTCATTTATTTTCTTAGTGGAAAATCCAATTACCTTGCCATGCCCATAGGTTCACCCAAACCATTTTGAATCACCATTCAAGTTCTCTGCCATTACATTGGCATAGAACTCTAGAACTAGCTCCTTGTTGTATTCTTTGTAAACTGTGGCAGCGGTAGTGTATCCTAAATACTGAAGGAAAGCTGCAAACCAACTTGCTCCATAAGTCTCCAGGTTCAGTGACCTTTCTCCAATAATTTTTCTCTTATTTATGAGATCCTAGCTATCCTGACTGGCTTCATTGAAGAAATTTGCATTTGGTGCATCATTTGCAGATGGAGCTCTTCTTGAACTCTAGCCAATCTCTTTCTTCACTCTTTTCTTCTTCTTCTAGGGTTGAACTGTTTGATTCACTCTCTGTCATCTTCTTCTTGGATGTCCTGGTCTGGACAAACTCATCCAGCACCTCATCACTGGTATAGGCTAGATTAACAAAGTAGGGTTCTTTTGTTGGAACATGTTCCAGCCTCGCTTTCAGTTTCAGTGTGTTCCTGTGTTGGAACATCACTCTCACAATAAGCTTCTTCCATATCTTACTGGCCTGATGTTGGAACATCATCACGGCCAGGGTCTGCAGCCTCAGCTTCTTCTTCCTCAATATCTTACTGATCTGATGTTAGAACATTATTAGCAACCAACTCTTCTTCCTCTATCTCTATCTCAAGTTGGGCATAACAACATTCCCTTGAGCTAGCCACTGTGACACCAAACCTCCTGAGATCTCATATATAATCTGATCATTGGACAACTCCAAATCTTCAACATATGGACCAGCAAACTCAGGAGTGGCCAACCCTATAAGTTCATTTATTTTTTCAGCAGAAAGTCCAATTACCTTGCCACGCACATAGGTCCACCCAAACCATTCTGAATCACTATTCAAGTTCTCTTCCATTACATTGGCATAGAACTCTAGAACTAGCTCCTTGTTGTATTCTTTGTAGACCGTGGCAACATTAGTGAATATGAACATTCTCAGCATTCACCGGTTCTTCATTCTCTAGCTTTTATGGGGCATATCCTCCTCCCATATCACAATCCTCAACAATATTCTCCATGTAAACATTATCTCCCCCTGCATCCTCAGTCTTTATTAGAACATCACCAGCATCCCTGGCTTCCAACTCATCATCATCAGAATCAACATTAATCATCATCAGAGGCACCTCCTTCAATTCATTCAATTTTCCATCCACACTCGGGTCATAAAATTGAATAGCCTTGTACGTGGCAGGACTCAATAAATACGGATCTTCAGTTCATTCATTTACTCTTCTCAATCTCAACTTTCTGGGTTTGATGCTCTAGTATACACACACATGACTTTTCTTCCTTCATAATCTATGGATGCTAGTTCTTTCAGCCTAGGGTTCCAGTCTTCCATATACCGAATACCCCCAGTAATCCCTTTCAACAGATGGCATAAATTATACCCATTAATCTTCCAAGACATGGATTTATACCCTATTAAATCTACCTATTTTTTGTGCTTAAGATAATATCCCATATAGTAATCAAATGTGTTAAAAGTTTGCCCATTGATTTTTCCCTGAATACCTTGATTTTGGCAGGCAGAGTGGGATCATGTACCGGCCGAACTGGTGGTGGTATAACCTCAACCCCTG